>CM062254.1:12574166-13977916 GCA_031216405.1 Syzygium malaccense
CGTCAGGCATCGACACCCCGTCGGGCCGGGCATCGTCACCTCGTCAGGGACGACATCGTCCCGCGTAAACATACACGCCTCAGGACGGAATCCTACACACACTTTTCTTCTACCGCGCTCGCGTAAAACGCATCAGGCCAACGGTCTTCTGACCACGTTAGGCATCGTCACCTCGTCAGGCCGGGCATCGTCACCTTGTCAGGGACGGCATCGTCCCGCGTAAACATACACCCCTCAGGACAGATCCTTTCCAACCAATCACACATTTTCATACCCTCGTTCCACTCAAACCACACTTACACACGGTCAACAGTCGCACGACCAAACATACACACCTCACACACATTCATAGCCACGTACCAATTCACATCTTACGTACACTTCACAAACACACGTTCTCGTCATGCGAATACACCACACGACCATACACATTTAACATGCGAATTCAATGCACATTCACACTACCACACCGCCACACCTCACGACCATATACACACGGCACACAGCCACGCCATATTCAGCCCAACACATAATCCCGATCCAGCCAACAAATCACAAACAACACAATTGATCAATTAAGCACAATCAAGCCATAACAATCCCACTCAATCACACAAATGAATCCCGATCGATCCACAATATCACTGTCCTATCCACATCTACTAAACCTCAATTTTTCATTGCCAAATCAGTCCGTAACCAATAAATATCCAGCCTCTAATTCAATCTCCAAACAGTCACAATAATTCCAATCAATTATACAAATTAACTGCGATCGCTCCACACATCACAGCCATCATCGAGCCTACAAATCCTCACCAATTTCTTCGCCAAATCAGTCCCCAAATCAGCCCACGACAACCAAATACCAGCCTTCATCTCAGTCCCCAAAACAGCCACATAAACCCCTAAACCGAACCCTAAACAGTGACCGAAATCCCATCAAAATAAATAGTAAACGAACTCCAAAAATTATAAAATTTGGATATATCATAAAACACATCTTGATCAACATTTCTTATGAAGAACACGAAATCTGGTTCAATCTACAACCATGCCTTTTTGTCCCTCGAAATCAGACCAAAATCAGTTCGCTCAAACAGACCGTTTTGTCCACAAAACACATTTATTTCAACACCCAAATCACCTTGAAAAGCTTTGAAATTTTTATATGTTATAGCCACAAATGTCCCCAATAAATTTTGTTAAGGAAGTATTTTGAAAATAGGCCTGGAAAAATTTATAAAAATTCGAACAGACCCGAAGGTCGGGTGAACAATAAATCGGGCAGTTTTATTTCGATCCAAAGATGGAATTCCGAATGGCATCAAATGATTTCCAAAAATTCCTAAATTAAAATATGTTATACTACAAGATGTTGGGAACAACTTTCATGAAGAAATCTTCCTCAAATTCGTCCCACGAAATTTTCTAAAAAAATAGCAAATCAGGCGGGTACAGTAACCGCGAATCCGCGATTCACCCCGAACCTCACGGATTCAAACCCGAACCGATTTCTACCGAATTCCAACCGTCAAAACTCATTTCCTGACGTCTAATCCAACCCGCAACAACCACTAATAGCCATACTCAGCCACCAATAACCATGATCAACCACCAATAACCATATCAATGCCTTAATCAACCTCTAAATCCCCTAAGCCGCATCCAAACGAGTCCAAAAAATACCCGAGGTCCTAAATGACATTTGGGAAAAATACTTACCTAAAAAGCGAGACAGAACGGAGCTGGAACAGTGCGGAACAGAACAGCAGCAGCGGCTCGGCTGATCAGGCTCCGGTGCGGCGGCGGCGAGCTCCGGCGTTCCTTTTCCGAGAGAGAAAAAGAGAGAAAGAGGGAGAAAATGGGAGAGGGGGGAGGGCTGATCATGAGGGTTCTGGCCAGAATGGGGAGGAGGAGAGAGAGAGGAAGTCAGCTAGTCAAAAATAGGGGGCTAGGGGCGCCACGTGTCGCCGATCCGGGCCAATTGACTAAAATACCCCTAATCCAACGGTTCTTATTCAATCTTATCCAAAAAGTGGAGGGTAAAACGGTCCTTGGCTCTCAATAATTGAGCTGATAACCTCTGGTAATTATCCCAAAATTATCTCAAAAATTCGGACCCGAAAATAGCCCAGGGGCAAAACCGTCATTTTTCCGGTCACGGGGCGAAATTTCAATTTTCGCACATACGTGTTTCATATGTACGTGACCAACATAATATGGCGTCGGAATCGTGAAAATAGCTTCTTAAGCCCTCGAAAATCGACTGCAAAGTCTTGGGAATAAAATAATATTATTTTTCACTTCCGAGCCAAAATTTCAATTTTTGACCGTAACGACTCTAAATGTCCGTGGCCACCCCAAAATGGCATCGGCCTCAAAAAATAACCTCAAACGGCCTCAGAATCGACATCGGTGACCAGAGGGGCAAAATCGTAATTTTCCCGGTTCGGAACCGAAATCCATTTTTTTGCAAAAATGGTTGGCCCCAAGGTTGGCCAAGCCAAAAACGTCATCAGCGGTCCAAAATTGTCACTTTCAAAATTCTCGATTCCCGCGCCCGAATTCCAAGAAATGACTAGAATCGAACAACCGCGACTTTAACTTATCTCTTGCTAACGGGTGGCTCGTTGAGATTACGCGCTCTCGACCCGTGACCGACACTAAGTCCAATCACGTTTAAGTTTGCTCGAACCAAGGCGACCTCGATTGTCATATAATTGCGAGGGTCTGTCACTAGTGCCCTTCGGACATGATCAATCAAATAGACCGGTCTCGGTTGGCTCAAAACATTCCCTCATCAATCGATATGGTCAAAGATCGAACCAAGGTCGAGTTCTTTGGTCGTGCGAACTCAATCCCGTAATAGCCCTACCCCTACGGTTAGCATCCTGAAAGTGCACTACTCCGGGCGAGATCTCACTATAGTGCATTGATCAATATTCATTCCTTAAATCCCGGGAAAAGGATCGAAAATCCAGTATGTTACATCATAATAGTTTTCGAGCTGCAAGTCCAGTCCGAGGAGCTAAATCAACAAACTCTACTCATCTTCACCACCAAATCAAGCAATGAACCCAATCAAAAGATACAAAAACAAATTCATACGACATCAAACAGAAGCACTCAACTTTGATCAGGAGCCAGGGCAAAGTGAGAAATTCTCTAGAGGCACCAACAATTCAAAAATAAAAAAACACCGCAAAAAAGAATTAACGATGCTGAACTCAGTGGCAATTGTCCTCTCTCCATTACCAAATCAATGTTGCAAACCCTTGCGCTGCTAGCAAGAACGAATGTGTTGTACTTATTCAATGCGATGCCTTAATAATTCGAATTAGGCCTCGTGAGAGAGAGCTCAAGCAACGGCTATGACAAGATTCTCTGAACATCAGGATGCAACCTGTCGTCGACCTTCTCTCTCTTCGTCAAGAAGCAACAAAAGCGAACACGAGTTTGCAAAATCGTGCTGGTTTTCCTCTAGGGTTAATTCATGTCCTCAAATCGAATGTAGTATCGAAACACAATTCGAAAATTATACATGTAAAAATCTGGCTAAACAAACAAGGTCCCCACATACCTTCATATTTCAAAATCGATGTGGGGGATATGAGCGATCTTGTACCAGTCCTCTCCTCCATCTCTATAGCACCTCTCCTCCAATACTAGGCAACCTACGATTCTTAGGTGAGTAAGGGATGCAAGCCTTCGCATTCCTTCGGGTAATGATGTCAACGAGGGGCACCTGATGATGACAAGCTGCTGAAGTGATTGAAGGGCCTCGATCTGCTCTGGTAATTCCTTCAAATTGTCGCAATGGGAAATTGTGAGACGCTCGAGATTGCTGGCCTGCAGAAGCCACTGTGGGAGAGATGCTAGTTTTGGGAGGCGCCAGATTTCCACGGAGCGGAGACTCTGAAGTCCTCCATGGAAATCCAAGATGAGGTTGCCGCTCTCGTCTTTGCATATATCCAGCTCCCAACAATTACTGATATCTAGACGCTCAAGATTGCTGGCCTGTAGAAGCCACTGTGGGAGAGATGCTAGTTTTGGAAGACGTTCGATCCACAGGGACCGAAGACTGTGATGGAGTCCTCCATGGAAATCCAAGATGAGGTTGTTGCTGCTGCCGCTCTCGTCTTTGCATAAATCCAGCTCCTTACAATCCCGAATATAGAGACGCTCGAGATTGCTGAGCTGGAGAAGCCACTGTAGGAGAGATGCTAGTTTTGGAAGTTCAACGAGAAGCACGGAGCGAAGACTGTGAAGTTCCAAGATGAGGTGGTTGTTGTTGCCGCCACTACTTTCGTCGTGATTGGATAAATCCAGCTCCTCGGAATCCGAAGAATCGAGATCCACCAGGTTGGATTGATGCCGCGTACCCAGTGGTGGTGGTGTTGAGAGGGAAGTTAACCTAGGACAATTCCGTATGCTAAGAGATTCAAGCGAGGCGAGGCTTTTCCAGCACTCCTCCGGCACACATTCTAGAGACTCCATCATCCGGATATCCAGACTCTTCAACTTATTAAGGCCAACTATCATATTTATCAACGCTGGGTTGGCATTACTCAGCATTAACTCCTCAAGATGTAGAGCTGGTGGCATGGCTTTCAATTTCATACAGCTAATGATCCTTAATATCAATAGACTAGGAAATGATGCTATTGAAGTGGATGAATGGCCTAACCTGATATCTTCCAATTTAGGCAGCTCCCAAATAGATAAAGACTTGAGGCGAGGTAGTTGGCCTAGTGGAGGAAGATGTTTACATCTTTTGCAACTATAGAAGCATACCTCAACTAATTTTGGCAAAAAAGACATAAGGTTATCCATCATCCACTTTGGAAAGTTCTCACATTTATATCCATTTATCGTCAACTTCTGTAGATTTGAGTGCGGCTTCAGTCCATCTAATAGCACTTCATCTCTATTCCCAATTACTGCATCATCAGTATCAGAATCGTCCCATGTAAGTTCCAAAGATTCCAGAGAATGCTTCCCTATCAAGTTCGCAGCCCTAGATTCTGCTACAACATCTGTCACACTTCCCAAATTCTCAATGCAAAGGCTTCCCCGGATGTTATTAAGCTCTTTTAGTTCCCCAAGTTCACAACCATTCTTAGCAAGAGCTTTTTTTGGGTGCAAAATAAAACGTGTTAGCCTATGCAAAGAACTCAATTGCCCTAGTCCGCGTGGCACATAACGAAGTTCATGACAGCCATTTATATCTAAATTTCGAAGGCTGACTAACTTCCTTATACCCCTTGGCAATTCTTTAAGGGAAATACACTCGGAGAGATTAAGCGTTTGCAAATTCTGCAATCTCGTAATGGAGTTAGGAAGTCTTTTGAGTGCTTCATTGTGAGAAAGATCGAGATACGTGAGATGCTTCAACTTACAAATGGACTTTGGCACCTTCTCGACATATGTGGTATGCAGATCCAAGACGCGCAACCTCTTGAAACTCCGAATGAGTTGGCGTAGATTTGCTTCACTCGTTGGTTCCATTTCCCGATCACTAGCAGCACACAAAAATGTTCTCAGTGCACTTGCTTGTATGTGTGAGATTGGAAGTTCACCCATCAAATTGAAAGTTGAACCATATGATATGTGACGAGTTCTTTTGGGTATGAGTTTTTTTCTATCATCCCATGCCGCCCAACACTCGGTCCCTGCAACTAAGCAGGCTAGATCATGCATCAAATCATGCATCTTGCAAGTCTCCTCGTTCGTGTCTGGATCTTTCTCAAAATCTTGGAAGAAGTTACTCCAAAGTAGATCCATGAAATATCCATGAGCAATGTCTTCTAAATGCTGACTTCTATTTGATTTCTGGATAAATCCTTCTGCCATCCAAAGATCGACCAAAGTCTGCTTCTTTATCTCATAATCTTTGGGAAACAATGAACAAAACGCAAAACATTGTTTCAAATGTGAAGGAAGATGGTCGTAACTTAGCCTAAGAATAGATTTTATGCCTGCTTCCCTTTGAGACACATTTGGGAGCTCATAATCTTTGAAATGCGACCATTCGGGTTTAGTTTTCTTAAAGAATAGTATACTCCCAACAGTTCGAACAACCAATGGAACCCCATAGCACTTTCTAACTATATCTTTGCCGATAGCTAGCATTTCAGGATCTTGTATATTCTCTTCTTTTTGACAAGCCATTAGCATTAATAAATCAAGAGATGCACTGTCAGATAAGTCCCCGAGATAATGAGGTGGAGTAGTGCTAGTGATCTTCGCAACCAAAGGAAGGCGTGTGGTTACGAGGATCTTGCTTCCTCCAGCACCTCCCATCAATAAAGTTTTCAACTTTAGCCATGTTTCTCGTTCTGTAGTCCACACATCATCTAAAATTAAGAGATATCTCTTTCCATCAATTATTGTTCTTAGTTCACTTTGCAATTGTTCGATCACAACTTCAGTTAGTTCTTTGTTCTTTGCACAAGCTATGATATTTTTCACTATTTTGTTCATGTCAAAGTCTTTGGAGACACAAACCCACAATTTCAAGTGAAAATGTTTACTAACCATCTCATCATTATAGACACATTGAGCAAGTGCCGTTTTTCCAAGCCCACCAATTCCAACTATTGGAAGGATGGAAACGTTCTCTTTCACATTTGAATCCAATAAAAATTTTATAACCGTCCTTTTGTCATCATCTCTGCCTTTAATATCTCCTTCACGTATAAACAAATGCGTCTCTTCTCTCTTCCTCCAATCTCTCTCGGGGCGTTCGTCCAAGTGGAATTTCTTATAAGCCTTAATGGCTTCTATTATCTCCCTCACTGCTCTTAGTTTGTAACTCATCTTCATTTTAAAAGCAAGCTGGTTTGAACTTGAGAAAAATGTTCTTACCTCCTTCATCATTTCATTGTGGCCCCTCAATTCTCGGCGCATAGCTTCTATATTGAATTCTTCGAGCACGTCCTGTGCATCATAGAAAGCTTCTTTCAGTTTGTCAACCCAAACTTGGATTTGTGGACTCTGGTGGTATTGCTCTTCTGCATGGTCCAATACAACCTGAAGAGTGGAGACGGTGTCTCCGAGCGCCTCGAGTTCATGCTTGACGCCCCATAACATTCCAACCTTTTCTATCGCTTCAGGAACTAGATTAGCAACGATCTTTCCAGCAATACCAACGATGACAGCTTCCGCCATTTTTGTTCTCTCTGTCTCTCTGTGGATAGGAAGATATTAGTCTAGTCAGTCCAAGGCTAGAGACCTCTCACGACATGTATAACAAGTTAAGGTTGATGCTCACCTGAGACTGGTAAATCGAAAGCCTGACAAATCTAATTATCAACTTCTATGACTGACTTTACCTGTTATAGATAGGAATTTTGATCATCCACGCAAGTCTAAATAAAACATGAGGACCCACTGAGGTTGCATCCGATGCTCGCAAGAACACTTCTATTTTTTCAAAGGCTTCATTCTTTACCTTTTTGTCAAAAGATGACCTATCATTCTTTATACTCTTGGATGGATTTAATGGATGACAAAGTTGGTAACAAAGTTTACGATATAAACCTAGGAAATATTAGTTTACTTTGATTCGGGTACTCTAAGATGTGAGCTACGATTAACTAGTTACTGATATATATCAGTGTGTGTAATTATAATAGGGATTCTTTATGTGAAAATAGAAAGTTCTATGCTTAGGTAACATAATGGATTTACTTACATTCTGATGCCAACACTTCACCTCTCAATTCAAAACTCTACTTCATATCGTCACGTGACTTTGTTGCTATTATTTTACTAAAACAATATAGTTGATCAGGGAAGTTCACTCTCCTTGTTAATCTCTCGAAATTATTTGCTTCCCATGAATAAATGCTTCTACATTTTTTTGTGTTCCTTTATTGTTTCCTATTCTCGAAATAAATAAATAAAAACTGCCTTAAAGATTTCTTCCCGTACTAGGCAATTCCAAAACTTGCACATTTATGCAATGTAAAATCCTATATTTAGTTCAACCAAAAAAAATCCTATATTTAGGTCTCGAGAAAAAAAATCCTATATTTAGATTTTAAAAAATCCCATGCAGGGGCAATATGACGGACATACCCATCGCTTTTTCTAGCATATACAATATGTATAAAATCTCTTACTTTTTCAGTTTCCTATTATAATCATATTGATTAGCTTGGAATTCTTCACTTAATTCAAATTTATAGCTTTTCTTTAACAATTACATTAAGACAAGTCATCTCTCTTGTCTTTTAAGTTTGGCTCTTATTTCTATCCCTTAACGCATTCTTCTTCTTATTGAGCTCTATTCAATATACACAATAAAATCTTTGCTGAATTTAGTGTTTAATCATACAATTACCTTGCCACTATCTTTTGATCTAAAGTTATTTTTGCCTTTTCTATTAATGACTTATAGACAGGCTGTTCTTATTTCCTTTATCTAGATTCAAAGTCAAAACATTGCAACAACGTTTATTATTCTTTTTACATATAAAAAATGCAACAACTATTTATTTTAATATGCTTATAATCGTTTGTTTTTCATACGAAGTATGACTAGTCTTCTTCTGCATAAATTATTATGCATGTCATGTATCTACTTTTGTTAAATTGCAACATGCTCATCCTCCCATCAGTAGTAGGAACGGTCTTAATCATTATTTCTTAATGAAATTTTCTCTACAATCCCTTTTGCATACTTCAATGAATTCTCGTGTAGGGTTTAATTGTTTCATATTTCATAAATATATTATTCCTTTATACAATTTCCTAAATTTACTAACAAATATCATTATCAGGGACTTGTTACAGGTTATTTCCCACGAGCATTGCATCCGAAACGAGACTAAATTAAAAAAAATGTAACAAAAATATGCCTTTAGTTGTTTTGCTGATGCTTGCGAAAGTGTAGAGCTTGAAATCCACCACAGGAGGTGGACCAACTTGAGTTGTTGAAGATAGGAATTCTTATCCTTTTCGCACATTACAAGATGAGGCCTAAATCAATTTGCATATAAGACCCACCGTGGTCGGGTCCAAGGTCCGTGATTGGCTTGTCTAAGATTTTACGTGCTTCGAGTGTTTACTCGTCTAACATGCTTGCATGCAAAGGCAATGCAAATGCTGGTGAAAACAAATCAGTGATCCTATAGTTCTTTTTTTTTTGGTTGGAAGTGATCCTGTAGCTCATAAAACAATAAACCGATGCACACATGGTGAAAATAACCGAGAGCGAAATTACCAGGAGTATGGGTGATACCGAAGGACCGAATTTGACAGCAGCAAGCCTGAATGAAATATAGCAACAAGATAAGAAGCAGTGAAGAAACGGTTCTTGAGTGCTGCCCACATTTATCCTCGTCGCACATCATATAGAGAAAGAAAAGAGGAACATTCCTTTCTTATGTCGACACAACAAGGAAACCTGGGAATTGATCCCTTTCTTTGCCTCCTAAGTTACCGTCAACACAAGAAAGGGATTTCTTTGCACTGCATTCTTGCAAAAGGGGTCCCGTCTGATTACTCTCTTTTGTTCGGCGGAAAGGTTCTTTCATACCCAATAATCATATTTTAGTAGGAACAATTTGATCTTCCAAGGAATCTTGCAACAGTTAAGTTCGTTGTTAAAGGGTTGAAGAAGCTATATCTTTCATATTGGATGGTCTCCCCAAATCCTTTTTTCTTTAACGACCTTGGAAAGAATATCTAATCGAAGTTTTTTCCTTTTGCTTTTCTATATTATTCTTTTTCCGTATTTTGTCAATGCATTTCCTGAATTCATGAAATTAGATATTGCCCTTCTTTTTCATTTGGTTAGGTATTCTTAGGCGATAGTCTCAATGCCCATCACTACAGAAAAACTGGATTTTTGCCACGAAAATTTGCGACGAAAAAATTTTCGTTGCAAATTTGCGACAAATTTTCCAACGAAAAGCAAAATTCGTTGGAAATTTCCAACGAAAAATTTTCGTCGCAAAATTCGTTGGAAATTTCC
Organism: Syzygium malaccense; assembly: GCA_031216405.1. Classification (NCBI taxonomy): domain Eukaryota; kingdom Viridiplantae; phylum Streptophyta; class Magnoliopsida; order Myrtales; family Myrtaceae; genus Syzygium; species Syzygium malaccense. Next base: position 12,584,152 of record CM062254.1, read on the forward strand.
AACGAAAAAATTTTCATCGCAAAATTCGTTGGAAATTTCCAACGAAAAAAATTTGTTGGAAATTTCCAACGAATTTTCCAACGAATTTCAATTTTCCGGGAAATTACTTCAGTGTGTACAATTTTCGTTGGAAAATTCGTTGGAAATTTCCAACGAATTACAAAAAACCCACATTTTTCATATTTGTTGGAAAATTCGTTGGAAATTTCCAACGAATTTCAATTTTCCGGGAAATTAATTCAGTGTGTACAATTTTCGTTGGAAAATTCGTTGGAAATTTTCAACGAATTTTTTTCGTTGGAAATTTCCAACAAATTTTCCAACGAATTACAAAAAAAACCCGATAATGTTCGGCATTTTTTATATTCGTTGGAAAATTCGTTGGAAATTTCCAACGAATTTTCCAATGAATTTCAATTTTCCGGGAAATTAATTTAGTGTGTACAATTTTCGTTGGAAAATTCGTTGGAAATTTCCAACGAATTTTCCAACGAATTACAAAAAAAATCCGATAATGTTCGGCATTTTTTATATTCGTTGGAAAATTCGTTGGAAATTTCCAACGAATTTTCCAACGAATTTCAATTTTCCGGGCAATTACTTCAGTGTGTACAATTTTCGTTGCAAAATTCGTGAGAAATTTCCCACGAATTTTACAACGAAAACCCTACTTCTTCCTTATTCAATATTTTCGCGCTCGTTATTCCCACAACTCTCAATTTCAACATTCATTCTCTCTCTCTCTCTCTCTCTCTCTCTCTCTCTCTCTCTCTCTCTCTCCTTCGCCTTCACCTTCTCCCTCCGTCTCCCCCTCCGCCTCCCCCTCCGCCTCCTCCCCCGCCGCCCCCCTCCTCCTCCGGCTCCGGCTCCGGCTCCGGCGCCATGGACACCAAGCCTCCAAGCCTCCGACGCCTCCGACGCCCCCGACGCCCCCGACGCCACCAAGCCTCGTCGCCGGCGAGGCTAGGAGACGACGACGGACTTGATGGGCGGCGACCCCGAAGCCTGCTCCCGCCCCTGCTGCTGCTGCTGCTTCTTCTTCATCTTCTTGTTCTGGGAAGAACAAGAAGAGACGCAACAGCCTCGCCGGCCATGAGGGCAAGCCTCGTCGTCGGCGAGGGCCGAGCTCGCCCAGATCTGGGCGAGCTCGGCCCTCGCCGACGACGAGGCTTGCCCTCGCCGGCCATGGCGAGGGCCGAGCTCGCCATGGCCGGCGAGCTCGAGCTCGCCCAGATCTGGGCGAGCTTGGCCCTCGCCGGCGACGAGGCTGGCCCTCGTCGGCCATGCCGAGGGCCGAGCTTGCCATGGCCGGCAAGCTCGGCCCTCGCCGGCGACGAGGCTGGCCCTCGCCGGCGGCGAGGGCTATTTTTCGACCAAAAAAAAAATTTCGACCAAAAAAAATTTTTTTCGATGGAAAAAAAATTTCCACGATTTTTCGACAAAAAAAAATTTGTAGTTTCCAACGAAAAAAAATTCGTCGGAAAAAAAAGTTCGTTTCCAACGAATTTAGCCACGAGTTTTCCAATGAATTTTCCAACGAAAAAAAATTCGTCACAAATTTCCAACGAAAATTGAAATTTTTCGTTGGAAAAATTTGCGACGACTTATTACCAACGAATTTTTTTTCGTTGGAAATTCGTTTTCCAACGAATTTTTTCGAATTTTTCGTTGGAAATTTCGTCGGAAAAAACATGTTTTTTTGTAGTGCATTGGCAGGCAAAGACTATACCTTACTGTTCATGATGGTATTAAATTTTTTGCTGAACATTGCGTGACAATATATTTAACAAATAATATGACTATAATTTTGAACATAATTTTTAATATGCATCTCAATTATCAATTTGTTTTAGGTGATGTGGCTAGAGTTTCTAGTCATCAAGATTTTTTTTTGTTAACTATTGGAGTCTTGCTTTTCTTTTTGGAGATGATTGTGTAAAAATTTTAGTACACTCAGGGTTGTCGACCTCATGAATTTTTAATATCGTGGTTCATGTCGGTAAATGCACTTTTTTTTAACTTCAATATTAATTGCGTAATTGCAATGTTATGCCAGGATTTTACTTTGATTTTAGTTGATTATACGACTCTCTAATTAAATTTACATTTGTATTAAACTATCTAGATTTAAGATTAGTGAAACTTTTCAGTGTACTTGTAGATTTTACTTGAATTATTCTCCTATTGGTAATAATCGTACATTATCAAATTGTATAGTTGATCATCCCTTATGATTCGATGGTATCTTTAGCATTACCATAGAGGTTTCATTCATGGTCTCATCTTTGGAATCATAAAGGCTACGTAGAATATTAGAAACTTCTATATGTGATGGCTTATAAATACACAATTAATTGCATATTTTTATTCAAATAGTCAGACAACTAAATTTCAAAGTTGAAGTTAGATTTTAATCTAATCGCTCTTGATCTTGTGGGTCCTTTGCTGGATTAAATTTGTAGGTTTCTCTAGTTAAAAAATTGCTTATTTGTGCTTTCCTTTGAGTTTTTTACACATTTCTTTGTCTAAATTGCAAAATGGAGGTTGAAACTCTAGTTACACCTTCTTCACTTTCAATCTCACATCTCATTATTTCACATGAAACTTTTAAGCATTTCCTAAAGTTTTGGTCCACTTGCCATGAGATATAATTGTATGATCGATATTAATTACTTTCTTCATGGTAGAAGTAGAACGGAAAAATATTGCCCTTTTCTTTTTCTTTTTGTGTTTATGTTTCAGTAATATTGAGATATGATCTAACGATAAGCATAAATACCTTTTGACCATGCTTCTAGCAAAATAATCTTTTCCATATTTGGATCTGAGTTTTTTTTTCCATTTTGGATGAAAAAAACAAGTTTGCTTCTTGCCATATAAAGAAGAAACAAAAAGGGAACCGTACAGTAATAGATTTAAATAGAAATATGATTGCTCGTAAATTTAGATTCAGAGTCAGCTGGTGATGATGAAGATGGTGACTGCCACGGATGAAGAGGATGTCACTGTTGGAGAAAGATACGATTTTATCTTTAACCTTGATTTGAATTGATTCAATCAAGGATACTCGGAGATAAAGTAGGAGAGTGTAATCGCTGTAATCTTGCTTATTCTTTCCTTTTTTTGTATGATAAATGCATATATGTACAAAGTGAAGGTAGAGAAAAAGAAACGAGGAAAAAATTGCCCCAAAATACGTCTTCATCGTTCTTGTTTTTCTGAACATGGTATCAGAGCCCTAGTTTTTTTATCCTTGGGGTACTGTACGTCAATCATCGACTACGGCGGTCCCGCTCGCCGAACCCTACCGGAACAATGATTCCCCACCAGAACCAGGGGGGAATTCGACCACGGAAGCTCTTTTGGAGAATCTGACTGCCAAATTAACTCAGATTCTCACTCAGAACCAGACGAACCCTCCTCTTCCATCACGAACACCGCAGAATGATTCGGTTTCTTCTCAGATTGCGATTAAATCGGATGGAGCCAACTATGGATTGTGGTCTCAGGTTGTCGAGATGTACATCACCGGCAAAGACAAACTGGGATATATCAACGGAAACTTTCCTCAGCCACTGCCTACAGATCCTGGCTTTCGAAAGTGGAAAATAGAAGACTCAACTGTGAAAGGATGGCTTATCAACTCCATGGATCCGGCGTTGATTGGCAATTTCATTCGCTTCCCAACAGCGAAATCTGTCTGGGATGCAGTTGCAACGACTTTCTTTGACGGAACGGATGCCTCTTTGGTTTATGACTTGAAGAGGCATGTTGCTCGGATGTGACAAGGAGGAGGATCAATTGAGGCGTACTACAACAACCTACAGGGTTTGTGGAGAGAAATTGATTTTCGCCGCCCGAATCCGATGGTTTGCCCTGTTGATATCGAGCGATATAATTCAGCTATTCAGGAAGATCGGGTCTATATCTTCCTTGACGGGTTGGATGACTGCTTGGATAAAGTTTGAGCGAACGTGCTTCAAATGCAGCCTTTTCCCATAGTTGAGCAGGCCTATGCTCGTGTCCGACGAGAAGACATACGGCGGAGTGTGATGCTAGCACACGGAGATACCACACACCTGTCTGCAGCTATGGTGTCTCAAGGAGGCAAGACGGGACTGCAGATCTTCGACCGAACTCGGGACATACCAGCATTACAAATGACAAAGCCGGGTGGTTTGACAAGAAGAGGTCGACCGGGTGGAGCATCGAGAAGCAAACCTTCCTTGACAGCAGTTGGTGGCTACTCTAATTGTGGGAGTGTGAAGCATACCCGGGAGACGTGTTTCAAATTGATTGGGTATCCTGATTGGTGGAAGGAACTAAAAGCACGCAAACAAGTAAAGATTGCAACGAATGGTGAAACAGGGAAGGCATCACTTGTTACCGGGGAGGTTCAGCTATCACTGATGCCACAGGTAGACTCAAACAGTGAATCAATCACTGGAGGTGAAGGTAATTATGGTCATGCTTTCATTAGTAATTCTTGAGATAAATGTAGTCAATGGATTATTGACTCAGGTGCAACAGATCATATGACCTTCACAAAAGATGATTTTGTCAGTTATACTAAACCTAGGCGGCAGAATATTTCAAATGCTAATGGAATTGTATATCCAGTGACCGGGGCTGGAACTGTTGTTATTTCCTCTTCTATATCACTATTGAATACTTACTTGTATCATCTTTGTCCACGAAATTAATATCAGTGGGGCAAGCGGCTGAAGATTTGAATTGTGTTATCTTGATGTATCCACAATTTTGTCTTTTTCAGGATATTCTCACGAAGGAGATAGTTGGGCGTGGTACTAAAAGCGGGGGCTCTATTATTTGGATGACTTCAGTTATGGGAGGGTGCACCAAGTGCGAGGCTTATCTAGTAGCAAAGAGAAGCAAATCTGGCTATGGCATCGCCGATTGGGGCATCCTTCATTTGGCTATATGAAACATTTACTTCCTGAATTATTTTCCAATTTACCAGATTCAGTTTTTCAATGTCAAACTTGTATTTTGGCCAAAAGCCATCGTGTCCCATTTCCAATCAGTTTGAATAAGAGTAACGTTGCGTTTTCCTTAGTCCATTCTGATGTTTGGGGGCCTTCTCCTGTTACTGTAGTTTCGGGATATCACTGGTTTGTTATATTTGTGGATGATTGCACGAGAATGACTTGGCTCTATTTCTTGAAACATAAGGATGAGGTGGTTAATGTTTTTCGGGTGTTTCATAGAATGGTGCAAACACAGTTTGGCGGAAAGTTACAAATTTTAAGAAGTGATAATGGTGGAGAGTACGTTAATGCGCAACTTAAGGATTATTTTCAGGAACATGGTCTACTGCATGAGACATCATGTGCTCACACACCATAGCAGAATAAAGTAGCGAAGCGGAAGAATAGACACATTTTAGAGACCGCTCGTGCCGTTCTCACTGAAGGTCACGTTCCCAAACGTTTTTGGGACAATGCAGTTGTGATAGCTATTCACCTCCTAAACCGAATGCCATCCAAGGTATTGGATTTCAAGACACCTCTGCAAGCGCTGTCTACACATGCTACCTTACCATCCGTCTTGCTTATTTCCCCTCGAGTATTCGGGTGTGTTGCTTATGTCCATATTTCAAAGACTCACCGAACCAAACTCGATCCCTATGCGGTTCGATGTGTTTTCTTGGGATATGGTACACATTAGAAGGGTTATCGCTGCTATCATCCGGCTACTAAAAGAACCTATGTGACAATGGATGTCACGTTTGTTGAGTCAGATTTTTTCTATCCGAGCACCAATTCTTCCTTTCAGGGGGAGATAGAGGAAGAAAGTGTGAATTTGTGGCAAGTTGGTGGTGTCATGTCTGGAGGACAGAAGGAAGCGCAAAAGGTGCAGCCCGGAAATGAGCAACAACCGGCGAGAATGTCGCCAGAAAATGAAAAGCAACTAGTGGAGAATGGTGACAATGAGCAAGCTCTGCAACCGACAGTTATGGATGTACAAGAACCGAATATACAAGAATAGCCCCCAGAACTGAATATACAAGAATAGCCCCCTCTCTCTTCAGCACCCAAATCTGACTCATCTCCTAAGAATATCCCTGAGGTAATTTTCCCTACTACTACATCTTGTTTGCTTGATGATTCTGATATATCTGTGGGATATAAGTTACCTGACAGACATAATAGGGGCAAGCCTCCTGACCGATACTCACCTGATGTTGGGGGGAAGAAATCCAAGTACCCTATTGCAAACTATATTTCGACGATGAGACTATCAGAACCATTGAAGGCGTTTGTGTTGAATGTATCTTCAATTCACATCCCGAGTGGGATGCAAGAGGCTTTGGAAGACCCTAAGTGGGTTCAGGCGATGGAGGAGGAAATGGAGGCGTTGCAAAAGAATAAGACTTGGAAGTTGATGAAGTTACCTGAAGGGAAGAAGACGGTGGGGTGCAAATGGGCCTTCACGGTTAAGTATAAAGGGGATGGTTCCGTCGAGAGATACAAAGCACGGCTAGTAGCGAAGGGATACACACAAACATATGGGGTAGACTATCAGGAGACGTTTTCCCCTGTCGCAAAACTTAACACTATTCAAGTCTTAATGTCTTTAGCGGCAAATCTAGATTGGCCACTGCATCAGTTTGATGTCAAGAATGTGTTCCTTCATGGCGATCTGGAAGAAGAAATTTATATGGATATTCCATCGGGGTACACTTTTCCTTCACGGCCTAGATTGGTCTGCAAGCTAGAACGATCTTTGTATGGGTTGAAACAATCACCCTGTGCTTGGTTTGACCGGTTTAGCGCGGCGATGCAGAAATATGGGTACATTCAGAGTGGTGCAGATCACACATTATTCTTAAGGCGTTGTCAGGAAAAAATAATTGTATTGATTATCTATGTTGATGATATGATTATTACAGGGGACGATTCAGAGGAAATCTCTAAACTCCAAGAAAGACTGTCCTCAGAATTTGAGATGAAAAACCTAGGGGGATTGAAGTACTTCCTAGGAATAGAAGTGGCATGATCTAAAGGTGGAATATTTCTCTCGCAAAGGAAGTACGTGTTGGACTTATTAACGGAAGTGGGGATGCTAGATTGTAAGCTCGCAGACACTCCAGTTATGCAGAACCATAGACTTGGGGAGTATCCAGATCAGATACCAACTAACAAAGAAAGGTATCAAAGGTTGGTGGGAAAATTAATTTATCTGTCGCATACTCGGCCTGATATTGCTTATGCTGTGAGTGTTGTTAGTCAGTTCATGCATGCCCATAGTGAAGATCATATGGATGCTATGATAAGAATACTTCGCTACTTGAAAGGAGCTCCAGGAAGAGGAATTCGTTTTTTGAAGAATGAACACCTTGAAATTGAGGGGTTTACGGATGCTGACTGGGCTGGGAGTGTATCTGATAGGAGGTCAACTTTAGGATATTTTACTTTTGTCGGAGGAAACTTAGTTACTTGAAGGAGCAAGAAGCAAAACGTTGTAGCATTATCAAGTGCGGAAGCAGAATTCAGGGGAATGCAAGGTCTTTGCGAACTTCGATGGCTTAAGAGATTAATGACAGAACTCAGTTATACTCCTATGTCCGAGATGAAGTTGTTTTACGACAATAAGGCAACCATCGATATATCTCATAATCCTGTTCAGCATGATCGTACAAAATATATTGAGGTAGATCGTCATTTCATTAAGCAGAACCTGGATACCAAAGTGGTTCGGTTTCCAAATGTAAAATCAGAAGATCAACTGGCGGATATACTTACGAAGGCTGTATCGAGTAGGATCTTTACAGTTCACTTGACAAGTTGGGCATCCAAGATATCTATGCACCAACTTGAGGAGGAGTGTTGGAGAAAGATACGATTTTATCTTTAACCTTGATTTGAATTGATTCAATCAAGGATACTCGGAGATAAAGTAGGAGAGTCACTACAAAAAAACATGTTTTTTGCGACGGATTTTGCGACGAAAAAATCGCAAAAATCCGTCGCAAATCATTTTTGCGACGAATTTAGCGACGGAAAAAATTCCGTCGCTACTAGGTCGTCGCAAATTTTTGCGACGGAAAATTTCAATTTTCGTCGCAAATTTGCGACGAAAAAAAAATTCGTCGCAAATTAGCCACGAACACTATCCGTCGCAAATACTTCGTCGCAAAATTCGTCACAAAAATCGTCGCAAATTAGCCACGAACACTATCCGTCGCAAAGTTCGTCGCAAAATTAGTCGCAAAAAATTCGTCGCAAAAATCGTCGCAAATTAGCCACAAACACTATCTGTCGCAAAGTTCGTCGCAAATATTTCGTCGCAAAATTCGTCGCAAAAGTCATCGCAAAATTTGTCACTAATTTTTCGTTACAAATTTTCATCGTAAAATTCATCGCTAATTTTTCGTCGCAAAATTCGTCGCTAATTTTTCGTCGCAAAATTTGCTACTAATTTGCCACGAAATTCTTTTTTTTTGTTAATAATTTGCGACAAACTGATTCGTGGTAAAATTTGTTGCTATTTTGCCATGAACATTGTTCGGGAACGAATTTAGCGACGAATTTTTATTAATTCGTCGCAAATTAGCAACGAATTATAAAAATAGTTACGAATGTGCAGCAAAAATTTATTACAGGTTGGCCTCCTCACAACTGGCACAATGCAAATTGTATCTAATCCACGGCTGAAACCTGGTATATCTACCACAAACTCAGCCTTGCAGAGTTCCTTCTAACCTCTGATATCAAGTACATGAATATTAGCAACAATAGTACATGCTTTAATATAAATTCTCAGTATAGAGCTGAGCTCTCGAGGGAACCCTGAGCTTCATATCCTCGGCGGCCCACCACACCCTCCTCGAGATCTCCCGCCACCCCTTGTACACCCACACCACCGCGAGCAGCTCCGCCGGCGACAACCTCCTCAGGACCTCCCACAAGCACCTGGTGGGCAACCCGCCGGCGTCCGCATCCCCGTCCACGAAATCCCGATCCCGCTCGTCGAGATCCGGCTCCACTTCGTCGAAGTCCTCCTCCTCCTCGTCGGCGCGAACGTCAAGGTCGTCAAAGGAGAGCACGCGGCGGATGAGAGCGAGGACGGCGTGAGGGCGACAGCGGACGCGGAGGAGGCGACAGCAGCGGCAGCGTTGACGGGCATGGAGGAGGCCGTGACAGCGGCGGCGGCGGCGGAGGAGGAGGAGGAGTTGGCGGCGGGGGAGGGGGAGGAGCCGGCATGGCAGGAGCGGCCCTTCTTGGAGAGGCCGCAGCGACCGCAGTTGTAGCTGCTGCGCTTCTTGCCGCGCTTGGCGGTGGCATCGTCGTCGGAGGAGGAGGCGGCGGGGGAGTCGGAGGGGAGGAGGTGGGGCTGGTGGAGGCGGCAGATCATGGCGGAGGAGCGGCAGAGGAGGCTAGAGAGAGAGAAAGAGGGAGAGAAGTTAGAGAGAGAGAGAGGGGGAACGCTGTGGTGGTGGGGGAATAAAAAGAGCGAGCGAAGGGGAGACGATGGCGCGAGGGGGGATAGCGCGCGGGTTCCTGAAAATTTTCCACGCGGGTTCCTGAAAATTTTCGATCCGACGTAAATTTGCGACAGAAAAAAAAATCCGTCGCAAATTTGCGACTGATTTTGCGACGGAAATAAAATCCGTCGCAAATTTTGCGACAGAAAATAAATCCGTCGCAAATTTGCGACGGAAAATAAAAATCCGTCGCAAATTTGCGACGGAAAAATAATCCGTCGCAAATTTGCCCCAAAAATAAAATCCGATGCAAATTTGCGACGGAAAAAAAAATCCGTCTCAAATTTGCGTCGGATTTTATTTTCCGTCGCAAATTTGCGACGGATTTTGCGACGAAAATAAAAATCCGTCGCAAATTTACGACGGAAAAAAATCCGTCGCAAATTTGCCCCAAAAATAAAATCCGGCGCAAATTTGCGACGGAAAAAAAAATCCGTCGCAAATTTGCCACGGAAAATAAAATCTATCGCAAATTTGCCCCAAAAATAAAATCCGACGCAAATTTGCGACGGAAAAAAAAAATCCGTCGCAAATTTGCGACGGAAATAAAATCCGTCGCAAATTTGCCCCAAAAATAAAATCCGACGCAAATTTGCGACGGAAAAATTGCGACGGAAAATAAAAATCCATCGCAAATTTGCGACGGATTTTTTTTCAATTTGCGACGGATTTTTATTTTACGTCGCAAATTTGCGATGGAAAAAAAAATCCGTCGCAAATTTGCGTCGGATTTTATTTTTGGGGCAAATTTGCGACGGATTTTTTTTCAATTTGCGACGGATTTTTATTTTACGTCGCAAATTTGCGATGGAAAAAAAAATCCGTCGCAAATTTGCAACGGAAATAAAATCCGTCGCAAATTTGCACACTTTTACATATAATGTGACTAGCATTACGAACACTGTGGAGAAACATGATTGATGTGGATGTCATTGTTACAAACAGACTCGATTGACGCTTTCTCAAATAACAATAGGGCTCTGATACCAAGTCAAGAATGTGATAAAAAAAATTAAGAGCAAAAAATATATATATCATTGTCAAATGAAGAGTACACGAACCTATTTATCGGTTTTATAGGATGACTATCTAAAAGGGAAAATATCAATTACAATCAATTAAAGAAAATATAGGGAATCTTCTAAATATTTCTCTAATAGAATGCATGCCCTCTATTCACTTATCATTCAGATGTAATTCATCTAATTGGTTAGATCAAATTGGTTAGATCTAAATAAGAATATCTCTTTTATAAGATCTCCTATAGATATCCCTATATAGATACATTAACTTTACATTTCATACATCCACCCAATTGCGATCTATTTGAAAATTACTATAATTTATTTACCCATATATTTACTCATACATAAGAGCTACGTGCGGAGAAAACCGCCACATTCAACTAAATAGATATCTGCGTTATCTATATCTAAGTCTTGAAAAAAGAAAAGATAAGATTTGCACCTATCGAATCTAAAAAAGCTTATTTGGGATGAGAACATTTTAAGAGATTATCTAATATCTTGAGTTTATAATAGATCTTCTTATCTAATTTGAATTTGTGAATCTAATCTCTCTTAGAATTGGACGTGTAGCAAATCGTCCAATCTCTTTTGAATTTGAACTTGTGACAATCATCCAATTCGTCTCTACTTTCGTCGCAAAATGGTAAATTTCATTGCACAAATTAGCGACAGAAAATAAATCCGTCGCAAAATTTGTCGCAAATTTACGACGAAAAATTAGTCGTCGCTAATTTGCGACGGAATTAGCGACGAAAATTTTCCGTCGCAAATTTATGACGAATTTTGCGATGGATTTATTTTCCGTCGCAAATTAGCGACGGAATTTGTGACAAATTTTGCGACGGATTTATTTTCCGTCGCAAATTTGTGACGGAATTTGCGACAGATTTATTTTCCGTTGCTAATTTGCGACGGAAAATAAATCCGTTGCAAAATTCGTCGCAAATTTGCAACGGAAAATTTTCGTCGCTAATTTGCGACGGAATTAGAAATCTGTCGCAAAGTTTGTCGCAAATTAGCGACGAAAAATTTCCGTCGCAAATTTCCGTCGCAAAATTCATGTTTTTTTGTAGTGAGTGTAATCGCTGTAATCTTGCTTATTCTTTCCTTTTTTTTGTATGATAAATGCATATATGTACAAAGTGAAGGTAGAGAAAAAGAAAAGAGGAAAAAATTGCCCCAAAATATGTCTTCATTGTTCTTGTTTTTCTGAACAGTCACTACTGAAGAGATGAGAGAGAGAGAGATCCCGAGAGCTATTTTTTTTTTCTTATGGCTCTACTGATTTTGTGCGTAAATGTTCGAAGCGCTCTCTCTCTCTCTCCTGATTTTTCTTATGCCTAATTTCCAGGTAAAAGGAGCTGCGAACAGAGACATGAATGCAAACAGAGGTAATATACACATCCCAGACAAAGGCGCGTACAAACAGGGACTGTTTATGTCCTCAGCTTGAAGGTCACCGCTACTACAGAAAATAGACAACTAGGCATCAAATGACAGGTGTCCTACTCGATTCAGCGGATATCAGATTGAGTCAGTTTTCTTACATCATCTAATCAATAGATCGCGAAAGGACAATGAAGGACAAAAATAAAACCGAACTTGCCTTGTCCAAAGCAAAAAATGAGCAAGCCGAAAGAGGAAATGACGCTGGAATGGCGTCGGGTATACGACCGAGAGGAAAAAAGGAAAGGAGAATCTCAATCTATTCTTCTCTTAGGCGTTTTGTCGAACACCTTGTTAGCACGATGAAGGCGTGAGGACAGAGCAGGAGGAAAGATACGCGATCGGCCAGAGAAGAGCTGAGTAAAAAATTCTCGCGGGAGCTCCTCATGAGATATTTCTTTTTTTATTGCACCGGACAATACAAAAATTTTCGATTTGTTGGGCATGACAGAATTTGAAAAATATGGAAGAAATTGTATTGTATTGCTCTACTTTTGTACATGTATTACAAATCTATTTATATTACAAGATGGATGAATGATGGAAAGAATATTCAATATAACCTTTCCTATTCTACTGTAAGAATATCCAATCTTACGGATTGATTGGATCAATTAGTCCATGATTAGAATAATCAGAATCATAATCAAATCGTATTTCCAACACTCCCCCTCAAGCTGGCGGCTTGTATATGTCGAAGACGCCTAGCTTGCTTAATAAATATGCATGTTGTTTCTGACATAGTGGCTTGGTGAAGATATCTGCAGGCTGTTCCTCCGTTCCAATTCCTTTTGTTATGATTATCCCTTCTTGAATTTTGTCTCGAGTGAAATGACAATCAACCTCTATATGTTTTGTTCTTTCATGAAATACTGGATTTGCCGCTAGTTTGAGTGCGGCGTCATTATCACAGAACAATACGCTTGGCCCATCTACATGTATTCCAAGATCAGAAAGTAATCCCCGTATCCATACTATTTCGCAAACAGTTTTTGCCATAGCTCGATATTCTGATTCAGCTGAAGATAATGATACAGTCGATTGCTTCTTTGTTTTCCATGAAATCAAGGACCTTCCCAATTTTATGCAAAAACCAGTAATGGATCTTCGGGTCATAGGACAAGTGGCGTAATCCGTATCACAGTAGGCTGTCATCTTCATGTTGCAATCACGAGACAAAAGTATACCAAGTCCTGGACATCCTTTTAAATACTTCACAACTTTCAAAGCTGCATTCATATGAGATTGTTTCGGGCTATGCATGAATTGACTGAGTATTTGCACTGCATAACATATATCAGGTCTGGTCATGGTAAGATAAATTAACTTCCCGACGAGTCGTTGATATCCCGATGGATCTTTAAGCAATGGATCCTCATCGGATGATGATAAACCCACATCATATTCATGTGTCGTTAGTTTTGCATTCTGCTCAATTGGTATGACAGCTGGTTTGCATCCTGATAGTCCTGCTTCCGAAACGATTTCTAAAATGAACTTCCGCTGACTGAGGCAAATTCCTTTATCAGATCGAGCTATCTCAATCCCAAGAAAATATTTGGGAGGTCCCAAATCTTTGATATGAAAAGTAGAATGCAGATATTCTTTAAATTTTCCAACAGCGGAGTCATCATTTCCCATAATAAGTATGTCATCGACATATATCAACAGATAAATTGATGAAGTACCTCTAGTCCAGGTAAATAGGGCATAGTCATATTTGGAATGTTGGAAACCTGCATTTGTGAGTGTAGTGGTAAATTTTGCGTACCATTGCCGAGATGCCTGCTTGAGCCCATATAGGGATTTACGGAGACGACACACCCAAGACTCCCCCTGTCTTCGTAAGCCCTGTGGAAGTTCCATATATATTTCTTCGTCTAGATCTCCATGAAGAAAAGCATTATGGACATCCATTTGATGTAGTTTCCAATCACGAAGTGCAGCAATAGACAAGAAGGAGCGAATAGTTACTTCCTTAGCGACTGGAGAAAAGGTTTCATGATAATCGAAACCTTCCTTTTGAGTAAATCCTTTCGCAACCAAGCGAGCCTTGTAGCGTTCAATAGAGCCATCTGCCTTGTACTTAATTTTATATACCCATTTGCAACCAATTGGTTTCCGATGTGAAGGCAGGGGAACAATGTCCCAAGTGTGATTCTCGGTGAGAGCACGTAACTCAATTTCCATGGCCTGTTGCCATCGTGGATCGTGTGCTGCTTCTTTATAAGATGATGGTTCCTGCTCCTCAGATATGCGACTAATACAACACATATGTTCTGGTGATAGTCGACTAAATGAAACATAAGATGAGACAGGATAATGTGTACCTGGAGATTCCAATGTGGGACATATGTAATCTTTTGTCCATGTAGGGGGACGAACGTGACGTCCAGAACGTCGAGGTTGCTCAATAGGCATCTGTTCGATAACTATCGAGCAAGGATCATCAACATACGGATTTGGAGATCCTAGTGATGAAGTAGGTGTCGCTGACGAGGCAGGCAAATGATTTTCTTCAGGTGATAATATTGGTGATTCAATATCCCCATTCAAAGAATTTGAAACGGCCGGTATAGAATCTGCTACAATGAAGCCGTATTGAGATCCCACAGATAAATCTTCTTCTGATAAGAATGGACGATGATTTGATGTCGAGATAGATAATTGTGATGAAGTTGTCATATCCTGGAATGGAAATACATCTTCATGAAAAATGACGTCTCGGCTGACGAAGAAACGCCCCGTGGATATTTCCATGACACGATAACCTTTCTGTAAAGGAGGATATCCCATAAAAATACATTGAAGTGCACGAGGATCCATCTTATTCCGAGGGCCCACAGTTGTGGCATAACACAAGCAGCCAAAAACTCTTAAGTGGTTGATCTCCGGTTTCTTTCCGAAGAGCATTTCAAACGGAGTTTGTCCTTCAAGAATTCGAGTTGGCATGCGATTGATTAGATAGGCTGCTGTGACCACACAATCACCCCAAAAATTTTCAGGTATAGAAGCCTGATATTTGAGAGCTCGGGCTACTTCTAGGAGATGTCGATGTTTGCGCTCTACAATCCCATTTTGTTGGGGAGTATAGGTGCAAGAGCTTTCATGAAGTATCCCATAGGAGGATAGGAAGGAAGTGCATTCTCTAGTGAAGAACTCTCGCCCATTATCTGTACGAATTCTTTGGACAGATTTGTCGAATTGATTTTTAATCAGAGAGAAAAAATTCGACAGACATGAAAAGGTTTGACTTTTTGATTGCATAAGAAATGTCCAGGTGGCACGAGTATAGTCATCAACCACAGTGAGGAAGAAACGAGACCCATCACGATGTGGGGTATGATAAGGCCCCCAAATATCCATATGAAGTAAGGAGAATGCACTAGTAGTTCGAGATGTACTTGTTGGGAATGATGCTCGTGATTGTTTAGCTAATGGACAAACGGGACATTTAGGATGAGGAAAACAAGCACTATGACCCAATCGTTGATGAGAAATAATAGTTTTATTACTCGTGGTAGCATTACAGAAAATGCTATTATTTAACGAAGATAGATCAAAATCATCAGGAAAATTGATCCAAAAATATAGTCCCTGTGCGATACTACCCAAGCCCTTCAGATTGCCAGTCGAATGGTCCTGAAAGAAGCAATTTTTGGAGTTGAATATAGCACGACAAGAATTGTCCTCACAGATCTTGGAAATAGATATAAGATTGAATTCAAATTCTGGAATATAAAGGACATTCTTGAGGACGATATTTGGATTAAGATAAACTGTGCCAACTTTGGTGACATATGTGACATCCCCATTTGGAAGGCGTACTGACACGGAAGAATGAGATTCCTTTTGGGCATGACAAAGGAATTTATCATTGCATATTATGTGGTCACTAGCACCTGAATCAATTATCCATGCATCAACCGAAATTGAATTCGTCTTGCAGAAAGAAGTACCTGAGAAACTTGCAGTCTTATCGGTAGTCTTTAATTGATTCAGGGCTCTCATAATGTTTTGATATTGATCTTGTGTAATGGTCTGAGATGCCCCTTCAATTCCTTGCGCTGAAACCTGATAAGCAGAATATTCTCTTCCCCTTTTTTCTTTATCATTTGGTTTTCCGTGCAGTTTCCAACATGTATCGATAGTATGATGTGGGCGTTTGCAGTATTCGCAAAATTTACCTTTTATTTTCGAATTTTGCCCAATCCCTTTATGTGATGATGTGGCACTTCGTGGACCGTACGATGGTTTAAAAAACGGCGCTGATGTGGCTTGATAAGGACCATTGGATTCGGTCAAATGGATGGACAATTGCTGGTCGTCAGATCTTTCTTTCTGATCTGGGCCGTCCACCTGAAACCCCTTAGGGTTTCCTTCTTTTGCCGAGTGATAAGAAAACGCCGCTCGTGGAGCTCCATGGTTCCCGAGAGCCTGCTGCGTCTGCTTCGTCGGAGCGGCGAGTGTGATGTCTCCGAGAGTTCGCTGCGCCTGTCTCGCCGGAGCCGCAAGTGTGATGCTGTTCCCTACCTGCACGTACTCAGCCGTGGCCAAACGCTGGCTTTCCTCTTGGACGGCCAGCTGATATATTCGTCCGAGTGGCGGCACCGGCTCCATGGCCAGAATTTGTGATCTGAAATGTGAGTAGCTCTCGTTTAGAATCAATAGAAATCTTGTGACTTTTTCTCTATCCTTCATCGCACGGTATTGTTTGAGCGTCGACTCGGGTCCTTCGAGCTGTTCCTCAGCCGCCTCAAGTTCGTTCCATAGGGCCGAAAGTCGATTGAAGCAAGCGGTAACCGAGAGGTTCCCTTGCTTTAATTCCGACAAGGCTTGGGTTAATGTGAAAAGCTTGGCGCGGTCGAGTTTGCCATACATCTCTCGGATATTATCCCACATGACTTTCGAATCTTCGGTCGGTGGGAGTCCGGCGGCGATCTCGGGACTCAAGCAATTTCCGATCCATGTGCGCACGAGCTGGTTGCACCTGCGCCAGTGTCGCTGCAGTCGCTCATCGGTTGGGAGGGTTACGGTTCCGTCGAGAAAACCGTCTTTATCCTTTGTCACCAAAGCTCGCCGGAAGTCCCTAGCCCAGGTCGTGTAGTTGTCTGGTCCGGTGAGTTCCAGGCTGATGATCCGAAGCTCAGGTCCGTCGCCCGGCGATGTGTATAGTGGGTCGCCGAGCTCCGGGCGGCCACTGGCGGCTGGAAACGCATAGGGCACCAAGCCGGGTTGGAAAACCGGGTAGGGATTTGTCCCTGGACCCATTGGATTTTGGTCCGAAAATGTCCTACCCTGCCCACTGTTTGGATTGGTCTCGGGAGTTCCGAGGCCTTGAACCGGAAACCAGTGGACCGGTGGCCATTGGACCGGGGCGGGAATCTGAACAGGAATAGGAGCAGATGCAGTAGGCTTTTCTTTGGTCGAATCTATTTGATCCGAAGTTTGATTTCGTGGTGAGTTCTCACTTGAACTTGTGTTTTGATCTTTCTGCATGGTATCGTAAAGTAAGAATTCCTCTGAAGTGCTGATTTTGTTTTGCGAATATAGGAATGCAACAACAAATCAGAAAACAAGAACCGAGGCAATTCGAAAAAAAATTTTCGCGGAAGCTAGGCCAGGAAAGGAGGCTCTGATACCATGACAGAATTTGAAAAATATGGAAGAAATTGTATTGTATTGCTCTACTTTTGTACATGTATTACAAATCTATTTATATTACAAGATGGATGAATGATGGAAAGAATATTCAATATAACCTTTCCTATTCTACTGTAAGAATATCCAATCTTACGGATTGATTGGATCAATTAGTCCATGATTAGAATAATCAGAATCATAATCAAATCGTATTTCCAACAGGGCAACATTTGGAATGGGAAAAAGAGTATCATTTTATTGACGCCATGTATAACTATACAAGTTAGTGTCATAGATTAAGAACGGATATGAGTTCACTTGTTGGGAAGTATTGTGCCACCACTTGCTTCCTTACCAAAGATTATTGAAACTTTATGCTAGATTAATTTAAGTAAAATTATTGTATATCTTGACATAGCAAGCACATTTTGTAATATTTCTATTCTCCTATTTTTGTGTTTTTCTATTCCCTTGAACAGAAATAGAATAGAAATTTGTTTATGTATGTCAATTAATTTTTATATTCACCGAAATAGAAAAGTAGCAAGGGAATAGATTTGTAATGGAAACAAGAAGTAAAAAGATATATAATTTTTTTATTCCCAGGAACAATTTCTAGAACAAGGTCATTTTTTTCTTTTTTTTTCCTTTCTTCTTTTTCCTCCTCTAGCCGGTTGTTGGGCCTCGCCGTGGCTGGGCGAGGTTGACCCTTGCTGGCCCTCATCTCTAGCTTGTCACCAACCATCGCTAAGACCCGGCAACTGGCTAGAGGATGAAGAAGAAGGGAGGAAAAAATGATAAGAAAAAAATTAGAAAAATCTCATAAAATTATTTAAAAACTAAAAATAATTCTACGTCACAAAAAAATTTAGGGTCATGCCAAACGCTTTTATGTTCTTTTTCTATTTTGAGAACAGAAATTTTGTGCACTTACCAAACACGTTCTTCTGCTCAAAAATTCATCCGGGAAATGGAAATAGAAACAAAACTATTTATGAACAAAAATTGTTCTCAGAAACATAAATGTTACTATACACACCCTAATTATCCATAAAAAATGTGTCAATGTGAAAAGGAGGGAAACTTGTATAGTTAAGTATTATATTTCATCGGTTCGCCCATGATGTGTGTGTCCAAGGGACACCATTTGTCTAATAAGGAGTGTGTCTGAGAGACACTTTTTGAAAAGGTGCGAGGAGAGTTTCTTAAGGGAAGTACCAAAAGTATTTTATACAACGCACAAAATTTTCAACAATAAAATGTTCGATAGAGATAATGTATGACTAAATATAAAATATGAGCTTAAAAGGGTATTCTTGAAATGAGTAATCTAGGATAAGTATTTTGAGAGATTTAGCGATGTACAATCTCTTGGGCACATTTTGCATTTGAGGGTCATCTAGTCTCTTTCATTTATGCAACTGTTGTCGAAAGACGTAAATTTGCAGTTTTGAAAAATAAGGAGGCGAAGTGAAATAGTTGAAAAATGTCAGTCGAAGTTTTAGTATTTTCCTAAGATATTATCTACATAAGCAGTGTTGCATAGATGATACACATATAGAACACTGTGTTCACTTTGTGTAAACACACATGATTTTCTAACAAATCAGAAATTGCTCGAAAAGATCTATTTTTCCTTTGGTAACGATAACATTTCAAAAGTAAAATCTTTGAGTTACGATATTACTTTATTCATCTTAAATATTAACTATCGTGGTATAGTAAAAGTTTCACTAATGATTCCTTTAAAAGGAAAACATGTTGTACCATCAAAGCTCAGCCCAAATATAAAATAATTTGCACTATGATGTGGGGATTCAAGCCATACTATAGGTAAATTCACCAATGCAAATCTTTTCCTTAACTATAAAGCCAATCTATGACGTTAGATTCAAAATTTCTTCTCTTTTTCATGCAAAGGATGGCACATATCATTGACCATTCGAATTTTGACAATCAAGGGTGGCGATTTTTCTTCTTTTTTTTGTCACGAAAAAATGGGGATGGATAATAAGATTAATACTAAATGACCAACTCTGCTTTCATCAACTAATAAGAAAAAAAAATGGTGATAATTCTGTTCCTAAATGATTAAACTTTGCTTTCATCGACTAATAATCAAAAGTTTGTCATTTTTTGGTAGCCAACATGTAAGAATCATGAATTGAAATCTCAAATTCACGAGTAGTAAATCGAGGATAGAATTGAATGATAACATGCGCTAAAACAACTAACGTTAACTTTTCTTAACATGAAAACATATAGAGTAAGTAGAAAAAATGCAAAATATCAAGTTTTGACCGAAATTCACAATCGACTGCAAAGATGTCTTAATATCAGAGTACGCGCTTAGCAAATTAGCAAAATGCAAAATATCACAGAATACTATTCTCTATAAAAAAGCTGCAGCGTCTAAACAGAAATAGAATACGTTTGTGTCATATCTAATTTTTTTTTTATCGAACTTTGTACTTGATATGAAATTTAAAATTTTGCATTAAAAATGATAGATACGCATCGAGTCGGTAGATTTGGCGGTGAATCGATAGATACGCTTACGATTCATTATTAACATATACGTGTCGTTTGGGACTTGAATCAAATCACATCCTAAGATATTGATAACTATGGTTTAATGATCTTAGAAGACCGACCAAAAAAAAAATGATCTTAGAAGGAGTCAAAAATCAAAAAACTACTAGCCGACAGAGGAAAAAGAATGTTTCGATAGATCCGTTACGCGTGAGCTCACTATAGTTTCACCGTTAGATGAGGTGAGCCCTACGAGGAGTTCAGCTAATCCAACGGTTAGCACGACTCGAGATCACGTGTACTCAGTGCACGAAATAAATACTCGAGAGTTGGAGTGAGGACTGGAGCCGGGGACAGGTGGCGGTGACCAGGACACGGGGTGGGGCCCACCCCCGCGTGACGTATGAATGCTGTGAAGTCCCTACTTCTTCTTCTTCTTCTTTTTTCCTTTCGTTTTCCTTCCGGTGACGTGGCAGCGTCCTGTCGTTTTGCCCGGCGAGTCGCCGTTCCACGTCTGTGCGCGTATGAACGATTCCTAAGTTGCGACAACGTCCTGTGTCGTTTTGCAACGTCACCGTGACAAATGGGGTCCTCCTTCTCTTACGGTCGTTCCAGAAAAGAAAATGAAATAAAAAAGTTTCTAAAAATCGCCAGCTAAAATCTATCTGTTGTTTTCCCCATTCATCGACAGCAAATCAATTTCTTGATAAAAATATATCCATATTATTAAGAAAAAAACATAAGTCCCAAATATTAAGAAAAAAAGTAATTATAAATAGGAGTGAGCAGTTTTAAGATTGATCCTGGTCCCACCTAAAATCTGAAACCTACCATCCAAATCGATATCTAAATTTTTGGAACCAAGAACCTACCATGCGTAGTTTGGAAACCTGAAACCTATATTGTCACAGGTTACGAGTCTATCCAGATTCTACCTATATCTTAATTGAACGATTGTAATAAATCATCATATCTAATTATCATAATTTGCTGTTACAACGTACTGATCACAATTCATATTTAGACACACGAATAATAGAAAACATTAACAATGTGAAAGTTTCGTTCATGGATTCGCCAGAAATGGAAGCTCGGACTAGTTATTTCAAATTACATACTAATGATCGGACGCTATGAAATACCGAATTACGCGATGACAAAATAAGAAAAATACAAAGACTTGTTCTAGATTTTCAGGTTCCAAGTTTCACCCATCATAATCGATTTCCTAATTTTTTAAACTTGGAATCACCATATATATCTTAGAACATGGAACCATATTAGCTCCCACCGGTCTGATTCTTAATTATACGCTAAAACCATGCTCACCCCTAATTCTAAGTGCAAAATGACTTCAAATGAATCACATGGTCATCTTTTTGCTCTGACAATCAAAGTGAGTAATTTGGGCTCCGTTTGTTTCGCCAAAAGGAATAAATTGAAAATTATTTTCCTAGAAATGATCGCTTAAAATAGATAATCGGGGAAATTTTCTTTTCTAAAAATAATTTGGACGAAAATATTTTTCGTGCGTTCGTTTTGATAAACGATACGAGCCATCGCACTTAAAAAATATTTTTTAAAATTATTTATTTTTCATGAGAGAGCTGGGTTTTGGAAAGTGATCTCGCTGAACGGCTGAGTTTGATGGAAGAGAAAGAAGAAATCACCAGGCAAAGACCACGAAAGTCCCCGGAAGCGGAGGGCGCGTCCCGTCCCCGTCCCCACTGGAAAAACCTGGAAACTACGAAACGTCTTTTCTGAATCCGGTGGACGGCGTTTTGGTGGGTTCCTTTGTCGTTTCGATGACGTGTCCGCGGGGGGGAATAATGGAGGAGGTGGTGGTGGGGGGTGTGTGGGCGGGGCCCACCGGTGCCAGCTAGGCTGCTTCGTATGAAACATCAATTGTGGTCGACGTTGACGAGGTCGTCCTCGACGTGCGCGTGTGCCCCACTCCGTGAAAGAATTCATTTGCTCTTCTTTTTTTTCTTTTGTAGTTTTCCGTCGCACGTGGTGATTATTTTATGACAATTGTTGCTGAGCGAAACTAATTAAAAATAATCCTCCCTTACTACTGCACCTTCTAATTACGAAATCACGAGTTCATCGCACTCTAAGATTTCGAGATAGATAACAAATTTGCACATGAGATGGATTGATGTTCAAGCTTTGTTTTGCAAAGTCCGCACCTCTTTTCCCCAAAAACTCCTTGTTACGATATTGAATTCGTCACGCCACTTGAAAATATCTAGATCAAAATATCTGGTCCTGATCGCCTTTTATTAGGCTAGGCCACCATTGCTCCTCGCGTTGCCGTCATCACTAACCTCCGATGCCTGGCAATGGAGCTAGGTCAACAAGGGATCGCTATTCCCCACCCGTACACCCCCGACTTTGTATCCCGTCTTTGCCACGCGCAACAGATTTTGCCTTCCTGTCCTCCCACATAACCATGTGCGGCACCTTGTCCCATCCTATTCACCCCCCTAAATGTACCAAAAGTGATTTATATAATGCGCAAAATTTTCAACAATAAAAAGTTTGATAGAGATAATGTATGATTTTTTTTGTCATAGAGATATTGTATGATTAATTGTGCTAGCTTTGGGCGGCAAAGGAGGAAGGAGGAAACACAAAGAAAGGGCAAGGAAAAGGAAAAAGAAATTTAAATATAAAAAATTAAAAATTAGAAAAAAAATTAATAGATTTTGTACACATCAGCTCTTGCATGTCACGTAGAATGACATGTACCCATGTCAGTAATTTCTAGTCAAAATTAGCCGGATGTACTATATTGGCAAATTTTTAATATGTTTAACATTCAATTGGTACAATAAAAAGATTTATGACTGAATTGATAACAGTGTAATGGATTTATAACTTTTTTCGGTAATTTTCCCAATATAGATAAATTCGCCAATGTAAATATTTTCGTTAATTATATAGCCAATCGGTGATGTTAGATTCAAAATTTCTTCTGTTGTTCATGCAAAGGATGACACACACATATCATTGACCATTCGAATCTGGACAATCAAGAGTGGTGATTTTTCTTCTTTTTTTTGGTCACGAAAAAATGGGGATGGATAATAAGATTAATACTGATAAAAATGACAATAAAAATCAAGAGGGTTGATCCTTGATCTCATCCAAATTACCATGACCAACCGTTGATAGGTCACTCAAGCTATGTAGCGATTGTTTAGCATAAAGTGATTTGACGTTTCGAGGGACATTTGTCACCACAGGTCCACATCATTATTTCTTACAAACCCAACTTCAATAGAGGAAGAAAAAAAATGTCATTTTCAAAAAAACTGATTTTAATGTCAAATTGAAGTTTCGTGGTTGTGGTTGTCGTTTTGGCCTACTATATATTCTACAGTTGGTCACCATTTAGCGAATTTCGGACAAAGCACATAAATATTGGGTGAAAGTAAAGGTGTGTGTACAAGGAGAAATGTGGACAAGAGCTGACGTGGAAGATAGCCTTCTTGGCAACTGGGTCAACGCCAATATATTCTATTTGGGCAAAAGAAAATTTCAATCGTTTGTTTTTTTTTTGGCCAAAAAAATGCCAATTATGTTTTTTTTTTTGGAAGCTATTGTTATGCCGGGAATAAAGTAAGATGGCTTTGCGATGACTGACAAGTGCAATTGTTATCTTAGATCGAGTTTCATTTTGGGCACACATGTCTATGTAACCTTTTTTCTATACATTTCACATCCATCACCGTTAATATTGATCTGGTAATTGCTAAGGGCCTGTCTTGAATCCTTAATGGTGATTACTAAGGGGGCCTGTCTTGAATCCTTAATGGTGATTACTGAGGGTACCTCATCAAAGCAAGTTAAGCCTAAGCTTTCGATTGGGGCTGCTCCGCCTGTCCAAGTGTATACGCTTAATAGGCTGATGGGATTGCGTTCTTTATTTTAACATGCCGGTGGTAGTACGCCTAGCCCTTCTAATTGAGGGATAGTTTTTTTTTTCCCTCACCCTAGGGAATACCCCCATGTTCAACGTCCCAGAGCTTAGATGAAGTATTTTAAGATCTTGCTTAGGATCAAGGCACACATGTTTGCGTAACCTTTTTTCTATACATTTCACATCTGTCACCGTTAATATTGACCCATTAATTATGATAGTTGTTGCATGTATGAATTTTTTTTGTGTATTAATAATTAAAATTGAAATAATTACCCAATAAATTCTAAATCTATTGTACGAATACCAATTCAGTTATAAACTTTTCAATTTTGCCTATACAATTCTAAACCTTTGCATAAAATTTTAATATAGTCCTTTCAGCCAATTGCTATTGAAAATTGCTGATGTAGCATCTAGTCATCGTTGACGTGGACAATTTGTGGATCGCCATATCGGTAATTGGCTGGAAGGACTACATTAAATTACATGTAAATGTTTATAATTGCATTGGCAAAATTGAAAAGTTTAGGATTGAATTGGTATCCGCACAATAAGTTTGGAACTGAATTAGATAATTTTCGCAATTAATATTCGATGTCTCGTGGTTTCATATTTGTAGAGCACTTACCCCAACATTTGAAATACATAACCATATTATCGTTTTAAAAATATCCAAATCAATCTCAAATTCAAGATGCACGTAGCGCATGCGAACATACTAGTTTTTTTACAAAGAGAACTTGTAAACTTGGTGTTCACCCTCAAATTTGCTATACTATACTTAAGGCTTATATGATTCATACAATACTAAAATGTATTCGCTTTAATTTAACCGATTCTCTTGTAATAATTGTTTATCACGTGCCTTTAGGTCTACGTGATATAATTGTCTTCTGGGTCTAAATGAGAAACTAACGAATTAATTTACATTGGACAATCAGACAAGTGCACATGTATCATGTCGAATGGATCGTGCACGACCTATATCACCTAACAACGAGGTCGGCTAGGGGAATAAAGAAGAAGTTGTGTTCGTGATTTTTAAGTTATGAAATTGAAAGTCACTCGTTCAAACAAAAAACCAGAATTAGCCCTTACATTCCACCTGTTCCTTGGAATGATTACCGAACCTCCACTAACCTTTTTTGTAAAATTATTTTTAGATACTAAAATAAAGCCAATCTCGCTTTTTTAAAAGTGATTAATTATTGAGTACGACTCTGTCTCCACAATAAATAATCACAGAAGCAAATACCAATCCTGCATTGATTTATTAAAAAAGATTCTGTCGTCTAATTTATGCTGCTTGAATGGCGACATAAATATCAAACAATGTTAATTATATAATATTGAATAAATATTATAAAAAATAGAATAGTACGATAATACCGAATCCACACATAAGGATGCACCAAATCGAAGAATTTGTTATGCATTTCAGCGCTTTATATATATAACTCCGGTCTCAGAGTGAGAGTTTATGAAATGGCATATTCTAATTTAAATGATGAATTATAAGAATTAACATATGCCCTTCAAACCAATTAATGCAACTCTAAGCACAAGAAAACAAGTAATTACTTTTTTTTTGGTGGACTAGCAATTAGAGGAAATGTTCGAGTCAATTTTCGCGCACCTCGATTAGTCTATCTACCGAGACGATCTTAGGGACGCCCTCTCTCACATTGGCCATTGCATTTCTTTTTTCTTTTTGGTAAGAAAATGAGCAGTGCCTGAAATTATATCATTAATCTCCTAATAAGACATGATACAATCTGATCCCCTAACAACAAAGGAATGAAACCTATTGGTGGCCATTGCATTTCTAAAATAACAAGGAAACCACCTCAATTGTATCCCTAGTTATCATCTATACTAGAATACAATTTTAATAATTGTCCATATTTATGACAAACATCATATTCCCTCTCCAAATCCCAAATACTCTAAATAAGTATCCCTTTATTTTCTTTATGTGGGTTTCTTTTATTTACCTTTCCTTCTCCATTATCTACTTTTTTTCCCTCTTTTTCTTTAGTTTAAATTCATGCCAGTTCAATAGATTATTCCGATGCCAAGGAATCCACTCAGCACTTCTCATCACCTCCAACTTGGAGACAAGGACCAAGACTTACGCCTCCAGCTCATCTTAACTTGGGCAATCAATCCCTTCCTTGATTCTTAATTTAATCAAAACTTGCAATCATTTAGTGAAATTAAGAAAAAAAAATTGAAGGAGTGGACCTTGATGTACTCACTCCTCAGTCCCCACTCAGTCCTCAATGATTTCCCACTAAAAAAAAGGAAGGAAAATAAAGAGGAAGAGGGAACAAATCTTGGAGACTTTAAAGCAAAAAAAGTGGGGTCAAAGAACCTTTTTTTTCCCTACATGAACCAAATTGCAAGGAAGCAATAATGCTCCTTTGTCTCCTCTCACCAATCTCATTGCATCTTTTATAAAAAAATGTGCTGCCTTGGGAAGGGGTAGTGGAAATAGAGATGGCCACGGTTCGGAACCGACCGGTTCCGGTTCGGAACCGGCGGTTCCGGTTCGTGGCCAAGTGTGAACCGGAACCGGAACCTCCTCTGGCGGTTCCGGTTCCGGTTCTGAACCGTACGGTTCAGGGCCGGTTCCGGTTCGGAACCGGTTCCGGGCCGGTTCCGATTTTTTTTCTATTTTTTTCTTCCTCCGCCGCGGCCGGCCATAGCCGGGGTCGGCGCGGAGGTCGGCGGCCTCAGGCGAGGCGGCCCTCGCCGGCGTCGGGCGAGGCCGGCCCTCGCCTGGGCTGGGCGAGGCCGACCTCGCCCGACGCTGGCGAGGTCGAGCCTCGCCGGCGTCGGGCGAGGCCGGCCCTCGCCGGGGCTGGGCGAGGCCGACCTCGCCCGACGCTGGCGTCGCGAGGTCGAGCCTCGCCCGACGCCGGCGAGGTCGAGCCTCGCTAGATCTGGCGAGGCTCGACCTCGCCGGCGTCGGGCGAGGCCGGCCTCGCCTGGGCTGGGCGAGGCCGACCTCGCCCGACGCTGGCGAGGTCGAGCCTCGCCGGCGTCGGGCGAGGCCGGCCCTCGCCGGGGCTGGGCGAGGCCGACCTCGCCCGACGCTGGCGTCGCGAGGTCGAGCCTCGCCGGCGTCGGGCGAGGCCGGCCTCGCCCAGCCCAGGTGAGGGCCGCCCTCGCCCGACGCCGGCGAGGGCGGCTCTCGCCCGACGCCGGCGACCTCCGCGCCGGCCCCGGCCATGGCCGGCCGCGGAGGAAGAAAAAAAAATTGTAATATAAATTATAATTTTAAAAAACAGAAACAAGAAAAAAAGACAAAAGAGAAAAAGAAAAAACAGAAAAGGAAAAGAAAAAGAAGAAAAACAGAAATGAAAATAAAAAAAACTTAAAAAATACTATTCTTGTGAATTGTGGTACAACATTATTCAATATAAATTGTGATTAAAATACAAATTGTACTCAAATTTGATGACAAAAAGATAAGAGAGAAAGAGAGGGCTTCAAATTAATAAATTATCATTAAGCACGTTACAATTCGTTACAACGATCTTAAAAAAAAAGGAGTACAATATATATATCCTAAAATTATCCCAAAACCTAAGCATTCCGTGCGTAGGGGACCAAAGGTCACATATCGTCGGATTATATTTCGGTTTCCCTAAGCTCATGTGGGCGTACCCGGTATGAGAAACAAGAGTTCCCGAAATATTTGCCAACTCCAATAGTTCTTTTACCCTCAATCGTCACTACCCGTTTCAGTACCGATACTGGTAGCGGTAGTATTTCCGTCGTTAAAGAATTCGGATTCATTATTCCGATCTATCTCTTGTTGCCGGTATTGAGCCTTCGTCCAATCAGCAACACAAGCTTGCATCTCCACTGATTCTGGATCTAATCTTGAACGATGTTCGTTCAAAATATTACCTCCGGCACTGAATGCTTGTTCGACCGCAACTGTGGAACAAGGGGTTGAAAAAATCTGTTTTGCAATAAGAGAAAGGATTGGGTATTGGCTTGCGTGCCTCTTCCACCAATCCAAAATTAAAAAATCTATACCACCTTCGGCTTCAGTAAACTCAAATAAAATGGTTAGATAACTCTCTAATTCAGAAATATTTCCCATTACTCCCTTTTGTTTTTTTTGTCTATGTAATAAAAGTTTGTACCCTCTACTAATTTTACCTGTATTGTCATTTTGTATATCCGTAGATTGAGAAGATCCAATATCACCTAAATTATATTTAGTATAAAATTCATTATATAATTCTATTATTACGTTTTTAACCTCACGTACAATGGTTGTAATATTTATCGCGTCATAATGTAAACATTGATAATATACACGTAAAAAATCATTTAAACCATCCAATTTGCAACGTGGATCAAAAACACAAGCAACTAAATAAATCATGGGAATTTCACTATAATAATGAAGCCATTTCATTTTCATTGCAACTATAGTATGTTGTAATTCAACATCATTTTCATATTCATCAAAAGTTCCAACAATATTAGTACACTCTACTAAAAATAAATGTGTAGTTGGATAATAAACACCGGACAAAGTATAAGTTGCATCATTAAAAACCTTTAAAACATCTAAAATTTTTTGGCAAATATGCCACTCTTGTGGGTATAAATTAATATGAGGTATATTATTAGAAATGAATGCACATAATAAATCTTTATATGGTAAAGATTCATTAAGCAAGTGGAAAGTAGAATTCCAACGAGTTGGAACATCTCTTGAAAATTTTTTTGGCTTTGCCTGATTTTCTCTACAAAATTGACCCCATTCTTTCATTTTTTTGGGATGTTTCCATAAAAATTGAATCGCCGTTTTTATTGGTTGAAGAAAAATATCAAGAGTTTTCAAACCATCTTGTACACATAAATTTAAAACATGACAAGCACATCTAATGTGAAAAAATTTTCCGCCAAAAGCAGGTTTACAAATATTTTCTAACTCGGCAATTGAAGCGGTATTTGCTGCGGCATTATCAAAACCAATTGAAAAAGTTTTGTTAAGCAAATAATATTCTTCTAAAACTTGCCTAATTATTCTATAAATATTATTTGCCGTATGCTGATCATCGAAAACTCTAAATGCAATAATTCTTTTTTGAATAGTCCACTCGTCATCTATCCAATGACATGTTATACCCATGTAAGAATGATTTTGCCAATGATCACTCCAAATATCACTACCTATATGCACGCATCCATTAAATTGCATAAAAAAGTTTTTTAAATCTTTTTTTCCATTTTTGTAAAGATCTTTAATTACTCGTTTAATTGAATTTCTAGGAACACGTTTTGCTTGTGGAGCACATGCTTTTTGTACAAATTCATTAAAACCAAATCTTTCTCCAAAATTAAATGCTAAATGCTCAACGGAAATAAATTTGCCTAATTCTTCCTTATAAGTTTTTTCATTAAAACGAAATAAAGGGGAAGTGTTAGGATTGACGTACCCGGAAATTTGTTGTTGCCCGATATCGATTCCCGTTTCGGTTGGATGTTTGCTTCTAAGATGTCGTTTAAATGTTCCATATCCTTGTCCACCTGTATGTTTATATATTTTTCCACAATATTTACAAATTATATCATACCTTTTTTGACCGATATCAAACCTTTCCACTTTCGTGAAGTGATTCCAAATGTCAGATGTAAATTCCCGTTCCGCTTCCTTTGTTGTAGATATTTCGGCAGGAGGATGAAAACTTTCTTGCGTCGGGACGTGCTCCACATCAGGAAAAATGTTGATTTCATCATCTTGAAAATCTGCATATTCACGAGGATCAAAAGAATGATGGGATTCCGTCGCGATATTCTTACCTTTGCCAGTTGGCACTCGACTTCCACTTGCCATTTTTCGAATGGATTGAGAGAATTGAGCGGATTAATTGGGAGAATTAAGAAAAAATTGCGTGGATTGAGAAAATTGAGAGAATTTCAGAGAATTTGAGAGAATTTTGAGTATTGAGAAAATTTGAGACTTGAGAGAAGAGAATTTGAGAGAATTGTGTGTGTATTGTGAGAATTTGAGAGAATTTATAGGAAAAAAATAGAAGAAAATTTAGAATTAAAAAAATAAAAACATAACCGTTGCAATTTGCAACGGTTATGTCTTTTTTTTTTTTATTAAAAATGCCCATTGGGGCGTCCGGCGTAGCCGTTGGCGCCCCAACGGGCCGCTGCAGCAGGGCCTGCACGTCTGCAGGCCCTGCTGCAGTTTTTCTTTTTTTTATTTTTATTTTTTGGCCGTTGGGCCGTTGCCAGGGAGGGGCCTGGCAACGGCCCAACGGCAACGGGCTGCTGCTGCTGCTGCAGCGTGCACGTGCAGCCTGCAGCAGCAGCGGTAGGGCCCGGTTTTTTTTTTTTTTTTTCGTAGAACCGGCCCGGAACCGCCGGTTCCGGGCCGGTTCAAGTTTTTCTGGAACCGGAACCGGGCCCGTATGCCACGGGCCGATTCCGGTTCCGAACCGTTGGCCCGGTCAACGGGCCGGGCCCGGGTTTGACCGGGCCGGTTCCTGGCCGGTTCCGGGCCAAACCCGGCCCGTGGCCATCTCTAAGTGGAAACATCCTCCTAGAAAGAGAACATCTCAACTTATCAAAGGAAAAAGGTTAAAGTTTATATTCTTTGTTACCTTTTACTTTTTAGAAATGTTTGTCACTCTAGGTTTCAAACCTTTATCACTAGTTCAAGCATCCTCCATAACATTTGGGTTTGTTAAAAAATGCAAGTTCTCACATAGTTTCGCATTTTGATTGGGAAATTTGTTTCAAAAATTCTAAACCTACTGTATGGCGGCCAATTCAATTCAACATATTTCAATTATGCCAATTTAGTTTTAAGCCTTTTGACGATTGCCAACATAATCATTCCAGTCATTTTTTTATCGGAAATTGATAATGTGGACGCCGACCATCCTATGTGGCATGGTAGATGCTGATGGAGAATCACCAAAAAGTCCTAAACCTATTGCAATCGTGCCAAGTTAGTCCTACATCTTTTTTTTTGTCCAATTGAGTCCTAAAATTTTTCTATTTCTGTCAATTTAGTCCTAAACCTTTTGTATTTATCTTACTTGCCAGCCCTCGCTCTGGTCGGTCGCCAAGGTTCGGCGACCAGCTGGAGGTAGAAGGAAGGGAAGAAAAAAAAAAGAAAGAGAAAGAAAGAAAAGAAAAAAAAGGACAATATATAAGTAATTTGGAAAAAAATTATTAAAGTTGTCAACATCGGTGTCGATCGGCCAAAATTGACGTGATGTATTGAATTGGCACAAATATAAAAAGTTCAGGACTCAATTGACAAAAAACAAGTTTAGAACTGAATTGACAAAATTGCAATAGATTGATGACTATTTCTGCAAAATTTCCCTAGATACTAATGTGGAAAAAAAAAAAGCGAAATGCGTCCTTGTCCAGGTGATGCAAGGTCCGAGATCCAAACATTGCACAAGCGGATAAGGTAAATGGGAAAATTGTTTATTTAGGTGTTCTAATTTTCTTTGTTTTTGGGTGAATTTCATATATAAAAATTTTGAAATCATGAACTTGTCAATTCAACGATGTCATTGTAGTCAATAGGGGTGTGCAAAAGAACCGGGACCCTCCTGGGACCACCTGGAACCGGACCGAAACCGGTGGTTCCCAAGGGAATCGGTTCGGTTCCCAATTCCAATATTTTGGAACAGGTGGGTGCTGGTCCAGTTCTCAATTCCCAGTGTGGAACCGCCCACCCGGATCAGACCGATAATATAATAATAATATATTTTATTTTTTTAATTTTTAACTAAAAAAATCTGACCAAAAAAAATTTAAAAAAAGAAGAAAATTTGTTATCATGTCTAAAGGTCTTGTGCAATTGGGATAACCTTGGTCATTTTTCCCAATAATTGATGGGTACCCACTTGATTTATGGATGATGTGATTAATATAACCGATCATAGTGTATGAATTGTATGGAAAGTTATGTTATTTTCTTTTTGTTCTGTTGATCCGATGTTGGTTCACAGATTTTTTATTTATTTATTCAGGAAAACTTGTTGGGACCGGTTCCATAGATCCACCCAGGAACCGGACTGGACCGGTGGTCCAGTTCTCGGGTGGATCCATGGAACTGACGGGTGGTTCTCGGTTTCAATTTTTGGAACCGGTCCTGTAGCGGGCGGTCCACGGTTCTAGGGTGGGAACCGCCTACCCAAACTATGCACACCCCTAGTAGTCAATCACCATTTGCCATTAAAGTTTATTTTATTGTTGGATGTCTTGACATAATTTGGTTTGGCCCATCCGGGGGAACAATCTAGTCTTTCAACAGCCAATCTTAAGTCACATTACAGATAGTACCTTACCCTAGCTTCTCGTGGCAAGAATTTGGTCAATGACCCAAGTTTGATCTCATCGTGGGTTGTGAATTTGCACATTCGTCGACGTTTCTTGGTTTTGACTATTTGACTCCAGGCTTCACTCGAATACCCCATGGACGGTCAATCACTCTTTTGGAACGGAATAAAAAAACTCTAACAAATTACAATTTAGTGACGGGTGAAATCCAAGTGTACCATTTGCTGAAAAACGAGTGGTTCAAGATTTGATTTATAAGTAATGATTCTTTAGTCCATCTTTGATTTGAGGATATTTGTCAGGGAAATCCAATTCAAAAACTTAAATTTATAGATAAAAGATCACGTGAGTATGAAGAGCACATGTGGCCCATTGTCTAGCGATATACACCCGCTTTCACGTGGAGTTTGATTGATGGGGCATGATGCATATACTCGAAAGTAAAATCTAGCCCAAAAGTTTAAGTTGATAGGTAGTAGGAGACCATATGAATATAAAAAACATAAAAGATCCGTTGTCAAATGATGTAGGATAATATTTCAACAATACTTACTTTGATAATTTATGAATTTGGGATTAGGTATATTTCTGATATGAAGCTTCCCATTTGCATTGGCTTGTCCAGTAATAGTGGCGCATGGAAAGGTGTGTGGCCTTATTGAACATTTCGCAATGATTTAGGACGTGTAGTGACATTCTCTATTATTTGATTAGATAAAAAGACTACGTTGAATATTCAGAAATAGTTTAAGGGATACATCTAACGAATTAAAGGTTAAATGATGACAATGAACTTTAGATCAAAATTTCAAATTATTAGTGTTATTTTCCCTTTTTATTAATTCTAGACACTCTTTAGGGAAGCAAAAAATAAAATAAAAAGGTGTATGACTTACTAGTCTTCTTTTTCCAAAGCTTCACTCTTTCTTTTTACATTAGTCAAGTTTCGATTGGTAAGGAGGAAGAAAAAGACAATCCTCTCCTTTTCTTTTTTCTTCTTTCCCTCCTTTTTCTCCTTCTTGCTTTCTCTATTTCATAACTTTTTTTTTCATAAGGTCCCCTATGTGCATATTCTTTTCCCCTTTCCCCCTTTCCTTCTCCTTACCTCTTTCTCTATTCTCACACATCCCATTTTCGCTGGAGCCTAAGTCGGTCCCAGGCCGGGCTGACAACATGGCGGATCCGGGTTAATCGGCCATGCGATCAAGTTAAAAAAAAATTATGGCGAAATTAGAAATTTTTAAAATTTACTATCTCTTTTTCTAGCTAAATTTCCCAATCTCTCTCCATGGAGCGACAATACCTGATCATATTTTAGACAAGCGTCAAGACTTTAGTTTACATTTGTGCATTACACAATTGTTAGCATCGAAGTATCTTAGCTCTTATACCCACCACCGATCAGACATTTATAATATGTATAAATAAAGAAAAAATGGTAAATTTCATGTCACAGTCTCACCTAATGGTAGGTATAGGCAGGTCTAAAACTATTGGTTGTTTCTTATTTTTATTTACATGTTCTATAAAAATATGGTTATGGTGATGTATGGGATTTCTTTTGGGGCGTCCATTGACGCATTTGAATAGGGGATGAGTGAGGCAATCAATATGGCCCGCTCACTCATCGGGCCTCAAGCCCAACGCCTAGACCGTCCTCGTGAAAAGAACTCATCAACTGAACTTTATTAAGTATTCCTTCGGACTCTAAAACTTGTTACGAAAGTATAATTAAGTCCTACAATTTTTAAAAGATACAATCAAGTCATAAAACTTGTCAAATTGATATAATTAAAAACTTCCATTAACTCCGTTCGATTTGACCAACGAAAAATTCTGATGTATTTTTCTTATTATTTTTTATCTTCTACGTGGGGATAAATTAACTAAAGTATGAAATATAAGATTATCATAAGTTTTTACTCCAAATATTAATTAAATTAATATTATAAAAAAAAACACAATTGCAGCCCCTCACCGGTGGGCGCCGCCACCCCACCATCACCTGAGAGGGCTAGTGGGGGTTGTCAAGGCCTTGGTGATGGTTGGAAATAACACCTGCATCAAGAAGATGGATCGCGACCATTCTCAGGTTCGCTCTTCACTTCGGCCTCCTCCTCATCGAACCTTCTCAGGTTCGTTCAATCGCGTCGTTTGAGGTTTTCTAGCCTGAGGGAAAATCTCATTTTGCCATGCTTCCTCTGTTTGGGTTTTTGGGATTGCTTGACTGGAATTAATGTCTTTTTTTGTCAATAGATGATTATATGGTTTGAGATGATTTCCTTCGAGATGAGAAAAATGGATGAAACATACTAAAGGCGTCGTAACAACGGCTATATACATCGTAACAAGTTCTAAACCCTATTAGCTTGTTCTGTAACTCAGTTTTACTGGATCCTCAGTTTACGACCCGTTGCAAGTGCAATAAGTCGAAAATCAATAAGTTATGATGGAAATCGCCTTGATTATGATGCATTGCCTCTAAGCTTACGACTGATCGCAAGCACGATACTTCAAAAAGGATAAAGTAGCGATGGAAATGCCTCTTGGCCATGCGCATTTGCTTCCAGCTTATGATCTATTTTGACCGCTATACTCTGAAAATCAGTAAGTGACAACCGAAAAAAGGCCTTCTTCAAGATCTATTTGCGCTAAGTTAACGACTTTTTACAATGCACCCATCCATGGTCTTCGGTTCTGGGGATATGTGGAAGTGTCATTTCAAATTTTGACAATCATGACAAGTCGTAAATTCAATTATGTATATTCATAATACTAGGATAAATGTGTCATAACAACAGATTATTTACGTTGTAACAAGTTGTCAACCCTATTAGCTTGTCCATCCGTTCCTGAAGCTCCAGACGTTCGTCCTGCACTTTGGCGACGATCGTAGAAGTTCCAGTTTCGCCTAAAACCAATGTCGCAGGGGTGAGGCCAGCGTCCCTATTTTATTTTCCTTCGTCGTCCTCCTTTCCTCATCTTCTGCCAGCGAAAGACTTCACGGTAGCGCTTCGTCCTAGCGCACCTGTACCCGGTAACACTTGTTCATGCAACGACACCCCTCGGAATCGTCAAATCTGCCTTGGACAGCCCCGCAGTATACTGCTCTGTGATGCTCCGTGTTCGTGATTGATATTGTCGTTTGCTTCTTCGTCGCTAAACCTGAACTGGAGTTGGACAGGAATCAGCTCGGCGGAGTTTCAATTTGCACGGCTTGGACTCTGTACCCTCGGCCACAGTCACATTTACCAGGTCGTATCTTCCCCAATTAATCTCTAAATGTGATCCCGATTCATTCTAGATTTGCTCTGTTTTGCCACACACGAGATTGACCGTTTCTTCGGTCCCGCAGTAGGGTGTTTTCTTGTTCAATCCCATACCTAATATGAACATTTAGCAAAAGCCATAAGCTTGTCTATTTCAAAAATTTCTAAGTCACAATAGAGAACTCATGCTTTTGGATTTCCCACCATGAAACTTCATTGATAACCTTTGGGTTGCTGAAAATTTCAGCAACGCCGGCACGTTTGTTCACTGGGATCAGCTCGCCAGCTGGTGTGTATAAATTGCAAATAACCTACAGACGAACAATAATACTTCTTAAACTAATTGAAACGTCCTTTCTTGTTTGATCAACCTGTTCAGATGATCTGATGGATGAACAATTTTTGACAACATAATACTTATTTCGTGGATGATTACCATGATATTGTTGCTGCCTCAGAAAGGATCCTTGAAAATTGCTCGAGGGTTGTTAAAAAATCAAGAACTTGATGGAATGATGTGAAGGTAAATATAGTAAGAGAGTTTTTGGTTTATGTCATCTTACGATTAGATCACTTCACTATCCTCCCCTGGAGCTTGACCAGTACTTGATCCATACTCAACAGCTCTAGGGATCATCTGATTATTCAGGAATCAATAGATCAGCAGCATGTAGCATGTAAAAAGAAGAACCCTACATATTTTATTGTTGCTATTCATACCCTTGATGTGCTGTGCAAATCTGTGCCAGAAACTCCGATCCTGACTCATAGTTAGACTAACATCAAAATGTGAAATAAGATTCGCTAATGCAAAAATTGAAAGAAAAAAAGAAAAGGTGTCAGTTGTTGAACGTGCATATAACATATGACATACTTATTCAGATGGCAGATCGAAGAAAAATGCGAACTTGTAATCTCAATACAGAATAGTTCTAGTATTGTTCATCTTTTTGTGGACCACACTTAATGGTTTTAGGCATTAAAACATACCAAATGTATTCGACAATCATCGTAATGGTGTAGGGCACTGCGTCCAAGTTGAGAAGACTCTCAAGCCTGTAATAGTATTGTTCTTGGACTTCAAAGCATACATCCTGAACTTAGAAAAGCTCTTGGTGTTTACACTCTTCTTCTGTTTCAGCAAGAGAGAAATCCATGCGTTTGCTGTCATGGGATTGGCCATCAATGAGTTCTTTGTGATCCTCATCTGGCATTGGGTCGTCGGTGCCAAAATTTGCGCCATATCTGCCTAGTCTGAAAAATAAAGTAGCGTGAGTAATAGACATATCTACGTAAACAAAAAACCTAGGAGCTTAATCTCATGGAAGATGATTCAAACAACGAGCTCTATTTGTATGACTTGGCCTTCTGGTATGCATGAGAGTTTAGTTTTGAAATGATAAAAAGAATAGACTGGGTACATCAAAGAAAGGGTCTCTTTTGCAAGTGCATACGCCGACAATTTCAAGTAGGAAAACTTACATGTTGAAGCATAAATAGCGAGTCTTATTGATTTCCCTAAGGATGATACCACATTCTCCTTGAAAAATTAACTAAAAATAGTGGCATAACTATACTTCTCCTTTTGGAATCATTTCAAGGTTATTCTCAAGCCTCATTCCCAAAAGTGAGCTCATGAACAAGAAAAAAACTGAGGGCAGTTACATAATTGAAGTAAGCAGACTGCAGAGTGCAACAGTTTAAGAGATTAATGAAATTCCACCTTACCAAGGATCAATCAGCAAACATGTTATTATGATATTTCATTAGATATAATGGATGATCAACTCATGAATCTTGACAGTGCACCTAATCCTTTCCTCTCGCAATCAAAAGGCAATCACAATGAAGTAGTTTCTTCTTTCACAAACTTGGCATAATTGCAAATTACCGTTACCAACCACTTCGGCAAAAATATCCATCAGATATCGCCATGGCAGAGCAAGATTACCGAACACAGCAATTATCACTATGAGGACTTGAAGTCACAGAACAAGAAAAATCTGAGACGAGTGGATACAAGAGAAAACGATCCCACATGAGGTCCACAACATAGACTTAAAATTGGTAGTGATTGATTTATTCATGAAAAGAAACGACAACAATGACTACTGCTTCGTTCATTCATTCTACCTCACACACCACACATTTCTTTTGCAGACGTTGTCACAAAGAGATGAAGTCCACGTCAATTGTCAACCAAACAAACTGAACAGGACAACCTTGCAGTGATCAAAATGAAGAAGTCATAGATTAGACTCCCACTCTAACTGTGATGAGACCTCTTTTAATGTCAAATATTTACTCAATTGCTTAAGATGTTGCTAAAAATTGGTAAAGGATTTACCTGAGAACCTTTGCAGAATGGCTGAGAAGCAAATCAAGAATGTCAAATGCTGTCAAATGCTAACTATAAGATCACTTCTCTATCCTCCTCTGGAGCTTGACTGGTACTTGATCCATAGTAATTCCACTTTGGAAGTTCAAACGGGTGCTCAGCAGGTCTAGGGATCGCCTAATTTCAGGAATTAATAGATCAGTAGCATGTAGGGTGTAAAAAGGAAAAACACGAAATATTTTATTGTCGCCAATCATACCCTTGAGTTGCTGCGCAGATCTATGTCAGAACCTCCCTTCAAGGGAAGCAAACCAGAAACCGTTCAATAGAGAAACATTTCATCACTTCATCTATGAGAGTTTTCCAGAACTGTGCAGGCATTTTGCTCCTTGTGAAATCAAATAAGGAGATTGCACACTATATCTACAGCATTAGTCATGAGGCAGATTTAACAATCTCGGAGTTGGATGAAGAAAAGTACGAATTTTCTTCATTTTCTCACATGTTCGAGATTAAAGCAATGTCCAAACCTATCAGCGATCTGTCCATGTCCCCCCCTCGAATCATGTAGCGTTGATAGATAACTTTATCAACTCTGTCTGCAGGATATGAGATATCTTGTAATAGCCGTCGCCTGCATCTTTGTGGCACCTCCCCTCCAATTTTGGGCAACCTGCGATTCTTTGGTGAGTACATAATAGTTCTAGTATTGTTCATCTTTTTGTGCACCACACTTAAAGGTTTTAGGCATGAAAACATACCAAATGTATTATGCAATTATTGTATCGGTTTAGGGCGCGACGTCCAAGTTGAGAAGACTCTCGAGCATGTACCAGTATTGTTCTCGGACTTCAAAGCATACACCCTGAACTAAGAAAAGCTCTCGGTTTTTCCACTCTTCTTCTGTTTTAGCAAGAGAGAAATCCATGTGTTTCCTGTCATGGGACTGGCGGTCAGTGAGTTCTTCGTGATCCTTATCTGGCATTATGTCGTCGGTGCAAAAATCTGTGCCATTTCTGCCTAGTCTGAAAAATAAGCCAATGTGAGTGACAGACATATCTACTGAAGTAAAAAAAAACCAGGGAGCTTAATCTCATGCAAGATAGTTCAAACGACTAGCTCTATTTGTATGACTTGGCCTTCTAGCATGCACGAGAGTTTAGTTTTGAAAAGATAAAAGAATGGACTGGAATACTTCAAAGAAAGGGTCTCTTTAGCAAGTGCTAACACCTTTACCCTAAGCTTACTCTCATGAAACCGCATTTTGAAGACTAGTTTCAAGTGGGAAAAAATTGCATTTTTGAAGCATAAATAGCGAGGTCAATTGCCATGAACAATTTTACACACACTGGTTTCGATAGAGTTATAAGCTTAGAGATCGGGCGGCGTAGTGTTAGCCCACTTGAATTTGATTCTAGCCCAAAAATAGAGGGATAAACTGAGATGACAAAGTACCGCTCGTGAAATACAGAGCATGATGATCCAAACCAAAATGCTATTGAAATAGCAGCCACCGACCACACATCATAATAGTTTTCGAGCTGCAAGTCCAGTTTGAGGAGCCAAATCAGCAAACTCAGCTCATCTTCGCCAGATCAAGCAATGAACCCAATCAAAAGATACAAAACAAATTCGTATGACGCCGAACAGAAGTAGTGAACTACGATCAGGAGCAAGGACAAAGCAAGAAATTCTCTAGAGGCACCAACAATCCAAAATCAAAAAACTGTAAAAAGCATTAACGATGATGCTGAACTCAGTGGCATTGTATTCGAAAATTGTTCATGTAAAAATCTGGGAAGCAAGGTGCCCCCCACATACATACCTTCAGTAAAGAAAATTAGGGCAAGATCGACCACAATCCAAGTTGTATGCGGGGGATATGAGCGATCTTGTCCCGGTCCTTGCCTCCATCTCTCTTGCACCTCCTCTCCAATTGTCGGCAACCTCTGATGCTTAGCTGAGTAAGGGACGCAAGCCTTCGCATTCCTTCGGGTAATGACGTCAGCAAGGGGCACTCGATGATGGCAAGCCATTGAAGTGATTGAAGGGCCTCGATTTGCTCTGGTAATGCCTTCAAATTGGAGCAACCCTCTATTATGAGATCCTCGAGATTGCTGGCCTGTAGAAGCCACTGTGGGAGAGATGCTAGTTTTGGAAGGTCGCGGATCCCCAGGGACCGAAGACTGTGATGGAGTCCTCCATGGAAATCCAATATGAGGTTGCCGCTCTCGTCTTTGCATAAATCCAGCTCCTTACAATTCCAAATATAGAGATGCTCGAGATTGTTGAGCTGGAGAAGCCACTGCGGGAGAGATGCTAGTTTTGGAAGTTTATCGAGATGCACGAAGCGGAGACTGTGAAGTTCCAAAATGTTTTTGCCGCCGCTGCTTTCGTCGTAATTGGATAAATCCAGCTCCTCAGAATCCGAAGAATCGAGATCCACCAAGTTGGATCGATGCCGCGTACCCAGTGGTGGTGGTGCTCTTGAGAGGGAAGTTAACCCAGGACAATCCCAGATGCGAAGAGATTCAAGTGAGGTGAGGCTTTTCCAGCACTCCTCCGGCACACATTCTAGAGGCTCCATCTTCACGATTGCCAGGCTCTTCAACTTATTAAGGCCAAATATGTTCTTTATCAACGATGGGTGGGCCCCAGTCAGGCTTATTCGCTCAAGATGTGGAGCTAGTGGCATGGCTTTCAATTTTTCACAGTTTTGGATATCCAATTCCAATAGACTAGGAAATGACATTGTTGAAGTGAATGAATGGCCTAACTCGATATATTCCAATTCAGTCAGCTCCCGAATCTCTAAAGTCTCGAGGTGACGTAGTTGGCCTAGTGGAGGGAGACTTTTACATCTTCCACAAGAGAACATGTGTACCTCAACTAAATTGGGCAGGGAAGACACGAGACTATCCATCATCCACCTCGGAAACCTCTCACCATTATATCGATTGATCGTCAACTTCTGCAGACTTGAGTGCGGCTGCAATCCACCTAATAGAGCTTCATCTTTATCCATAATTGCGACATCATCGGTATTGAAATAACCCCATTCAAGTGCCAAAGATTCCAGAGACTGCTTCCCTATCAAGTTCGCAGCCTTGGATTCTGCTTCGGCATCTGTCACACTTCCCAAATTCTCAATTCTAAGGCTTCCCCGGATGTCATTAAGCCCATTTAGCTCCCCAAGTTCGCAATAATCCTTAGCAAGAGCTTTATCTTTGGGCAAAATGAAGCGTGTTAGCCTATGCAGAGAACTCAATTGCCCTAGTCCGCGTGGCACATAACTAAATTTCTGACAACCATCTATGTCTAGATTTCGAAGGCTGACCAACTTCCTTCTACCCCTTGGCAATTCTTCAAGGGCACTACAACCGCAGAGATTAAGTGTTTGCAAATTCTGCAATTTTGTAATGGAGTTAGGAAGCCTTTTGAGTTCTCCATTGTAAGAGAGGTCGAGATACGTAAGATACTTCAACTTACAAATGGACTTTGACACCTTCTTGATATATGTGGTATGCAGATGCAAGACACGCAACC
This sequence comes from Syzygium malaccense, assembly GCA_031216405.1. Taxonomy (NCBI): domain Eukaryota; kingdom Viridiplantae; phylum Streptophyta; class Magnoliopsida; order Myrtales; family Myrtaceae; genus Syzygium; species Syzygium malaccense. The sequence continues at coordinate 12,625,736 of CM062254.1, forward strand.
TCTTGAAACTTTGAATGAGTTGGTGTAGATCTACTTCACTCATTACTTCCATTGCCCTACCACTAGCAACACACAAAAATGTTCTCAGTGCACTTGCTTGCACGCGTGTGATTTGAAGTTCACCCATCAAATTGAAAGTTGAACCATATGATATGTGACGAGCTCTTTTGGGTATGGATTTTCTATCATCCCATGACACCCAACACTCGGTCCCTGCAACTAAGCAGGCTAGATCATGCATCAAATCATGCATCTTGCAAGTCTCCTCGTTTGTGTTTGGATCTTTTTCAAAATCTTGGAAGAAGTTACTCCAAAGTAGATCCATGAAATATCCATGAGCAATGTCTTCTAAATGCTGTCTTCTATTTGATTTCTGGATAAATCCTTCTGCCATCCAAAGATCGACCAAAGTCTGCTTCTTTATCTGATAGTCTTTAGGAAACAATGAACAAAACGCGAAACATTGTTTCAAATGTGAAGGAAGATGGTCGTAACTAAGCCTAAGAATAGATTTTATGCCTTCTTCCCTTTGAGACACGTCTGGGAGCTCATAATCTTTGAAATGCGACCATTCGAGTTTAGTTTTCTTAAAGAATAGTATACTCCCAACAGTTCGAACAACCAATGGAACCCCATAGCACTTTCTAACTATATCTTTGCCGATAGCTAGCATTTCGGGATCTTGTATCTTCTCTTCTTTTCGACAAGCCATTTGCATTAGTAAATCAAGAGATGCACTGTCAGATAAGTGCTTGAGATAATGAGGTGGAGTAGTGCCGGTGATCTCCGCAACCAAAGGAAGGCGTGTGGTTATGAGGATCTTGCTTCCTCTAGCACCTCCCATCAACAAAGTTTTCAACTTTAGCCATGTTTCTCGTTCTGTAGTCCACACATCATCTAAAACTAAGAGATATCGCTTTCCATCAATTATTGTTCTTAGTTCACTTTGCAATTGTTCGATCGCAACTTCAGTTAGTTCTTTGTTCTTTGCAGCTACGATATTTTTCACTATTTTGTTCATGTCAAAGTCATTGGAGACACAAACCCACAATTTCAAGTGAAAATGTTTAATAACCATCTCATCATTATAGACACATTGAGCAAGTGCCGTTTTTCCAAGCCCACCAATTCCAACTATTGGAAGGATGGAAACGTTCTCTTTCACATTTGAATCCAATAAAAATTTTATAACTATCCTTTTGTCATCATCTCTGCCTTTAATATCTCCTTCACGTATAAACGAATGCGTCTCTTCTCTCTTCCTCCAATCTCTCTTGGGGTGTTCGTCCAAGTGGAATTCCTCATAAGGCTTAATGGCTTCTATTCTCTTCCTCACTGCTCTTAGTTTGTAACTCATCTTCACTTTAAAAGCAAGCTGGTTTGAACTTGAGAAAAATGTTCTTACCTCCTTCATCATTTCATTGTGGCCCCTCAATTCTCGTCGCATAGCTTCTATATTGAATTCTTCAAGCACGTCCTGTGCATCATAGAAAGCTTCTTTCAGTTTGTCCACCCAAACTTGGATTTGTGGACTCTGGTGGTATTGCTCTTCTGCATGGTCCAGTACAACCTGAAGAGTGGAGACGGTGTCTCCGAGCGCCTCGAGTTCATGCTTGACGCCCCATAACATTCCAACCTTTTCTATTGCTTCAGGAACTAGATTAGCAACGATCTTTCCATCAATACCAACGATGACAGCTTCCGCCATTTTTGTTCTCTCTGTCTCTCTGTGGATAGGAAGATAATAGTCTAGTCGGTCCAAGGCTAGAGACTTCTCACGACATGTATAACAAGTTAAGGCTGATGCTCACCTGAGACTGGTAAATCGAAAGCTTGGCAAATCTAATTATTAACTTCTATGACTGACTTTACCTGTTATAGATAGGAATTCTGATCATCCAGGCAAGTCTAAATAAAACATGAGGACCCACTGAGGTTGCATCCGATGCTCGCAAGAACACTTTTATTTTTTCAAAGGCTTCATTCTTTACCTTTTTGTCAAAAGATGACCTATCATTCTTTATACTCTTGGATGGATTTAATGGATGACAAAGTTGGTGACAAAAGTTGGTAACAAATTTTACGATATAAACCTAGGATATCAGTTTACTTTGATTCGGGTACTCTAAGATGTGAGCTACGATTAACTAGTTACTGATATTAATAAGTGTGTGTAATTATAATAGGGATTCTTTATGTGAAAATAGAAAGTTCTATGCTTAGGTAACATAATGGATTTGTTTACATTCTGATGCCAACACTTCACCTCTCAATTCAAAACTCTCCTTCATATTGTCACGTGGCTTTGTTGCTATTATTTTACTAAAACAGTATAGTTGATTTGGGAAGTTCACTCTCCTTGTTAAACTCTCGAAATTATTTGCTTCCCATGAATAAATGCTTCTACATTTTTTTGTGTTCCTTTATTGTTTCCTATTCTCGAAATAAATAAATAAATACTGCCTTAAAGATTTCTTCCCATACTAGGCAATTCCAAAACTTGCACATTCATGCAATGTAAAATCCTATATTTAGTTCGACCAAAAAAAATTCCTATATTTAGGTCTCGAGAAAAAAAAATCCTATATTTAGATTTTAAAAATATTCCCATGCAGGGGCAATATGACGGACATACCCATCGCTTTTTCTAGCATATACAATATGTATAAAATCTCTTACTCTTTCAGTTTCCTATTATAATCATATTGATTAGCTTGGAATTCTTCACTCAATTCAAATTTATAGCTTTTCTTTAACAATTACTATGAGACAAGTCATCTCTCTTGTCTTTTAAGTCTCTTCTTCTTATTGAGCTCTATTCAATATACACAATAAAATCTTTGCTGAATTTAGTGTTTAATCATACAATTACCTTGCCACTATCTTTTAATCTAAATTTATTTTTGCCTTTTCTATTAATGACTTATAGACAGGCTGTTCTTATTTCCTTTATCTAGATTCAAATTCAAAACATTGCAACAGCGTTTATTATTCTTTTTACATATAAAAAATGCAACAACTATTTATTTTAATATGCTTATAATCGTTTGTTTTTCATACGAAGTATGACTAGTCTTCTTCTGCATAATTTATTATGCATGTCATGTATCTACTTTTGTTAAATTGCAACACGCTCATCCTCCCATCAGTAACGGGAACGGTCTTGATCATTATTTCTTAATGAAATTTTCTCTACAATCCCTTTTGCATACTTCAATGAATTCTCGTGTAGGGTTTGTTTCATATTTCATAGATATATTATTACTTTATACAATTTCCTAAATTTACTAACAAATATCATTATCAGGGACTGGTTACAGGTTATTTCCCATGAGCATTGCATCAGAAACGAGACTAAATTAAAAAAAATAAAACAAAAATAAGCCTTTAGTTGTTTTGCTGATGCTTGCGAAAGTGTAGAGCTTGAAATCCACCACAGGAGGTGGACCAACTTGAGTTGTTGAAGATAGGAATTCTCATCCTTTACGCACATTACAAGACGAGGCCTAAATCAATATGCATATGGGACCCACCGTAGTCGGGTCCAAGGTCCGTGATTGGTTTGTCTAAGATTTTACGTGCTTCGAGTGTTTACTCATCTAACATGCTCTCAAAGGCAATGAAAATGCTGGCGAAAACAAATCAGTGATCCTATAGTTCATAAAACAATAAACCGATGCAGGCATGGTGAAAATAACTGAGAGCGAAATTACCAGGAGTATGGGGGATACCGAAGGACCGAATTTGACAGCAGCGAGCCTGAATGAAATGCAAGCAACAAGATAAGAAGCAGTGAAGAAACGGTTCTTGAGTGCTGCCTACATTTATCCTCGCCGCACATCATATAGAGAAAGAAAAGAGGAACATTCCTTTCTTATGTCGACACAACAAGGAAACCTGGGAATTGATCCCTTTCTTTGCCTCCTAAGTTACCGTTAACACAAGAAAGGGATTTCTTTGCATTGCATTCTTGCAAAAGGGGTCCCGTCTGATTACTTTCTTTTGTTCGACGGAAAGGTTCTTCGACACCCAATAATCATATTTTAGCAGGAACAATTTGATCTTTCATGGAATCTTGCAACAGTTAAGTTCGTTTTAAAAGGGTTGAAGAAGCTATATCTTTCATATTGGATGGTCTCCCCAAATCCTTTTTTCTCTAACGACTTTGGAAAGAATATCTAATCGAAGTTTTTTCCTTTTGCTTTTCTATATTATAAACATAGATATATTGATTTTAATAATTAGGTACTCTTTATAGTATTATTTTTTTTTCTTGCACTTCGATTGAGTATTACCAATATATTCTTTTTTTCCGTATTTTGTCAATGCATTTCCAGAATTCATGAAATTAGATATTGCCTTTCTTTTTCATTTGGTTAGGTATTCTTATGCGATAGTCTCAATGGCCATTGGCAGGCAAAGGCTATACCTTACTGTTCATGATGGTATTAACTTTTTTGCTGAACATTGAGTGACAATATATTTAACAAATAATATGACTATAATTTCGAACATTATTTTTAATATGCATCTCAATTATCAATTTGTTTTAGGTGATGTGGCTAGAGATTCTAGTCATCAAGACTTTTTTTTGTTAACTATTGGAGTCTTGCTTTTCTTTTTGGAGATGATTGTGTAAAAATTTTAGTACACTCGGGGTTGTTGACCTCATGAATTTTAATATCATGGTTCATGTCGGTAAATGCACTTTTTTTTAACTTCAATATTAATTGCGTAATTGCAATGTTATGCCAGGATTTTACTTTGATTTTAGTTGATTATACGACTCTCTAATTAAATTTTCATTTGCATTAAATTATCTAGATTTAAGATTAGTGAAACTTTTGAGTGTACTTGTAGATTTTACTTGAATTATTCTCTTATTGGTAATAATCGTACATTATCAAATTGTATAGTTGATCATCCTTATGATTCGATGGTATCTTTAGCATTACCATAGAGGTTTCATTCATGGTCTCATCTTTGGAATCATAAAGGCTACGTAGAATATTAGAAAATTCTCTCTGTGATGGCTTATGAATACACAATTAATTATATATTTTAATTCAAATAGTCAAACAACTAAATTTCAAAGTTGAAAATTATATTTTATTCTAATCGCTCTTGATCTTGTGGGTCCTTTGCCGGAATAATTTTGTAGGTTTCTCTAGTTAAAAAATTGCTTATTTGTGCTTTCCTTTGAGTTTTTTACACATTTCTTTGTCTAAATTGCAAAATGGAGGATGAAACTCAAGTTACACCTTCTTCACTTTCAAACTCACATCTCATCATTTCACATGAAACTTTTAAGCATTTCCTAAAGTTTTGGTCCAATTGCTATGAGATATAAATATATGATCGATATTAATTACTTTCTTCATGGTAGAAGTAGAAAGGAAAAATATTGCCCTTTTCTTTTTCTTTTTGTGTTTATGTTTCAGTAATATTGAGATGTGATCTAAAGTACCTTTTGACCATGCTTCTAGCAAACCAATCTTTTCCATCTTTGGATCTGAGTTTTTTTTTCCATTTTGGATGAAAAAAACAAGTTTGCTTCTTGCCATGTAAAGAAGAAACAAAAAAGGAACCGTACAGTAATAGATTTAAATAGAAATATGATTGCTCGTAAATTTGGATTCAGAGTCGGCTGGTGATGATGAAGATGGTGACTGCCATGGATGAAGAGGATGTCACTACTGAAGAGATGAGAAAGAGAGATCCCGAGAGCTATTTTTTTTTTTTCTTATGGCTCTACTGATTTTGTGCGTAAATGTTCGAAGCGCTCTCTCTCTCTCTCTCTCCTGATTTTTCTTATGCCAAATTTCCAGGTAAAAGGAGCTGCGAACAGAGACATGAATGCAAACAGAGGTAATATACACATCCCAGACTGTTTATGTTCCTCAGCTTGAAGGCCACCGCTACTACAGAAAATAAACAACTAGGCATCAAATGACAGGTGTCCTACTCGATTCAGCGGATATCAGATTGAGTCAGTTTTCTTACATCATCTAATCAATAGATCGCGAAAGGACAATGAAGGACAAAAATAAAACCGAACTTGCCTTGTCCAAATCAAAAAATGAGCAAGCCGAAAGAGGAAATGACGCTGGAATGGCGTCGGGTATGCGACCGAGAGGAAAAAAGGAAAGGAGAATCTCAATCTATTCTTATCTTAGGCGTTTTGTCGAACACCTTGTTAGCATGCACTACAAAAAAACATGTAATTTGCGACGGAAATTTGCGACGGAAAAATGTCCGTCGCAAATTTGCGACGGAATTTGCGACGGACAAAAGCTCCGTCGCAAATTCGCGACGGAATTAAAGCACCGTCGCACAGTACGTCGCAAATGTTGCGACGGAAAATTGTCGGTCGCAAATTTGCGATGGACAAAAATTCCGTCGCAAATTTGCGACGGACATTTTTCCATCGCAAATTTGCGACGGAATTAAAATCTGTCGCAAAAAAAGTTCGTCATAAAATTGCGACGGCAAAAAAACCGTCGCTAAATTCGTCGCAAATTTGCGACGAAACGTACGTCCGTCGCAAATTTATAATTTACATCGCCTGTTATTTATTCCAACTCTATCTCTCTCTCTCTCTCGCTCTCTCTCGCTTTCTCTCGCTCTCTCTCGCTTTTCTCCCTCTCTCATATGTGTTCAATCAGCAAAATCCGCGCACACACATATTAATCTCGGTGAAACTTTTGTGCAGGTAAGTATCATAGCTACCTTCGTGACTATTTATCGTTGGATTGTAATGTTTTATATATATATATATGTTTGTGTTTGTTTTATTTCGTTTCTGCATCACCAGTTTAACGACCGGCGACCGGCGACACTTCGCCGGACTTAGGTGTCTTGCCGAAAGCCCATGCCGTTTTGCGACGGAATCCCAAGTTCCGTCGCAAATTTGCGACGGAATCCCAAGTTCCGTCGCAAATTTGCGACGGAATCCCAAGTTCCATCGCAAATTTGCGACGGAATCCCATGTTCCGTCGCAAATTTGCGACGGAATCCCATGTTCCGTCGCAAATTTGCGACGGAATCCCATGTTCCGTCGCAAATTTGCGACGGAATAAAGTGTCCGTCGCAAATTTGCGACGGACATCGTTTTCCGTCGCAAATTTGCGACGGAAAACTTCCGTCGCAAATTCGCGACGGACACTTTTCCATTCTCATCTGACACTAGAAATTATGAAAATATAATTCTTAGGTGGTGATTATTCTTTTTGGATATGTGTCTAATTGAAGGTCTCGCAATCCAAGTGGACGTTGCAATTCTCATCAAATTGACCACTTTCTCCTACCGATATTTCCGTCAAATATTTGGGTAAGTCTTCTTTACATTGCAATTTTTTCTATTTTTGCAATTGCATATTAATTGTTGCGTGAATAACAAAAATTATAATTTCAAAAAATTTATGGTTTTAATAAGGAACAATAGATTTGATATTTTAAATATTTTACCAGAATTTTATATTTTAATACAGACACAATGCAAAGAGAAAGGTCTTGGATGTATAATAAGAACTTACCTGGACGTCAAGGATTGACAGATGAGTTTCGTACTGGGTTGGAAATATTTTTAGACTTTGCTAGTAGCAAATATGATTTCATGGATGGAAATAAGTTAAGGTGTCCGTGTAAAAAGTGCAGTAATGGTAAATTTCTTGTGTGTGATCAAGTTAGAGAACACCTTACTAGATTTGGATTTACTCCGAACTATTATAATTGGACTTCCCATGGTGAACCATTTATATCTGATGAAAGATATGGAAGAGGTGATCAATTTTTAGTTATGGAAGAATGTGGCTATTATGAGCAATTGAACCCATACGAGAGGATGGTGATTGATGCAGCTAGTTATAATTTTGTCACAGAATCAAATCATGCAAGTACTAGTTTTACTCCTACACGTGAACAAGTGGGTACTAGTCATGCTTCACAATTGGAAGATATAGGAGTAACGGGTTTTGATGAGAATGTGTATAATGAAACTTTTGAATCTAATCAGTTCTGGGATGTGTTGAAAGCAGCAGATGAACCTTTATGGGCAGGTTGTGAGGACCACACTAAGTTATCGGTGACAGCCCGACTATTAAATATCAAGGCAGAGCATAATGTGTCTGCGGATTGTTTCAACTCTTTTGTTGAAGTAATGCGGGAATCATTGCCTCGTGATAACATCATGCCAAGTGATTTTTATGATATGAAAAAGCTAGTGGATAACTTAGGTCTTCCGGTTGTAAGGATTGATGTATGTAATAGAGGTTGTATGATATATTGGAGAGATGATGAAAATGGAGAATCTTGCAAATTCTGTAGCCAACCTAGGTACAAGATTAACAGGAGGCCGGGTCGTAAACAGAAGCGTAGACCATGGAAGCAAATGTTTTATCTGCCCTTAATCCCCAGATTGCAAAGGCTTTATGCATCTAAAGCCACTGCTGAACACATGACTTGGCATGCAAATCATGAAACAGAAGAGGGTCTAATGTGTCATCCTTCAGATGCGGAGGCATGGCAACATTTTGATAGAACTTACCCTGAGTTTGCGATGGAGCCTCGGAACATCAGGTTAGGTCTCTGTGCCGATGGATTTGCTCCATTTGGGAAAACAGGAAAAAGTTATTCATGTTGGCCAGTTATCTTAACGCCGTACAATCTTCCACCTGGTATGTGCATGAAGACACCTTATATGTTTTTGACATTGATCGTGCCAGGGCCACAAAATCCGAAAAAGTTGATAGATGTTTATATGTAACCATTGATTGAGGAGTTACAACGGTTATGGGTTGAGGGTGTCCCTACGTATGACGTTTGTACCGATCAAACATTTGTAATGAAGGCTGCCCTTTTTTGGACGATAAATGATTTTCCAGCTTACGGAATGTTATCTGGATGGAGTACAGCTGGGATATTAGGATGTCCGATATGTTTGGAGAGGTCAAAGTCATTTAGATTAAAACATGGAAAGAAGCCCAGCTATTTTGACTGTCACAGACAATTTTTACCGCCAAGTCATCCTTTCAGAAGGAATAAGAAAGAGTTCATCAAGAATAGGATTGAAAGAACGCGTCCACCATTGAGGTTGACCGGCAATCAAATTTGGGAGCGTGTGCAGGATTTGCCAACTGTTGTTGAGAACCCGCACGGCACGACTTTTGCATATGGAATTACACATAAGTGGACAAAACGCAGTATATTTTGGGATCTACCATATTGGAAGGCCCATCTTATTCATCATAATCTTGACGTCATGCACATAGAAAAGAATGTTTTCGACAATGTCATAAATACTGTGATGGATGTCGCCGGAAAAACAAAAGACAACTTGAACGCAAGAAAAGATATGACAGATATTTGCGATCGGCCAATACTAGCTGTGGATGCAAACAGTAGGGGCCCAAAACCGAAAGCAGTTTATACATTGGATAAGGAGCAGAGGCGAGTTGTTTGTCAATGGTTGAAATCTGTGCGGTTTCCTGATGGATATGCTTCGAACCTCGGGAGATGTGTTGATTTGAATGAATGCAAGTTCACAGGTTTGAAGAGTCATGATTGTCACATCCTGATGGAAAGACTAATTCCAATAGCTTTGAAGGAAGTTCTACCGAACTTTGTATGGGGCGCCATTACAGAGTTAAGCAATTTCCTCCATGATATTTGCTCCATAGTGTTAAAAGCATCGCATATGAAAAAACTAGAGAGAGATATTCCAATTATTCTTTGCAACTTAGAAAGGATATTTCCTCCATCGTTTTTTGATTCGATGGAGTATCTCTTAGTTCACTTGCCTTATGAGGCCAAAATTGCAGGTCCCGTCCAATTTCGATGGATGTATCCATTTGAGAGGTAATGTTTTTTTTTAAAATACAGTTCATATTAGTTTATCATATAATATGTTTTGATAAGCTTCTTTCCATTTCGACTAGATTCTTATATCATTTGAAGAAAAAAGTGAAGAATAAGGCACGTGTTGAAGCTTCAATTTGTAATACATATATTGTGGAAGAAGTGACCACATTTGCATCATACTATTTTGAGCCGCACGTTCAGTGCAAGAGGCGGAGAGCAGGCAGAAATGATGAGGGCCCCATTGATCCCAATTGCACAGCATTCTCTATTTTCAATTATCTGGGTCGACCAAGTGGCGCTTGTAAGTTTCGTTACTTATCAGGCGAAGAATTTCATGCAGCCCATACTTATATTTTACTGAACTGCCCAGAAGTCGAGCCATACTTCAAGTAAGTGTAAATTTGCAAATATATGTTTTGTGTGTCAAATATTTGCTAATATTTAAATGATTTTTAATATTAGGATTTTTCAAACTTCAATGTGTGGACTAGAACCAAATGAGTTTTGATCGTTTGTGCGATGAACAATTTGCAGCATGGTTCAAGACATATGTAAGTTGCCTATGGACCAAAACCAAGTTATTAAAATTGTATACATCATTTAGTAAAATATATATTATTGACTTTGCATGTGTAACCTTAGGTTCACAGTAATTATAATGAAATTGGAGGGCAAGGATTGCTATATCATCTGTCATGGGGTCCACAGTTAAGAGTTCGAAGTTGGCCAGCATATTTCATAAATGGATATATTTTTCATACTCAAGAATATGGAATGGGAAAATCCACAATGAATAGTAGTGTGTCTGTTCGATCATCCAATGGTGGCAGTGCAGAAGATGATTTTTATGGCTTGTTGGATGAAATCATCGAGATAGAGTACCCTGGACCATTAAGGATGTGGGTTGTGTTATTTAAGTGCACGTGGTTCGACCCCGTCAAAGGAATGAAGGTGCATACGAAGTTCAATTTGGTTGAAATAAATCACAAGAAAAGGTATATGAAGTATGAACCATTTGTGTTGGCACAACAAGCAATTCAAGTATGTTATGCATCATATCCTAGTTTGACACGTGACAAAGCTGATTGGTGGGCTGTATGTAAAATCAAAGCACGGAGGAAAATTGAGGAACATTGGAAGGATAGAGCCTACCAACAAGAGGAAGTGTGTAATACGGTTGAAATTGAGGAATATAACATACCAACTTTACGAGATCCGTGTGGAGCAATGATAGATGTGGATGCAACTGAAATTTGCGAATTAAATGTACAAGAATGTTCAGAATCTGATTTTCTAATGGATGACGAAGACGAGGACGAAGACGAAGACGAGGACGAAGACGAAGACGAAGATGAAGACGAGGACGAGGACGAGGACGAGGACGAGGACGAGAATGAAGACGAAGATGAAGATTAAAATTTTTGTCACAAAACACTACAAATGTGTAATTATTAATGCGACAAGTGCTATTTTGGTTGTTATCATTATTATTCTTGTTATTATTGTTATAGTGCTTTTTTAATTGTCGATTATTCTTTTTATTTTAATTGATCGTCCGAAATTTTGTCCTTAAATGCCGACAAGTCAAATATTAGTAACGTCCCCTAACATTTCCGATATTGTAATTTCCATTGCAAAATTTGAGATGCCAAAATTTTGGACTGAAAAAAAGACGTAACAAATTTATGACCTAAATAAATGAGATGCTAAATTTTTAGACGAAAAAAGGACGTCACAAATTTACAACGATCATTTAGTATGTGCATATTTTCGAGTGAATTTTTACCGTTCGAAATTTGTGACGGATATTTATTTCCGTCGCAAATTTGCAACGGATTTTTTTTAACGTCGCATATTTGTGACAGATTTTAATTTCCGTCGGAAATTCTTTGATACATGTGGAAAATTTGCGACTGACTAAAACCGTCCGTCGCAAAATTTGCGACGGAATATCCTGTCCGTCGCAAATTTGCGACGGCATCCTCTGTCCGTCGCAAATTTGCGACGGAAAAAATCGTCCGTCGCAAATTTGCGACGGAGAGAGGATTCCGTCGCAAATTTGCGACCCGGAAAAAATTTCCCCCCATTTTTTATGAAAAATCAAAAATTTGCGACGGAACAAACCGTCCGTCGCAAATTTGCGATGGAATACTATGTCCGTCGCAAATTTGCGACGGAACAAACCATCCGTCGCAAATTTGCGACGGAATCCTCTCTCCGTCGCAAATTTGCGACCCTGAAAAAAATTTCCCCCATTTTTAGTATGAAAAATCAAAAATTTGCGACGGAATAAAATTTTCCGTCGCAAATTTGCGACCGATAAAAGCCTTCCGTCGCAAATTTGCGACGGAACAGCGTAGTTCCGTCGTAAATTTTTGACCGGGAAAATTGGAAATTCGGAGGCAAAATTTTGCGACGGAGTGGAATGGTCCGTCGCAAATTTGCGACGGAATCAAACGGTCCGTCGCAAATTTGCGACGGACAAGACCGGTCCGTCGCAAATTTCCGACGGACAAGGCCGGTCCGTCGCAAATTTCGAACAAAAAAAATTTGCGACAGATTTTAATTTCCGTCGAAAATTTTTGTCGGTAGAAATTTTGCGACGGATCTTCTATATTCGGTCGCAAAATTGCGACCGAATTAGTTCCGTCCGTCGCAAATTTGCGACGAACACACAACTCTCCGTCGCAAATTTGCGACGTTGTGTCCGTCGCAAATTTGCGACGGAACGCAAATGTCCGTCGCAAATTTGCGACGGACATTTGCGTTCCGTCGCAAATTTGCGACGGACAGTTGTGTCCGTCGCAAATTTGCGACGGAACGCAAATGTCCGTCGCAAATTTGCGACGGAACGCAAATGTCCGTCGCAAATTTGCGACATGTACTTACCCCGGGCCCCCGCTCCCCCTCCTTCTCCTCTGCCTACCCGACGCCGCAGATCTGCAGATCTGCGCAGCTCCCCCGCCGCCGTCGCCGCCCAGCCTCGCAGCCGCCCCGCAGCTCCGCCGCCCGTCGCCGGTCGCCCCGCAGCTCCCCCGCCCGTCGCCGGTCGCCCCGCAGGCCCCCCCGCTGCCGTCGCCGGTCGCCCGCCAGGCACCCCGCAGCCCCCCGCCCGTCGCCGGTCGCGGGCCAGGCTCCCCGCAGCCCCCCGCCCATCCCCCGCCCCCCCGCCGGTCGCGCCCTCGTCCCCGGCCCGCCTCGCCGCGTCCGAGCAGCGGACCGAAGCCTCGCCGCCGCCGACCAGCAGACCGAGGCCGTCGCCGTCCAGCCTCGCCGCCCACTCGCCCGACCGCCAGGAGCCGCCTGACGCCGTCCGCCCGCAGCCGCTGCCGTCGCCGTCGCCGCCCACCTGCAGCCGGCCGAGGCTCTCGCCGGAGCAGCCCTCGCCCTCGCCGGAGCACAGCCACCCTCGCCGGCGGCCAGCCGCCGCCGCCGCCGTCGTCACCGTCGCCGCCGTCCAGCGGCCCGCGCCGGCGTGCCGCCACCGGCCAGCCAGCCAGCCATCCGCCTCCCAGTCGCCATCGCCGTCGCCGCCGCCCGACGCCGTCGCCGCCGCCCGACGCCGTCGTTCGCCCCGTTGTGGCCGAGCACCTAGCGGACTACTCGCCATTTGGGCCCACACTCGCGCCGGGACCGCCACTGTTCGATCGACCGGTTTTTGTTGTCCTTGAACCAAGTAAGCAACTTTCTAAACCCTAGTTAGTATAATTAGGTAATTAGTCGGACTTGTTTAGGGATTATTTATAATCACTTTTCGTTGGCTAAGTTACGTGTCGATTTTAGGATTGCACGTGGCTTTGATTGATGGTCGACCGGTTAATTTGTCTATTATGTTGATGATTAAGCGTTAAATGACGATTACCTGATTGATTAAGCGTTTTCATAGCAAATGCATAAAAATTGAAAAACTCTAAAAAAAATCATGACAAATTACGGAAAATTATAAAAACGGTATATGTTGGCAACAAATATGAAATTTTTTTCGTAAAAATTTTTAAAAATTTTTACGAAACTAAAATTTCATAATATCACAAAATGGCAAAAATTAATAGTGACCACCCATTTTGAGTGAAATTTATATTTTTTAACGTTCCGGGAAAAAAAATACAAAAAAATTAAAAATTTTCATAACCTTATAAAATTGCTTAAAATAAATGTGGCCACCCATTGTGAAGGAAATTTTTATTTTTTTTGGGAAAAAAAAATTTTGAAAAAATTTTCAAAATATAAAATTTCAAAACTGCACATAATTGCCTAGATAACATGTCGCCATCAATTTGCAGTGAAATTTAAATTTTTTGACGTGGCAAAAAAAATTAGAATTTAAAAATTTTCAAAGTTTAACGGAATGACTTATAATACCTGTGGCCATCCATTTTTAACGTGCTATAAAAATTATTAAAATAAAGAAGGACAAAAATTTTGGAAACTTGATCTAATTGCATAGATTACTTGTGACCACCCAATTTTAGGACTGAAAACTTTTTTTATTTCACGGAAAAAAATGTATATTAAAAAATAATTATGTAACATTTGTAAAAATTTTTAATTTTCAAAACTTTACAGAATATCTTAGAATATCGGTGGCCACCAACTTTTAGTGAAATTTTTTTTTAGCTCCCAAAAAATATTTAACAATAATAACAATTTTTCTCTTACAAAACTTTACAAAATGACTTAGAATACCTGTGGCCACCCACTTTCAATGAAATTTAAATTTTTGTATGTGGTAAAAAAAATGTAATCAAAATGAATGCGATGTATATTGTGATGTTTGATACTTGTTGCCACCCATATCGTGCTCATATACTGATGTTTCATATGAAAATGAATGGGTTTCATAATATATTTGTTCGTAGGAAATTGCACGTCATAAACACTTGACATTGGCTCATTTCAAGGAAACGTTTTCTCAGTCTTTCCATCAAAATGGTAAGTTTCGTCATGTACGTCATTATGTGTTCGTAATACGTGTCAATAGTTTTTTACATATTCGCATAACCTTCATACTTGTCAGTATAAACGTGGAGGTCACATGCATAGAAGACAAGCTTCTTCCTCGTCCTTGTCCCCGGCCCTTTCCTCTGCCCCTGTCCCGTCAACTAACCCTCAACCACAATATGGTCCGTCACAATATGGTCCGTCACAATATGGACACGTTGGCCCTTCCTCCAATTTTCAACAACATGTTACGGGACTTGGCCACATGGGAACTGAATATCCTCAAGTTCAATCTCCTGTAGCTGCCTCTCCTACCGTTCCACCGCATTATTCGGCGGAACAATCGAATAATGACGGAAACCTAGGTCAAGAAGATAACCGATTCTTCATATGCCCATTTGGAGATTCGTAAGTACTTCATTTTTTTTAGTATATGTTATATTTAGGGCTTTTGATATAGATGTCAACTGAATTGTCGATGTTGCACAATATCCGTATGATTGCAGATTCACGGATGCTCCGTCTGTTGTGAGGGAATTAAACAAAATAGTAAGAAACTTTTGGATGGGAGAGTATATTACTTACAGAAGTGTTCCACAAGAAGTGAAAAAAATGTGGTGGAATGAGTTCAAGGTAAGTTTTACATATTTTATTTTCTCATCAATTAAGTTTGGTGTAGTATATTCATGGTCAAGAATGAAGTAAAAGGACTAGAACAACTCTGTAGTTTTCGATACCTAAAGGACCGGATATTTTTCCCGACATGAACTTTACAAAATCTGTCTATATTTGTCTGGTGCATGGTTATGGATATGTGATCATCAAAATAACTTTCCATTTGTGTTTTTATTCATTGCAGCGGAAGTTCAAGTGGGAGGAAGCAGAAAATAATGAAGTGAGAAGAATTTTCGATAAGAAAATCAGTGATTTTATGCGAAATGTCATGAATAGAGCGAAGATCAAGCAAGCGAAGCCGTCTTTCATTACAGCTGACAATTGGGCGGCAATTAACAGATTTTGGGCATCTGAACAGAGTCAGCAACTCTGTGAGCAGAATAAGAAGAATCGATCTTCTAGTTCCAGTGAAGGGTCAGCCACATATGCTGGGGGCTCTATCAATATTGCGGAGCATCGCAAACGACTGGTAATTAAGTTGGTTAAATGAGCTATAACTTAATTTAATTCGATTACTCATGTTTACATTTTGTAGGCACATGAATTGGGAAAGGAACCGACATTTGCAGCTACATTTGAACGCACGTTTCAAAAGAAAGATAAGACATGGACTGGCAATCGGGCAAAAACTGTTAAGGTATGTAAGGTTATACTTTGGCTTATATGTAAACTATACTATAATTAAAACCGTGAATGCTTTCAATATTTATGGTTGATATATATATATATATATATATGTAAACTATACTGTAATTAAGTGATTTTATTTTCATCTACATTGTTAATGTAGGAAAAATATGATGAACTTTTAATGAGCAGTGCTAGTGGTAGTGATGATTGTCCTGAGTCTAGGCCATCAGCTGAAAATATGGCATTGTGGATGGAGGCAACGGGTGGGGTGAAAAAAGGGAAAATATTTGGGATGGGATCGATGTCAAGGATGTACATGCCGAAGAATCCTGGAAGTTCATCATCCACTGGGACTGGTCGAAGGAGGTCACGACAAGAAGAGCAATTGACCCAAGAAGTGGATCAGCTGAAAAATGTACTTGTTCAGAAGGACGAACGAATACATAACTTGGAACAACAAATGGCACTCGTTATGCAACACCTTCACCTCAATCGCTATAACGATCCTTTTGTACCTCCAGCCAATCCAATAGGTCATGGGCACAATGATGACCAACCCATTAATGCCGAGAATGCTGCTGCTGATGCTGATGATGATGATGATGATGATGATGATTTTCTCTAGACTTACTTCTCAAAATCGGGGGTAAGCTTGCTTCATAATCTTGGTTTTTCATAATTTCACTCATATTCATATGTAAGAACATTTATGTTCGTCCTGAAACGTTTTTTTGTTAACCCTCTTGTTATTTTATACCTAGTTCCACATCCATGCATAAACGCTTCTTTTATATTATGGACTGATTTATGTATCGACATTTTCTCAGGTCTCGACAAAAGTGACTACTTTTGGTGTCTTGCCATCGTACCAAAGCTGCGTCTTCTTGTGTACGGTTTTTCTTCGTCTTATATGGTTGTCTCGCCGCTTAGTTCATGTTTTGAATATATTGTAAGGCTTGGATCTCAAATAACATCATGTCAGATTGGATCTCAAATAACATCATGTCAGACTCTGCAACTTTCCTTCAGTTATTTGTTTTAATTATATGTTATTGTGGCTGGTTTGTCAGAATTTATGGTTTGTTCGTTTTCCTGTTTCAATTATATGTTATATGTTATTGTCTCCTTTGTTTGATATGAACAATAATTTATGGCCGAAATGCTGTAAAAATAGCCGAATTTTGCGATCATTACAGTTCGTCGCTAAGTTGCGACGAATTTTTTGACGAAAATTGCGCCGAAAATTGAGACGAATTTTGCGACGGATTTGCGACAAAATTTTCGACGGATTTGTGACTAAATTTGCGACAGATTCATGGCTACTTTGCGATGAATTTTGCGACGAAATTTGCGACGAATTTTGCGACGGAATTTGCGACGGAATTTGCGACGAATTTTGCGACCGAATTTGCGATGAATTTTGCGACGGAATTTGCGACGAAATTTGCGACGGATTTTGTGACGGAATTTGCGACGGATTTTGCGACGAATTTTGCGACGAAATTTGCGACGGATTGTTTTCGTCGCAAATTTGCGACGAAATATTTGCGACGAATTTTGCGACGGATTGTATTCGTCGCAAATTTGCGACGATTTTTGCGACGAATTTTGTGACGAAATTTTTTTCGTCGCAAATTTGCGACGAAATTTTCAATTTTCCGTCGCAAAAATTTGCGACGACCTAGTAGCGACGGAATTTTTTCCGTCGCAAATTTCGTCGCAAATTCGATTTGCGACGAATTTTTCCACATTTTCCGTCGCAAATTTCGTCGCTAATTCGGTATTTTTTTTGTAGTGACGGTGAAGGCATGAGGACAGAGCAGGAGGAAAGATACGCGATTGGCCAGAGAAGAGCGAGTCAAAAATTCCCGCGGGAGCTCCTCATGAGATTTTTCTTTTTTTATTGCACCGGACAATACAAAAATTTTCGATTTGTTGGGCAACATTTGGAATGGGAAAAAGAGTATCATTTTATTGACGCCATGTATAACTATACAAGTTGGTGTCATAGATTAAGAACGGATATGAGTTCACTTGTTGGGAAGTATTGTGCCACCACTTGCTTCCTTACCAAAGATTATTGAAACTTTTGTTAGATGTATGCCCTAAAGTTACCATGTGATAGTTACATGTTAGCGATTTAAGTTATACTTTCAATTACATTATTTATTTAATGGCAAGGATGCATTCATTCATTTGTCCAATTATTTAAATATATAAATGATTCCATAAGATAAGTTGTGACTGGACCTATTCTTGAGACGTTAAGAATATGTGTGACAGGTTCACAGTTAGATTGAATCTTTAAATTGTTCTCGATTGATGGATCATTAAGTGGATATTAATGATCCTGTTGAGACCGGCGTGTTTGTAACTTCACCAATAAGTATTAGATACTTAAGGGAATGACGAGTCACGAGTCATTGGATATTGCGATACCAGAGTTAGAACATAGGTGCTTGTATCAGATAAGTTCACTGAACGTGACATGCATAGAACGATTAGTAACATGGAAACTTTTAGCTTGGTCAATGTCTAATCGTTCGTGCTCTGGTCTTGTGTAAATAATCCTTAGACCTGAGGTACAGTGTTGACTTGTATGTTGGATGGCTATGGTTCACAGGTGCGCATATTGCCGCTTCGTTGATTCGTATCTATACTTGATGGTCATAGTTCGTTCACATACGAAGTTACACGTGTGCGCAAAATGGAATCTGTTTCCTTGTTATATGCAAGGTACAATAATGATGTCCTATGCAATCTAATCGTGACACTACATTGAAATCCTCGGCCGGGGTTGTAACCGAGAATGAACTGTTCATGTCTCATATAAAGTGCATATCAATTAGATTTGTGCATATGATCAAATTGGTGACTTGATAAATATTCCATGGTCTTTATTCGATTGAGACATAGTAAGGCAGAGGGATTGAATTACACTGTAGCCAAAGCTGACGGGTTCATTACGTTCTTAAAATATTCACACTGTCTGGGTAGCCAAGACATATTGCTAGATGTCAATCATGGCTTGTAGGACCTAGAGGTTGATCGGGACAATCAATTCTCTTAGGAGTACTAATGTGTTAGTGCAAGTCTTACTACCAGCTCAGTGATGAACCTAGGGATGTCACACACCATAACCAATTTTGGATAACGTTGTACGGAAGAGACGATATTGCAAATATGTTTGCAATCGAATTGAGTCGGACTGAATTTAATTTAATTTCAATTTTTTTTTCATGGGCGTGTGTGCATATGATGCTCACAAAATACACATATGCTGATCATGCACTTCTATGTTTGTATATATATTTATATTTATATATATAAATTTAAAAG
The DNA here is from genome assembly GCA_031216405.1 of Syzygium malaccense. Lineage (NCBI taxonomy): Eukaryota > Viridiplantae > Streptophyta > Magnoliopsida > Myrtales > Myrtaceae > Syzygium > Syzygium malaccense. The sequence continues at coordinate 12,645,179 of CM062254.1, forward strand.
TACACACGGACAGCAATAGTTACTGTCCGTGTGCGTTTTAATTTTATTAAAAAAAAAAAGGGGGTTGCACATGGTCAACAAACTGTTGTTGACCGTGTGCCTACACATGATCAGCAACCGTTGCTGATCATGTGCACATGTGCATGCGATCAGCAACTGTTGCTGATCGCTACATTAAAAGCACGATCAGCAACGGTTGCTGATCGTTACATTTAAAGCGCGATCAGCAACAGTTGCAATAAAAAAAAACACGTTTTTCTCTCTTTCAACATCGTGACTGAAATATCGAGAGTGGGGAGAATTGTCGCCACAAGATTGCTAGCACAATTCTATTGGTGATTATCCGCGAGTTCTTCCTTCCGTTCGTTATGCGATTGGTGGTGTGTCTAAACTAGAGGTCCGACGGTTGTGGGGCTCGAATTGAAGAACATCGGAACTGAAATCGTTTTGGGCACGTTACGAGAGGTAATACGATTAACCCCCTATGGTCTTCCGATTTTTTATTGAAATGCACGAACGTCTTTGGAGATACATGTATGGTTATAATTTCCCGCTGCGTTTATATTTAATTTTAACTATGCATGTTACATAGAAAACCTACAATGGTATCAGAGCCAATCCTTAGGCGTTCTCGTGCGTTTAATTGATTTTGGTTCATATATATTTTTGCAATCCAATGGCCAATTTACTTAGTTGAGAGAATTGCTTGTCCTTAAATGGCCTATAGAAGTTGATTAATTTATATGATAAATTTGATCAACTAAGCAAAAATCGGAACTAAATCAATTTTGAATCAAAAATCCGTACCTTATTTTCTTTTTGCTTTTTTCTTCTGCAAATGATTCACAACTATGAATCTAGAGGCGACAACGCTACCGTCACTTGGAATCATGCACGTGAAATTTGTTTCACCAGCTTTGATTTATTGACGTGGCTTACATTGCTCAGCCATGAATTTGATTCAGTGTAGAATTTTATTTGTGCCTTCCAAAGCTTTAAATTTAGAATTTATGGCTTGTGAGGAAGGGTGGTGATCATGGAAAAGCCTCTAATCAATATGATTGATGTATGGGTGAATGTATGATGATTACAGGTATTTTTGGGGTTGTAATTATTAAATGGAGGCTGCGTCCTTCTTTTTATTTCCATGTAATGTATTTTTTTTATAGTTTAGTATTATCAATTGTTGATGTAAACATTACACGAGGAGGAGCCATTAAGCCGGAGAGCTCTATGGACCCGGTCCGTGAAGAGTTCAAGGATCCAAGAAGAATTGAAGAGCGGATCTCTATTATTAAAACATTAAAATGGCTAAATGGGACTCATTGGCTCGAGACCCATTGAACCATAATTCCATGATCACCACGTAGGATAGATTTTTATGCATTTGATATATATTTATTTATTCAGTTGTTATGCATGTTAAACCGGTTAATGTGCAAAGTGAGATCATTAATAACGACCCAAACCTCCTTATTAATTATATTAAGTCGAAACGGGTTTCGGACTCGTGGCCTTCCATCGTCATGGTTTGGTCCAACATTATAGTGGTTGATTGACCGGCTATGGATACATAGGGGTCAATTGCCATTTATAATATTGGATCACTCCATTATGCATATGATGTTGTGGAGTTGGAACCAAACAATTTCCAATAACTGTTAGGTGAGGGGATCGTTTGTGTTTTCAATACTTGCATGAGATGATGGGCTAGACTTAACTATGATCATGATGTCAATAACTGTCAGATGAGACATTCATGGTCTAGAGGCCAAAGTTATGATTGGGACTCGCATATGATGCGTTGAACAAGTTAGTTCACTCACTAAGTTAATGGAACATCAATAACTATTAGGTGAGGTGGGCTATGGCCTGGTGGGACTCCAATCCCTACTAGTAATCTTTACCCAACAAAGATTACCATTTTCCCATTTTAAGGAGTATGGGATTCGAAAAATTTAGTGAGAGGCACTATTTCATTTAAAGGCCAAAATGAAATGGTTATTTTGAAATACAACAGCTAATAATTTATTTTCTGCACAGATATATTATTACTCTGGAAATGGTGACCATAAACCCACTCGTTTCTATACTTGACAAGAATTGTTTGACTAGACCTAATTTCACTAACTGGGTAAGAAATTTGAGAATTGTTCTCAATTAGGAGAAAATCGGGTATGTGCTTATCAAAAGATGCCAGACTCATTTCCTGAGGGTGGGACCCAAGAGGAGCATGTCATGTATGATAAATGGCGTGATGATGACTTAAAAGTTAGGTCATACATGCTTGCTTCAATGAATAATGAATTGCAGAAGAAGTATGAAACTATGGAAGATGCTAGGTCGATCATCTTGCACTTAAAAGAATATTTTGATGAGAATGGTCGAACCTCTAGATATGAGATATCTAAGGCATTATACCGTATGAGGATGGCTGAGGGATCATCGGTTAATGATCATGCTTTAAAAATGATCTGGCACATTGAAGAGTTGGCTAGACTTAATCTTGTTATGGATAATGAGTTAGCTGTGGATTTGATCCTCCAATCTTTGCCCGATTCCTTTTCTGGTTTTGTCCAAAACTTCCACATGCACAAAATGGAGAAAACTCTTGATGAGTTACATAGCATGTTGGTGGTTTATGAGAAGGAAATGCACAACACGAGGCCCAATGTGGTGGCTATGGCTAAGGCTTCTTCTTCAAAGAGTAAGACTGTTTTGAAGAAAAAGAAATGAAAGAGGCCTATGAAACATGCTGTGCAATCAAAGCCCAAAGTTGAAAAAGGGAATTGTCACTACTGTGGTGTCAAAGGGCACTGGAGGAGGAACTGCAGGAAGTACCTCGCGAGCTTGAAGGTCAAGCCTAAGGACCAACCTTGCGAAGGTATGGTGTCTATGCTTATTGAAACTAATCTTATGGTTAGTGCTGAATCCAACTTATGGATTCTAGATTCTGCTGCAACCTCACATATTTGTATGTCTTTGCAGAATTTGGAAATAAGCAGGATCCTAGAGCGAAATGAAATTGTCCTAACATTTGCAAATGGAGCAAGAGTTGCTACGTTAGCTATAGGGACTTTTCGCTTATGTTTGCCTTCTGGACATGTATTGGTATTAAAAAATTGCTTGCATTATAACAATGCTGTAAGGAACATCGTCTCTATACCTCATTTGAGTAAAGAGAATTATGAATTTTCTTTTACTGATGATGTATGTTTTATTTATTATAATAGAAGATGTGTTGGTTCTGGCTTACTAACCAATAATATTTATACCATTACAATGTCCGGTAATGCGATTACCAATGTCAATAAGCACTACAATAATGATATAAATGCCATAACTAATAAACGCCCTAGAAATAGTCCAAACCCAAAGTATGTTTGGCATCTCCGGTTAGGTCATATTGGAGAAGACAGAATCAACAAGTTGAGTAATGATGGTTATATTGATCCATCAATATTTGAGCCATATTCGGCTTGTGAGGCATGTCTTTTAGGAAAAATGACCAAAGTACCTTTTATGGGACATAGTGCACGAGCTGCTGACATACTGGGATTGATACATACAGATCTATGTGGACCAATAAATGAAAATGCTAGAGGTGGTTATTCTTACTTCATTACATTTACCAATGATCAGTCACGATATAGTTATTTGTACTTAATGAAGTATAAATCCGAATCTTTTGAAAAGTTCAAGGAATTCAGGGTTGAAGTTGAGAAACAAACAGGAAAATGTATTAAGGCTCTTCGATCTGATCGAGGAGGTGAATACCTTAGTACTGAATTCCTAGACTATCTTAAGGATAATGGCATTATATCACAGTGGACACCTCCTGGAACTCCAGAACACAATGGTGTATCTGAAAGAAGAAATTACACTTTATTAGATATGGTGCGATTTATGATGAGTTACACCGATTTGCCTATATCTGTTTGGGGATATGCCCTCGAGACAGCCGCATATGTACTGAACAGAGTGCCATCCAAATCTGTTCCAACTACGCCTTATGAGATATGGCATAGTAGGAAACCAAGTCTTAATCATATTAAGATTTGGGGTTGTCCAGCTTTTGTCAAGAAGTTGAAAATGGAAAAATTGGAGGCTAGGTCTGAACAAGGTCGCTTCATTGGATATCCAAATGAGTCTCTTGGATACTATTTCTATTTTCACTCTGACCTAAGAATTTCGGTCAGCAGGCATGCTTCTTTTCTGGAGAATCAGTTCGTTCAGGAAGGTGGTGCTGAGCAGAAAATAGTCTTACAAGAAGAGAATAATGAAGTACCAAATAACCAAGTTCCAACACCGATCTCTGATTCAGTGGGAGCTTCTGATACACAACCTCTTAGGAGGAGTGCGAGAACATCTCGTCCACCTGCTCGTTATAAACATTTGGTTGAACATATTGAACCATTATTTATTGTAAATGATGGTGATCAACCTGGTGATCCAAACACCTATGAGGAGGCGATGTCGGACATCGATTCTGGTAAATGGCTAGACGTCATGAAATCCGAAATGGATTCAATGTATTCCAATGAAGTTTGGACCTTAGTTGACCTACCTGATGGTATTGTACCAATTGGCTGTAAATGGATTTTCAAGAGGAAGATGAATGCTGACGGTCAAGTTGGAACTTACAAAGCACGGTTGGTGGCGAAAGGATATCGTCAAAAAAAAGGAATCGATTATGACGAAACTTTCTCACCTGTAGCCATGTTAAAATCCATTCGAATTATGTTGATTATAGCTGCACACCTAGATTATGAGATATTCCAAATGGATGTCAAAATAGCTTTTCTAAATGGTTTTCTTGAGGAGGACATCTATATAGAACAATCACGGGGTTTTGAATCCAATGGTGAACGTCGGAAGGTGTGTAAGCTTAAGAGATCCATTTATGGACTCAAACAAGCCTCCAGAAGTTGGAACATCCGTTTTGATGAAGTAGTCAAATCGTTTGGTTTCATCAAAAACCCAGATGAACCTTGTGTATACAAGAAGGTCAGTGGGAGTGCAATTGCATTCCTAGTTTTGTACGTCGATGATATACTTTTGATCAGGAACGATGTACCTATGATATCATCGATCAAACTATTCTTGTCACGGAAATTCTCCATGAAAGATTTAGGAGAGGCAACCTATATTTTAGGTATCAAGATCTATAGAGATAGATCGAGATGATTGATTGGCCTTTCACAGTCTACATACATAGACAAAGTGTTAACACGTTTTAACATGCAATGTTCTAAAAGAGGATTATTGCCTTTTAGGCATGGAATCCATCTTTCCAAGGAGATGTGTCCCAACACTTCTGAAGAAAGAGAACGGATGGCAAAGATACCTTACGCATCCGCTATTTGAAGCATAATGTATGCTATGCTATGTACGAGACCTGATATTGCACATGCTGTAAGCATTACTAGCAGATATCAGTCTGATCCAGGGGAAGAACACTGGATAGCAGTCAAGAATATCCTTAAGTACTTGCGAAGGACTAAAGATTTATTCTTGATATATGGAGAAGGAGCGTTTAAAGTTGAAGCTTATACTGATTCCGATTTTCAATCAGATCCTAATGATTATAAGTCTACATCTGAGTTTGTCTTTACACTTAATGGTGGCGCAGTTAGTTGGAAGAGTTCCAAACAAAGCTTAACTGCTGACTCCACCACTGAGGCAGAGTATGTAGCCGCTTCAGAAGCAGCAAAGGAAGCCGCTTGGATGAAGAAGTTCATTTCTGAACTTGGAGTCATTCCTTCCATTGAACAACCAATAACATTGTTTTGTGATAACAATTGAGCAATAGCTCAAGCGAAGGAACCAAGGTCTCACCAGAAATCCAAACACATTGAGAGACGCTTCCATCTCATTAGAGAAATTGTTGGGAGAGGTGATATCGCCTTGCAAAAAATTGCCTCAGCGGAAAACGTGGCAGATCCCTTCACTAAGGCCTTACCTCAGTCTTCTTTTGAAAGACACATTGACAAGATGGGTTTGAGGTACCAAATAAATTGGCTTTAGTGTAAGTGGGAGACTGTTAGATGTATGCCCTAAAGTTACCACGTAATAGTTACATGTTAGGGATTTAAGTTATACTTTCAATTACATTATTTATTTAATGGCAAGGACGCATTCATTCATTTGTCCAATTATTTAAATATATGAATGATTTCATAAGATAAGTTGTGACTGGACCTATTCTTGAGACGTTAAGAATATGTGTGACAGGTTCACAGTTAGACCGAATCTTTAAATTGTTCTCGGTCAATGGATCATTGAGTGGATATTAATGATCCTGTTGAGACCGGTGTGTTCGTAACTTCACCAATAAGTATTAGATACTTAAGAGAATGACGAGTCACGAGTCATTGGATATTGCGATACTCGAGTTAGAACATATGTGCTTGTATCAAACAAGTTCACTGAACGTGACATGCATAGAACGATTAGCAACATGGAAACTTTTAGCGTGGTCAATGTTTAATCGTTCGTGCTCTGGTCTTGTGTAAATAATCCTTAGACCTGAGGTACAGTGTTGACTTGTATGTTGGATGGCTATGGTTCACAGGTGCGCATATTGCCGCTTCGTTGATTCGTATCTGTACTTGATGGTCATAGTTCGTTCACATACGAAGTTACACGTGTGCGCAAAATGGAATCTGTCTCCTTGTTATATGCAAGGTACAATAATGATGTCCTATGCAATCTAATCATGACACTGCATTGAAATCCTCGGCCGGGGTTGTAACCGAGAATGAACTGTTCATGTCTCATATAAAGTGCATATCAATTAGATTTGTGCATATGATCAAATTGGTGACTTGATAAATATTCCATGGTCTTTATTCGATTGGGACATAGTAAAGCAGAGGGATTGAATTACACTGTAGCCAAAGCTGACGGGTTCATTACGTTCTTAAAATATTCACACTGTCTGGGTAGCCAAGACATATTGCTAGATGTCAATCATGGCTTGTAGGACCTAGAGGTTGATCGGGACAATCAATTCTCTTAGGAGTACTAATGTGTTAGTGCAAGTCTTACTACCAGCTCAGTGATGAACCTAGGGATGTCACACACCATAACCAATTTTGGATAACGTTGTACGGAAGAGACGATATTGCAAATATGTTTGCAATCGAATTGAGTCGGACTGAATTTAATTTAATTTCAATTTTTTTTTCATGGGCGTGTGTGCATATGATGCTCACAAAATACACATATGCTGATCATGCACTTCTATGTTTGTATATATATTTATATTTATATATATAAATTTAAAAGTGCACACGGACAGCAATAGTTACTGTCCGTGTGCGTTTTAATTTTATTAAAAAAAAAAGGGGGTTGCACATGGTCAACAAACTGTTGTTGACCGTGTGCATACACATGATCAGCAACCGTTGCTGATCATGTGCACATGTGCATGCGATCAGCAACTGTTGCCGATCGCTACATTAAAAGCGCGATCAGCAACGGTTGCTGATCGTTACATTTAAAGCGCGATCATCAACAGTTGCAATAAAAAAAAACACGTTTTTCTCTCTTTCGACATCGTGACTGAAATATCGAGAGTGCGGAGAATTGTCGCCACAAGATTGCTAGCACAATTCTATTGGTGATTATCCGCGAGTTCTTCCTTCCATTCGTTATGCGATTGGTGGTGTGTCTAAACTAGAGGTCCGACGGTTGTGGGGCTCGAATTGAAGAACATCGGAACTGAAATCGTTTTGGGCACGTTACGAGAGGTAATACGATTAACCCCCTATGGTCTTCCGATTTTTGATTGAAACGCACGAATAACGCCTTTGGAGATACATGTATGGTTATAATTTCCCGTTGCGTTTATATTTAATTTTAACTATGCATGTTCCGTAGAAAACCTACAACTTTATGCTAGATTAATTTAAGTAAAATTATTGTATATCTTGACATAGCAAGGGCACGTTTTGTAACATTTCTATTCCCCTATTTTTCTGTTTTTCTGTTCCCTTGAACAGAAATAGAATAGAAATAGAATAGAAATTTGTTTATGTAGGTCAATTAATTTTTATATTCACCGAAATAGACAAGTGGCAAGGGAATAGATTTGTAATGAAAACAAGAAGTAAAAAGATATATACTTTTTTTATTCCCATGAACAATTTCTAGAACAAGGTAATTTTTTTATTTTTTTTCCTTTCTTCTTTTTCCTCCTCTAGCCGGTTGTTGGGCCTCGCCGTGACTGGGCGAGGTTGACCCTCGCTGGCCCTCGTCTCTAGCTAGTCACCGGCCATCGCCGAGACCCGGCAACTGGCTAGAGGAAGAAGAAGAAAGGAGGAAAAAATGACAAGAAAAAATTAGAAAAATCTTATAAAATTATTAAAAAACTAAAAAAAATTCTACGTCACAAAAAAATTTAGGGTCATACCAAACACTTTTCTGTTCTTTTTCTATTTTGAGAATAGGAATTTTGTGCACTTACCAAATGCGTTCTTCTGCTCAAAAATTTATCCAGGAAATGGAAATAGAAAAAAATTATTTATGAACAAAAATTGTTCTCAGAAACATAAATGTTACTAAACGCACCCTAATTATCCATAAAAAATGTGTCAATGTGAAAAGGAGGGAAACTTATATAGTTAAGTCAGGAGATTCTATAGTGGTCAAACTTAGCACCACTCCTATATTGGTTTTCCTATTGTCATTGTAGAATGCAATATGTAGAACTTCTCAAATGGTTATAATTTTACAAAATAAGATGTCTGACTGTACTTAGTTTCGTTAAAATATTTTATCATTATATATCCCTTGAAATTCATTTTTATTCATATTGAAATCATATGACTTCCCTCTTCAAATATCTTTGATCTTAATATACTTGTTGATATGCGTTCGTGCTTGTTACTGACATTACAAAACTATGTCCCTGAATTTTTTTGGTCCCTTTTCATGCTTGTTTGTATGTTCATTCAGAAATATTATTTTGAGGAATTTCCAATGTCACGTCGCACTGTCTCTTAACCGATATAACAAATGTCAATTTCACATACAAAGTTAGTGTTCTTGCCTATATTTTGCATGTTTTAAATAATTATTAAAAACTTATATTGCACTTTTACGCATTCTCATTCGAAGAATGTGATAATGGATTCTATCCTCTTGTGGGTAGTCGAATTAATATTATTATGTATATGTGGATCACGATATAGTTAAACGTTTTTAAGATATATCTTCCTTAGTATATTTTATGGTGTTGTGTGTAGCCGAATTAATTTTTCTCTGTGTTCATGAATCATGGTATGTTTAGACATTTTAGATATTTTTCTCTATTTATTAACTATTGTACATATTCAATTTTATAGCATCTATAAGAGTAATGCAATTGAGTATCTATATCTATTAAGATTTCAAAAGATTTTCCTTTAATTCTCACATTCTTGGCAAAGCTCTTAAATATTTATTTGAAAAATGAATATACTCATTCCATTTTTTTATAGTGCACTTAATCTCAAAAAATTAAATTTTTCTATAGTATATATGGATCCCATAGCTTTTAAATCACATTATTCTAATAAATATCTATCATTTTATAGTTACAATTCTATGGCAAAGTTAGGTCATTCACACTGCGTGAAAATTCGAGATGTAACTTATAGACTCACTATATCACCTAATTGGAGCTGGAGTACACAACGTTTTCTATGTGGTTAGTGGAATGCCACATCCCAAATAAATTAGCAAGCTACCATCTTCTTCAAATTTTACGAACATGGTTCATAAACTACCAAAACTAGAAGGAATTTATTAGGGAAAATTATATAAAAAGTTCTAAACCTAATACAATTTTGCCAATTCAATCTCAAACTTTTCAATTTTGCCAATTAAGTCCTAAATAATTTCACATTTTGCTAATTGAGTCCATCTGACGAATTTTGGCTAGAAATCACTAACTTGGATGCAGGTCGTCCTACGTGACACGGCCGACGTTAATGTTGATAATTTTTAATAATATTTTAATATATTTTCAAATATTTTAATTAATTTTTTCCTTATTTTTCTTCTCTATTTTTGTTACTATGTTCGACGAGGGTCGCCAAGCCCTCGCCAACCACTAGGCGAGGGCTGTGATGCCCTCTCTGGTTGTGGGTGAGGGTCACAACCCTTGCCTAGATCTAGGTGAGGCAACCTCGCTTGTGACCTTCGCCCAGATCTAGGTGAGGCCGGGTGAGGGCCACTCAATGCCTGTAGTCGACGAGGCCTCGGCGGCCCGTGCCAGCGGTCGATAAGGGCCCGGTGACCCTTGCTGGCCATAGTTGGAAAAAATGGAAGGAAAAAAGGAAAAATTTAATAAAAAATTCCAAAAAACATTAAAATATTAGTAAAACTTGTCCACGTCAGTGCCGGCTATGCCACATAGGATGGCCGACGTCCATGTCAGCGATTTCCGGCCAAAATTGATCAGATAAACTCAATTGGCAAAATATGAAAATGTTTAGGACTCAGTTGAAAATTTGAAAGGTTTATGATCGAATTGGCAAAAGTACAGTAGGTTTAAGACTTTTTTTAACAATTTTCCATAATTTATTGATGATTTAGTGAATTACCAACTTCATCGAAATTCACAATTAAAATTAGTAGGTTATCATATTGTTCGGAATTTACTAATGTACAAAATAAATTAATAAATTACTTATCTTTTTAAAGTTTACAAGTGTGGTTCGTAAGTTGCTAATAATGTAATTAATTTACCAATATCATATTAATTTGTAAGAATTTGTTTGGAGGAAGAAAGCTCTCCTTTTTCGGTTTTGAAAGAGAAAAGGAGGACTTGGTGAACTTTGTGCATGGTTTGTTTAACCAGGTCAAAGTTAAGCTTGATGTTGCGGTCAAACCAATCATCTGGTTCGGATCCAACAGTTCGAAAAGCCCCACATGTTTTCTTTTAAGGCTAATACCACAAAAAATTCAAAACTGCTACATTTATAATAAATTTACGTTAAATTAATTTTTTTACCACAAAAAATCTCAAACTGGTACATCTGTAACAAATTTATCACAAACTAATTTTTTATTTTCCATGAATTCTATCTTCATATTGTCCCTCGTGACTATTTTGTGAAGTTTGAAAAATATCAATTAATTATTATTGTAAACATTAGAAAATTATATCAGTGTGATAATTACACGAATAAGTAATGTTGGGTATTTTACATAATTTAACGTGGCATCACGTGATTCTCGCTCTATGCCCATCCTAATATTAAAATTAAGTGCGAACAGTGAATGAATGAATGAATGAATGAATGATGGCTTTTCTATCTCGCACTCTCTTCTTTCGCTTTCACCTAACATAATGCCACGATTTAGATTTAATACATATATACATTACATGAAGATGATTTGAATACTAGAAAGGTTATGTTGCCACTTGAGGATTTTCTAAAACTTTTGATTATTTTCTTAGGCACTATTTGTTTTGAGGAGAATTAACGATTTGGAAAATATTTTCCTGAAAATGCTCTCTTGTATCACTTTGAAATAATTAGTTGATGAAAAATATTTATATCATCGATAACAATTTGTGTCTAAATAATTTTTGTGGACAATCAACTTTTTTTTCGTGTATTTATTTTTATAAGTAATACAAGTGATCTTTTTTAGAAAAATATTTTTAGAATTGTATATTTTTCGTGAAACAAACGCACCCTTAATCTCATTTTTTACCTAATGTTTATAACTAAAGAGTCTATTCAATTATATGTTTCTACAAATTACATATATATTAAGATGAAATAGATAGTAAGAATTGTATTTTGTTGAAGCGATATCCTTATAGTCACAAAACGTATAATATCATTTTTTTTCTTGGCGAAATTTGAATAGTAGGAGCTTTAGGTGGCATGGCTTCTTAGAATTATGAGAAGAAATTTTTCTTTTTGCCTTTTCTTTTCAAATTGTATAATATGTAATGGTTAATTTTTTTTTCCTGATAGCGAATCCTTAGCCAAACAAACAATTACTAGATATATTCGTCTCGCAGAAAATGAGTGATTTGAAAATTATTCTTTAAAAAATAATCGTTTATGTCATTTAGAAAAATAAATAAAAGAATTTTTTTTCATCGTCCACGAAAATAGTTAAGCATAAATTGTTATCGATGATGAAAATAATTTATGTTGACTAATTTTCTAAACGATATAAACAATCAAACCTAACTTGACAAGTCCTTAAACCACCCAATACGCATGCACATGTGGGTAAAATATACTCACACATGAAAACTCGACTAATCTAGGTTTATCCTTTTAAATTACCATTTTGTCAGTTACTAATCCGCAGTTATTATAAGTTTATGGATAAACACACACGTTATTGTCATTTACGAATGAACAACCGAGATGGAAAATATTTTAAGTTCCTTTTCAATTTACCAATTTTATTTGGATTCAATTAAAAAAGTATTCTCGGGCACTTGCTAAGCAGCCAAAATAAGGAAATATTGTGATTTTGAAATGTACTCGATTATTCTCGTGATATGTGTAATCGATATTTTAAAAATCGAATATGTTTAACAAATGTCTCGAAAATACACATTAAGAAGATTTTTTTAGTTTTTTTTTCCTAACATTATAAGCTCACTTTGGGGGTGCTTCACATGATACAACACTGTTTGAAGATGAGAAAGGTGCTTCACCAATCAAGTCGCTTTTCTTAGACATAGGATTGGGCCTTCTAGATTTGATTTGACCCAACTCCAAAAAAGTTAGGATCCCGGCTCAAAACCAAGCCAAAGCTGCCCAATGACAACATGACGCTCTTCGAACCCTCCTTTGCTTTAAGGGATAATGACACAAACGATTTATAAACTTTGATTTAACATGTAATTTGATCTTTGAATTTTTAATTTATTCAATGTAGTCTCTAAACTTTAGTTTAATGTTTAATTTGGTCCCTGAACTTTTAATTTATTCAATGTGATCATTGGACTTTTGGTATATGTTCAATTTAGTCCCTAAACTATATGAAAATATTCAATATAGTCCCTGAACTTGAATTAATGGAAAGACTATATTGAACACTTTCATATAGTTCAAGGATTAAATTAAACATGTACTAAAAGTTCATGGACCACATTGAACAAATTAAAAGTTCAAGAATTAAATTGAACATTCGGCTAAAGTTCAGGGACTACATTAAACAAATTAAAAGTTCAGGAACCAAATTACACATTGAGCCAAAGTTCAAGGACTATTTGTGTCATTTTCCCTTGCTTTAACTCGAAATGCCTCGTCAGCTAACGTTACGTGCATCCGGTTGGGTTGGGGCCATTCAATCCCATCGATAAATCTAATCTATACGAATCACATTTCGAGCCGATCTAGATGGGACATATCATACATTCTTGTAATAACCTTCCGTTTTCTTTATAACCAAGAAGGCATTAACGCAATCGTCCTGCTACAAGAAGGCCTATAAAACACCTTGAAAGTACATAAGTCGATCGTGTGCAGGTCTTTGATCTCTGCGAGCAACATCGACCCAGATAGCTTGTATGCGATTTCGAACCGACGATCTCCAGCTCCTGATCGATTGCACCGTCTTTGGAATTCATGCAATGGATTTTCTCAGCAAAACCCATCAACGTTTTGTTTTGTGTCTTTCTTGGCTCGACTTGTGGAATTTGTCCATCATCTAAGTCCTATCCACGCCAACCAAAACGCCGTTACGCACCACACAAACTTCTTGGGGTCACATGCCCACGTCACGTTTTCCCAAATTTACAGCTTTACCCACAAGTTACATACATGTATAACAAAAAATTAATTAGTTAAATAATCCGGGAAAAAGAAAAAAAGGAGGAGAGAGAGAGATGCTGGCGAAGGAATCATCGGCGGCGGCGGCGGCGGCGTTCGACCTGCCGGAGGAGGTGCTGGAGGTGCTGCCGTCGGACCCGTACGAGCAGCTGGACGTGGCCCGCAAGATCACCTCCATCGCCCTCTCGACCCGCGTCTCCTCCCTCGAGTCCGAGTCCTCCGGCCTCCGCGCCAAGCTCGCCGAGAAGGACGACCTCATCGCCGACCTCCGCTCCCAGCTGGAGTCCTTCGACGCCTCCCTCGCCGACGCCCTCGACAAGCTCTCCCGATCCGAGCTCGAGAAGGTCCCCGTGGGGAAACCCGACCCGACCCGACCCAGTTGAGTTCGGTTCGTTTCGTTTTCTGGGGTGGCGGAATTTGAATTGGTTGGTTTTTCTTGTTGGGTGGGGTTGCAGGAGAAGCTGGTGAAGGAGAACGAATCGCTGGCGAGCACTGTGAAGAAGCTGAGCAGAGATGTCTCCAAGGTTCGTGCTCGTTCAACTTCAGAGCTCTGGCTCTATATGCTTCGACTCAATTCAAGTGCAAAAGCTGCTTCTTTTAGTGAAATATGACTTATATTGTCGTGAATTAGTGCCATCGATCATTTTCTGGCGGAAAAAAATGAGAATCTGGAGCTGGCCACTGTGTGAAGTACGAACAGTGAAAATGTCCATTCCGTTGAAGTTCATTGAGTCGATTACAGAACCCACTGTAGTTCAAAGACTACTGGTGTGGTGAAACCCACGCTTCGAAATTCAATGGTTTTGCTGAGTAATGGTGAGAATTGAATGACGCTGGTTTGACACTGTGATGAAAACTGTGTGTTTGAGCTGCAAAAGAAGGAGGGTTTTTATGAATTGCAATGATCAATGGCAATGCCCTTGCGTATCGCTGGGATTCGAAAAGCTGCTTGAAAGACCTGCTATCTGTTTAGATTTCGCGCCTTTGAATTAAATTTCCTTTAAAGCGTGCCTCATGAGAAGATAGCCTAGTTCTTGAGTAATTTTTCTTTTAGCTGGTATTGATTTCTCTTTCTGGTGTGTAGTTTGGTAGTTTCTGCTGCTCAGTTGGTCTGAGGTTTAGTCCTGTCGTTTTGTAGTTGGAAATCTTCAAAAAGACACTCATGCAATCCCTTCAAGAGGATGAAGATGGTTCTGGCCCTGCACAAGCTGGAGCTTCGCAAATCATTGCAAAGCCAACACCGAGCGGTCTGTTTCTAATTTCAATTCCAATGCTTAATCTCTAGCTTATCTGACAGCGCATTTCTTGCGATGTTGATGTATATGTGCATTGATGAAAAAAGGGCCACTTTGTTGCTTTCTACCTGATTGGCTGAAACTGAACAAATGCCATTTGGCTGCGAATTTTAGTGGATTGTTGGTTCTCATATGGCAGTTGAAGCTTCCTTTAGTCCCCATGGATTTTGCAACATGCAGACAAGCATGCGAAATTACCATTTTTCAGTCAATGTGCACATTGTCCTAGAACTTTCTTTTGGCAGTTGTGGTTGGTTAGTCGAGAATCGTCATAATTGAATCACCAGACAGTTTTTTCAACTCAAAATGATTGTCTTGTTTTGTTCAGAAGATGATGCCGCACTGCCTCCTTCAAGATCTTCTTCAATTAAAAGTCAATTCTCAGAGGTGGGAAATTCTCTATCGGAGGATCGTGAGACCGATGGTATTCTCTGATTCCTCATGTAGGAAGTTCTGTCATGTCACTTTCATATCACACTGTAGATTTTTGTCTTACTTCCTGTATATATAAACTTTTCTGTGGGCATTTTTCACAACAATGTCAAATTTCATGGCATAATGCATGACTCTGTACGTCTTTTTTTACTAAAACAACTTCTTTCTTTTGCAGTTCCACAACCTGGTATGTCACATGGCTTTCTGTTAGCGTCTCAAACTAGCACACCGCGGTTGACTCCTCCTGGCTCGCCTTCCAGTCTATCTGCCTCTGTATCTCCTACGAGAACGTCAAAGCCAGCGTCACCGAGACGGAATGCAATGTCATTCTCAACTTCAAGGGGAGTGTTTGATGAAAGGTCTTCTATATTTTCTTCTGTGCCCCCAGGCCATCACGGTTCCATAGCAAGTTCAGAGTCCAGGTCATACGCTGGTAAGCCCAACTGTTACTCTAAAATACCCACCCAATTTAGTGGGTCACGTATATGCTTGAAAAATGCATTGGTTTTGATGCATTTTGTCAAGGGGCTTTGAAGGTATGTATGTGAAAAAAGTGTGATCAACATTTGAGTTTACGACATAACCGGTGCACTCTTTCTTCACCACAAAAGTTTGTTTTTTGTGCTCCTTTGATTCTTCTTTGAGGTGTACTTACTCCTTCATTTGATGCTGCACTGATTTCGTGTTTAAGATTGGATTTGTCGGTGAGGATCATCCACAACATAGAAATGACTAAGAGAGTTGTTCATTGCATCTGCATTTGATGAATCTTTAGGCTTTCTTTTATTAGACAATTGTCTGGTTGATCTTCTTATTCTTGCTTGGTTTACTTTTCTTCAGGACGAGCTCGAGTTGACGGAAAAGAATTCTTCCGGCAAGTCAGGTAAGGAAATTGGAATATTTCATAGGCAGAAGAAGCGTTTACGTCGGAATAGGCAAGCTTGTAGCTCTTAATTTATTGCTGTTGACCTCTGTCATATGCATTGGCTCATGAAGGTGGTGGTGGTAACCCTAAATTTAGGATATCGAACTGATCTCAATCTAGTAGTGTTTTTCTTGGTCCATCAAATGCCAATGTATCGATGATTACTTGTTCTCCTGGAACCATAATGAGTTGCTTCTCTGACTCCTTTGTTCTCTCAGGAGCCGCTTGTCGTATGAGCAATTTGGTGCATTTTTAGCCAATGTGAAGGAATTGAATTCTCACAAGCAAACTAGAGAGGTAACACCTCTCTCTCTTTCTTCTTTCTGTCTGCGCACACGCACGAGTGAGCAGAGAACGGCTTCAATTGGGATTGAATCTAATCTGTCTTTGTTTATGTTGGTTTTTTGCAGGAGACGCTAAGAAAGGCTGAAGAGATTTTCGGCCCCGACAACAAAGATCTTTATGTGATATTCGAGGGGTTGATCACTCGCAACATCCATTGAGATCTTAATTTGCAATCCGCAATTACTCATAGAGCCTGGGAGCATCATGTTTCTACTTTCAGATGATTCATCCACGCTAATTTTTTACATGTAAATCGAGGAATAATCTAGGTGTAATTACGCTTGCCTGATAAGTCATATTTCATCGCCCATCAAGTTTGTGAGCTGAAAATGTGTAATTGGTTTGCTTCTGCTCGCGCCTTGCTTGATGTATCAGCGGATATACCAATAAAGATCTAAGGTTGTGGAGTCGAAAGACAGACAAATATTGATTTACAAGATGAGGTGACGGATTTATCTGAACGCGATCTATTTGTTTAAATGTCGATTTGAAGATGACCACTTTACTTTATTAGCCGACTAACTGAATGTATGCAATTATTTATATGTACTGGCTAGAAATAATACAAGAAAACTGCAAAACATGATACAACAAATTGTATTTCATTTTCTCGCATTTGAAAGAGGTGACATCGTGACAAAAGAGAAAATTAGGCAATTTTTTCATATGTTTCTGATAATTGAGATTTAATGATCATTCAGAAAGAACTGTCTCATATGGTTATTGACATCATAGATATTGTGAAACTATACCTCCAAAGATATCATTAATATATTAGACATTATGAGTATTCTTTAAAATATATTATTAAGACATTTTGTATATGATTAAATATAATATATTAGAAGATTGCCCCTGTTATTCAGGCGAGTTATTTTAACATGAGCAAAGTTATATTATTTCACGAATGATTAATGTCCACAAAAGAAAAATACAAACATATTCATCCACTAGGAGAATTTGTGCGTCTTAATTTTTAGTCAAATGAAAAGCTTGGCAAACAATATGATAAAAAGAATTACTTCTAGACATTTTCATGTGACTCTAACTTTTAACGCGGTCATTATCAATTCAAAAATAGAAAAATGAATTTTGGTTACTATTCACCAAACATGGTGCCCTCTATTTTTGGGATCTTTTATGATTACGTTGGTGTAATTATAAAAGAAGTATGCATTTAGTGAAACAAACTTAAAAGCTATGCTTTACTATTATCTTTGTACATTAACATCGGACAATATACCACTGGCTATTTTAATTAATTAATGTCAGATTACATACACCAATGTAATTGGTCTATCATGTGCTAATGATCCAAACTTTTATTATGATTGTGAAAGAACATCTAGAAAATCATTTAAATAAAATTCTCTAAAAATTAAGATATGTTATACATACAAGTCCATATCTTATGGAAAATAAAGTTCTCATCAGAACATTACATTAAAGAAAAGTTTCCTGTTTATCTCCATAGTAAATTGAAAATAGTAGCCGAATAATAATAATATCAGTGTTAATCTTTCTCGTGAATATCGAAGAGACTTTAATAATGTTATTTAGTAAGACAAATGAAAAAGAAAAAAGAGAGAAAAGAGCGGACCCGTGGAATACAATTTCATGTACTCTCAAATGGGCAATCCCCCTATTATGAGGTCAAACACTTGGTGGGAAAATTGTCCAAAAAGTCCTAAAACTATTTTAATACTGTCAATTTAGTAATAAACTTTTCAATTGTACTAATTCAATCCTAAACCTTTTGATGATTTACCAACTTAGTCAAAAACTTTTTAACAATTTGTCAATTTTTTTATCTTGAGGCAAATTTTGGTCGGAAATTGTTGATGTGGGGGTCTAGTTAGCATCGACCATCTTACATGGTACGACTGACACTAATGTGGATATTTATTGCGATTTTTGTTAATTTTTTGAATTTTTTTCTTTTTTATCCTTTTCTTTTTGCTTTTTCTTTTTCCCTCTGCCGGCCCTCACCTAAGTTCAGTGGTCTGCCAGCCATCAACAAGGCTCGGCAATGGACAGAAGGGGAAAAAGAAAAAAATAAAAGGAAAAAAAATAAAAAAAAAAACTTGTCCATGTTAATGCTAACCATACTATGTAGAACGGCTGGTGCTGACTAGACTGCTACGTCAGCGATTATTGGCCAAAATTCCCTAGAAAGATTAAATTGACAAATCGTTAAAAATTTTATGACTAAATTGACAAATCATCAAAATGTTTAGGATTAAATTGATATAATTAAAATGTTTAAGATTGAATTGGTAAGTTGTCAAAATATTTAGAACTAAAGTGGCACAATTTAAACGTTACTAAATTGGCCACCGTATAACAAGTTTCGGACTTTTTGGACAATTCTTGCAACAACCAACCGAGTTTAATGTATTAATGAAAAATATTTAACATTGAAAATTGATATTATACATTATAGATATTGTAAAAAGTGCACTTATACAGTATGTTTCACATTATCATTCTATATGATACATTTTCTTAAAATCAAAAGTAAAATTTTTTGTCAAATTCAAAATTTTTCTTAAAGAAGTGAAGCTCGACAACAACACGAGAAAGGCCAGTCATGGAACACATACTATATTTCGCATGTCTTGCAAGAGACGATTCGATTCACAATTCAACAAAGGGTCTACCACTTTCTTTCTCTATTTTTAGATGCGCAATTTCCCCTATTTAATGAGGAATGGGTAACTAAGGAAGTGTAGCGCCATCAATGAGCTCGAACACCACTCTACGCAATTTCATTTGCGAAGAAAATAAATGAATGGGATTATCGAATATATATCAACCATTCCTTCTATCTTATCTTGATTTGATTGCACTTTTTTCGCACTTAGGAGAGCTATTATATTAAGAGCTTTCTTTCCTACTCAGCTTGGGTCATAAGTTAGCCGGCCATACCGCTTACATGCTATTGTAATCAACAAGCCTCCCTTTTAGGGCTGGGAATCTGTCCATAGCGCTAACTGGTATTAGTGATCTTCCTTCCCGTCTTCTCTTAGCCCTTATACGAGGCCTTTTTAAAAGTCGCGATATGAATAAAAGGAAGTTCGCTTGGTCTTTCTTTTGATCCCATAGGTGCTGGTTCGAGTCCAGCTCGTGACAAGGTCATTTTGGTCATATAGAAGGGTAGACGCCCCCCCTTTTGAAAGGGAGAAGGTTGGGTCATTAGGAGCGGAATCCTGGAGCAGCGAATCAATATTGACAAAGAACATAGAGTTGCATACGGAATGTCGGATGGGAATAGAGCGAATGGGACCAAGTACCCCAGGCTGGATGTAATTCATCAAAAGGGGGATCGATACTTTGCAAATAGCAATTTCAAAGGCTGAATCTTCCTCTATAGCATTTCTTTCAGAACCTTGGTCCCATCGCTCAATGCTGGCCTGACATCTAATTGCCCTGGGGGAAGGGCCCACTTTTCTATTGTAGTGATGGATGACTTCAAAATCATTCTTGGGTTAGAATTCTTTCGGGAAACCAAGACCGGTGTGATGCCGAGTACTGGCACTCTTGCGATGCTTGGGAACAAGCCGTGCATGATCCTAGTTTGTTCTGCTAGAGTTGGGGAGAAGAGTCTCTAAGCCCTACGTTTCAGCCCTTCCTTCTTACTTAGAAATGGAATGAACTGGTTCACTCCTATCTCTCTATTTAATGTCGGCCTAAGGACTGAACTATTAGATGAAGCTGCTTTTGCTTTACGACCTCTTGAATCGATTCCCCCCATTAAAGAGATAGATCCCCCTTTCCCTTTCATCTTTCTATTTAATTGGTGATCAAGTATCGACAAAAGATGCTTAGGGGTGCAGCGATAACTCGAGACCTTCCTCTCTTAGGCTTACCAATATTTACTAATTACAGAATTTATGTATTCCTAGATGCCCTCCAAGAGTCATTTCTGTGGCACTCAGGATCTACCACTTATTTAGTTACGATAGGACGACTAATCAAAATGGAGCTTCCTTTCCTAGAAGAGCAACTGATATTATACATTATAGATATTGTAAAAAGTGCACTTATCAGTATGTTTCACATTATCATTCTATATGATACATTTTCTTAAAATCAAAAGTAAAATTTTTTGTCAAATTCAAAATTCTTTATCCTTTTTATATAGGGAAAATGCCACAAAAAACCTCAAACTATGCCACTTGTGATAAATTTACCCTAAATTTTTTTTTTCTGTGACACGAAAAATCCCAAACTATGCCACTTATGACAAATTTACCCTGAACTTTTTTTTGTGACACGAAAAACCGTAAACAATGTCACATGTGATATATTTACCTCTCAATACTTTGGCCCATGGGCATTTTCGTCTTGTCCTTTTTCTTTTTTTTTTTTCTTTTTTTCTTCCTTCCCTCCGCCGGCCATGGCGGAGGAAAGTCGGCAAAAGCTGCCTTCGCCAGATCCAGCGAGGGCGACCCTCGCCTAGGCGGGCGAGGACGCCAGCAAGGGTCGCCCTCGCCGGCTTCCTCCACCATGGCCGGCAGAGGGAAGAGAGAAAAAAAAAGAAAAAGGAAAAATACGAAAATACCAATGGGTCAAAATATTATGAGGTAAATGTATCACAGGTAGCATAATTTGTAGATTTTTATGTCACAAAAAAAAGTTTAGGGTAAATTTATCACAAGTGGTATAGTTTGAAATTTTTCATATCACATAAAAAAAGTTCAGGATAAATTTATTACAAATAACATAATTTGAATTTTTTGTGACCTTTTTTATATATTCTGAAACTCTTTATCCTTGTTGCTGCGCACTCACTTGAGGAAGAATTCCCTCAAAAAGATTATGATTAGACATGTTCTCAAAGGTCTTTTCATCGTAATATTATTTACTCAAGTAAGATCTCGTGGTGGCCTGGCCACACGATGGATGGTATTTGAATATTCACATTCATTCACTAATTAAACCTCTTCATTTTTATTACTTCTTACTTAATTGAGAAAAAAATGTTGTTATGTGAGTTTTTAGTAATATAAAATACGAAATCCTCCAAGTTGTAATTTCTTACTTAATTACGAAAAATATACGTTTCAATGTTATTCTCTACGATAAATTAATTTAGAGAAACAATATATAATATTTTCCTAGGTCGTCAATTGTTGCACATGCTTCCCTTAATAAATTTTCAGCCTCGCGTCAAGATGGAATAAAAATGAGAACCAAGGATCAAGAGGAAGAAGGGAGGGTCCCAAGAAAACAAAAAATAAAAAGAAAATCAGTTGAACAAGAGATGTGACAATTGGAATATGTCTGTCCTTTCATCTGACAAGAATATCATTGAATTAATTATTACTCTCTCATAATAAATAAGTAAATGAATGAATAATGGAGGAGCGAACATGATCTCACAGGACGGAACAGGATATGTGCTTGATGGTGAAAGAAAGGAGAACAAGGACCACTCAAATCAGCTTAAAATAATTGAATTTGCAGTATGAAACTAAGAAAGATAAGGATTCTCCCTCCACGTTCTTGATGTCCAAACAAAAGAAGGCTTGGCCGACCAAACCTCACAAATTTTCATTAAATTTTTTTAAGAAAAAGTTGGGCCTTTAAGGGGATCATCATCGTGTCTATTGCCCAACTTTATCTTTGCTTTAAATTAATAAAAAGGCGTGGATTGCATTATGGGTCGAGAACAAGAACTAGGGTTTGGATTTGTGGTGTGACATGACTTCAAGAATTATGCAGAATTTAAGGAAAAGTGAGTCTACTTTTTTCTCTGTCCTTTGGGCTACACGAGGTTTCGAAGGAACAATGACACCGAGACCTTTATTATGGTTGGATTCGATATTCCAAACATATGATTAGTAAAAAATTAAAAAGAAAATGCAGCATAATCAGCTTGTTGGTGACAAAACCATGTTCCAACAAGATTACTCTAGTTGGGTTGGCTTTGAACATTTATAAAGTATGTTTGTATAAGATAAGAATATGCAGAAGAGAAGATGGTATAATTTCTGTGGATTTTATAATGAAGAGTAGTACTTGAGACATTAATGAACTTTTTACGCCGAACATTCTAAGGTAACAAGCAATTAAGATCAATAAATTAATGCACCATAAGAAAGATAGATGCACAATCCTGAGGATAAAGAGAATCTAGGAAAATATGTGGAGAATTTCCTAATCATCTCTGACAGTATAGATCTATTTATCTATGTATATATAGTTATGAATTCTTGTCTTATAAGAGGAGTTCAAAATTGTTTTTACCCCTTTTTCCCTTCTCTCTTGTCAAAAGAGATTCCTTTCTGTAAAATCTTCGGTGGAATGGTTGGATTATTATAATATCTTCACTCTCATAAATTGAAAACGTTTTTTTCCTCAATTGAATCAACTAGGAATTCTAGCGCCCAAAGCAAGGGCTATTGCTCATGACATGAGATGATTGAAGAACACTAATTGTAAATAGGAACAACATTTTATGGGTAGTTCCATCTTCAATGTCATTATCAATAAAATAAAATGAAACGAGAAATCATATTATTGCCTATGATAAATAGATGATTACCAACCTATCATGAAACCTTCTCCACCTAAGATGCATTTAAGGAATAAAGTTGTGAGGCCTCGGGTCAAAACAAATAATACTTCACATGAATACGATTGAGTCCATGCATCTAGGGTGATGTAAACGAAGAAAGTGCTAATTAAGTTCCGATAAAAGTTAAGGGAGTGCCTTGATTTCTCGAAAAGACTGTTGAGTCCTCTCACGCGAGACGTGATTAGAGCGCATTGAAATCAATTTAAATTATGAAATACACTATACAGGGTGATGGATGAAGTTATTTGTATGTCGATGCATGGAAAACACTAATATGCAGTCAAATTATTTATCGTGACAATCTAATTAAATCCCAACACTAAAAGAAATGAGAGAAGTATTGATGTCAGCGGTACAATAGGCTAATTGCAATTCCCAATAAGTAATTATGATTGTGATTCTCTAAATCTTCACCATTTGTTCTCATTTGCAATTGGTAAAATGAAGAATCTTCTCCTTTGAGAATAATCGAACATCAAAAGTGTTTAATTGGAATATGAAAACGCAACCGAATTGGTCCCATTTACTCCTGTGGTAGTGTCTAGGCAATACAAGCATTAATCATTAATTTTTTCTTTGAAAAAAAAGGAAAAATGACACAAACAGTCCCTAAACTATGACTCAATATGCAATTTGATCCCTAAATTTTTAATTTATTCAATGTAGTCCCTGAACTTTAGCATAATGTTCAATTTGGTCCCTGAACTTTTAATCTGTTCAAAGTGATCCCTGGACTTATATTGAACATTTTTATATAGTTTAGGGACTAAATTGAACATGTACTAAAAGTCCAAATATTACATTGAACAGATTAAAAGTTCTGGGATCAAATTAAATATTATGTTAAAGTTTAAAGACTACATTGACTAAATTAAAGTTTCGAAATTAAATTACATATTGGACCAAAGTTTAAAAACTGTTTGTATCATTTTTTCAAAGTAAATAGAAGTGGTTACTTGGCAGCGATCGTAAGGAGAGACTCTTGATTCTGTCACAAAGGGGCACCAATCCAGAGAATGTTAGTAAGTGGGTAGAGCATTTCACACGTTATAAAGCAAGTCAATTTTGTATTTTCTTAAGACCACATCAAGCCACTAAAAATCACTTTCAGAGGTTCTTCTTTAGCATCTATAGCTCCTCTGATCTGATCTGATCTGATTTAGGAGTCGTTATTCTCCACCCCCAAGATCTGCCAATTTAAAGCCACAAGCTCATTGGTCACCCCCCACACTCCTCTATCCTCGAACAGGCAGGGAACAACAGGCATGGAGGTGTGTCAAATGCAGAGGAGGTTGGTAGAGTTCACCAAATCATTGTTTGTGGAGGTAAAAAGTTCAATTCTGTAAAATTTGAGTGCTATTCCCGAGTGGGTTTGTATTTTCTTTTTCTTTTTTTTTTCCTGGGTTCTGTTTGATTGTGGTTGATCTTGACTTTGGAACACTTGTGTTGTTTTGGGTGAGAGGAAGGGTTTCTTGGACGGTCAGTTTTTGCAGCTCCAACAGCTGCAGGATGAGAGCAACCCAGATTTTGTTGTGGAAGTTGTGTCCCTCTTCTTTCAAGATTCTGAGAAGCTGCTCAATGATCTGACCTTGGCTCTGTAAGGAAAACTCTTCTGATTTCACCTGATTTGAAGAGACTAATGTTGTTGGTTTATTATTCGTTTTGGCCTTTGGCTATGGGATTTCTCTGATTTTACTTCCCATTTTGTCAACTCTGCACAGAGAGCAGCAAAATGTGGACTTCAAAAGAGTTGATGCCCATGTTCACCAGTTGAAGGGTAGCAGCTCCAGGTGCATTAGAATTTCCTTTAAAACTAGAAAAGAACAAATACTCAATCCCACTATTTTCAATTAAGACAGACGCCGAAAACTCGATTTTTCAGATTATATAAACTAGTTGGTTCTCCTAAATTTGCAGCATAGGTGCACAGAGAGTTAAAAATGCCTGCGTTGTGTTCCGCAACTTCTGCGAAGAGCAAAACCTCGAAGGGTGAGTTTGTTGGATCTCATGTTTCCGAGTTTCGTGTTTCGTCGTTTCATGTCTGATTGATCACAACAGAGCTATTAAGATCTAAGAAGATTCACAGGGCATTAGAATTGGACATCAAAATTGAAGAAAGATCCTGAACGTTCCAAACCGGTTTTCATTCTCTGTGTGCAGGTGCATGAGATGTCTGCAACAAGTGAAGCAAGAGTTCTACCTTGTCAAAAACAAGTTTGAAACCCTGTTCACCGTTAGTATATCTACCCTTGAATTCGGGAAAGAACTCATCCAAATTCGCACCCAACTCGATTCAGTAGCATATTTTCGGTTTTAGTTCACTGCTTAATTTGTCGAGACATATGTTCTTGTTTACTGCAGCTAGAGCAGCAACTCGTGGCAGCGGGCGGTTCCATCCCGACGATGGAAATCACGAGCTTCTAAGAATTTAAGCAGAATATCAACGTACCCCTGATGTGCCGTAGAGAATCCGTCACCCGATTTTGCGAACTTTCTTGGGACCATTAAGCTTATGAAGTAACCATGTTTCTGCGGTCTCCACTGAGAAAGATGTATCTGTCTCCCGTGTGTTTGTAGGTTTCCTAAAACAGGAACAAATTTCTGTGTAGTCGAGCGTTTTTGGCTATATTTGGTATTAAATTCTCTACTTTCTTGACTGATGGGCAGTGACGACGACTCGTTACATCATAGATTTGGTGTTCAAAAGAAGAGCACAAGATCTTCCTGATGCAGAACAGACTTTTAGAGACATTTCCACACGATGTCCTCGTCAAGTCATAAATCCAGCACAATCTTCACCCTGCATATTTAGCATCTGATAACGAATTACCAAGTACGATTTCCTTATGGCTTTGAGTGCTAAGTAAATCAATCGCGACATGAAAGTACACAGCATCTTCAGTTCCTTTAGTCGATATAGCATTTTCTAGATCAACATGAGAAGAAATCTGGCACAAAGTGGTGTTTACTAACATGGCGATACGATTGCAGCCTCCATGAAAATTCAATCTTCAGAGAGACCACGTCAAATTATTTAACTGATGTACAAGGACTAGCTGCTAGTGCTTTCATATCCATGGGCATGCAAAGACGCCAATTGTCGACGGAAATGCGAGCTGTGACAGGTCTATGTCGACATACATGGACCATTGAGGTCACGCAGCCAATTGGTCTCTTCCCGGCTGATGGGTTTGTAATCCCTAAAGAATCAACTACCATTTTCATCTACAATCTGGAGCACTCGATAATCGATAGTTAAATCGTTCAAAATGGCAATCCAACTGTTGGAATGACTATTTTGCATATTCTACAATTGACAAAGAGACCACATCAACAAGAATAAATATCACAAGAAGCAGAGCTCCCAAGCAAGCGGAAGCATATAGATAGATAATCAAACATCTATGAAACACAACAAATGAAAAATCATTCATCGCTGAGCAACAGACCAACAGAGTGACCACTCGGTACCTGCCACAGAGAACTGCTCCTGTTCGATGCCCTAGACTTTCCCACATTTGGCTGAGGGAAGCAGACGATTAACAAAGACAACTCTTTTTCGGATTTACTTGATTGTTAAACCCACCTCACTGCTGCTGAAGCAATGACAAGAATAGTTCTGATCTTTATATACAGCAAAGGGATGAAGTCAAGAAGAAACCTCTGTAATGTGTATCTTTACTGGACACCGCAGTAAGGCAAATTCCTGGCTCACCTTCTTTTCTCGGTAAAGCCTCTTCCCATGTTAATTTGACTATAAACAATGAGCAAAAAACATAAAAAGTCTAGGACATTTGAGGCCGTGACCTGCTCTAATAAAACATCGCCCTCCTGCTTCTTCTCTGCCTTGGCCTAGATGATGATGTTGTTTTCCCGTCCCCTGGGAATTCCCACTTGGCAATTACGCCGTCCCATGAAGAGGTGACCATCAAGGGGTAAAATGGATGCCAACTGCAATCCCTTACAGGTTTGTCATGATGGTTGAGTTTGGCAACTTGATTTCCACTCACCTAGATGAAGCAATCAAATTACTCAAACATTTCGAGGTAACACGAGGAAAGCTGGAAAGTTAACTCAGTACTTAAAGGTTTTACTCAATGCCCACCAATCGTTATCAGAGAATTAGACCCTAAATAGTTGAAATCAGGAGAAAATACTAACCAAATAGACAGATTTTAGGTTCGTGACCTAGTTTTTTTTTTGGTCGAAAGGTTCGTGACTTAGTTACTCACTAGAATAGTTGAGAAACATCAAAAATCCAAATCTATTACAAACTGAGCTAGTCGCAAAACTCAAATGACTGCTCCTCTTTTGGGGCTGTAATCAAATTATCCAATTCAATTGATTTCTCATGGCCTCTGCCATGCCACGTGAAAATTTACTTAAATCCTTATCTCTTCCAGAACCAACGAGCGACCACATTTTCTTTGCTCACGGTAGTTGGTACCTACTCTTAGAAGTGCCTTTCTACAAGTCCAAGGATCGCACCATCTAGCACAGTCGCGACCTCCCCATGATTTAGGTCATTAAGGATTCTATTTATTTAATAGGAATATAAAAGGATATTGATTTCTTCCTCTCACAGTGCCGCATGAAAATTTGAATGAATGAAGATATAATCCGTAATGTAGTAAGGGTCGTACCAGATCATATATATAAACTATACAGTCACTAGATCCGGTGTAGATATACTTCTGACCAGTGCTGCAATGAAGGAAAAGAACAATTAGTGAACACTACAATATCAGCAGGAGATTCCCATCAACCAGCGTCAGCTTTATGAAAAGGGCTTGTTTAGCAACTAGAATAGACATTCGTCACTTGAGAAACCAACATGAACAGAGGGATAATTCAAAAAGATTTCGCCATAAAGGATAGGGCTCTTTTTGTGCATTACCTATATGCAGGGGAGAAGTAACAGCGTATCAGAGTATACAACACTGAGTGACCTTTATATGTAGCCACTGACTGATCGTGGGGATGTTTCAAGTTTCTATCTTCGTCTGGGTACTCCATCCACCTGTAATCCCAAATAAAGTCTCTTCGCCTGTGGCTGCCATTTCATAAGAGAAAACTATACCTGAGAATTAACTATTCAAGGAACAAATTCAACTTGTAGTGCGATATATACGTGAATAATCACTCGCAAAAGATTCCAATACAAGAGAAGAGACCCAATGTATTAAAAAACCATCGGTGAGACCAGCCAATAATGTGCGAGAGAGAGAGAGAGAGAGAGAGAGAGAGAGAGAGGGAGGACCAGCAAGATTGAAAAGACATTATAAAACCTACAATGTTGGACTATTTGAAGTCATCTTTCTTATATCCCATAGTTTTGTAGACTGATCCTTTCCATTTGAAATGAGGTAACGTCCATCTCCACGACTATCAATAAACGTAATGCCTTCTAGGTGTCCTGTCAAAACTCCAGCTGCTTGCCCTGTTGTAGAAGGACAACGACGGTCCCAGACCTAAAGAGAATTCATTCACTTAGAAAGCAGAATGCAAATCCATGAGTTCACTATTGCTAACATATAAATTATAGTGAATTTGACTTATTTGCATACTAATTCCATTAACAACTTTAGCAGCCAATGTCAGGCCAAATAAATTTGTTGATTATTATAATCTGAAGTGCGTACCTGCAATACAACAGGGTGAAATAGTGCGTTTTTCACAAAGTTTTACACTTCGTTTACAGAGAAGTTTCTCCTAATTATTTATGCACATGAAATAGTTCAGTCAACCAACAAAGAGGAAAGGATTGTTTCATCTTAAAGGGGGGGAGACCATAAAGCTGCACAACTCAATTTTTTGAGTACCTAGATATTCAATTCTCCAACAGGAAACAGATAGTTGTAACACGTTCCCTTCAAATTCACTAACAAAGTACCTATAGATGCCTAACATTTACATATAATCATATAAAACACCGTAGACAAAAATACCAATTCGTGACGAAACAACTTAAGTAATAATCAAATTTAGTTTCTTGATTCAAGTAGCAACCTAGACCCTTGACTAAGCAGAAAACATCATTTTCCAAAACCATGGAAGGCTACCTTCTTCATGCCAAGCTTTTTTGGAAAAAAGTCATCAGACAAACTAAGAAATTGAGGCTTCTGTCAACGGAGTAGTCACATTATGCCCCCCACCCCAACCAGGAAAAGAAAGTAGTCGTCACAAAAACTAGTAGTCAAGTTCACTCTCTTCTTCCAAAAGAAGGTAATCATATTTACCTTACAGAAATGATCGTCACTTCCAGAATATATGACGTGGCCACTTTCATCCGCAAAGCATACGGTGTTAACATCAACCTGTAATATGCTAAGCATGCTAAGTATAAGGACCGTAGCTTTTAGCATCTTATGTCTTGGGGTAATGCAGCCAGAACGGCAGGAATATTTGAAGAATAAGAAGACATATAAGAATGTACGCCAAAGAACAAAAAACACCAGCAAAAGTTAGTTCAAATTCAATTTCTATTAGACCCAGATCAACCTTGTTGAATTGACGGCATCAATCTCACACTTCATCATTCTTTTCAATACACGTCTTTTCTCAACTCATACTAGTACATTACCAGGAAATATTCTCCTAATAGGCATGATCGGTTTTTATCTCAACTTTAGCGCTTATCCTAGTGAGCTACCATAATAAGCTCAATCAACTGGTACCACAACCCTTTGATGAAAGAAACTTTCTAAAATGCCTAGATCTATAAGCAACTGGGTAAAGTGGAGGGTGGACTGAAAAACTGGGGAAAAGTTGGAACCTGAATTTACTTTAAAGGAAACTTTGATATAGAAAGGACTTCGATATAGAAAGGACAAGAAACCAATCATTTTAGGATGACAACTAGAGCTTGTAACTTCATGTTGCCCAAGATTCAAGCTATGTAAGTGAAAATTAGACAGATAGCCAAAGTCGAGAGAATAAAGGAACAAGAATTACCATGCTAATTAAGCGAAACTAGAGCCATGCAGAAAAACAGAAAAAAGAGTACCTCTACTCTTCAACGCGATAAAGTAAAATCTAATTAAAAAAGAATGCCGCATGTGATAGAAGGGGTCTAGTCAGTGCCAGACCCAAACCAAAAAAAAAAACCCAAACCAAAGAAAGAAGGGGAAAAAAAATGTACGTGAGAGTTTCAATTCATACAGTTTAAATTATTAACGTTTAGCATATCAAACTCATGCCCGTTTGTTCAGACTAAATGAAAACAGTACATCCATTGAAAAGTTGGCATACCTCATGAGCTGGAATTTGAAGGCCAACCTTGTTTGCTACGAGATCATGAATATATATTGCCCCATCACTGCTTGCAGCAACAAGCTCTCGCCCATCAGTCGAGAACTTCACAGAGAAGATAGAAAACCCTTCATGCTCGTCATCGTTATCAGTAGAGAAATCCAAGCCATCATGTATTTCCTGCATAGAGAGGACTTGCAGCATGAAAAGAGTAGTTTTATCTATCAGATATGGATAGCTTACTACGTAATGAGAAAGCAACAGAGCAACCTATGAGGTTGAGAAGTGCTTCACCTTCCAAGTCTCAAACTAAGAAAAAAGCTAAACTGAATTCTTTAGAAAAAGTTCCTATGCTGCTGTTCTATATGATGTATTATCTAATATTTCACACACTGATCAAACTGCAGTAAATCAATGTGAGGCTTTCTTATATCTCGCATCACCTACTTTGCATTTCGAATTATGAGACACGATCTAACTGAATGATCCCATTTCAAAGAGAAATCCCCATCCTATTTACCGTAGACGTGATCTAAAAGAAGGATCCCATTCAAAAGCAAAATTCCTATCTGATTTTTTCCCAAACAAAATCTTGACAAGCGTCGGGAACATCATCGAGCACAATATTCTTTCGTCAGTTAAAAATTCCCAATGATCATCTTGTGTAATAGTTCCATCCGAAGTAAATTGTTTGTATGGATGTATAATAATAGAATTCTATTAACCATTTTGCAAAGCAGTCCACAATATTCTGCGATGCACAAAATTCTCCTTTGTAACTTGAAATTTGGAAAAGATGTCCAGACTTCCAGATCCCATAATCACAGACCTACCGTGACGTTCGCAAGTGACTCTGTTGCAGCAGATTCAATATTGACAATGTGGACAAGGGGTGACATACTAGAATAGACCTGCAAAACACAGACCAGTCTGAGCTCCTTGACAAAGAAACCATCAATTTATTTCAGGGAAGTCAAAAAAGAAGTTCCATCAAAACCAAAGACTAAAAAATGATATATACGACTCAATGAAACTGACAAACTGTACTCACATCATAGAATGAGAATCCTACATTGAAAAGAAAAGAGCACAATATATGACTGTTTAAAGGTCAGGAGGGACATTAGTTGTTGTACAATAAAAAATTCAAATGACATGGAGATCAAATCGAAGAAACCTCATCCGATGTGATAATGCGCTTCCTTGTCGGAAGACCTTTACAAACTTACGAGGTAACGTTGATCAGGAGAAAGACAAGTGTCTGTAATTGTCCATCTCAAACTTTTTGCCAGTATGTTCTTCTTAACTTTCCAGCCCTTATCCACGTTGTATATCCTAATATGACTTCCCTGTAATGGTAATAAGCTATGGATTAACAGCATCACATAGATACAAGTGTGCTTCTAGACTTAATTTGACGAGATCACAAACTGAAGTCATAATGTGGCATCCAAAATTTGCCAAATTCCACGAGGAAAATAATGATTACCTGAAAGCCTGCCACAAAGAGCGAACCATCAGCAGAAAACTGAGAAACATATGCACGGGATCCCATCTTATCCACCTTTTGAGGGCCACAAATAGGCAAATATCTACTCAACACATGACAGCTATCAGACAATGAGAACCTCCCCCTCCCTGAATAATTGCTCTCTCGAGCAGCCAACATTCTCAGGGTAGAGACAGGCATTTTCAATCCGCCCAGCATAGCCTTTCTCAAATGTTCATTAGGTTCGGATCTGAGCTTCGTCAACTGAGCGATGTCATGGTCTAAATCACCTGAATTTCCACCGGATCCTTGAGCTCCGTGGGAATGGGTACCAGAACTCTCCTCGTCGCAAACTTTTATACCCTTGGCAAGCCGAGACATTGCAACAACTGAACCGAAACTCACCTGCTGTGCATTAGTTTGACTATAACTGCATATAAGAGTCTGTCGAGAAAAATATCCTCCACCTTCGAGAATGTACAACAGTGACACCTGACCCCAATATTCAGCAAGGCAAATCCTGCAGTTGACAAAAATAAGACAGACTTAACTGCCGGTTCTGCACCTCATCAGAATCAAGACGCCAAACTCCCACAACAACATGACCGCCAATGATGCTCAAGAGAGATGACCGAACTACACGAACACATAAGACGCTCATGACAGTGCCCACTGACACCATCGGTGCAACCATAACAAGCTCTCGCGAGCTGGCCATCAAAAGAATAAAACATCATGAACACATCACGAATCGCGAATACAATCCGTGTCTAAAATCCCATCTCCTTTCAATCACAATCTAACCAAGGAAATGTCAAAAATTTCGCAACTTGTCGAGTTTCAAGCCCCATAACTCAACACCCACAATCAAACATCCCAAAAAGGTTCAGTCTTTCAATTCCCTGAAGCAAAATAAGAGAAATTTCGATACGAACTTCCCAATGTTTCAACGTTAGGACCTCAACAACATCGAAACCAGGGAGGTTTAGGACGACCCAGAAACCACCCATGGTTCAGCGCGCGACCAGAGCAAAGTGACCGACATAAAATCATAGCAGAACATCATGATCACTCACCCGACAGAGCGGAGAGACTCTCCAGAAGGGTTGGAGGAAGGAACCGAAACAAGCGTATGATTGGGGTATCTGGGAGGATTCAGATGAAGGGTTTTTATATATTCGTACGCGAGTGCGTATGGGAAGACGTAAGGAGTGCGTCACGTCACGCTCAGTTTTCTCCTTCTTCTCCTACTACCGTTCGTTTCGGTCTCGGGAAGAAGAGCTCCAAGAGCCCAGATCCCTTGGCGGCGCATACGACACGTGTCCGCATTCAGAGCCGATGCTGCTGACGCAAACGGCGGCGGACGGTGTCGATCCATCACCGTGCACCACGACCCTACTCAATTGCACAGGCTTTGCAAGCTGACGGCGTTCACTCGAGAATCCGTTTCTCAAGCGACATGCAAGAAACCCGTGCTTTAAGATATGTTTGGTGGCGCTATGGGGCCCCCCCTTTTCATTCTTCACGGAAAAATTTCAAATAAGAAAGTGAAATACTTTCATTTTCTTAAACAGAAGTTTAAAGGGACTCCGTTTCAAATAAGGGACCAAAGTAATCACATCAACTTTATAAAGGGACCTGACCTCGCTGACCAAAAGCCATTTTTGTCCTTTACCTTTTTTTTTAATTTTTTTTCCTTTTGTTTTCATTGTCCTTTTTATTTTTTATTTCTTTTTTCCCTCTTCCCTTTGCCGGCATCGTTGGGCCTCGTTGATGGCCGGGGAAGGTCGTCGGACTCACACGAGGGCCACCCTTGCGAGCGTCGGGTGAGGGTCACCCTAGACAAGGCGGGTGAGAACCACCCTCACTGGCATCAAGCAAGGGCGGTGATGGCCGGGAGACGGAAGAGGGAAACAAAAAAAAGAAAAATGAGAAAAGGAAAGTAAAGTAATGTAAAAAAAATTAAAAAATATACTTAGAAATTTTTTTACTGAAATACCCATTCTACGACAGCTAACCAAAAGTCTTTATTTGAGATAATTTGACCACTTCATACCCTTTTTGAAACTTGATTTACTTCATGCCCTTATTGAGAAAATGTGGGTACTTCATGCTTTCATGTGAAATTTTCCCTTCTATATATGACAAAATTCACCCAACTTACATCAAAAAGATAAAATTGCTCTCAATAATTCAATTGCAATTTCAATTGGTGGCCCAACATATTTACTTGCGTTTTTTTCCAGTTTTTTCTATTTCTGGAAACCTGTGAATAAGAAAGCGGGAAATATAGGTTTCTGGGTTGTGCTAGCATTATCATCCTCTGCAGCATGACGATGTGACAGTCAAATGGTAGTCACAAAATTTTCCTTTCTTCAATACAAGCGCGTGGAAATTTCCAAGCGAAACAAAGATCTCTATCTCTCTCATGGAAAAAGTGTGTGGCTGAGGATTGACCGACCGTTTTCTGAGCTAACGGTACTGTTGCCAAGCATTTTCCTAGGTTTCTAATATGAAAGGAGACTAGTTAGGATTTTACAAGAACGAAACCCCACACAATGTCACTTCGTTAGAATGGGACAGAGTATACAGGCAGAGGCATCCAGCAATTATTGTCAATGATAAAATCAATTTCGAAGTTCAGCTTCTATTCTTTTCTTTAAATATTTAAAAGATCAGAATAAAGAGATCAAGCGAAATCCGTGAACAACTATTTAAAACAGTGAAAAAGCTCGATCGTGGATGTTACTGCAAGATTTCCGCTGGGCCATAGTTGATTGATTTTCTCCTTTTAAATCAGTATAAAAGAAATCTTAACATTGATTGACATAGACACTTCATAGCAATGCTCAAGACTCTGTGTATCGCGGCACTTATGCCAGCGCGATATCAATACAGATGAGGACCAGTTATGCATTTTCCGATAGTTTTTGGACAATTGTGTACTTTTCTCCCTGTGGAGGTATAGTACCACTGAGATTGTTACTGATATGAGTGAGCAAGTTCAGAGATTTGTCCACAAAAATTGTTACCACCAAGACCTATTACGTTCGCTTTTGTGAGATTTCCTAAAGAAGAAGAAATTGTCCCTCTGAGATAGTTATCATCTAACCGCGGAAACCACATATTTCATCATAGATTTGTCAAATTGGAAATGAAAACACTTGAAAACTCGTTTAGGAACATGTTCAATACCTCGTGGTTCACAACATTGTCAATCCATCTGTGAATTTCTCCAAATATTAAATTCGCACTCAAATCAAATGGTGTGAGGGTGGTGGCCAGATTTACCTAGATGCACTTGGGCAATGCCCCGCCGAAACTGTTGCAAGAAGTGGACTGCCTCTGATTTAGCGGCGCTTGCCAGCGAGCAAAGGGAGGTCAATCTCCTGGTTTTCTGATCCGAGTTGAAGCGAGACTAGCTATGTGCAAATCGATATCGACAACAGCCTAAAGCATGTATATATTTATTAATAGCTAGTAATATTTCAATGCGAATAGTAACTCACTAAGAGGAATATTAACTTTTGGCCTTTAAATAGTTGATAATATCTCCACGTGATTAATATATATTCGAATGAAAATTTGGGTAAGTAATTATACTATGGGTGTGTTTGTTTGTTTGAGGGGAAGTGTTTTCCTAGAATCAGCTTTCCGGATTTTCATCCGTTTGGCTCGTCAAAAATGATAAGTCGACCGAAAACACTTTCTAATCAAGGAAGACGTTCATGTATAAAATTAGGAAAATGAATTCCCTAATCTAAAAAGGTGAAAACACTTTCCAGGATTGCTCATCTTGAATTTGTTACTATTTTGTTTTTTCTTTTCTTTTCTTTTCTTTTCTTTTTTCTTCTTCCTTCTTCCTCCCTCCACCAGTCACTAGCCTCGACGACAAGCCACAAGTGCGCATTGGCGAAACAAACGCATTTTGAAGTTATTTTCCAAATGAGATCCAAACACCGGAAAACTTTTTCGATCACACATCACTAGACAAAGGAAAACTAACCACTTTCCTGAAAAATGATTTCCCGAAAAATATTTTTGAAAAACGTTACGTTTTCCGCGAAACAAACGCACCCTAAGTGGTGAATCAAAGTGCTGCTCTGGCAATAAAGAATTATAGTAAGCCAGTCATTTAGCATAGTTAGCTACTTTTCACCATGGAATGTAGGCGTTTGCATTTCAATGACTACTAATTTTGTCAAAATGAACAAAACTCTACTTTAGTAACTTCTCCACGTTAATAATCACTTTCTATTGAGATAAGTAAGTCTCAGCATTTTGGTGGCTAGTAATTACCTGATATAATGAATCCCCATATGAAAAAGTGACTATCAATATATCTATAATAAGGTTTGTGCATATGTGGTGATCTAGTAACTTTACTAAAATGTGAAAATAAAAGTAATTACAGCACGAAACTTCAGAAATAGCAGTGTAGAATTTGCACTTGCATCCCGTAAAATACATCCAATACACTCGAGTTACACTTTTCTACTAAAGCATTCTCAGATAATTCCTACTACGTACATCAAGCGTAGATATGTGTCCACGAATTACCGTATGCTAGAATGTTGAATATAGCTTTAAGCAACTATATTGTTTGTATCTGACTGAGCATAGCAAGGAAGAGAAATCATCAATTCCTGACAATGGATAATTTCAAAACAAAGTAATGGACTCGATCAACTTCAACTGGCCAACCAGGGTCAGGGCAAAGCACTTAACTGAATGTCAAGAAACTGAAAGACCTGCTACGGTCGATGGAACTTCTTATGACAAGGAACTAGCTTGAAAAAAAAAGACTCCTTCCTAGTCAATCTGCAGAAAACAAATTTTCCTTTCAATAAGATTTCCAGTAGCTAATTGATTGCAATTCATGTTAATGAGCATCATACAAATAAAAATAATAAAAAAACCAAGGCAATTTATTTTTGATTCACTTTAAAATATTATGGCATCAAAACAGAGTTTTAAGTAAATCAAGAGTACTCTAGAATGTGTGTGCACCACAGGCCTCATGCTAGTTCCAATATGGAGAGATACGGATGGGGATAATTATCAACTATCATCTTAAGCAAAAAAGAATGATTGATTCTGTCATCAGTTGTTGATTTTACCTGTCCGCTTCCTTTTGCGTAGACAACACGAGAAGTTTAACGACTAAATATAAGTTGTTAGTAGTTCATCTTGTTCATGTAAACCCAATGCAAAGAGTTTCTCCCTAATCTGATGCAGCGGATGTGCAACTCCACGGATGCTCAAACGTCTTCCAGGCACTTCATGCGAGCAAGCAACTCCAATATCATACACCATAACCAAACATTCTTGAAATATGTCATTGCTTTCGGAAAGCCAATGCTGAGGACTATAGGGGCCGAAATGGCTATCTCTTTCTTGAAGCAGAACGATGTCTGTAATTTCAAGCACTTGTTTGGGCAAAGCTTTTGCGACTAAACTATGAAGAGTCAAATTGTCTCGAAATGTGTCATCGGTGGGACTCAACCTAGTAAACATCTCCAGTAAGAGAATGTTGTAACTATAGACATCGCCTTCCCTTGAAACCTCACATCCCATTGCATATTATGCCACACGATCATATCATAGTGCTGGTCAATTTGGAGTGTGGATCACCAAACTGGTGTGTAATGTGCACGAGACTACAAGAGCTATCGTTAGCAACCAAACTTCAACACGAAGACCCATCAATAACTTACCGGTAAATAAACTTTCTTGGTTTTTTTTTTTGTCATAAAGCTTTCTTGGTTTAGAGAGAGAGATTACCTGGTAGAGCATAGCCAATTGTCCCTCTAAGACCCATTAAGCTCATCTGGTTAGCTATAGTATCAAGGGATGATCCAAGAAGGAATTTTGCTAATCCAAAGTCGCCAACATGTGTGACCATCTCAGCATCTGAGAGGATGTTGCTAGGTTTTAGATCACAATGAACGATGGGGACACAACACTGATGATGGAGATATTTCACTGCGGTAGCAATACCAACGGCTATATTTACCTCCGAATGAAGTTCAAATTTTTCGGAAGTTCATTCCCATGAGATGACGTTGCATTTGGGTGTAGCCACCGTTCTAGGCTTGCATTGTCCATGTATTCATAGAATAAGGCCTTAAAATCATTTCCTTGATAATCACTACTTGAGCAAACTGTTAATATCTTCAAAAGATTTCGATGTTTGATGCCCATTGATGCCTCGCACTCGACTATGAAACTCTTCAAAGCACCGTCATAGATTAAATGAAGCATCTTCACAGCAACATGGTTTCATTGTCCTTGACAATCCCCTATAAATGGAACCAAAGCTTCCAACACCAATCAAATTCACTGAAGGAAAACCGTCAGTTGCTTTTAAAAGTGTTCCATAAGAAACATTTGGACATGAATCATCCTTCAAACTTGAAACTGGTTCATTTACTTTCTTCTTCAACCAACAGAGATATATAAAAGCTAGAATAAGAGCTATTCCAAGAACTCCGAAAATAACAGAAGCGGACAATATCATTACATTGATCTTTCTGCTCGTAGAGCTTTTGTAGATGCAATTGGGGAGGTAAAATTCTAGCAATCCGCCGCAAAGCTCATTGTTCCCAATTATAAAAGTAGTGGTAGCTTTCTTAAAGACTCCTTCAGGTGGTAGCATGCCTTCAAACTTATTGTACGATAAATTTAGAAGTATCGAGAAACGAAATACTGCTAAGAATGTTGGAATCTGATCTGACAAATTGTTGCGTGAAAAATCTAGTTCTTCAATGGCTCCTAACCATCTGATTGATTGAGGAATAGACCCATGGAAGGAGTTGGCCCCCATCCTCAGTGATGTCAATTCAATACAATCACCTAAAGTACTTGGGATTTCACCTCCCAACAAATTGTCCGAGATGTCCAACGCGGTCAACATTCTCAACTTGCCAACTTCTATAGGTAGAATTCTAGTCAGTTGGTTACAAGACAAGTCTAGAGAGATCGCTAGTGATGAGTGACCTACAAATTGTGGGGGTATGGCACCACTGAGATTGTTATTGGGACAGATCAAGCAGATTAAGAGACCAGCAGTTTGATAGATGTGATGGAATTCGCCCACCAAAGTAGTTTCCACCAAGATATAGTTGAATCAACTTGGTTAGATTTCCCAAAGAAGATGGGATAGTCCCTCCTAGGTTGTTATCACCTAAGTACATTATTGCTAGATTTTGTAAATTCCCCAAATTTGAGGGGATAGCACCTGAAAGTTGGTTGGAACCCATAGCTAATAATTCCAAGTTGACAAAATTCTCGATTTCTTTTGGGATCTCCCCCAATATTTGATTCCGGGCTACATTAAATTTTGTGAGAGTGGTGGGTAAATTACCTATGCATTTAGGTAACACCCCACCAAACTCGTTCCAGTTAATACCCACTTCCTATAATTTGGTGTAGTTAGTTAACGAGCAAAGGAAGCTCAAGTCTTCAGGTTTTCCACTTCCAAGCTGATTATCATAGATTAGAAGCCAACTAAGTTTATACAAATTTTCCAAAGAAGGTACTTTGCCGGAAAGTCTGTTAACTACAAGTAGAAGCTTATCTAGGTTCGTGCAAGTCGATACTGAGGGAGGAATTGACCCCTCAAGTTGGTTCCCGAGAACAGAAAACAATTCAAGATGCGGGAGTTTGAGGCTTGCGTCTGCGAGAAGAGTCCCATGTATCCGGTTGTTTGAAGCATCAAACCCAGTTAGCAAAGAGAGATTGAATAACAAAAATGGAATTGTACCTGACAATCTGTTTACTCCAACGCCAATGACTTGCAAGTTTGTCAGGTGGCCTAGAACTTGGGGAATGCTCCCGCCCAAGTTCTTCAGGGTGAGAAAAAGGATCTCCAGCGAAGATAAGTTCCCAATGGAGGAAGGTACACTCCCAGTGAGATTATTTCTATACAAAGAAAAACGCCGGAGCTATGATAATGAGCCAACTTCTCTAGGAATTTGTCCAGGTAGTCGGTTGTATCCAAGGAAGAGGCCAACAAGGTTAGAGCAACCTGATATGTTCTTGGCTATTTTGCCAACCCAATGAATTGTTGTTCAGTAGTCAGATACGCAAGCGATGCAACTAGCCAAGTTGTGGAGGGATTTTATGATCGAGACTGTTGTTTTGGAGCCGCATTTCCCTTAGGAAGCCGAGATTCCCAATATGAGGAGAGATTGATCCGAAGAGTCCTTATGATAGCAAGTCTAGGACCGTGACCCTCCAGTGCTTTCGGCCGCACATAACGCCATACCACTGGCAAAACCCAATGCTATTGTTCCATGAGCTGAGCACGCCGAAAGGATCTCCGATTATGCTGGCTTTAAATGCAAGCAACGCAAGTCTGTCCGTTTCATTGGTGGTGCAGGAGGCTTGGTAAAAGCAAAGTGCAAGAACAATACCAAGAAGCAAATGGCATGATTGAAACTCCGCAAAACTAATGCTTAAGAGTTTCATGACTGAAACCACGAGGAAGCGGGTAGATAAGAGAGCAAGACGAGAAGAAACAAAAGGCAGGGTCAGTGCAAATGGAAACTGTCGAGAGATTTATAGGAAGGTGTCGATTTTTCAGGACGACATTTTGAAGGGCTCTTCTTCTTCTTTTTCTTTCTTTTTTTTTTCCTGAAAACATCATTCAGTGCCTAAGTAGTAAAATAAAGAGATCGTTGAAGCAAATGATGTTAGCTCAGTAGTCATTGAACAGCGAAGCCGGCCAATCCCATCTTCTACCATTGACTCCGCCTCTGGGAAAGACATTTGTCTGGCCATACATGCACGATAGCTAATCTGATGTCGATATATGGCAAATAGAATCCCTTATAGTCCAAAGATGCATGACATAACCACGAGCCGCCCGGAAGCACTCTCAATGGTATGCCTAAATTTTTCGTTCTAAAATGCCACTAGTGGCACTATTTCTCCTTTTCTTTTTAGCGAAAAATTCTTTGGCCATACTAAATTAGTTAGCTACTCACCTTAAAAATCTAGACATACCTCATTCATGCTGCCTTTAGGAAAATGTAGCCATTATAGTCAATGAATTTTGTCCATTTAATACTTCTAAACTTTAGTTGGTTTCCATATAATTGTTTGGAATGAGAAATTGTCGTCATATTCGGTGGATTTTGGTTATTATAGCGTTGTTTCACGTAAATTTTTGTAACGCAATGGAAATTCCCTTCGGGCATTGCATTCATATAATTTTCTCTCTCTGGTGCAGAAGTTGTTCCTAGTGGCTTTAATCCTCAACCATTAATATCAATGGGTTATGGATTATGCATATAATGATGTAGTGACAAACTTGATTTGGTTGTAAACTATAGTTATGTAGTCCACAGTATTCTATGAAAGAGGACTTATTTGCTCCAAAGACACTAACCATGAAAAGACACTGCTCCATAGCACCACCAACATCTTATCCAAATACAAAGGATGCTAAAGCAAGAAATACGTCTGTCTCTGTTGTCCATAGAGGCAATTATATTCCACTTCCAGAATCTCCACTTAGATCAACATCAACTTGTTCTTTTCCACATTGCTCTTCGTTGGACTTCGCCCATTTACCCATTAATTTGGAAAAGATAGGTAGCATGTGAAAGTCAATATGAGTCGATGGCAATCTACAAAATTATGGCATTATAAAATGTGTAATCCTTCTTTAATAGTTGTGCTTTTCACTTGTTGGAATGAGTGTATCTCAATTACATCTACAAAAAAGAAATACTTAAAAGAAGAGGATACATACCTCAACCCTTCGTCACTTTCATCATAATCCATGGAAAAGGTAGCAAAAATTCAGTTATCTAGAAAAACAAAGAAATAAAGAAAGATACATTGTAAATCATTATCAGATATGTAAGGAAAAAACTTTATATGTATATTGCAAACTTTTTTAGCCAATACATAAGAAATAGGAAAGCATGCTTCTTTATCTTCAATATTGAAAGATGCCAGATAATAAATATTCAACATATTCAATAAATTGTATTGACCTCTTTGTATATTACATGAACCTATGTTAAATATATATTAGAGGAATCAACAATGCTAAATAAGTAATTAAGCTTTTTTATTTAATTAATGTAAGGGAAGTGGAAGGGAATGCAACTTTGTGATAATGTGGCTCAACTACAAAGTTCCATACTACCCAACTTTCTTATTATAATTAATTATAGACTGTTAATGAATTGCTGATACTTTCAATTGCTGGAGTAGATCTGACCTTATCGATGTTCCAGGCTATTCTTGGATGCCCCAAGGAACATCTGAAAAAGCGAATCGGTTCAGGATGCTATAGACTTATTTTTCCAAGGAACTGAAATGTACACACAAGGATACATATGGATATGTAAAAACCTATAAACAGTCTATTAAAAATGAATTTTTCTTGACCAGTTTTGAGAATGAAACTACGAGGGTCCTGTCACCTTGTGATTTATGCAGCAACGTATGAAGGCAGTTCCACATCTCCAGATTAATATCTAAAACCAAGGATTGACAGATCTAGTGGTCTGCTGACTTTTTTAGGGTTCTG
The DNA here is from genome assembly GCA_031216405.1 of Syzygium malaccense. Lineage (NCBI taxonomy): Eukaryota > Viridiplantae > Streptophyta > Magnoliopsida > Myrtales > Myrtaceae > Syzygium > Syzygium malaccense. The sequence goes on from CM062254.1 coordinate 12,687,853, forward strand.
TTATCTTGATTCAGGAGCGCGAAAATTTCCTTTCATTTCCGGTAAACATGTTTCACCCAAGCGGTCCCGGAATGTAACATAGTTTGGACTTCTGTTTGTCGAGGAAAGTCACTGCTGATCAAGACACAACTTTTTATTATAATCTTTGTGCAGCACCCCGATCAAAGTTTGCTTCCATCTCTATTTCCTTCCCTGTTTTTTTTCTCCTCTACTGATTTCGGCTTGGGCTTATCCTGCAAGTATCTCTTGATCAACAATGCTCAAGATGCATTTTACGGGTAGATTTTCTTGTGAATAGTTTGACGTTATTTAGCGACACTCAGATGCAAATGAGAATGAAACTGCACGAGATAAACATGACTGCGAGTATTTTCTTGTGGGCAATCACAGTTGCTCGGAGTTAAGGTTCTCCATCTGTAGAAAGCGGCCATCGCCGAGGCACCAGCCCTGCCATGAAGATGAATAGATGAAAAAAAAAAGAAAAGAAAAAACTTAAAAAGGAAAAATCAAAATATCTATAAAAATTCAATAAATTTAAAAAAAAATTGCAAAAATTATCCATGTCGACGCCGCCTGTGCTACATAGGACAGCCAGCGGTCACATCAGCGATTTCCGACCAAAATTAGTTGAAATGACTGAGTTGGCAAATCGTCAAAAGATTTAGACCTAAATTGGCCAAATTGAAAAGTTTAAGACTGAATTGGCCGCTGTACTATTTGTTTAGTACTTTTTAGATAATTTTCCCACAGTGAGCAGATATCTTGTCACATTGAGTTTCCTTCTTGATCACTAACCACTTGGTATTCGATAAATGAATGGTGCTCTTGCAAGGGTAATTTTGGAGATAAAAAAGCGATGCAAATGACACTTTTTTGCTTATATATAAAGCTAATTATCATAGTTATCACTCAATAACCCATCCCGAACATACGATATCATTGTTTGTCTAGATCTTTTTTTATTCATATACATTTAAAAAATAGTTGTGCTGTGTCTTGAATTACCCAAGAAGAAAAAAGTACTCTATGAGTGTCCAATATAACAAGTAGACCTGTCAAAATAGGTCATAAATCCATTTCTTAACCCATATATCAATAAATGGGTCATAAATGGGTGAGTTATATTTAGTAAATTGGTCATAAATTAGTATAACCATAATATGGATGTTAAATGGGTGATAAGTGGATCGTAAATGGGTTTACAACTTATTTAATTTCAACTCATCTCTCTCACCCTCACTCAATCTCACGTTCACTCGCTCCACACTCTCATCTCAGTTTGGATATGAATTTTTCTAGATTTAGTTAAATATGGAAGTGTTTTAGCAATATGGGTCGGATCGGGTATGGATCATTAGATTTGCACTGCATGAAAATGGGTCAAAACGGGTTAATTGGGTTTATTTGGGTCAAATCATTTTCAACCTGACCCAAACCCGATCCGACCCACCCATTTGACGGGTTTAATCACATGTTAAAGCAAGATAGTCTACAATCGTTATCATCTAAAGTTCTTCAAACCAGGCAAAATAAAATTACATCTTCAAAAATACGCTTAAAGACATTCTCAGTGTACATGAAAGATGTGCAGAAATGCATAATCAAAACACCTGGTTGAAAGGCTTCACTGACATAAGTTCGTTGAAGCGTTCTTCTGACGAAAGCTTAAAACTAATGGAGAAACTATTACAATATCTGGTTCCCAAGTTGCCTCTGGAAGTTTACATCGCTCCTCTTCCGATGATCAAATAATGCTAACAGCTTCTCCTTCAAAGCCTCACACTCCGTCTCCCAGCTTCTCTCAACCTTCACATATCAAATACATCTATACAATTATAGCATGTCGTGGAGAATTCTGTAAGTTTAAATCTAATCAAAGAAAATAACGGGTCATTAACGAAGGTAAAGTACCTGAACGTGTAGATTGTAGAAGGTTGTTCTTGTTCCTCCGCATGACTCAAAGGTGGAAGAGCTTATTAGAGGGAAGCCATGATAATCCAAGGTAAGCAGGACCTCAGAGAAATCGACAGTCTTATGAGTCGTGACCTTTCTGGTGCATATCTGAATTACAACCTCGCTCTCACTCAAACGAGTCGCGGAGATAGATGGCACCAAATTTTGAAGCGAGCCTCTTCCGTTGCTAATCTCTTGGTGATTAGTGCAATAATCTCCATCTCGGGTAGCATTAATTCTTGATAGCAGCTTTTCCTTCTCTTGAGTGAGTTTCTCCACTTGCTGTTGTAGTTCTGGTATGTATTTCAGCGCTTGGGACACCGTCGTCGGGATACTTAACTTTTTCTGAAAGAAAAGGAATGAGATCAAACTCTGTTAAAACCTAAATTTTGGGGTGTTTTTCTTTAGTTTCTCTAGTACCTAAATGTCGAGATAAATTGAGTATGCAGTGATTTGAAGTTGAAGCAGCTACTGATAAAAAAAAATGGAAAAAGGACACTACAAGCGCCATAAATTCCGTACCGCACTCACTTTAGTGTCAAAATTTTTTGAGCGATTACTCTAATGCCACATCTGTGGAAAACGATCACTCAAGAATCTCCAGCGATAAATTATGGTAATTCATCTCAGGTGGCTTTTTTATGATATTTTAATGTCCACACGTGGCTATTTCATTGAAAAGAAAGTCCGACGTGGACGATGACCTGAACCTCAGAACTTTTTCTTTTTAAACCCAGCACACAGATCAATCTGAGAGAGAAAAATTGCTTGTTTTAAAGCTCAGGAAGTCACGATTTATCTCCAATGGTGACCAAACCACTCCAAAATCAGCCACAGAAACAGTTTCTGCAACCCCAACTCCACCTTCTACAAGCGCAAGCCCATTGCAAGTTTCAATTCCGGTGAAACAAAATCACACAAATGAAGTAGCAGACCTCCATTGCAAGTTTCAGTACTAATTTTGCCCCATATCCTCGGTTGTGAGGTTAGGATTTGAGGAAGAGGCTGAAATTTTCTCCAAATCAACGATTGTGAGGTTGGGGTTAGAAGAAGAGGCTGAATTTGGGGCAATCATGTGCGAGACAACGTTGTTTAGGTCAATTCATACTAACTCACTATGCCGGCCAGCCACATCGGTCGCAAAAAATATTAAAATATTGCCACGTCTGATTTCCGAAGTCCCAAATTAGCGATAGCATTTAAGTGATCATGTTTTATCAAAGTGACACCGAAGCGATCACTCGAAAAGTTTTTGTACTAAAGTAAACGCTGTACGAAAATTACAACATTTAAAGTATCATTTTCACACTAAAAACATAATGAAGTTGAACAATAGGCAGGTGTTAGGTCAAAGAATCCGTTTGAAGCCATAAAAGATCCGAATTGTCAGGAAAGAAGATCGAGAGATGAATTTATACCCAAGAAAATAAAGGATTTAGAGAAAAATTACAGAAACTAGGGTTATATATGATTGCACAATGTCCACTAGCTACTAATTTTGATTATTCTCTCCATCACTCTTGTTAATTTTGGCAAAGTGTATCCAAGGAAAGGAAATAAAAAAAAAACCTTCTAACAACTCCCCTCGTAGACATAGGACTAACAGCATTAGTATAATTACCATTTGATCAGCTGCCGGGATCAGCGAACGGAGCGCGGAGTACAGACCATTCATCTTCTTCCGCCGATCACGCTCGCTGGCGTTGTGGTTCAGCTTCTTGACCGTCGTTGCTTCACCCTTCGCCACTGCAAACGGGATATCGAGAGGATTGAACGCTAGCTCCGCCTGAGGAGACGGTGTAGATGGTGATAAGAAGGGGAAATGGAGAAGAGGTGGTGAATAGCAAGTGTAGGCATCTCTGTGCATGTAGCTCTTTTGTTCATGGCTTGCGGAATCCTCTAAAGGCCAACCACCGGGAGAAAAAGACAACATCGGTATGAATTACTCCTTTTTGAGGTTCTTGAAAACTCTAGTTCGATAAGAAGGTGAGACGACCACGACTTGTTTATATATAAACTTCCATTGACGACCTCAGCTAAAGATTAATCGCATAATATATTGGAAAAAGATGACTAATTTCTTTATTTTCTCGGGAATAATAGGGTTGATCAAGTCCCATGACATCAACAAGATGGGATTTTTATCTCTTTCGAATAAAATTTGATTATGGATGTATTATCTAAAACTTAACCTAGCGTGCATAGTTGCGTCCCCAGTGTGTGCATGGCTCGTGGGTTTGCGTGGCTAAGCATCCTCTGCTCACTTCTGTTGCGGTCCACACACGAGCACTCCTATATATTATTCTACTATTTGTACATGTGGAGAGACGAAAGGACCCATTTTTTCGCGATTCATTTGGTTAAAACACAAGCCATATGAACTGTTAGAATATCTAAGTATTAAACCACTTCTCCGCTCATCAATTTAAACTTTTGAGTTCAACTTTCTTCATATGCTATTAGAGCCAGCTCATGCTATTTTCGCGTGTGTGTACATTCCCGTTATTTAAATTCCATGTGTCACTCCTAATCCGGCTTGCACGTGAAAAAGAGTATTGAAAATCTCCTACATTGCTTGACAATGAGATTTATATAATCATTATATATATCCAATCTCCTTCCATTTATCAGTTTTTGAGTTAAACTTTTTATTATGAACCATAAATTAGCATAAGCATACCCATGTGTTGACCTTGTTTGTCAGCTTTCATTCCATTAATATGGTAAACTATCTCTCTCTCTCTCTCTCAGCCCCAACTTGATGGATGTTTCTTTACTTATTTCCTATGTCTTGATTGAGTGCAATTAATGGTCTTTGTTTAGTGGCTCATTCAATTCAATTATGAGGATACCATCCTAATAGAATATGTGTTATCCTCATGCACACGCTTCGATTAGTTTATAATAAGATATCTGACTCGGACTAAACCTACTGGGACGGTCATTTATTTAATGCCTGATTAGATGTAAATCGTGCATCATACATTTTCAGCTTTCCTTTTTTTCTTCTTTTGGTAAAAGAAAAGGAAAAAGAAAAACAGTGACTTGTGAAGTGCGCATGCCCTGCACACCAAAACACGAGCAGAAACGAGGTTATCACCGCAATTCACGTGCATGAATCGCCATAAGCTCCGAGGGATTATTTTATAAGTATCTACCTATTTCTATCTATGTATTTAAGTCAACATTGGATTTTTTTTCTCACTTTTAACTAAACATTCCAAGAATACCCTTATATTAAATAATGTAATGACTAAAAAAAGGACGTAATGAATACATATCCAATAATTTCTCACTACGCTCAATGGTCTCAATTCAGTTTAGTACCATATACCATGTTCATGGATATAACAAGTATTATTCATACCCATGACGGACAGGAAGCCAATTCAGTCTTAAACCCTTCACTTATGCCCCATGACTAGTATTATTCATATCCATGATGGACAGGAGGCCAATTCAGTCTTAAACCCTTTGCTTATGCCATTTTAGTCCTAAAACTTTTGACGATTTGCCAATTAATCATAAACTTTTCAATTGTATCAATCTAATCATAAATCATTTGAAAATTTACCAATTTAGTCCTAAATATAATATTTGAATATTTGGTCGAAAGGACTACATTAACAAATCGTCAAAAAGTTTTGGACAAAATTGATACAATTAAAAAATTTATGACTAAATTGACATAATTGAGAGGTTGCAGATTGAACTGGCCCCCATACAATAAATTTATGCCTCTTTGAACAATTTTGGCCATCATGGCCTAACTTTTACATATCGGGACTCCATAGAAATTGCATTTGAGCGTAACCAAAAACGAAAATTGCATTTGAGCGTAACCAAAAACGAAATTGCATTTGAGAAACTTAAGTTCTCTTGGAGCCAACCACTGCTCACTCACGTGAAATTGTATTACCTTACAATGCCCCCAAACAGGGGAAGATTGAACTCCCTGAGCATCCAGATCTAAAGTTAATCCTCTATCCGATGAGTCAAAAAGAATAGGCACCGCAATTTCAGTGACAGCCCTCGCGTATGCCTCGTCAACTAATTTAGAATGCTACATAATACAAGAAGAACAAAAAGGGATACAAAGAGAGACCACTGTGTCAGTTACCGGCGACCTCTTCTTCCTCTCCCGCGGTGTCCTCTCCCACGGTGTCCTCTGCCTCTGCCGGGAAAGTCTTGTTTATCCGACTTCAACCCTAGTGATTGAATTCCCCTCCTCTTTTCACGCCGGGGATCTCTGTCCTCCTCGTCTTCTACATACTTGGCTGAGCTTCTGGAAATAAAGGATATTTCTCTGGACCCTCCCGGTCCCAACTTGACATCCTTTGGAGCACCAGGAGTGCGCTGGCAACGTTGGAGAGCCGCCACCCTCTCTCCCAAAGGAAGAGAATCCTCCTTTGCTAGTGACACGCGGTTGAAGAACGCCTCTGCGTGACGCTCGTCCTTAACTTCATATAATCTACAATTCATCAACAGAAAATATTAGCCATAAAAAACAAAAAGCAAATCTCATGTATATATCCCCGACACTCGATCCAATGAGTCCGCGCAGTTCACTTCCAGCGTTCTTTTTAGCCTGCGGGTTTTAAAACATACATGCATGCCACAGAAATCCATAGGAGAAGTCATTAATGAGACCCCACACCGGGTAAAGAGGCAACATTGATTCCCCCCAATTTTCAGCAAGGTAATAGGCACTGTCCACCACACCATCCATAATTGGCTATGGAGAAAATTTACCTTGGAACATGAGACTTCTTTTTGCTTCTATCATCAGCCTCTTCCTCTGATGTCTGATACGCAGCAGAGGCATCAGAATAATCTGAACCATCATCATCCTCCATTCCAACAGGCTCAAAATGCTCCTCAACCAACGATGGTTGCTTCTTGGAAGACATTGGATGTAAGGAAATGTACTCTTGTGATTGTTCATCAATTTGATAGTCCTGTGGACAACAATCAAAAGCACATCGAATTTCAATAAGCACACAAATAAAATAACCAAACCATAAGTTTTGAAACCTAACATCCTAGGATTTTGCAAATTTAAGACGACAAGACTAAACCTAGCCATTGGCAACTTCCAAAAATACATACATATATCCAACACTCGTTGAAATAAGTATAAGTGCATATGTACACTACTTATTCTCCTAAGAATAATCGGTTCATCATCAGCATCAGACCATGCAAAATCTACTGAAGAAAGTTGGGTGACAGAGTGGGTAAGTAAAGCAAGAGCTTCAGCACCGGCTAAACCCTTCAGCACAGTATGGCATGTGAGGTTTCCTTTACCTTATTTTCAAACATAGCTGTAAATCTTTCATCTTTAAGAACTTCACTGTCGAGTCCTTTCTTCTTCTTTGATTTTTTCTTGGACTCATTGTCTTCACTTTCTTTATTCTCGTTTTCAGCGTCATCATTCTCAAGGAGACGAGCAGCAAGAACCCTGTTAACTTTAGGTAATTTTCTTTTAATCTGCAAGAAAAAACAATAATCAATTAGTTAAATGATTACTACTCACAGGTAATGGCCGACTAGGAAGCATTTGCCCATGTCAAACCAATTACACTTAGAAAAGCTTCCAACAGCTTCTGGAGCCAAATCTGCTGTGTCATTCCCATTTATGCAAAGCTAAGATGAGGCTAAACAGCTACAGAGATCATATGCAAACAAGTAAGGAAATCTTGCATTCACTAACCGTGATCCGAGAGGCACGTTCGGCTTCTAACTTCTCTTTCTTTCTCTGCTCTATATATGCATCATATGCAAAAGGATCTGCTAATGCTTTTGCCTGCAATTTCGAAATTATATTGAGAAAAAGAGTTGCGTTCATATTTTCTCTAAAAGATCTTTATCAATAATGATCAGCTCATTACTCAAAAGTCTAGATATACTCAATCACATGCAAGGAAACTTAAAAACTTGAAAAGCAGGGTTTTTTTTCCTCCCACAATCCATAACTGAAGGCAATACGGGCTGCAATATTACATGCATAAAGTAAAACATCCTGACATCACATCATTAGCAATACAAAGGTGAACATCCCCTACATCAGATACAAGAACACTATTGTTTAACAATAATTAAAAAATGAACTTCTGAAATCAGCATAATCAATATTTCATTGTCTTTTCCCAACCTATTTCTCTGAATTATCAAAACCATCTAATTAATAATAAGGCCCAATTCTTCAGAATAATTTTTTTGTGCATATATAAACTCAATAGGGAGTAATTTTGGAAAAATTTCTGGGTAAACCCTACATGAGTACGCATACACATAAGTGGACAAGTGCCTATATATGCATGTTCCCATGCAAACAGAGAGACGTGTAGTGGTGTCAAGCTAAAATGGCACGGGAAGCAGAACTTCACTCAAACAAATGTCGAGAACATTTTCCCCTTTACGCAAGATCAATGGTAAATGACCAAAACAAAAGTTGCAGCATAATAAAGCATTTTAGAGCATAAAATCAGAGGAGATGGACTCACTCTCTTGTAAAGACGGTGATCAATAAAGAACCCATGCATATAAGCTCTTAGAAGGTTTGTGCCGATCAAGTTTGTCAAATTCAACTTTTCAAGGTCCTCTTTTGTTACAAATTTGAAGTCATCATATATAGTCGTTTGACCTCCCTCCTCAAGCTCCTCCTATAAAAGGAAAAACTTGAATGAAACTATAGTACTCACCACGGATAGAATAGAGTAGAAGCAAATAACACTTTAGAACCAGACCGTCAAGCTTTCAAGATAAGCACACCACTTAGGGGCAGGTCCAAGAGCAGGTACGAAATAAGAGGGTATTTGGCTGCAATCCAAGGCCAGTAACATCAGTCCACTGTCCCTGAACACACATATGTCATTTATTGTTCCACCAGTCGGTTCAATGCTGGTCATGCCATCACCCTGACATCCAACAGAAACCGGTTTAAATTTGAACAAACTTGCAACAGGGAGTATTGACAAAGAACAGATTCTGAAAATTCTTTCTACAACAGCGACAAGACTCAAAAATGTCAATTTTAAACAAAATGATCTAAAGACCCGGGTAAAAGTTAACATACTGAATTTTGCATTGCTGCTGGAAAGATATCAAAAATACTAATTGAACACAGAAATAATGACGATAAAAGATAAGGACATGTAGCGTTCATTTTGTCTAAGAAACTCCAATTATCAAATTTCAGTCTTACTATACTGGAAAGGCAAAAATAGAGAAAACCTGCACTCATATGTCAATCTAGGCATTGTCCTCCTATAAGGCTTCAATAATAACTTAACCAGGCTGAATATACAACAGCAACAGTTTTTACCGTAAATGCTTTGCGCCATATACAAAGAACGTACGGAAAGGAAAAATAAGAAGCACTTACCGTCTCCGGGTCCCAAATCCTGACAACATGGTTATCAGTGGAAATCAACTTCGGGTTTTCAGAATTCAGAGTGCGATGCCACTTAATATCCAATATTGCACTGCCATACCTGCATAACAACATAGCCTGTTTTTGTTATCAAGAAAAATAAAAAAACATGATCGTTTCAAACTGAGGCAAAACCGAAAAAAGGGGCACAACTTGATAATCTGAATAACCAAGAGAAATCTCACATGTGATCCTTTACTCGTAAGGGAAGAGAGGAACGCAAATCATAGATCATAACCTGCATCGTAAGTAAGATATTAGATTGCTATTTCAGTAAATAAAAGTTTTAACCTCTCAGTATAATCAAAGTATGGCTCCAAATAAGGTGGATGTTGCAAAGTCAGGAATTCACAAAATGTCCATCACCAACAGGATCTTCATAACCAATTGTCTAGTAGAAAGTGAGCATGAATGTGATCATAGAACTTTACTGAACATGATTTGATAATCAGACTGGATCAACCCTTTTTACTTTGACCCTCGGTACACCATTTAAATATTTGGTGCCTGTATGCCGTAAACACCAGCAAAACCACCCCCACTATGACTCTTCTCTCATCCAGCCCCTTGAAGTCTTGTCAAACAATCATGGGTCCCTTCTTATCAAATTTCCCATGTAATTTAGTAACTCAACCGTCTACAGGATAAAAGGTTCCTGAAAAGAAATCTACAATCACCTTCCAAACCATCCGAAGTTCTCTCAACCCCAATAACCACACTCGAAACAGTCCTGTTTCTTGATAATGACCAAATACACAAACACTAAAAAGTGTAACGCGCAACGCAAGCATGATCTTTGCAGTGCTTTATGTCTGAATGTAATAACAGAAGTTCCTCAGGAAAAATATTTACGAGCTTGAGAACAGCAAAAGCCTACAAAAGTACAGTAGCAAGTGCTTCGAAAAGGTGGATTGAGGAAAGGCCTGTTTGTCCACTTATGGTAAGAATGGCACCATACCTTGCCTGCACTACTTCCAACAGCCATCAAGAAGCCCCCATCTCCATCAAATTCCACAGCAGTGACCTCCTGCAAGTCAGGCAAGTACATAAGAAAACTTCACCTCTCCATGAGATGAAAACACAATGATGCAAGTGCTTCTGCATGCATTTGGCACTAAAGAAAGAACTCCCCCACACATCCATGTTTCATTTTCAGCTCCATGTTGAAAAGATCTAGATAAGTATTTAAGAACCAGGCAGCAGGCTTACTGAATCAATGTCTCCAGTAGGTGCAACTGCATTTATCCTACCAACAGAAGATCTCATTCTCAAGTCAAAACATTCGAGAGCACCATCTTCACCACCACATGCAACAAGCCCATGAAGCTTGCTGAAATGTAGAAAACATCCTTGTCAATTCCAAAGCACATTGCACCATGTGTAAATTCAATAACTATATGGAAATATTGAATTTAAGATGCATGTTACTATATCAACCTTCGAGAAACTACATTCAGTGCTGGCGATTGAGTGCTAAGAGAGGAGAGAAATCGTCCCTGGCAAGAAAAAACCAGAAGTTAAAATTATATAGGAAAAAAAATTGGCCCCGTATTTGAGAAGACAAGAAAAAATAGTCACCAGGGAAAGGAAAGATTAAATCAATTATCCTATTCTTCTATCCTTTTTTTTTTGGGTTTTGTTGTTGTTGTTGTTGTTGGTTTGGGGAGGGGGGGTGGGGGTGTTTGTTTATTTATCAATCATGAGCTCCTCGAAAGTAAGAATATTCCCCAGGGATTTATCATTGCAAGGACAAAATGGATCCCTCTCACTGAGCACCAACGAATATGGCAAATAACATAAGATATCATAACTTGTGAGTAGAAGACACTTTTCCAAGTTTTTAATAGAACTCTGAACAACTGGAAAAATGCATTGAATTCCCTTTCTTCCACATGAAGGTCCCGCACACAAAAACAAGAAGTTCATGTACACTTGAAGTTACATCATTTAAGCGTAGAATTGGCCAAGATCTAGAGTTGAAAAATAAAAATTTCGCATCTCTCAAACTATAGTTGGACAACAAGCAACTGCAAACAATACAAAGAACAACAATTCAATAGCTCATCATAGTGTAAGAAGGATTACACAAGAACCTGTTCTAAATTTATTCTGTACAAATCAGGAGAAGATGCAGCGCATAGCAAGTCACACGACCAGCAGTCAAATGCCATATCCCTTCCCATCCTGCAAATGACACACCCAGAGAAATGGCTTTAAACAAAACGATTCACGAAAAACAGAACGTCAATGCATCAATAGTAAAAGCCTAAAGGTATAGATATTCTCTAAATTCCAATAACTGCAACTCATCTCAAAAAACTATCCCACACGGAACATACAAGGGAAACAATCTGTGATAGGAAATTCTCCAGGTGAGGCATAGAACACACATAATCTATTTTTCGATGAAGGGAAAAACAAGTTCCGCAAAGACACAAGTGTTCAAGTCAGGATGAACATAAAATCTAGTGAGGCATCCCCAGGTGCTAGGTATGTTATCTTCAGAAAGGAAGTAGTTCCAATCAACTACATCAAAAACTACCTTGTAAACTTACTACATTCAGAAGACACCAACTCTCATGGAATCGGCAAGACACAAAAGCGGCAAGACAGATTATGATGTCTCCTTCTAAACCAAAGGGATATCAGCATTCTGAAGTTGAGAAATTAGAAAAGGAAACATTGAAAATGTTGAAAAGACTCAGGAGACAGGTCTGTTTGGTCCAAGTCTATCCTAGTGAAGGCAGGGTCCTAGAAGTGAGTCCGAAATGTCAATGATGTTTCTTTGCATTAATTGTACAAACTAAATGTGTAAGACTTAAGAGCATGGAATTATCATGCATGCTACAAATATAAAATTTGGATAATCTAAGCATATCATCAAATAACAATCTTCAATTATAAACCATCTGTATTGGGAAAGAACTGAACAAGTACCTCGGAATCCGTAGGCTGTAGTGTTTTCCATACTTAGCATGTAAATAGACAGAACGATCCGCACATAGGAAGGCGAGCTTAGAGTAGTCATCACCCAAAACCTAGGCAATATAGCACAATATTTGCACAACATGAAAACTTGTTCAAACAGTATGTCCCACCACTTAACATCTAAAAAATTTCAAACATTAAATTCAACAGAGCAAAGTGGAATAATTTCAACTTTCCATCGTACAAACTATTGCCACACGGATGGCTAAGATGCCATCATCCTTCTTATCCTTCTACTCAGGCAAGTATACTATCAATGAACCCTTACAAGTCAGAGAACTAAATCATGTGTTAACAAAGAACTTCGTCATACATTACTTTTCTTTGGATCCATGATTCGTCTGGTGACTCGAGGTGAAATTCCAAATACCGCAAATGAAATTATGAAAGAAATTCACAGCTTCAGCATCACGGTTATGATAATAGATATTGCTCAAATTTTTACTTTATCAAGCTCACAGAATGTAATATGCAATAGCATTTCCTTGACTCTTTGTCAACTTGAAACAATCCACAGATAGAGACCAAACAGAATATTGACTATGAACTTGCATAGTTGCAATCCGAGAAAGGATGGCAAACTTCCAAAAAAGTACTTCATAGTGCACAACATGCAGAAATTGAATTTCTGGAACTTTGTCGCCCATAAAAGCCGATTGCAAAGTATCTAAAGAGAGAAAGAGACATCACAACAAGCACAACAATTCACCAGTTCAAGAGTTATAGCATATGATGGATGGGGAAAAGCACCTCGAAATCAATTATCTCCGAATCCAAGTGTCTTTCAAACTTCAAAGCCAATTCCCTTAGCTCATATACTTTCATCTGAGGTGGATATATACCTGCTTTGCAGATATACATCGGAGACGCGCCAAGTCCCGTAAGCTCTTACAATCTTCCATATTTCTTCCCTCGGAGAAGTAATTAAAGAAAGAAACAGCGAGAGAACCTGATGCAATAAGATACTCCCCATCGGGGGTCGCTTTAATCCTCGTCGTCGCAGTTTCAAACCTCAAGTCCTGTATCAACTCCACCCTTTGCATATAATCTGATCACACAAACGAAGTGAAGTTACCCCACCAAGAATACAGCTGAGCCGACCTCCAGGCCAATCATTCAGATTACCATGCTAATCAAATTCCACCAAGTCAGGTGCAGGCGGTCACCTGAGCAGGATATCACACCAAGAACCTCCTGCTTCATACTATCAGCACAATGCAAGCATCTTACGTGCCTCGCCCACCCATCACCCGATGAAAAACTAAATTCGAACGCTCGTGCCAATACAAAGCAGGCGCAACCGAAAAAGGGAAAACCCAAGAAAACTAAGAGAGAGATAGAGCGGGAGAGAAGGCGAGGTGGGCATACTCTTGTCTTTGCGAAGAGAACGGAGCTTCTTGGGGGGCAGCCAGGTGGCGAGGGAGCGCTGCTGAGAGGAGACGGTGTACATCTTCACCCCGTTTATGGAGGTCGACTTCAGGTCTCCTCCTTGATACGCCATCTTCTTCTTCCTTCTTCTTCCTTCTTCTTCTTGCTGCTGCAGCTGCTGCTCGGCGGCACCGCCCGTTCGTGGAGGCGAAGGGTTTTTGGTGCCTCTCCCCGACGGTGGGGTGAGGTGGGGTAATAGGTGGGGAGGGTGTTTGGTTATCGGGATAGCAATATTCCTATCAGGGTTTTCTCTTGGCACGGTCCGGTCCGGTCCGGTCCGCTTCCTTCGACTCTTGTCTTTTGGGGTTCAGCTTCCAAAAACAAAAAGGTTGATATCACGAAAAATCTTAAATTTGTATACTTGTGATAATTTTATCTCGAATTATTTTTTGATCATAAAAAACCCTAAACTGATGCACTTGTGATAAATTTACATCAAACTAGTTTTTTGACCACCAAAAACGCCCAAATTGGTACACTTTTGATAATTTTATCCCGAACTAATTTTTTTACCATTAAAAATTCTAAACTAATACATTTGTAATAAATTTACTCTCCGTGAGTACCCATTAAATTGGATTGATATTATGAAAAATCACAAATTGATAAGCTTATGACAAACAAAGGGGCAAAATCCAAAATCGGTACACATATCAATTACCATGTGTCATTAAACTTAGTAATTTGATAGTAAAATTTAACAAAAACTAACGGAGCGTAAATTTATCACAGGTGTACTAATTTTGGATTTTTGGTGGTAAAAAAATTAATTCATAGGTAAAATTATCACAGGCGTACCAGTGTAGGATTTTTGTTGATCAAAAAAATAGTTCGGGGTAAAATTGTCACAGGTGTACCAGTTTGGGGTTTTTTGTGGTCAAAAAAATAGTTTGGGGCAAATTTGTCACAAATGTATCAATTTGGGATTTTTCGTGGTATTAACTCAAAAAAATAAGGCCTAAAAAGACACAAAAAGCAAAAGTTGAAAAGAGGCTTTGCTGGTTCGAGTTTCTAGCTTACTTTACGGTTTGTGTCCAAAAGAAAGATAAAGTTTGGGGGAAATTCCAAATGAGAGCCTGAAATGTGTTTTCTTAAAAAGATTGTTCAGAGTAGATCTTATTTCAAATAAAGATCTAGAGTGACAAGTTGGTCTCAAATAATGGTTTGAGCTCGCACGATGTTAAGTTGTTAACCGATCGTCGAGCATGTGATTCTTCCGACCGGTGGGACACGGGCATCTTGTCCAGAAAAAATTTGGACAAGAAAATAGCCAAAGCTCTAAATATAAAATTCCCAAAATTGGTCTTCTCTTTTCCAACCCACGCTATGAACAAAGTTAAAATAAAAGAGAGTGTTGCCTGAGCGAGGACCGGTGGGCGCTGGCGGGCATGCGACCAAGCTGCAACGTGCAACCGAGTGGCGACGGCGGCAACAATCCAAAGGTGAGGGATTTTGAAAGAAACTAAAAGAAAAAGCTCCTCCTCTTAGGGTTTCCCGCACACCATTTGCCTATCAATGGGCACTAGAAGTCCTAAAGCATTAACACTAGTCCTAAAGTTATTCAAAGATCCAGCAAAGTATTAATACTAGTGTTAACTTTAGAACTCGACTGAATCAATTTGACAAGTTTTAGAACTTTGTTGCACTTTTTGAAAGTTTTTGGACTCGATTGCATTTTCGCGATAGGTTTTAAGACTTCTAATGAACATATCCCGAGTAAAAACTCAATAAATGTCGGTAACTTTGAACAACTCGTGGTATTTTTCTATAATTGAAACACTAAGGGCGCGAATGAAACCCATTCTCTTCGCCAGCCCTATTTCTAGCTAGAAATAGAAAATTCTATTTCTATTTCCTAGACAAGCTTCTAAGCCAAAAGTAGCGTTTGATAACGACACAAAATTTCTGTTCTCGGAATAGAAATTCATTTCATAGGTTATTCTTAAATTTATGTTCCCGGCGGCAGGTGGTGCCATTGACCGGCGGGTGACGGCAAGTGGAGGCAGGTGATGGCAAGCAGAGGTGGGCGGCCGCGATCAGGGGCGGCAACCAGTGGCGATAGGGGCCAGCAGGAAATGGTGGTGGGCGGCGGCGGCTGTCAACGGGCAATGTGGGGGGCAGCGAGCGGGCGACAAGGGCAAGCAATAAGAAAGTTGTTATTTCTGCTTTTGTTCTAAAAAGAGAAAAGTAAAAAAATGATCTACTTCTTATTTCTATTCCAAATCTATTTCTTAGCTAAAAATTTGTCCCGGAAATTAAAAAAAAATGAAGTTGCGTTGCAAAATGGATTTATGTTCCAAACCTATTTTCAAGAACAGAAAAATTGAAAAACAGAAAATAGAATGATTATCATTTACGCCATAATTAGCTGGTCAACTATTATATCAAAATGTCAACTATTATACCAAAATGTCAACTTTATTTGCTAATTGAATTACCAACCCTTTTTCATTAGCTTTTTTGCGTATCAAGCATTTTTCGCAACTGCACAAGAACCCTATCTTCGCCCTAATTTTGCCCCAAGATGAGCCCTGTTTTAGGACGCCGTTTTTGCTCTTCAATAAGTGAGCTAAAACAGCATCGTTCGGAAAAAAAAAAATCCTTGGCGCACTATTTGATACACTTCGGATCCATCGAGCGTGGTCATCCATATAGGATGAGACATACAATCTTTAATGACCAATTCAGATGGAAACGAAACCGAGGGTAAAATTAGGACAGTGATACGACTTTGGGGGCTTCCACGGAGCAATTCCAATTTGAGATTTTTTTTTTGTTACATTTGCCCTTCATTCCATGAGACGGAATGGAAGTGCCATTGTAATGTTTCTCATTTCAAATTCACCTTTTATGGCATCAAAACGTCTTTCTAGGTAGGACGTTATGTTGACTTCAATAATGCGGAATAACGGGTTCCAATTCGAACATTTTGAGAAAATAGAGAGATTAAATAGTCAGTAAAGTAACCCACCCATCGATGGCCACGTTGATTTATGCTCAGCTCCTTTCACGAGAGATCCTGAGTTCAAACTCACCCATCGATGATTTAAGTGAAGGATCGTGGCGGTGAAATGCTGCGCTAGCCCCCCTCGAGGACTAATCGAACATCACCGCTGGTTTGAGTCCTAGCTCGCCGGCCGCGCGGACACCTCGATTATCAAAAATAAAAAAAAAAGTCAGTAAAGTACTAAAATAGCAAGAGACCAAGGTCCCATAAGCCAACACCGTACACAAATTCCATGCCCGACCCAAACCATTCACCGGGTTTCGACTCGCGGCTCTCGTATGTCCATGGAATCAGCGAGATATTCCGTGGACGCGTGTTAACCAAAGCGAACATCCCCGTCATAAACGAGAACAGAAAATAAAAGGCAAAAACCAATTTTGAAATTCGAAGCATTTCATGGAAACCCAAAGAACTACTCTGGTTCAGGCCATTTCTAGGACAGAAGAAGTATCACAAGAAATTACACATCAAAAGAAGTAAGAAACTATATCTCATTTTGACGTCTTTCGTCCTTGTAAGTGAAAGGCTGTATCAACAATGAGCACATACGTTAACCCAATACCTCGCTTCCTTTTCCATTACCAGTACAGGGGAGAAGGCGAATCCCCAGCAAACACTACTCCCACTTTAAAAGTACAAAGCCACATCCAGTTCCTGATTCCTCTCAAAGCCAGAATGTCAGCAGCATAGCGTCCTTGTGTTTATGGAGAAGTTCATCTCGCTTACAACAATGGAAGCAAAGGAATAAGATACAAAGACTGCACAATTTCGACCATGATAGCCGCCGATGCATGGTTGAACTTCTACTTAAGTTATTAAATGGAGTTGAATCTCTCAATCATCGCAACGAACAGCCAAGCAATATCCGCTGAGCGGAAAGTAGGGGGTACCCAGTATTTGCTAATCAGGTGAGTCCCTGCCGAGATACAGTTTCCACCGAGCTATGACCTTCGTTGCATCTATCATCCAAAATGCACCCGATGGAAAACTGAAGCTGAGCTACCCTCACTATCAAAGCTCCCAATCGTGAAAAAAGACTGGTAGCTTGATCCGATAGGATAACATCAGGTTCATCACGTACACTATGTACATACAGGGAGATCGAGATCTTGAGCAATTTCCTTATGGTCGGTCAAAGAGGCTTCTGTGAATAGAAACCGCAAATTCACCAACCTTATCAGGATGGAGGAGGACGGCACATACTCCGAAACAAACGGCGGCAGTTGCGACTAAGTATAGAGCAGGACGAGATCTCAAAAAGGAGTTGAGGAGGAACCGACTGCGAGGCTTTTCCTTGAAAAGGTTACCATTCATGACCAACTCCACATCCAAAAGTGGAGCGGCCTCGCTGTTTGTGTAATTGGAACCCATCATTACTTCTACCCTGCAGCTCTCTCCCCTCTCCATATCCTGCAAAATCAGAATAGCATCAACAGGGTTGTATGAATTGGTAAAAAAATTAGACTCCTCATATTAAAGCATGCAATTGACAAGTGCAAAAGATTAAACTGACAGAGAATGAGGTAATAAATGGTGTAGGTATTCTCATGGGAAGGTTCGGTACTATAACCAAAGCAACTATTGTGAAATCGATCTCCAAGGGCAGAAATATGATTGAAACCATGGCAACGTTTTTTTATAGGTCCACTAGAAGTACCTCCATGGTTGGCAACAAACTAGCAGAACTATGCCACGAGACACACTATCACAAGTTGCCGCATGGCAGGAAATTAAAAGCCCCCACAATGCCAAACGGCAAGAGACCACACAGAATCCTGAAAGGAAAGACTCTGGCTTGTAGAGTGAAAGAAACCTCACCTGATTAGAAATGGTCACGGCCGAAAGCACATCATTCTGAGGGAAACCTTGATGAGAACATTCCTCTTTTTGCCTTGAGTGCTCTGAATGCAGCACCACCCTCTTGGATGGCTGATGTTTCCTGAGAAATTCTCTTGCCTGATCTATTTGGGTATTCAATAATCTAATATCAGCATCATTCTTGCCACTACTAATTTCACTGGTTAATTCAATATACTCCATAAGAACGTCCAGTCTTTGCAATATTTTCTCCAAAACAATGCTTGAATCATGTTGCATTAAAAAGCTCAACAAAGAGCTGAATCTTTGAATCTGCGACACAGGAAGAATGCGTTGAAGATTTTCAGAAGCAGGTTCTTTCAGCAGCCATGCGATATCCAAGATGAACTCAGAAAGTGCGGTTTGACTCCGTGAGCAAGCCTCACATGAATCCAGGACGTAACCAATGTCCGAAATTTGCAGCCCCTCATTTAAGAGAGATTTATCTACTCTCTGCTGTATCATCGTCATCTCAGAACAAACTTCCTTATTACCAACGAGAATGGGAATGAAGTTCGACAAGCCAGACTGGTTCTCAACCTGTGGAAGACACAAACATACAAGAAAGTGGTCAAAGCTAATATTTGTTAGCCATCATCATCATGCTGGAAAGTTGGTATAAGCATCTCTTCAGTTCATCAAATGTTCTGAGATAAAGCAAATTCTTGTATAAATGCCAGTACAGACCTCAATAAATGCAGGACCACACTGATCGAGCTCAGTACATGGAATACGTATATTATACAGCTGATGACCAGAAGTGCAGTTGATGCCCCTTGCACTTCCAGGATATGAAGATGCAGCACCATAATCACATGCCAAATATTTTCCAGCAAAAGATATGAGAAACCTGCAGCACAAGAATCTCTCTCATAAAAATATAATTCATTGATAAAATTTAGTTACACTGTTATGGCACTTCAGTTAATATAAGTCATAGATGCCGAGGCTCTCCCATTTAATGGGGAAAAGATACTTAAAGTTGCACTTTGTAATGGACTCCAGGACTCAAGAATCTAGCAGACTATAGAAGGATCAGAAGGTGAGAAAAATGAAGGGTACTTCTATGACTCTCTCTCTCTCTCTCTCTCTCTCTCTCTCTCTCTCTCTCTCTCTCTCTCTCTCTCGTACTTCTTTAATATGGAACAAAAGTAATTCTATTAAGATACTCCACCATACCGAAACTGGGGTTGCAGCAAATCACTTCCACAAACAACAAACTCCATGGGCTTGCCAGCCTCAAAACACATAGGATGGACATAATGAAGCCTTGGGGTCCGAACCCCTGCCTCAACCTTCACGACAGAAGTTCCATCTACAGAGAACAGAAATTAACTATAAGGACCCAAGGAGGAGACCCAACTCAAGAAAGTCTGTAAGAGCTTCTGTAAATCAAATAATAAGTCACACAGAGGATAGAAATGAATCTATACATGGTCTACAGCAAGAGAACGCATGGAAGCTTGAATACAAAGAACACATTTTCATCATGGACCACCCTGAATGCCGATATTTAATTTTCCAATATAACAGTAAAGCTGAGATGCTCAAGGATTCAATAGAGCTCTTATAATAAAGGAAACAGACGCCAGCCACTGATAAAGAACCAACTGATCGAGGTATTTGACTTGCATGCTTGCTAACTAAAAAGCACATAAACTATCCCATGCTGCTATGAAAATCAGATCCATATGCAGGACGCTGTCGTCGAATTAATGTTGTTGAAGAATATCTCCAAAATAATAGCATTTATAAGGATCCCGAGTATCAATTTTATGCTTAGTGAGAAACTGTTACACGAGGGTTTTTTAGTTATCTCTGATATATAGATAGACCAGTTGGTGCAATAATAACATTTGTGCTGACAGCAAAAACTATCACTCAGCTAGAAAAGATCAATTCTTGGTCCTTGTTCAGCTTCAATGTAAGTAAAGCATTCTACAGAAACAGAGTATGCCTTGTTCTATGTAAGCAGCCTTAAGCAGAGAGGGAACTTCTGTTTACGAACTGCACCCACCACTGAAGACTCAGACCAGAAAACTAGATGAAAGCCCTATGAAAGGTACTCCATGCATTCCAAGCCGAATAAGATTAACAGTCAAAGTATTGAGGGAATATCGAAGGTCCACAAAGCAGGCTTGCTAATGAGGGCTGAAGGGAATTAATTTACCTTTCATAAGATGGAAAACCATGTCATTTATAAAGATATAGACAGTGCCTCTTCTGGACAGCATTCTTCCAGGTCGAAGGACAAAGTCATTTATATATGATACAGGATCTTCATATAACTGCTCGATGCCACAAGATGTATAAGTCAAGAAACCACACACAAGTAAATATGAGCAAAGGAAGAAACTAAGCAGAAGCTGAAGGATCAATCCGACTAAATCAAGCTCAAGAACTTCTTGAGAACAGTAAAACCCCTGTAACAATCTAACTGATACATAACAAAGTGCAAGAACTTGTAATGAAGAGAAGGTGCCAAATTATAACTACTGCACTATTTCCAGAGCCAAATCAAATAATATTAATTTGATGAGAAAGAGATGCTACAGAAATCGCAATTGTAATGCTCAGTAAAACTTCACAGAAAATCCATATATTCTTGGCCCAGAACTAAAAAAAATCCAAAGCCACTGATCGTAGGGCTTAAGCAAACAATAGTTGCTGCCCTACTAGAGCCAAAATTAAAGTAGTTCAGACAAATAATTATCACCATACAGTTTTCCTATTTGGTAAATAGTACCTTTCCCCACATAAACTTGGGCATGGCGATAAACATTGTCAAAATAATACATCCAGGGCGGATATAACCCTCCAACTCCACCGGCATGCTCGCCAACCACTGGAATATCTGAATATGCATTCAACCAAATTTAAGCCATTCAATTCTGCCAGTGCTAAGAAGATGTCATCTGATTTAAGATAGTTAAGTACAAGTATATATTACTTGGTGACGAAGACGTCTAGGAAATTCTGCTGGATTCCAATCATAAAGCTTGAATGAAATTCGACCTGTTGGACACTAATTAAAAACTTCAATGAATTAGTATTAACTCAACTAAGATTCCAAACACATAGATATTAACACTACAAAGCAAGTACACCGTCCAGGTTAAACCCACCACAGATGAGTATGCACTCCTATTGTCACCACAGGATGGAGAAAGTGCCTGTTTTGAATTATCTTTCCTACTTTCCATTTGCTTGTCACGAGAAACTACAAAAGATGCAATACTATCTGTAGGAATTATCTGACATTCAGGAGCAGTTTCTAGTGTAGGTACTCCATCTTCAGGCTCTAACGAGGCTTCCATTTCACCAGACTGGCCACTCAAACATAAGTTATCTGTTAAATTACATGAGCAATCGGATTAGCTAGTTGACAAATTTAATCAAGAAATAAATTATGTTAACTGTTCTTGTATGTACCTTTCCCATCTTCATCATCACAGCCAACATCTTCAGAATGAATATCTTGTTGAAATTCCTTTGCTAGTCCACCACCAGAATCAACGGTCTTTCTTCTCCTTCTTTTGTTATGGCGCTCTAATTTTCTTCGACAACTTCGTTTACCTTCATCAAAGTCTGACAAGATGTGAAACCTGTAAAAGGAAACCACATTATGAGGCAATTAACGATTATATAATCCCACAATACTACTGCTTTTGCTGAAGGTGTCGACAACTACATATTGTTCCTCATTTAGACAAGAACACACTGGACAAAAGTCCAATGATCAGAAAACTCCCAGACAGAAACTCAAACTTTCCTCCGAGTTTCCTGCTTAATATCTTCAGCAATTTATACCAGAGAACAGCAGAAGGTGGCAATTTAAATCCAGAAACCATATTAAAAAACTGAATATTATGACAACAAAAAAGGCATGCAATATCAGTTTCAGTGCATCAATTCCTTCTTTGGGTATAAGGATGTAATATATAACATTCCAGAATTGCTTGCAGAAAATATAAACACTAGTTGTATACTTTCTTATTGCAGCATAAGATCATCTGCCCCCTCAAAGAGAGGTAAAAAACAGTGCCTCTTCAACTTTGTCGATTATCGACCAAAAAAAGAAAACTTTGTTGATTGAGCTCATGAAATAACACCTGGCCATATGATACTCTAGCAAATTTCCTTAACTCATCCAGTTATCAGATACTTCCACAATGAGTTTATCCAAGTTAAACTGCATACATAGCCATGTATAGAAAAGGTGAAATGCCTTCTAATAAGAAATTGGCTTAAGTAAATGAAAAGCAACAGAAAACTCAACCTAATTCACTATAATACCATAGAAATACGTGTCATCAACTGACCAAATTAGGTCAATTAGAAGATAATAGTCCAAAAGCGGATTGAGAAAAGAAGAAGCTGTTGCCACAAGAATTCCAGCAATATGGGAACTGAACTGAACAATATTAACTCCAAAAGAACCTAGAAATGGCATAAGGCAATCAGGAAACTAGGATCTAAGTGGGATATTAAGATGCCTGATATATTACAAATGCCATCACAGCTATCTAAAAACAAGCTTGTACCACAAACAAATGTAATAAAAACCGATCTGGCATTCTTTTTGGAGTAAGGGGTCCACTTCAGAAAAGCTACCGTTACTTCAACAAAACACTTGGCCACTGGAAGCATCCACCTAGCTTCTCAAACTTTTGTTATTTCAAAGTTTCTCCACCTTGATATCACCTTTACATGGTCATTTACACATTATCCCCTAAAAATAGAAAGATGCTAATTATCCTTAATAGAACGAATAAACTGCACATTAATGTTTTTCAGAACTCCCTGACAACACCAATCGTGAAACACACCAAGCAACAGCTTGTAGTCATTATAGCAATCCCAGAAGATTATCTCCACGCCTAAGTCGCTATCTGTGCTGACTATCAAAATTCGCCAAGCAGCAGCAACTGCCCCCCGATTCATGAAAACAGAGATAATGATGAGCTAGTCGAGCTAGGAGCCAAGAACAAGAAGCAGCTCCCGGAATACCGAATAGCAGTACCCTTCAGCCAACGCAGGGTATATCACCATGCCACATGACAAAACCCGCTAATGCCACAACAATGCCAGACTGACTCTGGCAACACCATCCTCATTGCCTAGTGGCCAACATCCAACACGGATCACAATGATATGACTGAATTCACATCACTTACATCTTGAATGGATCTCAGAATTAGAAATTAGATGGCGGAGTTACAAGCAACGACAATTCAACCAGTCTCCAATTCAGCACAAACACCTAACTACCACTTATCTTCACTTCGGCACAGACCAACGCTATAATCATCTCATATTCAAAAACAAACAGCTCTGGAAACCTAGTAGCACAACAATCCCAAATCATCATTCGAAAAGCTAAAACTCGAAACCCCACACCAACTGCGAATTAAAGCTTACTTGCCACACTGCTGGCAGTATCTCTTCCTCTCCCCGTCCAAGACCACGGCCGACGCGTTGGCGCACTGGAGGCAAACCCGGTGCCGCCGGTGGTACCCCTTGAGCTCCCGGATGTCGGCCTTGCAGCTCGGGACCTGGCACCGGGCCATCCCCTGGCCCGCGCCCCTCGGCGCCCGGGCCCGCTTCCTCGTGGGCAGCCCCTCCGCCTCCTCCTCCATCTTCTCGTCGAGCTCCGGGCAGGCGCACGGGACGAACCCCGCCAGGAAGTTGGAGCACACCAGCCGGGGGTCCCGCTTCCTGACCCGGGTCGACGCCGGGGCACCGTCGGCCGGGTCCTCCGGGGCGGGGTCGGGATCTGGGTCGGAGGGGGCGGAGGCGGGGTTGTCGAGGGCGGGGGGCTCCTCGTCCCAGGGGATGATCAGGTGGTCGTCGACGGTGAAGTCGAGGAGGTCGCCGAAGTCCCAGACGGAGTCAACGGCGGCGGCGCTGTCGTCGAGGAGCGGCGGCGCGTGGAGGTCCATGGCGGAGAGGACCTGGGTCGAGGCGGAGGAGGGCGGCGGCGGTGGTTGGGGCGGCGGCGGTGGCGGCTCCATGGATGTAGGAGGAGGGGCTTGTGCCCCTGCTGGTGTTGCTTGCGGACCGACGGATGGTTGGAAATACAGGACCTCGAGGTGGTGGGTGGGTTGGTGGTTGGATCCGGCGGTCTTTTCATTTTTTATCTTTAATAAAAAGGGGAAGAAAAGAAAAAAAATTTAAGAAAAGTGTCCATTTCAATAGTTTTTTTCCCTATTGGAAAGTGAAAGGGGTAATAATTTTATCTTTTTCTGAGTGTGTGTATACTGGTCAAAAAGGGCAATATTTTCATTGTTTTTTTCCAATGGCAATCAAACCTAATTCCAACATGTGGAAACTATGTATCAAGAAGGGGTTAGTTTCCAAGGATTTGTGATAGATAATTCCTAGGGAACTTCAATGCACCATGAGGAACTTATAAGTGGGGGTTCCCTTTTTCAATTGTTGGCAAATAAAGGAAGGGGGGGAAAATTGAACGTGGTTGACGTGCCTCTTCAATTGAGTGAACTCGGATTTTTTTCTAGCGTGTCGACTGTCGAGTACTCTGAAAAAAAAAATCTAAACTTTTTAGTATACTATTGGCTCTCGTGATATGCCTGATCAATATTATTACTTGAAAGTCATATCATTTTATTTGTGATGTTCGAGCAGTGCTTTAATCCTTGAGGACACTTGCAAAAGTGAATATTTATGTCTATGCTACGAGCCCGTTTGGCTGTAGTGATGGAATAAGATTGTAATAAGGTAGTTAGAACATTATAGTGAAATAAAGTTGTAATAGTTATTATGCCGTTTGGTTTAAGTATCAATACTTATTATACCATTTGATTGAAGCATCGACAACAATTTATGTTTAAATATCTTATTGAATGATGAAAATATTTTTTCGTTCATTCATTTTGGTAAATGATACAAGTAATCACTTTTAGGAAAATATTTTCCATGAAACAAATGCACCCTTCCAATTCTTGTCTTTGTTGTTTGGGTTTTCTTAATAACTTAATCAGTTTGAAGTTCCTGTTTTACTTAATATGATAAACTTGGCTAAGAAAGTAAAGTTGGGTATTCGTCTTGTAGAAGGAAAATGCCCCAATTTTTTTCCAATGTACTGATCATATTAACCCAGTGTCAAATTTTAAATTCGAGTGGAAACTTACATGAATCAGCTTCTCGCACTTTTGTATTTGTTTTCCATGTCGAGAAATTTTTCCGAAAAGTGCCTTCAAAACACTTGTTAAATAGTCAAAATAGTTCTTAATACGTGATATTAATGGACTGAGAAATAAAACATTTTCTTCTTGAGCATGGTTAGCTAATGCCTGCAAACCCTTATTCAAAGTGGAATTGAGCAGGCGCCTCGATAATAAAAGGGTCACACTATTTTTCGCGAGATCATAAGTTCGAATCACATCGCGAGCCAACCTCACGGTGGCTTTTTTGTCTCTCGCATTTACTCACTCGTGTCAAGAGATTCGAGCTAACAAATTGAGGGAGTTGCAGTGACGGGCTAATCGAATATTCCGTAGCGAGGGCAAGAACCTCGAGATAACGCTTTAGAGGTAGCTGCAGCGGGCCGTTCCGACCATTTTTTTTTTCCATCAAGAAATTGAACAAAACGTCTTGTTGGCTTCGAGAAGCATTTGTCCATGGAAGCGAGGACTCCACGCTTCGAGTCAATTGTCAATTTGTTGGGTGGCTCGCCGTACGGTTTGGTCCAACATCCCCATCTACAAAAACAAATAAAGTGATTGGGAAGCGAGATTAGCTTTCCGTTGAAGCAAAAACCAGAGGTTGGTCAGACAGTGGTTGCATTTGCGGGGCAGACAGTTGGATGGTGGTTTTAAATGAACATCTTCAGGTGTTATTGTTTTGCTATTATTAAGAGATGTTTTCTCAATTGCTCATCTTCAACTTCAGGTGCATTTTGCTCTTAAATGAAGAAGGAGTCTTGACCCCCAAAAAAAAAATTTGAAGAAAGAGACAAATGGGTGTGTATTTATGGTGGTGTTGGGGTTTTGGGTTTTGGCCATTTTTATAATTTTGCTTTGCCCTTTAAAGTCAAAATTCTTTAAAAGCATTCAAAGTCGCCCTAATTTTTTTTTTAGGATTTATACAACGAAAAATTTCAAACCGATACACTTGTGACAAATTTACCCAAAACTAATTTTTTTACCGCCCAAAACTCCAAACTGGTACAACAGTGATAAATTTACCCTTCTTCAGTTTCCGTTAAATTTTATTGTTAAATTTCTAAGTTGGATGACACGTGGCAGTTGACAGGTACATCGATTTATGGTTTTACCCTCCGTATGTCATAAGCGTAACAGTTTGTGGGTTTTAATGGTATTAATCCAACTTGACGGATGGTAAATTTATCACAAATGTACTAGTTTGAGGTTTTTGGTGGTTAAAAATTTAGTTTTGGGTAAATTTGTCACAAGTGTACTGGTTTGGGATTTTTTGTGGTAAAAAACATTATAGGTAAATTTGTCAGGAGTATACCAGTTTAGGGTTTTTCATGATATTGACTTTTTTTTATCAATTCTTATAAACTAATATAATATCTTGTTTCTGCAGAAAATTTAAATTCAAACTTGTAAGAAAGTCCCTTAGATAAATTTGATAAAAGAAAATACATACTTTTTGTAAAGCAAACTTTTGGATTTAATAGCTGCCTCCTCAATTACGGACATATCGTTGATTTTTCTATTCTTTATTATACCGTTGAAATCCTTTATCATAAATTAACTCTTTTTCGCCAGCAAAAAGATCAAAACGGCAACAGGACTGCATGCCACTTAACCACTAATTGAAAAATGACAAACGTCCGCGGTTTTTGTCTCCACTAATCTACTAATTCACTCTGGTTATCGGAAATTTGCAAGATGATAACTATTCACTATAATTGAACAATAGAATATGTAGAATAAGAAAATAAAGCGGACACTAGATTTACGTGATCCTACGTTGATAGGAAGAGTAGTATAAGATTCTACTATAGATCAATCGATACAACGAAGATCACGACCATATTCTAGTCTCAAACACTATTAGTGTCTCCCGCCTCCCATTACATCCAATAACTCACACGGTGTTTCGCCTCCCAATTTCTTATGAAATAATCTTTCAATCTCATAAAAGAATTAACAAATCTTACAATAAGATTTAATTGGCTTCAATACTCTCTGATTACTTCAGAGGGTAACTCATTAAGAAGTTGTCTCTAGGGAACATATTTAAATTAGGAAAGTTTCTTTTTTGGACTATAACTTGAGATACATTCTCAACAATCTCCACATTGACCGGACATTTGAACCAAATCACAATTGCTTCACTGGAATTTGAACTTCGCTACTACTCTCATAGCCTACATGGATCAGCACAAAACATCTGCCAAGTCCAAGTCGTGCTTGAATTTCACCATAACCAAGGATCTCATCAAAATACCAACTTCACTTGCACCTTTAGCTACTCCACAAGAATTTTCCGACATAATTTTCTCAACCATGAATAAAGCAAAACTGTGACATCCCCAATTGGGATCGAGTCGACCAAAGGAAAATGGCCATAGAATTGACGAGCGGATCGATTCAAGGGTTGGTCATGGATCGGTCGGTATGGTCGAAATGAGTATTTAAATGATCGGTCATGGTTCAATCGAAGGATCATCCATGGATCAGCTAAGGAATCAACAATGAAAGGACTTTCCAATCACGCAAGTTGATTAAAGTGATTTGACCATGGATCGACCATTCGACCATAAGGGTTGGCAGTGGAACGATTCCAGATGGCCATGGATCGATGCCAAGCGGGTATGTAGCGGTCACGGGTGATTTTGCACGGCCATGCACTGGTCACAGGCGTTCATGGACCAATTCCGTGGTACTTGATTCCACGCGACTACATAACAATTGAGAGTCGACCATGGATCGTTAATGCTTGAATATGGATCCGTCGCGAATCGATCATGGATCGTTATGTTGAGTTAGGTAGGCCATGGATAGGCCATGTGCAAGGCCAAGAGCCTTGTGGCTTGGTCGTGGACCAGGCTTTGTGCCAGACGTACAAGCCATGCCTTGTGCCCGGCCATGGACCAGCCATGAGCCCGTCAATCAGGTCGCTTGTGGCCGTGTGCCAATCATTTTCCTCTTTTGGGAAAATGTTTTCCTCTTTTGAAAAAGAGGAAATCATTTTCCTCCAAAAGTGAAGGAATTTTGTCCACGGGAAGGAAAATCTTTTTCAGGAGAAGTTATTTTTTGTAAAACGAACGGAGCCTAACTTTTGCTTAATTTTGCAAATATGTATATTATAAAAATCCAATGATTTTCTCGAAAAATTTCCCAAAAGTCAGTTTCGATCCCATCAAGGCGTGCATGAAAATAAAAACAAAAAATTATTTGCGGCACGCGAAAAACGATTTTTTATTGACAAAACACGCGAAAAGCGCGAGGCGTCCGAAAAGAATAAAAAGAAGAAAGAGAGAAAATCGCCCCCCCGCGATGGCGACAACGAGGCCGCGCGGGGAGAGGGGGACGCGTGGCCACGTGCGAGCGGCGGCGGGGTTGTCCTGTCCCTCGTAGGAATCCGCAAATCATGACGACATCGGCGGGCGATGCTCCGGATCCCTCACGCGCCGTCGCTCCCACGCGCCGGCTGCCTAGCGTCCCGCGTGGCGAGTGCCCCGGCTCGGTGCGTCGGGTGGTGAGCCCGCGCGCGTCGGCGGGCGCGCGTGGGGGCTGCTTCGGACCGGGGTCGAGAGACGCCCCCTGTGCACCATGAGGACATCGGACGCTAAATCATGGGGAGGCACTGTCCCCACTTCTGCCCCTTCGTTTTCACCAAGAGCCATTTAAAAAAAAAACAGATGACTCGTCATTATCTTCTCACCCACTCTTAAACAAAATATCTTTTAATTTCCGACCCCCAAAAAATATATATATAAATAAATAAATTTATAACAAAGCATTTCCCAGATCAATTTTAATTTCGAATTTTCAGCTCGGAAATTTTGCGAAATGCCGGTAATTTGAGAAGTGAACAAAATAAATCACACCACTGTTACGCTCCGTGCGGGAAAGAATATTTCCCTAAAATTAATAATTTATATCGCTCCAGAAAATGAAAGAATAAAAAATACCTTATTAATTATCCGTGAAAATATTTAGATATAAATTTTGTTATCTAATTATTTCAAGCGATACAGGCGAACGATTTTAGGAGAATGATTTTTTCGAATAATTCATTTACATGTAACGAACGGAGCCTTGATAATTAGGGGCCCGACAAAAAATGGCGGCGCTGCAAAACGTTCGCACATTTGCCGTGTTTGTCTAATAAATCTCCCTTCTATCTAAGTCTCGAATTAGGCTTTCCTTCTTCATCTTACAATCACTTAAATGTATTTTACGAAATGACCCGCATCGCGTTTGACTTTCCTCCATTGCGATCTTTTCCATATTTTGCACGCACATAAAGGTCGATATACATGTAAAGAATTTCGTTAATAAGTGTCGCGAGGCATTCGTGAAATACTCAGATAACGAAAGTTTGTCGTTCTTAGAGCGCAACCTCTCCCTCCCCTTGCATAATCAGTGCATTGAAATTAAAATATTATTTCATTGAATATAATTAATAGGTCCTCTTTTAATATTTAAAAACAAGATCCATATGTTAAATTTGTTCTACACTTGATACGATTTTGAATTGTTTAAACGAATCAAATATAAATGTTAGGTACCCATTTATTATGGTACAAATTTTTTTCTACGTCAGTAAAAACGAACAATATTTTTATCAAATAAATCTACAATTTTTAACACGAAAAAAACGTGTTCTCTTTTTCATCTCCGGCCATAATAAAAAGTTTCGCGTCACTTGACATGTCGCAATGGATCATACTGCGATCCCATGTTCTTGTTTTTTACGAATTTTGTCGTTTATGGAAATGGAGGACCCGCAGACTGATGGAAGTGCAACACCTCGACCTGTCATCTCATTATATTATAGTTTCTTAATTACTCATCTTATCCATGATTTTGAAATTGGATTATCCGTTTTGAATTTAATTAGTTCTCGAAATAAATAAAATTCTGACTATGTAATGATGCCGACGGGACAGGACAATGATGCTTTAATAGAAAATGGGGACTAAAAAGTCAAGGAAAATGTCAAAATAATAATAATAATAATAATAATAATAATTAGTGAAATAAGTCATGATTCAAATTCTTGACCGAGGCAATCAACTGGGGTGCGTGGTCATGATTCCAAACACGTCATTCCATACAATTTGGGCACGACTTTGCAGCACGAGTGTTCGTTGTAATATCAAACCCGTATCGAGATTTGCTGATCGAGAATGGATAGGAACACTTTCACGACGGATCAGCCACCAACACTTCCGACGGGTAACGTGGTACGATCGCCGGACCCGATCCAACGCCGCGATCTCAATTTTTTTTCCCGGAACGTACTGGCTTAAGAGAAGAGGGGCCTTTGCGTAATTGCAGACCGAGTCGGGGTTCGCCTGACTTGCGGAGCATCCACGAACCTTCGGGTAGTCGAGCCTCTGCATTCGTGCTCCCGTCGGAAGGGAAAAGAGCTATTCGGAGGCGCGATCAGCCAGCCGCACGCGTACATCGCGGGTCCCGAAAAAACATTGGCCATCTTATAATTCCCGTTGCAGTTGACCTCTTTGATTTGGCTAATCCATGGAGATTTGCCCTAGCTATTAGCTTCAATCATTTTGGGTTAATGAAGGGATTAATTGGGCAGATGGGTTTTGGACCGTCAAGAGTGCTACCTAATATGTCATTTTCCAACGTTTGGCCAACCAAAAAAAGATCTGACCAACTTCGTGGTGCAGAATATGCGAATCGACGACTCTGTTCCCCCCCCCACTCACGAAGCTCCGTAGGTTCACGTCAGTGGTCGGGATCAGTTTTCTTTTGAAAAAAATGACAAAAATGATATTTGAATTTTATCTCGACGTGCAATTTGATCTATTAATTTTTAATTTATTCATGTGATCCATGTTCAATGTAGCCCTAGACTATATGAAAATGGTCAACGTGATCCCTAAACTTTTAATTAGGGATGTCAATGGGTCGGATTGGATCGGGCTTTCTTGATATCCGACCCGACCCGAAACCTACAGGGTCATGCTTAACCCGCCTAGACCCACCCAAGACCCTGTTCACCGTACACCCCAAGGCTCGAGCGGGGTTTCGGTTTTTTTTTCCCTCACTTTCGCGAAGATAGTAATATCAAAAGGCAGAAGACAATTCTCATAAAGAAAAACTTCTACGTAGAGTAATCACCATCGCGGAGAGACTTGGTCTTGGGAACTCTTCTGATGCAATTTGTGCTTTTCAAACCAGATATTGACTGTTTGGATCTGAATCTCTCGCTGGATGAACCTTCCCTGAAGTTTTGTCTCCGTGTTCATGCCAGAGTATTGTATTTATCCAAAGATAAAGCGTTAGGCATCAAATAATTGAGGTACGTAGAATTGATTTCTATGGAAGAAAGAATTAGATGCTCCAATTCTGAATCATCTTGAGGTGGCCATATCAGGCGAACAGTCCTCCTCATATAAGTGCCCCTACTTGGTTAGGGAGGTAGCAACTTTCTCCTAACATGTTCTTTCAACATATTCATTTACAAGTCTATCTTAATACCCACAGTTCTACCTAAACAACCTCTTCAGTAATTCACTAGGACATGGCTAGACAAACAGGATGCATTAAGGAAAACTACCATTGAATATAATAAAGTTATTGAAACATCTGAATAGCATTGGATGAATTAATAATGCTGCGACCTCCCAGGATTGATTGATCAACTTTAGCACCATCCACCTCCCCATGGCATGTCCCCATTTCTCCAGCGGCGTGACATGGTTCACGATCATTCAAACCCATTGGTACATTTTCTTTTACTACATGCTCCCCAATATCGACCAAGTGAGAATCAAATACCAGCGATTTTCCAGTTCCCAATACTTCATCTTTCCTGAGAAATTTATTCAACAAGACTTTCCTGCTAGCATCATATAGTGTGACCTGAATGATCCAAGGGGAAGAAAACAATGAGCAGAAAAGTAATTTCAGGAACTATAAATAAGGGGTGTGAAAGGCCTTTGAACTTTTTTGGGTAGTGAAATGCACTTGAATTAGTGTGATAGCTGGGGCACATACTGAGCCACTATCCAAAAAACAGAAGTGCATCATGTTGGATCAGCAAACAAAGTGGCCAGCGTAGTTTAATGAAAAAACAGTTGCTTGAGAATGAAAACGTCCTTGAAAGTGCTTTGGAATGACCAGCCGCCCTAAGGATCCGCGAACTTCAAGCTGCAAAAAACCATCGTGGTATTTCTTAGCCTCTTGAGTTACTTGGGTCGTGTACAAAACCTGCCATTCTACATGACAGGAAAATGTTAATCTCCAAGCAGGACATGCTCAGTTAAACTAACACAAAACAGCGGGAGAACACAGCCCTCAAAAAGGAAACACAAGGGAATAGGGGCCAAAAGACACTATCAAAGCATTTGACCTGTTTGAAAAGAGTCCATGAAGAAGCCACAATCGCAGAATCGAATAAATGAAAAGATCTCGACATCTCATGCGACCAGCAGAACTCTCATAATCACACTCGAATTTTTCGAAGCAAGCCGTATCCATCAACCGGGTCCCAATGAATTCTATCGCTATAGAACCAAAATCAGCGAGGGAAAAGCGATGCCTCATATCCCAGGAAGGGTGGGAGCTCGCGAGCGGAAGCGATCGCGGAGCGAAAGGGAGCAGATCGAGGACGCTAGGGCAAGCGGAGCGAAAAAGGACAACAACAGCCTCGATGGAATCAAGGACTCGAAACGCGAACCCTAACAGAGGCGTTACAGAGCTAGAGAGAGAGAGAGAGAGAGAGAGAGAGAGACCGATCTCGAGCGACGGCGACGGCGACGAGCGAAGGATGCAGAGAGATGATCGACGGGGGTAGAGACGAGATTAGACGAGGCGAGGCGAGGCGAGAGAGCGTCCGACGGCGATGGCGATTGGCGACTGAGAGTTTGAGAGAGGGAGATGGGCTAGCCCAGAGTGTTAATGGGTCGGCCCAACCCTACCCCAACCCTAATGAAACCCTAATGAAACCCCAAATTTTAAGGCCATATTTGAATAAAATTAAGGCCTGACCCCAAAATACCCCAAATTTTAGGGCCGGACCGGGCTGGCGCGGGTTGGGCCGGGCCGGCGCGGGTTTGATTGACACCCCTACTTTTAATATGTTCAATGTGGTCCTTGAACTTCTGGTCCTTTCCTCTATATGAAAATGTTCAATATAGAACATGACCCAAAAGTTTATGGACTATATTGAATAAATTAAAACATCAAGGACCACATTGCTCATTGGGCCAAAATTCAGGGTATCATTATTCTTTTTCTTTTCCCATGGGACGAAAAGTTGGGCCAACTCTTCAAGCCGAGTGCCGTGTTTCCCTATTTTACCCCCTCTCTTTTCTTTTTCGACAACTTGATGAATCGACAATATGACAAATTGATAGCACAAGGAAATCAACAAAAATGTGGAGTCAGCAATCTCGGATACAACTATCAATACAGTGAAACAAAACAACCGTCAAGATAGTGAAGTTGATGAAACCATCAAGGTAGCTCGACTCGGCGCGACCTAATCAATCAGTAAATTTTACTCGGAGCTCGAGATGAAACTTGCTCGACGCGACCGGCGGGGTACTTCATTGGCTCAGGAGTTCATCTATCCGAGATGAGTTTTATGGTCGTGTAAAAATGCATTCGAATTCGCACGATGCGTACATGACTGTTAAGACTAGTCAACTGCAAAGCCCATCGAGCTCACACATGTCTGCGTATTTTAAAATTGTAACTTGGTGTGCTTTGCGGTGAAATTCAAAAGCCTAAGGCCCACTAGCGGCCCGTCTATTTCCTCCATAACTCCACACCCTTACACATTCTCGCTCTAGCTTCATACTAACTCAGGTCTTGAGCATCGGAAGGTCTTCGGCCGGGCGAAATTTGGGGACTTCCTTTTCTCGGTGATGCGCTGGTCCAAGACGCTGGATGTCCTGCGCCGCCGGCTAAATCGGGGGCCCGTCGGATTCGCACGTCCACGCCGAAGCAGTCCGTGGATGTCCATTGGCGCCTAAGCCCGTGGAATTCTCTTGATCGTGGCTAATTGGGCCCTCTAGGATTTCTCAGATCCAATATGGAGAGAAATTCTAGGGGAGAGCATTCGTACTACAGGAGTTCTTGCTGTTTTTGCATTTGATTTGATGTGCTTATGGACATTGGGATTTTGCGGACAATTCTCATCGTTCTACGGTAGTCACTAATTGGGTTGTACTGTTGCGTATATTGATGGGAAAAGGAACTTGCTCTATCGTTCTACGGCGTAATTAGCCTGGACAAGGGCGAGCCTTCAAGGTGGATCTTATTCAGAAGGGATAATGACACAAACGGTCCCTGAACTTTTGCTCAATGTGTAATTTGATCCCTGAACATTTAATTTGTTCAATATAATCCCTGAACTTTAACCCAATATTTAATGTGGTCCCTGAACTTTCGATTTGTTCAACTTGGTCCTTGAACTTTTAGTAAATGTTCAATTTAGTCCCTGAATTATATGAAAATGTATAATATAGTCTCTGAATTTGAATTAGTGGAAGGACTACATTGAACATTTTTATAAAGTTCAGGGACTATATTGAACATGTACCAAAAGTTCAGGGATTACATTGAACAAATTAAAAGTTCAGAGACCATATTGAACATTGGATTAAAGTTCAAGGACTACATTGAACAAATTAAAAGTTCAGGGATCAAATTGCATATTGAGTCATAGTTCAGGGACTGTTTGTGTCATTTTTCCTATTGAGAAACATGGGAGTGAATCCCTACAATCGTACAGATCGTGGGGAATGTGATCCTCAGAAATTGGTAATTGTTAGATCATTAGAGACTACATCTTGACCGCTCGTTGAAACCCTTTCGAAGTGCTTGTGTTGTACGGCATTTTTTTAAAGGAGGCGTGAAAAATTGCATCGGGGTACAACGTCTTTAGGACGGTGAATTGATCACTCGAAAGACTATGGGAACTTCCGTTGTTATATATAGGTTTGGGTATGAAATCACTGTCCAGAGCGTCTAACAATCGATGCCATGGATCAAAAGTCACGATGTACGTCCATACTCCGTAGTTATAGGATTCGTTGCTATTGTAAGAGTAAATTATGCTACAAAAGCATAATAATCGTGATAATAAACTTAGGAAGAGAGGATTTGGATTGCTAGTCTCGTCGATCGCTACATAGTGACGAAGGTGCCGACCCTCACCGAGCATCCAGTACGTGGTTAGGCCCGCGACTTGCTGGCCTCTCTCGAGCTTTAGCCGGGGTGGCGACTCGGATCGGGATTCAAGCGAGGTGGTGGCGGTTGTTTACCCTTCTCTCCTTCCCCTATTCAAATCCTCCTAATTTTGAGCAGGGGGAAACCGTTTTCTTCCATATTAGGTTTTATTATTTTAATTTTGTGAAATTTATAGTTTTTACTCGTCAACACCCAATTAATTGAATTTCGAGAAATATTTTTCAATTTTCTTAAAAAATGTTTCGTAAATGAAGATGAAGAATTTCTTTAGGTCTGAAATTTGTGAGCACGTGCCTCAGATTCCATCGAAATTGTAGAATAGATGGTATCTAGATCCTTTTTCCATTTGCATGGGAAATATTTAAATCACAAAAAAAGTTGTTTAAATTTAGGGTTAATAAAATGATACTGAAGCAGAGCAGTATTAGAAAGCATCACACTTTCCTCTAATTATATTGCATACTTTTTTCTACCAATTAGGGATGTGATCGAGCCGGCTCGAGCCATCGACTCAAGCCGGCTCGAGCCATCGACTCAAGCCAATGAAGTGCCAAGCTCGAGCTCAACTCGACTCACGTATCGGTGTTAGAAATGTGACCCGAGCTCGATTGAATATTGAATTCTCCACTCGAGCTCAGTTTGAATAGACGGTCGAATCATTCGATTTCGACTCAACTTGATTAGGTTATAATCAAGTCGTTATTGACGTGGAGCACGAGTTTGAGCTTAATACAACTTGATCTGTTTTCCTTTACTTTATACATGGATATACTATGTGATTTCAAGATTTTTTTGTTGTCTATTTTAATGATATTAAATCCTATTGAAGAAAATACAAAACCTTGATGAGTTGTGAAATCATCTAGTATTTTTTTTTTGGTCGGATACGAAACCATCTAGTCGAGCTCAAGTGACTTTAGCTTGAGCTCAACAGACATCAAGAGAGTCGATCTCGAGTAGTCATCAAGCCAAACCCGAATTGCTGAGACTCGAGTAACTTGATTTCGTTTTAAGTCTTATTGTCGAATTCTAGATATTCATTTTTTTATTTTTTATTTTCTTGGAATCGATAGCCTTTCAACTGTTCATGATGAGAGCCGCTATGTTTGTATTTGAAAAAAAAAACACTTTTTGTCAAAATGTAAAATATCATTTAAATTTCAAAAAAATGCATAGGATTAATATCAGGAAAAATCTTAAATTGGTGCACTTGTGATAAATTTACCAAAAACTTATTTTTTGATTACCAAAAACCCCAATCGATATACATGTGATAAATTTACCTAAAACTAATTTTTTGACCATCAAAAACACAAAACCGGTACATTTGTGACAAATTTACTTTCCGTTAGTTTATGTTAAATTGGATTAGTATCACGAAAAATCACAAATTGGTATATCTAAATCTCTGAACTGGTATACTTGTCAATTGCCGCGTGTCATTAAACTGAACAATTGAACGGTAAAATTTAACTGAAATTGATGGAGGGTAAATTTATTACAAATGTAACGATTTGAGGTTTTTTTCGTGATATTAACTTCTTTTTTTTTTTTGGCATAATGCAGAAGAGTTAAATCAAGTAAAAAAAAAAAAAAGCGGTCCGTTCAGAGCGGGACCAAAAAGTGTCATCGCGGTGTAGAAACTAGAAAGATGCCAAAAAAGTACGAAAGGCAAAGACGCTTCTTCTTCTCCTTCTTCTCCTCCCTCCAAAACTACGAAAGCCAACCACCCCCCCTTCCTCTGCTAGGGTTAGGGTTTCTCCCGCATCGGAGCCCCCGCCCCAAATCGGCGAGCGCCGCCCATGGCGAGGTACCGGAGCAGGAGCCGCAGCTTCAGCCCCCGCCGCCGCAGCCGGTCCCCACCGCCCCCCCGCGCCCGCAAGCGCCACGGCTACGAGGAGGACCCTCGCGACCGCCGCGCTTACCACCGGGACCGCCGCTCTCCCGCTCCTTCCGGCCTCCTCCTCCGCAACCTCCCCCTCGACACCAGGTCTTTCTTCTCCCCCCCCTCCTGCTTTTGGATGCTGGAGTACGGTTGTGGATTCTCGTATTCGCTTGCTTGTTCGCTTGGCGGGAGTGACGTTGAAGTGTGTGGCGTACGAGTAACGAGTGCTGTCTCAGTGGTTTTTTGCCCGATCGCCTCTTGTGTTCGGACATCGGAGCTCGACGTGGATTCGCTTTGGATGTGAATTATCTTGTCTAATTGTTGCTGTCGTGGTTGCAGGGCGGAAGATCTCAGGGTGCCGTTCGAGCGGTTCGGTCCTGTGAAGGATGTCTACCTTCCTAAGAATTATTACACGGGGTATGTCGGGTTAACGCGGCGTGAACTGTCGGTCTATTTAGTGCGCACGTTTTGTGGCTGATGGTGTTGGTTGGTCGGACAACTGAGTCCGGCAAGAACCGTGTGCTCATGTTTGATGTTGCTGACATGCTTAGTGATGGAAGTAACTTGTCTTTGTGCACGGCGACTTCGAAAGCAGCCAATTGATTGACGAGCGGAGTAGTAACCATGAGCTGTATAGTTTTGGACTTATAAGTTCCCCATTCATGGGTATAAAGTTAGGTTATGCATCGATACCATAATAATCTTTGCTTTGTCCCACATTGCTTCTGCAGATTGTGTAAAGTAGCATTTGTTATCCTAGTTTCACGGTTCTAAAACTCGACTTCTTGTTGCAAAATTTGCATGCTGGACTATCCAATTTGCAGCTACTATTTTTTTCTGTTTGACATGTGGTTAGTGAAGAAACCTGTTTTTAGTGTTGGTTTCTGGTTGGATGAAGAATTGCTGTCTTAGTTGATTCTCCCTGTCCTCCATCCCTCCCGTTGGAATACTAATTCGGAATACGTTGAGCTGCCCAGCTGCATGTGACTGAAGAAACATATGAACTAAAGAACTCTTGAGAGAATGATGGGTTCAACCATTTCGGGCTTACATAAATTCATTTGGATAGTACCTGTCACCTTTTTTGCCAAAAAAGGATGGTACTTGTCACAAGACATCTGCATTAGTGAGTGTGCCATATTGCCATTGTTTTACGGGCTTCACTTACCTGTGTTTACAATGTGAGTGCCATTTTTTAGAGGCTTGCCGTTTGGCTGGTTTCTGATGCAGACTAATATACTGTATAATACTTTCTTTTTTTGGTATTAAGTTACTGTGATTCCGAAAATGGACAAAAATCGAACGGAGGAGATCCATTACTTGCCGATCTGTTTATATCTCATCTCTGACAATCACAGGTCATGTAATTTAGTAACTTCAGTGATTGTATATTGCATTGCCAGGGAGCCTCGTGGCTTTGGATTTGTGAAGTTCCGTTATGCAGAAGATGCAGCTGAGGCTAAGCAGCAAATGAATCATACTGTTATTGGAGGACGTGAGATAAGAATTGTTTTTGCTGAGGAGAACAGAAAAACTCCTCATGAGATGCGCGTGAGCGAGCGCGTGAGTGATCGTGTGAGGTATGATTTGTTGCATTCTCCATTTCACTGGGCTGTCTTTATGGCATTTGTTTTTATCAATTCGTGACGGGTGTTTTTTTTTTTTTGGTTCACTCTTTTTACCCCCCATTTTAAATGAAGTGGGCGACATAGGGAAAGAAGGAGAAGTACATCAAGGTCTCCAAGGCGCCATAATCATTGTCAGTAACGTTGACATCATGTCCATTCTGATGTGTGGCTTTCTCTTCCGTTGGGTTGTACAAAGAATAAAGTAGTCTGTCATGCTGGACATACTTGTGAGTTTGGAGTATCTTATTCTGCTTTTGTATTTTCTTACAGCTTACTCAAGGTCACCAACACCAGATAGGCATGACTCAAGGTTCGGCATTTTTGTCCGAGTGGATTTAATTGCACTGTTACTGGTTTTACACTTTCCCGTTCCTCTTTTGGGATGATAACTGATAAGTACACTGTAGTCGAGCATATTAGGATCTTACAGTACTAAGGGTGCCTCGTTGGCCTGGGAAGAATATACAGGACCCTTAGTGGCATTCTTTCGCTTTTATTTGTTGAAGTTGTGTATGTCAAGTATGATGTGATATTTATACTTTTTATATCTATTTTCAACTATAAATGCCTTGTGCATTGTAGTTTCAATCTTTTTGGTAAATGAAAGGGAGATCAAGTTATCTCAGTTCAATCCTTGCTAAATAAAAGGTAGATTGAGTTCTTTGTAGATTCTTATCCTTCGTGAACTTTAGTGGATAATATTGCCCAAGGTATTAGAGCAGTAGAATTTCACTCTCTTTTCCTTACAGTGGTATGTGTTTTGTATTCCCTGTTTGTTCGTAATAACTGTGGTATGGGACTTTGTCCCTAGCTAGATTATGAGCAGAAAGCTATACATTCTTCATTTTCTCTTGTTAAAATAGGTAAACTTCATGTTTTTTACTTCTCTTGGACATTTTGTGCTTATAGATAGAAGCTATCGGTCTATTCTGGATATAGACTGTAGTGAACTATTCAACTTTAATCTATCGAGATAGCAGACTTTTCTTGAAATATCCAAGACAGGCTAAATGCATGGCAAAGGTGACTGATCGTCCTAGCCAACCATTTTTCTTGGGATGTTTTAGTTGTCGATCATTCACATTATGCTTATGAATGAAAAAGAGTTGCCCTGTAAAATTGAAAGGAAAACTTTGCTGACTTAAGCGTGGCAGATTGCTGTACTGTGGGAAATTTATTTGTTTACTGGCCTCTTATGGTATTAGTAATGTGATGCATCTCTATCCTATAATGTTCATACTACAATGGTTTTTATCGATATGGGGTGATTGATGCAGTGCAGCATCATTTCTGTGGTATTGAACAGTATCTGCTTGTGGCCTTGTTTATGCAGATATTAAAGTGAACAGGAAGATTTTAAAGACCTATGGGTAAATAAAGTTAAACGAGAAAAGACAGTGATGGACAACTCCCTTACCGTTCTGTCAAAGCTTTTCTATATGTTATTATCCCACCTTCGCCAATTACTGTCAAGAAAGCATGGGCTTTTGCGTACTAGGTCTGGTGGCCTGCAGTTGCAACTGAACTGATTAGTAAAGCACTGTCAGCAGATGATTAAATCACCAAAGTGCCTTTTCTTCACTATTTGTTCTTTCTGTGTGATCTAACATAGTTGTTAATGAAAAGGTTTTGAAGCTTTATTTTGTTTTGCATATACCATCCAGTTAAGAAAAGAACTAGAGCTTTTATTTGGCCAAAGAAAGAAATCATCCTCAATCAAGGGAAGCAATACCGGTGTAGAGATATGATGACATTGTCAAAGATAGTTTGAGGTTTTAGAAAGTTGGGCCAAAGAGAGCCATGCAGTTGTTGGATGCTGACGTGCCAGTACATCGTTAATGAGACTAATTCCAGTATTTGGGCCCAAGTTGGTAATTTGTACGGAACTCTTATAAAGGTGCAGGTAAAAGTCATCTTCAATCAGTTAGATAGTGATACCATCATGTTGATGCTTATATGATTTTGTAAGTTGAGTTTGATTTCTTGACTTGCAAAACAGATTTTTGTTTTTTATTAGCTTTTGCTGATGGTATTTTGTTCTTTTTTTGTAAAAGTCATGCTTCAAGCTGAGTAATGTTTCCTTGTAAGATCTTTTGTTACCCTAGATTGTGTTCAGTTTTATGTATGGGAATCTTTATGTTTCATTGCTATCATTTCCCATCTGAAATGGATCAATGTTATATATACTAATTCCTTGAAGCAGGAGCCGTGGGGCAAAGGACCGGTATCACTCTCCAATGCGATCTGGGTCTGTATCACATTCTCCATCTCCTCGGGAGCACAAGGTTAAGCGGTCCAGTAAGAGGTCTCCAAGTCTGAGGGAAGATAGTCGAAGTCCCATTCAGGAGAGGGGTTATCTGGCAGGCAGGTCCCATAGTCCAAGGGGCAATATTCACGGTCCTTCAAGGTCTCGTTCACGGTCTTACAGGTATATCTGTTGTTTTTAAGTCTTGGTCTGGAACAATGCGTCTCTTCCATGCACTCTAGCTAATTGTCAAATAATTTCTCATTTCATCAAAGAATCATTTTGTTTTAATATGACCTTGGCAATTAGGTTGGCATGAAACTTGATAATTATTTTATGTTGCAAATTTAGTGGTCGACGATAAATGGCCTAAGTTGTTATGTTGAGATAGATCTGTGAGGATTCCTTCAGGTGTGTACAATGCGTTCTTTGTTGATATTTTATACAGCTTTAGGTGCCGTACCTATAGCAATTGATATTTATCAGGTGATTGCTTTTGCTGGGACACACATGTGCTGTTCCATTGACAAGAAAATTGATAAAGAAGGTAGATTACTTCAAATTTTCTTATGGAAAAAAGTATTAATACTTTGAATTTGCATGAATGAAGCATGTTCCCTCATTATGTTGTTGGAATTCAGCACATTTCCATTTACTGCTAACATTTTCATTTACTACTAACCAATAGCTAGTGGATTTATCTGGTTTATGATGGCATAGTGCTAGTATCTACGGTTAGCATATTTTCCGTTAAATGAAGAACTTTCTTTTGGGCATTTCCTGTGCAGCCCCCACTAGGAGCATCCTGAGTAACAAGTACGGGGCTTGCAGTCAAGATGGTGGTATGCCGGTGATGGTTCTTTGCAAAGTGCACTTCCAAGTATCAAAGTGAACGTTGAAGAATGTCCTTTTGGAGATCCTGTTGCTCTCGTTGAATCCTAAATATCGTGGATTAGTCTATGCTTTAGAAATGCTTTGTACGTTTTTTTTGGAGTTGAGCTTTGTGAACGTCAAGTGCAAGATGGTTGTTGGTTGCTGGTGACTCTTTTAAGTCCTATGTTTGGCCTTAATGCATGGCTCTTAACTTTATACGTGTGCCTGGTTTTTCGTTATCGTCGGTTTAATGTGCCTGGGCTAAGACACCAGATAACTGTGTGGTTTCAAGTGTCTACTGTCTAGAATGCCCGTTGTGAATTTTTCCAAATTGTAAAGAGTCGCTGAGCTGAAACTGTCGTCGTGCCCCTGTGAGCCTAGTCACAACCTCAGTCAGGATCTTCTTTTCCTGTTGTGTTTTCCTCTTTTATATTCAGAAAGCATCAGGGTGATGGCAAATTCAGGGCCCCTTTTTCATCAGATAGCTTTTTCTAGCAAGATCCGAGTAGGCGGAAATAGGGGTGTGCAAAAGAACCGGGACTCGCTCGGACCGCCCATAATCGGACCAGAACGGGTGGTTTCCA
This sequence comes from Syzygium malaccense, assembly GCA_031216405.1. Taxonomy (NCBI): domain Eukaryota; kingdom Viridiplantae; phylum Streptophyta; class Magnoliopsida; order Myrtales; family Myrtaceae; genus Syzygium; species Syzygium malaccense. The sequence goes on from CM062254.1 coordinate 12,731,129, forward strand.
AGGGAATCGGTCCGGTTCTTGGTTCCAAATTTTTTGGAACCGGTGGGTACTGGTCCGGTTACCGGTTCCCGATGTGGAACCGTCTATCCAGACCGGACCGGTAATATAATAATAATATATATTTTAAAATTTTAATTAAAAAATCTGGCCAAAAAAATTTTAAAAAAGAAAAGAAAAGAAAATGGGAGAATTGTTGTTTTGTTTGCTTGCTGACTATTGTGAATTTGTGGCAAATTCTTGGGTGTGATATATAATATAGGCTACGGATGTATTTGATGTGAAGCTTGCGAAGTTGTGAACTTTGTTACAAATCTTGTTGTGACGTGTAATTGAACTTTGTGGCAAATTTTGTTGGGCTCATTCAATTTGTTAGCTTAAATGAGAGCCTCTTGACTCTGGAGGCTTGAGTAGGTTGTGTAGAAGCTTAGAAAGTTGTAGAGGACAGCTTTGCATCAGACCATTTTAGATGGAAGTGTACGATTTCTGCATCAGATTAGTGAAATCAAATGCCAAGTGGGGATGTTCTGTGTATACTGAAGATACATCACACATGTGCATTAAGGTAAGTCAAAGTAGCATGTGGTGAATACAACCCATTAACGGGCAAGAATTAGACTAGTCTATTTTTTTATTTGTTTAGGAAAACTTAGTGGGACTGGTTCCATGGACCCACCCAGGAACTGGACTGGACCGGCAGTCCGATTCTTGGGTGGGTTCATGGAACCAGGGGCAGTTCTCGGTTCCAATTTTTTGGAATCGGTCCTTAGTGGGCGGTTCACGGTTTCGGAGTGGGAACCTCCCACTCGGACTATGCTCACCCCTAAGCGGAAAGAGATCCTAAGAGTTACCCAGTCCCCGCAGTTGGTCCCAGATCTGTATTTAACTGCGGTCGATCTGTAACGAGTTACTTTGTCTTCCTTGTGATCATCCGAAGACGCTCCTTGTAACTAAGCCAATTCTTGCTAATTTGATGGTCGCCTTCGTGAAATCAAGTGCGGAACAGGAACAGTTGCGCATTTGTGTCGATTTTCAATGGTCATCTTGCTATCGTGCGTTAGTTCTCCAATTGCGTGGGAATGTTAATTCCATGCGACGGTCTTTGTGCCCCTCTGTACCTTAAAGGAACAACCCCGTTTTGTCGCAACCAAATGCCAGCCTAGGCTACCAAATGCCAGCCTAAGCCTAAGTGAACCCAACGTCAATGCAATTTGCTGAGATGGGTCATTTGAATTTACATCGTTTGGTCAAAATATAATGCGAACATCCGCGGTGCAGCGGGCATGTCTTGATGCCCCGACGCGCTCGACTATCATCGCGCCTCGATCGCCCCATCGTAAGAGGCTGCAAGAGATATCAATCGTTGATGTCGCGTAAGGAGAGTGGTGCCTAGATGCACTAGGAGGCCACCTTGAACCTGCACTACACAACTAGTCAACCTGATCAGGATCGAACTCAAATCCATCCGAAGAACTAAGTCCGAGTCCATTGAATTAAGCCACCACCACCCCTCTCCGATGTCCATTGAGGTAGAATCGAAAAAACTTGGAAATTTTCTTTTCTCAAAATGAATACAAAAAATAATAAATATAAAAAAATAGACTTGAGTTCTCACAAATTTACAATGATGCAGATCTATTAAAAAAACTCGATATATATATAGGCAATGTGTAGCCTTTTATAACTTAAAGGCATGGGCGCCGAGATTCGGTAGACTTAAAACTCATGGAACACCCTATAAAAAATTTATATTTACAAAGGACTCGTGCTATTTCCACGCTCAAAATGGAGAAAAGGTTGAAATGGATAAAAAAAAATAATGCTAGAAATGTTCTCGTGTGAGTGGAAAGCTCCATTTATTTCTTATTCACTTGCTAGAAACACCGAGATCAACATATTCAATTAGTTCAAATCTTGTAACAGTTAGAATGCGTTTATTTCACGGAAAATGTACAATTTCTGGAAAACACTTTCCAGGAAGTCATTTTCCAAGAAAATGAGTTCGTTTTCCGACGTTTGGCTAAAACCTAAAAAAGACTTGATAAATATTTTCAGTTGTTTGGTGAGGAAAATCTGATGGTGAAAATTATCGAAAAATTTTATATTTTTTAAATTATTTTTATTTTGGAAAAAGAAAGGCCATCAACCGGCAGAGGGAGGTAAAAATAAAAAGACAAGAAAAAGAAAAAGAAAATTAAAAAAAGAAGAGAATAGAAAAATATTAACAAATTCAAGATGAACAATTTCGAAAAATGTTTTTTATCTTCTTAGATTAGAGAATTCATTTTCCTAATTTTATACATAAATGTTTCCTTGATTGAAAAATGTTTTTAGTTGACTTATCATTTTCGGCAAACCAAACGGGTGAAAGTCCGGAAAACAAATTCCCGGAAAACACTTTCCCTCAAACAAACGCACCCTTAGAGTGTATTTCATTTCACGGAAAATGAGTAATTTGAAAAATATTTTCTAAAAAATGATTATTTATATCGTTTAGATAAATTAGTCAAAGGAAACATTTTCATCACCAATAACGATCTATGCCTAATTATTTTTGTGGGCAACAAAAAAAATTTCCATTCATTTATTTTTCTAAACAATACAAGCAATCATTTTTCGAAAAATATTTTCCAAATTACTCATTTTTTGCGAAACGAGCGCACCCTTAGACGATAAATAAATTACCAAAAAAATTCAATAATTCACCATTTTGCCACCTCTAATGGAAACAGAAGGTGGCATTGGCACAAAACCTTTCAACAAGGAATGCGTTCATCAGTAGTTAAGCGCAAAGGAGTGACTTATTGCTCTCAGACATTTCAAAAAAGACTAACTTGAGCTGTTCAAGCGCAACATCTTGACGACATTCAAGACACAGTTTGAACCACAGCAGCATCTGCTCCTTGCAAGCTGCTCTAAGTTATTAAAGAGTCGAGACTTCGAGGTACTGACCCCCCCTTTTAATTACAACGGGCATGCCTTTTCAAAGGCTTGCTGCTCTTTGCGGCATAAATCGAACTCGTTTGTGTGGTAATACATGCAACCAACATAAGCATCCATCTCTTTTGTACACCTCTGGTGAAGATCTTTCAGTCTGCGCAGCCAAAAATACATGGTTTAGATACTACAATGGAAAGAGGTATGTAAATTGCAACAGCTACTTTTATCAATTGAAAGGGGTGTCACAAATTTTTTCAGCACCTCCATTTAAGGCTCTAAAAAATCCATTTGCATCTATATACTTCCGTGGGCAAACGTCATGAATCGTTGACAGTAAAGCTTATAGCTAGTTTATATGACAATGTAAGCATTGTGCAGCCCAAAAATGAAGACAGACTAATGCGATCACTAAGAGGCCCACGAGTATGTATGCATCTAAAACTGCGAAAAGAAGTAGACTGCATTCCTCTCACTTGAAGTCGAAAGTGCATAGCCCATAAGTCAGTCACAAAGCCGAGTGCTCTCTATATCAACATCATCAAGTATCTAATATGAAATCCCCTTCATCAATTTGTGTAAGCAAAGTCTACTGATCCAAGCAAATGTGCTAGATCCCGCACAACACATCTTTATTATTACTTATGGAAAGGAAACTTAAACGCACTGATTCTGAAGCAATAAATCTTTAAATGCTGCACAAAACAAAAGCCTGTATGACTACCTTCAAAACAGAATTACTTGTTCTACCAAGAGATTTGGTATTTTGATCCGGAACTAAAACCTGAGGTTCTTCTAAACTACATCTGGCTTAAGCAAGCCAATAAAGAGGTCTAAGGAAAGAAGCTTTCAGCCAGTTACAAAAGGAGCTCCATGTGAAGTACTCCATAGAGTGGTACATTTTGTATGAATGAATGAAATAAGGATGGTGGGCGTTGAGAAAGGAATAGAATCAAACGAAGAATATTCTTAGTCTATGCATGGCAACCATTCTGTACCCGGAAACAGATTCCGCTCAGAAATGATTCTTTTTTATTCTGTATCCGGAAACAATTTCTAAGCATTTGAAGGCGTTAATTGCCCAAAATTTCTATTCTTAGAATAGAAAAAGAACAAAAATGCATTTGGTAAGTACACAAAATTTCATTTTATTCATATTTTGAATTTTTTAATATTTCTTTCTTTTTTTCCTTTTTTTTTTTTTGTCTTTCCCTTCCCTTCCTTGGCCATGGCTGGTTGCCGATGCCGGCGAGGGCGTTGCGGCCCTCCCCGCCAGCCTTGCCGGTCACGATAGCGAGGTCGGCCTCGCCTAGCTAAGGTGAGGCCACAAGCCGCCCTTGCCGGCCCTGGCCTATGGCCTGTCACCGGCAGCCGGCAGGCCAAAGAACAACAACAAACCAAAAAAAAGAAGAAAATCAAGAAGAATCAGAAATGGAAAAATTGTTCCAGAATCAAGAAGCTACTTTTTTTGCTTTTTGATTTTGTTCTAAAACTGATTCTGGGAAAAATTTTTTGCAAAATTGTGCCCGGACACAAAAAATTTAACAAACTGATTTCTGCTTCCAAACTGATTCTGAAAACAAAATAAAAGAAATTTTTACTATTTGGCAAGTTGCCAAACAAGCCCTTAATGTTTGATTTTGATGGAAAAAATGGAATGCCGCTTGATTGTGTTTTTTCTCCATTCCACTCGAATGACCCTTTCATTGAAGTGACAAAGCTAAATGAGCCTTTTTTTCCCTAATGTACCTTTTCTTCTCTCTCTCTCTCTTACTTTTACGGAAGAGATGAATTCAAGAAAACACACACGCAAGGGTCATTCTGTTAGAATGATACTTCCTATTCCAACACAATTGTGTTAGACACCGAGTGGAATGTGGGTATAAAGAAGATTAAACTGGCTATTGCATTCCATTTCAAAAGATTGGCATGTTTAACCGCGTAAGAACATAGATAGCTAAAGACTGGCCATATGAGAATAGTGAAGTGAGCGAATGTCAGATACCCGATACCACGTTCTGTGCTCTCCTGACCATCATGACTACATTACGAACTCGTATACCCCGTATGCAAACTACCTTATACCGATACCTTTCCCACTACTATCATCAGTTGCTAATGATTCTAATTGCCCATTTCAACAATATTCTTGTGTACCCTGTATGCAAACTACCTTATACCAAAACCTTTCCCTCTACTATCCTCATTCGCTAACGATTCCAATTGCCCATTTCGACAACATTCTCGTGTACCCCGGACGCAAACTACCTTATACCAACAACTTTCCCACTACCATCCTCAGTTGCAAATGATTCCAATTGCCCATTTTGACAACATTCTCGCATACCCCGTGTGCAAACTACCTTATACCAAAACCTTTCCCACTACCATCCTCAGTTGCTAACGATTCCAATTGCCCATTTCGACAACATTCAGAAGCAACTAAGAAAATCCAAAGGGTCTACTCTTTTGAAGTTTTCTCAGCAAACATTCCCAAATCACATACGCCAAGCAAACGACCCAAGCAACGCTCTACACTTGCTCACATTCAAGATAAGCGAACAAACGATGCAACAACAACGACGACAACAACAAGGACAATCATATCGAAAGCGTGCGCGACTGAATCGAGAGGCAGCAAGAGAAGAAGAGAAAGCACGGCTCACAGATGAAGCACGCAGCGGGTGACTTGCTGGCCTTTCTCGAGGCACCTCTCGGGGTTCGGGTCCTTCTGCTTGCACTTGAGGAAGGCCACGTTCTCCGACAGGCAGCTCGCCCCGATGTGCTTCGACGACGCCGTCAGCGCCGCCGACGTCGGGATCGGGCCTCCGGCGGCATCCAGCGGCGTCGCCATTCCGGGTCGATATCGAATTTGTTGTTTGGGTTTTTCTTCTTCCCTGCAACAGAGAAGATCTCGAGAGACAGAGTGTGGCACTACCTATTGTGTTATTTTTTACTTTTTAACCCAGTGACTATTCTCAATATCCGCAGCGAAAGTAATTCTTCTAGAATAATTCTTTTTTTATGAGAGTTAATACTACAAAAAATTCTAAACTGATATCTTTGTGATAAATTTATCCCATATTAATTCTTTGATTATCAAAAATCTGAAACTGGTACACCTGTGATAAATTTACCTTCCGTTAGTTTTCGTTAAATTTTACCGCCTAATTGCTGAGTTAGATGATACGTGACGGTTGACAGGTATACCATTTTAATATTTTACCTCTTTGTTTGTCATATATTTACCAATTTATGATTTTTCGTAGTATTAATCCAATTTAATGGAGGGTATATTTGTCGTAGGTGTACCGGTTTAGTGTGTTTGGAGGTCAAAAAATTAGTTTGGGTTAAGTCTGTCACAAATGTACTAGTTTGAGGTTTTTGATGGTAAAAAAATTAGTTTGGAGTAAATTTGTCACAGATACACTGGTTTGAGATTGTTTGTGGTATTAACCCTTTTTACAAATCAAACGAATTGTTGAGAATTTTTAGAATGGTTAATTGATAAAATTCAAATCATGTTGAGCTGCTTTATGTTTTCGAAAAGTATTTGTGGTTATATATATACATATAATGAAATTTTCACAAATTAGATTTCAAATTTACTTTCTCAAGAGATTTATTATCAGTGAAATTCAGGATAATATTAAAGGTTAATACTGCAAAAAAAAAATCTCAAATTGATGTATTTGTTCGGCATTTATCTCAATCTAATTTTTGTGTCATGAAAAATTCCAAATTGATATACTCGCGATACATTACCCTGAACTAATTTTTGTGACACAAAAAAAATTCTAAACCGGTTCGTTCATTCGTGCCACATTTATCTCAAATTTGCTCTTACATTTTGATAAACTTATCGTGGGTGCACTACTTTGAGATTGTGTAACCAGGTTGGAATTTTTGATAGGGTTAGTCCTAAAAACTAAATTTTTTTTTCCAGCCTTAAGTTTTTTTATCAACCGACTTGTCCCAAGAACCCAAAGTCGGGTTTTGAAGGGACACTTTCGTGATTTCGCGCACGCACGTGAGCGTTCCTATTTACGAGAGAGAAATTCAGAGGTATTGTGTTAGGGTTAATCTCTGATTAGTGTTTTTTTTTGGTAAGGATCTCTGATTAGTGTTTATAATTAATGTTTCAAGAACCAAGAGAAAACTCGTGATTATATTGTGTGCATTGCGACTTAATTCGACCGGTTCGCTTACATTCGCGAATATCTTTGTTTTAGGAACTTCTTGTGTCTCAATTCATTAGTTGTGTGTTCTTATGTATTTAGAAATGAAGTTCAAACTAAGTGTATTTGCGCCAAAATTACAAGAGCCGGAGAAATGCCGGGCTTGCCAGTCAATTGTCGTTTGAGTTCGACGAACTCGGGAACTTCGGGGCAGTTCTTGTGCCTTAAACAGGCGACAGACGATCAAGAAAGGAGCACAAACTTGATCTTGGATTTTGGAAGTCGAGGTGTAGAACGGTTCGAACTCCCTATTGCGGGCTCTCAAGATCGATGGCAGGAGATCTCGAGCTAAAGCTTTAGACTATATTAGATCTATACATCGCTGGAAAGTGAAGGTGCTAGAAATTGAAGAGCAGGAAAAGTTGGAAGTAAATTTATGAAATGACTGAGATATCCTCCAATTCCACTCACACTTAAGCTGCGTTTGGTCGTCCAAATTTCTAAATAGGATAGGATTGGATAGGATAGGATAAGAAATACTAGGATTTCTTCATATCCTGTCCACTGTTTGGTGGACTACGGATTTAAAGTCGGATAGGATAATTTTTATTTTTATTTTTTGCTATTCACGGGTTCGGAGGAGTCAGTGAAGGAAAAAAAGTCGAGAAATTTTTTTGGTGAAATCGCACAAGGTGTGGGGATGAAGATGACGACGAGTGGAGCGTAGGGTTTCTGAAAAAATAGGTATTAGAAATCCTATCCGGGTCTATTCCACCCCCCGGATTTTTTTATCCGGGCTATATCCGGTCTATATCCGATCTTATCCTATTCTGGACCACCACCAAACACAGGATACGATAAAATATATCCTATCCTGACTTTTATCTAGTCGACCAAACGCAGCCTTAAGGTTGGCATTGTACATATACATTTGAATGGATCAAGTTGCCGTTCGATCTGAAGAATGCTAGAGTTAGATGACATTATCGTCAAGTCAAAAGAGGTAAGTCATCTTGACTATCTTTAACTATTATTTGTTAGGATGGAGAAATATCAATGAAAGATGAATCCTCTTAAATGTTCATTTGGTGTGAAAGTTGATAACTTTTCGGGATTTTTGGTTAACCAAAGAGGAATAGAAATTGATAGCAATAAGGCCAAAGTAATCCTAGAATTGCCGGCAGAAACAACTAAAAAACAATTGCAAATAGTGATAGGAAAGATAAACTTTCTGCATAAATTTATTGCAACTTTATCTGGTAAAATAGAAGCCTTTTCTCCATTATTGAAACTCAAAAATCAAGAGTAGTTTATTTGGGGAGAAGAACATCAACTTGCCTTCGATAGGATAAAAGAGTATCTATCTAATCCTCTAGTTTTGATGCCACCTAAATCAGGTGGCGATTGAAACTTTACTTATCGGCGACTGATATGACCATCAGAAGCATGCTGGCTCAAGAAAATGATGAAGGCAAGGAGCAAACGATGTATTACCTTAGTAGGACGTTGAACGATGTTGATATGCAATACACTGCTATCGAAAAGATTTGTCTGTTTTTATATTTTGCGTGTACTAAGCAACAACTCTGACATTCTGAATTTTCCGTGTCCAATAATAATACTTGGGTTATAAAGCTAAGTATTATTTTGGGGTTCAGATTGGCACATAGAAAATCTTAGTTGGAGTGTTAATTTTATGAGGTCCGGAAAACGCGGAAGATGATTTCCCCTCGATCGTAATCTTTCCAAGTCCGATGTGTTGGAATTAATGTTGACGCGTACATTGATAGTGTGGAGTGGCTTTAATTTATTTACCGCTATCTTAGTTGTAAATGGGGACGGACATCTTTCAAACTATATGGTTAATGATTATCGAGTTTTAGATTTAGCAAATCAAAATTTTCTTGATATCTGGTATTATTTACCAATAAATTTAGTAGATTCAAAATATATTGGACTTATTAGTATTCAGAATGGACACTGGACTTCTTGTTTATGTGTTAAATTCTCTCTTTATTTTCCTATCAAGTGTCTAACTCATATGCCCTTAAATTGAGACATGAAATTTAATCACTAATGACGTCGTAGGTTATGTTATCTATTCTAACTTTAGTTAATTAACATTGATGAAGATTTACCCACTTACGTGGCCAGAGGAGAATAAGTATATAAGCCACTTTAGTTAATTAAAATATATATTTTATATAAGCCACTAGTCTCTTAAAAAATTTGCATGAGAGGCCATATGTCTCTTAAATGGAAATACTTATAAGGCTAGGTTATCATTACTCCTAATATTATCTCTTCACTCTCATATCCTAAACTCTCTCCACTTGGCTATATATTGAATGAAACTTGCCATTTGTAATTTCAACTTTCAAGAAGCCCTACACCTATCCTTTAAATTTCAAGTCACCATTCTAACATTGGTTCATTACCTTTCTAATAACTCTTGAGTAAAAACCCCAAGTCCATTTACTTGGCGGTAGAACCCATTTTACATCTTCCCTCACTTTTTCTACCATTCTCACTTTGCAATCCATGAATTGAAAAGCGAAGATTTCATCTTCCAAGAGTACAAGGTTATTAGAGCTTCGAGTTGTTCAAGTTTTATTCAAGGTAAATGAAAACTTTAGGCATTAAGTAAGCTTGATTTACTTAGTGCTCTTGACTTGATTTGGGTGGTGTTTACTAATTTTTTGTCCTAGTTGAATTTGATGGAAGAAGGTGAGTAAGTTACAATAGTGTATGTTGAGACGCGGCGATAACTTGGAATTGTTTTGATGAGATTCTTGCATGCTTAATTATGTTTGATTGATTTCTTTGAGGTGTGGTAGCATGTTATATGTGATAATAACGAAATTGGACTTGAAGCATTATTTTCATAGCTTTGACACTTACCTAGTATACCCACATACTAATAATATTCACTTGTTACAAATATTGATCATATACCCGCTGATCATATTCACCCTATACCTGCTGGTGATATCCACCCTTTACTCATTCGTTTTCTTATACTGATCATATTTACTTATTACTACCTGAGTATTACCACTTTCTGCTTACATCCATTGTACTTATCGTAGATATCTATATGCCGATTAAAAATACATGTTGGTCATTATTTGTTTACTTGACTAATGCATTTTATTGCATTGTTGACTGCGTAGTGAAGGAAGAAGAAGGTTATATTTGTTGAAATGCATATAATTATTATTTATCATGGCTTGTATGAGAATAATATGTTTTCGTCACCCATAATTTAATGGTGACGATGCCCCCTGTGAAGGGATGCCCTGGGGATTGTTCTGGGATGCCTCGGGAGTTGAGATGCCCCGTGTGTTGGAATGCCTCAAAGTTGAGATGCCCAATGTGCCAGGATGCCCTGGGAGTGTTTGGGAGAAGAAGAAACAAAGGCCTAACCACCTCACTCATACGCCTTACCACATAATCAGCAAACTCATTCTGAGTTTCCTCAATAGTCCACCTCATGATAGAAAGTGCAACTGGTGTGAGCTCAGTTTGCCTTCTATCTTCAATGCGCTGTCTCGACATAGCTATGGCCTCCTCTCAAGATTGGTTAGGAGCCTCGGTATGAAGAAGTTGAGCAAATGATGTCTCAGTGCGGGTACTACCTTCTGACATCGATGCAGCTTGCTCGTCAGTAGTATTATCTGAGTTGGTTCGACTTCGGGTGCGTGGCATAGCACTCTCTCCACTTAACTCAATAAGGGTCCCATCGGGCGTGCCAAAAAGATGTTTCGCCAGTTTTATCTCGTCGAAAATCTTTCATCGAATGCTGCGTTTCAGATTTTATTAGAGGGGACTAGGGTCTTGAATCAAGCTCGGACAGAGAATGTCAAATGTATTTATTAAGCTCAACTTGTGTCTTACAACCCAACTCAATAATACACCTAACTCGGCAATACTAACAATGGGATGATAACTTGCAAATACCAAGACCAAGCTATGCCGGAATCTAATCAATGACACAACTAATACATAACATTGCAATTCCAAGTACGCCGAAATATAATCAACGACGTGACTTGAGAGAATATGGTTGGAATCCAATCAACAGCTATATTCCAAGCAAAATGCCGGAATTAAATCGACGACGCTGAACTGGTAGCACAACACTGGAATTCAATCAATAATGCTAGACCGGATAAAGACTCTCGCCGGAATTGAATCTATGACTTGGAATCTGGGAGCTACAACTATTCCTAATGTGCCGAAAATAAAGATAGATAAGAGATTTGTTGTGTTCTTCCGAGGGGGCTTTTACGTCGGAAATCCTTGAGTATTTATAAAGCAACCTGATAACTGTTGACTGGCTACTTCTCCTTGAAAGTTGTTTTCCACTTCCTTACGTTTCGCGCTTTATCGATGTTGCTTTTGCTCCTTGGGCATCACGTAATGACTGATTTTTTTCCACGTATCTCTTTATTCCTTGTTGTTTCCCACGTTTCACTTTTTGACACGTGGAAATGAATTTCTTTACTATGTGAAACCGTGTATTTAATTCATGATCTCGGACTCATTGACATCACGTGCAAAGCTCGTGTTCTTAGACTTGTCGACGTCACGTGCAAGGCTCGTGATCTTGAACTTGTCGATGTCACATGCTAGGCTTGTGATCTTGTCGACGTCATGTGCAAGGATCGTGATCTTGGACTTGTTGACTTCACGTGCAAGGCTCGTGATCTTGGACTTGTCGACGTCATGTGCAAGGCTCGTGATCTTGGACTTGTCGACGTCACGTGTAAGGCTCGTGATCTTGTCGACGTCACGTGCAAGGATCGTGATCTTGGACTTGTTGACTTCACATGCAAGGCTCGTGATCTTGGACTTGTTGACACTTATATGACGTGTCCTGTCGATAACTGTTTCAAATCTTTCCGATGCCTCTAGGCCTGACTCACGGCTTTTCTCCGGATTTATGCTATGTGGGCCGTGTTTTATGTCCTTTGTGACTTGCAACCGGCCCACTCCCACCAAAGGTAATTTTGCGTGTCAACACAAGCATAATTTCCATACATGATTATCTGGTATTGGCAATGTCCAATATATGTGGTATTTATTAATGGAATATGTGAGAAAATATTCAATAAGTTGATTCTTCACGTTAACAAGATACTTTCTCACCTACCATTGAACGTGATGCCCGATATAAAAGAGTCACGCTGCGATCACCATCAAGTCATGTTGTGGAAGAATCTCTAGCCCGACATGCTCGTATTGATACGGGTGGATGGAAAAGTCATGGCTCAAACTCAATATTTCGTAACGGCTAGGAGATTTGACATCTACTGGCTGCCTATTTCCACCTTTTTAATGATAAAAGAATTTATTATTGCACGTTTAAGTTTCCTGAAGTCTGCATAAATTATCTAATATTTGAATTTCAATGTCAAGGTGATCACTAATTTGAATTTTATGTATAGTTACCAAAATTTTCACCTATGCTATAATATATTGAACGGTGTTTACTGAAAGTAAATCCGAAGATAGTAGTTTCCAAATTTACAGCTCGTTTGATAACTCGATTAAGTCGCAAAAACTAAAATATTTAGCACTCAATAAAATTAAACACTATTGATAATCAAGACTAGGTTAAGCTTAAAAGGTTTAATTAAGTTAGAAAATCACTAATTTGCTAGGTAACAAAGGCCACTTAATTCATTGGATAGAAAAAAGATATCTATTGGTACTCAAAGTCTTGTTAAATATTTTGCAAAAACTTAGTAATAGTACTCCTGATTAGTTCAAACTATTATTATTTGGCATTCAATGTTCACTTATTATTAAACATATCTTATTTCATTTTCGACATTGATAAAATTGAAAATTAAGTGCTGAAAAATTGAGGGCATTAATGGCATTTATCTCAACTTAATCATAAAAAATTTCAAATCCTCAGGGTCATGATGACCTTGAATGAGCTTTGCGTTCGTGAAAAATATTCCTTATTCAAGAAAGGATAATTCTGTAAATTTTCCGTATGTCTTCATCTATTAGGTATTGACATAAATGGAGAGCCCCCATTCATAAAGAGGAAAGGAGTCTTTATCCTCGTTATGGTTATGCATAGGTCCCAATCCGGTTCTTGGTGGGTCTCAGTTCAAAAAATTTGGAATCGGAAATAACCGGTCTGGCCAATATTTCTTAATTTTTTTATTCTGAAGCAAACTCTAATTTGTAAATTATTTTTTTCTTCTAATGTTGGGAAACTTCCACTTGTAAGGAATAGAAGAAACAAAAAAGAAGAAGAAGAAATCACCGGTTTCAGGAGTGACCTTGGAATCAAGGGGGGCGATTCTCGAATCCATAAATTGGGAACCGACCCTAACCGGTCTGATGCCAGGGTCCAGGGTGGGAACTGACCCTGGAACTGATCACCCCTAATCCTCGTACTTGAATTAACATGTTTAAGATTTTCCATGCGTAATTTGGAATTAAAAAGGGATATCCAATCTTTTTCAAATTTCACATGGAAAGATGTAATTGACCTCCTTGTCAAATTAAGTGTATTTTGGTAAAGAATGTTTTCATTTGTCATTTTCATTTAGTACTAAACAAATTTGCTTCAGATGATATACGCTATATTTAAAGTAAGCGAAATTTAAAATAAGCGCATTCTAAAAGAAGTAATAATATTAAATGCAGAGTAATTCAAATGATTTTCATTTTTTATCAATTGAATGTAATGCCCAATTTAGTGAATATTAAGTAAAATATATTCAAGTAATAAAGTAATATATCATTCACATTATTTCAATTGATGCTTTTATTCACGTAGTTAACAAGAACTATACTTCAAATTATGAGTGTTGTTAGTTTAAGACGATATTATTCTCTTTTTGAATTATTTTCAGATTAAAAGGACTAATTTTACATTTGAAAAAATTTTATCTTTATTTTCTTCTTTTTTTCAAATATAAAATCAAAGACATAAGTCGAAAGAAGATAAATATTTGAAAAGGATAATTGAAATGTAATTCAAGATTTTATATTATTTCTTTTATTGGACGAATCCACTTAAGAATAATATATTTGCTTTCTATCCATTCTAAAGTTTAAATTTAAATATAATAAAAAATAGACGCTTGAGGATGACAAATTACAAAACTAATGCTAATTGAACGAACGTGGGCCATGTGGCATGATTATGCAAAACAAATAGGCCAAGTTTGCCATGTGGCGATCACAAAAGTGCATATTCTCTAAGGTCCGGCTTTATCTGTAGATATAAGATGAACAAATATTGATATATGTAATCACATATTCCTTGTCATAAGCTTTTATAAATTTAACCATTATATAACTTTTAGAGGAAAGTCATTTAGTAATTTTTTTTTTTGGTTTTAAAATCCAAAACAAACCGGCCAAGTTTGCAAGAGAGCAAGACAAACGTCCATGTTACTAGATGTCTGGAGGTACTTATATTAGAAGCTAAAGCAAAACAAAGTACATTTATTTTTCATAGATCTTCCTTAGACTGCTAAGTAACTAGTCTCCGTTACTTGTGGTTTTGCTATTGCCAGATTCAAATTGTCTTTGCATGGCAAAATTCCATATCCACTTCCAGACAAAGTAATGATCGTGAAGACCACATGACTCCATATGAAGTTCAGATTTTACATGAACTAGGCAATGACAATGTACTCAAGAAGTTTCTTCTTGATTTTTTGGAGATTAGTCAATGCATCACCGATGTCCGTTCGTTCCCCGGGAGACTCAGAAGAGCAAGCGACTCCTATTTCAAAGATCGAAACCAAACATTCATGAATACAACACCAGCTTTTGTTCTTGTCCTCCGGAGCGACTGTTTGTCTCTTCTTCGACTCCTCAAAATCTTGAAGCAAAACAGGATCGATTACCTTTTCCACTCGGTCTGCCAAAGCTGCTGTCACGAAGCAATGAAGGTTTAGCCCATTTTCAAACATGTCATCGGTCGGCCTCTTGCCTGTGAACATCTCCAAAATGAGGACTCCGAAACTGTACACATCTCCTTCCATGGATACCGCACTTCCGAAGCCGTACTCTACAATAGTCAATAGAGTGTAGTGATGCATAGTCAATAATTGAGATTAAAATATAGTCTTGGTCATGTTTCATGTTTATGCCTTTTTCCAAGGATCGGTCTTCAAATTACGTGTTCGATATAAGCAAATAAACTGAAAGACCTAACTGTTGCATCATTACCTAGAGCTATGTAGCCACAAGATCCTTTTACCCCGACAGAGCTCAATTGATCGGCTAATAACTTATGCGTTACTTCTGGAAGGTACCTGGCAAGTCCGAAATCACCTATATGTCCGGTCATTTCATCATCAAGAAGGACATTGCTAGGCTTTAGATCACAATGAATTATAGGCATTTCACAATGATGATGGAGATAATCTAATGCACAAGCAACATCAATGCCAATATTTACTCTCTCAAGTAGACTCAACTTGCTTCTCGTTGTATATTGCGGTGTTGTTGGGTGCAACCATTCATCCAAGCTCCCATTCGACATGAATTCATAGACCAGTGCCTTGAAATCATTTCCATGAAAATCAAATCCAGAACATGCCGTGAGTACCTTTACGAGATTACGGTGTCGGATATTTCTCAAGGCCCTGCACTCGGCCATGAAGCTCTTGGAAGCTTCATGACATGTAAGGTCAAGAATCTTGACGGCCACGATCGACTGGGTCTGATCAAGAATCCCTTTGTACACGGACCCAAAACCGCCCACACCGAGCAGATTGGTGGAGGAGAATCCACCCGTCGCTTTCAGTAGACTATGATAAGAAACATGCAAAAGTCCATCTTCAGAAGAGCTCAAAGCTGATGCTTTCTTATTGTGTCTATACCGAAAGAAGTATAGCAAAGAGAATATGCAGGCTACTCCTACAACAGCAGAGACTGTGGATATCAGAATTTTTGCACTTTCGCTTATTCTCTTCAATTTTGACTCCTTGTAATTGCATTTCGGTAGTTGAAAATCTGGCAGACCCTGCAAAGCTTCTTGTTTCCAATGACTGAAGTTGAAATGGCACTTCTGAAAATTCCTGTTGTTGGTAAAGCACCCTCAAAATTGTTGTAAGAAAGGCTCAAATTTGTCAGATTCAACGACGCTAAGAATTCCGGTATTTGGCCTGATAATCGGTTGTTGGAAACATTCAAAACCTGAAGGCCTCTCATTGAACTCAGAGTCGATGGAAGGGGCCCTTCAAAGAAATTATTCTGCACATATAGGCTTTCCATGCTTATACAACCGCCGATACTACTTGGAATTTGTTGAGATAATCTGTTCCCGTCAATACTTAGTACACCGAGATTTTTCAAGTTTCCAACTTCTCTTGGAAGGGAGCCGGTGAGACTATTTTGAGACAAGTCCAGATAAATGGACAAAGATGAGAGGCCCATAATTTCTGGGGGTATGTTACCGCTGAGGTTGTTGGTTGAAAGGTTCAAGAGAAGTAGATTCTGGCAGTTTCCTAGAGACGATGGTATTGAGCCCTGAAGATTATTGATATACAAGGCCAATTGGGTTAACATTCTTAAATTGCCAATAGATTCCGGTATCTGCCCCGAGAATTTATTTTGGCCGAGACTCATAACCTTTAGCTTGTTCATATTTCCGATCTCGGAAGGAATGTTTCCTGAGATGTTATTGCCCCCTAGTACCAAAACTTCCAAATTGATGAGATTTCCGATTTGAGAAGGTAAGGTTCCAGAAATACGATTGTAACTTAACCCGAACTGTGAAAGGGTGATAGAGAGGTTACCGATACAGTCGGAGATTGGTCCTCCAAAAGCATTGCTCTCTACACCCAATAAATTCGAGTTTGTGGAATTGGTTAAGGAGCAGAGGAAGTCCAAATCAGTAGATTGCCCACTTCCTAAGCCGTTTTGGCTAATAATAAACCGACTGAGTCCTCTCCTCTTTGAGAAAGAAGGAACTTTCCCAGTAAAGTTGTTCGACTTGATTATGAATCCACCAAGGTTAGAGGCATTGGATATTGACTCAGGAATGGGTCCAGTGAGGTGGTTGTAATCCAAATAGATTTCCTCGAGATTTGGAAGAGTGAAGCCTAAGTAACTAGGTAAGCCCCCCTTTAATTGGTTTGAGGACGCATAAAGGATTGTCAAAGTGGATATATTGAAGATTGAGATAGGAATCGTACCTATGAATTTATTCCAGCTGAGAGCGAGGGCATTTAGGTTTCTTAGCCTGCCGAGAGTCTCTGGAATCGTACCACCTAGGTTATTTAATGTTGTACCAAAGACTTGAAGAGAGGATAAGTTTCCAAATGACGGCGGAATGTTTCCCATCAAGCTGTTGGATTGAAAAATAAGCGCTTGGAGCTTGTTAAAGTAGCCGAGTTCCGCAGGCAAATTTCCTTCGAGCGTGTTGAAGCCTAAGTTAAGAACAAGCAAATTAGAGCAATGGGAGAGATTCGAAGGGATTTGTCCGCTAAATGAGTTGTTATCAAGGAACAACTTCTGTAACCGAAACAAGCGGCCGAATTACGGGGGAATTTCGGAGTGAAAACTATTGTTTTGCATATGAACTTCCCTCAAAAAGCTCATATTACCAATATGGGGTGGTATGACCCCATCTAGGTTCTCGGAGCTGAGGTCCAATACAGTGACTCTGTGGTATCTACGACCACATGTGACACCATACCATTCACAAATTTTGCTAGTATCATCCCACGAACTCAAAACCCCTCCAGGATCGGCTATTCGGGCCTTGAATTCCAGCAGAGCCAACCGATCGGTCTCGTTCCCGCTGGCTTCTACCAAAGCCAAGACACTCCCTAACAGAAGAATGATGGAAGTTAAGCATGACAATGACCCGGATAAAATCCGATCTCTATTGGGAAGGTCCATGAGGATTTGTAGCAAAGCGCTCTCAGCTCGAGTCTCTTTCGATTATTGTGTGGCGTTGTTGCGGAATAATTTGCGAAATATATAGTAGTAGGCAACGTTATCTTCCACACTAAGACACGTTGATGTCATCGGCACAATCGTGACAGATCGTTTATGGGCCTCTCAAGTTGAGAAAATTACAAGGCCGTGATGATCAAGTCAGTCAATGAAACTATTGATCATCAAGTCAGTCTGCGAAAGCTAAAACACCATGGGGCCCTAGTTTTGTTCTTCATCAACTATGTCTTTCCAATCCCCGAATTACCGGGCCGTTTAGTAGGGGTGACGACTCTAGTCTTTTCCGCACGCAAAAATCTTGACTTTCCGGTCCTCCGAAGCAGAACACTATTGACCGTATATGTAAGTAGGTCTATTTCACAATTTATAATCAACTTTACTTTTATTTGTCAATTATAATATATATCTTTTCTATAAATTATACAATTTGGAATAGCGTTATTTATTACAAAATCGAAAATAGTGCTCATACATAAAAGAGATCAAAATCTGTTCTATACTTAAGAAGAATTTATTTCAAAATATTACCTTTTAGATTCATGTTGTACCTACTTCAAACTTGTTATACCAATATGCAAACTGCATTTTGCATCTTGAACACTTTTAGATGGATTATTAATTAATAATAACAAAGTCCACTCTATTATATTATGATCTTTAACATTTTAATATAGTCCCAAGCTATACAGCCAGTTTTTTTTTTTGATCGAAATGCATACGGCTAGTTTTTTTTTGGTCGGAGTATACGGCTAGTTAGAAAGTAAAAAAAGTTGCAGTTGGCAGATGATATTTAATTGAAGAAGTGTGAGAGTTCCAGTCAAGTCAGCGATCCTTCTTCTCCAACTTCTTTTGACACTTCACATGGGAGAAGTCAAAAGAACGTGTTTCATCTGTCCAACCTTTCGTTTGCTCTTATGGAAAAATGGGAAAAGTCGTAGAACGTGTTTCATCTGTCCAATTTTTTCGTTTGCTCTTTAACGTCGGAAAATGGGAGAAGTCGTTTTTCGTAGGAACGTGTTTCATCTGTCTAACCTTTCTTTTGCTCTTTAACCCTGAATCAAGGAATTAAAAGAAAAACCCAATTATGGAAAGTCATAATATCGAATTTAGTTCATTATTAGAAACACATCGAATCCTTACTGTAATAATAGGGCCCAGCCCAAAGGCCAGTTATTAAGGGCATGCCTTTTCAAAGGCTTGCTGCTCTTTGCGGCATAAATCGAACTCATTTGTGTGGTAATACATGCAACCGACATAAGCATCCATCTCTTTTGTACACCTCTGGTGAAGATCTTTCAGTCTGCGCAGCCATAAATACATGGTTTAGATACTACAATGGAAAGAGGTATGTAAATTGCAACAGCTACTTTTATCAGTTGAAAGGGGTGTCAAATTTTTTCAGCACCTCTATTTAAGCCTCTAAAAAATCCATTTGCATCTGTATACTTCCGTGGGCAAACATCATGAATCAATGACAGTAAAGCTTATACCTAGTTTATTTGCCAATGTAAGCATTGTGCAGCCCAAAAATGAAGACTGACTAATGCGATGACTAAGAGGCCCACGAGTATGTATGCATCTAAAACTGCGAAAAGAAGTAGACTGCATTCCTCTCACTCGAAGTCGAAAGTGCATAGCCCATAAGTCAGTCACAAAGCCGAGTGCTCTCTATATCAAGATCATCAAGTATCTAATATGAAATCCCCTTCATCAATTTGTGTAAGCAAAGTCTACCGATCCAAGCAAACGTGCTAGATCCCGCACACCACATCTTTATTTTTACTTATGGAAAGGAAACTTAAACGCACTGATTCTGAAGCAATTAATCCTTAAATGCTGCACAAAACAAAAGCCTGTATGACTACCTCCAAAACAGAATTACTTGTTCTACCAAGAGATTTGGAATTTTGATCCGGAACTAAAACCTGAGGTTCTTCTAAACTACATCTGATTTAAGCCAGCCAATAAAGAGGTCTAAGGAAAGAAGGTTTCAGCCAGTTACGAAAGGAGCTCCATGTGAAGTACTCTATACAGTGGTACATATTGTATGAACGAATGAAATAAGGATGGTCGGCATCGAGAAAGGAATAGAATCAAAAGGAGAATATTCTTAATGTTTGATTCTGATGGAAAAATGGAATGCCCCTTGCTTGTGTTTCTTCTCCATTCCACTCGAATGACCCTTGCATTGAACTGGCAAAGCTAAATGAGCCTTTGTTTTTCCCTAATGTACCTTTCCTTCTCTCTCTTTTACTTTTACGGAAAAGACGAATTAGAGAAAACACACGCAAGGGGCATCCGTTGGAATGCTAGTTCCTATTCTAACACAATTGCATTAGACACTGAGTGGAATGTGGGCATAAAAGAAAATTAAATTGTCCGTCGAAATCCATTTCAAAAGATTGGCATGTTTAACCGCGTAAGAACATAGACAGCTAAAGACTGGCCATATGAGAATTGGTGAAGCGAAGGAATGTCAGATACCCGATACCATGTTCTGTGCTCTCCTCACCATCATGACTACATTACGAACTCGTATACCCCATACGCAAACTACCTTATACCAAAACCTTTCCCACTACCATCCTCAGTTGCTAATGATTCCAATTGCCCATTTTGACTACATTCTCGTATACCCAGTATGCAAACTGCCTTGTACCAAAACTGAAGGAAACAGATTCCTAAACATAATGCAAAAAACGCGGAAAACGTGCCCATCCTATATTTGAATCACCGATCGAACGAAGCATATTACGTAAACGAACATACCTCTGCCACAGATTAAGTGCACCTATTGCAGCCTCAAAAGAGAAAGCGATCCTTCGATTGTCAAGCAAAGTCGTTTTTTTCCTTTTTTTTTCAATTGAGAGTAAGTGTTTCTGATAGTGAACCAGCACTTACAAAAACTCACGTAAGTTTTATTCTTCTCACCTTTGTTCCCATAAAATAACTACCATTTGCGGTTATTTTCTTTCATGGGCAGCCCATTTATTCACAAAACCCATCATCTCCCACTCGCACATGGTGGGTTAAACATAACTCTTTCTTCTTTGCAATGTTTATACTAGCAAATAATTTGTGTGACCAGCATACTTCGAGAGCTCGTTGCCATGCATCTGTTAGGAATACATAGCAGCTCAAATTGGGCATAACGTTTTCGAGCAGATATAGTATGCAGTATCCTAGATCAATCAGTCACATTTATATCTCTTTTGATCTTTTTTTAGTATATCGTATATTGTATTCATAACTATGGTTTACTCAAAATCATAATTGGTCGACCTGTGAATACAAAAATAGGATGTGACATCATAAATAAATTGATCTTCCTCTTTTCTTAAACCTCTCTATTTTAGTTCAGCTCGCTTTTCTAGAAATGCTCCATTAGATCGAATCATTCATGACCATTGGCAACACTCTAAGATAGCGAACACTGAATAGAAATTTTGAGAATAAGTCAGAGTCGTGAGGGCACTAAATGAGGAACTCATATCCTCAAGAGTCTCACACGGCATAAAGTTGAGATAAAAAACTTTTGCCGCTCTTATCGGTTGTCTCATGCATACGTAGTATGAAATACGTATTACGGTATTAACTCCTTTCCCGTGAAGCGTATGTCTTTACATTTAATATCGTACAGATGATAGTTGAGACATACTCAATATCTAAACTTGAGTTCACGTATCTACTCTTCTAAAGAATCCATTAGAACTCACATCTAGCATCAAAGACAGATAAAGTAAAATATATGGACTATTTTACTTTCGGACATAGTAAATGTTATGTCCTCATCTTAGCACTTAGTTAAGGTGACATTTTTATTTTAAGATTGAGCTCTCGATTATCACCTAGATAATAAGCTTAAAATTATCTCATCTCTATTTATCATATAGTAAATAGAGGCGATTACTCGTGTGAGTGGGCTAATCATATCTGTCCGATATACTTTCTTGACATAATACACTAAGTATTAAGATGCATAAATATATAAAAAAACTCATAGGCATTAACAATGATATAACAATTTCATTTAAATGTGAATATTCAGGGAAAT
Organism: Syzygium malaccense; assembly: GCA_031216405.1. Taxonomy (NCBI): domain Eukaryota; kingdom Viridiplantae; phylum Streptophyta; class Magnoliopsida; order Myrtales; family Myrtaceae; genus Syzygium; species Syzygium malaccense. Next base: position 12,753,245 of record CM062254.1, read on the forward strand.
TACAATTTTCAGTACATCAACATCTACGCTGTCCTAGAGATTTTACATGACCATTGAAAACATTTCTAGGAATTGGCTTCGTTACAGGATCTGCTATCATTCTATGCGTAGATATGTACTGCAAGTTCACATCCTTTCGTGCTACCATATCTTTAACAAAATTATACTTGGTATCTATATGTTTGGTCTTGCCATGATATTTTGGATCCTTGGTGTATGCTATTGCTGCTTAGCTATCACAATTGATTAACAACGAACTTGCAGCATGCTCAACAACACCTAAATGATCCAAAAATCTCTTAAGCCAAACTCCCTCTTGTACTGCTGCTGATAATGTCACGAACTCGGCTTCCATGGTGGATAATGCTATACATGTTTGTTTCTTACTGCTCCAAGATATGACGCCATTATTCAGTAAGAATGCAAATCCAGAGGTAGATTTCCTTTAATCTAAATCTCCTCCCCAGTCAGCATCTGAGTAGCCTTTAAGTCGCAGATCCTTTCCTTGATAACTCAGAGAATAATCAGTTGTACCCTGTAGATACCTCATGATTCTTTTGACGGCTTTTCAATGTGCTTGACCTGAATTGGATTGGTATTTACTTACCATTCCAACTGCGAAACATATGTCAGGTCTTGTACACATCATAGCATACATTAAACTCCCAACAGCACTAGCATAAGGAATGCGTTTCATTTGTTCCTTCTCTTGTGGAGTCTTAGGACACAACCTACAGCTCAATCCTTCATCTTTTGCAATAGGAGTATCCATGGGTTTACAGTCATGCATATAAAATCGTTCAAGAACTTTATTGATATAAGTCTCTTGCGAAAGAGACAATAATCTCTTGGAACGATCTCTTGAAATCTTAACTCTAAAAATATATGCAGCTTCACCCATATTTTTCATCTCAAAATTAGATGATAACCAACTCTTAACAGTATTAACCAACTTCATATTGCTTCTGGCAATCAGTATATCATCAATATATAATGATAAGATCACAAATTGATCTTTGGATCCTTTGATATATACGCAATAATCTTCATCAATCATTGTAAAATCATAGGCCACTATGGCATTATGAAAACGTGTATACCATTGTTTTAAAGATTGTTTAAGGCCATATATCGATTTCAAAAGTCGACATACTTTTGGTTCTTGGCCTTTCATAATGAAACCAACAGGTTGCTCCATGTAAATTTCTTCTTCTAATTCTCCATTTAGAAAAGCAGTCTTTACATCCATTTGATATAATTCAAGATCCATACTTACCACTATTGTCAGAATAAGTCGAATTGAGGTAAATCTCACTACAGGAGAAAAAGTTTCCTCATAATCAATTCCTTCATGTTGATTATACCCTTTCGCCACAAGGCGAGCCTTATATCTTTCTATTGAGCTATCAGCTTTTCGCTTTATTTTGAGAACCTGTTTGTTCCCAATAGCTTTGCGTCATTTTGGAAGATCAACCAGTTCCCAAACATGGTTTGACTTCATTGACTCTATTTCTTCTTCCATTGTATCTATCCATTTTACCTTATTAGGGCAACTTGAAGCCTCATTTATATTCCTTGGCTCATCTTCATCTTGTAGAGTGACCATGAAAGTTTCTCCTTCAATGTCAAAACGTTGTCGGGGAACACTTTTACGACTTGTTCGCCGTACGGGAGATTGTACACGTGGTACATCATTCTCCATTACGCTCCCACTTGGATTGGATAATGACGGTATCGTCTTATCAAACGATTGCAATTGAGATTGAGTCGAATTTAATTCCTCACTTCTCACATTGCTCCCATTCAGACGAACTTCATCAATTTCATTATTAGGATCCAAGGTTTCAAATAGTGAGTAATCCTCACCTATTTCGCCCTTCTTAGGAAACTCATTCTCTAAAAATGTGACATCTCGTGATTCAAATTCAGTTATACTCCCACTTTCTTGCTCACCTATAAAAACATATCCTTTTGAGTGCTCTGAGTATCTTATGAAAATACTCTTCTTGCCTTTGGGACCCAGTTTCCCATATTTATGAGAGGGCTCGTAAGTATAAGCAGAACAATCCCAAGGTTTAAGAAAACTTAAATCGGGTTTTCTACCTGTCCATAACTCATACGAAGTGGAAGTAACTGATTTAGAAGGCACATGGTTAAGTACATAGGCAGCAGTTAACAAAGCATCATCCCAAAAAGTGATAGGTAATTTAGTTTGTGCCATCATAGACCTAACTATTTTCAATAGGGTTCTATTTCTCCTCTCAGCAACACCATTTTGTTGAGGAGTATATAGAATAGACAACTGTCTTTCTATTCCTTTTTCATCACATAAATTTCTGAACTCATAAGATAAATATTCTTGAACTCGATCAGATCTAAACGTTTTTATTTTCTTATCTAATTGATTTTCTACCAAGTTCATAAATTTCTTGAAGCAACTTAATGCCTCAGATTTATGGAAAATCAAATAGACATATCGAAATCGAGTATAATCATCTATGAATGTGATGAAATACACAGCCCCATGCCTTGCTCTTACATTTATTGGACCACAGATATCAGAATAGATTAGTTGCAAAGGAAACTCAGCTCTTGTACCCTTCCCGAATGGTTTCCTTGTTGTTTTCCCGGCCAGACAATGCTCGCAAATAGGCAAATCAACTTTTTCAATGTTGCCTAATAAGCCCTCTTTTGGCTAATCTTTACATTCGTTGTTAGCCAATATGACCAAGTCTAGCATGCCACATATTCACATCATTTTCGTAGGAATTGGAAGATGCAAATAGGGAATAACAAACATTAACATCACCACAGTTAACATTTAATACAATAAAACCATCCAAAAGGTATCCACAACCATAATAATTCGTATCCAAATACAGATCAACACCACTATTATAGAAGTTCAAATTAAAACCAAGTTTAACCAACAGTAATACAGACACTAAATTCCAACGAATCTCCGAAGCATATAATACATCATGTAGGAACAATGTGCGTCCACCACGCATCATCAACTGGCACGTGCCAATCCTTTTAACTTCAGCTTTGGAGTTGTTCCCTACATAGATCCATTTTGTCTTAGTCGAAACCCATCGGAACTCCACAAAGGCATCTCTATCCTTCGCTACATAGTCTGCTGCTCCCGAATCTACAGTACACAAAGGATTAGATTTAGTTAAAAATACAGAACTTGACACATAGACAAAGTTCTCAAAAATGTAAGGGGAGTTTATGTGACATCCCCGATTTCGGGCCTAGGAAGCCGAGGGCTGGTAATAAGTGGATTAGCAAGTAAGTCGAGTCGAGGGTTGGTATTGGAATGGACAGCATGATCGGAACGAGTCTACTGAGGGTTGGTCGTGGTTCGATCGAAAGATTGTCCATGAGTTGGCCTAGGGATCGACAGTGGAATAACCCCTGACTATGCAAATGATTAGAATGATATGACCATGGGGTGATCCTTCGACCATAAGGGCCGTTAGTGGAGCGGTCCGGGATAACTGTGGATCAGTCCGGTGTCGGCATGTGTTGGTCGCGGGTGATACTGCACGGCCATGCATTAGTCCCGGGTGACCACGAGTTAATTTCGGGGTACCGAATTTCCACGAGGCTACATGACAACCGAGGGTCGGCCATGGATCGTTGATACTCGAACGTAGCCCGGTCACGAATCGGCCACGGATCGTTGTGCTAAGTCGGGAAGGGCATGGACGAGACGTGTACCAGGCCATGTGCCTAATGGCTTAGTCGCTGCCCGAGCAAAATTGCCGGTCGCGGCGGCCAAGGCCATGTGCCCGGTCATGACCGGCCATTGTGCCCGCCAGCCAGGCCACGGACCGGCTACGTGCCTGGTCGTGCGCCGGTCATTGTGTCGACCCTCGTGCCACAAGTCGTGTGCGTAAGATTCGGTCCCGATCTTGTCCCGTATCCAAGAAATGTGGCCATGAGTCATGCGTCATGCCATTCCTGGGCCGATGTGCGTGTTTGGCCGTGAACCGATCTCTCACCCGTATGACCTGGCACGGTGCCCATGCGGCCGGCCAAGCACTAGGCACGTCGCCCGTGTGGCCCGGCGAGCAGCTCGGCACGTCGCTCGTGCGGCCCGGCGAGACGCCCATTCGGCCCTGCCACGCACCCGACCATGCGCCTGTACGATCAGCCACTCGCCCGGTTTGACCGGCCAAATTGCCCGATGGCCCGGCCGTGTGCCTAGGCCACCCAAGAAGGCTATTTTGGCTTAGCTTGGTTTAAATGGTTGTGAGACCAAGTTTGGACAATTATGAGGGTCATTTCACATTAAGATCTATCTTGAGGGGTATTATGGGAATTATTTTGTGAGAAAACCCTCGGGAAAAGTTTGGAAATTATTATGATGCGGGGTTCGTTTTGAGCGTTAAGTGCGTATTTTCGCGAGACTCGTTTAATCCGAACAATTTGGAATGGAAATCAGCCAATTGGAGAAAACCCTAGAAAGTTTGACTAAGTCAAACCTTATCATCTGCATCATTACTCTCATTTATTTCTTGGCCTCCTTTTTCCACAAGCCTTTATGAAGCCATTATGAATCCTTGGTCATCAAGTATTGACCAAGGGAGAGAGAGAGGAGTCACGGCCAGCTTGGGGAGAGAGAGAGACCCACGGCCAATGGGTGAGGAGAGAGGAAGGAAGAATAATTGGCCATTTTCATCATTATTCTTGACTTTTGGACTTAGGCCATTAATGGGTGGATGACATGTGCGCTTACCTCATCGCCCCGATAACACGCGCGCTTACCTCATCTCCCAAGTGACACGTGCGCACGCCTCATCAAAACCCTAACCCTTGCTTCCTTTATAAATAGAAGCCATTGGGAGAGTTTTGGCTCACTTTTCCTACGTACACAAACCGGCCAAGAAAGAGAGAAAGAGAGAGAGTGCCGAGATAGAGAGAGAAAGAGAAAACCAAAAGAGAAAACCCGAGAGAGAGAAAAGAAAAGCCGACACCGTGAGTTGTCCGAGACCTAAGGCCGTTGCCTTTCCCGCCCATTCTCTACCCTTTAGTTCCTGTGTTATTAGTGTAAGTGAGATTTTACTACCGGGAAATGACGTTGAAATACGTTGTATCACGAGCTTTCCCCGTTCTCAGTCCTTGGTGTTCCGATGTTGTGTTCTTTATAACAAGTTTGCCTTGTTTTGTGTTTTTGCATGTTATCTAACACGAATTAGAAATCGAGGCGCGACACATGAGGTAAATCGTGACTTAACCATGCTTGGAATCCTTGTTTTATGCTTGCTATGCACGTCGTTGTTTGATCGGCCACGGAGGTCGGTAAGGTAAGAATGTTTCGTGTAATGACGATTGATATGTCCTCGCCTGTTAGTAAAATTTTACTTGCTGAGTCTCCTCGACTCACTCCCCGTTGTTTCCTCTTTTTCAGGTCCGTAGGAATGGCGTCACCCCCGGCCCTATTTGGCAATCCGGTTGAAATGAGAGCCGAGCTCTTGACAGTGATCGATGCCCATGAGAACCGTGCCTACCGCAGGATTACGACCTACGTGATGGTTGACGAAGGTCGGGTAGACCTTGTCCCGCACCCGTACGTGGCTTGGTATCGCCTGGCCGATAGGGACTAGGTCGGGCCCCTTCGTGGATTTAGCGGTCCTTTTGATGGCATGGGTGGGTCAGCTCTGGGATTTGCCATGGGGCGGGGCGTGAGGACGGCCGTGCGGATGAGAGCGGGGAGGAGCGAGCGAGGACGAGGAGATAATAGCCGTAGAGAAGCTAAAGACCCAAGCCAAAATTTTGTTGTGTATATGGCTTATTTTTCGGAAGTGCCTTTGAAATAAGAACGTGAAAAATATCGTTTAAGACTTGTTTGCCCGATATAGGGCATGTAAATAAGCACGAGTCCATCATGTAAATACAACGTGCACCGTTTGCTTTTATTGCTTAGTTTTGTCTCGTTGAATTGCTTCCTCATGCTTTTCATATTTAAAATCAACGGGACGTTATAATAATGGTTTACGCTTCACGGACTCGTTCCGATCATGGTCGATCAACAAGTATCGGCCATGAGTGGTTCGGGACGTGACAAAGGTATTGGTTTTGGTATCAGAGCAGGTTTTCCCTTCAGTAGGTGCAGTTCGTGACGACTTGCAAATTGGACGATCTGATGAGGGCAGGGAGTAATGCTGGGGTCGTAAGACCTGATCATTAAGCGGCCTCTTAGGAGGTGGCACCGGGGTCATGAATACCTGATCATTGTGCGGCTTCTGATCGAGGTGGCGCCGGGGTGGGTAGCCTGATCATTGTGCGGCCTCTGGAAAGAAGTGGCGCTGGGGTACAAAAATATACCACCTAATCATTGAGCGGCTTTTGAAAGGAAGTGGCGCCGGGGTGTAGGGCCTGATCTTTGAGCGACTCCTGGCAAGCTTCTAGGACGGCTAAAGAACGAGAATTTCCGAACTGTGCATCGAAAAGTGGAAAATGGTTCTGAAAATCAAGCGATAATAAAGGCCTGGAGTGATAAGGTGCGCTGAAGTGGGGTAGTTAGCCAGGAAACACCCCATGCATGTGAATATGTGTCTGTGCACCTGATTGATCGGTAAGTATGCTTTGATTGCTGAGTTTTGAATGCTAACATGTTCTTGCACCGTAGAAAAGCCTTAGTCGTTGACCAAAGGCAGTACGAGTGCTCCGGACCCGACCTCGACCTTGAAAGGAAAGTCTAAGCAAGATCCCCTAATAGACGAAATTCTGCAGGCTCTTGCGATCGTAGGAGAATTGCTGGGGTAGCAAGTACAACAAGCATAGCAACGACTGCCTATTGCTGAGAATGCAGCGGCGGCAAATGGAAATGGGAATGGTGACCGAACAATGCATGGATTGGTCGAGCAATTCTTGAAGCTGCGACCCCCAAAGTTTACTGGAACTGGAGATCCCGAAGAGGTGGAATCCTGGATCGATGAGTTACAAAAAGCGTTTGAACTGCTGCGATGTTCTGAGGAAGATAAAGTCGCCTTAGCGGCCTATCAACTGCAAGGGAACGCCAGCTACTGGTGGAAGGCGACTAAAGAAACCGTATTCCCAGAAAATGTTGCGGTGAATTGGAATGCTTTCGTTGAGGCATTCAACGGAAAGTATTTTTCCGAGTGTGCTCGTGATCGTAAAATGAAAGAATTTTTGCAATTCCAGCAGGGAAATATGACGATGGACCAGTATGAAGCAAGGTTTGCCCAGTTGTCAAGGTACGCCCCTAGACTTATTGAAAACCCCGTCGACAAGGCAAAACGATTCCGTGATGGTCTCAAACCTGACATCCGGAGTCAGTTAGTGCCATTGAATTTGAAGGATTATAATGAATTATATGAATGAGCTCAAATGATCGAGAAAGATGTGCTGGAAAGGACGATTGCAATAAGACCTTATTATTCTACTTCCCGAATGGATCAATGTTCGGGCAAGAGACCAGTGATGAGGGGAAAACGTCCCTTTATTTCCAATAAGAAGCGGAATTTTCGGCAGCCAGCTAATGTTCCTGGTAATACTTGTTCTGTTTGTGGAAGACAGCATGGCGATGCCCCGTGTCCCGTTCGTACGGGAGTGTGTTTTAGGTGTGGCCAACAAGGTCACATGGTAAGGGATTGTCCATAATGGCGACAGAATATACCTATGTAGCAAAGTCAAGCGACAACATCAATTGGAGTCCAACCTCGTGCTAACAACGGTGATCGTCCTCCAGCTCAGGGACGAATATATACACTTACTCAAGAGGATGCTGAGAACTCCGACGCAGTGATCACAGGTACGGTTTTCCTCAATAACCGTGCTGCATATGCATTAATTGATACTGGAGCTACACATTCATTCGTATCTAGCCAATTTGTGCGTTTGGCCAAACTTGAGATGAAACCGTTAGAGAATGCCCTTAGTGTTTCTACTCCAATGAAAAATGAAGTTGAGGCTACCCTAGGATGTCAAGGGTGTAAAATGATTATAGGTGGACCTGTGGATGTTATAAATCTAGCGGTATTGGCCATGTATGACTTTGATGTTGTCATTGGTATGGATTGGCTTAGTCAACAGCGAGCTAAGATAGACTGTTATAGCAAGGTGATTCAGTTTTATCCCCTTGATCGTCCCTGCTATACATTCGTGGGAAATGGAGGAGGACCTTCTATTCCTCTGATTTCTACTATAGAAGCAACCCGACTATTGCAGAAAGGTTGTCAAGGATTTCTGGCAACAGTAGAGAATACAGTAAAGGAAGACGAATTAAAGTTGGAAGATATCCTGGTGGTACAAGAATTCCCGGATCTTTTTCCAAAAAAATTGCCAGGTTTACCCCCAGAACGTGAGATTGAGTTTGCTATCGAAGTAGCCCCCGGAACAGAGCTTATCTCAAAAGCTCCATATAGGATGTCCTTAACCGAGTTGAAAGAATTGAAGGTGCAAATGCAAGAATTACTAGACAAGGGATTTATCCGTCCAAGTGCATCACCTTGGGGTACGCCAATATTGTTCGTGAAAAAGAAAGACGGATCGTTACGACTATGCATCGACTATCGGCAAGTAAATAGGGTTACTATTAAGAATAAATACCCACTGCCGAGAATCGATGATTTATTTGATCAACTCCAAGGAGCATCAGTGTTTTTCAAGATCGACCTAAGATTGGGATATCATCAGCTAAGAATCAAGAAGGAGGATATTCCAAAGACGACATTCCGAACCCGATATGGCCATTATGAATTCACCGTTATGCCATTCGGTTTGACGAATGCTTCAGCAGCCTTTATGGACCTGATGAATCGAGTGTTCAAGCCATACCTGGATCGTTTCGTCATCATTTTTATTGACAACATCTTGATTTACTCGAAGAATTTGGCTGAACATGAGCAACATCTAAGACTTATACTTCATACGCTTAGGGAACACTCACTCTATGCAAAATTTAGCAAATGCGAGTTCTGGTTATCTCGCGTGGTATTTCTTGGCCACGTGATTTCGGGAGATGGCATATTAGTGGATCCATCCAAAATTGCAGCGGTAGTTAATTGGCCAAGACCAACGACTGTCACCGAAGTTCGAAGTTTATTGGGTTGGCAGGATACTACAGAAGGTTCGTGGAACGATTCTCTAGCATCGCTATTTCCTTAACGCGATTGCTAAAGAAAGAAACGAAGTTCGAATGGAACGACAAATGCGAGCGAAGCTTTCAAGAATTGAAGCAAAGGCTGACGACTGCTCCTGTTTTAAATATACCTAAAGGACAAGGAGGATTCGAAATATACAACGATGCCTCTCACAAGGGGCTGGGCTGTGTATTGATGCAGGATGGCAAAGTGGTGGCTTATGCCTCGAGACAATTGAGGCCGTATGAATTGAATTATCCAACTCATTATCTGGAACTTGCTGCAATCGTGTTTGCCTTAAAAATTTGGCGACACTACTTATATGGGGAGCAATTCGTTATTTATACGAATCATCAGAGTTTGAAATATTTATTTTCTCAAAGAGAGCTGAATATGAGGCAACGATGCTGGATGGAACTGCTCAAGGACTACGACTGCGAGATATTATATCATTCTGGCAAAGCAAATAAAGTGGCCGACGCTCTTAGTCGAAAGTCGGCCATCGCTCATTTGATGATCAAAGAATGGACCTTACTTGAGGAAGCTCGAGACTTAGACTTCAAACTAGAAGTTGGATGTCATCAGAATTTACTAGCTACCCTCAGAATCGAGCCAGACATCATTGTGAAAATCAAGGCGCGATAATAGACCGACCCAGAAATTCAGAAGGTCCGAAAGGAAGTAACAGAAAAGAAGAAATCCAATTTCCATGATACGGACGACGGAATTTTGAAGTTTAACGGACGTCTATGCGTGCCAAAGGATGAACAACTTAAGGAAGAGATTTTGACAGAAGCTCACAAGAGCCATTACAGTATTCATCCAGGCAGTACTAAAATGTACCAGAATTTACGACAACATTTCTGGTGGAACGGCATGAAGACGAACATAGCCAAACATGTGGCTAAATGCTTGACATGTCAACAAATCAAGGCTCAACATTACAAGCCGGGCGGATTATTACAGCCATTGGAAATTCTTGAATGGAAATGGGAGCACATCACGATGGACTTCGTAATGGGATTACCGAGAAGTCAGAGAGGAAATGATTCAATATGGGTGATCGTCGATCGACTGACAAAATCGGCTCATTTTCTTCCCGTGAGAAAGGATCTTCCATTGGAAGACCATGCTGAGTTATATGTTCGACATATTGTGCGATTACACGGAGTCCTGGTAACAATCACATGGGATCAAGATCCAAAGTTTACTGCAAGTTTTTGGCGAAGTCTTCAAACTGCTATGGGAACCAAGCTATAATACAGTACAACTTATCATCCGCAAACGGATGGCCAAACAGAAAGAACGATCCAGACCCTTGAGGATATGTTGCGAGCACGCGTCGTGGATTTCAAGGGAAGTTGGGATAAACATTTGCATCTCATTGAATTTGCATACAACAACAGTTACCAGCAAAGTATCGAGATGGCACCATTTGAGGCATTATACGGTCGAGCTTGCAGAACTCCAGTCTGTTGGGATGAGGTCGGGAAAAAGAAGGTCACGGGTCCAGAGCTAGTACAACTCACCAATGAGATCGTGCAAGTGGTTAGAGACAAACTGAGAACTGCCCAAAGTCGACAGAAAAGTTATGCTGACAAGCGTAGAAAGCCCCTAGAGTTTCAGGTAGGTGACCACGTATTTCTCAAAGTTTCACCCATGAGGGGTGTGTCGCGTTTTGGGAAGAAAGGTAAGTTAAGCCCCAGGTATGTAAAACCTTTTGAAATTCTAGAGAGAATAGGGAATTTTGGCTTATCGATTGGCGTTACCACCGAAACTTGCTCAAGTGCATGACGTGTTCCATGTATCCATGTTGAGAAAGTATGAACCCGATCCGGCACATGTGCTGAATTTCGACGAGGTCGAATTGGACAGCAGAGTGTCCTATGTTGAGGAGCCGGTGCGGATCGTGGATCGTAAAGAGCAAGTGTTAAGGAATAAAACTATTCCCGTAGTAAAGGTCCTATGGCGACACTAGGGCGTAGAGGAAGCTACCTGGGAAGGTTAGGAAATCATGAAGTGGCAGTATCCGCACTTATTCGAGGAACCAGGTATATATTTAAATTTCAAGGACGAAATTTTTATTAGAGGGGGAGAATTGTGACATCCCCGATTTCGGGCCTAGGAAGCCGAGGGCTGGTAATAAGTGGATTAGCGGGTAAGTCGAGTCGAGGGTCGGTATTGGAATGGACAGCATGATCGGAACGAGTGTACTGAGAGTTGGTCGTGGTTCGATCGAAAGATTATTCATGAGTTGGCCTAGGGATCAACAGTGGAATAACCCTTGACTACGCAAATGATTAGAGTGATATGATCATGGGTGATCCTTCGACCATAAGGGCCGTTAGTGGAGCGGTCCGGGATAACTGTGGACCAGTCCGATGTCGGCATGTGTCGGTCGCGGGTGATACCGCACGGCCATGCATTAGTCCCGGGTGACCATGAGTTAATTCCAGGGTACTGGATTTCCACGAGGCTACATGACAACCGAGGGTCGACCATGGATCGTTGATACTCGAACGTGGCCCGGTCACGAATCGGCCATAGATCGTTATGCCAAGTCGGGAAGGCCATGGACGAGACGTGTACCAGATCATGTGCCTAATGGCTTAGTCACGGCCCGGGCAAAATTGCCGATCGCGATGGCCAAGGCCATGTGCCCGATCATGACTGGCCATTGTGCCCGTCAGCCAGGCCACGGACCGGCTACGTGCCCGGTCGTGCGCCGGTCATTGTGCCGACCCTCGTGCCACAAGTCGTGTGCGTAAGATCCGGTCCCGATCTTGTCCTGTGTCCAAGAAATGTGGCCATGAGTCGTGCGTCGTGCCATTCCCGGGCCGATGTGCGTGTTTGGCCGGGAACCGACCTCTCGCCCATATGACCTGGCACGGTGCCCATACGGCCGGCCAAATACTAGGCACGTCACCCGTGTAGCCCGATGCGGTGCCCGTTCGGTCCGGCCACGCGCCCAGCCATGCGCCTGTACGGTTGGCCACTGGCCCAGCCACTGGCCTAGTCTGACTGGCCAAATTGCCCGATGGCCCGGCCGTGTGTCTAGGCCACCCGAGAAGGCTATTTTGGCTTAGTTTGGTTTAAATGATTGTGAGACCAAGTTTGGGCAATTATGAGGGCCATTTCACATTAAGATCCATCTTGAGGGGTATTATGGGAATTATTTTGTGAGAAAATCCTCGGGAAAAGTTTGGGAATTATTATGATGCGGGGTTCGTTTTGGGCGTTACATGCGTATTTTCGCGAGACTCGTTTAATCCGAACAATTTGGAATAGAAATCAGCTAATTGGAGAAAACCCTAGAAAGTTTGAGTTAAGTCAAACCTTATCATCTTCATCATTACTCTCATTTATTTCTTGGCCTCCTTTTTCCACAAGCCTTTATGAAGTCATTATGAAGCCTTGGTCATCAAGTATTGATCAAGGGAGAGAGAGAAGTCACGGCCAATGGGTGAGGAGAGAGGAAGGAAGAATAATTGGCCATTTTCATCATTATTCCTAACTTTTGGACTTAGGCCATTAATGGGTGGATGACACGTGCGTTTACCTCATCGCCCCGATGACACGCGCGCTTACCTCATCTCCCAAGTGACACGTGTGCACGTCTCATCAAAACCCTAACCCTTGCTTTCTCTATAAATAGAAGCCATTGGGAGAGTTTTGGCTCACTTTTCCTACATACACAAACCGGCCAAGAAAGAGAGAGAGAGAGAGAGTGCCGAGATAGAGAGACAAAGAGAAAACCAAGAGAGAAAACCCGAGAGAGAGAAAAGAAAAGCCGACACCATTGTTGAGGAAAACTCCTACCAGTTTCGAAGTTGACAAAACCTTCTTGTTTTATTATAAAATCTGATACTTGTTCTAAACTTTTGATTTCAGAATCCAAGTTCTGAGATGCAGACGCAGATGCAGACGCAGAATTTATTCAGACGCAGATGCAGACGCAGAAATTATTCAGACGCAAAGTTCAGAACGAAACAGCTAGTGATCTGGTATGGATTTCACAGAAGGAATGTTTTGATTGTCTTAAACCTCAATCAAAATTAATCGACAATCAAATATTACAACAAGAATGCATTACAACGGACAAAGCTCTACTTATGGAAACCAAGATTCTGATTGTATGGGCGAACAGAATCAGCGGGATTCAGAATCTGTCATCCAACGGCTACTCAATCTTTCTTTTACAAATCTGTCCATAGTAAAGATTGGAAGATGATCCTCTTGAAGCTGTCCAACGGCTAGTTTGGAAGTAGAGGAGTATTTAAGGAGATCAACGAGCAGCGAGAAGGATATAGATTCAAGAATCAACAAGTCCAAAGTCTGAGTTTACTCCATTCATTTCTCTTGTTGTTCCGAGCCCAAATACTGAGATCTTGAGGGTTACTTTGTAAGAGTGACTGTGTGAGATAGAGAGTCCTATCATACACAAAAGTGATATCACTCAAAATCTGTAAATTCCTCTTGATTACATAGTGAAATCCAGCCGGTAGGCTGTACGCGTGGGAGAGTGGACGTAGGCTTGCTATAAGCCGAACCACTATAAATTTGTGTGCAGATTCTCTATTCCTTATCTCTTACTTTACTTTCTGCACATCATAAGTTTCTTCTGCATCTGAACTTTATTCAGACTATTCTGTGATTTACCTTAATTCCGCATAAATAATCTTAAAATTGTTTTAGTCACCTATTCACCCCCCTCTAGGTGATTCCTGCTAGTCACATCAATTGGTATCAGAGCAGGTTGCTCATTTTTTTTGAAGTGTTTTACTTCTGAGCTAACGATCTATATGGCTAGCTTTGGTGCTCCAGGGCTCATTGAAGGTCAGAGTAATAACAGGCCACCATATTTCGATGGCAAAGAATACAGCGTCTGGAAGAACAAGATGAAGGCATTCATAAAGTCAATTGATCATGCGCTATGGGATGTCATCATCAAAGGAGTCAAACCAAAATCCTCTGATTCAAAAGAAAAAGCAGACGAAAGCAAATCAGCAGATCCTCCTTTGTCTCCAGCTGAAATCTCTAAAAGAGAAACTCTAGATTCTAAAGCAATTTATTCTCTTTATTGTGCTTTATCTCCTATTGAATATAAAAAGATTGCTGCCTGTGAATCTGCTAAAGAAATCTGGGACACTCTCTACATTACCTATGAAGGAACAGATCGAGCCAAGGAAACTCAAATCAATCTTCTGCTTGGTCAATATGAATCCTTCAAACTGAAGCCTGAAGAATCAATTGCTGATATGTATGATAGGTTTACTGACATAGTAAACGGTCTTGCATATCAAGGACAACCAGTTCCAGATACATTGAAAGTCAACAAACTACTGAGAGGATTGACAAAGGAATGGGATAACATCAAAACATCTCTTCGTGAGACACAAAGGATCAAGCCTCTATCAGTGAATGAGTTGATTGGAACTCTTCAATCATATGAGACTGAGAAACGAAATGAGGAGAACGAAACCAGAGGTAACAAGTCAATTGCATTGAAAACTAACATTGATTCTGATGCAGATTCAGAAGATGAAAATGTTGATGATGAAGAATTAGCTCTCTTCATAAAGAAGTACAAAAGAATGAAAATCAGAGGAAGAAATCTCAAAGGGAAGAAGCCCTTTGAAAATAAGAGATCTGTCGATGAGACAGAAAAATCAAGGGATGTGATATGCTTTCACTGTAGGAAACGTGGACATATCAAGCCTAACTGCCCACTCCTGAAAAAGAAAACAAAATATGAAAAAGCAAAGAAGGCATTGAAGGCAGAAACCTGGAGTGATACAGAATGTGAAGACAGCGATGAAGAAATCTCAAACTTTTGTCTAATGGCAGAATCAGATTCAGACTCAGACTCTGATCCTAGAATGGAAATCGAGGTAAAACCTTCCGAAATGACTATTGAAGTGTCGAATTACATTGATGAACTATGCTTTGAATTCAAGACTGCTCTTAAAAGAATCTCTTCTTTAAAAAAGGAAATTTCTTCTCTGAGGCAACAGGATATCTTACAAAAGGAAAAGATTAATTCTCTTCAAAAAGAATTTTGCCTTATAAAGGAAAGTCAAGATTATCTTTCCAAAGAAAATGCTGTTTTAAAAAAGGAAGTCTCAGGAATCACTTCCAAGTTTTCAAAAGGTTCAGAAACCTTGAAGCATATCCTTTCCATTCAAATTCCTTACTATAACAAATCTGGTCTAGGATTTGTAAAGGAAAGTGACAGCTTGATTGATTTTCCAAAAGTCAAGGAGCGATTAAAACAAAGACCTCCTCGACAAGCTTACAAAAATCATTTTAAAAGGAATTTTGTAAAACCTGCTGGCCGAAGTACTCTCAAGTGCTCAAATTGTGGAAATCCACAACATTTCGAGAATGAATGTCCTAAGGTCTGGAGACCTGTTCGAAGAGATTTTGTTAAGACAGCCTATACTAATGCTCAAGGACCCAAACAAATTTGGGTACCAAAGAAAACTTGAGAGGTTTTGATTTTTGCAGGTTACCACAAAAAGAAAAAGAAAGTGGTATCTAGACAGTGGATGCTCTAGACATATGACAGGAGATCCAAGCATATTTGTTGACTTACACAATCTGAATGGTGGAAAAGTTTCATTTGGAGGAAATACCAAAGGAAAAATAGTTGGCAAAGGAACAGTTGAAATTGGAGGACTTACAATCAATGATGTGTCATTGGTAAAAGGACTCAACTACAACCTGATAAGCATAAGCCAACTATGTGATACAGGTTTCAGAATAAACTTTCAAGAAAATACATGTTCAGGGACAAGCAAAGATTCTACTCAAACATTTACAGGAAGAAGACATGGCAATATCTATCTTCTGGATGTCAATCCAAATTCCACTCATTGTTTAATCTCAATCAAAGAAGATGAAAACCTATGGCACAGAAGGTTGGGACATACCAGTATGAAACAAATCTCAAAGGTCTCAAACAAGAAACTGGTTCGAGGATTACCAGACCTGAAATACAGAAAAACAGAACTATGCAATGCATGCAGCCTAGGAAAGCAAGTAAGGAGCTCTTTTAAATCTATACATCAAGTTTCCACTAATCGTGCCTTGCAGCTACTTCATATGGATCTGTTTGGACCAACCAGAACTCAAAGTATTGGTGGTAAGAAATTTTGCTTAGTAATTGTTGATGACTTTACAAGATTCACATGGGTGTTCTTTCTTGCTCATAAAAATGAGGCATTTTCATACTTTTCAAAACTTGCAAAAAGAGTTCAGAATGAAAAGGGCTATACTATCTCTTGCATTAAAACAGATCATGGGGGAGAATTTGAAAATCAAAGTTTTTCAAACTTCTGTGAGGAAAATGGCATTCAACATAATTTTTCCACTCCATATACACCAGAACAAAACGGTGTTGTGGAAAGGAAAAATCGTTCTTTGCAAGAAATGGCAAGAACTCTTTTGATTGAAAGCCAGATTCCTTCTCATTTTTGGGCAGATGCAGTCTCTACAGCGTGTTATATCATAAACAGGATCTTTCTCAGACCCATAATTGAGAAAACCCCCTATGAACTTTACAAAAGTAGGAAGCCCAGCATATCATACTTTCGAGTGTTTGGTTGTAAATGTTTTATTCTCAAAAATCCAAATGATCGCACTGGAAAGTTTGATGAGAAAGCAGATGAAGGAATCTTCCTTGGATATTCAACCACAAGCAAAGCATACAGAGTCTTCAACAAAAATTCTCAGACTGTGGAAGAATCAATGAACGTGAGGTTTGAAGAAAATATTCAGACTCACAAAGATGAATCTGAACCATTCTCCAACATTCAAGAGTCAACAAAGGATCATCAAGTATCCCAAACAATTGAAGAATCCTTAAGAGAAAAAGAAAAAGAGAACATCCAGACTCAACCGGAAAATTCAGAGTCTGTAGATATTCAGAAGGAAAAATTTGCCAAAAACTGGAAACAAAAATCCAGTCATCCGAAGAATCTCATCATCGGAGAAATAGAAGATGGTATCAAGACAAGATCCAAACAAAGGGAAATCATCAGCAACTTAGCATTAATATCAGAGATAGAACCGAAAGAAGTTGAAGAAGCATTATCAGATGAAAGCTGGTTAGAAGCTATGCAGGAGGAACTTCAGCAGTTCAGAATCAATGAAGTATGGGAGCTTGTGCCAAGACCCAAAAATCATCCAGTAATTGGAACAAAATGGGTATTCAGAAACAAACTGGACGATAAAGGGAAAGTCACAAGAAACAAAGCGAGACTAGTTGCAAAAGGCTATTCTCAAGAAGAAGGCATAGACTATGATGAGACTTATGCACCAGTTGCAAGGTTAGAAGCCATTCGGCTACTATTAGCTTATGCTTGTTTTCATAACTTTAAATTGTTTCAGATGGACGTGAAAAGTGCTTTCCTGAATGGATATATTAAAGAAGAAGTATATGTGGATCAACCACCTGGCTTCGAAGAACCAAACAGAACTGATTATGTCTACAGACTCAAAAAGGCTCTTTACGGACTGAAACAGGCACCCAGAGCTTGGTACGAAAGGTTAAGTAATTTCCTTCTGCAAAATGAATTTACCAAAGGTAAGGTCGACACAACGTTGTTTGTTAAGAAAAAGGGTAAAGATTTTCTACTTGTTCAAATTTATGTTGATGATATAATCTTTGGATCCTCTAATGAATTACTCTGTAAGGAATTCTCTAAGGATATGCAGAACGAGTTCGAAATGAGCTTAATGGGAGAACTGACATTCTTTCTTGGCTTACAAGTAAAACAAACCAAAGATGGTATTTTCATCTGCCAAGAGAAGTATGCCAAGGAGATTATCAAGAAATTTGGACTGCAAAATGGTAAGAAAATAGATACTCCAATGTCCCACACATCCAAACTAGACAAGGATGAACAAGGTAAAAAGGTGGATCAAAAAGTATACCGAAGCATGATAGGTTCATTATTATATCTTACTGCATCCAGACCTGACATACTTTTTAGTGTTTGTATGTGTGCAAGATTTCAATCAGATCCAAAGGAATCGCATCTCTCAGCAGTAAAAAGAATAATCAAATACATTGGCACTTATCCAATGCTAGGTCTTTGGTACTCCAAAGATTCAGATTTTACTCTCATTGGATATTCAGATGCAGATTTAGCCGGTTGTAAAGTGGACAGGAAGAGTACCACAGGAACTTGTCAACTGCTTGGAAATAGGTTGGTATCTTGGTACTCAAAGAAACAAAATACAGTTGCTCTTTCCACAGCAGAAGCAGAATATGTAGCATTGGGAAGTTGCTGTGCACAGATTCTGTGGATGAAGCAACAGTTGAGCGATTTCGCCGTTGAAGAATCCAGTGTTGCAATCAGATGTGATAACACAAGTGCTATTAATTTGTCCAAAAATCCGATTCTTCATTCACGTGCAAAGCATATAGAAATCAAGCATCATTTCATTAGAGATCATGTTCAAAATGGTGATGTGAATATTCAATTTATTGATTCAAAGAATCAATTAGCTGATATATTCACCAAACCTCTTGACAAATCTTCATTTGAATATATTAGAACCAGACTATGTGTCACTTATCCTTTCCCTTGAGGTGTTTACAGAAAGGAATTCTTTCAGATTCAAGATTTCTCGGTCTGAACATTTTTCAGACTCTCAACAAGGTACGTACATAGTTTAAATTTTGGCGGGAATATTTCTGGCAAGATATTTTCACATTTGGAAGCAAATCGGGTACGTATCTTATTTTATCTGAATACTTATGCTTATAATATTTTAATCATATTATCCTGATCTTTTGCGCTTTAAAAATATATTTCTTTCCTATCTGATTGAGATATTTTTACTTTGCAAAAATAACCCTTTGCCTCTGTGACCCGTTCTACTCGTTTATAAACCTGTCCTACTCTTTTCAAAACCCTATCTGTACGCTTTTCGTCCTTCTCAAAACCCTCCGATATTCAGACTGTCCTCGTCTTCCTCCTACAAAGATCGGAACTTTCTGCTCTTAGAGTGATCAAAATGCCGTTCAAAAGGAGATCCTCACGCATTCTGAATCAAGACTCTAAATCTACTGCACCAGCAGAGTTTATGGAGCTATCAGATACAGAGTCGGAGCATCGTGAAGAACTCTCTGGGGAGACTCCACCCAAACGATCGTCGCCACCAAAATCCTCCGGTAAATCTGATTTTCGCTTTCGGAGTATTAAACACGTATGGGAAACGTATCAGAAGTTGAAAAAGTATAATGCTTCGGCATCTGTTCTTCATGAATGTCTGCGAGACAACAATCTTTTCTCGGAAGAACACCTTGTCCAAAGCTACACCCTTTTTTGTTCCAAGCCTGAGGAAACTCCAGTCAGTGTCACTACAAAAGAGCCCTCCTCCAAAAAGGGCAAGGAAAAAGTTGGAGAATCCTCCACTCCCTCTGTACAGAAATCCGCTTCTATTAGCCCTAAATCGAAAACTGCCTCAAAATTTATTATTCCTGATGATGATGCTCGTCTTTTTGAAACTTTTGAGATGAAAGTAGGAATAGCATCAGGCGTGCCTGGTAAGGGTGGATTATTCAGAAGTTCGGAGCACAGTATTTGCTACAAGTTGTTACTTGCTAGAGGGATAATAAACCACCGAACTGTGGACTTCGACTTTCTGGAGAAGGCTGACATTTCAGTAAAACACCTGTTTCAACAATTAGGCATGTATGAATTTTGCCTTCAATCTGCAGATGTATTCGCTGAACTCACTGCCTATTTTTATTCAAATCTATCTATCTTATCGCCCAACTGGATCCAATTCACGGTTGGTGACAAGAAATTTGATCTCAAAGCTGAATTGTTGGCCAAGATTATTGGAGTACCACACTACAAGTTTACTCCACTGGCAGTAGCTATTGAAGATGCTTCAAAGATTGCTTCGGAAAATTCCAATCTTGCTCTTGGATCACATCGACATCTCTCATATTCTGATTTATCCAGAAGATCAGTAATCTTGCACAAGATCATCATCAACTGCTTGAGGCCCAAGGCAGCCTCCAAGACCGACCTTTCCAAATCGGAAATCAAGCTCATCTGGGCTATATTGAAAGGTCAACCTTTTTCTCTCCCTCACATCATCATATTCCATATGTACAGGACATTACATAAGGAGAAGGGGCAACTACCGTATGGTGCCCTAATCTCTCGGATCTTCATGTTTCTGAAAATTTCAATTCCTAATGAATTGCGCAAAAGTCCTGTTCCCTGTATGTGTGTTGGAGAAAGGATGATCTCCAAAATGAAACAGTTTGATGATGTGAAAAGTAGACTAAAGGGAAAGGAGGCTCATCAATCTGAAGCAAGAGCCTCTGGAAAGTCTAGCTTAAGAAAAACAGAGCAAAAACAGAAAGCATATTCAGCAAGCAAGAAGACAGCTTCTTCGACCCCACTTAGAGTGTATAGCAAGAAAAGAAAGATCCTTCTGCATGATGAAAGTGACGAAGCAGAAGCAGACAACACTTCCACAGGTCATGTTGATACTCCAGAACATGTTTCTGAACCAACTCCTACAGAACATGTTTCAGAAGATCCAGCACCTGTTCAGGGGGAGAATCCGCAAGAAGCAGCTATGGAGTTCGATCAGCCTGAACCAACTCATTTCCAAGATCAGCCTTCAGGTTCTCAGAACATTCTCAATATTCTGCTCGAAATCAAAGACAAGCAAGTTGCTCTTGAACAAGACATGAACAATCTGAAGAAAATTGTTGAGGAAAACTACAACAATCAACGTCTTCAAGCAGCAGCGGATAAAGCAGAACTTGGGGAAGCCATTACCCTGTGCTCATCCAATATGGATAGGGCTGTAGGGCAGTGCAGTTCAAAGATTGAGGAGGCTGTTTCGATATTGGAAAACTTTCAACTCATTCGTACTCCGACACAACATTAGCCTGTTTTCTTTTTCAAACCATTCCAAAAGTCCTTTTTATTCTTGGTCTGTAACTAAACTAACACTTCTTATTAAACTATTTGTTCAATATATGCTTCCTATTTTTTGCTGATGACAAAAAGGGGGAGAATTTATTTGATGCAGATCATATGCAGGCTATCTACAAAGAAAGTAAAGACACAGATATCAACAGAGTTTGCTCTCTCAAATTTCAATCTGTGATCCATGCGCTAAATATGCTTACCTACTTCAAAATTAAACTCACAATGATTCAATCTGCAGAAAGTTTTGTCACCATCAAAAAGGGGGAGATTGTTGAGGAAAACTCCTACCAGTTTCGAAGTTGACAAAACCTTCTTGTTTTATTATAAAATCTGATACTTGTTCTAAACTTTTGATTTCAGAATCCAAGTTCTGAGATGCAGACGCAGATGCAGACGCAGAATTTATTCAGACGCAGATGCAGACGCAGAAATTATTCAGACGCAAAGTTCAGAACGAAACAGCTAGTGATCTGGTATGGATTTCACAGAAGGAATGTTTTGATTGTCTTAAACCTCAATCAAAATTAATCGACAATCAAATATTACAACAAGAATGCATTACAACGGACAAAGCTCTACTTATGGAAACCAAGATTCTGATTGTATGGGCGAACAGAATCAGCGGGATTCAGAATCTGTCATCCAACGGCTACTCAATCTTTCTTTTACAAATCTGTCCATAGTAAAGATTGGAAGATGATCCTCTTGAAGCTGTCCAACGGCTAGTTTGGAAGTAGAGGAGTATTTAAGGAGATCAACGAGCAGCGAGAAGGATATAGATTCAAGAATCAACAAGTCCAAAGTCTGAGTTTACTCCATTCATTTCTCTTGTTGTTCCGAGCCCAAATACTGAGATCTTGAGGGTTACTTTGTAAGAGTGACTGTGTGAGATAGAGAGTCCTATCATACACAAAAGTGATATCACTCAAAATCTGTAAATTCCTCTTGATTACATAGTGAAATCCAGCCGGTAGGCTGTACGCGTGGGAGAGTGGACGTAGGCTTGCTATAAGCCGAACCACTATAAATTTGTGTGCAGATTCTCTATTCCTTATCTCTTACTTTACTTTCTGCACATCATAAGTTTCTTCTGCATCTGAACTTTATTCAGACTATTCTGTGATTTACCTTAATTCCGCATAAATAATCTTAAAATTGTTTTAGTCACCTATTCACCCCCCTCTAGGTGATTCCTGCTAGTCACATCAACCATGAGTTGTCCGATACCCGAGGCCGTTGCCTTTCCCGCCCATTCTCTACCCTTTAGTTCCTGTTTTATTAGTGTAAGTGAGATTTTACTACCGGGAAATGACGTTGAAATACGTTGTATCACGAGCTTTCCCCGTTCTCGGTCCTTGGTGTTCCGATGTTATGTTCTCTATAACAAGTTTGCCTTGTTTCGTGTTTTTGCATGTTATCTAACACGAATTAGAAACCGAGGCGCGACACATGAGGTAAATCGTGACTTAGCCATGCCTGGAATCCTTATTTTATGCTTGCTATGCACATCGTTGTTTGATCGGCCACGGAGGCCGGTACAGTAAGAATGTTTTGTGTAATGACGATTGATATGTCCTCGCCTGTTAGTAAAATTTTACTTGCTGAGTCTCCTCGACTCACTCCCCGTTGTTTCCTCTTTTTCAGGTCCGTAGGAATGGCGTCACCCTCGGCCCTATTTGGCAATCCGATTGAAATGAGAGCCGAGTTCTTGACGGTGATAGATGCCCGTGAGAACCGTGCCTACCGCAGGATTACGACCTACGTGATGGTTGACGAAGGTCGGGTAGACCTTGTCCCGCACCCGTATGTGGCTTGGTATCACCTAGCCGACGGGGATTGGGTCAGGCCCCTTCGTGGATTTAGCGGTCCTTTTGATGGCATGGACAGGTCGGCTCTGGGATTTGCCATGGGTGGGGCGTGAGGACGGCCGTGCAGACGAGGGCCGGGAGGAGCGAGCGAGGACGAGGAGATAGTAGCCGTAGAGAAGCTAAGGACTCAAGTCAAAATTTTGTTGTGCATATGGCTTGTTTTTCGGAAGTGTCTTTAAAATAGGCATGTGAAAAATATTGTTTAAAGCTTGTTTGCCCGAGATAGGGCATGTAAATAAGCACGAGTCCATCATGTAAATACAACGTGCACCGTTTGCCTTTATTGCTTGGTTTTGTTTCGATGAATTGCTTCCGCATGCTTTTCATATTTAAAATCAACGGGATGTTCTAATAATGGTTTACGCTTCACGGGCTCGTTCCGATCATGGTCGGTCAACAAGTATCGGCCGTGAGTGGTTCGGGACATGACAGTTTACCTTCTTTAGCTCGCCACAATCGCGAGCGAAGTGGCCTTTCTTACTACAGTTATAGCATTTCACCCTCGACATATTCTTAACAAAATAATGCTTTCCTTTGTCTTGTTAATTAAATTTTGGTTTCTTACCCGAAAAACTTGCTCTCTTGCCTTTCCATTTCATGAACCTTTCGATGCGCTTGTGCTTGAAGCCCGAAGCCCCATGTGAGCTAGAACAAGCATAATAGATGTTGGTTTTTGGTTTCACCGCCATGAGGCGATCCTCTTCTAACTCAAGATGGCGCATGGCATCCTCAAAGGTCTTGATGTTTTCATTATGGGTCAGATGCACCTTCATGTGCTCCTAGCTTTGAGGCAAGGAACGGATCACTGCTTGCACTTGCTGTTCATTAATCAGAATGTGTCCAATATCCTTCAGCTCAATGATCATGTTCGACATCTTTCTCAGGTGTTTCATGGACTAACCATGAGATTTCTTATACGAGTCAAACCTTATAGTGAACTGTCTTAGCTTGGTCACCGACGTATGACCAAATCTTGCTGCTAATGCTTCCCACATTTCCTTGGCATTCTCAAACCGCCTGAACTCTCGCATAATATCATTCTCCATTCTACTTAGCAACGTGATGCGAGCAATCGAGTTCTTCTTCTTCCATGCAGCAAATGCATCTCTGTCTCTCTTATGCTGTGCAGTGCTCCCATCCTCAGGTTCTTCCATAAGTTGGTTAAGAGCTTCTTATTCTTCTAGCACATATTAGATTTTCATATTCCATATTTCATAATTTTCACCGTTCAATTTCTCTCCTCTATTCAATTCAACCACTACGTTCTTAGTTGCTGAAGCTATGGTATCTAAACATTTCAGACATATAGCACGAATTATTAATGCCACTCATTTATGTATCAATTTTACACAAACTGATTATATTAATGAGTAATTTCACATAGGTTTTATATTCGAAAGTTCACTATGTTCCTAATCATCATCTAAAATCCTAATGTGAAATTATCGTTAATATAATCATTAAGGTAAAATTACGTTCTTAAAGTTACTAAAACTTTTAGAACTCCCACTCAACCACATGATATTAATAAGACAGATATTATAATATAATAGCACCATAAACTATTCATAACAGAAAATATCCATCAACATCTATTCATTAAAAAAAAAACTATTTACATGATGAACAAATCCATCATAGGAAAGAAACATGAATACCAACACAAATAGTAATATCTACCTAGGATATCTAAAACCAAACTAAAATAAAAAAAAAAATCAACGGTTTATCAATTTCCTATACACAGGGAAAGATTTATTAAATTTCTTAGAAAATCCAAACTTCTTCTTTAGCAATCAAGAAAAGACTGTCGGGTATCCCTTAGGCTTTCTTCATGACGCATTCATTCTTCGCCAAGTTGTATTCATCCCTAGGGTCGAAGTCTTTGTTGCCTTAATCCTATAATATTCTTTCACAAAATCCATTGCAAGTTTTTTGTAGGCTAGGACCACGTTGACCTCCCATAGGCGATGCAACACCTTTTTCCATTCAGATGGAAGAGTGTTAATTAGAACATTCAACTTCTCGAAGTCCGGCATACAGTAACCATTCCAAATGATTTTCTATATCATCTTATTGACCTTGACCACGTGATTCTCCAAATCACCATTTTCCCATCGATAAGCATCTAATTCAGCTCTCAACACTGCAAGTCTTGCCTTTTGTTCAAGCGTCCTAGCCATAATGGGGGTTCGAAATCTTTGTACCATCTTTCCTGCAACATATGCAGAAAAAATCAAATGATTATTTTTTTTTAATTCATCATACTTGCAAGAAACACATTCCGCCTCCCTTCAATTTTTTTTTTCGATGGTCAACGCCGGTCAACGCAGGTCAATGGTGGTCAAATGACGGTCAACGGATGACGGGTTAGGTCAACAGGTCAGCAGGGTCCGGTCACTAGTCAAAACCCAAGTCGGATCAGGTCAGGCCTGCCGGCCCTTTCAGCCCAAAAAATAACCGGCGTGGCTGACGTCAACGTGACGTCAGCCACACCCACACGCGCACACATGGCGCGTGTGTCGCACGTGTGCGCAGCTATCGCTGCGCACGTGCGACGCATGTGTCAGCGAAGCTTCCGCTTGCGGCAGCGCGTCCGGCCTCCACCAGCAGCGTTCCACCCTTCGTTTTGCTCGTCTCGACGAGCATTACGACCCTACATTTTCAAAAATAAATTTTGATGCACGGAAATCGAGAAACGACCTCGAACAGTACGGCTAGGTGTCGGTTTTTCGTACCCAAGCGTTCGTCGGCACCGTTTCACGAATTTCGGCCAACAATCCATTTTATAAACACATTAAACGATCATGAAACAAGAACACATGCTCTGATACCAATGAAGAAAACAGATTCCTTAGCATAATGCAAAAAACGCGGAAAACGTGTCCATCCTATACTTGAATCACCGATCGAACGAAGCATATTACGTAAACGAATATACCTCTTTGCTACAGATTAAGTGCATCTATTGTAGCCTCGAGAGAGAAAGCGATCATTCTATTGTCAAGCAAAGTCGCTTTTTTTCTTTTGTTTTCAAGTGAGAGTAAGTGTTTCTGATAGTGAACCAGCACTTACAAAAACTCACGTAAGTTTTATTCTTCTCACTTTTGTTCCCATAAAATAACTACCATTTGCGGTTATTTTCTTTCATGGGCTGGGTTAGCCTATCATGGGCGGCCCATTTATTCACAAAACCCATCAAAAACCTTTCCCACTACTATCCTCAGTTGCTGATGATTCCAATTGCCCATTTTGACAACAATCTCGTATACCCTGTATGCAAACTATCTTATACCAAAACCTTTCCCACTACTATCCTCAGTTGCTAATGATTCCCATTGCCCATTTTGACAAACATTCAGAGGTAACTAAGAAACTCCAAGGCTCTACTCTTTCGAAGTTTTCTCAGCAAACATTCCCCAAAGCACACACGCCAAGCAAACGACCCAAGCAAACGCTCTCTACACTTGCTCGCATTTTAGACAACTGAACAGACGATGCAGCGGCAACAACAGCAACAGCAACAACAACAATCATATCGAAGGCAAAGGGTGACTGAATCGGGAGGCAGCAAGAAAGAAGAAGAAGCACGGCTCACAGATGAAGCACGCAGCGGGTGACTTGCTGGCCTTTCTCGAGGCGCCTCTTAGGGTTCGGGTCCTTCTGCTTGCACTTAAGGAAGGCTACGTCAGGATCGGGCCTTCGGCAGCATCCAGCGACGTCGCCATTCCAGGTCGATATCTAATTTGTTGTTGGGTTTTCTTCTTCCCTGCAGCAGAGAAGATCTTGAGAGAGAGCGAGCAGTAAATTTGTCACAAATATACTAATTTGAGGTTTTTCGATGTATTAATATTTTTTTTACTTTTTAAGCCAATGAATATTCAGTGAAAGTAATTCTTCTAGAATACTTCTGTTTTACAAAATGAAATGCATGTTTTCGAAAATTATTTGTATATATATATATTGATATTTTCACAAATTAGATTTTCAATTTACTTTCTCGAGAAATTTATTATTAGTGAGTTTCGAGATAATATTAATGGTTAATACCACGAAAAAAGAAAAATACTAAACTGGTATATTTGTGCCATATATTTCCCAAATTAATTGTCGTGTTGCGAAAAAAATCCAAATCGGTATACTCATGATACATTTAGCCCGAACTAATTTTAGTGACACCAAAAATCCTAAACTAGTACATCCGATTGTGCCAATCCCCAAATTTGATTGTGTACCAGGTTGGAATTTTTTATAGTATTAGTAGTCCTAAAATTAAATCGTTTTTTTTCCAGCCTTACGTTTTTTTGTCAACTGACTCGTCCCGAGAATCCAAAGCCAGGTTTTAAAGGGGTACTCTCGTAATTTCACATACACGAGCGTTCCTATTTACGAGAGGCAAATTCAGAGGTATTGTGTCAGAGTTAATCCCTGATTAGTGTTTTATAGTTTGATGTATCAGGAACCAAAGGAAAACTCGTGATTATATCGTGCGCATTGCGACTTAATTCGACCGGTTCGCTTAGGAATTTCTTGTATCTCAATTCTTAAGTTGTGTTCTTATGTATTAACAAATTGAAGTTTCAACTGAGTGTACTCGCGCCGAAATTGCAAGAGCCGGAGAAATGCCGGGGCTTGCCAGTCGATTGTCGTTTGGAGTTCGGCGAACCAGAAACTTGAGCGCAACCGCCGTCAAAGGAGACAGAACTTTGATCTTGGAATTTGAGGTCGAGGTCTAGAACGATCCGAACACCAGATTCCGTAGGGACGTTCAAGCTGCGATTGCTCGTTGCTTTCTCTTTCCCCGAATCGAACTGTCCCCAGGAATCCAACATGAACCGTTCACGATACTGCAAGTAACCATTATTGTGTGGTGAAGAACCATTGTTTCTTATCACGTTTCCCTCCCCGCTTCGCGGCCAATCTGGACTCATCTTTGTAGCATTCTACTGATCGACTCTGGTTCTCGGTTCTTTTCCATCGTTTGGAGTTTCATGGTTCTTATTCATGCCTTTAGATGCTGCAATATAATATGAGGCTCGTAATTCATGAATGTCTGTCAAAGGTTTGACAAAACGGGACATTTTGATAATCTGATTCGATTGGTTCATCTTATTTTTTCTTTCAACCATGATCTGAACAGACTCGAAACCGAAAAAAAAAAAAAGCAACCTGAACCGACCTTAGCCATGGCCACAAACACAATATGATAGAAAGAAGATGAGAATAGTAGACTTCTGAGTTGCAAAAAAAATTCTAGGAATCTCCGTGACAATTGATACATTGACACTCAAGAAAGCTCTACTTGCTGCTCTAGAGGCAGCTCTAGAGCAGCAAGATCTTTCAAACACACATTCTTTGTGGTTGAAATACAAATTCTTTTTTCAAGGCTGCGACCTCCTTAGCAAGCGTATGTGTATCAGCACAGAATTTCCGAGTTTCTCGAGCGCCAATGTATCAATTGTCATGGAGACAAATACTCGCAATCAGTGGCCTCTTTGTTCTCTTCTTTTTCTTCTGAATCATATGTTGACCCAGCCGACGCTGTTTCAATTATTTATCTCCTTCCTAAAGGGAGCAAAAAAGCCTTTCGCTTGCAGCTCTTGGAATACATCTGGCAAAGAAAAAGCCTTTCCATTGCTCACAATGAACTCCCCACGGATAAAGCCGTGAATAACTCTGACCTTATTCTCCAATATTCGAAGGATTAATGCTCAGTTTTCCAGCAAAATTTCTGCAAGCGAGAAACAGATAAGTACTCATAATATGCCATTTGCAACCGAGTCACATATGAAAAGCCTAGCAACACAAGCAGATAACCGAAACCATTTCCTTGCTTTCACTGAGATCACCTTTCTTTTCTCATAATACTCAAGCCTTCAGCAGAAAAACTCCACTAGAACTGCAGAAAGAGAGATGATAAATTTAAAATGAGACATGGACTAGAATTCCACGTATGAGTGATAATCCCACTAAAATACAGTTGATCGTGAGCTAAGCATCAAAATTAGCATACTTTGTTCAGGGCAGTCATATTTCTTAATCACTCCATTTGAGTCGAACGGGTGTATGTTACTCATGCTAATTGTTTAGGTCAGCTTAAATTTCTTCAGCAAACCCTCTTGCTTTGCTATCATCATGTTCTCCTCTGACAACGTAACTTCAAATTGTAAAGTTACATCGTTATTGTACTGCACACATTCCTGCAATTGGCAATTACCTTTTAGCAACAATGTTCAAAGACAAGATGTGATATACAAGGTTGGGTTGCTTGAGAGCTCATGACCTTGACAAAAGGATCCTTTGTTTTATCTCTCTCCAGTTAATAATGATTCGAAAAACTCCCTGTATACCTGATGAGTCCATCAACGTATTGGAAGCTCTGTGATCCTCAGCATGGTATCATCGACTTCCTCGATTATGCCATAAACAGGGTAGCTGACACTTGTTTTCTCGATGGCCCCGCTAAATGCGCGATACCAAGGATCCATGGGCTCTATCATTTCACCATTCGACAAACGTCTCAAGTTGGCAATAATATCTCTTGAATTGCGGTTGCAGATGTAAGAACTCCATCCAGTTTCAATTCCTTCGCTACCATTGACGAGAACCAGAGGTAAGACAGGCATGTACCTGCATTACATGACCAGTATTAGTTAACACTTCCGCATTGGGCAAAATGAATAACAAGTTGGTCCTATTGCGAAAGCGTACCTGCATTACATGGCCAGAAAAAATCAATGACGTCAATTAAAAGGCCTGTAATGGGGGAGCCATCATGATCCTGCAAATGCACATCCAGAAAGCAATATATGCTTATTTACAATACTTTGAGGAGCGTCAACAGTAGTGGCACATGCTTGACAAAGAAATGATAAAAAACAAACGCTATAGAAGTGCGAAACCTGGTCCATCATTATCATCAAATGACCATATCTTAAAGATTTGACACTGCCATAATCCTCATTTTGCTCCGACCCAAGAATCTTCATTATGCATTGTATTTCTCTGTTTTTCATAAATCTGATTAGGGTGGGCTTCCCTCACATTGAGTAATTTACGTCTCAAAGGAAACACACCATAATGATCTCAACCGACAAAAGAAAGCCCATCCATCTGCATCAACTCAGTTTGGTTAGCCAACTCTTTGAGAATGTTCAGCCACGAATTTAAGAAGCTTTCCATGTCACACATCCAAAAGGTACCAGCACTTACTGCAAGGGCCTTTGCTGAATCCCCTTCTGTCAACATCAGTTTGCACTTATGAGAGTTTCTACCTCCAGCCTCAAAAGCATCCTCAAGCTTGGGAATCCCATAGAGGTTCGCTCACTTCGACCCATAACCTATCTTTAGGTCTTTGCTCTGCTCAAAATTTTCCGGTGAGAGGAGTGACTGAACAATTACAGACTCTACCACTGCATTATAGCAAGCATAAACAAAAGTCCCCTAAAAATCAATCGATCAATTTCATTAAATTCACTAAAGAGCGTCCAACCTTTTTGTAGGGACTTGTCACACTCCAATCCGAAGCTGCTAAGAGGAAGTGTCAAAGTTTCCTAGGTTTGAGAGTCAAATGCAGGATTGTCAATGAGGGCGTTGACAAAAGCCCATAAATGACTCTCGTTGGGCTTTAAAATTGGCATTCTCACACTTATCACAACACTCAAAACATGGTTGGCTATCTGATTGGTCTCATAATCCACTTGTGTCCCTCCCTTAATAGTAGCTATTCCATTCACAAAGCTGACCTGTTTTAGAATTCACAATGTTAAATTCGTTCGGCAGTACTCTAGCTCTATAATTGCCTGTTACCAAAAGGAAATATTCAAAGTACCTGTTGAAACTAGTTTTCACTTAGGCTTAGAGAGACTTCCCATCTCTCGTTTGCGAAAACATTCACAACTCTTGAAAAAAGAATGGAAAGAACCTTGGGAGGAGGGAGCGTTCTTGTCCGTTTTCATAGGCATATTTTAGATAGAGGTCGACGGGCTTAGCGAATGTTTTCACAAACGAGAGGTGGGAAGTCTGTCTAAGCCTAAGTGAATGTTTTAACACGAACCCTTTTCCTGTACAGCTTGATCTTTGCTGTCTTGCCGAGACACCCACCCAGCCAAGTCAATTACACAGCTTTTTCATCGAAGCAACCACATCATCTTCAGGGCGGGTCATGTTAAACTTTGCCAAGTCTGATTTAATGGAGACCTTGATCCGGTTTTTGCCCCGCCTCCTCGCATGCCTTAATATCGGGTGGACCTTTCAATCTGAGGTTTTGCTGAGAAAAACCTTTAAATCAGTGGAACAGATCAGTATGGGAGTTCAACCAAATCAATCCCGCTAACTCAATGAAAATGGCGAGAACATTCCACTGAAAACCAAAATGGGTGCTTTTGCCATCCTAAAAGAGTGGCAAAAAACTTGAGCAGAAGCTACTACATGACCTTCTAAAGAAAACAGCACCATCCTGACCAAACAAGGGCAGCTGAAGCTTAAAGAGCCAAACGACAACAGCTGCTAACGAAGCACGTCGCTGCCTAAAACCCTTGCTATTGGAGACGAACTGTCAACCCACCAAACCCAACAACGGGGATGGCTTGCTGGAATTGATTTTCGGGCCATTATCGCCACCGGTCAGCAAACGCCCGAAAATCAATTCCGGCGCGCCCTCCCCGTTGTACACAGCTGATCAGATTCTTCTCCGCGTCGACGGTCGCCTTCACGGAGTCCATCCTCGCCTCGCGCCGCTCGTGGCCGGCGGCGTTGACGAGGATCTCCGGGGACGTACGTGATGGCACGGCGCACCATCTCGTCGTTCTCGTACAACCAGAGCGTCTGGCGGCGCTTCTCGACCGGAGCCGATGTGGGTGTCAGGGCGGAGCAGAGAATTTCTTCTGGTGGGTCTCCTCGATGGTCTTTGCCCTTCAGCATTGGGAGCGCCCGACAGGCCATGTGGACACGAAGCTAGAATAAACTCATGAAAGGGTAGTTGGTTCTTTCACGGTGTCATCGACTGCCGAGTATCTCGCCGGAGATGCGGTCCCGGCGAGCACGAGGGAGGCGGTGGGGGAAGCCACCGGAGAAAAGGCATTGCCGTTTAGGTAGAGGGACTAGAAGTCGACGAGGTCGGAGTGGTCGGGGACATCGCCGGAAGATGTAGCTTGTATTGGAGGCTGAGGAGTTGGCCGAGCCGGTTCAAGCTCGAGGACCCGAGGACGAGCTCGGGGATACACGGCAGTACATGAAGAGAGAGCTTTCATCTGGGTCATTTCAGACAAGCTAAGCTCGTGCTCTCCTCCTCCTCCTCCTCCTCCTCCTCCTCTTCTTCTTCTCTCTTCGCCATGCCCACCCCTCGCTCGCTACCTCACAGCCTGCAGTGTGAAACCTCCATCGAAGTTGCGGCTGCAGTTGAAGTTGCAGAGAAGAACAGGATTTAAGGTGGGGGTGAGAAAGAGAGATGCGGAAAACAGCCATTTCAGATAGACGGGAGAGATTTGCGAATCAACCTCCCTCCTGCTTCCCCCCAAAATCAGCTATTATTACCCTGTCAGGAGAGCCGGAGGAGAAGATTTGCGAATCACCCTCTTCTTTTTGGTCGTTTTTCGATTGATCGGCGAATAGTAAATGTCAAATCCAACAGGCTTTCACAACATTTCACATGTCATGTAAGAACGTGAGGCGTGCCACCGAAAAATCCCAAATGCATGTACCTATCAAAAATCTCAAAATGATAATTTTAAATTAATATATTTATAATAAATTTATTTTTATTAAATTAAATTAATATCACGAAAAATTATGAAATGGTGCTTCTATAATAGACGAAAGATAAAATCCCAAACTAATATACTCGCCAACTGTTATGTATTATCCAACTCAAAATTTTGATAAGATAGAAGGTAAAATTATCACATGTGTACCGGTTTGAATTTTTCATGATCAAAAAATTAATTTAAAGTAAATTTGTTATAAATGTACAAATTTGGAGTATTTTTATGATATTAACCCAAAAGAAAATATCTAATTTTAACTCAAGTCTAAATTCTACCCAAAACTTTCTTTTGTCCCATAAATATCTAAGTCTACTCTAAACTTTTTCTTTTACTTTCTATAAAACCGTCCACATTTAATACATCTCTGTTAACCCTATGTTCTATATTTCTTGTTGATAATCGGGGAGTGAAAAACTTGTGAGCACGTGCTGTTAGAGCTAAGGGTAAGCATGGAGGACCCTTGAACCGGACTAAACCAGCCGGTTTTGGACAGTACATTAAAGCAGGACAAGCTTTAAACCCACGATTTTTTTGCTTGGTTGTGTGATTTGCGCGCAGAGGAGGGAGAGAGAGAGAGCTCACAACCATTGAGCTAATTCCGGTTAACAAGAGTCGAAGGATATCCACGGCGAAGCCCCGGTGCCGGCCCTGCCGGGTATAGAATTGTCGTACAAGCTGCCTCTATCTAAATGTTGCGGAGCCAAAGATTCCTCGCAAGGATGCTGGCGCTGCTATTCCCTAGAGCAAGTTTTGAAGTAGCCTCGGCTGCTCTTATAACGAGGCCATTCACAGACTGTGTGAACTATAGAGCCTGCCTTGTGCCCCTTCAAACTACTGAGTTGTCGATGCGCTCCAAAGAAGACCAGATTCAAACCATTTTGAGCAGGCTAAATAGCCCTGGACCAGAATCTAGTGCTTCAAACTCAATCCGAGAGGAGAAGATAGAAGTTTTGAACATTTCCGATTGAAAGAAGACACAAAAACCCGTATAACACTTACCTTGATTGCATCTAATATCTGGAACAACTTCGAAAGAAGGATCAGCAATGCGAACAACATTTACCTCCGCAAAAGGCGATCTCCAAGCGTACGCACTCGTCTCCTTGACTTCATGCCCGTGAAACTTCTCACGCTTGGCCCGTTCAACCCGAAGGCGGCGCTTGCCAATGTTTCACCAAACTCTTTTCGACTTCCACTTTGGCCGGGGCTTCAGCCATTTTTTGGCCGTGGCAATAGAACCGGCCTTTATCTTACTGCACTTATGTAGGTATATTCATGGAAAATTGGAAAGTGAGACGAACTCCCATTTTTCCTTAATATAAAGAAGGTATTTCAATATGCGTTTTGAAATTAGTCCCTCAAGGATGTTAATAACTTTATTATGAGGGAAGCACGCCACATTTCACAAAAGATACATAATTTTTGGCCTTTTAATTATACTTCTTGAATTATTTATAACTTGTGTTTTTTAAAATTCATCTTGGATTCTTGAAAACTGTTGTTATTAGATATTTCTTTTTATTTCGATCTATGATTCGATTTGATTTATGTGATGGCTGAAAAACCAAATGAAATGCGCAACATGAATATGACATGTCCATATAAAAGTTGTCGCTACACCTTCAAGTACTCGGAGTACAACTATTATCTAAATCTCACTCTTCCCGTATGTTTACAAAGAGACCATTGCATAGCCAAGGACTATTATTGTCAATGTAAAAGTTGGTGTAGAGACAAGAGTTTGTTCATGAATTTGTGGAGCATTCTCCATTTGATTGAAGAAAGAGGGAAAAACAACAATTGAAGTTAAATCACCTTATCCTTCAATCATTTCTTGTTCTGTAAGATTAGCTTTCGGAAGTAATTAGCTAATTTTGTTATTGAAATTTTCGGTGTTGGTGTGGATTTTGGAGTTAAGCCTTTTATAATTAGCATGCGGTGTTTGTGTTCTCGATAAATTGGTGTGTATCTCGTTGGTTTCTGATGAATTCAGCGACTCTTTCCAGGGCATTGCACGACTACTACTAGCGACCGATCAAGTGGAGCCAAAGAAATTAGTCATAACTCGATCCATCGTTGCGTCTCTTGAGCTCTTTCCATTAAATGGTGATAATTTGAGCTTTATCGAAACCGCTTTTGGTGATCCAATTCTGTAATCCACACTCTCTGGCCCGTTCTGCAGTCATAGGGAATTGACTAGCTTATACTTTTGTTCATTGTAATTTGAGATCATACGCTTATGACAGCTCCCCTTTATACCATTGTCGGAGACTAGAGCCTGTAGCATATTTGCCCGCTTGCCAATTATACTTGTTCTCCTTCGTCTCTTGGTGTAGTGTATGTGCAGCGGCTGTGCCAAGGTCCTCGAGTTTCAGATGAATAGATGCTCGATTTGTAGGCAACCGGTAGAGCAAGTTATGGAAATTAAGGTGAACAATGCCAGCGACGACTCGGGAGAGTCTGCGACTAAAGGGACAAGGGTTGTCTTCGCGTATATGGTTTACAATCCCGGTTTACCTCGATTGTACATGAGATCTCGCCTCGAGACAACTTTCGCCCACTGCTCATGCTCCAGCGCACGCTCTAGGTTGCTTGTGTCGAACGTAACTGCTCGAAGATTGGACCCCTAAAGTATGTGTTATGAAAACGGGAGATGATGAAGTGACTGTCCAGTGTCCCCAGTGAGAGTAAGAGCGCGATTTGCTTGAGGGACAAAGTGTTGAGGAAGGTTGAAGCCCTAATATCCAGCTCCAGCTCCAGCTGCGCCTTTCTTTCATTTGCTCGTTTTTGGTGCTATAAACCTTTTCTTTTGGTAGTAATCTCTCTAAAAAATTCTTTTACTCGTGTTATGCCTTGAAGACTATCTACAAGCTTGTTATGTAGCGATTGGTGCAACTGCAAACGATTTGTGAGTGATATTTTCATCCTTTCATTTATTATAAAATTCTGAAAACTAGTTTCTTTTTTAGATATTTCTGAAGAAAACACACAAAATTTCTACGATGCGCGTCTAATACAAGCATATTCGTTTTTCACCCACTGATCTGACTCTATGGAATTTTATGTGGTATTCCAATGAATCATCTGGCTTCTGTGTTTGGAGAATTTTTACAAATGGAATATTATCTCGAACATGTTAGAAGCCTATCACTCGCTAGTTGGAGTGACCCGCATGTATGATTTAATATAAGAAATTCCGTGTGCCGCTTATTTACTAAAATAATAAAAGTGTTCTGCTCTGATTGATTATTCTGACATGATTCATTTCCGTAGGCATGCTTTACTTGGCCTATTTAATGGTGAATTTAACCTAATACGAACAAGAATTGCCCGGAAGATTGTGCAAAAAATTCTAAATGCATTACACTTTTGTCAATTCAATCCTAAATTTTTAATTTGGCCAATGAGTGCTAAACCTTTTACCTTTTATCAGTTGAGTCATTTCGGCTAATTTTAATCAGAAATCGCTGATGTAGACGTTGGTCGTGCCATAACCGACATTGACATGGATAATTTTTAATGATATTTTAATGTTTTTTGAATTTATTTATCTATTTTTTTCTCTTTTATTTTTTGCTTCTCTTCTTCGGGCCTCGCCAACGACGGCGAGGTCAAGCCTCACCGGTGGCTAGCGAGGGCAAGCTTTGCCAAAGGCCGGCCCTTGCCTTTGGCCGGTCACCGGGCCTTGGCGACTGACTAGAGGAGGAAGAACAAAGAAAAAAAAGGGAAAAAAACGAAAAGAAAAAAGGAAAAAGAAAAGAAAAAACTATAAAAATTTAAAAAATATTATTATAAATTATTCACGTCAGCGCCGATCATGCCACATAGGACGGCCGACAATGCCACGTAGGACGACCAACGTCGACATCAGCGATTTCAGGCTAAAATTGACCGAATAGATTTAATTGGCAAATCATGAAAATATTTAGAACTCAATTGGCAAAATTGAAAGGTTTATGACTGAATTGGCAAAAGTGTATTAGATTTAGGACCGTTTGGACAATTTACCCAAAAATGCCTCTAGTAGCTTTAGCTCATTACTTCTCACATAAAGATTTGCATATCATTACATCTATATATTAGATTTACATAATTACAAAAAATTCATTGACATAGAACAAGCACGTGATGCGTGTTTTACATTTTATTTTCTGGGCGGGGGGAGTTCTTTAGTTGTAGCGCTACCCATATGAGATGTCTCTGAACATTTTTTTTTATTGGTTTAAAGTACCTAACCTAAGCTAAATTATTGTAAGCAGAAAAGACTGGCTGAAATAAGACAAAAAAGGACCACGCTCGAACTCTCGGTTGGCCCCATCTCTAAATTCAAAAATTGTGGCTGGACGTCCTCCTCCGCAATTATCAAGAACGATGGTGACTGGTTGCCTAACGGCGCTCGATAAAAGATTGTGGCTTGTTTGATGGGAGATTGGGTTTTGTCCTCACTCATTCTTCCACTAAAAGCAATAACTATTCTCTTAAGGCAACTCTCAATCTATTTTTTTTTTCTATGTTTTTATATATTTGTTCGATTCTACACACGCTCATAGAGCTGCTCAACTCTGTCATACATAATCAACACACCTTCAATAGGGTGAAAATGCCACGCAATTGCAATAGTGAATTGTTGGCCACCGTAAACGGCATCCCGTCGGTTCCAAAAATAAAAAAAACGGGGCATCCCTTGAACATTATAGCTGGAAACTAGAAATACAGTATTGGATTAAAGGTGATTTGTGCACCTGATTTATAATCCATCCTTCTTGATGCAAAATGGTAATGATCCAAAATTCAAGTGCTTCTCCTCTGTTACCTTTTGAATCACTAGCTTAATGAGATTACCCCTTACGCTGCAATTATGTAATTGCTCCTTATGCGAGTTTGTTTTGTACATCAGGGTTAGAAGAGGGATTTCAACTTTATTTATAAAGTTTCTAGTCAAGCCCTCTCATCACGGGCAAGCTCAACTCGGCCTACACAAGTCGGGCTCATATTAGATTAATTAAAAACTTTCATATCTTACCTTATTAGACTAATCCCGTAAAATGGTAAATTACAATTAATTAATGTAGCTCACATAAAAAAAAACTCTTACATAATCACACTCTCCCAATATAAATCTTGCACAAAAAACCTATTGCCAGAGGCTAATGATCCTCCTCCTACTTCTTATTAACCTTTTGCTCTCAAAACACATACATAACCGAAAAAGAAACTATAAAAGCTCACACCAAATTAAAACCCACATTTTTCCACGAGACTTCTAATTAATCACATTACATTTCTTCCGGATCTCGCCATCGCTCCCCGTGAGCACCTCAACCGCGCCCATCCGCTTCATCGACTGGCCGAACTCGGTGAAGAAGGAGTCCTGGTCTACCAACTCGTCGACGATCTTGCTCGACTCCTCGTTGGTCAGGAGTGCTGCGTCGGATTGGAAGAGGCCTTGGTTTTGGTTCAAGGCCTTGTAGTAGTGGCTGTCGAAGGAGAGGGAGCTCCCGGGGTCCATCGCGACGGTGGTGGTGGTGTCGGAGAGCGTCTTGCACTGGGCCTTCAGTTGAGAGGCGTAGGTTGGGTTGAGGGAAGGGTCTTGGTCGCCCTTGCCGGTGAAGTTGTAGAGCCTGTTGCTGAAGAAGTTGCAGTGCCCGACCCCAATTGTGTGCCCACCTGATGACCCAGATATCCAGCATACTTCATTAATTAACTAATCAATTCATCTTCTCTTCTAATTTTGATTAGTGATTACTTTGTCCTCGTGTAATGTCAAGTGAATGTCCAAGTCTGTTTCTTGTTCATATCGAGAAAAAGCTTGGGTGTTTTCCATGGAGTGTTTTTCTTTCACTTGAATAATGTAAACGGGCTATGTTTCTCTCATTGTAAAACCAAAATCTACATAATATGAAATTTTGAAACTAATCTTC
Organism: Syzygium malaccense; assembly: GCA_031216405.1. Lineage (NCBI taxonomy): Eukaryota > Viridiplantae > Streptophyta > Magnoliopsida > Myrtales > Myrtaceae > Syzygium > Syzygium malaccense. The sequence goes on from CM062254.1 coordinate 12,791,886, forward strand.
GCCCACGAATATCGTGCTCCGGTTGCCCGTTCTATATAAAATAGAATGTGTGGTCCAACTTACACTGTTACTAATTAATAGCAACGGCATATGTTAAGCAACCAAATAAAAGAATTGTTTGTAATGATCCTCCGTTACACCTGAACAAAAGAATTCGAATAATTTTGCCGTGGACTTCAATGCTAGAATACTTTGTTTTGTTTTGAAAAAAAAAATGGGGTTTCTATTTTATATTTTTAGATATAAAACCTGGTACAATTATTGTGTATTTTTACATAAATTTTTTTTTACAAAAAGATAGGTATCATAGAGCAGAATATTGACTTACTAGACATTATTGCCTACCCAAGATAACATGGCTAATTTTGACCATACGAAACGTGATTCGTTTGTTTAATAATGTACCTGATAAGACAACAAGGTCATGGAGAGTGAGGCTCTTGTTGGCAAAAGATTGCTTGAGAGTTGTGAAGTTGAAAAATGGAGAAGGAATATTGGAAAGTGCTTCTGATTGGCGGGAGATTCTCCCATCTCTTCTTCCTGTCAACACCTCCCACATCGACATTTGGAACTGCAAAATCACAATTGATTGGTGCAATAATGTGGGATCCAACAAAAATGTCAAATTAATGTAAATCGTGATATAAATCCACTATTAGTGGGAGTTTTCAACAGCCAGAAGCAAGAGAAAACTTTAATTTTGGAAAAAAAAATTATAATTTCAAAAGAAAAGATGTAGATTTGTTTCTAAAGTTGATTGAAGTTACTGAACTTTATCATATTAACGTGCCGTGATACATTTTGTAGAAGCAAAAAGCATTCAATTGGATTACGATAAAGTTAGGATGTCTATATATTTTTTATTATCTACCTATAGATTGATGACGAATCGAAATATGGTTAGGGCCGATGTACCTGTGGGGTCGAAAATAGTATCAAAAAGGACAGATGAACTTTAGCTAGATAGCCTAGTGCCGCCATTGGTTGGACCAAAAGCTTTTTCCACGTTAGTTTTTGTTCAAGGGCACGTGTGAAAGGAGTGTTGATGAGGTTATCAAAGTTCTACTAACTCACATTGAAAAGTTTAACGTACCGAAACAAACTCAAGCTTTCATCACCCCGAAAGTCTTACTTGGAAAGAGACAGAGTCTCTAGCAGCTAAGGCTACGATGTCGGCACAGGAGACGACGCCTGGGCATGTTTCCTCCAGCTTCTCCTTGATCTCGTCTATCACGTCGAACCCTGCTAGTGACTGGTTCGGAACGGCTGCCTTCTCCGCCTTGTTGTTTGGCGTCGAGTCCAGCAAAACCGAGCCGTCGCAGCCCTACACAGATGAAGCGATGCAATCAAACACAGATGAAATATTACCGCTTGAAACTCTCCTTCTGCAACCATGCATGTAAGCATACATGTTTTACCTTGCACGATGATATGGAACAATGAAATGATTCTTCTAAAAAATTTATCCGTTCTCGGTGCAATCTAGACATAGCACGAGACTCGTGTATGCACAAAACTTGAGTATTTCATGAACAAATATATATGCTCTGGATGACCGTGTAGGACAGTAGATCAAAAGATGGTAATTCATGCACAAGGCGAGTTCGCCGCCCCGTTGCACTCGCATGCATCCTCGAATGAAGGTGACTTTCATCGGGTCACACTATAGCCTCGTATAACTAGTTTTACTCACGCAAGTCAAGTGCATATAATTTCAATATCATCTTCTTTTTAGATGGAGAGATTGCCGATTGCCTAATGAGAGAGTCCCAGCATAGGTGCGGCGTCGCGATTAATCTATGCCTGGATGATATAGTGTGTGTATATACAAACGTACCCTGACGAAGCAATCGTGGAAGTGCATCCTCAAGAACTTGGCGGGCAAAGCCGAGTTGCTAGCGACATGCTTCCACGTGATATTCTGCACTATCTTCTCAGCGAGAGGACATGCGCTCTTGTAGAAATTCTTCCTTAAATCCCCTCCTTCTGAATCTCCTATGTGCCCAAAGAAGACAACTACAGTGATCGCCAACGCTAAGCTCATTGTATTCATCCTCTCGCTCTCTCTCTCTCTCTCTCTCTCTCTCTCTCTCTCAATCAACTAGTAAGGCATGCATGTTCATGCATACTTTCATCCTTTATATAGGGGACCCAAAGGCAAAACAAAGCCACAGGGTTTCCATTTTTCGCAGGGTTCACTGATTACGTCATTGTTATCTGCTAAAAAGATGGGGAAGCAAGGTGAGATCACAAAGCAAGCAAAGCCCGATCGTGGTCAAAAGAGCTTTAATTTGACTTGTCGTGTTGCTCCAAGTCTCTGGAGATGCGAAGTGTATTTGGTTAAAGGGTGACCTAAACTACGATGGCTGGTTTGAAAAACTGGCGGTGCGAAAATCAGTGAAAAATTGCGATAGCGACTATGGTGGGACTATGCTACTAGGGCTTCTGGAAAACGACTCGCCGGGGATAGGAATTCCTTGTGGCAGGTGAAGAAAAATCCATCTTCCTGTTCAAAGACGCAGCATTTCAACGTTTCGTCCTTTTAAAATCTGCGAGTCGCCCATAAAAAGCTCGTGGTGACATGCATGGCTTCATATTCTTCGATGACGTATATAACCTAATGGATGTTCTAGTTGGTGCCAACTGTGAATACCAAATCTCCTCCTAACAAGGTTGAATATGATCAGCACTGAAATGATGAGAAAATCCCCCATTCTTTTTGTTCCCCCGTCATTATCACACGTATTAGTTGCATCCACCGGACTTCTCTTGCATGGATAACGACGGCAGTGCAGTATCAGGATAAATGACCCACTAGAAGCCGAGGTTTGGCAAGTCAAAGTTGACAGTATCTGCGAGGTCTCTAAGTGGTTTCCGGTACGATAGCTTTCTTTAAGAACACCGAATTTGTCATACAAATCATATATAAGTTTAGGGTCGTACACGACTTGACCGGAATACAATTATAGAGAAAAAAAGTGTATCATGCTATATGTATACCAAAATGTGGAGACCATACAGCTCTCTCATCGTGTGTTATCATATAGATCGGGCGCATTTTCATTTGAACAAGTAATGTCGGTCCAGGGTAGGGTTTCACCATTCAGCATCGTGCTTGGTAGAAAAGCAAAGGGAAAAATAACATAAATCTTCGATTTGGCAAAGACATGGGTAATTAATAAAAGTAAAACCCCACCTTTACTTTGCAATCTAAGCTCATAAGATATATTGAGACGACAATAAAGCAAGTAGCGACATGTAAGTGCAAAATCCAAGTCCGATACTAGGTCATGTGTGAGAATATTGGAACATGCTAAAGTCCCTCTCCTTGCCTTATGAATTAGGCTTAGCATACCCATACTAACTTTCATCCCTCTACTTACTTAATGAATTAGGACGAGCTGCTTTCGCTCCTAGACTTGGTCAGAAAGTGTTGACACCAAAATAAGAATCGGCTTTAATGCCGAATCCGGCGTATAATGGAAATCAGCCATCTTCCGAAACACGTCTGGACCAAATTCGGAAACATGTTGAGAAGCAAGTGTGAATGGCATTGTGTCCCGAATTCAGTAATTGATGAAAATATGTATATTTACCGAAATATGGACAGTTATAGTTCGGGACGTTAGAATATTTATGCTTCAGGATAGCAACCCTTTCCCGAAATTCGGGAGGTTCGCACTTCGAGAATACACTGAAGAATCACAGCCCAGCCATGTAAATCACGACAGCAAGAAGTTATGAGCAGGAGTGAGGATAATGAGCACGAGCATATTATGGGAAGTTACTTGTCCAGATTTGAAATAATCTTAGCGGTTGAGATCAAGTTTTGGCGGACAATAAAACTAGAAAAACGTGGTTAGAAAAGGCAGTTATTGGAAGCGCCAAAATATTCAAAGTTTGAAAATATGAAAGTAATCGACGAGCAGTTACAGGATAGGAGGAGATACAAATATTCAGAGGAAGCAAAGAGAAATGGACGACGAACAACAATACAAAAACCATTCAAACTTATCTGCACTTTAATTTCCTATGCATTTTTACTTCCTGTATTTACAGTTTCCTGTAACTTTAGTTAACTTTCGAGTCCTTTACAGTTTTCTTAGAAGTATTGTAACTTAGCTTGAAACTCTGTTGATCCCAGATCCATTTTCAATCCATCCGGTTTCTATCCATTCCATACAATCCTGTGTTACACTTTATTTTTCGCCACAACTCTCCTAGTAATCAAACCACATAACCTACTTTAATAAAAACCGAAGACCGAAGTTTCGGTGAAGGATATTCCTCGCGAAAACGAGCGAACATCTTTTTGGCACGCCCGGTAGGACTCGCGTGGTAAGATTTGGAGAAATGGTGAGAACCAGACAATCTGAAGGAATACCGGTGGATAACATCAACAATCCAGTTGAGGGAGCACGTTCTGAGCATTCTACGGCTAATCAAGTAAAAGAAAGTGCCGATATTCCTCGGCAATTAACTGAAGAACAAGCCCGCGCATTGACACCAGATAATACCTTGGTAGCCACGATGAAAAGGCTGTTTGAAGAACAACAGAACGAGCTTACCAACCATATAGTGCGACATGTGACAGATGTGATAAAACCCATGGTGGTCAATGCCATAAATGAGGTAATATTACGTCCCAGTTCATCTTCTCAAGTTTCGCCCTTTTATGCAAATCCTCTTGGGGCAACATTGTTACCACCAACTTCGAGACCTTTTCATATGGGGTATAATTACAATGGAGGATCAAATTCTCAACCTCCTGTTAAAATTATACCAAGGCCAGAGAATCCTACTCCTATAAACCTTGTGAATGATGTGAGTGCTTATAACTTTCCTCAAAATGTCCCGAATGATGTTAATTTGGTTAATCCTATGGTCACAAATGCACCACTAGTGATGAATGTACCACCACCAGTAAATATGCATAATGTTGATCATATCAGACCACCTGGGCCTTAACCGTATCCTCATGTGATAGAAAATCCTCTTTATAGGCCATCACCACTCGTTAAATTTAACATGGAGCAGCAAGGGTGAACCGACCTCAACAGTTTGATCCTAGGGGTCAAGATCCTTGGTTAGGCCAGCAAAATTTAAGGCCATGGAACCCAGATAGAGTTGCAGAGTTGGTGATGCAACAGTTGGGAGTAGAGAGAGGATTGCCAAGGCTAGTATATAGGAAGCTATATCCCGATTGGGTTGATAACATACCATATTCAAGGGGTTTCAAGATGCCAGACTTTGCTGTATTTACTAAAGAGGAAAATCAGTCAACTGTGGAACATGTGGGTCGATTCCTGGCACAATGTGGAGAAGCTGGAACTAATGAGTATCTAAGGTTAAGGTTGTTCCCATTGTCTTTGTCAAGAACAGCGTTTACTTGGTATATAAATTTGCCTGCGAATTCTATTCAAACACGGGCTGAGATGGAAAGACAGTTTCATTCTCAGTTTTACCGAACGGTACCAGAGGTAACGGTAGCCGATTTGGTCATGATGTATCAATATAATACCGAAACAGTGGATCAGTTTATTGCCCGTTTCAAGAAATCCACAAACCGATGTTTAACATCACTCACTGAGAAGTTCACAGATTTGGCTTTTAACGGCTTGAGGTTTTACCTTAAGGAAAGATTTGAAGGACAAACCTTTGACGATCTCTTTCAGTTAAACGCCCGAGTTTCTAAGTATGAACACTTGTTGAAGGAGAAAGATAAGAAACCGAATAAGGACAATCGGCAGGCAATTGCATTTGCCGAAAGTACCGAACATGGTAGGATAGCCGAAGAGGAGAATGAGATAGCCGTAGCAACTATGGTACTTGAAAAATCATATGTGTGCCTAGCATTTAAACCGGCCAGGGTGAGAGATGTATCCAAGTTCAAGGCTAAGGAGACAAATAACTTTTCCTTTGATATCTACAAGTTAGATGAAATATTTGATTTACTGTTGAAAGATGGAATGATCAAATTATCTGAAGGACAAGTAATCCCGTCGAAGGAGGAAATAGCAGAAAAGAGATATTGCAAATGGCATCACTCTACAACTCATGATACGGAAAATCGCATTGTGTTTAGAAAGACAATCCAAGAGGCAATTCGTCAAGGCAAGATTAAATTTGCCGAAGACAAAGGCAAGGCCCTAATGGAAGTAGATACAGATCCTTTCCCGAAAATGATCAGCATGGTTAATATACGAGAGACGACAGATGATGACAACAAACAACTTTGCACTCGCTGTCACCAGGAGCTAACTCGGCAAGATCGGGAGTTAAATCGGGAGTTTCCCAGGTTCCAATTCATGAGGGGAACGAGAGGGAGATACAGATCGGGATCGTTTGTTCGCAGGATAAGTGGACCACGGGTAAAATCTGAGATTGTAGCTACCGAAGACTCTTCGATACGAGCAAAAGAGGAGAAAATTTACCTAAGACAGACAGCACAGGTGCTTGAAAGAAAAGATGCTAGTCATAGGCATGAGAGAAAGTAATACCACCCTGGTTCATCTCAACTAGCCCCCCAATTCGGGAGTCGATTACGCAAGTTCATGAAGAAAACGAAACATTACCGAAGCCTGCAAAGAAAAAGAGTTTATGGCAGCGATATAAGGAATGTGATCCCAAAGTCAGATTACTTAAAGAACCTAGTGAGAAGTTTGACTATGTGGTCTATTATGGAAATACAGACGATTATCCACCTCCATCATTGCTAGTTGAGCCAACCGGTTGGGGAGATGAATTTAATGATCCACCACCATTAAAATCTCAGGAAATCCACAGAAGAAAAACGGTTAAGGTGCCGTATGACCCTCCCGAAGGAAAATGGTCAACAGTTAAATCGCCGGGACATGCATCTTATAAAACTATTAAGAGGCGTTTCCAGCGAATAAGAAATAGGCAAAGGAATTTTGAGAATAGCCAAGCTAAAGGTATGGCAAGGCAAGGTTTACCTTTCACATCTGTCAGCAGGAAAAGTAATTGGGTCTGGAAAAGAGATCCCGATGAAAAAGATCAGAGTAAATCAAAACCAGGTGATTCGGGAAGTAGCTCTCACCTCGAAATGAAAAAGGAGAAATGAATTGCTCAGGTTCCACAAACAATTAATTTTGGACAGATTACTGTAGCTTTCAATCCAAAGCAACAAGGAAAGGTGAAACAAAAAGACTTGGATCCTAAATTGTCACAAAAAGATGGCAGAAGTTACCGAACTTGCTATTCCAAGATATCGAAGAAATATGGTTCTCCAGTACGGATAAACATTGTCCACGCTAGACTTCCAGTGAAGTATGGAACTAATTTGATAGTGGAAGAAGACATCGAACATATTTCAGAAAAAGAGACGGCCATGGTAGAATTTCAGTTTCCCGACAAAGAAGCCATCATGTTTGAGAAGGTACCTTCTGAAAAAGCAAAACATTTAATATCCTTGATTGTTTCAGGAAGGGTCAATGATAGGTCTATCGGTAAAATCTTTGTAGATGCTGGAGCTACTTTGAACCTCATATCTTACAAATACTTCAAGAAATTAAGGAAAGATGATAATGACATCATCCCATCTAATATTCAGTTATCTGATTTTCTTGGAGAAGTTACCAAAGTCAATGGGACAATAGTTCTTAATTTAACCATAGGGTCCAAATCGTCTGAAACGACTTTCTTTATAGTAGAATATGATAGTTCATATAATCTGTTGCTTGGAAGAGATTGGATACACTTAATCAGTGTGTACCTTCAACTTTACATCAAATATTGGCATTTTGGAATGGTGAGAAAGTGGAATATGTTGAGGCAGATTCGGGATATGCTTCAACCGGTTGGACTTGACATTTATCAAGAACATCGGGATTATTTACATGAACGTTATGCTATTGAATTACCAAAGATAGATCCACAATCCCTTGCTTATTGCCGCTTCGGGGATAGGAAAGCTGAATGGATCCCCAAATCAAGCTTGGCATTAGAAGAATTACACATTCTTTATGGAAAACGAGTTCGCATTGCAAGAAGTTTGTGAAATGTACTTCACATATTTGGCGGAAATGGCAAAGCAAAATGTTGAAGCCTCAGATTGTATTGATGAATGGGAAGAGTTGCTAGTCAAAAAAGACAGAACAATGGAGGCTCAAGATCCGTGATTAGAGGTTGATATAGGAGAGCTTGGTTTTTTCCGCCCAGTGTATGTAAGTACGTTTTTGCAAGGGGGCATGAAAGACAAGTTGGTTAATCTGATCAAAGAGTACAAAGATTACTTTGTATGGGACTATCATGAAATGACTGATTTGTCAAGAGATATTGTAGAACATCGCCTTCCAATCAAAAAATGGTTTCGTCCACATAAACAATTAGCAAGAAGATTTGCTTCAGATGTGGTCGGTAAAGTCAAAGAAGAAATAGAAAGGTTGTTGAAGGCAAAATTTATTGAAATAGCCAGGTATGTTGAGTGGCTTTCAAATATTGTTCCTGTGAAAAAGAAGAATGGAAAGCTGAGAGTTTGCATTGATTTTCGGGATCTAAATAATGCCACCCCAAAGGATGAATACCAAATGACCATGGCAGATATGTTAATAGACTCAGTATCGGGAAATGAGATGTTATCATTGATGGATGGTCATTCGGGTTATAACCAGATTTTTATTGCTAAGGAAGATGTCCCGAAGACAGCATTTAGATGTCCTGGTGCGATCAGGATTTTTCAGTGGGTAGTTATGCCTTTCGGATTGAAGAATGCAGGGGCTACATACCATCGGGCAATGAACTTTATTTTTCATGATATGATCGGTAAATTCTTAGAAGTTTATATTGACGACGTGGTGGTTAAGTCAGCCCAAGAAGATCATCTGGATTATCTCGAACAGGCATTCATCAGGATGAGAAGGTACAACTTGAAGATGAATCCGACCAAGTACGCCTTTGGAGTACGAGCAGAAAATTTCTTGGGATTTTTAGTCAATCAGAGGGGAATTGAAATTGATAAGAACAAAGCAAGGGCTATCATGGAGCTTTCCCATCCTACGTCCAAGAAACAATTACAAATGGTGATTGGAAAAATAAACTTTCTTAAAAGATTCATTGTCAATTTGTCTATTAAAATGCAGCCGATGACACAGCTTCTGCGTCTTAAGAATCAGGACGAATTTATATGGGGAGAGAAACAACAAAAGGCATTTGATTTGATCAAAGCCTATCTAACGAATCCTCCTGTATTAGTGCCGCCAAAAGCAGGCAAACCATTGAAATTGTACTTATCGGCTACCGATATAACTATCGGGAGTATGTTGGCACAAGAGAATGAAAGTGGAAAAGAATAAGCGGTATATTATTTAAGCAGAATACTAACTGATGTTGAAAAAAGATATACCGCAATTGAAAAATTATATCTATCTTTATACTTTTACTTGTACGAATTTAAGACATTACTTATTGCCAACTAAAGTGCATGTGATCGGTAAGACTGATATAATAAAATACATGTTATCCCGACCTGTGATAAAAGGGCGTATAGCCAAGTGGGCATTTATCTTGTCTGAATTTGATTTGATATATGTGCCGATCAAGGTCGTAAAAGGCCAAGCCATTGTTGATTTTCTTACCGAATACCCATGTTTACAAATGGAAGAAAATGAGCAGAGCTTCAGTCAAGTGCTACCATGAACTATGTACTTCCCTGGATCGCGTGCTAAGAGTGTGGCTGGAGCAAAATTGATAATAATTTCTCCCGATGGAAAACATACAAAGTGCGTCTGTAAGTTAGACTTTGAATGTTCAAATAATCAAGCTGAATATGAAGCACTGATTATTGGCTTGAGAATATTGATTGAGTTAAAAGTACAGTTTATCAAAGTATTTGGTGATTCACAATTGGTGGTGAAACAGTTAAAGGGAGAATACCAATGTTCAAATGAAAATTTGATTGGTTATTACTAATTTAGCTAAGAAGCAATTAGAGCAATTCAGAGAGTATGACATAGTCTATGTTAAAAGAGACAAATTTTGAGGCAAATGAGTTAGCTCAAGTAGCTTTTGGATATCGAATATCAAAAAAATTAGCAGACATCACAACTACCATAACGCTATCGGTACCTTCCATTGAATAAAGAAAGATACCGATAGCAGTTAGTAAAGTAGTCCGAGAGGATTGGAGACAAACCATCATTGAATATTTGAAGAATCCAGATTCAAGATATCAAAATCTAGCAAACAAGACTTTAAATTTATTTCTATTTATCCAATAAAGCTTTGGCTTCGATTACAAAATCTCTTAATTTAGTCTCAAGCCTATGGTTTTCATCCATAATCTCAAGCTCTCTTCTTTTCATGGACTCTTACCATTTCAATAGAAACATCAAATTCTTTTTCCAACTCTCGACACTATTTCATTTTGCGCCTGAGTATAAGACAAAAAGTTGAAACTGTGAGCTTCTGTTCTTCCAATTGAGCATTCACCGTCCTCAGCTCTGCCTCAAGCTCTTCTTTCCTAGCCTCCAAGCGTTGAAGTTTGCTCTCTTCAACTTTGAAATTGTTGTAGAAAAGACGAGCATCTTCACGCTTACGGGCAAGCTCATCTTGGATTACCCATCATCTGTTTTCCCCAAAGAGAAGGCGAGGAAGTTGATCAAGGTTGACTCTTATTGTGCTCACAACATCCACAAAGCCAACGGCAAAGAGATCAATCTTGTCCTGGAATGGCTCAGATAAAACAAAAGATGGATTACCAGAGCATACTTCTTGGAAGAGAATCCTTGCCTGGCGTTCTTTATCAGAGTCATTGATCAACTTTCCATAGTTAGGTTCCAAGAAGTGAAGGAACTTTTCCCATTTAGTTTTGGCTATTTCTCGAGGAATTTCGACAGACATTGATAAAGTTGAGGATTCTGGAGAATCAGGTGCTGTGGAAGAGTCAGGATGAGTACCTGTCAATATCCTTTCCATTTCTGCCTATTCAACTTGAGAGAAAATTTCTATCTCGGCAGATGGACTAAGTACAGCACGAGATGTGGAGGGAGGCAAAACAGTAATTGTATAAGTAGCTCTTTCGAAAATTGAAGTCTCTTTAGACTCGTCAGTGTCTGCAAGTGGTGGTACACTTGATGCTCTTTCAAAAATTGGAGTCTCTTGAAGCACAGGAATGGGCTCTTCCGTAATTGCAAGTAGTGGTGCACTTGATGCTCCTTTAGAAATTGGAGTTTCTTGAAGCACAGGAGTGGTCTCATCAGTAACTGCAAATGTTGGCCTATGTATATGAGACAACAGCATAAAATCTTGAATCAAGCAAGAGATAGTAATATTTACCGATGAAAGATGAAGTAAGATCTTCTTCAGATTCTACAACAGGGGCAAGAGTATCCTTTGGTGGTATACTCTCTTTCGGAGTTGGAATAGAGGGTTGTTCTTGAATCAATTCAGCCTCTGTCAAAGGAGCAAGTATCATCGGTAAAGGACTGGAAGCTGGTGGGGTAAGATCCTTGCTAGGAAGGGAAATAGGAGAAGCAGTACTGGGCTGATAAATCTTAAGAGTTCCTGGATTAATCAGAAGATAAACAAGTTAGTGCTGTGATAACCTCCAAAAGTAAAACATGAGAATTACCTTTCGGAGTACGAGGCTTTATCATAGCTCGTAGTGTGGGCTCTGGAGATTGATTCATGGTTGGAGATCTTTCTGGAGGTGACTCTGAGGATCGAATAATTACTTTCCTCACACTACGTTTTGTTGGTACTTTCTTTGGAGCAGGAGCAGGTGAGTTTGAAGCTTTCCTTTTCTTACTCACTATAAGAATAAAAGTCAGATTGGAAGTTGAGTATCAAACAAAATATATGGATATGAAAAAGCAAAATCAAGTTACCTTTAGAAGTCTCTGCTGGTTTAGTTGAAGGTACATTGGCAGCTTCGATTGTTTTTGACAATGTAAGAGGAATAGCATCCCTTATCTTCGGGAGAATTTGATCCAGAGGATATGAAAATACAGTCTTTCGATAACTATCCCACCAAAGATCAAAATCGGCTGAAGAACGGTTGGGATATCCAATGAATTCGACAGCACGAGACAATCGATTATACTCCGAACCAGTGTGGTCAGTTCAACAAAAGGTTGATTATCTTTTAGCTTGTAGGATATTTTATCAAAGGAAGCATAAGAGAAAGTATAAAGGGCTGGAACAAGAGCCCCTTGAATCAGCCCAAGCTGTCTGGCACAGTATTGGGGAGAGTAAATTTCAAAACCAGAAACGAATTTGCCTTTTGCTGAAAATCTTACAGGAAGATCAACAGAAGTCAGAACGGTCTGCCAGAAGTCACTCCTATTTTTCTGGAAAGCAGGGAGGTAGGACTTGAATCGGAAAACAAAGAAAGTAGTGAAGAAATATAGGTTCTCCTCAACAGAATAGATTTGAGAAATAAAATACCGAAAATAAGAAGATGGCTCTTCGGAAACAGGGATTAATTTCCTACTCAAGGCCTGGCAGACTGGGTGGTCAGGAATGGAAATCGAAAGGGATTGAATAACTTGATCCTTAGAAAACCAGGCAGGGAAATAGAAAGCCGCCCATGCTTGAAGGAGCCAGAAAGGACCACCAAAAACTCTACTAGCTTCTTCTGAAGCAATAGAGGAGGAAGCATTGGCTAAACCCCGATATAGCAAAGCTAACATGATTTTGCCCATAGCCAGTGGGGTCCTTGATGCTAGAGTGGAGGCAACAACAATAAAATCATTCGAAATCCTAACTATGGGGTGGCAGAAAAGGAATTTACAGAGCCAATATAAAATAAAAGCAGTATGCTCCTCGTCGGTAACTATGCTCTCCTTCTTGAAATGCTTTTTTATAAATGCCCCATAGGCCATTTCAGAATCAGATAATTTATCAAGTATTGAACGAGAATTGAGAGACAGGGTAGATGGGTCTGTACCCAAAGGAGAAAGCCCAGTGAGACAGTATACATCAAGTAAAGTTACCGACATAGGAGAGAGAAAAAAGCAATTAGTGGAAGTCGACCAAAAGCAAGATAATACTCTGATTAGCTCACGATTCACTTGGTAATCAAAACAGTTAAGATGCAGAGCATTATGAATTGAAAGGGTATCCCAAAAGGGACCCTTAGAAGGGAGGAGTCGAAGATACCATTGGTAGAAATCTGGTTCAAAGTCAGAGAAAGCCCTAAGACGAGGAGGACGAGAATGCCACTGATACGCCAAGACAGATGACTCATGGACTGGAAGCACCTCAAATTGATGACGTGGGAAGTGGCTTGATAGGCACTTCGGAACAGAGAAATGATTGTGAACTGCTGGACCAAGGATGAAAGAATTCTCGAAATCATTCTCCACGGAGAACAGATGAAATTCTTCGTTGAAATCTTCAAAATCTCGAAAAATATGATAACGGTTAAGAGCGTCTGATGCAAAAAAAAAAGTGTTTGCTCCTTGGAAGCCATTGGGTTTAGATGAATATCGCGAGAGTGCAGAGAATCGAGAAGTTGCAAAGAATCGAAAAAGTGAGAATGCAAGGGCACGAAGAAATGAATGATTTTTAGAAGAAGTGTTTTGAAGACGAAAAGGTAGAACGCGCGAAGCAAGATGGCGAAGCGACAACAATAATAAAATGTGAGTGTCTTTTCTTTTGGCATTTAAAAGAATTAAAAGTTCTTTTAATTCTTTTAAAAGGGGGCATATGTTGACACTAAAATAAAAATCGGCATAAGTGCCGAATCGACTTTAATGCCGAATCCGGCGTATAATGGAAATCAGCCATCTTCCGAAACATGTCTGGACCAAATTCGGAAACATGCTGAGAAGCAAGTGTGAATGGCATCGTATCCCGAATTTGGTAATTGATGAAAATGTATATTTACCGAAATATGGAGAGTTATAATTCGGGACATTGGAATATTTATGCTTCAGGATAGCGATCCTTTTCCGAAATTCAGGAGATTCACACTTCGGGAATACACTGAAGAATCACAACCCAGCCATGTAAATCACGACATGCAAAGGAAACTAAAGTGCATATAAGCTTGAATGGTTTTTGCATTGTTGTTCGTCGTCCCTTTCTCTTTGCCTCCTCTGAATATTTGTATCTCCTCCTATTCTGCAACTGCTCGTCGGTTACTTCCATGTTTTCAAACCTTGAATATTTTGGCGCTTCCAATAACTGCCTTTTCTAACCACGTTTTTTCAGTTTTATTGTCCGCCAAAATTTGATCTCAACTGCTAAGATGATTTCAAATCTGGACAAGTAACTTCCCATAATATGCTCGTGCTCATTATCCCCACTCCTGCTCATAACTTCTTGCTGTCGTGATTTACATGGCTAGGCTGTGATTCTTCAATATATTCCCGAAGTGTGAACCTCCCGAATTTCGGGAAAGGGTCGCTGTCCTGAAGCATAAATATTCCAACGTCCCGAATTATAACTCTCCATATTTCGGTAAATATACATATTTTCATCAATTACCGAATTCGGGATACGATGCCATTCACTTGCTTCTCAGCATGTTTCCGAATTTGGTCCAGACATGTTTCGGAAGATGGCTGATTTCCATTATACGCCGGATTCGGCATTAAAGCCGATTCGGCACTTATACCGATTTTTATTTTAATGTCAACATATGCCCCCTTTTAAAAGAATTAAAAGAACTTTTAATTCTTTTAAATGCAAAAAAAAAAAGACACTCACGTTTTATTATTGTTGTCGTTTCGCCACCTTGTTTCGCGCGTTCTACCTTTTCGTCTTCAAAACACTTCTTCTAAAAATCGTTCGTTTCTTCGTGCCCTTGCATTCTCACCTTTTCGACTCTTTGCAACTTCTCGATTCTCTGCACTCTCGCGATATTCATTTGAACCCAATGGCTTCCAAGGCTTCCAAGGAGCAAACTTTTTCTTTTTTGCATCAGACGCACTTGATTGCTACCATATATTCCGAGATTCTGAAGATTTCAATGAAGAATTTCATCTGTTCTCCATGGAGAATGATTTCGAGGATTCTTTCATCCTTGGTCCAGCAGTTCACAATCACTTCTCTATTCCGAAGTGCCTATCAAGCCACTTTCCACGTCATCAATTTGAGGTGCTTTCAGTCCATGAGTCATCTATCTTGGCGTATCAGTGGCATTCTCGTCCTCCTCGTCTTAGGGCTTTCTCTGACTTTAAACTAAATTTCTACCAATGGTATCTTCGACTCCTTCCTTCTAAGGGTCCCTTTTGGGATACCCTTTCAATTCATAATGCTCTGCGTCTTAACTGGTTTGATTACCGTATGAATCGTGAGCTAATCGGAGCATTATCTTGCTTTTGGTCGACTTCCACTAATTGCTTTTTTTTCTTTCTCTCCTATGTCAGTAACTTTACTTGATGTATACTGCCTCACTGGGTTTTCTCCTTTGGGTACAGACCCCATCTACCCTGTCTCTCAATTCTCGTTCAATACTTGGTAAATTATCTGATTCTGAAATAGCCTATGGGGCATTTATAAAAAAGTATTTCAAGAAGGAGAGCATAGTTACCGACGAGGAGCATACTGCTTTTATTTTATATTGGCTCTGTAAATTCCTTTTCTGCCACCCCATAGTTAGGATTTCGAATGATTTTGTTGTTGTTATCTCCACTCTAGCATCAGGGACCCCACTGACTCTAGGCAAAACCATGTTAGCCTTGCTATATCGGGGTTTAGCCCATACTTCCTCCTCTATTGCTTCATAAGAAGTTAGTAGAGTTTTTGGTGGTCCTCTCTAGCTCCTTCAAGCATGGGCGGCTTTCTATTTTCCTGCCTGGTTTTCTAAGGATCAAGTTATCCAACCTCTTTCGATTTCCATTCCTGACCACCCAGTCTGCCAGGCCTTGAGTAGGAAATTAATCCCTATTTCCGAAGAGCCATTTTCTTATTTTCGGTATTTTATTTCTCAAATCTATTCTGTTGAGGAGAACACATATTCCTTCACTCCTTTTTTTGTTTCCCGATTCAAGTCCTACCGCCCTGCTTTCCAGAAAAATAGGAGTGACTTCTGGCAGACCGTTCTGACTTCTGTTGATCTTCCTGTAAGATTTTCAGCAAAAGGCAGATTCGTTGCTGGTTTTGAAATTTACTCTCCCCAATACTGTGTCAGACAGCTTGAGCTAATTCAAGGGGTTCCTGTTCCAGCCCTTTATACTTTCTCTTATGCTTCCTTTGACAAAATATCCTACAAGCTAAAAGATAATCAACCTTTTGTTGAACTGACCACACTGGTTCGGGGTATTAATCGATTGTCTCGTGCTGTCGAATTCATTGGATATCCCAACCGTTCTTCAGCCGATTTTGATCTTTGGTGGGATAGTTATCGAAAGACTGTATTTTCATATCCTCTGGATCAAATTCTCCCGAAGATAAGGGATGCTATTCCTCTTACATTGTCAAAAACAATCGAAGCTGCCAATGTACCTTCAACTAAACCAGCAGAGACTTTTAAAGGTAACTTGATTCTGCTTTTTCATATCCATATATTTTGTTTGATACTCAACTTCCAATCTGACTTTTATTCTTATAGTGAGTAAGAAAGGAAAGCTTCAAACTCACCTGCTCCTGCTCTAAAGAAAGTACCAACAAAACGTAGTGTCAGGAAAGTAATTATTCGATCCTCAGAGTCACCTCCAGAAAGATCTCCAACCATGAATCAATCTCCAGAGCCCACACTACGAGCTATGATAAAGCCTCGTACTCCGAAAGGTAATTCTCATGCTTTACTTTTGGAGGTTATCACAGCACTAACTTGTTTATCTTCTGATTAATCCAGGAACTCTTAAGATTTATCAGCCCAGTACTGCTTCTCCTGTTTCCCTTCTTAGCAAGGATCTTACCCTACCAGCTTCCAGTTCTTTACCGATGATACTTGCTCCTTTGACAGAGGCTGAATTGATTCAAGAACAACCCTCTGTTCCAACTCCGAAAGAGAGTATACCACCAAAGGATACTCTTGCCCCTGTTGTAGAATCTGAAGAAGATCTTACTTCATCTTTCATCGGTAAATATTACTATCTCTTGCTTGATTCAAGATTTTATGCTGTTGTCTCATATACATAGGTCAACATTTGCAGTTACTGATGAGACCACTCCTGTGCTTCAAGAAACTCCAATTTCTAAAGGAGCATCAAGTGCACCACTACTTGCAATTACGGAAGAGCCCATTCCTGTGCTTCAAGAGACTCCAATTTTTTAAAGAGCATCAAGTATACCATCACTTGCAGACACTGACGAGTCTCAAGAGACTTCAATTTTCGAAAGAGCTACTTATACAATTACTGTTTTGCCTCCCTCCACATCTCGTGCTGTACCTAGTCCACCTGCCGAGATAGAAATTTTCTCTCAAGCTGAACAAGCAGAAATGGAAAGAATATTGACAGGTACTCATCCCGACTCTTCCACAGCACCTGATTCTCCAGAATCCTCAACTTTATCAATGTCTGCCGAAATTCCTCGAGAAATAACCAAAACTAAATGGGAAAAGCTCCTTCACTATTTAGAACCTGACTATGGAAAGTTGATCAATGACTCTGATAAGGAACGCCAGGCAAGGATTCTCTTCCAAGAAGTATGCTCTGGTAATCCATCCTTTATTTTATCTGAGCCCATCCAGGACAAGATTGATCTCTTTACCGTTGACTTTGTGGATGCTGTGAGCACAATAAGAGTCAACCTTGATCAACTTCCTTGCCTTCTCTTTGGGGAAAACAGAGGATTGACAATCCAAGATCAGCTTGCCCGTAAGCGTGAAGATGCTCATCTTTTCTTCAACAATTTCAAAGTTGAAGAGAGCAAACTTCAACGCTTGGAGGCTAGGAAAGAAGAGCTTGAGGCAGAGCTGAGGACGGTGAATGCTCAATTGAAAGAACAGAAGCTCACAGTTTCAACTTTTTGTCTTATACTCAAGGGCAAAATGAAGCAGTGTCGAGAGTTGGAAAAAGAATTTGATGCTTCTATTGAAATGATAAGAGTCCATGAAAAGAAGAGAGCTGAGATTATGGATGAAAACCATAAGCTTGAGACTAAATTGAGAGATTTTGTAATCGAAGCCAAAGCTTTATTGGATAAATAGAAATAAATTTAAAGTCTTGTTTGCTAGATTTTGATCTCTTGAATCTGGATTCTTCAAATATTCAATGATGGTTTGTCTCCAATCCTCTCGGACTACTTTACTAACTACTATCGGTATCTTTCTTTATTCAATGGAAGGTACCGATAGCGTTATAGTAATTGTGATGTCTGCCAATTCTTTTGATATTCGATATCCAGAAGCTACTTGAGCCAACTCATTTGCCTCGAAATTTGTCTCTTTTAACATAGACTATGCCATACTCTCTGAATTGCTCTAATTGCTTCTTAGCTAAATTAGTAATAACCAATCAAATTTTCATTTGAACATTGATATTCCCCCTTTAACTGTTTCATCACCAATTGTGAATCACTAAATACTTTGATAAACTGTACTTTCAACTCAATCAATATTCCCAAGCCAATAATCAGTGCTTCATATTCAGCTTGATTATTTGAACATTCAAAGTCTAACTTACAGACGCACTTTGTAAGTTTTCCATCGGGAGAAATTATTATCAATATTGCTCAAGCCATACTCTTAGCACGCGATCCATCGAAGTACATAGTCCATGGTAGCACTTGACTGAAGCTCTGCTCATTTTCTTCCATTCGTAAACATGGGTATTCGGTAAGAAAATCAACAATGACTTGGCCTTTTACTGCCTTGATCGGCACATATATCAAATCAAATTCAGACAAGATAAATGCCCACTTGACTATACGCCCTTTTATCACAGGTCGGGATAACATGTATTTTATTATATCAGTCTTATCGATCACATGCATTTTAGTTGGCAATAAGTAATGTCTTAACTTCGTACAAGCAAAAGTATAAAGATAGATATAATTTTTCAATTGCCAGTTCGGTTACTTCTGCCATCTTTTTGTGACAATTTAAGATCCAAGTCTTTTTGTTTCACCTTCCCTTGTTGCTTTGAATTGAAAACTACAGTAATCTGCCCAAAATTAATTGTTTGTGGAACCTGAGCAATTCATTTCTCCTTTTTCATTTCGAGGTGAGAGCTACTTCCCGAATCACCTGGTTTTGATTTACTCTGATCTTTTTCATCGGGATTTCTTTTCCAGACCCAATTACCTTTCCTGCTGACAGATGTGAAAGGTAAACCTTGCCTTGCCATACCTTTAGCTTGGCTATTCTCAAAATTCCTTTGCCTATTTCTTATTCGCTGGAAACACATCTTAATAGTTTTATAAGATGCCTGTCTTGGCGATTTAACTGTTGACCATTTTCCTTCGGGAGGGTCATACGGCACCTTAACCGTTTTTCTTCTGTGGATTTCCTGAGATTTTAATGGTGGTGGATCATCAAATTCATCTCCCCAACCGGTTGGCTTAACTGGCAATGATGAAGGTGGATAATCGTCCGTATTTCCATAATAGACCACATAGTCAAACTTCCCACTAGATTCTTCAAGTAATCCGACTTTGGGATCACCTTCCTTATATCGCTGCCATAAACTCTTTTTCTTTGCAGGCTTCGGTAATGTTTCGTTTTCTTCATGAACTTGCGCAATCGACTCCCGAATTGGGAGGCTAGTTGAGATGAACCAGGGTGGTATTCCTTCCTCTCATGCCTATGACTAGCATCTTTTCTTTCAAGCACTTGTGCTGTCTGTCTTAGGTAAATTTTCTCCTCTTTTGCTCGTATCGAAGAGTCTTCGGTAGCTACAATCTCAGATTTTACCCGTGGTCCACTTATCCTGCGAACAAATGATCCCAATCTGTATCTCCCTCTCGCTCCCCTCATGAATTGGAACTTGGGAAACTCCCGATTTAACTCCCGATCTTGCCGAGTTAGCTCCTGGTGACAGCGAGTGCAAAGTTGTTTGTTGTCATCATCTGTCGTCTCTCGTATATTAACCATGCTGATCATTTTCGGGAAAGGATCTGTATCTACTTCCATTAGGGCCTTGCCTTTGTCTTCGGCAAATTTAATCTTGCCTTAACGAATTGCCTCTTGGATTGTCTTTCTAAACACAATGCGATTTTCCGTATCATGAGTTGTAGAGTGATGCCATTTGCAATATCTCTTTTCTGCTATCTCCTCCTTTGACAGGATTACTTGTCCTTCAGATAATTTGATCATTCCATCTTTCAACAGTAGATCAAATATTTCATCTAACTTGTAGATATCAAAGGAATAGTTATTTGTCTCCTTAGCCTTGAACTTGGATACATCTCACTCTGGCCGGTTTAAGTGCTGGGCACACATGATTTTTCAAGTACCATAATTGCTACGGCTATCTCATTCTCCTCTTCGGCTATCCCACCATGTTCGGTACTTTCGCAAATGCAATTGCCTACCGATTGTCCTTATTCGGCTTCTTATCTTTCTCCTTCAATAAGTGTTCATACTTAGAAACCCGGGCGTTTAACTGAAAGAAATCGTCAAAGGCTTATCCTTCAAATCTTTCCTTAAGGTTAAACCTCAAGCCGTTAAAAGCCAAATCTGTGAACTCCTTCTAAGTGAGTGATGTTAAACATCGGTTTCTGGATTTCTTGAAACGGGTAATAAACTGATCCATTGTTTCGGTATTATATTGATACATCCTGACCAAATCGGCTACATTTACCTCTGATACCGTTCGGTAAAACTGAGAATGAAACTGCCTTTCCATCTCAGCCCATGTTTGAATAGAATTCGCAGGCAAATTTATATACCAAGTAAACGCTGTTCTTGACAAAGACAATGGGAATAACCTTAACCTTAGATACTCATTAGTTCCAACTTCTCCACATTGTACCAGGAATCGACCCACATGTTCCACAGTTGACTGATCTTCCTCTCCAGTAAATACAGCAAAGTCTGACATCTTGAAACCCCTTGGATATGGTATGTTATCAACCCAATCGGGATGTGGCTTCCTATATACTGGCCTTGGCAATCCTCTTTCTGCTCCCAACTGTTGCATCACCAACTCTGCAACTCTATCTGGGCTCCATGGCCTTAAATTTTGCTGGCCTAACCAAGAATCTTAACCTCTAGGATCAAACTGTTGAGGTCGATTCACCCATTGCTGCTCCATGTTAAAATTAACGAGTGGTTGTGGCCTATAAAGAGGATTTTCTATAACATGAGGATACGGTTGAGGCCCAGGTGGTCTGATATGATCAACATTAGGCATATTTACTGGTGGTGGTACATTCATCACTGGTGATGCATTTGTGACCATGGGATTAACTAAATTAACATCATTCGGGACATTTTGAGGAAAGTTATAAGCACTCACATCATTCACAAGGTTTATAGGAGTAGGATTCTCCGGCTTTGGTATAATTCTAACAAGAGGTTAAGAATTTGATCCTCCATTGTAATTATACCCCATATGAAGAGGTCCCGAAGTTAGTGGTAACAATGTTGCCCCAAAAGGATTTGCATAAAAGGGCAAAACTTGAGAAGATGAACTGGGACATGATATTACCTCATTTATGGCATTGACCACCATGGATTTTATCACATCTATCACATGTCGCACTATATGGTTGGTAAGCTCGTTCTGCTGCTCTTCAAACAGCCTTTTCATCGTGGCTACCAAGGTATTATCTGGTGCCAATGCGCGGGCTTGTTCTTCAATTAATTGCTGAGGAATATCGGCACTTTCTTCTACTTAATTAGCCGCAGAATGCTCAGAACGTGCTCCCTCAACTGGATTGTTGATGTTATCCACCGGTATTCCTTCAAATTACCTGGTTCTCACCATTTCTCCAAATCTTACCACGCGAGTCCTACCGGGCGTGCCAAAAAGATGTTCGCTCGTTTTCGCGAGGAATATCCTTCACCGAAACTTTGGTCTTCGATTTTTATTAAAGTAGGTTCTGTGATTTGATTACTAGGAGAGTTGTGACGAAAAATAAAGTGACACATGATTGTATGCAATGGATAGAAATCGGATGGATTGAAAATGAATCTGGGATCAACAGAATTTCAAGTTACGTTGCAATACTCCTATGAAAGCTATAAAGGACTCAAAAATTAACTAAAATTACATGAAACTGTAAATACAGGAAGTAAAGATGCATATGAAACTACAGTGCAGATAAGCTTGAGTGTTTTTGCATTATTGTTCGTGTGTTTTTTTTCTCTTTGCTTCTTCTGAATATTTGTATCTCCTCCTATCCTACAACTGCTCATCGGTTACTTCCATGTTTTCAAACTTTGAATATTTTGGCGCTTCCAATAACTGCCTTTTCTAATCACGTTTTTCCAGTTTTATTGTCTGCCAAAACTTGATCTTAAGATGATTTCAAATCTGGACAAGTAACTTCCCATAATATGCTCGTGCTCATTATCCCCACTCCTGCTCATAACTTCTTGATGTCGTGATTTACATGACTGGGCTGTGATTCTTCAGCATATTCCCGAAGTGTGAACCTCCCGAATTTCGAGAAAGGGTCGCTGTCCTGAAGCATAAATATTCCAACGTCCCGAACTATAACTCTCCATATTTCGTTAAATATACATATTTTCATCAATTACCGAATTCGGGACACGATGCCATTCACACTTGCTTCTCAGCATGTTTCCAAATTTGGTCCAGACTTGTTTCGGAAGATGGCTGATTTCCATTATACGCCAGATTCGGCATTAAAACCGATTCGGCACTTATGCCGATTCTTATTTTGGTGTCAACACTATCGAATTGTTCACTAGAATGGAAACAGAGAACGTAAGCGCGGACATAACATAGTATCAACATCATGAAGCACGTATTTGGCAAATGGGAAGTCCCAAGCTCCTGCATTTTAGTGAAAGAAATTGATTCTCTTAAAGAATAATAGGAGGAATGCCATTGGTCGATTTCACGGGAAGTAAATGGAACGAGAAGGAACGGCGGCCAAATAGCCTTCTAGTCCATCCATGAATGACAACTGATAAGTGAGATTGCCTCGCGAAGGAAATTGATTCGACCTACTACAGCACAGTGCCAAAGTGTGTCGTACCTCTCATCTCGATCATGTAATATTAAGAGCTGATAATTTTCAATTCATGATCAAATAAGCAGATTGGAAAGGCTTGCGCAATAACGTACCTAGACAACAAAGGGTGTGGCCCGATCAAAAAAAAAAAAAACAAAGGGTGTGGGAAATTCATGCCATGTCATTAGATATTGCATCGGTTCACATCACGACCGAAACAAAATAGCAAATTTCATCCCACACGATGATAAATTGCTGCTTCTAGTAAAATTCATCAAAACATGTCAACTCCATGTCAATTTCGAGTTCACTTGTGTTGGTGTCTGGTCAATTCTGAGTTTCTCTCAATAAGTTCGTGTCATGCTTGGGTATTACCCATTGTCGCTTCCCACCACAACACGCAGAATATCGTCACCCATTTTTACTTAGTTTAGAGAAACCTCATAAATGGAAGAAAATGGGGACAGCGAGAAAGAGAAAGATGTAGAAATATAAACAACTTTCAAAACGAAGAGGACTAAATAGGAACAACAGGGATCCACCAAAGAAGATCCTTCTACTTCTCTTTTTTCAAAAGAAGAAGGATCCACACAAAATTGATGAAAGGGAAGAGATTTGAGTAAATGAAAAGGAAAAGAACAAGGGATGAATTCAACTTGTGTGATCCACAATAAACACCATAATAAATCTACACTTAGCAATCTTTTCGTCTTTAGGAATGCTGAAAATTTAAGTAAAAGCTGCAGAAAATATAACAATCTAATTCCAGTAAAAGTTGGAGAATTCTTTTGCAATTCACTTCATTTTGATAGCAGATTTAGAATCCATTTCATTGCAAAACAAGAAAGAATCAATTGAATGGTAGTCCTAAACAACACCCCCCCCCCCCCTTCTTGCATAATAAAGTGTTCTAGACAAATAAATGATTTCATTTGAACAACATGTGTGAACTCGGTACAGCATACTATGTACATAACACTACATAGCTATAGTATCAAGCCAAGGCCACCATATGCAGGCGTTAGGACAGAAGAGGCTTACCCCTTCTATTTATGTTTGGCCACAGGAACAAAATTGTGACCATCTTTTTTAAGCCAAATTGTCGAGCGAGTTCTTTTAACATGATCTGCAAAGAGACGGTGCCTGCAATCATGTAAAGCAAGTATATTAGGAACACCAAAGTGAAAACTTGCTGTAGCATTCAAATACTCATTTCAAGCTCTCTAAAATTTGATAATTGATGTTCTGGCATAAGAACGACTTAAAACGGATTAAAAATAAGAATAAGTTAGAAGACAGATAATGGCCCCAGAGAATAATAATGATAAAGAAATTCTAAGACAGATGAAAAAACCACCCTCCAATTCTCTTGCACACAAAACATTTCATTTTTGTTCACAGTAGTACGTTCAAGGAAACTAACCTTTCATATTCCAGCTTTTGAGTAACTATCCCGTTCAGCAGTAGCTCTGAACTATATACTGTTACACCTGCATGTACAAGAGAACATGATCAAGTCTCTGTATGTTGCAGTTTAAAGAGATAAAGACAGTACCCAAAAAAAAAAAATCATCACTCTTGACCTTTCTCAAGGAAAGGAAGGCACATGTCATAGTCGTCCTCACAGGATAAAATCAACAAATCATCTGCTAATTTATCATCTCTCAAAGCAGATCTTCCAATTCTCTCTACTGGCTGAAGTCATTCAAAAGTCAGAATAACATAAGAATTTGAACTGACATTACCGTGCTGTTAACAAAAAATGCTTCAGATAAGCTATGTACTACATACTTGGCCACCAACTGCTCTGACTAGACTTGATATTATGTCTTTACCAGGCTTTACATTTGAGGTGATCAAAACTCTTCGACCCTGCAGAGATACCATTTTGAATGCACTGACAAAATAACAATGATCCTATGATGGCCTAGGTAAAGACGAATCAAACCTTACCAGCAAAAGTGGATGCTGGCATGCGCGTGCCAATGAAACAGGCATACTAAAGCCAAATTGCTTCTCCTTCTTGGCATCTCTTAGTATGTAATTTCTCTCATCGAGAAAGCAGTTAGCTTGTCCACAACTCTCAAGCCATAAATGGGTAACTACCGGCTTTCCAGAAGCAATTGCTTCTAACATATTTCTTGTACGCACAAATTTATCTGTTATGAAATGCGTGGCTTCAGCAATAGAAGACACTGCAGAAGCTCCTAGACGAGCCAAAATCTGTAGAAGAGAACCATAAGATACAGTTTAAACAAAATGTGATTCCTTGCAAAAAATATCAGAAAATCACAGCTAATACCTTTTTCTGCTGCTTGATAATATCATCATCCAAGTGGTGGCTGTACAAGACACTAATGTCACTCATGTCTCTCCTCTTCCGCATATCCTTGTATGCTGAAGAAGGTCGTGGTCCTGATGCATTTAAGCTCTTAATTTCGTTCCTGAGGTATGATCTTGAAAGGTTCTTCTTGCACGATGGATACATATAACCATTCCCCACACAAACAGGCGAAGCATCATTGAAGGGTGTTAAACAGTTAATAGGAGTGGTATGAGCTGAATTTCCATTACATTTTTCTCTTGGAGTATGACCTAACATGGCATTTGATTCTGTATTCTCAGTGGATGATGTGGCGCCCACGTCTCCGTTTCTTTCAGACAGCCCAATCGCGTCAGTCATGTTTAAACCCTTAGCTAACGGTTCCCTATTCAACTTGAAAGAAGTGGTCTCGCTAGCGGCATTCTCTAGTCCTGATTCAAAATTTTGAGCTGGCAACTGTACTTCCAGATCACCCTTACTAGTAGCATCAGATTTCATCCGTTTTTGTCTAACAGACCTCTTGCCCCTTTCTACTGCAATGACCTGCTCCGGTGAATTTCCTCTAGCCTTGACCATTGAATCATCATCACTTTTTTTGCTACTTCTTCCTTCTCGGGTGCTTCTTTTCCTTTTACAGACCCCAACATTCCCTGCACTATCTGTTGCTTTCTTGTGGTTACTTAATAAACTTTCTGTCCTTTGCATTTGATTAACTGCCAAGGAAGATCTGGTTCGCCTAGCAATGGGTGTTAAGAAACCACCTTTGCCTAGTAATTGCTGCTTGCTGGCGAAAGTAACTCCATTCGCTGTTCTGGTGACATGTTGTTTAGCAAACTCACCAGCTTGGCGTCTTCTGAGAGATTCCCTGTTTTTATGCTGTAAGTTCTCGGAAGGCAATTTATTCAACTTTTCGCTCATATTGGCAGTAAGGCCAGTCATATCCAACTTGTGAGTTCTTTGTCCCGGACTGCGGCACCTCTTCTTATCCTTAGAACGCTTCTGCAGTGAGATGGATGGCTTTTTACTTTGTTCATTATCATCTCTCTTTGTGCTTCTCAACTTTCTTGTAGAAATGCTGATGTCACAATTATCCTCCCTAGGAAGTGCCTCCCCCTGGCATAATTCTTCCATAGCCTCTGCAGCCAGTTGAGTGTCAAAGCCTACAGTGAGCATATCTGGCACACAAGCATCACCAGCAATTGCCCCCGAGTTGTCTCTTGAAGAATCTATCTTAGACTGTTCATCCAACTGGTTTGCAAGATCCCTTTTGAGATTCATTTCAGCCGCTTTGGCCACCATCTGACTTTTTCCACCCATTCTCCAAATTGCTTTTGAATCAGAATGAAGTACGCCATTTATTTTGCAGGGAGCACTTGATGGTTCGTCCCTTTCTCCATAACCATCTTGTTTTCTGTTTCTGTGCTTCCTGGGCAAGGTCACGGATCTGCACTTACTGCTCCCACCATCAAAGAAATCTTCCTTCCGCCTGCAGAAAATATCTCCACCACCCTCATCCTCGCGTCCATCATCCCAGTCAAAAACCTCTGCTCTTACAGTTATTCTACTTGCACTCTTGGCCAAATTCTGTGGCCCTTTTGCACTCGAGATTGATAATGGTTTTCTTCCAACAGTGTTTCCAAAGTCAAGCTCTTCATGAAGTTGCTCGGCATTGTCCTTCAGAAACCTGTCAACAAAATCAAGTGCGTTTGCCTGTGAAAGTTCTCCTGGTTCTTGAGATTCTACATAGCTTAATCCAGCAAGTTCGTCATTTCCAAGAGGAACTTCCTTCGAGTCAGCTGTCTCATCAGGCATATTGTCAACATCCTCTGCAAAGAGTCGTCTAACAGTGCAACTCCCAATTTTGCACTTCTTCCCATGTTCCATCTCCTCCGTCTTCTCAATAGAAGTCTGAGCATCACATTCCTGATCAAATTCTTCACCAGATTTAAGAGAAGCACCTCGGAAAGATGTCCCATTATCTTCACCAGCCTGTTCTTCTGAAGACTGCCTCATGCTCCGGAGAGAACATGATGCACTGCTAGCACCATTCAGGTACATGCTGCGAGCAGCTAAACCAGATGCTCGGAGAGATGCTGCACGAATTGAAGTAAATCCCCTTCTGACAGAACCTAACCAAGAGAAGAACAGGATAAAGAACAAGAAAGCAGTACAGCAATTACAAGGCAGGAGCACTGACATACCATAAGATTAACCATTATTAACAAACTAAAACATTAAGTTCGAAAGAAGAATAACTTCCTAATTTCCTAATCTGTATCACACTGACACAGATGATCAAGATCTGAAATGGCAGAAAACAACATAGGTGCACCATCATGGAAGTGAATAATTACTACAAAAAAGCTGCAACAGGACATTCACAGATTCAGTATTCAACCATGGTTATAAGGACCTAAGCTAGAAATTGGCATTTTGGAAATACAATTCCCTACTAAACAAAGAGAGTTAATCAGTCATCTTTACGGTCTCAAGAATACTATTTGACATTCCTGCAAAAAAGAATAAGAATAATACTTGACATGACACACCATAACAAGAAGTGATGCGGCAATGTGAATAATTCATTCAAAAGCGACAGCCAAGAATCTCAAAAACCCGATTGTCATTCTTGGCAGGGATTAAATTCATTGCTAGACACAAATTTCAACTATGCAATTTGTTTTAAGAAAGAAAATAGCATGTAAGTTTTCCACACGAGAGCGAAAACATACTGTTCACCACCAACGGTGCGGTACCTTCATACCATAGTGGTACAAGAGAAATAAAAGCAAAGCAACAACAGAATGTCAGACTCGAGAGGAAATGATAAACTCAGGAAAACACAAGACAGGGATAAAGTGGATTCATTGCTGAACTTGCATGTTTTCAAAGTGGGTGAGTACAAGATAATATATCTGAATGAGCATCCAATAAAAGATCTCCCTGCTACTAATGTTTCGTCAATCTTCACAATGATATGTTTCTTGGGATGATTTCCCAACCAACAAACAATCCATCCTATGCAATAAACAAAAATAAATCCACCTAGCAACTAGGCAGAAAAGATGGACACAAGTCGTTTGTATGGCTTACGAATATGATTAGACATTAAGCTCAGGTAGAATCTGAACAAGCTCACCTGAACTGCACGGTTCATCAGTTAAAGCAGCAGATTGCTCCCTGGTCTTGTTATCCTTGCTAAAGGGACCGGGGGACATCATCTTCTCATCTCTAGAATAACCGGCTTTCCCGTGCGAACCACCATCTGATATCTCGTCATCAGAACCCAGGACTTCAGTTCCACCAGTATCTTCACTCTGACTATCAAAAACGACTTGAGTATCATATGCATCTAATAAGAGCTGTGTCTCAACATTCCCGATGCCATCTTCACAATCGACCACTTGAGTTTCACCGCCAAAATCGACCAATTGGGTCTCTCCACCCATATCTAGGATCTGAGTCTCGAATACGCCATCAAACGGGACAGTATCATCGAACCGCACCGTGCTTTCTACATAAAGCTCCTCGTCCAAGGTCTCTCCTTTCATCGCGTCACTGCAATCTGTCGACGGCAACACAGCATATCAGAACAGCTCAGACAACACCAACTACGGACAACACAATCGAAACAAATCACGCCGAAACACATTCACATGCAGACGTATCCCACTCATTTTATAAACTTCTCTTTTCCTCCAGAACTAGCGAAAACCCTGCCAAACAAAACCCAAACCCATTGCGATCCTCCATACGATCAGAAAGACGCAAAAAAGATGCCTTTTTTTCCCAGATATTGGTTGCGAAATTTAGAGAAATCCTGCCGAAACACATTCAAAATGCAAGAATCATCCCCAAATTCGCAAAATTTCATATCTCCTCGCAGTAATTTCACAGAACAGTCCGCAACCCACAAACGAAGGGGCTTTTCGGCTTACCCTGGGACAAAGAGCGTGAGGATTCGCGATCAGTGGGCAGGGTTCCAGCCGCAACGGAATCGGAATTGGGTATCGCCGCATCGGGCTCCCCGCCATCGCCGCCGCCGCCGCCGACGACCGAAGTCATTTCCTCCGCTTCAGCCGCGGGCACGCGCCGGCGTCATCGGATTGGGCTCGCGACCGAGAACCGCCGGAGGAATCAATAGTCTGCGTTGATGGTCACTATGTGAGAGAGAGAGAGAGAGAGAGGGATTAGGGTTTGGAGGGAAGTCGGAGGGAAAGTGAGAGTGGGAGGCGATTTTGGAGGGAATGCTCCGTGCCCCCTCACCATCGGATTCGCAAGTGCCAAAAGACCGGCCGGACCAGGAGCCGACCGGACCGGACCGGACCGGCCAATTCAGAGCAATTTTGAAGGCGTCGGTTTGATTTTTGGTTCCGATCTTTTGAAATTGATAATTTTCGGTCCGGTTTCCGATTCACTTAGTGGAACCTCTCATTGGAACTGGACCGATTTTCATACATTTTGCTTGAGTGGGAAAATTCATTCGGTTTTTTACTAAGACTTGCTATCAAGCTGCTTTCCAATTTGCTTTTGGTGGGGTGGGGGGTTCATAATCAAGCTGCTTTTTCTTTGAAACGTACCATCTCGAGCATCAAATTAGATAAAATGCTGACGAATTTGTTCTGCTGAGTGCTAAGCTCAGCTTTGCTTGACCATGGCGCAGCACATGGCGTGTGGTCCAGCAATTTCAGGAAATTTTAATGGTTGGTTCACGGAAGAAAACCCACAAAGGGAATGTCACCCCAGAAAGGAAATGAGTAGGTACGGAACACATTGACTGGAAAAAGAGAGCAGAAAGAGAAAAAAGACAATAACAACCGCAAATCACAAAAAAAAAAAAAAGCATGCGACCTATTCCATTGGCCATCCAGGGACCGGTCCGGTCCGAGTCTAGGACCTGGTGTGCCGGTTCCCAGTTCCAGGACCAGGTGAGCTGGTTTCCGGTTCTTGAATGGGAGCCCGACCACTTGCGAATTGATTATGTTAAGTAAAAACTGTGTAAGACATATTAAATATATATTAGTGAGAGATTTTCTGTGACAAAAGTGGGCATTTGGTCTAGTGGTATGATTCTCGCTTAGGGTGCGAGAGGTCCCGAGTTCAATTCTCGGAATGCCCCCTTTGCCTTTTATCTTTTCCTTCATTTTCCTTTTCCATGTCTTGTTTATTTATGTTATTTTATTATTTCACTGAAGAATTTTTTTTAACTTTCCCTCCTGTTGTTTTTTGGTTTCGCTATTTACATGGGACGTCCAACAGCTTGTGTCAATAAAAAAAACAGAAAAGAAAGGAATCATTTTAAGATTTTCGACTCATTCTATTTTATATAATAAAAATGTGCACCCGCCTGCTCGAGGCCGGAGCAAGTAATTCGCCCCTACATATACTTTTTTCCAATCCCAAGGGGAAACTGGATTGATTACATATACTTTTTTTTATTCCTTCAAAAAATTAGTAAAATATGAACTAAACCCTAAGTAAACTTCATTGACATAAATTCATTGATAAATAGTAAAATGCGAACTAAATCCTATGTGATCGGTTCCCGGTTCCATCTTGAAACCGAACTGGACCGGGAATCGAGAATCGATCACCCCTGGTGAGTAGTTCGGGCTTGCCTGAATGGGTATTCGTGATTGACTCGTTTGATTTTGAGACAAGCTCGAGTTTGAGCTACTCTAATATTTTGTCGACTCAAGCTTTATCAGTTCTCAGCTCAATAGGATCGTGAGCCTAATCGAGCTTATATTATTTTTGTAAAGAGATGATTAAAAGTAAATAAGATTATCCACAAAATTATACAACATATCCCTATCATTCAAGCTCTTTTAAGGTTGAGCTCAAGTACATTCATAAATTGATTTTAGTTGAGTCGAGTTGAGTCGAGTATCTCGATTTTCTAGTTGAGTTAAGCTTGAACGGAAAATTCTAATAATCCATCGAGCTTAAGTTGAGTTTCAAGTTCAACTTGATGCAAGTCAAGTCGAGCTTGAGCTCAGAATCATATCGACCTGACTCAACTTAATTACGCTTCTATTCCTAGGTGGGCATTGCAATTGTATTCTCGACCAATAAAGTAAGTTCCCACGTCTACTCTACTAGCTAAAAATCATCGAGTGATTGACTTATGGATGTTTCGGCATAACAAATTCATTTCTTTCTTTCTTTTTTTACACCAAAAAATAAGACTACGACGATACAAACAACCAAATTATATAAAACCAGCGTATCGATACGCATTTTTCTATTGGTAGACAAAATCTCAAATTGTCATTTTGTGCGTAATTTCTACTTACCAATCATAGTTTCATTCTACAATGTTCATAGTACTACAAGAATAGAACAGGGGAAGAGGTACATTAAAAGTCCCAAAGATTTTTAGGAAGTACATTTGAGTCCTGTGCATTTCTTTTGTTTTTTCCTGTACATTTTACAAAGTCGAAGAAATCCTAACCCAATTCGTGCGATCTACGAGGGCGAGCTTGGCCGCTACTTATCATAAAATGCAAAGATCTGCCGGTCTAGTTTTCAGATATCTCAAATAGCCCATTGCCCTGAAGAGTCTAATAAATTAACAGATTGAATTGTCAAAACCCATAAATTTGAGGCCCTTCCTTACAATTGGATATCCAACCCCTGCAAGCCCCATGGGACTAAGCCATTGTCTTGTATTTGCGCTTTTAAAAAAAAATGAGATGGATTCTACCGACCAAGGAAAATATTTAAATCCTAACCTTTTGAACTTTATGCTATTATGCTCTAATCTCGTAATATTATCCAAGATTTCCATCACAACTATGCAAAATAACAAATGGGCTTATGTCAAATATTGATTCCATGACATGACTATGAGAATCGATAAGAAAAGAATGAAGTACAAATGTTAGCTAAACAAGGAAAAACCCACTTACTAAGGAAAACCACTTCTGACCAAAAAAAAAAAGGAAAACCACAAAAAATGACCTTTCAAATCCCAAATTATATATACCTTTTAAAACCTTACTACATAACGATAAAGGGTTTTGAGCTATCCTTTATGCCTGTTTCCCCGGCATAGCCTTGTTAAAATAAATCAAGTCTCGGAATCCAAGGCCTCCACGGTCCTTTCTAAATTTCAAGCATTCCCATTTCTTCCAATTTAAGTGGTTAAATGCAGCTATCTTCTCCTCAATGGCTTTGCAAATAAATACTGGTATCTTGAAAAACGACATAGCATACTGGGAAAGAGTTTGTATCGCCGCTTTAATCAAAATTTCCTTACCCACTGAGGTACGAGCACTGGTCAAAACACTAAAGTTCCTCGAGTCTATCACTTGCCGGATGTACTTATCAGTGAAGCCCATGGTCTATTGAAGCCCTTCTCGAAGCTGAAAGTGGACCATATAATAGAGTGGTTGATTGGGTCGTGAAAGCCCAAAGAAGAAAGTATTTACCGAGTAATTGGGTCCTCTATCCCTCCTCGGACCTTTGGGATTTATTTTGTTCCGAAGCTTATGGAAAGCATTCACGAACTCTATCCTAGTAAATGAATATGTTTTTTCTGACCAAAAAGAAAATCCCAAATTAAATGAGCCAAAATTAACTGAAAAATGTTGATCATCGATCGATCATAGGTGCCTCGATTTATGCACAGGTCGCTCGCGAATGCCTTCATATACCGAATGAAATTTAGATTTTGAACCTCAAATTTTTGGCAATTCGAATCCATTACTTTAATATTTTTTATTGTTTGTATTATTCTGTTGTAATTAAACCAACGGGTTTTATTATTCTAGCGATGTTTTATACTTGTAGATGACTAAATAAACTTTTGATTGACTTTTCGTGGTTCAATCCAAAATTAAAGGGTTTCGCTCATATGAAGCATCATGAGAATCGAAATTGAGAACTCTCACATCCGAGACCAGAATCAAAATGGAAAATTTGTCCAAAAAATCCTAAACATATTGCATTTTTTCCAATTCAATTCTAAACGTTTTAATTATATCAATTGAGTTCTAAACATTTTCACATTTTGCCAATTGAGTCCATCTGGCTAATTTTAGTCAGAAATCATTGACGTAGACGCCGGCTATTCTACATGACATGGCCGGTGCTAACATAGACAAATTTTAATAATATTTTACTGTTTTTTCAAATTTTATTTATTTATTTATTATTTATTATTTTTATTTTTATATTCCCTTCTTCCTCTAACCGGTTGCCGAGCCTCAACAACAGGCCAGGGGTGAGGATCGGTGAGGTCAACCTCATCAGCCTCTCGTGAAGCTTGCCCACGCCGGCCACTGGTGAGGGCGAGCATTGCTTGCCCTTGGCAAGACCAACCTCGTCGTTGGTGGGAGAGGTCCAACCTTGCTAGGGAAGGAAAAAAAAACAAAGAGAAAGAAAAGGAAAAAAAAGTAAAAAAAAAAGAAAAAAAGCGATAAAAAAAAATTAAAATATTATTAAAAATTATATACATCAGCACTAGCTGAGCCATGTAGAATGGTTGGCATTCACGTAAGATGTTTCCTCCCAAAATTGGTTAGATGGACTCAATTGACATGATTAAAAGGTTTAAAATAAAATTGGCAAAAGTGTAATAGATTTGGGGCTTTTTAGGCAATTTTTCCGAACCATAATACTAGGCCCAAAAGTCTGCAATTTGCTCAATTGATCCATCTTCGTAAGTCACTCTAATATAGACTGATGTCGCGTCCTCATGCAACCCTTTTGGCTGGTGTGCCAACATCTTATTTTTTATCAATATTTGCTCGACATTTACTATTTGGTGACGACAATACGCAAAAGCAATAGAACTACACATGCACATGCAGGACCCCACAAAAATTTAATTGTTTCTTCACTTGATCAATATTGTCACTCTTCTTGCTTCCAAAGTTTGGTGCGAGGCATTATTTCATGTGGGAATATAGAATTTTGATTTATCTTGACTTGGTCACTCAAGCTAGTCAAGCATATAGATATACGAAAACATTTCATATTCACGGGAAAAACTTGGGTTGGGTCAGGTCCAGTACGGGCTGCGAAATTGTATTACATAAAAATAAGTCAATTTGGGCAGAGCAATTTCTGGCCAATCTGTTTCATAGATCTAACGAAAAACATTCATAAATTTCTTTCTGCATTTCGAAATTTATATTGTTCCTATACGAGGGTCGGTTTATCCATTTTATCATGTCTAATGCTTTTTGAAAATTTTAATTTCTGTGAACGATGATTGATAAATATATAAATATATACACATATATAATGGAATTAATTTCTCTCTCTCACTCATTGTCTTTAAGTTGTGGGTGGAATTTTGTCTGTTCATGGGTAGGCTCGCTGGATCCCGTGATTCGCGGTGGAACATATTCTCAGTCGCGCCTTCATTATTGAAGGCATCCTAGGGATCCGCACATCGAAACTTTATTACGAATTTAATGTTTGGACATTTGTACTTGCTTGGACATTTGTATTTTTGGATCGACTGGCCATTGCTAAAGGATGTGGACTATCTATGGGATATTTTATTTTTGTATGGTTTGATTTGACGCATTTAGTGATAACAATTAGCTTCTCGGTCATCGATTGAGTAAAAATGAGTATTATATTGCCAAAAATTTTTGGTTGTATACGAATTAATGTTTAGAGTGGTTATGAAAAATCAAAGGGTTGTGCTAACGTCGCCCATAATTACATCTCATTGCCACAATTGCTTTCTAGGATAGGCGATTGACGGATGCAATATTCGAGCATTTTCTTTTAAATACGATGCTTTCACTAGCAATTTCAGCACGATTAAATCGAGGATTGGAGAAAATGAAAGGGAAGGAGAGAGCATTAGGATTGAACACTACAAAAAAACTGGATTTTTGCCACGAAAATTTACGATGAAAAAATTTTCGTTGCAAATTTGCAACAAATTTTCCAACGAAAAGTAAAATTCGTCGGAAATTAGTGACGAAATTTTTTGTCGGAAAATTCGTTGGAAATTTCCAACTAAAATATTTTCGTCGGAAAATTCGTTGGAAATTTCCAACAACTTTTCCGACGAAAATTATACACAGTAAAATAATTGCCTTGAAAATTGAAATTCGTCGGAAAATTCGTTGGAAATTTCCAACGAATTTTCCCACGAATTTTCAAAAATGACGAATAATACCGGGTTTTTTTTGAATTTGTTGGAAAATTCGTTGGAAATTTCCGACGAAAATTGTACACACTAAAATAATTGCCTTGAAAATTGAAATTCGTCGGAAAATTCGTTGGAAATTTCCAACGAATTTTCCCACGAATTTTCAAAAATGAAGAATAATACTGGGTTTTTTTGAATTCGTTGGAAAATTGTACACACTAAAATAATTGCCTTGAAAATTGAAATTCGTAGGAAAATTCGTCGGAAATTTCCAACGAATTTTCCCACGAATTTCAAAAATACCGAACAACACCAGGTTTTTTTGTAATTCGTTGGAAAATTCGTTGGAAATTCCCAACGAAAAATTTTTCATTTTCCCGACGAAAAATCTGTCTCGTCTCCTTCTTCTCGTCTTCTTCTTCTTCCCTTTTATCAACATCTCTCCCTCTCTCTTTTTCTCTCCAAAACGCAGTCAGCAAAGAACCGTCGCTAGAGAGAGAAAGTCTCGCCGCCGCCGCCGTCCTCGAAATCGTAGCCATGGCCAAGATGATCGTGGCCTCCTCCTCCTCCTGCAAGACCCACATCCCACCTACCCTCTTTGCCTCAAAGCCCAAGCAGCAACCCCAAGTCACCCTCTCCGTCCCCAAGTTCAGGCTCCCGAAGCCCCTCGCCTCCCTCTCCGTGAAATCCCTGCCCTTCCTCGTCGCCGCCGCGTCCTCCGCCCTCCTGGCTCGCCGCTGCCGGCACTGGCGGCGGAGATCGAGAAGGCGGCGCTGTTCGACTTCAACCTGACGCTGCTCGTCATCATGGGCGAGTTCCTACTGCTAAATGTACAAACTTGTCCATTTCATGAATCAGCCCGGCACCCGATCCCCGGTCATGGCAGCTCGAACATTTGACCAGGTCGTCGGGGCGGTCGGTCGGCTCAAAGGGCGACGAGGCTGGCCCTCGCCCGCACGATTTTTGTCATGACGAATTTTGCAAAAAATAATTACCAACTAATTTTGACCAAAAAAAAAATTTTGCCACAATTTTTCGACCAAAAAAATTTTTTTTTGTAGTTTTTCCAACGAATTTAGCCACGAATTTTTCAATGAATTTTCCAACGAAAAAAATTTCGTCGCAAATTTCCAACGAAAATTGAAATTTTTCATTGGAAAAATTTACGACGACGAATTACCAACGAATTTTTTTTCGTTGGAAAATTCGTTGGAAATTCGTTTTCCAACGAATTTTTTCAAATTTTTCGTTGGAAATTTCGTAGGAAAAAAGATGTTTTTTTGTGGTGGAAAGCTCCAAGTCAAGTGAAGCATCTACATTTGGCCGTCAGCCGGACGCTTACGACTATATTGAGCGAATAAGATGCGGGAAAAGGGAAAGAGTGAGAAAGAGGAAGGCGAAGCCATGGCTTCCTTCTTTCTCTGTTATCTCGTCAGGGTTTTCTCCCTGAGAAAGAGCGACGCGGCAGTAAGAAGTTACTATTAGTAGAGTACTGAACAACACTAGAACTATGTAAACTCTTGTTTGCGTCCATGCCCAATTGTATGGTTGACCGAAATTCTCACACCGATTCGCTTTTCCATAAAGGAAAAACCTCCACTAACGTTCTCACATTAATGCCCTATGGCCTGGCCCGGCCGATCAAGCTACCCCAGATGGAGTTTGCACGAAATTCGGGCGTAATTCATAAATCTTACGTAATTAAAGCTCCTCGATAATATTCTCGAATTAGTTAATCACATGTACTAACAAGATCTCGTGTTATTACGCGCTAGCACTATGCTACTCTTACCTTCTATGAAACCCATCATCGATGCATGCTTCCCACACTAAATGCAGCAACTTGTGCCCCTGGAACATGGGATGATTGCCTCTTCGGGAGATGACAATGCAAAGAAGAGACAAACCCTCGGACAACATCCCCCCATGAGATCCAACGCACCATTTTGAACTCAAATAATTGTCCTCGGCTCGATTGGTCCCATCATTTTCTCTCGTCACGGGTCGTGCATGGTCAGAGCGAGAGAGAGCGAGAGAGAGAGAATCGCCGAATCGCAACAAAAGTCCCACCCTCTCCCATCCTCCCTTGTCCCTCTTCCCTCGAAACCTGGCCAACCCGTATCCTCCCATGACAGCCCAATGGCCACCCGCCACGTGGCGGCATACCCTTTTGATCATGATGGCTAGAAACCCCACCAGCACATCCCCGAAGCTCGAGCTCAAGAAAGATAAAGAAACGATCGACACTCTCCGCGGCTGAGGGATGTTCAAGAAGAGGCATCATTTCTTGATCATTAGCATGGTGTCTCCTTGGCTCGTGTCGTCAGCAATCATTGTGTCCCTCGCCGCTCTGCCCTCCCACTCCCTGCCTTCCGGGCTCGGCCCGGCGACGCCCGCCACTGCTGTCACAGCCACCGCGATCCCATCCTCGCCCGCCCTGTCGTCGGAACCTCTCGTGCCGCCTTTCCAAGAGCTCTCGCCGGACATCGCCCCGCTCCTGCCCTCCCCGGGTGGCGCAGCGCCGGCCTCCGGCGGCTCCCCCTCCATGCCCACCATCCCCTCCACCCCGAGCCCGCCCAACCCGGACGACGACCCTCTAGGCCTGGACTCCGCGGTCGCGCCGGAGAGCTCGTTCATGGCTTCCTTCGCAATCACCGCAAAGCCAACTGAAGCCGTGAATGTGGGGGCATTGTCCGTTTGGGCAGCATTTTGGGCAATGCAGCTTCTGAAAATGTGAGCTTCTTCTTTTTCTTTTTTCTTTTTCTCTTTCCGGGTAATTACTAGGAAAATTAAATTGACATGGGCATGGTGGGTGCGCACCAGTTCATCGAAAGCGATGACATTCGTTACTTTTATAATGTAATTCAGATTTCATGTACATTTACTCCCTCTTTTGTGCAGTAATTTGCTCTTCTTTTAGGAACAAAAAAGTTCCATGGTATTTGTCGAATCGCATACTTCTTTTTCGAGTCTATTTTTGGTCTCGACGAGGCGGTGCCGGGGCTAATTTTCGGGCACCCGATTAGGTCCGCCTGTATCCTCAAAGAAACCGAATCCGAGATTTCGCGGTTCTCGAGGCAAAAATTTGCATTTCGTGGTAAAATTTTTGCCAAGATTCCTTAGGGTCATTTTTTGGGGAGCAAGGGGGAAAGCGAGGGTGAATTAGGTGACCGGATAAAGCAGGGGGAATCAGTCGGTCACATGTGGGGATTACCTAATCAAAGTGGTTTTGGTGCAATGATTAGAGCGATAATTCAAGGTTTGGGTTACTGGATTTGACCGTGATTTTATCAATAATATTTATACTTTAGGTTTTAGAAAGGAGTCGGTGGTCATGTGATCCAATAAGGATACTATGACTTAGGTGCCTAGTTGCATTATTGCACGGGCCGATGGAAAATGTCATGTGAAAGAGCTAGCGGTAGGAACACAATGTATGGGGTGTGTCTGTGTGTGTGACCATAGGTTTAGAGGATCACGAGATTACCCGAATTCTCTCTCTCTCTCGATATTCCAAAGGCACGGGGGCGGAAATCCGATTACCTAAATACTCATAGTACCCTACAGCAAGTCGAATAAACCCGCTACAATCAGCCTTTGGCCTGTGTAGGTGGCTCCGAGCCCGGAACAGCTCGTACCCAATTGATGAGATATCAACGAGTGGCTGCCCAGCTAAGACTAGCCTTTGGCCCGTGCACGAGGCTTTGACCCAGAATGGTTTGTACGCAATTGATGAGATATGAATGGGTGGCCTTCAATTCTGAGACTTGATGTCTAAAGAGACTCGATGTCTTAACTAACTACGCCAACCTTAAAGGTCACACGATTTACTATAGTCTATTTTTTTGCTCTTTAAAAAAATTTACAAACCATTTAAAGGAGGAATCATCTCAAATCTAAACCGATGGTGAGAAGATTAGAATGTTATGCTCTTACCTTGGGTGTCAAAGTCAGCATTCGATGCGTATCATATTATTCGTTTTGAAGAGGAGTTGTGAGCAAGCAGTCATAGAAGGTCCAGTTGCGAGTGAAACATGCAATGGTATTTGCATGTCGAAAGAGGAGGAGAGTACGGGGCAACTGCAAGCATTTCATTGCACTAGTGCCGCTTGTTAAGCTGACCATCATATGCTCATAAAGGCAAAATTGTGCTTCGAGTCTCGTCGGCTCAGGTCGGATCTAGCTGCTCGAAACACGCCGACCATTGTAGCATTAAGAGCATGAGAAGGGTTTCAAATGAGTTCCAAAGGCCTACGGCTCATGACATGCTTGACGAACACGGTGCCAACAGATGCTGATGAAGGAAAAGACAACCCAATGCACAAGCAGCAGAGTTCCATTTCAGGCCAAAAACAACAACTTAGGATGAAAATCCCATGCAAAACTTGCAAATATATCTAGTAAGTAGATAGTCCTCAACATGGCAAAGCCACACAAGAGTCAACAACATCATCGTCATAAGAGTACTTGGTTCTTAGGGGAGTCTTTAAAGCTAATTCTTAAGCAGCATCTTTCCCAATGAGCTTCTCAATCATATCAGCAGCCTCTTGGACAGTGGTGATGCTCTGAGCACTCTCTTCCTCCACGCTGATCCCGAATTCCTCCTCAAGCCCCATCACAATCTCCACCTGAACCAAAAGAACTTGTGAGCCACGAAAAGCTATCATGACAGAGCCCACACATTACATATATTCACGTAAAGGACGGATTTTTCACCATGACTTTCTTCTCCGAGAGGAAATGTCATTGTAGAGTACTGTAGCATTTCGAGGTATGAAAACAACCTACGCTTGACAATGATCTTTTTAAGATTTGATTTCGACCCTTGAGTATGTAAGTTACGCTTCCTAATTAAGAACAGAACGAACCATTGGAGTTGTCCAAGAGACAATTATGGATTGCAATCAACGCAATGCAACGATCAATTTTATAGCCATCCAATGCCATGGGTTTCTAGTCTCTCAATGTTTAAGTGACCACTTCACTAATTGTCGAATAATAAGTAGACGTCTCTAAGGGGAGCGCAAGAAAGCTAACGTTAATGCACACATGATGCAAGCAATGAGCACGACAAGTGTCGGGATGAAACGGTGCCAATGGCATTGATGTTCACCAAAAAGGTTGAAGGGATCATGCTTAATTCTATTTCAGAATTAAAGCACAGAAACCATATTGGAAGTCAGTAGGGAGGTACCGTATCGAGAGAATCAGCTCCAAGTGCTGCAAACTTAGACTCTCC
Source organism: Syzygium malaccense (assembly GCA_031216405.1). Classification (NCBI taxonomy): domain Eukaryota; kingdom Viridiplantae; phylum Streptophyta; class Magnoliopsida; order Myrtales; family Myrtaceae; genus Syzygium; species Syzygium malaccense. Next base: position 12,832,569 of record CM062254.1, read on the forward strand.
TGTAACCGCAGAGTCATCTGGCAGCGCCAACTGCTTCCTCACTATTGCACAGACCTTGTCCACTGTCTCGGGCTTTGCCTGTCAATACATAGATATTTCGAAATCTCATTAATAGCAACATCAATGAACCGATTTGCATGAACACAGAATTGACAAGTAAAAGTTACTAGATTTCACAAATTTGGAGCATAAGCAACATGACACCAGTGACAAATTAGATATCTACAATCCCCCAAATTCCGGCGACTTAATGAACATCATTCACTTTTTTTAATAAAAGAGGGGAAAGAGATCATCTAAATCCATGATAAACCCAAAATCTTACATGAAGCTGGGAAATGATGACATATGTATTCCATTTATTTAGAGCATTTGAACAGTGAATTATGTATTCCATTTGTTATCATGGCAAGTAGACTATATTGAACCCCTTAATGAAGGAACATGGCAAATGAACAGTAGAAGATGATGCATACCACACAGAAAACCTGAAGGCTGGATGAACCTCGGCGTGAAACAAGAGACGGATAGCCTTTCGTACTGATGGGTATTGAGACTGATCTCAGACTCGAGATTCCGCTGTTTGATGGCTGCAAAAAGCATCGGACAAGAAAAGTAAATTTATAGAAGATAAAGCCATATCTCTCACATGCAAAATAGATTAATCCACGCTTAGAAAACAAGAAAAAGAATAATCCACAAACAACAAGACAAGTCTAACGTAGAGTCATAAATATAAGTCTTGCTGGCTCCAGTTAGCCACTAAAATTGTCGGCAACCAAAAAAGAGCAGGACATGTCTAGTACCAACAAGGACTAGCACTTTGCCAAAATTTTGTCCTGAAGCATTTATCTAAAGCATGAGCCCCTAGATTCGTCACAACAATCAGCTAAAGTGTGTTGAGCTTCATTAGACTCTATGTCATGTCAAGGAAGGCACTTAAAACAAGAATCTGACCATGCTAACTAAAGCTATTTAATAGAAAATTTAAGATGGTATTGCCAATTGAAAGCTGCATTCCATGAACAAAACCATTTCTTTCGTAAGTGCTAATGCACACAGCAAATCATCAGCATCAGCTACACAAAACTCTTAGCCCATTTCATGATTGGAGAATTGACCCGCAGGGCTTTTCTCTCTTCATTTCGCCTCTCAAGAAATTTCACCTCACCTAGACTTATGTACAATTCTAGCTGTTGCTGATAGACATTGGCACAAAAAAGAAGATTTCGCTAACAGGGGCAGAGGATGAACAAGTCTCATGCAGCACAGGCTCCAAAGATGATAGATAGCTAAACGTGCCAAGCCAATCTTGGTCTCATGAAATTATTCATCCGATAGAATCTGTCCTCTCTCATGTCATGAACCAAGCCATATCTCCAGATCATATAATAACCGATTTTCATCTACATACCTAAAAGAATACTGGGTCATCCTAAAGTGCAACAAAAATTCAACAAAACACAACCCACTAATCATGGCTACATTAAACAACAATGATCGTGAATATCTTATAAGCACTTCAAGAATAATCAGCAATCGCCAACGCAACCATTTCTATTCAACAGACAAACTCTTCATTTTTGAGTGAAATAGGAAATTTTTTTTGTTCATTTATTAAAAAATCCAGCAGATTTCCAGCCGCCAAAACCTCATGTTATAACATAAAAAATTTCGAATCTTGATACAGTGTAACAAGCGGGCTCATCTACAACAATATCCAGGGACAACGTAGATCAGAGACAGAGAACAAGAATCGCCACCCACTGAATCTAAGAAACAGCGACACAAATCCAAGATATCGATCTGAAACCGAGCTCATCCACACCAACAGATAAAAATCAAAGCTTTCGACACGACAAGCAGCGAATCTCGCCACGAAACAACAGATCAACTGACACCCAGAAAAAAAAAGGAAAAATTCATACCTGGGTCTGCTTCAAAGAGCACGACACGAGCTTCATGCGAAGGGAGGTTCCAGCAGCAGACGCCATCGATTCGAACCAAGAAACGACACAGAGGGAAAAAACAAGAATTGGAATCAAGAAACGATATACCCAGAGAGCGAGAGGTAGAGATCTGAGATTCCTGAAAGATGAATCGCTCTAAGATATAGAGATAGAGAGAGATGCAAAATGAGAGAGCTATATAAGGAAGAGAGGGCGTGTTGTGCTGGGTTGTCCCTTGTAGGGCAGCGTTCGTTCGTGCGTTGTTGAGAATCGTTGGCTGCGCACTGCCACACTTGGCTTGTACCCTGTCTTCCTTGTTCGTATCGAATTGGGAGTGTTTGGATTCGGATTTTTCCGTGTCCCGGCTCCGGGTTTTAGTTATTCCGACACGGTTTGTGTTTGGTGAAGTGGGGAGGGAAGTTGGGAAAAATTGGGGATTAAACCAAGATATCATAATTGATGATGATGATGGGAGTTCGATTTCTTACCTTCTTAGGGTACTAGAAGTGGGGACGTTTAGTTTCAGACGTGGATTTCGACTCCTACGCTTTATAAAGAGACAATACAAAAGTCTGAGAATGAGCTGAAAGTCAAAGTAAGATAGACAAAAATGAAAAAAATAATAAGTTATCATAATTATCACTGTGTATTTGTCAATTGTATGGGAAATTACAAAAGCAATCCCTGTGCTATTACTTATGTTCGATTAAAGCCCCTGTACTTTATTAAGTGATAGATTTGGCCCCAAAACTAAAATTTTGGGCACATTTCAGGACATTATGCATGTGTTTTTGCATCTCTGGGGTGCTGAATTGGAATAGACAAATTGAGTATTGAGATTAAGGCCCAAACGGGATCGCTAGTGCTGGTCGTCGCTTTCCATTCCTTTTTATTAATAAAAGAAATCAATGGAAGAGGAAAAATTAAAAATGGTCCCAGTATTATTGCCCATACTTAATTTTGGTCCCTGTACTCCATGCTTAAATTGATTCGGTCCATAGACTAATATTCAGTCTTAATTTTCGGCCAAATTTCGTACTTTTGTTTCGATATGCAAACAAAAGATGTTGACTAAGTGCAAAAGGTTGGCATGTAGGGTAGTGCAGAAATTGGTGACCTAATAACAGTTATTTTGAAGAATTTCGCATGTGAGGAACAAACTAAATTGTTACAACCCTAAACTTATGTTGTTATGTGCACGAAAGATAGTATATGGACAAAAATAAAATTCGCGTAATAGCATGAGGATGAATTTTGTAATTTCTCCTAAATATATTGATGAAAAGCTTAAACATTAATAACATCAAATTACTTTTCAATAGATTGTCTATACGCCATGTATTTTTTGTTCCACAGATGTTACCACTTTGTAATTCTCTACTAAACATTTTTCATATAAACTAATGTCCTATTATATTCCCTTCTAACGTGGACTGGGTACTGGTTCAGATTGTTTTTTTTTTCCTTTTCCGCTATTCTTTTCGACATATTGATATTGATTTCAGAAGTCAAGTGATATTTGTTATAGATTTTATTTGCATGGTCACCCTTGGATAATTGACCTGTGGGTAAATTCATTTCTCAATCACTGAAAAGCTTTAAGTATACATGTTACTCCTCCAACAGCGACGTGTAATTTCTTGTACACCGTGAGTAGAGTTGATCGAAATCTTACTAATATTACTTACTTTTCAAACTTGCAAATCGAATGCAACTACTTTTGTTAACCCGATTTCTTGTACATGATATGTTTATATTATTATTTTCGAAAGTATTGCTTAAGTGCTTAAATTGTAAATTTTCTTCTTTGTTTCTGATGGGATCACGTGTATTGGTATTCTTTTGTATTGATTTATCTAGCTTAGGACAATTACAGAATACTATATTCTATCTATTTATAAGCTTTATATTTCGGGGACAAGATTAATTATGTTGTCGTCATTATCTTTGATCTGTTAACTTTTCTATGTTTTTCCCTTATTTTTGTCTTGTGTTTTGGCCCTTCCACGATGGTCAAAATTCACATATGACATCTAAAAATAGCTTGCCAATTGTCATTACATAATGCAAAAATGCTTATGCTCTCAAATTAATATTCTCTGTTAAGTATCTTTCATATCAACTAATGTCCTTGTGTTCTGGTATAAAGAAGGCTAGTGTAGTGACCCTCTTTCTTTTTCCATTATATCATCGACTGGTATTTTTTCCGGGTGCTTTACTTTTCCATTATTCATTCTGACATATTAATATTGCTTTCAGAAGCCAAATAATATTTATAAGAGGTTTTATTTGTATGATCACCCTTAGATAATTGACACGTAGAAAAATTAAATTTCTTAATTCGTAAATAGCTCGAAGCACACGTGGTACTTGTCCAACAATGACAGGTAACTTTTTTCACACCATAAGTGCAGCTTATTGAAATATTACTAATAATACTTATTTTTCAAACTCATAGTCAGTGGGACTTCTACTGCGAACCCAGTTTCTTGTGTATGGTATGTTTGTATCAGTATTTTCAGATTTTTATTTTATTTTATTTTAACTCTCAGATGTTGTAGATCTACTTCTTTGCTTTTTCATGAATGAATAATTACCATGATAACAATGGGGATCAGATGTAATAGAACTTTATTTACAGAAATTTATTTTTTATTAATGTATCTAAATCACGACAATTAAAGAATACTATATTCTAACACTTTAAGATTTTCATCTTTTTGGGCCAAAATCAATCATTCTATTTTTGTGTTGGATTGTCTTTGGTCTTTTGTTTTTATTTGTCTTGAGTTTTGGCTCTTTTATGACGGTCAAATTCACATACGGCATCTGATTCGGTTGCCAAATGTCATTTACATATTGGAAAAAAAAGCTAAAGCTTTCACATTACCAGGAAACTATCGTGTGATATTCACGCAACACAGTAAAAAGCATTAGAAAGCATTTCTCATGGCGTTTATGACACTATTAATTTTATCTCTGGTGATTCTTTCGGTGGCGATGAAAAGGGAAAAGAGAGGAGAATACGCTCCCTAAGCATGTTTGGTAATCGAGAACGAAGCCATCTGAATGAGTAGAAAGCTCCATCGTCTTTCTGGACACTATTTGGTTGATGGAAATAGGGTCGAATGGAGATGGAAGCTGGGCCTATTTTCCTTAGAATGATCAATTTTGGCTCAGGTCCCAAATTTGACTCCAACTTACTTTCGTTTGTACCCACTTTCAATCGGTACTCAAAGTTGGCCCCTATCAAGTTTCTATCTAATAATACGTCAAAGTTCCGATGTATCATTCCACGTGTATCATATCAGACAATAAAAAAGAAAAGAGAGAGAGAGATGTCTAATACGACCACCATAATGGGAGCTCAAAGCCTAAACTTGCCGCAGCCATGGCTGCTCAAGTTCATACTCATGGACGCCATGGTCACTTGAGCTCGTGGCCATGGCCATGAGATCTTTTTGAGTTGCGAACCTCGAGGCCACATGGTCACTAGAGCTTGGGCTCGCGGTGGCCATGGCCGGTTGAGTTTCGAGCCATAAAGTTAAAATAGTCATGGTCGCTACGACCTAAAATTGAGCATCCATTGCCGCTACAAGCTCGAAGCTTGAGCTTGAGCGGCCATAACCAAGAGCTCAAATTCCTACCTCCTCACTACCGCCAATTTGAACGGTTATGGCCACGAGCTCAAATTGAGCAACCATGGCTGCCGCGAGCTCAAGGTTACAATTACATCTCTACCCTATATGGATTAATTACTCTATCCTTATTTCATAGCTAGTGGCCTCAAGCAAAAGAAAAAAAAACCAAAGAAAGTATGAAAATAAAATAATGCATCCTTAACTTGTGGAGCATACAAGAAGTTACATTGTTCTTTCATGTCCTTGACTATAATTTTTTTTTATCTGTCATACTCTAACTCTCGAACTTTTGCCCTGCCTCTTTGCCCTTCCTATTTGGAAAGGGGAGATGGGGAGTTCGATCCTCCTTCTTGTCGGGAAGTTCGATCCTCCGTCTTGTCGGGGAGTTAGGGGTAAGAACATTCAGTTTTAAAATGTGGATCCTTATAACTTGAGATGCCTCAATTCTACTTAAAATTGGGTTAAGTCTAGTCATATCCCTTCTTTAGTCTCTCTCTTAGACTATAATTAAGAGAAGTCTAAATGTGACTTCATAAATGTGAACTTGGCGAATTTGGGAAAGGAGTTAAAGATCAAAATCCCAACTTTCATTTATTGGCTAAGCCTCATAAATGCCGATGGCTGGCAATTTTGTGCTGAAAGGAATGGTTGTAGTTGGGTTACCAGGAAATATGTGACTCGTGGAACGAGAGTTTCATTGCAAATCTTGACAAAATTTGCCTCCTTCACTCCCCAACTACTATCTAGAATAGCGATATGCCCCCACAAAATCGATTTAATGGCGCGGTACGCATTTAAATTGATGTCTAAACGCGATGCCGGGCCGGTGGATGGATATGCATTTAAGCACTGACAGCTTTAACAGCTCATAGTGTTGGAAAGGAAATCAGAAGCAGCTGATGAAGCGATGAATTTCAGACATTCTGATATCCACAAGTGAGGGGTTAATTACAAAAGCCGTTCACTCTCTATATACAAGCGCAAGAACAAAAAAAGACACAACAAAAGAGAGAAACAAGGGGAAGAAATCAGATTTCTCTGTCACAAAAATGCAAAGTAGCTGCGTCGAATGAAATGCTGCTGCTCTCCGTATACGCCATCAATCTCGTCAAGGTGGTCGAAAGTTCACCCTTGAAGAACCCTGTGTATCAATGTGTACTATTTACAAACCACCTAACAAAATTATTAGTTCTTGATATGGTCCTCGTCTTTCTTTAGAGCCAGTGATGATCGTCTTGATCGGTAGGCGAGCATGGAATATAAGGCATGAAACTTTGCTTGCTGAACACGGGCCTTGTGAAGGCATCCTCGAATTTTCGCCAGTAATGGTGCACTGTGTGAGAAGGCGTGCCCGATAGCTTGCGCAAGCGGCTCAATCGGAGTATCCTTTTGCCATTCTGGTGAGGCTTTGAGTCGTGTCCGTTGCTGAGCAGTGGCTGAGTGAAGGATTTGGGACTTCATGGCTCAGAAGATGTTGTGCTGGTAAAGTATTTGGTCGAAGGAAGCAAGATTCTCGCTAGAGGCTTCGTCAACAGTCCAAACACCTGTATTGGTGAATGGATATCTTGAGGCACAAGCTACATGTTATGCCACCAATTAGACTTGGCATATAAAATGCCGTCTTACCACAGTGCTGAACAGAACGACCGTGATGGTACTCATGATCATAAATGCATTACTCCGCAATTTCGCACTGGACCGAGTAAACTGGAGGTACAGAAAATGAACTTCAGAGCAAGCATATGCATCAAATTAAGACGAGGAAGCATAGTAAAACCTCTTGAAATAGGCATCTCTGGCGACCACATTCATCGTATTGCTAGTAATAGAAAGAATCTCATGGTATTGCGTATGGAAAGTCTCCTGGAATGCGCATTATCCGATCATCTTACCTGTTTATAAGCGAGTTCCATAGAGACAGCACCACGCATAAGCCCTGCCCACCAAAATGTGACCTGAACATATCAGAGTTTAGTTCGGAAACTCGATCATGCCGACTACCTCATACGCAGGAAAATCCGCAAGAAAATTCTAGTCTCTAGCCAACCTGCTGCTTTAAATGGATCTTTTCGTAGCCAAGTTAAACAAGAATCGACAGGGGAAAACGAAGGCGGCTCTTCCAATCAAAACAGAGTCCCATCAACATCGAGCTGACCTTGATCGATTTTTCCAGGACTGAGAATGAACGAAGAAGAAACACGAAACATCAGGAAGATGGAAATTCGATTCCTGTCATTCAACCTCGCCTGGCAAATGTAGAATGTAGCAGAGACTCGTCATTACCTATTGCTGACAACTCCCCACTTCTCGATACGCTTCCATTCCTACGTAAAGGAAGATTAAGATCTCGGCAACAAACAACAGAGTGGCAAAAATGTGCCTGCAACCAGTGGCAAAAATGTGTGAACATTAGCTGACACGAGAATTACAGGAATTATGTCCAAGGAAAAGATCGAAAGTAGGAGGATTCTACGTACTTAGCGGACCAAGTCAATTGTTGTATTTTTTGAAATTAGGGGAAAGACAAGAAAAAGCTTCGCAAATATTTGGATCTTTTCCAAAATCAATCCCAAAATCTAACTGCATGCAGATAAAATCTAATCAGAACGATATGAAATATAAAAGAGAGGAAAAGGAAAAACCGCTTGTATGACACCACAAACCAATTAGCAAGAGACGAAACTAATCAGTGGCTGGCTCGTGGAAATTCATGTAAACAATCTCCATGGGAAAAAATCAGAATGGAAATCGATGCCTTCTCAACCAAAAACTTACCCGAACCCCACAAAACTGACTGTAGATGGAAGAATGAACTGCGGCAGTTGGCCAATGAAAAATCAGAATGGAAATCGATGTCCGTATACGCCATCAGTCTCGTCAAAGTCGTGGAAGCTTCACACTTGAATAAACCAGTGTATCAATGTGTCCTTTTTTACAAACCACCAAACAAAATCATCAGTTCTTGATCTCATCCTCGGCTTTCGTAGGAGCCACTGATGATCGTCTTGATTGGTGGGGTAGCATGGAATGAAAGGCACGAAACCTCGCCCGCCAAACATGGGCCTCATGAAGGCATCGTCAAAATTTTTCCAGTAATGGTGCACCGTGTGAGAAGGCATTCTCAGGAGCTTGCACAAACTGCTTGGTCGGAGGATGCTTTTGCTGTTCTGGTGAGACTCCAAGTTGTGTCCGTTACTGAGCAGTGGCTGAGTGAAGGATTTTGGTTTTGATGGCTCGGAAGGTTTTGTGCTGGCAAAGTAATTGGTCGAAGAAGCAAGATTCTCACTAGAGGCTCTCGGCAACAGCAAACACCTGTATCGTTGAATGATATCTTGAGGCACAAGCTCCATGTTATGCCACCAATTAGACTCGGCATATGAAACGCCATCTTACCACGGGGCTAAACAGAACGACTTTGATGGTTCTTGCGATCATAAACACATAGCTCAACAATTTTGTGTCGGACCAAGTAAACTGCATGCACAGAAAATGAACTTCAGAGCAACAATAAGCGTCAGATTAAGATGAGGAAACATAGTAAAACCTCTTTAAAAAGGCATCTGGCGACCACATTCATCGTATTGCTAGGAATAGAAAGAATCTCATGGAATTCCTTGTGCAAAGTCTCCTGGAATGCGCATTATCCCATCATCTTACCTGGTTATAAGCGAGTGCCACCAAGACAGCGCCACGCATAAGCCCTGCCCACCAAATTGTGACCTGAACACAACAGAGTTAAATTAGGAAAATCCATCATGCTGACTACCTCATACGCAGGAAATTCCACTAAAAAATTATAATCTCCAACCTGCTGCTCCAAATCGATCTTTTCGTACTTAGACTTCCTAGCCAAGTTGGATAAGAATAATAGGGGAAAAACGACGGTGGCTCTTCCAATTAGAACGAGGCCCAGCAATGTCGAGCTGACCTTGATCGATTTCAAGGGCTGAAAATGAACGAATTAGAGAGACGAAACATGAGGGAAATAGGAATTTAATGCCCTGTATTCAATATGCAATTGATGGAAACATATGGATTCTATGTGAACAAACTGCGAGTTATTACCACCCGCCTGGGTGGCACTGCTGGAGCGCGCACTCTTCCTTTCGCAAAAGGTTGAGTGTTCGAATCCCGGGCGCCGCAGGGTGACTTAACCGGTGGCACGTGTGTGGTGGCTAGCACGTGTCGCCCCCAGGGTTTACTCCCCGGCTGTCGGCCGTGCGGGGGTTCCCTGGGTTATCAAAAACCTTACCAAAAAAAAAAAAAACTGCGAGTTATTTCTAAGGGAAGCTAACCAGAAACCATTCTCCAAAGAAAAATTTCATCACTTCATTTATGAAAGTTTTCCCTGTTGGCTTCCAGATCATCAGATTGTGCAGGCATTGTACTCCTTGTGAAATCAAATAAGCAGCGTTCACACTATATCTACAGCATTAGTCACGAGCCAGATTAAATGAGCTCGGAGTTGGATGAGGAGGAGTATGAATTTTTTTTGTTTTTCTTGCACTTTTGGAATAAAGCGAGCACTTAGTTTAGGGACATCCCATTGAGGGCCATCCTGAAGGAACAATGATGTCGATGTCGATGTTTTCACACCCTGTAAATACCTGCATCCAAGGATGTGTCCAAACCTTTCACCAACCTGTCTAGGTCTCCTAATTGAATCAAGTATGAAACATAGTTCAAAAGTAATTGCTCATGTAAATACTGGGAAGAAATGGTCCACATACCTACAAAAAGAAAACTGAAAATTTCTAGTCATAAATGGCGTTCATAGTATTCGAGCTTGTGAGTTCTGTGTGGGATATGAGCAATCTTTTCCCAGTCCTCGCCCGTATCTTCTTTGCACCTCTGCTCCAAATTTGGGCAACCGGCAATTTTTAGGTGACTAAGGGACGTAAGCCTTTGCATTCCTTCAAGTAATGATGTCAACAAGGGGCACCGAATGATTTCAAGCTGTTGAAGTGATTGAAGGTCCTCGATCTGCTCTGGTAAAGCCTTCCATGGTTTCATGTTCGATTAAAGCCCCTGTACTTTATTAAGTGATAGATTTGGCCCCAAAACTAAAATTTTGGGCACATTTCAGGACATTATGCATGTGTTTTTGTATCTCTGGGGTGCTGAATTGGAATAGACAAATTGAGTATTGAGATTAAGGTCCAAACGGGATCGCTAGTGCTGGTCGTCGCTTTCCATTCCTTTTTATTAATAAAAGAAATCAATGGAAGAGGAAAAATTAAAAATGGTCCCAGTATTATTGCCCATACTTAATTTTGGTCCCTGTACTCCATGCTTAAATTGATTCGGTCCATAGACTAATATTCACTCTTAATTTTCGGCCAAATTTCGTATTTTTGTGTCGAAATGCATACAAAAGATGTTGACTAAGTGCAAAAGGTTGGCATGTAGGGTAGTGCAGAAATCGGTGACCTAATAACAGTTATTTTTTAAGAATTTCGCATGTGAGGAACAAACTAAATTGTTACAACCCTAAACTTATGTTGTTATGTGCACGAAAGATAGTATATGGACAAAAATAAAATTCGCGTAATAGCATGAGGATGAATTTTGTAATTTCTCCTAAATATATTGATGAAAAGCTTAAACATTAATAACATCAAATTACTTTTCAATAGATTGTCTATATGCCATGTATTTTTTGTTCCCACAGTTTTCTTTTGATATAAAGATCACAAATACGATCACTTTGTAATTCTCTACTAAACATTTTTCAAATAAATTAAATTCCTATAATTTTCCTTTTTACGTGGACTTAGTACTAGTTCAGATTGTTTTTTTTCCTTTTATATTATATATTTCGACATATGGATATTGATTTTAGAAGTCAAGTGATATTTATAGTAGATTTTATCTGCATGGTCACCCTTAAAATAATTAACATATGGAAAAATTCATCACTCAACCACTAAAGAGCTTTAAGTATACATGTTACTCCTCCAACGGTGATGTGTAATTTCTTTTCCACCGAGAGCAAAGTCGATTGAAATCTTACTGTTATATTTCGTTGGTCCGCCTATGATGAGTGTGTCCAAGGGGCACCATTTGCTCTAATTAAAAGTGTATCTAAGAGACACCTTTTGAAGAGGTACGAGGGGAGTTTTTTAAGGAAAGTTAAAGTAACTTCCTCATAATGAAAAATCTAACAAGAGATAAGTAAGTTCTGAAAAATAGAACTCTCTCTCTCTCTCTCTCTCTCTCTCTCTCTCCTCTCTTCATCAAAGAATGGCGCATAAGGATTCCTTATCTACTTTGAGAAGACAATCGGCATTAACGCTGTGGAACGAGAATACGTTTTCTCGTGATTGTAGTCGATTCTACTGACACTTACTTCCAATATTGGTATCAGAGCACGGTTATGATCTCTGCCTTATTTTTCCGTCGAATTTTTACCCTTGTTATTTGATATGGGAATCGAGAGGATGAACTTCATATCGTCTGGATATTCATTGCCCGGAAATTGCAACATGAATCGTCGAAAACAAAATTGGATGTGAAGAACGGGTTTGGAGGAAAAACGTCGGTTCTGTTTTGATCGTTTTTTGAAATATTTTTCTGGAGAAAATCAATTTTCATCAAACAGGGTAAAAATACTCATCGAGACGATCAAAACGGTGGGTGGCACGCCGCTGGAAGATGCCGGAAGTGCCCACATGTGCAGCCAGAAGCCGTGGCGCGTAAGAGCCACGCGCCCAACGCACGTGTGACGACGTCAGCAAAACTGTCAGTAACCGACACGCTGACGTCATTGATGGCGTCATCTCGCTGGTGAACCGACCCTCCGGCAACAAGCCGACCCGGCCAGAACAACCCGACCTGACCCAATTACTGACCTGACCCGGTGACCTGTCAACCGGTCGTACCGATCAACGGTTGAACCAATTTGATCGGTCAGGCCGGTTTAAGACCGATTTGGAGCCTGGAACGTGAACTACACGCGTCGCGCACTCAAGCGACGTGTGCGAGCACGTGGAAGCTCCGATTGAAGCGTGGTTGGTACCGTTGTGTTCGTATTGAAATTCTCTACATTGTGATATAATTATTTTATATGTTTGAAGCTTTTAAAGATATAAAAATGCGTACGGAACCCTAAATACGCGTATTTTTTGGGGTATTATTGCATTTTTACTTGTATTTTCCTATGGTTTTGGAAATACAGAAGCTGACTTACATGTAAATGACCACATATAGATTGTGTAGAGCATGCTTCATTGATAGCATGTTTATAAGGCTTAACATACTTGCAATTTTTAGTTCCGAGCTGACTCAAACAATGGCTGGAGATCATTGTGTTTTCATTATATCTTGAATTCCGCATATGATCATATTTGATGTAATAAAGTATTTGTAAGTTGGTGATCATCGCGTGAGGTCACGTAATCATCTTTTCTAGTGGGAGTTCGTAGATTGGTAGAATTCAAAAGAGTTCTCACCTAGAACTTAAAATTTGCGCAAATTAAACAAGTTAATGATAATAGAACAATTGTACGCCAAAGCTGATTGAGAACATATTGAACTTTCGTTTCGATATCTTTTATTGAACTATCATTAATTTAGTTTGTCTTTGTTGCAAATTAAAATGTGTGTTTATGTAGAAAATGTGCTAGTATTGATGTTGTGTTTATTATGTCAATGTGTAGTAGAAATTGATTATGGCTTCGACATCCAAGACCATTGTGGCTGACCTCAACAAGGGTGACAAGTTGAACGGTGACAATTATGATATTTGACATCGAAAAATTCAGTATATCCTTAAGGAGCAAAAGGTTTTAGCAACCCTCAACCACACTATGGATGAACTTGAGCATGGAACTTCTGCTCAACACAGAAGAGATCAAGAAACTTATCAAGCTTGGAAAAAGAAAAATAGCATTGCTCGTATCACGTTGCTGAGTTATATGCAAGATGATCTCATGTGTCAGTTTGAAAGTTATGACAATGCTCAAGTAATGTGGGTTGCATTGAAAGATAAGTTTGGGGGTACGTCTGCCACTAAGTTGAGGAGGCTTACCATCAAATTTGACACATACTGGAAGCGCTCAAATCTAATGATGAGGCAACATTTTCGGAAGATGTCAAACATGATACGTAAGCTGAAGTCGGCAGGTCATACCCTCACTGATGAACAGCAAGTTCAGGCTGTTATAAGGTCTCTTTCTGATAGCTGGGAATATATGAAAATCAATATAATACACAATGAGAATATCGTCACTTTTGACGATATTGCGCGTCATTTGGAATTAGAAGATGAGCGCCTAAAGGCAGCAAAATCCTCTACCCATGCTTATGTTGCTGAATCAGGTTTGAGCAAAGTTTTGGGCTTTAAGTGCAAGAGGAATCATAAATTCAACAACAAACAAAAAAGAGACTGATCAGGCACTTAAGAGAGCTAAGACCTTCCGACGCAAGAAGCGGGGTGGGAAGAAGGACAAGGCCAAGATGAAGTGCTACAATTGTGGTAAACTGGGCCACTTCGCTCGTGAATACACTAAGTTGAAAAGGGTACCACATTACTCCATTACTTTGAGTAATGCTTTTGTTTCTAATACTGTAATGCTTGCTGAATCTCATCCAATGTGGATTGTAGACTCAGGAGCAACAGACCACGTAACTAGAGACCGAGGAGCATTTGTGGAGTATCGTCTGATACAACCCAGAAGAAGATGGATATATGTTGGAAATAACTCAAGAGTTGAAGTGAAGGGTATCGGCACATATGAATTAACCTTTCGTGGTAGTCAAAATCTATTCCTACATGATGTCCTCTATGCTCGAGATATTCAGCGAAACTTAGTCGTTATAGTTATTCTTCTTAACTTAGGTTATGTATTTAATTTTTATGGTGATTGTGTTGACATTTTGTTTGAAACAGTTTATTACGGTTCTGATCATGTATTGAATGGTTTTATAGTATTAGACATTGACTATGATGTGTACAAAGTTAATGTTGATGGTTGTTTTTCTTTAATTGCATCTTCTAGTAATATGGAGATTGATGCAAGTACTTGACATGCTAAACTGAGTCACAATGGGTTACAAAGAATGAAACGATTAGCAAGAGAAGGTCTTTTGGGGTCACTCGCAAATGTTGAACCATCCGTATGTGAACATTGTCTAGCGGAAAAAACAACTAGAAAACCATTTGGTAAAGGAACCAGAGCTGAACTTCCATTGCAACTCATACATTCTGACATTTGTGGTTCGTTAAATGTGAGGGTGAGACATAGAGCCTCATATTTCATCACTTTTATAGATGACTTTATGCATTTCAGTTATTTTTTTCTGATCTCCCATAAGTCCGAAGCATTAGATTGCTTTAGACGATTTATAGTTTTGGTAGAGAATCGGTTGAACAAAACAAGGCATTGAGAATAGATCGCAGACGTGAGTATTTATCTGAGCAATTCAAGGCTCTTTGTGATGAAAAGGAAATTGTAAGACAATTGGCTATTCTTGGTACTCCGCAACAAAATGGGGTTGCAGAAAGAAGGAATAGAACCATATTGGAAATGATTAGGTCTATGATGGCGCAGGCAAATCTACCTGTCTCATATTGGGGAGATGCGTTATTGACTGCTACCTATATACTTAATCGTGTACCCTCTAAGTCAGTTGCTTCCACACCCTATGAATTGTGGACCGGTAGGAAACCAGACTTAAGTAATCTACGACCTTGGGGGTGTGCAGCATATGTTCATGATTTTTCTCATAAATATGGCAAATTAGGCCCTAGAGGGAAGAAGTGTATATTTATTAAATACTCTGAACACTCCAAAGGGTACATGTTCATAGGTGAACAAGCTAATGGAAATGTGACTGAAATAGAGTCACGAGATGTCATGTTCTTGGAGAACGATTTTCCTTGTAGAGGTGAGATCGATAAGGACTTCCAATTATATGAGATGGAAGATCTCGATAACACACCCACTAATGTTATTGAGGGAAATACAGATTTACCTCAACATACAAGATCTAGTGGGAGTGTAGCGTCGCCTGGCAAACTGAATTCTCAAGAAGTTTAGTTGCGTAAAAGTAATCGTAAAAGTATTCATCGTCATCAATTTGAGATTGAAGGGAAAGCATTTATGATTGCTCCACAGGACGATACGAAGTCTAAAACAGTTCAAGAGAGTCTCTCATCTCCTAACAAGGAAAAATGGAGAAAAGCTTTAGAAGATGAAATGGAGTCTATGAGGACAAACCACGTCTAGGACTTGGTTGATCTGCCACCCGATCGCAAGGCTATTGGAAACAAATGGATTTTCAAGATTAAGCGAAGGGCGGATGGATCCATTGAAAAGTATAAGGCTCGCCTTATGGCGAAAGGCTATACTCAACAAGAGGATATAGATTATGAGGAAACTTTTTCACCAGTTGTAAGGTTTGCTTCATACGCCTTATCCTAGCCATTGTTGTACATTTGGATCTAGAATTATATCAAATAAATGTAAAAACAGCATTTTTTAATGGAAAATTAGATGAAGAAATCTATATGAAGCAATCGATAGGTTTCATTGCTGAAGGTCAAGAGCGTAAAATTTGCAAACTGCATCGCTCAATTTATGGCCTTAAGCATTCATCTAAACAGTGGTGTTTTCATTTTCATCGAGCCATAACCTCTTTTGGGTTCACGATGATCGAAGAGGATTACTGTGTGTATATCAAACGGTCCGAGGATAATTTATGATTTTATCTCTTTATGTGGATAATATTCTGTTGGCTAGGAATGACAAGGGTTTGATTATAACCATAAAAGAATGGTTGTCTTCTAATTTGGAAATGAAGGACATGGAAGAAGCTGCATATGTATTGGGAGTTAAGATTAAAAGAGACCGATCAAATAAACTCCTTGCTATGTCATAAGAGTCTTATATAATGAAGATTCTTGAATGCTTCAATATGCAGCACTGTAATCCCATTGATACCGCTGTCATGCAAGGTGAAGGCCTGAGTACTAATATGCGTCCTAAGACTCTAGAAGAAAAGAAAGAAATGGTAATTATTTCTTACGCTAGTGCTGTCGGAAGTTTGATGTATGCTATGATGTGTACTCGACCCGACATATGTCATGCTGTGGGGTTAGTGAGCCGATATTAATTAAATCCTTGTCAAGCACACTGGAAAGCAGTTAAAAGGATCTTAAGATACTTGAAAGGTACTATGGACTATTGACTTTGCTATCAAGAGAGTGATTTATGCTTATTAGAATACTCTGATACTGATTGGGGAGGAGACCTAGATGAGCATAAATCGACGTCTGGATATGCGTTCTTACTTAATGATGGTGCAATTTCTTGGAATAGCAAGAAACAGACATGCATAGCTTTATCTATGATGGAGGCAGAATTTATTGCATGTTTTGCTGCAGTGCAAGAAGCAGTATGGCTAAAACGTTTCTTGGAAAATTTAGCCATTGTCACTGATGTCCTAAGACCAGTGACAGTATATTGCGATAGTCAAGCAGCCATTGCCTATGTGAAAGATTCCAAGTACCATGGTAGGACGAAGCACATTGACATAAAGAATAACTTCATCAGAGATATAATAGCGCAGAAGGAAGTAGTCCTGCAGTATATTTCAACCAACAAGACAGTTGTTGATCTATTCACGAAAGCTGTTCCTAGAGACGTGTTCTTGACCCACAAGATGTCTCTAGGGCTCGGAAGAATGTGATATGTAATATTGTTGAGAATCATTGGATTATGTGTGTATATGTATTGTACTTGTTTGTTAATAAATTAATGTTTTATCAATTAGTACAATGTTATGAGACTAGCACAAACACACATATATTATTGAAAGGTATGTCACCAGGTAATGATTGGCTCACTCACACGAGCAATCACCTCAAACGCTATAGTAAGCGGGTTGAAGTGGGACGATATGTACAATAAATGCTGGAAGAGCAGTTTAGTACATAAAACGATTTAATGTCGCCTTGATTGGAATCAAGATGAGATTTGTTATTCGTATGTGATAAGACTGAGCATGATAGTCCCACAATCATTTATGCTTGAAGGTAGCCGGATGCGAGTACTAAATTGGGCGCTATGGAAAGCGAGCTGATATAGCACTCGGGCTAAACATGAGTACGTGAGAAGCACGTGATCATGTTTAGGCTAAGATCCGTATAGTGGATATGTTTAATAAATGGCATACGCTCTTATAGAAATAGAAATCCACTATAGCATGTAATTCATACTATATGTGCTTTATTCGACCAATAAGGGAGATGAGTACAATTATTCCTATTTATTCATCGTATAAGTCTTTGAGGTAATTTATAATTTACCTTACTTTGTGCCCTATGTTACTTCTGACTATGTTCTCAAAGTAGAAGATCAATGTTGCTACTTTAGCATGTTACCGGCGGTCATGAATAGATATGACTTTATGGGACGTGTCTAGGAAAACAGTTGTTCTAAAATGGAGAGAGACATAAGTGGGAAGGAAGACTATTATTGTTTTACATCTATCACATGTATTTACCGGTCGACCAATTAATTGTAAATACATGGTGTCCTTGAGAATAGTTAAGTATAGCCTTTAAGGGATAGGTACACTTGGACTGATGTAACAAAATAAGTCCGGGGCACTGTGGGACATAAATTGTTTATTTCTTTTTGGGGTTTTAGCCATTATGTTATCCCTAACAAGTGCATAATTAGAGCTCCCAAGTATAAGTGTACTCACTGGTCGCACGGCTTTCTTGCCAATATGAATTGTTTCTAAAGTAGATGAATGTTGAATGTCTTATGTTGTTGATAGAGCATGATCAAGCCCATCATGTGCGAGTGTAAGATGTTATATTTCGTCGGTTCGCCCAAGATGAGTGTGTCCAAGGGGCACCATTTGCTCTAATTAGAAGTGTGTCTGAGAGACACCTTTTGAAGATTTGCGAGGGGAGTTTCTTAAGGAAAGTTAAGGTAACTTCCTCAGAGTGAAAAATCTAACAAGAGATAAGTAAGTTCTGAAGAATAAAACTCTCTCTCTCTCCTCTCTTCATCAAAGAACGACGCATAAGGATTCCATATCTACTTTGAGAAGACAATCGGCATTAATGCTGTGGAATGAGAATACTTTCCTCGTGATTGTATTCGGACCAACATGAAGTAGATTCGTCCATCGTTCGCTGGTGATTCAATATACATTCCTGGAAAATTTGTTCGTAGTGCATTGAATAGGTTAGTCAATTTTCCCGACACTTACTTCCAACACTTACTAATAATACTTACTTTTAAAACTTGCAAATTGAATGCAACTTCTTTATTAACACGATTTCTTGTGCATGATATGTTTATATTAGTAATTTCCAAAGTTATTGCTTAAATGCGTTAAGTTTTATATTTCGGGGACAAGATTAATCATGTTGTCGTCATTATCATTATCTTTGATTTGTTGACTTTTCTATCTTTCTCTTTATTTTTGTCTTGCGTTTTGGCCCTTTTACGATGGTCAAAATTCACGTATGACATCTAAAAATAGCTTGCCAATTGTCATTTCATATTGCAACAATGCTTAAGCTCTCAAATTATTATTCTCTGTTAAGTATCTTTCAAATCAACCGTTGTGCTTGTTTTGGGGTATAAAGAAGGCTAGTGACCTCTTTCCTTTTCCCTTTTATCATCAACTGGTATTGTTTCCGAATTTCTATTATTCATTCTGACATATTAATATTGCTTTCAGCCAAATAAATATTTATGAGAGGTTTTATCCACATGATCACCTTTAGATAGTTGACAAGTAGAAGAATTCAATTACGTAATCCCTATATAGTTCTAAGCACACGTGTTACTCATCCAACAATGACATGTAACATTTATCACACCATGCAATGACATGTAACAAATATCACACCATAAGAGCAGCTCTTTTTTTTTTGGTTGAACATAGGTGCAGCTTATTGAAATTTTAGTAATAATAATTATTTTTCAAACTTGAAAAGTCAATGAGACTTCTATTATGAACCCAATGGCAGGCCCTCGGCCAAGTCTAGGCGAGGGTCGCCAGCCCTCGCTCGATTTGGGGAGGGCCGCGACCCTCGCCTGCAGTTGACGAGAGCTGCAACCCTCACCGCTTGTCTACCTCCCCTTTCCTCTTCTTCTTCTTTTTTTTAAGCCTTTTTTTAAAATTGAATTTAAATAGAATTTTATATTAAAAACCATATTTAGGCCAAAACGACGTCGTTTTAGCCACATCATCGCCACGTAGGATAGAAAAAATAATAAGAAAAGTCACATAGGCATTTTTCGTTAGCCAAATTGGACGGAGATAACGGAAAGACTCAATTGCCCAAATTTGATAAGTTTTAGGAATTGATTGTACTTTTGCAAGTTTTAGGACTTAATTATATTTTTAAAATAAATTTTAGGATTTTCAGTGCACATATCCCTAATTCTTATTAGCCCATTTTCCCGCACCAAGGTAAAGCAAACTTGGTCGTGTGGTGTGCCACCAGGCCTAACAAAGTAGCCCATTCGCAAAAAGCCCCATTTTCACAATCACGAAGTTGTCAAACCCAACAACATCCTGAACATTTTCAGAAGGTTAAATCACGCTCGGTCGAATCAGAGCTGTATGAATTCCATGTAATTGATGGGTAAGATCCTTTGGTAGAAATAGATAGGGAAAATGATACAAATAATTCTTAAACTTTAACCCAATATATAATGCGGTCCTTGAACTTTTAATATATTTAATTTAGTCCCTGAACTCTAGCACAATGTACAACGTCGTCCCTAGACTTTTAAATTATTCAACGTGATTTATAGACTTTTGATACAGGTTCAATTTAGTTTCTGAATGGAAGAACAATATTGAACATTTCCATATGGTTCAAGTGCTAAATTGAATATGTATAAAAAGTTTAGGGACTGCATTGAACAAATTAAAAGTTCAAGAATCATATTACACATTGGGATAAAGTTCAGGGACCATATTGAACAAATTAAAAGTTTAGAGATCACATTACACATTCAGCCAAAGTTCAATGACCATTTGTGCCATTATCTCTAATCGATATTAGTTATTTTCGGAGGAACAAAACTTTGGTCGCAATTAGTGCGAATGCCTGTTCGGCTATTAATCAAACAATTGGTGTGTGTATTGTAGTGCATACCCAACGAAATAATCACGAATTGGACTAAGGAAAAAAATTAAAAAATCATGTAAACAAATCACAAGAACAAACATATCAGCAGCACTAATACAAAAGCACATAAACACCGTCATTGAACCCAGCCAAAATCAACGGCGATTCCTAAAATACTGCATTTGACATTAGAGAGCACTGGCAACAAAACTTAGCTAACAAATCAATTCATTCTTCAACCTGTAACTTCACTAGACCTTGAATACATCGCGGAAACACCCTCCAAAAAGAGAGAAAACTATCGGACCCCAAGAAGATCTGTCCCGACCCGACCCGTATGGAGTCTGGCCCTGCCTCTTGAGCGCTTACACGACGTCCATCGCCATCGCCATGGCCATCGCCGTCTTTCTCCAGGCGTGCTTGGTGTAGGTCGCGGCCTCGCGGATCACATTCTCCAGAAAAATCTGGAGGACTCCTTGGGTTTCCTCGTAGATCGGGCCGCTGATGCGCTTGACGCCTCCCCTGCGAGCAAGCCTCCTAATGGTGGGCTTGGCGGACGAAGAAGCGCTTGGGGTGAGAGGAGGCAACTAATTAGTATATGACTCGATCCAGTAAATATGAATTAAAAAATGGGCCTTGAACCTATTTTGACACTTTTAATTACACATAATACAAATTTATTTTGCTTCAATGTATCTAAATTATTGCATTTAAAAAATTAGATATTCTTTCACTTCAAGATTTTTATTTTTTTGGGCCAAATTAATAATTATGTTTTTGGGTTAGATTGTCTTTTGTCTTCTGTTCTTATTTGTCTTGAGTTTTGGCTCTTTTATGACGGTCAAATTCACATATGGCATCTGAATAGATTGCCAAATGTCATTTACATATTGGAAAAAAACTAAAACTTTCATATTACCAGGAAACTATCGTGCGATATTCATGTAACACAGTAAAAAGCATTAGAAAGCATTTCTCATGGCGTTTATGACACTATTAATTTTATCTCTGGTTATTTTTTCGGTGGTTATGAAAGGGGAAAAGAGCGGAGAATATCGTCTTTAAGCATGTTTGGTAATCGAGAAGGAAGCCATTGGAACGAGTAGAAAGCTCCACTGTCTTTGTTGACACTATTTGGTGGATGGGAATAGGGTCGAATCGAAATGAAATTGGGCCTAATTTACTTAAAATGACCAATTTTGGCTTGGGTCTCAATTTTGACGCTAACTTATTTTTGTTGGAATCCACTTTCAGCCACTATTGAAAGTTGGTCCCCGTCAAGTTTTCATCTACTAATGCAATTCTGATGTGTCATTTCACATGTATATTATCTCCTTAACGCTTGTTGACATGAAAATTAGATGTCACATCAGAATGTAGAAAAGAAAAAGGGAAAACTGAGAGAGAGAGAGAGGTCTATCACAAAAGCCATAACGGCAAGCTCAAAGTCTAAGTTTGCCATGGCCGATCAAGCTCATACTCATGGATGGCATGGCCAACTTGAGCTCGTCGCCATGACTGCAAGTAAGGGTGTCAGGAATCGAATCGAAATTGAACCAAAATCGAAACCGAATCAAATTGAACTTAAAATTTTGAAATTTTTTTTTGCCGATTCAATTTGGATCGGACCGGTTCGGCTCAGATAACCGAAATAAATTCGATTTTTTATTACGAGCGTCTGTCTCTCTTCCTCCTTATCTAGCTTTTTGTCTCAAAAATTGCGCCAACTCCATTAATTCCTCTCTCTCCTCGGAGCAAGCTGCAAAATTGCATTACTTCTCTCCGTGATTCCTCTTCCCGAGGCTGTCTCTTCTCTCTCCCACAAGTTATTAGCCATTTTCTCTCTTCCAGGATAGCTTCGTCTCATCTCTTCCTTTTCCATTGTCTTTTGTTTCCGAGTATCAAGTCGTGGAAGCAACACTATTACTTCTCTAATTTAACAAATGGAACAGAGAGAACGCAGAAGCAGAGTTGCCTCTAGATGGAGCAAGGAAGGACTCTTGCAGCAAAACCACCAACTTTTTTAGTATTTTAAAGAACAATCTCTCTCTGTCTCTCTATGCAAAGAAATGCATGAAACCATGTCAAGTTTTCGAGATTCCGAAGCAGCTTTTGGGGAAAGCCGACGTTTGTTGGGTGTGAACTCAGGAACAGAGCCTCCATGACCCATGGGGCATCCAGATCTGAAGGCCCGACGCCTCCATGGCACATCGAGTCTCCAGATCTGGAGGCGTCTCCACCAAATCGAAAGAGACGACGACACGCCGAGGTCCTGCGCAGCGGGCGGCCGAGAGGTGGTGCTATTGTGGCGTTGAGTTTTCGTGTGTTGTGGGTGGCCGAGAGAGAGGGGGCCTCCGTTGTTGGTTGTGGCGGTGGCAGCAGGAGTGGCGTGGCGGAGGTGATGGGTCGGGATCTGTCTGCGGTGGTGGGTGGTCACTGACCGCTGGTCAGGACTTTGAGAAGATTGCTCAGCGCCTCCATGGTTCCGTCAACGGGGAACGAAGGGAAGGGGTTGAAGGAAAATTCTATTTCATCCCGCTCGCCAAAAAAATGAAGAAAAAAAACCGAAATCCGAACCGGTCCGAACAGGAGTTTCGGTTCGGGTCATATTCGGTTTGGAACTCGGTTCGGATCAATATATACACACATCTTAACGGTTCGGTTCGGTTCGGATTTTCAAAAAATTCGAACCATCCGAACCGAACCATTGAGATGCCTAACTGGGTGATCTTTTTGACCTGCGAACCTCAATGTTCCATGGTCGCTGGAGCTTCAGCTTGCGGTGACCATGGCCCTTGAGTTTCAAGCCACAAAGCTTAAGTAGCCATGGTTTCCGCAAGCTCAAATTGGGCATCCATGGCCGCCGTTAGCTTGAAGCTTGAGCAGCCAAAGCCTGGAGCTCAAATTCCTACCCACTTAGTACCCCCAATCTGAGCGGTTATGACCGCGAGGTCAAATTGAGCAACCATGCCGTCGCGAGCTTGAGGTTACGATCCCATCTCTACCCTATATGGATTCATTACTCTCCGCTTATTTCATAGCTAGTAGCCTCAAGCAAAAAAAAATAGAAAAAGAAATATGAAAATAAAAGAACAAAAATAATGCATCCATAACTCGCGAGGCATCCAAGAAGTTGCATTGTACTTTCATGTTCCTGAATGTAATTTGAGATGCCACGGTTCTGCTTAAAACAGGGTTTAAGTCTAGCCACATCCTTCTTTAAGACTTCCTTTTAGACTTTAATTATGAGAAGTCTAAATGGGACTCCATAAGTATGAATTTGGAGAAGAAAGAGTTAAGATCAATATCCCAACTTTGATTTTTCGGCTAAGCCCTCATAAATGTCAACGGCTTGCAATTTTGTCCTGAAAGGGATGGTTGTAATTAGGTTACCAGGAAATAAGTGCCTTGTGGACTGAGAGTTCCATTGCATAATCTTGACAAAATTTGCCCTCTTTCACTCCGTAACTACTAACTAGAATTGCCATATGGCCCCACAATGAAGGAAACTCGATTTAATGGCGCGGTGCATGTTTGAATCAATGCCTGAATGCGACGTGGGGCCAGCAAATATTAATGCACATAAACACTATTTTATTTTGGATCTGTCCTATTTTAACTCTCAGACTTTTGCTCTGCTTCTTGCAGGACACGGGAGTTGAAACCTACATTTTAAATTACACGTCTCCACCCCTAACCTTTGTGAGAAAGCGGGAAATCGAACTTCCTACCTCTCTATTCCCAAGTAGAAAGAGAACTAAGGCAAACTCCAGTGGTTCACATGAACACTGATAGCTTCAAAAGCTCAACTGTTGGAAATGTAATCAGAAGCAGTTGATGAACCATTGAATTTCAGACATTCAGATATCATCCAGCGAGGAGGAGACTACAAAAGTCATTCACTCTCTTAATACATGCCCAAGACCAAAGGAAGAAACAACAAAAGAGAAAAACAAGGGGAAGAAATCAAATTTCTCTGTCGCAAAAATGCAAAGTAGCTGCGTTGAATAAAATGCTGCTGCTCTCCGTATACGCCATCAATCTCGTCAAAGGGGTCGAAACTTCACACTCGAAAAAACTTGTGTATGATTGTGTCCTACTTACAAGCCACCAAACAAAATCATTAGCTCTTGATGTCGTCCTCGGCTTTCGTTAGAGCCACTGATGATCACCTTGATCGGAGGGCAATGGAACGAAAGGCACCAAACCTCCCGGCTGAACAGGGGCCTCATGAAGGCATCGTCAAATTTTTGCCAGTAATGGTGCACTGTGTGAGAAGGCGTCCTCAGGAGCTTGCACAAACTGCTCGATTGGAGTACGCTTTTGCCGTTCTGGTGAGACTCCAAGTTGTGTCCGTTACTGAGCAGTGTCTGCGTGAAGGTTTCGGACTTGATGGCATGGAAGATTTTGTGCTGGCTAAGTATCTGGTTGAAGGAAGCAAAGATCCTCACTAGAGGCTTCACCAACGGTCCAAACACCTGGATCGAAGAATGATACCATGAGGAACAAGCTACATGTTATGCCACCAATTAGACTTGGCATATGAAATGCCATCTTACCAGAGCTAAAGAGAACGACTGTGATGGTTCTGGCGACCATAAACACATTGCCCCGCAATTTTGCGTCGGACCGAGTAAACTGCACGCACAGAAACTGAACTTAAGAGCAAGCATATGCGTCAGACGAGGAAACATAGTAGTAGAACTTCTTTAAAAAAGCATCTCTGGCGACCACATTCATCGTATT
This sequence comes from Syzygium malaccense, assembly GCA_031216405.1. Taxonomy (NCBI): domain Eukaryota; kingdom Viridiplantae; phylum Streptophyta; class Magnoliopsida; order Myrtales; family Myrtaceae; genus Syzygium; species Syzygium malaccense. Next base: position 12,858,014 of record CM062254.1, read on the forward strand.
TCTAGAAATAGAAAGAATCTCATGGTATTACTTGTGGATAAGTCTCCTGGAATACGCATTATCCGATCATCTCACCTGGTTATAAGCGAGTGCCATGGAGACAGCGCCACGCATAAGCCCTACCCACCAAATTGTGACCTGAACATATCAGAGTTAAATTAGGAAAATCCATGACGCTGACTACCTCATACGCAGGAAATTCCACTAGAAAATTATAATCTCCAACTTGATGCTCCAAATCAATCTTTTCGTGCTAAGACTTCCTAGCCAAGTTGGATAAGAATAATAGGGGAAAAGCGAAGGCAGCTCTTCCAATCAGAACGAGGCCCAACAATGTTGAGCTGACCTTGATCGATTTCCAGGAACGAAAATGAACGAAGAAGAATGACGAAACATCAGGGAAATAGAAATTTGATTTCCTGTATTCAATCCCAATTGATGAAAAAATATTGATTCTATGTGAACACATTGTGATAAAATTATTTCTAAGGAAAGCAAGCTAGAAGCCATTCTCCAAAGAAACATTTTATCGCTTTATCCACGAGAGTTTTCCTTGTCAGCTTCCGGATCATCGAACTGTGCACGCATTTTACTCCTTGTGAAATCAAATAAGCAGAGTTCACACTATACCTACAGCATGAGTCACAAGCCAGATTTAATGAGCTTGGAGTTGGATGAGAACGAGTGTGAATTTTCTTTGTTTTTCTCGCACTTTTGGGAATAAAGCGAGCACTTTGTTTAGGGACATCCCATTGAGGGCCATCCTGAAGGAACAACATGTCAATGTTTCCACACCCATTAAATACCTGCATTCAAAGATGTGTCCAAACCTTTCACCAATTTGTCCATGTCGCCCAATTGAATCAAGTATCGAAAAATAATTTGAAAATAATTACTCATGTAAATACTAGGAAAAAATGGTCCTCGTACCTAGAGAAAAGTGGAGAATTTCTAGTCATAAGTGGCGTTCATATTATTCGAGCTGGTGAGTTATGTATGGGATATGAGCAATCTTGTACCAGTCCTCGCCTTCATCTCTTTCGCACACCTCTTCCAAATTTGGGCAACCTGCGATTTTTAGGTAATTAAGGGATGTAAGCCCTTTCATTCCTTCAGGTAATGATGTCAACAAGGGGCACCCGATGATGTCAAGCCGTTGAAGTGATTGAAGGGCCTCGATCTGCTCTGGCAAAACCTTCAATTTTAAGCACTTTTTAATAGAAAGATGCTCGAGATTGCTGACCCGTAGAAGCCATTGTGGGAGAGATGCTAATTTGGGAAGTTCATGGATGTACACGGACCCGAGACTCTCAAGTCCTTGCAAATCTAAGATGTTGCCGTTTTCGTCTTTGGATATATCCAACTCCTTGCAATTAGAAAAAGAAAGGCGCATAAGGCTCGGCAGATGTTGCGTACCCGAGAGCGAAGTTAACCGAGGACATTCACTGATGCCCAGACGTTCAAGTGAAGTGAGACTTTGCCAAAAATCCTTAGGCAAACATTCTAGAAACTCCATCTGCGAGATATCTAGACTCTTCAACTCATTAAGGCCAAATATAAGCTTTATCAACTCTCGGTTGACCTTCGTCAGAATCAAATCCTCAAGATGTGGAGCTAGTGGCATGAATTTCAATTTTTCACAGTACTGGATGTCTAATCTTGATAGTCTAGGAAAAAATGCTGTTGAAGTGGAAGAATAGTCTAACTCAATGTATTCCAATTCAGTGAGCCTCCAAATCTCTAAAGATTTGAGGTGAGGTAGTCGGCCTAGGTGAGGGACATGTTTACATTTTCCGCATCTCATCAAGCTTAACTCAACTAAATTTGGCAAGGAAGACACAAGGTCATTTCTAATCCACCCTGGAAAGCTTTCACCTTTATATCCGTGGATCGTGAACTTTTGTAAATTTGAGTGCGGCCTCAGCCCATTTAATAATAAAGCTTCATCTGTATCACCATTTACTGCAACATCATTATCAAGATAGCTCCATTTGAGTATCAAAGATGCTAGATACTCCTTCTCTATCAAGTTCGCCGCCCTAGATTCTACTAATGCATCTCTTGAGCGCCCCAAATTTTCAATGCTAAGGCTTCCATGGATGTTATTAAGCCCATTTAGCCCCTCAAGTCCACAATAATTCTTAGCAAGATCTTTACCTTGGGGCAAAATGAAGCGTGTTAGCCTGTGTAGACAAGTCAATTGCCCTAGTCCATGTGGCACATAATTAAGACTGTAACAATAATCTATGTCTAGATTTTGAAGGCTAATCAACTTCCTTATATCCCGTGGCAATTCTTCAAGGGCAAAACAACCTTGGAGATTAAGTGTTTGCAAATTTTGCAATCTCGTAATGGAGTTGGGAAGCCTTTTGAGTTCATTATTGTAAGAGAGATCGAGATATGTGAGATGCTTCAACTTACAAATGGACATTGGCACCTTCTTAACAATTGCAGCATGCAAATCCAAGATGCGCAACCTCTTGTAACTTTGAATGAGCTGGCGTAGATTTGCTTCACTTGTTGGTTTTCTTTGTTCCATTTCACGATATGTAGGTGCAAAAAGAAATGTTTTCAATGAACTTGTTTTCAAGCGTGAGATTAGAAGTCCACCCACCAAATTGGAAATTGAATCATGAGATATATGACGAGTTCTTTCATGTATAAATCCTATGTCATCCCATGCCGCCCAACATTCGGTCCGTGTAACTGAGCAGGCTAGATCATGCATTAATTCATGCATCTTACAAGTCTCCGTGTCTTCTTTAAAATCTTGGAAGAAGTTACTCAAAAGTAGATCCATGAAATATCCATGGGCAATGTCTTCTAAATCCTGAATTCTACCCGATGGTTGGATAAATCCTCCTGCCACCCAAAGATTGACCAAAGCTTGCTTCTTTATCTCATGATCTCGGGGAAACAGTGAACAGAATGCAAAACATTGTCTCAAATGTGAAGGAAGATGGTCGTAACTTAGCTTAAGAATAAATCTCGTGTAGTCTTTCCTAAGAAACACTTCTCGAAGCTCATCGTTGAAACGTAACCATTCAGTTTTAGTTTTCTTAAAGAACAATAAATTCCCAACAGTTCGAACAAGCAATGGAAGCCCACGGCACCTTCGAACTATCTCTTTACCGATATCTCGTATGTCAGGATCTTGCATGTGCTCTTCTTTTCGACAAGCCATTTGCATTAATAAATCAAGAGACGCACTTTCAGATAATCCCTCGAGAATATAAGGTGGACTAGTGCCGATTTTTTCCGCAACCAAAGGATCGCGAGTGGTTATAAGAATCTTGCTTCCTCTAGCACCTCCCAAAAAAGTTTTCAACCTCAGCAATGTTTGTCGTTGTTCTTCACTGCACAAATCAGCTAAAACTAAGAGATATCTCTTTCCACCAATTTGTGCCTTCAGTTCACTTCGCAACTGTCCCATCGCAACTGTGGTCCGTTCTTTATTCATTGCACCAACCATGATGTTTTTCACTATTTTAGCCGCACCAAAGTCATCAGAGACACGAACCCACATTTTCAAGTCAAAATATAAACTAACCTTCTCATTATTGTATACATATCGAGCAAGAGCCTTTTTTCCAACCCCACCCATACCAAATATTGGGAGGATGGAAATGTTCTCTTGCATGGTTGAATCCAGTAAAAATTTCATGACCTCCTCCTTATCGACATCTCTCCCCACAATATCTCCCTCACATATAAATGAATGTCTCTTCTCTCTCTCCCTCCATTCTCTGTCTACTCGCGAATCCATAGGGCGCTTGTCCAAGTGAAATCTCTTGTCAGCCTTAATGGCTTCTATTTGCTCCCTCAGTGCTCTTACTTTGGAACTCATCTTCAGTTTAAAAGCAAGCTGGTTTGAACTTGAGAAAAATGTCCTTACCTCCTTGAACATTTCATTGTGGCCGCTCAGTTCTTGTCGTGTAGCTTCCATATTGAATTCTTCAAGCACGTCTCGTGTGTCATAGAAAACGTCTTTCAGTTTCTCAAGCCAAACTCGGATTTGGTGACTCTGGTCGTATTTCTCCTCCGCATCCTCCAATTCAGCCCGAAGCGAGGAGACTGTGTCCTTGAGCACCTCAAGTTCACGCTTGACGCCCCATAAATTTCCAGCCTTTTCTATTGATCGAGGAACAAGATTAGCAATGATCTCTTCAGCAATGCCGACGATGGCAGCTTTCGCCATTTTTGTTCTCCCTCTGTGGATTAGAAGATATTAGTTCAGTCGCTCCAAGGCTAGAGACTTCTCACAACATGTATAACGAGTTTATGTTCATGCTCACTAGAGACTGGAAAATCTAAACCTGACAAATCTAATTATCAACTCCTATGACCGACTTGAGCTTGTTAAATATATCTTGAATTTTATGTACTTGGTCCGGTTCATGACCCGACCCGACATATTTTTTGTGCGACCCGAAAGTGGAGAGAAAATTGAGATTTGGTTTGCGACGCGAAGGGTTGGGCCGATAGGCCCAACCTGCAGCAAGCGAACAAATCTCCATAGCGGACCGCCCGAGCTGGAGGAAGCGAACCAATGTCTCGGGGGGTTCGGGGGCTACGCCCCCGAGGAAAATTTTTTGGGAGCCCTATTTATACTGCGGTTAGGTTTTCTCATTGATGTACAAAAAGAATTTTGTTTACAGAGAGTTTTGTGAGTCGTGAGCTTTAGTCGTTTTCGACTTCTGAAAACTGTACTCTCTTTGATTATAGTGGAACATTATCTTGCCTCGCCCGTGGACGTAGATCACCTTGTGATCGAACCACGTAAATCTCTGTGTTCTGTCCATTTGTTTTTCACGCATCAGTTTACAACAGAGCTATTGAAATTAGCAATGATCTCTCCAGCAATCCCGACGATGATAGCTTCCGCCATTTTTGTTCTCTTTCTCTCTGTGGATCAGAAGATGTTAGTCCAGTCGATCCAAGAGTAGAGACTTCTCCCAGTATTCATAACAAGTATTTATAACTAGTTTATGTGACCTAATTTTCATCTTTTTGACCAATCTGATTTTCAACTTCTTTCACCGGCTTGAGTTGTTGAAGATAGGAATTATCATCATCCACGCAAAGCCTAAATCAATAATGCATATGGGACCCACCGAGGTCAGGTCCGCGGTCCGCGATTGGCTTGTCTAACGTATTTCGTGCTTCTAGTGTTTACTCATCTAACATGTTTGCAAAGGCAAATTAAAATGCTGGTGTTGGAGTAGAAAAAATTAACAGTCATGTTGACTTTTTGGATAGAAGGATCGGAGCAAGTTGTCCTACGTTTTCTCTTTTTCCACAAAAATAGCCCCCTCCTTGGAAAGTTCTAACCACAGGATAAATGCAATATCGATCAATTTCCCAATATTATATGCTGTTACTCAAGAATTAAATATATTTAAAATGATATTCTTTTTGGTGCATAATTTACTAATTAAATTGACTTTCCTCACGTATCAATCCTTTCATAAGAAGGTGGCTTTTTTCATCTATTCTTTTTCTTAAGATTTATCTCGAAATAGTTTCGAAAATCATTCTCCAACTCAGGTTGATTGGACAGGGACTCTCCCAAATTTTCAAACATTGCATTGATCCTCAACTTAAATTGACTTTCCCCATATATCAATCTTTTCAAAAGAAGCCGGCCTTTTTCATCTATACTTTTCAGGTTTATCCCCAAATGATTTCAAAAACCATTTCACAATTCAGCTTTAATGGATAGAGACTCTCCCAAATTTTTGAAGAATTGATTAATCCTCAACTTTTACTCTTAATACACGTGAGGAGCAAGTAGGAGAGGGTTAAGGAATTTATAGTTTTTGGTTAATTCATGATTCACTGAATTTTGTTATAATTATCATTCAATGATAGTTTTCGCTTAGTTCACATATTTGTTTTAAAAATCACTTTTCTTAGTTGAAAGCTTCGTTGTTAATTTAAAGGACGGCCAGTCATTCGTTAAATTCTTGGGATGGACTTGAGGTATGACAAAGTTGGTATCAAAACTTAGGTTATGAATCCATGGTTAATCAGTTTAAATCGAAGCATTGTTAGGTGTGAGCTGCTATAAATAAGTGCATATGTATAAACATATGCAATAAACATTGGGATAGACAACTTTCCTTTTTGAAAAATAGAAAGTTCTATATGCGTAGGGAAGTTCACTCTCCCTGCTAATCTCTCGAATTTATTTGCGTCCTTAGACTAAATGCTTCTATATTATTTCATTCTTTCTTAATTTTTTTTCCTATTCTCTAAATAAATAGAAAAATTGCCTTAAAGATCTCTTCCCATACTAGGCAGTACCAAAACTTGCACATTTGTGCACCATAAATTCTATATTTATGCTATTTATGTATGTTATTCCTTTTTCATAAATTTTGATAAGCCCGATATTTTTCTGATGATGCCCATTTTCATAGTTTCATCACGTGCTTTCCTTGGATAACGATGCACGTTCACATGCATTTCTTAGAAAAAGGACGCATGCCCATATTATTTGGTAGTAACATCGAGTTTTAAAATTAACAGGAAGATAGGAAAGTGTTATAGCTGTTTGGGCAACTTTAGCATCCAACTTGACATGGCAAGATACTTTATGTTCATTGTGGATGAAGTAGTATGAAACCTTTTGTGCAAAATATATGTACTGAAGTACCAATGTGTGGTGGGCTCATCAAAGCAAGCTGATGAGGATGTTTTTTAACTTTAAATTTTAATATGTGGAATAGTAAAGCAGCTCTTGAAGTTGGCTAATCTTCTCTTTTGGATTTTAGAATTGGAAGTTGGGACATGGTATTTGTTTTTATGTGCCCAATTTGAAGAAGGCTAAATAGCCTAAATACGTAAATCTTGGGCCATGTTTACACCACAAACGTCATATCTCTAATTCCAAACTAAAGACGTTGATAGTTTCCCTAAGCCAACAGAAGACAAACGAAAGAGCGTGGAAAGTGGTCAAAATATAAATAAAAATGCAGATCGGGATTCGAGGGTTGGGTTGGAGGGGTATTTGTCCGGCCGACGGCTCGTTACCCTTTGATCCGCCATTAATGTTGAGCTTGAGAAAGAGACGGCTCCGCGACGTCTCCCGAATTTTCCCCACTCTCTCTGCAGATTTTCCCAAGAAACAAACAGAGGCGCGTCGTCACTCGGTTTTCCCACCGAGGGTCGGCTTCAAAATCCCTTTGTTTCGTCCGAAGATGAATGAACTTGAGTGATGTAAAAGAATTTTCTTATTGTTTTTCAAATGTTACGGTCAATTTGAGCCGTTCATAATAAGTGAAGACGTGAATTAATTGATATTAAACTAATAACTCAATTAGATAAAGGGGAAGGACCATCATGAAGCACAGAGTTCCTTTCAATTTAAATAAAGTAGTTTTCGAGAAAAATTTTAAAGATAAGAGATTTAATATCTGAAGATAAGAAGTCATGTCACCTTTGAAGAAGATCAAAAGATCGCAAGACAACTCAAATAAATTAACTTGATTTAGGTATCAAATTAGGTCCAAAGAAAGGCTGGGTTAGATCCGAGACTGTCCATTGATCACTTCTACTCTGTAGCTAACCCCATGGCTACTGAAACTCCTCAAGGCGAACGCATGAAAATTCACGCATTAAGGAGTTCTTTTTTGACTTCTAAATGTCTGGACTTCAACATCTTGATTGATCTCAAAGCAATGAACCACCAAGAAAACTCTCAAACAAGTAACTCGACATTCCTCACCTGGCACTTGGGATATGAGTCCACTAGAATTGCTCTCTCCTCCTCTTAGGCCCTCTCTATTTCATCTAGCCTATGATGTTACTTTTGTGTGACGCTAATCCTTCCACAAAAAGCTAAGGGATATCGAGAGCAAACCTCATTAACAACATATATATGTTTAAAATTAAAATACTAACTTATTAATTGTAGTCATTAATAGCGAAACCCAATGTTATTGTACAAAACCCTCTTTATAAGTGTCCTACATCATTTATTGTACAAAATCCTCCTACTGAGATATATTATCCTTAAATTAAACTATCATGAAATGAAAAGCCAATCATTTGATACGTTTAATCAATTGAAGTTATTTACGCATCAATTATCAAACCTAATATTATTTATATTAGATCAGATTAGAATGGACATTTGACATACCATACATGAAAAATCATATATTAATTTATTAATCGTCCCTCATTAATGGCCAATCACCTCATTTATTGCATAAAACTTAATATAGGTACTTTACCTCAATTGTTGTACAAAAATAAAATATAAGTGCATAATAATAATAGATAATAAAGAATATTTCATTGCCAAACGCTATTTGCAAAACCTCCCATGTCATCAATATATTTATGTGTTTAGGGGGGGCGGGGGTGGGGTGGTTTGTATAAGTTTCACTTTCTGTTTTGAAATTTGAAAAAATAATAAAGGCACTACCGTTTACATGTTTAACTTTTTATTCTTAGCTTATCTCACTTTCGTCCCAATTTAATTGTGGTCCTAGCACCTAACTAGCTCTGACAATTCACGGAAATGTAAAAGATGACATCCAATTTAATATGTAAGGCAAGTTGATGTTGCTATATTGTTCTAGAAAAGTTATATCAGATTATATCAGATGATGAAGTTTTTTCTACTTTATTGTAATGTAATATGTCTAATTAATGTAAAATGAAGTGGGAGGGATCTGACCAAAAAAAAAAGAGGGAGGGAATGGAGTTTTGTCATGATTAATTTGGCTCAACCATTAAGCTCTATTCTACCTAACTTTCTTATTATTGATGGATTTATCGGTATACATAGTTTGTCTACACAAATGATACATAATAAAAGAGAATGAAAAAGGTAATCATGATGATCAGAGTTAGCTGAGTTTTCTGGGGACTTGTTTGTTTGTGCTTTATTTCAAATTTAAAATGTTATTCAGATACCCGCCTGGGTGGCGCTGCTGGAGCGCGCACTCTTCCTCTCGCAAAAGGTTGAGTGTTCGAATCCCGGGCGCCGCAGGATGACTTAACCGGTGGCACGTGTGTGGTGGCTAGCACGTGTCGCCCCCAGGGTTTACTCCTCGACTATCGGCCGTGCGGGGGTTCCCTGGGTTATCAAAAAAACAAAAAAAACAAAAAAAACAAAAAAAAAAACAAAAAAAAAAAAAACTTATGATAAAATTACATATAAATTACGTATCGATTGTTTTGTGTTGTGAAAATTTCATATGTTTCAGTCTAAAAACAAATGTAAAACTGTGTTCGAGATAAGATTAAATTATACAAAAGAAAAATGTGAAAGTCTATCAAGAGAAGCGTTTTTTTAACTAGAGAACCAAACTCGTTTCCCAGGAACTGGCCCGGAAAGCTTCCTTTTTTTCGGTTTAATTTTTTTTTTTGGTGAATGCCCACTTGCAGGATGACTTAACTCTCAGCAGTTCATAGTTCGTGGCCGAAACAAAAACTATCTCAGCAGCGAGCAGAGAAATTCTATGGTGGCAATTGTCATTCTACCATTCGCATTGCTTCAAATTTCCTATCCTCCTTGATTTCGTGGGATTCCGCATAAGAAAAAGGGAAAACGCATCGTTCAATGCTCAGGCTATTCATCTTCAGAAAAGCTCTCTGATACTTGCTATAAGAAAGAACGAACCTGGCTAACGGTGGGTTGATTGATGGTCGACCAACAAAGGCGAGGCCACAGCCCAGGAGACCGAGAGAAGAGACGAGACAGCGTCGGCGAGAGAGAGAGAGAGAGAGAGGCGAGACGAGATGGTGTCAGCAAGACTCAAGAGAGAGAAAGTCGAGAGACTAGAGAGTTTGAGAGAGGGAGGCCAGATTTGGGAGTGAGAACTAGAAAAGAAAGTAGAGTTTAAATAGAAGAGACTAAGGATTGATCATGAACCGGTTCAAAACCAGTTTTTCCTGAGAATCAGCCTTAAAAGACTCGTTTTTTAGTAGAACCGACTGGTTCAGGATATAAAATTGGGAACCCAATCGATGAAGGTCGATTCCCAAAATTTTTACCTAGGAATTGAATCGGCCCCATGTGAACCCCCTAGAACAGGCCGGGTTCAGTTTGGTTCCTGAATTGAACCGGCCTGGTTGCTCTCCCTCATAAAATATTACATCTGAGGTCTAACAACAAACATCGTAAAACTAGTCACTTGATTAGCAGAAGCGGAAGGAACATCATGAAGCATAGAGTTCTTTCGGACTAAATAAAGTAGATAGCCCCATTCCAAGTAAAGCATAGATTTCTCCGGCAAATGCAATTTGTACACGATCTTTTTCTATTCCAATTTCCTATTGTAATCATATCGATTAGTTTGGAATCCTAACAATTACTATAAGACATCTCTCTTATTTTTTGAGTCTGGCTCTTATTTCTATCTCCTAATATATTCTTCTTCTAATTTAGCTCTAGTTAACCTACACAATCACATCTTTGCCAAATTTCATTGGAGAAGTTTTCTAATAGTACTTGCCAGACCTTAACAATTCCTAGTTGGGCACTACTGACTAATAAGTGACACCGGCCGAGCAGACCTCGTCACTACTACGGATGCATTTCGAAGGTCTAACAGCGGATATCAATATTGATTCTTGAGACGGGACTAGAGTACACAAAGGCATCCTTCAACATCCTCGAAAAATAAAAAAGCCATCTAATGTTTTCTTGTGTGAATAATTTAACACTTGCGTAGACTATGCGAAGTACCCCTTAACATATATTTAGAGCATCTTTTGTTGTGTAGAAACGTTTTATCCGCGTGTCTATGTGCCAAGCTGTGTGAAAGACTAGTAGCCATTATTATTCATAGAGGTGGTGGTAGGAGAAGTAACTCTTCATGATCTTGTGCAAGTATGCAATTTGCAACTCTTCCAAAAAGATGTGATTCTCGTTTTCCCTTTCCAACGACCTGTTTCATGATAGCCACTTCAACTATGGTGGTGTTGCTGTTCATCCTAGTCTAGTGTGTCTCTGATGCATTTCTTTTTTTCATGCCTCTTGACTCTTGAGTCGTCGATTTTGCTTTATGAAAACAAGAGAGTGACAAGAAGGTTTAGCGAAAAGTCTAGAGCAGCCAGTCAGCCAGCAGGTCGTGAAGGTGATTCGCCAGTTTCCACAAAATCAACCGGTTGCTGAAATTGCAGCACAAAACCAACCTTGTCTTCCTAAGATATGAATTTCCGTTGTGAAGACAGACCGTTAGATGTCTATATCTTTGCACTGTTTTCTAAAGCACGACTTTTGTCTGCAGGTGTACGGCAGCTCTTGGTCACACAAATTTCATAATATATTGGGTTAATACCACGAAAAACCTTAAACTGATACATCTGTGATAATTTTATCCCGAACTATTTTTTTGATCACAAAAAACCTTAAACTGGTACACCTGTGACAAATTTATCCCGAACTATTTTTTTGACCACCAAAAACCCCAAACTGGTACACTTATGATAATTTTACCCCGAACTATTTCTTTGACCACCAAAAATCTCACTCTGGTACACCTGTGACAATTTTACCCCGAACTAATTTTTTGACCACTAAAAACCTCAAACTGGTATATTTGTGACAAATTTACCATCTGTTAGTGACTGTTAAATTATATTAATATCACAAAAAATCACAAATTGGTAAACTTGTGACAAACAGAGGGGTAAAACTCAAAATCGGCACACATGTCAATTACAATGTGTCATTAAACTTAGCAATTTGATAGTAAAATTTAACGGAAACTAACGGAGGGTAAATTTATATTAGGTGTACCAGTTTGGGGTTTTTGGTGGTCAAAAAATTAGTTCAAGGGTAAAATTGTCATAGGTATACCAGTGTGGGGTTTTTGATGGTCAAAAAAATAGTTCGGAGTAAAATTGTCACGGATATATCAGTTTAGGGTTTTTTGTGGTTAAAAAAATAATTTGAAGTAAATTTATCATAAATATGTTAATTTGAGATTTTTCGTGGTATTAACCGTAATATTTAAGCTTTGGCGCGTACTTTGTATACAATATTTTATAATTTTTTTGCACCCGTGGCCGAGATGACAATTTGGAGCGGAGATTATGTCGATACATGGCGAAACTGAACTAGACAACCAATACAAAGACAAATAGACAAATAGGGCGAGTACGTTGGGGACCCATGGCTATTCTATTCACTGAGGCCTAATATTAGGGTTCACGTGTATGAAGTCGTACTGCTACGTGACTTGACAATTCTGACATGATTAAAAAGCAACTTAACTCGATGATGGTTAATTATTAATATCACGTTTTTCTTTTCTTTTTTCTCGGGTTCTCCCCCTCTTCATTTTTGGGAGATAGAGATCATATTCTCTTGGAACTCCAGAAATAAAAATCAAATGTCGATTTATATTAATCGTCCACCCATAAACGGCTAATCACCTCGTTTATAAACGTGAAACTTCGTAAAGGCAACCGCCTCATTTATTGTACAACAATTCTCTCACTGATGATATAAGCGTAGAATAACAGTAGAGAATAAAAAATATTTAAGAGTGCGTTTATTTCACGAAAAATAAATATTTTAATTTTTTTTTTAAAAAAATTAATTATTTGTATTTTTTACGAAAATGATAAACGAAAATTATTTTTATTATTTACGAAAATATTTAGATATAAATTATTATTAATAATAAAAATATTTTTTTATTAACGAATTATTTTAAACGAAACGAGCAACTATTGTTTAGAAAATGCTTTTCAAAAATAAGGTAAGTTGATGTTGACGTGTGTATATATATATATATATATATATATATATATATATATATATATATGAAAGAATACATGCAATTTAATAAATAAGGTAAGTTGATGTTGACGCATTGTTCTAAAAATATTATCTTAGATTAAATGCGATAATTAAGTTTTTCCCGCTTTATTGTAAAGCAACATTCCTAAATAATGTGAAGAAAGGTGGGAAGGAGTGAAATTTTGTAATGACATGGCTCAACTGTTAAGTTCCATTATGCCTAACTTTCTTATTATTTTATTTTATATCCAAATGATACGTAATAAAATAGAAAGAAAGAAGGTGATCATGATGATCATAGTTAGTTGAGTTTTGTTAGAATTTTGTTTGTTTATGCTTTTTAAAATGCAAAGACAAATTTTCACTTTCATGTTAAAATTTAAAATGTCATTTAATTATTAAAAAATTTTAGGAAAATTTTCAAAAAGAGACCCGAAGTAAAGTCATTTTTTCAAATAAGGGTTTGAAATGAACTTTGTCTTAAATAAGGGTCTGAAATGAATCTTGTCTCAAGTAAGGACATGACCTCACTAGCCAAAGGATATTTTTGTCTTTTACTTTTTGAATTTTTTTGCTTTATTTTCTTTCTTTTTTCCTTTTTCTGTTTTTTCTTTTTCTTTTCTTTTTTTTCCTATCTTCCCTTCGCCAGCCATCGCCAGCCTCAGGTGAAGGGCGCTCTTGCCTGGGCGAGCAAAGGTTGCCCTCGCTTGAGGCCGGCGGAGGTCGCCGGCCAGGCGCAGTGATGACTAGGGAGGGAAGAAGAAAAATGGAAAAAGAAAAAAGAAAAAGGAAAAGAAAAAGAAAGCATACAAATCAAAAAAATATACTTATAATTTTTTGACTAAAATACCCCTTTTCCGATTACGGAATAGTCACTAGCCAGCCAAATGTTATTATTTGAGACGATTTGACCCTTATTTGAAACGATTTAGTTACTTAAGGCATTTATTTGAGACAATATTCACTTCAAACCCTTATTTGATAAAATGACTTCACTTTAGGCTAATTTTTGGAATTTTCCCAAGATTTTGAAAAAATTATGCATAAATTACGTATCAATATTTAACGGTTGGGAAAATTTCAGATGTTTCAAGCCAAAAAAAATGTAAAACTTGTTCAAGATAGGATTAGGTTAATATATTATATATATGTATATGTGTATATATATATATATATGTGTGTATCAACATAGCCCTAGATATTTTGCCAAAACTAGGTCCACATCTATGAAGTCGTACTGCCATATCCAACATGAGATTGACAGAAGACGAGGCACAATAATTGCCACGCAACGATAAGGCCAAAAAGCAGCTTAACTCGATCATGTGGGTAACTATTAACCATTACTTTGTTCTTTTGTCACGTCTGTCTTCGTCCTCCTCCGTTGCGCCTGAGAGAGAGAGACCATTAGCTTTTGAAAATCTAGAAATTAATAATAAAATATTGACTTATTATTTGTCCTCATTAATGGCCAATCACCTCACTCATGGCATAAAACTTAAATATAATATAAGTGCATGATAAAAATAAATAATAGAAAGAATTTAAATGATAATTACTAATTGCAAAACCTCCCACTTCATCGATGCTCCCTGTGTGTACACAAGAAAGATTACATCCGCTCGATATGTAACGCAAGTTGATGTTTATATATTGTTCTAGAGAATTATATTGATTAAGGTTTTATTTGTTTTGTGGAAAATAAATAATTTAAAAAATATTTTCTTAAAAATAATTACTTATATCGCTTGAAATAATTAATACATGAACGTTGAAAATATTTTAGTGAATTCATTTTTGTAATTGATATAAGTGATATTTTTAGGCAAATATTTTGTAGATCATTCATTTCTCGCGAAACAAACGTACCCTGAACTATGTCCACTGTGACACATTAATTCAAAACTTTTTTTGTGGGGCTAATTCCCAAAAAAACCCCAAACTTTACACTTTGTCCCAATTATACCCTGAACTTTTTTTTTGTCTCAAGAAAAACCTCAAACTTTTATCCGAGTCCCAAATCTACCCTACCGTTATAACTCCGTCCAATTAACGTCAGGAAAAAAAAAACAGAACTAGCGCGACGCACCCGGGGCCGGCGAGGGTCACCGGCCTTCGGGCAGGCCCAGGCAAGGGCCGCCGCTCCTTCTCGGTGGCCACCGGCGAAGGCTTGGCCACGCCACAGCTGCTAGTTCTATTTTTTTTTCCTGACGTTAATTGGACGGAGTTATAACGGTAGGGTAGATTTGGGACTTGGATAAAAGTTTGAGATTTTTCTTGAGACAAAAAAAATTTCAGGGTATAATTGAGACAAAGTGTAAAGTTTTGGGTTTTTTTGGGAATTAGGCCTTTTTTGTGACATAAAAAACTATAAATTATGCCTATTATAACACATTTACTCTAAACTTTTTCTTGAGACATAAAAAACTCTAATCTTGTATCCATGTGATACATTTGTTCTCTGACAAGATTTCTTCGGATGATTTACCAACCAAAACGACTTTGTTTTTATTTCACCCAAGCTACGTTGGTGCCATGTCAACATCATATATCTCCTGGTATTAATATAGACAGATTTTTAACGGTGTTCATTAAAGAAATCTTGATGAAGGGTAAATGTTTTACATAAATATAAATTTAAAATTTTTTGTATCGCAAAAAAAGAGATTAAAGTAAATATGTCGCTATGAGCATAGCTTAAGATTTTTTGTGGCTTTTCTCTCGGATTAAATAAAAGGTTAGAAAGAGATGGAGTTTGACTCAGCCATCAAAGTGCACTCTACCTAACTTTCCCATCATTGACAGTTAGGCATACATATACATAATTTTTGGTTTCACAAATGACATATGATAGCTTAATTTTCTGAGCAATTGTTTGTTTTGTGTTTTTCAAAACGCAAAAATAATTGTTTACTTTTCTGTTAAAATTTAAAATATTATTCAAATATAAAAAAATTTGAAAAAATATATATAAATTACGTTTGTTAAATTTTACATGTTTGAGGCCGAAAAATTGTAAAAGTTATTTTAAAATAAAATAAAACAAACAAGGTTTTGTTGATGTTCGTGAAAGCGTAGAGCTTGAAATCCACCAGAAAAAGTGTGAGATAATGTGTTGGTGAAGCAAAGCCACAACTTTTCTCTCTCGTCGGCAGACATTAGAATCACCGTCCACTTACAAAGGCTGCACTCCATCCAGCACAATCACTCAAGCCCGCCAACCATCTTGTCGCAGCTTAGACAACAGCAACAGCACGGGGAATGCCCACTGGCTGCACAATCTCTCGTATTCAGTGGACAATATCAGCTTATGCTTGATCATTACATTTGGGTTCTAACATTATAATCAATCCAAATATTTCTGACTAATTCCCAAGCATCAGCAAATGGCATTAGAAAATGGCAAGATTTAATCACGTAAGCTTGCTTAGATTTCAGCAGGAGAATCAGATCTAGCAGGGTTCCATTGCCAATTATGACCATAAATAACGTCTAAAACTTTAACAATAATTTCATGGCAGCATTTATTACACAACTCTTGAAGAATAAACTTTCTAGCGGCACTCCAGGATGCCCATTGTCAAACCGTTAGGAAGTAGATTTGCAGTTCTCGACGACATGCTTGATACGAGGCTCAAGTATACTGCTCACACTCAAAAGCTTCAACCAAATGTAAGTAGAGTCACTCTTAGGTTCATCGGAACAAAGTACTTTGGTCCTTCAACTAATAAAGCTGCACCCAAACAATCCAAATGAAGTCAGCTCTCGTTATAAATCTCCGGAGGCATTTTAAGGAGCAAGCTAAATTCCACGGAATTACTTGACATTCTTAGGGTTATCCTTTCCACAAGTGGTTTGCAATCTTTGTCACTAAGCTTTGCCAGATATTAAAGGAAGTTCCATGTATATAATAGGCAATGCACCTCTCAGAATGCCACTTTTTTGCAGCAAATCATCGCAATAAGCTCGGTTATTTCTGAGGATTAAGCTTCAACTCAGAATTTTGTTGAAACTGTTGAAAGAGATCTAAAATTTAAAGATAAGAAGCCTTGTCACCGTTGAAGAAGATTATAAGATCACAACAAAGCTCAGAAAATTAACTTGATCTGGGTAACAAATTATGCCGAACAGCGTTTTTATTTCATTCAAGCCATATTAGCTCCACCGCTTGCCTTCTGTCGTCTACGTAAGCAGATTTTTAATGGTACTCATTGACAGGACCTTGATGAAAGGTAAATGTATTATATAGGTATAAGTTTTTTAGTGTCACAAAAAAAATTAGGATAAATATGTCACAGTGGGCATAATTTTAGATTTTTGTTAATTTTTTCCCTAGATTAGATGAAAGGTGAGAAAGTATGGAATTTTGTGATAATGCAACATAACTGCACTCTACCTGACTTTCCCATCACTGATAGATATGCATATATATACAACGTTTTGATTTCACAAACGACACATAATAGCTGAATTTTCTTAGTACTCGTTTGCTTTGTGTTTTTCAAAATGCAAAAATAATCGTTTACTTTTCTGTTAAAATTCAAAATATTATTTTAATATAAATAAATTTGAAAATAATATAAATTACGTTTATGAAAATTTACATGTTTCCGACTGAAAAATTGTACAAGTGATTTCAAAATAAGGTTAATTCAAACAAATAAGGTTTTGTTGATGATTGTGAAAGCGCAAAGCTTGAAATCCACTACAGGTGGACCACATCATTGTCCTTCGATTTGATGTGTAATCTTTTCCCCTATCCCTTTTTTCCTTACTTTCCTTTTTCCAAAAGACGACAAAAAAAAGTGTAAGATAGCGTGCTGATGAAGCAAAGCCACAACTTTTCACTTCTGTTGGCAGACAAATAAAAATAAAATGTTACAAAGGCCACACTCCATCCTGCACAATCACTCTAGCCCACCAACCATCTTGTTGCAGCTTAGACAACAGCAGCAGCACAGGGATGACCCAATGGCTGCACAATTTTTGGTGTTCAGTGGACAATATCAGCTTATGCTCGATTATAAAATGTTACATTTGGGTTCTAACTGCAACTATAATAAAACTAATCACTCGATTAGCAGAGGGGGAAGGACCATCGTGAATCATCAGTCTAAATAAAGCATGTCCATGTGTATGAAGCCCTATTATTACGTGATTGACAACTCTGACATGCAAGAAAGCAACTTAACTCGACCATGATTAATCATTAACCATCACATACTTCTTTATCTTTTTCGTGGGTTCTCCTCCTCCTGTACTTTTTTTTGAGAGAGAGACCAGGCGCTTTTGAAACTCTAGAAATTAAAAATCAAATATTGATTTATTAATGACTAATCACTTCATTTATTATATGAAACTTAATATAGGCACCCACCAAATTTATTGTCCAAAAACCCTCTTAAAGATAATATTAGTGTACAAAAATAGTAGATAATTAAATATACCAATTGCAAAAACTATATATATATATATATAATAACGAAGGATTACATCCAATTTAATAAATAGGTAAGTCGATGTTGATGTATTTTCTAAAAAAATTATCTTAGATTAGATGCGATGATTAAGGTTTTCCTGCATTATTACGAAGCGGTATACCTAAATAATGTTGAGGAAGGTGGGAAGGAATGGAGTTTTGTAACGATGTGGCTCAACTATAAAGTTCCATTCTACCTAACTTTCTCAATGTCAATAGATGTATATATTTAGAGTAATTCCACGGAATTGCTTCACATTCTTAGGGTATCCTTTCAACAAGTGGTTTGCAATCTTTGTCACTAAGCTTTGCTAGATATTAAAGGAAATTCTAGGTATATAATAAGCAATGCACCTCTCTGAATGCCACTTATTTATAGCAAATCATCGCAATAAGCTCAATCATGTCCGAGGATTAAGCGTCAACTGGGAAATACATTGAAATTGCCGGAAGAGATTTAAAATTTAAACATAAGAAGGCTTGTCTCATTTGAAAATGATCATAATATCACAGGAAAGCTCAAATAAATTAACTTGATCTGGTACTAAATTACGCCCGACCTAGGAGCCGGGCTAGGCTTGAGACTGTCTATTGATCACATCTATTTCGTAATTTTCTTTTTCTTTACCTCTACTTCATAACTTATCCATTGCTAATGAAACTCCTCCAACCCAATGCGTGTAGCGACAACCATATTTAGTTAGGATCATTGATATTAAGAGGGGATTTTGATATTGCTAACACTCTTTCCAGATAAAAGAAAGGGAAATAACCTATTTCATGTAAGACAACATGGAAGAACCCTAGGAGCAGAAAGTTGTATAATTATAGAAAAAAAAGCTGCTTAGCAAATCAAAAGAAAGTAAACTCATATGTTTATGAATCATTTTCCTCGTGGTTCTCGATCGAATTCGTGCTTTATCTGTTGAAGGACCTCTCAATCCAAAACTCTCCACCATATTGTCACGTGACATTATTGCTATTGTATGACTAAAACATTACGGACTAAAAAATATAGGCAAAAGGACACTATTAGTACTATAATTTCTATATGGAGATCACTTTGGTGCTATAACTTTTTTTCGGATTACTTTGGTGTCAACTTTTTTGAAAAACGATCACTTTAATGCCAATACTGACATGGCTTGTCGGAAATCCTACGTGGCGCTGACATGACTCGCCGGAGAGGTCCATGGCTCGCCGGAGAGTTCTAGTTAGCATTAAAAATAAAAAACGACGCCGTTTAGTCCGCTGACGTGTACTTTTTTAGAAAAATAAAATTTATATTATATTTATTTATATAAAAAAAAATCAAACATTGCAGCAGCGGTGAGGGCTCTCTTGCCACTGCTGTTGCCACCCCACCACCGCGGGAAAGGGCCGGCGGTGGTGGGCGAGGGTCGCCGGCCCCTGGCCGGGGCCCGGCGACCCTCGCCGAGAGGAAGCGATCGCCGTTGCGACCCAGGCGATGGCGAGGTCGGCCTCACCAGATCTGGCGAAGCTCGCCTCGCCGACCACTGGCGAGCTTCGCCAGATCTGGCAAGGCCGACCTCATCGTCGCCTGGGTGACGACGGCGAGGTCTCACCTCGCCCAGCAAAGGTAAGGCTGACCTCGCCGTCACTTGGGTTGCAGCGACAGCAAGGTCGGCCTTGCGTTTGCCGGGCGAGGGGAGACCTCGCCGTCGCGAACCAGGCAACGGCGAGGTCGGCCTCGCCTTTGCTGGGCGAGGCAAGACCTCACAATCGCGACTCAGGCGATGGCAAAGTTGGCCTCGCTAGATCTGGCAAAGCTCGCCCCGCCGGCCACCGGCGAGCATCGCCAAATCTGGCGAGGTCGACCTCGCTATCACCTGGGTCCCGACGGCGAGGTCTCACCTCGCCCAACAAAGGCGAGGCCGACCTCGCCGTCGCAACCCAGGCGACGGCGAGGTCGGCCTCGCCTTTGTCGGGCGAGGGGAGACCTTGCCGTCCCCTGGGTCGAGGCGACGACGAGGTTGGTCTATCCTTTGCTGGGTGAGGTTGGCCTAGCCTTTGCTGGGCAAGGCGACCTCGGCGGGGCCAACTTCGCTAGAGGTCGGCCTCGTCAGCCCTCCCCTTTGGCCGGTCGTTGGACCGGCGACCGGGAAAAAGTTATGAAAAAAAAAGATTACAAAATTCGAAAAAAACCACATAATATCCATGTGTACAAGTCAGACCATTTTTTTAAAATAAAAATGCCACATCAGTTTTTTGGCTAGAGTTACTAAAGTAATCTATTTTCCTCCGATTTGATACCAAAGTGATCCGAAAAAAAGTTATAACACCAAAGTGATCTCCGTACACAACTTACGGCACTTTTGGTGTCCTTTTGCCAAAAAATATATCTAACTAAAACATTACAATTTCATTAAGGATGTTCACTCTCCTTTGCTATTCTCTCCAAATCATTGCTTCCTATGATCAAAGCTTCTGCCTTTTTTCCTTCCTTTATTTTTTCATATTCTCTATAAAAATTAAAACCTGCCTTAAAGATCTCTTCCAGTACTAGGCTTTTCCAAACCTTACACATTTATGCAATGTAAAATCCTATAATTAGGCATTTTGAAAGGATTCCCACACATAGGCACAATGACAGACATATCCAACAGTTTTTTCGTACAAAATCTTGTACTATTTCAATTTCCTATTGCTATCATGTCAATTAGTTTGGAATCCTTCACTTTGTTTAAATTTATAGCTTTTCATTATCAATTACTATAGGACAAATCATCTCTCTTATCTTTTGAGTCTGGCTCTGATTTCTATCCCCTAACGTATTCTTCTTCTGATTTAGCTCTATTTAATATACACAATCAAATCTTTGCCGTATTCCCTTGTAGAAGTTTTCTAATAGTACTTGCAAGACCTTAGCTATTCCTTGTTGGGCACTAGTGACTAGTAAGGTACTGCATGATAACCATTCTGGTTCAGTCCAGAACTGGTTTTTTGTTCCCGGAATCAGTTTTGGACCAAAAACCCGTTTGGTAACGCAAAAATATTTTTCTATTTTCGGGACAAATTTTTGTCCCAAAACCGGTTCTGAACCAGAAATTAGAACAAAAAAAAAGTTGGTTTTCAATTTCTTGAACAAAACTCAGAAATGGTTCTGAGGAACTCATTCACGCTGCCCGTCTCTCTCGTCTGGAACAAATCACCCACCTCTCTCTTGTCTTCGGAAGACTCTCCGTCTCTCTGTCGCCGTTAAGAAGCCAGCCGCTCGTTCGCTCGCTCCGACCGAGAGGAAGCCACGGCCGCTCGCTCGCTCGCTCCTGCTCCACGTGTAAGCTCCGATCTCCTCTCATCTCTCTCTTTTCTGGATTTTCCAGTTGCCTTCATCGGAGGGGTCAGGTTCGGCCTCGCCATGGCCGGCGGTCGACCTCAGCCGTCGCCGGCAGATCTGGGCGACGGCGAGGTCGACCGCCAAACCTGGGCGAGGCCGCTCGGCCTCCCCCTCCCCCTCTCGCTCTCTCTCTCTCGGCGTTTGTCTCCCATTTGGGCGAGCCCCCTTTCGCGTTTTCGGCAGCCGATTCACCTGCGAAGGACGAGGGCTTTGTGGCGGCGCGGGCTTCGGCGTCCAGGGTACGCGGGTCGGGTCGGGCCGGGGTGGGCGTGGGTCTCCGCGTCGCCGCCTGGGTCCGCCGCCGAATTCCTAGGGTTTCGGCTTCCGGCTCCTCGACGAATCGGGATTTCTTTGTGGGGGCGGAGAGAGGTACCCGCGGCTGTTATAGGTTTCTTTGTGCTGCTCATGGGCGAGCAGCACGCCCTCAAGTTCAGCCATGTCTCACTTTCCGTGTCTCCCCCTTCTCCCTTCTCTCTCCGTCGGTTGATTTCGTGTGGATCTGATTCGATGCGTGTCGAAAGAACTGCTGTTATTTGTCAGCGTTAGGCTCGTCGGTTTGTGGAAGCTAGCGTTTTGTTTCCTGTCTCCTTGGCTAGATTTACGGCGTGATTGGCGCATGTGGTGGTGATTCGACCGATGAATTGAATCCTTTGCTCTGATTTGCTGGTATCATGTTGGCTTGACTATTTTGCATCAACGATTTTCTCGCCTTTAATTTGTTGCGCTTTGCAGTGTGTCTGGGTTAAATGACATTGGATGCGATTCTCTGGTAGTAATTAGCATGGATTTGTTCCTTTGCTTGTTGTCCCATCTCTGTTTGATTGTGGACGAGCCAGTGATCTTGCATGTTGTAATTTCTTCTGTTTATTCATAGAGATCCATTTGTATTTTATTAAATTGTTTTTGAGTGTCAAAGGGTGGTTTGGAACTTTAAAGAACTGCAGAATTTCGGCATGCATATTTTCTGGTTGGACGAGATTGGAAAAATCAGATTTAATTGTTGCTGCTTCCTAGTTTGGGAATTAGACATGGTCCAATCTCTAGTGTACATGACTGGACAATGAGACTATGTTTGAAAGAAAGTTGGGAGGGAAAGAGGGATGATGAGAGCGCATCAGCAAGATGGAGGGCTCACAATGTCAATGGCATCCTTCGATGAGAGCATCTCCAGTGTAGCCCACAACATTGAATGAGTTTCATTTTCTGAATATCAGCCTCAGTTCTTTGGCTGCAGTTTCATTTTCCGAATATCTTTGGATTTGCATTTGTTTTTGTGCTGTCCTAGCATAATGTTTTACTTTGTGGGAGTGGTAGTGTTTCCTTCTGTATTGGCATCTTTGGAGGATACATGCCCTTTGTTATTTTATTTTTTGGCGCTGGAGGAAGGGAAATATTCTAATGTAGTTTTTGCAATAGTGTCTGTATTGGTGTTGATTGATAGCTAAAGTACATTGGGTGTTGGCTCGTTGGGTATGTCATTGTTCAAGTTTGTCATGTATGGCCGAAAATTAAGGTGACTTAAGCATGAAGTTTAAGGGTGTGTTTGGATAAGCTTTTACGTTTTGCTTTTTGCTTAATTCAAATCTTGCGACTAACGCACATTGACTTTTTTTTTGCTTGTTACACTTGAATTTTTCAGGTATAAGCTGCTGCACCTGTAAGTAAAGGAGAACTCGGGAGGGCCACCTGGACTTTTCTCCACACTCTAGCTGCTCAGGTGTTCTTAGCAAATAAAGCCTCGCTTTTTACTTTCCTTTTCGTTTTCCATTTACGAAGTTTTGCCTGAATATATCAGTATACTCCTACATCATTTGCACTTCTGCTGAGTTCTTATGAATTTCTCAAACAATAAAGTTAGCGCTAATTATCTATCAAAACACTCAACATTAAAGCACATGTACATCGAACGGTTCAAATTGTAGATGATATGGCTCTTTACATCAAATCTTCTGCATTGGAATTGGTACACCCTGTGATGTGCTTTATTTGATGTTCAACCAGTTAAGGGTAAATGGCTTCTCAAAAAGAGGCATTTGTGGCAAAGTGGACTGAGCCTTTAACCAATTTGCTTGTAAGCTTAATGGTTGAAGAGGTAAAAAGAGGAAATCGCACCACTACTACCTACAACAAAGTAGGGTGGAATAACATAGTTACCGAGTTCAATAAACGAACAACACTCCAGTTTACTGTAGTTCAGTTGAAAAACAGGACAAACAAATTGAGGAGACAGTATGCGAGTTATAAGAAGCTTCTTTCACAATCTGGATTTGGATGGGATCATGTTAACAAAACGGTTATTGTGGAGGATCTAAGTGTATGGGATGATCACATCAAGGTATCAGTTTACTTTGGGTCATTTTGTTCTTATTGTGGATATATGTTTCGATTATGTTGCTGACGTATGTCACTATTTTTGAAATTGCAGGATAACATCGAATGGGCTAAATTCCGAAAGGATGGGTTTCCTCAATATCCCGATCTGTGTATCGTGTTTGGCGATACGTATGCTACTGGGGATTACGCAGTAGGAAATGCAGAACACTTGGTGGTGTCGGAGGGGGAAGACAATGGTAGTGCTGGTGACAATGGTGGTAGTGCTTTTGTAGGTGATCCAAACGAACTTAGTGATGGAGTCTTCACACCTGACGTGAGTGCACGAAAGTTTGTGAGAATCACAAGTTGGATAGGACTCCAAATTCCAAGAGGAGGAGAAAGAGTAGCGCATATGATATTGCTAGCACCTGCAAAGCCATTCAAGATATGATCAAGTCCAAGGCGGATCAATCAACAAGTGGCTCCATCACCTCACATGCCCCTCCACCCGAGAACCCCTACTCCATGGGAGCTGTGGTTGCCATCTTAAATGACATGCCTGACTTAGAGCAGAATCTTTACAACAAAACTATGAACCAAGCATGCCTTAGTGCCAATTGGAGAGAGGGTTTCGTCCTATCTTTACCTGAAAGGAGACGCGGTCTTCTTGAATCTCTTTGAATAGATGTTGAGAACTACGATGACTTTTTCATGTTTGCTTTATTTTCATTTAATGACTTGTGTCCTTGAGATACTTTGGTTTGTTTTTATTTATGGAACTATGATGTATTTGGTTTGTTTTTAATTATGCAACTATGATGACGTGGCTATTGTTAATTATGGAACTATGATGACGTTATGGCTACTGTTGATTCCTGACTTATTTGGTGTGTTTGTGTTCTTCGTGCGAGGGCATAGGTAATATGGAGGGCGGTGAAAGTAGCAGCAATAATGGTCCAATAGCATCAGTTGAACCAATTGAATAGGTCTTCGATGATTTTGAACTTAATATACTGAAAGCATGGATGTGTACTGTTTTGATGAACATGTCTATGCACACGAGAGAACCTATTAGGGACAGTAAATTGTCAGGGCCTGAATGGATGAGAGAGATTCTTTATGGACATTCAGATAGGGTATATGAAGCTTTTCGAATGGAGAGGCATGTTTTTCTCAACCTTTGGGATTTAATGAAGGCAAGGGGTTGGTTGGCAGATAGTCGATATATTAGGGTAGACGAACAAGTTGGGATATTTTTATTTATGATTTCGTACAAGAACTCGAATAGAGATTTATGTGAGAGATTCCAACATTCGGGACAAACTATCAGCAAGTACTTTGCTAAAGTGTTGCAAGCAGTTCTGAATTTGGCAAGAGAAATTATCGTACCACCTTCATTTGACGTTGTCCCAGAAGAAATTCTTATCAATCCTAAATATAATCCTTACTTCAAGGTAGGATTTGCATACATTCCTTTACACTGTCAATTACATTTTTGTTGATAATCTTGTATAATGTAAGGGGTTGCTGAAATGACAGGGCTGCATAGGCGCTATTGATGGCACTCACATTCATGCTTCTGTACCAGTGTCGAAACAGATCCCATTTAGAGGCAGGAAAGGAATTACCACTCAGAATGTGATGTATGTTTGTTCATTTGATATGAAATTTACATTTGTGTATGCTGGTTGGAAAGGCTCTGCCAATGATTGTCGGGTGCTCTCGGCAGCACTCGAGACACATCGCTTACAATTTCCTTGACCTCCACCAGGTATTTGCTTGTTTTTCAAGGGATAATTTTCTTTATAATTGTATTGCATTTGCGAATCATGATCAATATATGAATACCTTTTGCTAGGCAAATACTACGTGGTAGATTCTGGTTATGCTGCAGCTCCGGGATTTTTGACTCCTTTCAAAGGGGAACGGTATCATATTAATGATTTTAGGGGTAGAGTGAGGCAGGCAACAACAGCAAGAGAATTATTCAACCACAGGCATTCTTCACTAAGGAATGTTATTGAGAGATCATTTGCGGTGTTAAAGAATCGCTTTTTCATTTTGAGACACATGCCTTCATTTTCAATTCAAAAGCAGTCATGTATTGTAATTGCATGTTGTGCTATTCATAATTACATCCGTGATCAAGACAAGATGGATAAGAACTTTTCCCAATATGGTGATTCAGAGTACCCGTTTGGAAGTGCACAAGATGAGGTTATTGACGATACATCGACTGAGGAGGATATGGAGATCAACATGCTTAGGAAAAGAATTGCCAATCAATTGGCAATTGATAATAATATGGCGGAGATTCCATGAAAATGTGTTTCCGACTTTTCTAATGTATTTCCATTATTTTGTATTTGAGGATTTTTTATGTTGGCTCTTGTAATGTGACGTGGTATTTTGGGATCTCCTACTATATTGGCTCTTGTAATGTGATGTGCTTGGTTTACTTTTCTCCATAAGCATTTGGGATATTATGAGGAACGATGCATACTCACAAATATTGAGAGCAAATATCGAGAGCGACGGTGGTTGAATGCTAAAGACTCGTTCCAGTGCTTGGCCATTTGCATTAATTTGACTGGAATTTGTGTGCGGGCGTACGTAACGTTACGAATCCAATGTAAAATTTAATTTCAAAACTTCATAGAATGGTTTAGAATACATGTGGCCACCCACTTTGAGGAAATTTAAATTTTTTAGGTGTCGAAAAAAATAAAAAAATTAAAAATTTCAAAACTTCACATAATGGCTTAGAATATTTGTGGCCACCCATTTCGAGAGAAATTTAATTTTTTTGAGATTTCAAAAAAAAAATTTTAAAAATCAGAAATTTCAAAACTTCACAGAATGTCTTAGAATACATGTGGCCACCCGCTTTAAGCGAAATTTTAATTTTTTTAGGTGCCAAAAAAATCAAAAAATTAAAAAATTAAAAATTTCAAAGCTTCACAGAATGGCTTGGAATACCTGTGGCCACCCACTTTGGGTGAAATTTAATATTTTTTTAGGTGACGAAATAAAAATTAGAAAAGCAAAAAAAAAAATACCATTTGGGCACCTCAAAAATTTTATATTTCACTCAAAATGAGTGGCTACAAGTATTCTAAGCCATTATGTGAAGTTTTGAAATTGTTGACTTTTTTTTTTGCACCTACAAAAATTTAAATTTCGCTCAAAGTGGGTGGCCACAAGTATTCTATAAGCCATTCTATGAAGTTTTGAAATTTCTAATTTTTTTAATTTTTTTTGAAATCTCAAAAAAATTAAATTTCTCTTGAAATGGTTGGCCACGGGTATTCTAAGCCATTCTGCGAAGTTTTGAAATTTTTAATTTTTTAAAATTTTTTTGGGCATCTCAAAAAAATTAAAATTTACTCAAAAAGTGGGTGGCCACAGGTATTTTAAGTCATTTAATGAAATTTTGAAAATTTTTTTTTATTTTTTTTATTCTTTTGGGCACCTCAAAAAATTTAAATTTTACTCAAAGTGGGTGGCTATAGATATTCTAAGCAATTCTGTGAAATTTTGAAATTTTTGATTTCTTGATTTTTTTTGGAAAAAGTCAACAAAATTCATATTATCCAGAAATCTGAATTTTTTTTATTTTCTCAACAGTTTGATGCTTTTTTCTGGAATTTTTCAATTTTTTGGGATTTTCTGAATTTTTTTGAGATTTTTATGAATTTTTCAAATTTTTTAATTATTTTAATACCATTTCTAAAAAAATGGATTTCTATTCCTGGAAATAGAATTTTCTGTTGTTTATCAAACCGGGTTTTGTTTCAGGAAATAGAAATTTTGTGCTGTTATCAAACGGGTTTCTGTTCTAGAAATAGAAATTTTTGGTCGTTATCAAACGGGTTTTTTTTCTCAGAAACTCATCCAGGAACCAGAAATAGAAAAATCTATTTCTGGTTCAGGAACTCATTCCGGAACAGAATGGTTATCATTCGCTACCTAAGTGCAAAAGACCTCATCGCTTCTACGAATGCATTTCGAAGGTGTAACAACGGATAGTGGTACTGATTCTTGAGAATGGCTAGAGTACTCAAAGCATCTTTCGACATCCTCAAAAAATTGGGAGTCTTAAAAAGCCCGTGATGTTTTCTTTTATGAAGACTTCAATATCTACCTAGATGACCCGAAGTACCCTTTAACATCTATTTGGAGTATCTTTTGCTGTGTAGACACGTTTATATGCGGGGCGCGCATTAAGTGTGAAAGACTAGTAGTCATTATCCTTCATAGAGGGTGTGGTAGGAGAAGTAACTCTTTTTTGCAACTCTTTCAGAAAGATGAAATTCTCATTTTCCCTTACCAACCACATGTTTCACGACAATCACTTTAATTATGGTGGTGTTGCCATTCACCTGCCTCTGGCGTCTCAGTGATGCATTTCTTCTTTTCATGCCATTTGACGCTTGTGTCGATGTTTTGCTTTAGAGAAACCAAGAAAGTCACGGGAAGGTTCAGTGAAAAGTCCTCAAGCAACCGGTCAGCCAGCGGGTGGTGAGGTGATTCGCCAGTTCCCACAAAACCAACCGGTCGCTGAAATTGCAGCCCAAAACCAATCTCGCCTAACCTAAAGATATTTTTGGCTGGTGGGTATATTTTCTTTCTCGAATTACATCATCATATGTATATCTTTGCACTGTTCTTTGAAGCAAGTCTAACATTTTGTCGGAAGGTGTTGGGCGCTTCTTAGTCGCATAATTTTCATAATATATAAGTATGGGTATGTACTTTCATGTATAATTTTTTATAATTTTTGTTACGGTGGAAAAATAAAAAGTTGTGTGCTTATGCTGAGCACATGCCCTCACACATGCATCTTAAGTAAAAAGAAGAACGATATTCATATATCAATTATTAAAAAATAATAATAAAAAAAACCGAAAAAGTTGCACAACACGGAGTATTATCAAAAGTCTCTTTCAGGTGGGGCCGAGGCTTGAGATCACTATTTGGGATGGAGATTTTGCTGGTACATGGCCAATCTAAAGTGGACGGCGTGTACGAAGATAGATAGGACAAGAACGTTGGGGTCCACGTGTATGACGTGGTCCTGCTACGTCACCGACATGGCTAGAAAGCAACTCAATTCGATCGTGGTCACCTATTAACATCACTTTACGCTTTTCTTTTATTTTTGTTTTATTTTTTATTTTTGGTTCCACGCCACTTCTGTCTCCTCCCTCCTCCTTTGTATTTGAGAGATAAAGAGACAATTAAACTTAATATAGGCACCCGCCTCATTTATTGTACAAAAACCCTCTTAAAGATAATATAAGTGTAAAATAATAGTAGATAATTAAATGACAAATACCAATTGCAAAATCTATGTATATACGTATATTTATGAAAGATTACATCCAATTTAATAAAAAAGGTAAGTTGATGTCGATGTATATTTCTAAAAACATTATCCTAGATTAAATGGGATAATTAAGTTTTTTTTCTTTATTTAAAGCAATATGTCTAATTAATGTTGAGGAAAGTGCGAAGGAATGAACTTTAATAAAATAGAACGAAAGAAGATAAGACGAGAGTTAGCTAAGTTTTCTTAGAGCTTGTTTGTTTTTGCCTTTTAAAATGCACAACCTAAAATTTAAAATGTTTTTTAAATATTAAAAAGTTTGAAAAAATTATGCAAAAATTACGTATCAATAGGTTGTGAAAATTTCACAAGTTTCAAGCCCAAAAAAAATTTAAAAGCTTGTTCAAGACAATATTAGATTATAACATATATCAACACAGCCCTTCAACCCACCTGAGCAAAAAAAAAACACAGTCCTTCGACCCAAAAAAAAAAAATCAGCACAATCCTCAGATATTTTGTTGAGGTTTGCGAGAGCGCAAAGTTTCAAAAATTCACTATAGGAGGTGTCATTGTCCTACGATTTGATGTGTCCTCTTTTCCCCTTTTCCTTTTTATCCTTACTTTCTCTTTTTTCCAAAGGCAAACCATAAAAAGGGAGAAGGGGCAAGATAACGTGTTTGGTGTAGCAAAGTATAACAAAAAGCAGAGTAAAAGCTTTCTTTCAGATGGGGCCGCGATCGCACATGGGGGTGGAGATTCTTTGGCGAAGCTGGATTGGATAACGTGTATTAAGACAGATAAGACGAGTATGATGAGTTGTGTTCCACTGCCATTCACTGAGGCCTAAACTAGGGTCTACGTGCATGAAGTCGTACTGCCATCTACAGCACGAGGTTGACAGTAGAGAGACGACCAAAACGCAACTTAACTCGACCATGATCAACTATTCACCATAACTTTGCTCTGTTGTTTCATCTTTTTTCGTACTCCGTTTGTCCTCCTCTTCCTCCTCTGCGTCATAGAGAGAGGGGGAGATTTTGTACTTTTGAAACTCCAGAAATTAATAATTAAATATTAACTTATTAATTATCCTCATTAATGACTAATCACCTCATTCATTACATAAAACTTAAAAGGTAATATAAATGCATGATAATAATAAATAATAAAAAATATTTAAATGATAAATATGTTAGCAAACCCTCCCATTTCATCAATGCTCCCTGCGTGGGAAAATTCCAATTAAGGATTCTAAATGGGGTTAAATTCTCAAAAAAGGGTCAAAAGCGAATATTGTGTCAAATAAGGGCATGAAGTGCTTAATCAGTCTCAAATAAGGACCTGAAGTGCCCAAAAAGCCTCAAATAAGGACTTGGGTCCCCGGCCGGCCAAAATACCCGTTGGCCGGCGAGAAAGTTACTGTTTCGGCACGGAACAGTAACTTTTTAAATTTTTTATTATTTTCTTTCTATTTTTCATTTTCCTTTTTTTTCTTTTTCTTTTCTTTTTTTCTCTTTTCTTTCTCCGCCGGCCATAGCTGGGGCTGGCGGAGGTCGCCAGCCTTAGGCGAGGCCGCCCTCGCCGGCGTCGGGCGAGGGCCGCCCTCGCCTGGGCTGGGCGAGGCCAGCCTCGCCAATTGCAGGCAAGGTCGAGCCTCGCCAGATTTGGCGAGGGCTCGGCCTTGCCGGCCGCTGGCGAGGCTCGACCTCGCCCGACGCCGAAGTTCGTCCGGTCGAAGCAAAGTCGAAGATGGTTTGGAATCGCTTCCTTTCGATGCTGCTCAAGGCGGCGATGCAGGCCCTGGGTCCTTGGAGGAGGTCCTGCTCCTCCTCCCATGGCTTCTCCTCCCACGGTTTCGACCGGACGAACTTCGAAGTTGGAGAGAGAGAGGGCTCGGCCGCGCTAGATCAGGCGAGGTCGAGCCTCGTCCGACGCCGACGAGGTCGAGCCTCGCCAGCGGCCAGCGGGGTCGAGCCCTCGCTAGATCTGGCAAGGCTCGACCTCACCTGCAACTGGCGAGGTCGGCCTCGCCCGACGCCGGCGAGGTCGAGCCCTCGCCAGATCTAGCAAGGCTCGACCTTGCCGGCAACTGGCGAGGCAGGCCTCGCCCAGCCTAGGAGAGGGCGGCCCTCGCCCGATGCCAGCGAGGGCGGCCTTGCCTGAGGCCGATGGAGGAAGAAAAGAAAAAAAAAGAAAAGGAAAAGGAAAAGAAAAAAATAGAAAAGGAAAAACAGACAGAAAATAATTAAAAAAATTAAAAAGTTACTGTTCCAGTGCCGGAACAGTAACTTCTCGCCAGCTGGCACGTATTTTGGCAGGCCGGGGACCCAGGTCCTTATTTGAGACTTTTTGGGCACTTCGAGTCCTTATTTGAGACTGATTGAGCATTTTAGGCTCTTATTTGACACAATATTCACTTTGGACCCTTTTTTGAGAATTTGACCCCACTTGAGGTCCTTAATTGGAATTTTCCCTCCTCACGTGTGTACACAAGAAAGGTTATATCCACTTAATATGTACGGCAAGTTAATATTCATACATTGTTCTAGTAATATTATATTAAATTAAGGATCTATTTATTTCACGAAAAAAGAATGATTCGAAAAATATTTTCTTGAAAATAACCGCTTATATCGCTTGAAATAATTAGTCGATAAAAAATATTTGAATTAACGTGGACGTTGAAAATATTTTCGTTCATTCATTTTCGTAAGCGATTTAAGAGATTATTTTTAGAAAAATATTTTCTAAATTATTCAATTTCTACAAAGCAAACGCACTCTAAAGAACAGAAGCCATCAAAAACTGTAAATTACGTCCATTGTGACACTTTAACCTTGATTATAGCAAGAGCACTCAAAGGAAAGGCATCGCCTAGATTAAAAAATAAGCATCACATTGATAACAAGTGCAACTTTCCCCGCAACATTGGCTAAGTCTATCATTAGGAAGCAGCTTGTTCAGGGTATCAACCCAAACTTAGGAACATTAGGATCAAACCAAATAGGTCAACGGCATCGCAACTTGGATCTCCTATTTCTGACTAATTCCCAAGCATCAAGCAAATGGCCTTAAAGCGTGGCAAGATTTAATCACGTAAGCTTGCTTAGATTTTAACAGGAAAAATCAGATCTAGCAGGGGTCCATTGCCAATTATGACCATAAATAATGTCTGAAACTTTAGTATTCATTTCAAGGCAGCATTATTACACAACACTTGAAGATTGAACTCCTAGCGGCCCTCCAAAAAGTCCATTGTCAAACCGTAAGAAGTAGATTCACAGTTCTCAGCGATATGTTTGACATGAGGCTTAAGTGTACTGCTCACGTTCAGAAGCTTCCACTAAATGTAAGTAGAGTCACCTCTTAGGTTCAACAGACCAAATACTTTGGTCCTTAAACAGATAAAGCTGCACCCAAACAATCCGAGTGAAGCCTGCTCCCGTTACCAATCTCTGGAGGCACTTTAAGGAGCAAGCTAAATTCAACGGAACTACTTAACATTCTTACGGTTATCCTTTGAACGACTGGTTTGCAATACTTGTCACTAAGCTTCGCCAGATATCGTCAAAGGAAGTTCTGGGTATATAATAGGCAATGCACCTCTCAAAATGCCACTTATCAGTGGCCAATCATTGCAACAAGCTCAGTCATTTATGAGGATTAAGCTTCAACTCAGAAATTTGTTGAAACTACTGATAGAGATTTAAAGCTTAAAGATAAGAAGCCTTGTAAGATCACGACAAAGCTCAAATAAATTAACTTGATCTGGGTAACAAATTACGCCCAATATGGGTACTAGGCTGGGCTCAAGACTGTCCATTGATCACCTCTACTCCATAACATTTTTTTTGTATTTACCTCTAATCCGTAACTTACCCATAGCTACTGAAACACCTCCGACCCAACGCATGGAGCGACAATCATATTTAGTTAGGACCGTTGATATTAAGATAGGATTCTAATATAGCTAAGACTCTTTCTAGATGAAAAAAAAAGAAGAGAAAATATTTTGCCAAATAAACTATTTCGTGTAATTCAACATGGAAGAAGAACCCTAGGAGCAGAAAGTTTTATACTAGTAGAAAAAAGGAGCTGCTTAGCATTTCAGAAGAAAGCAAACCGATATGTTTATTAATCATCTTCCTCGTAGTTCTAATTCGTGCATTATATGTTAGAGGACCTCTCAATCTAAGACTCTCCTCCATATTGTCACGTGACATTATTGCTATTATATTACTAAAACATTTCAATTTCATTAAGGATGTTTGCTCTCCTCGCTAATCTCTCCAAATCATTTGCTTCCTATGATCAAAGCTTCTACCATTTTCCCTTCCTTCGTAATTTTCATATTCTCTATATAAATAAAAATACTGCCTTAAAAATCTCTTCCAGTACTAGGCTTTTCCAAAGCTTGCACGTTTATGCAATGTAAAATCCTATAATTAGGCATTTTAAAAGGATTACACACATAGGCATAATGACGGACGTATCCAACGGTTTTTTTCTTATACAATATTTTACTATTTCAGTTTCCTAATGCTATCATATCGATTAGTTTGGAATCCTTCACTTAGTTCAA
This sequence comes from Syzygium malaccense, assembly GCA_031216405.1. Lineage (NCBI taxonomy): Eukaryota > Viridiplantae > Streptophyta > Magnoliopsida > Myrtales > Myrtaceae > Syzygium > Syzygium malaccense. Next base: position 12,891,847 of record CM062254.1, read on the forward strand.
ATTTATAGCTTTTCTTTATCAATTGCTATTGGACAAGTCATCTCTCTTATTTTTTGAGTCTGGCTTTCTATCCCCTAACATATTCTTCTTCTGATTTAGCTCTATTTAATGTACACAATCAAATCATTGCTGTATTCCCTTGTAGAAGTTTTCTAATAGTACTTGCAGAAGACCTCGTCACTGCTATGAATGCATTTCGAAGGTGTAACAGCGGACGGTGGTACTGATTCTAGAGAATGGCTAGGGTACTCAAAGCATCTTTCAACATCCTCAAAAAATTAGGAGTCTTAAAAAACCCGTGATGTTTTCTTTTATGAAGACTTCAATATCTACCTAGATGACCCGAAGTACCCTTTAACATCTATTTGGAGTATCTTTTGCTGTGTAGACACGTTTATATGCGGGGGCGCGCATTGTGTGTGAAAGACTAGTAGTCATTATCCTTCATAGAGGGTGTGGTAGGAGAAGTAACTCTTTTTTCCAACTCTTTCATAAAGATGAAATTCTCATTTTCCCTTACCAACGACATGTTTCACGACAATCACTTTAATTATGGTGCTGTTGCTGTTCATCCACCTCTGGTGTCTCTCTAATGCATTTCTTCTTTTCATGCCATTTGACTCTTACGTCATTAATTTGCTTTAGAGAAACCAAGAAAGTCACGGGAAGGTTCAGCGAAAAATCCTCAAGCAACCGGTCAGCCAGCGGGTGGTGAAGGTGATTTGCAAGTTCTCACAAAACTAACTAGTCGCTAAAATTGCAGCCCAAAACCAACCTCACCTAACCTAAAGATAGTCTTGGCTGGTGGGTATGTTTTCTTTGTCGAATTACATCATATGTATATCTTTGCACTGTTTTTTGAAGCAAGCCTAACATTTTGCCAGCAGGTGTTAGGCGCTTCTTAGTCACACAATTTTCATAATATATAAGTATGGGCACGTACTTTCGTGTATAACTTTTTATAATTTTTGTTTTGGTGGAAAAGCAAAAAGTTGTATGCTTCTGCTGAGCACATGCCCACACTTTTCACATGCATCTTAAGCAAAAGAAAGAAGGATATTCATATATCAACTATTCAAATAAATAATAAAAAAACCAAAAAAGTTGCACAACACGAGTATTATACAAACTCCTTTGCAAAAGTATCTTTCAGGTGAGGCCGAGGCTTGAGATCCCAATTTAGGGTGTAGATTTTGTTGGTATATGACGAATCTGGAGTGGACAGTGTACACAGACAAATAGGACGAGTACGATGGGGTCCACCTATGTGAAGTGGTCCTGCTACGTCACTGACATGGCTAGAAAGCAACTTAATTCGACCATAGTCACTCATTAACATCACTTTATGCTTTTTTTTTGTTTTGTTTTTTATTTTTGGTTCTACGCCACTTCTGTCTCCTCTCTCCTCCTTTGTATTTTAGAGATAAAGAGACAATTAAGCTTAATATGGGCACGTATAAGTGTACAATAATAGTAGATAATAAAAAAAATATTTAAATGACAAATACCAATTGCAAAACCTATGAATATACATATATTTACGAAAGATTACATCCAATACAATAAAAGAGGTAAGTTGATATTGATGTATTTTTCTAAAAACATTATCCTAGATTAAATGCAATGATTAAGTTTTTTTTTTGCTTTATTTTAATGCACTATGTCTAGTTAATGTTGAGGAAAGTGTAAATGAAGTTTTGCAATGATATAGCTTGACTATTAAGCTCCATTTTATTTTACTTTAATAAAATAGAACGAAAGAATTTAAGATGAGAGTTAGCTGAGTTTTCTTAGAGCTTGTTTGTTTTTGCTTTTTAAAATGCACAACCTAAAATTTAAAATGTTGTTTAAATATTAAAAGAGTTTGAAAAAATTATGCACAAATTACGTATCAACAGGTTGTGAAAATTTCACAAGTTTGAAGCCCAAAAAACAACATAAAAGCTTATTGAAGATAAGATTAGATTATAACATATATCAACGCAGCCCTTCAACCAGATAGATATGTATATCAACACAGTTCTTAGATATTTCATTGAGGCCAAGTAAAGCGCAAAACTTGAAAATTTACTACAGGTGATGTCAGCGTCCTACGATTTGATTTGTCTTCTTTTTCCTTTTGTCCTCTTTCTCCTTACTTTTCTCTTTTTTTCCAAAGACAACCATAAAGATGGGTAAGATAACGTGTTTGGTGTAGCAAAGCAGAACAAAAAGCAGAGTAAAACCTTCTTTCAGGTGGGGCCGCGATCGCACATGGGGGTGGAGATTCTTTGGCGAAGCTGGATTGGATAACGTGTATTAAGACAGATAAGACGAGTACGATGAGTTGGGTTCCACTGCCATTCACTGAGGCCTAAACTAGGGTCTACGTGCATGACGTCGTACTGCCATCTACAGCACGAGGTTGACAGCAGAAACGATCAAAACGCAACTTAACTCGACCATGATTAACGGCATAGCAACTTGGATCAAACCAAATAGGTCAACGGCATGGCAACTTGGATTTGCTATTTCTGACTAATTCCCAAGCATCAAGCAAATGGCCTTAGAGCGTGGCAAGATTTAATCACGTCAGCTTGCTTAGATTTTAACAGGAAAAATCAGATTTAGCAGGGGTCCATTGCCAATTATGACCATAAATAACGTCTGAAACTTTAGTATTCATTTCAAGGCAGCATTATTTCACAACACTTGAAGAGTGAACTCCTAGCGGCGCTCCAAAAAGCCTATTGTCAAACCGTAAGAAGTAGATTCACAGTTCTCAGCGATATGTTTGACATGAGGGTTAAGTGTACTGCTCACGTTCGGAAGCTTCCACTAAATGTAAGTAGAGTCACCTCTTAGGTTCAACAGACCAAATACTTTGGTCCTTAAACAGATAAAGCTGCACCCAAACAATCCGAGTGAAGCCTGCTCCCGTTACCAATCTCTGGAGGCACTTTAAGGAGCAAGCTAAATTCAACGGAATTACTTAACATTCTTACGGTTATCCTTTGAACGACTGGTTTGCAATATTTGTCACTAAGCTTCGCTAGATATCGTCAAAGGAAGTTCTGGGTATATAACAGGCAATGCACCTCTCAGAATGCCACTTATCAGCGGCCAATCATCGCAACAAGCTCAGTCATTTATGAGGATTAAGCTTCAACTCAGAAATTTGTTGAAACTACTGATAGAGATTTAAAGCTTAAAGATAAGAAGCCTTGTAAGATCACGACAAAGCTCAAATAAATTAACTTGATCTGGGCAACAAATTACGCCCAATATGGGTACCAGGCTGGGCTCAAGACTGTCCATTGATCACCTCTACTCCATAACAATTTTTTTGTATTTACCTCTAATCCGTAACTTACCCATAGCTACTAAAACACCTCCGACCCAACGCATGGAGCGACAACCATATTTAGTTAGGACCGTTGATATTAAGATAGGATTCTAATATAGATAAGACTCTTTCTAGATGAAAAAAAAAAGAAGGGAAAATATTTTGCCAAATAAACTACTTCGTGTAATTCAACATGGAAGAAGAACCCTAGGAGCAGAAAGTTTCATACTTGTAGAAAAAAGGAGCTGCTTAGCATATCAGAAGATAGCAAACCGATATGTTTATTAATCATCTGCCTCGTAGTTCTAATTCGTGCTTTATATGTTAGAGGACTTCTCAATCTAAGACTCTCCTCCATATTGTCATGTGACATTATTGCTATTATATTACTAAAACATTTCAATTTCATTAAGGATGTTCGCTATCCTTGCTAATCTCTCCAAATCATTTGCTTCCTATGGTCAAAGTTTCTACCATTTTCCCTTCCTTCGTAATTTTCATATTCTCTATATAAATAAAAATACTGCCTTAAAAATCTCTTCCAGTACTAGGCTTTTCCAAAGCTTGCACATTGATGCAATGTAAAATCCTATAATTAGGCATTTTAAAAGGATTCCACACATAGGCATAATGACGGACGTATCCAACGGTTTTTTTCCGACACAATCTTTTACTATTTCAGTTTCCTAATGCTATCATATCGATTAGTTTGGAATGCTTCACTTAGTTCAAATTTATAGCTTTTCTTTATCAATTGCTATAGGACAAGTCATCTCTCTTATCTTTTGAGTCTGGCTTTCTATCCCCTAACATATTCTTCTTCTAATTTAGCTCTATTTAATGTATACAATCAAATCATTGCTGTATTCCCTTGCAGAAGTTTTCTAATGGTACTTGCAAGAGCTTAGCTATTCCTAGGTGGGCACTAGTGACTAGTCAGTGCAGAAGATGTGACATTATGAAATCTGACCCACTTGGGATTTATGAAATGGGTGATTTATGAACGTGCTTGTAGTTAGATCTCGTCCGGAATTGATCACTCCTCGTATACTAACTGTTAAGGAAAGGCTAATTAGGGATTTAAATTCGCGCGACCAAAGAACTCGATTGTGAACCGACTTTCGATCATGAAAATTGTCGACGTGACATTTTAAGCCAATGTAGTCCGATTCAAGGATAGTTAGAGATCAGTTCGCTGCTGTCATACGAGTGGATCGCAGGTGATTCCGCCTGACCACGAGATGAATTGACGAATGATCCTAAAGCTATACCAAACGATCGTGACGTCGGAACTAGCGATCGATCCTCGCGATTAAGTGACAACCGAGGTCGTCACGATCCGAGCGAACTTAAAAGTGGCTTGACTTAGTATCGGCCACTGGTCAAATGTGCGAATTTCTTCAAAAGCCACCCGTTAGTCCGAGATATGCTCAAGTTACGTTAATTAAATTTGGTGATTAATTAGAGACTAAGTTGGGCATTGAAAATTTAGAAAGTCACAATAAAACACTTGGACAACGTTGTTATTAGCATGATCAGCCTTAGAATCGTCCGGATCCTTAAGAAAAATCGAATTTCGGCAAGAAATGGAAAAAGGACCGTTTTACCCTTGGGCCTTTGTTAAGGCCAAGTGTAAATGGAGAAGGCATTTTGGTCATTTCACCCTCGCTTTAGAAATGACAATTTTTGGACAATTTTGCCCTTGGATTTTTGGTGAAATTCCCATTTTACCTTTGGATATTTTGGAAAAGATTCGATCTCGACCGTTGATTTCAAGATAAGAACGAATCGTGACCGTCGATTGGAAAGTAGAGAGAAGGGCAAGATGGTCATTTTTCCAAAAGGGGGACAATTATTGGTATATTAAGCCATTTTCTCTCTCCCCCTCTCATTTCTCCCTCTCTCTCTCTCGGCACACTCTCTCTCTGCCCTTCTCTACCGGCCGATCGCCCCTCTCCCCCTTGCCGCGCAGTCGTCACCCGGCCACCGTCCGCCCCGTCGCCGCCCATCCGGCACCGGCTTGCCGCAGCCGCACCCCCACCCTCATGCCACCGTCTCTCTCTCCCTCTCGGCCGATCTCTCTCTCTCCCTCTCGTGGCCGTGACCGTGGCCAACCAGCCAAAGCCGCCACCGCCGTTGCCGTCTCATCGAACCACCGTAGCCGCCGTTCAACTGCCGCATGACCTCCGGCTCACCACTCTCTCTCTTTTACTTGGACGCGTTTAGGATTTTAAGTAAGTTACAATCTAAACCCTATTTAGGATATCGGGTATTAACGAACTAGTTTAGACGCGGTCTAGTGTAGTTTAGGGGCTGATTTGGATGTGGGGCCTTAGGGATGAATTTGTGGCATTTTGGGGGAAAATTAGAGGCCAAATAAGGGCTGAGAATGATTGGTTTGAACGCTGGAAAATTCTGTTTGGCGCATGGAATGGGTAGTTTAATTCGGCAATTAATTGCGTGAAATTGCCGTGTAACGCCGTCATTGTTGTGCTATGGTTTTTGTGGTGAAAAATAGCGTATGATATGATGGTTGTATGTTGTTGTGGGTTGAATTGTGACGGTCGGATTTGATGCATTTGAGTGCGGTTGATTAATGCCTGAGTATGTGTAAATGTGAGATTTGAGGCGTGCGATGTGCGTGTGATCACTAAAAAGCCCTGAAGCGTGTTTACGCGGGGTACAGATAAAATGCGGCATGTTGGCACGTTCGTGTGATCACTAAATCCCTGAGGCGTGTTTACGCGGGGAATTGAACCAGTCTGAGGCGTGTTTGCGCCGGTCGTGATATGACTGAGAAGCCTGAGGCGTGTTTACGTGAGCTGTGGAAAGAGAATGAGAATGAGATGTACGATGTGGCAAGTGAGGATGTGATCGAACCTGAGGCGTGTTTACGCGGGTCGCGATAGGAATGTGGGGCTTGAGGCGTGTTTACGCAGGCTGGAGAAAGAGATTGAAAGTGAAATGTGTGATGTGGCAAGTGAAAGTGAGATCGGACCTGAGGTGTGTTTACACGGGTCGTTGGCAAGTTAAATGAAAATGGTGTGATAGTGCATGAATGAGTGTGAAATGCGGAGTTCGGAAATGTCATGTGTACGACATGCGCTTTTGGGCATGAAAATAGCTTGGAATGTGCATGTGGTTTGAAATTTGTGTATTTGAGACTAACGTGTAAGTCGAGCCCAGGTAAGTACATTTGTGTGCGTGACACGTATGTATTGAATGATTGTGTGTTTGGGCCTGTCTGGAAATACGTGGTAGTTTAAGTGGGGTTTAGCTGTCAACTTATTGAGATTTGTCTCATAGTTGTTTAACCAAATTATTTCATAACCTTGCCCTAAACCATGAATCCACTGCCGCCGTCGCCGCTCCAGCATTTTGGTATACCCATGTACACCGAGCATTTAGTTGTAGAGTATCCGGTAGATGACAATTTGGTTTGGATCAAACATACGATCGTAGTCTGGGTAGACATAGGACAACCCCTCTGGCAGGCCCACACCTATACCGCTTGGATGTTTCGGGATAGGTTTGATGAGTTTGGCCCTATCCGAGGTTTTGATGTCCCTTTTGACGGAGTGGGGGACTGGGACCCGTTAGCTATACCTCCTCCCGATAGCGAGATGACTAGCATAGAGACTAGTCTCACACAGTCAGGGCATCAGCATGTTCGTGCAGTGCCAAAGCCTACAGTGGCGGAGCCAGACCCTGAACCGGAGGAGTCACAGGCTAGGTACGACCCGATGGATGTGGACTTAGGGGTAGAGACGGAGGAGGAACCTGTAGAAGAGCCGCCCGAAGAGGAGTACGAGGAGGCCCCGGAGGAGGAATCAGAAGATGAGTAAGAGGAAGAACCAGGAGAGGAGTATCAGGAAAATTTGGAGGAGGAGTCTGAATCAGAGGAACGGATTGAGGTGCCATTAGAATCGGGGGATGAGGATAACTCGATCGAGATCGAGGCAGACTCCGAGTCTTCAGAGGAGCACGTGCCTCAGGAGGATTCAAATTCAGATTCTGGGGAGACCGAATCAGAATGGACGCCATCTACAGAGCGTAGGGGCTAGACTAGGGGTGGCCAAGCCTTTTAAAGTGTCCCATTTTTGGAAATAGAATATATCCAGACTACTAACCTTTTTGGAGTTGATGACATAATCCGTAGAAGCCAGTTTGTATATGTATCATAGTTTGATGTAAATTTAGTGAGTGCACGAAGTGACTAGTGGTTGTGTAACGGATGAGAATGGATATTGTATATATATTAAGGTGTAATGTTATGTTTGGTGGCTTGGTGAATTATCTCTCCCTATTACCCCATGATTTTATTGTCAGGGTTTATGTTTTTGTTTCCGCCGTGTGCAAACTCTGATGTGATCGTTTGGGTCGGCGACGTTTCCTAAGACGTTGTACTAATTTGACCAAAGAGGGATGTCGTAAGCTCGATATGATTCGGGACGTGACATCTCCGTTGATTTGGTATGAGAGCAAGGACAGCTTGATCCAAGCTGATTGAAGCCTGGAGTGATAAGGAGCGATGACCTTTGGGGTAGTTGACTAGGGAGACTTTAGCGAGTTATAGGTGTTGGACAAGCTACGCATACCTCCAGACTGTTTGTTGTGATTGTTGAGTGAATTGAGTGTTCTAATTGTTGAAGTGCAGGAGCGTCTGGACCTGAGGTTAGTACACAAAACTTATTGATTGTGATCTTGTGTTGTGATGGTTGATTGCCTGCTAAGTGAATTATTGCTGTAATTCACTGCCTAGGACTAGATTGGTATAGTTGGCCTAGGTCTCTAATTCCTGTATGGAATTATAGCAGGTAGGTGAGAGATAGAAATCGTGAGGGTGAGTTCGCGAGGTAGAGGAATCGGGGGTTCATCCAGCTCACGAACCCGACCTGCAGAAGATCCAAGAATGGATGCGGTCATGAGGACCTTAGAAGAGATTGGTAATATGATAGGACGGCAGACTCAGGAATGAGTTGCCACTATTGCCCAAGTTGCCGAGGCCGCTGTGGCCACCGCCAATAATAATAATGGGAATCAAGGTCAGGGGCAAGTAAATGTGAATAGGCAGATGCACCAGTTAGTCGAGCTGTTTCTGAAATTAAAGCCCCCTAAGTTTGATGGTAGAGGCGATCTTGAGATTGCATCGTTTTGGGTAGAGGAGTTGGAAAAAGCCTTTTGAGGTATTAGGGTGCACCGAGGAAGAGAAAGTGACATTGGCAGTATACCAACTCAAAGGCAATCCAAGTGATTAGTGGAAAGCCACTAGAGGAAGGGTGTTCCCGGCTGGTACCGCCCAGACTTGGGCAATGTTTGTGGAAACCTTTAATGGTAAATATTTTTCTGAGAGTGCCCGGGAACAGAAATTAGCTGAGTTTATGAGACTTCGTCAGGGGTAGAGGACAGTGGATTTGTACGAGGCTGAATTCGCTCGGTTATCTAAGTTCGCCCCAAAGATAGTGGAGGACTCGTTGGATAGAGCTCGGAGGTTTCGAGACGGCTTGAAGCCGGACCTTCGCAGCCAAATGATTTCGTTGAATTTGAGGGACTATAATGAGATCTACAATCGGGCTCAAGCGATTGAGCATGATTTGGCGGATAGGGCTGCCGCTTCTGGGTCAAGATTTGCCCAGGGTAGGGACCATCGTAATCTCAGGAAGAGACCGATGTCGGGGAATCAACGTTTTATTCCTCTCGTTAAGAGAAACATCGGAAAGCCAAACCATTATCAGGGTGCAGTGTGTTAGTTGTGTGGTGGAAGACATGGGACTGGACTTTGTCCGAGTAGGAGTATTATATGCTATAGATGTGGCGGAGTGGGCCACCAAGTGAGGAATTGTCCCAATAACAGACAAGCTAGATCGTTTGTGCTACCGCATCCGCCCCGAATTGGAAATTAAGTTGGAAGTCCCTTATCAACGAACCAGAATAGACCACCGGCTCAAGGACGAGTATATGCGATGGCTAGAAGGGAAGTTGAGAATGCATCAGGCGTGGTCACATGTACGGTCTCTCTCTGCGATCATACTGCATATGCTTTATTCGATCCGGGGGCGTCATATTCGTTTGTGTCTGAGCAATTTGTTAAATTGACTGGTATGGAACCATAATTGCTTGACATTGTATTGTGTGTTATCACCCCATTGAATAATAAGGTGCTAATTTCGTTAGGGTGCCCGGATTGCAAGATTGTGATTGATGATAGGGAGGAAAGGATAGATTTAGCGGTTTTAGCCATGTATGATTTTGATGTGATAGTGAGTATGGATTGGTTGATTAAGTAGAGGGCCATAATGGATCGTAGTAGCAGGGTGATCCAATTTAATCCGATTGGAATCCGAAATTCGAATTTATAGGAAATTGAGGGGGAATCTTGATCCCTTGGATTTCGTCGCTAGAAGTGACTAAGTTGTTAAACGAAGGGTGTCAAGGATTTCTAGCAGCTGTAGTTGATTTGACGGCTGAGGAGCCGAGGCTAGAGGATATAGCCGTAGTGTGCAATTATCCTGATATCTTTCCTCAGGAATTGCCAGGATTGCCACCTGAAAGAGAAGTAGAATTTGTAATCGAGTTGGCTCCTGGGACTAAGCCAATCTCGAAGGCACCTTATAGAATGTCATTGTCGGAGTTAAATGAGCTAAAGGTGCAAATGCAAGAATTATTGGACAGAGAATTCATCCGTCCAAGTGCGTCTCTATAGGGAGCGCCAGTCTTATTTGTGAGGAAGAAGGATGAGTCACTAAGATTATGTATTGATTACCGGCAGTTAAATCAAGTGACGATTATGAATAAATATCCCTTGCCGATGATAGATGACTTGTTTGACCAGTTACAAGGGGTTTCGGTATTTTCTAAAATTGACTTAAGGACGGGATACCATCAATTGAGGATTAGGAAGGAGGACATACCGAAAACGGCATTCAGGACGAGGTATGAACATTATGAATTTACGGTAATGCCGTTTGGGCTGACAAATGCCCTTGCTGCATTTATGGACTTAATGAATTGGGTGTTTAAGGAGTTTTTAGATCAATTTGTCATAGTCTTCATAGACGACATATTGATGTACTCGAAGAGCCCGGAGGAGCATGAGTTTCATCTGAGTAAAGTTTTGCAGACTTTAAGAGAGAACGTACTGTATGCTAAGTTTAGTAAGTGCGAGTTTTGGCTAAATCGAGTAGCATTTCTTAGACACGTGATCTCTGGGGAAGGAATCTCAGTAGATCCAACAAAGATTGAGGCGGTAATGAAGTGGCCAAGACCAACGACGGTAACAGAGGTTCGAGCTTTCTGGGTTTGGCAGGATATTATTGACGCTTCGTGGAAGGGTTCTCGGCAATAGCAACACCATTGACACATTTGTTGAAAAAGAAAACAAGGTTTGAATAGACCGACAAATGTGAAAGGAGTTTTCAAGAACTAAAATATAGATTGACAACGACACCGGTGTTGACTATTCCATCAGGACTCGGAGGATACGAAATTTATAGTGATGCGTCATTAAAAGGATTGGGGTGTGTACTCATGCAAAATGGACGAGTAGTGGCCTACGCATCAAGACAGTTAAGACCGCATGAGTTGAACTACCCGACGCATGATTTGGAATTAGCCGCTATAGTATTCGCCCTTAAGATTTGGGGACATTATATATGTGGAGAGAAATTTCAGATATATACAGATCATCAGAGCCTCAAATATCTATTTTCTCAAAAGGAATTAAATATGAGGCGGCGTCGTTGGATGGAATTGCTGAAAGATTATGATTGTGATATTTTGTATCACCCCGGAACGGCTAATCGAGTAGTGGATGCATTGAGTCGGAAGTCAAGCATCGCACACTTGATGATCAAGAAATGGACCTTGTTGGAAAAAGTGCGAGACTCGGAATTTAGATTTGAAGTAAGTCAAGTCTCGAGTTTACTAGCCACGCTAAGGATTGAACCAGAAATCCAGACTGAGATTAAGACTTTACAGTCTACGGATCAAGAAATTTAAAGGATTTTGGAAATGGATGCTACCAAGAGAAAGTCGGACTTCCAGATATCCGAAGATGGGATATTGAAGTTCCATGGACGGTTGTGTGTGCCTAACAATGCGGAACTTAAGGAAGAAATTTTATCGGAAACGCATCATAGTAATTATAGCATTAATCCCGATAGTACGAAAATGTATCAGAATTTAAGACAGTACTATTGGTGAAATGGCATGAAAGTAAATATAGCTAAGTACGTGGCCAAGTGTCTGACATGCCAGCAAGTGAAAGCGCAATATTGTAAGCCCGGAGAATTATTGCAATCTTTGAAAATCCCAGAATGGAAATATGAACATATTACTATGGATTTTGTGATGGGATTGCCAAGGAGCCAAAGAGGCCACGATTCCATTTGGGTGATTGTCTATAGATTGACAAAGTCAGCGCACTTCTTGGCAGTACGAAAGAATTTCACGTTGGATCGATATGCTGAATTGTATGTACAACAGATAGTTTGTTTACATGGGGTGCCAGTGATAATTACCTCAGAGCGTGATCCTAGGTTTACCGTCAATTTTTGGAAAAGTTTACAGACGGCATTGGGATCAAAGCCGCAGTTTAGTACGACTTATCATCCGCAAACGGATGGCCAGTCTGAGAGGACGATTCGGACTCTTGAGGATATGCTTCGGACGTGTGTATTGGATTTCCAAGGCAAATGGGAGGAACAATTGCCTTTAATGGAATTCGTGTATAATAATAGTTTTCAGCAGAGTATTAAGATAGCGACATTTGAAGCGCTGTTTGGTAGGGCCTGTAGAACGCCCGTATGTTGGGACAAAATTGGAGAAAGGAGTATAACCAGGCCAGAATTGGTTCAACAGTCGGTTGAGGCAGTTAAGATCATACGCGAAAGGCTGAAGACAGCTCAAAGTCTTCAAAAGAGTTATGTAGACAGAAGGCAAAGACCTTTGAAATTCCAAGTAGGGGATCACGTATTCCTTAAGGTATCACCCATGAGAGAATTATCCCGATTCGGTAAGAAAGGGAAGTTGAGTCCGAGATACGTGGGACCCTTTGAGGTTTTAGAAAGGATTGGAGATTTAGCTTATCGCCTTGCATTGCCACCAAATTTGTCGCAAGTGCATAATGTCTTCCACGTATCGATGTTGAGAAAGTATGAACCGGACCCAACTCATGTGTTGAACTACGAAGAGATAGAGGTGGACGACAGGGTGTCGTATATCGAAAGGCCAATAAGGATCGAAGATCGAAAAGAACGAATTTTATCACATCCTCAATTTTAGTCCCTGGGAAATGACTATGGTTGAAGTTTGGTGGTTTTCCAATCGGAACTAATATTTTTACTCTTGTTTTGGAAAACCCTATTTCGGATCCTTTATACCCCTTCATTTTGTTATTTTTGGGGAGACTTTTGTGATCCAAATTTCCAAACACTTTCTTCTTAAAAGTTGTTCCAAATATCTTGAAGTTTTACATACTTTAATTTTAGAATTGTTTGACTTGATATGAGTGGTACGATGGCCTGATTTTCGGACCGTATCAAACTACCCAAAATGGGGTATTTCGGTGATGTTCACCATTTATTTTTTTTCTACAAGCTTTTCTGGGCCAATTTTGGAAAAGCTTCCTTCACAAAAGTTGTTGAGAACTTCCTTTTCTATAATGTATATAAATTTGGAAATTTTTTGAGATGATTTGGATTCTGAAAAGAGCTTACTTTGAGAAGCAAAAATTCTGTTCCAGCGAACTGTTTTTGGTCTGTCTTTGAGCGATTGAAAATGGTATTTACAGAGAGATTTAGATTTCATATTCTCATGAAAAATGTTTGTTAAGGCCTTGTTTATGGCATATTCAAATTTGAGAATTTTCGGAGTCCGTTTACTACGTTTTCAAGTTCGATTTCGTGAACAGTGCAAAGCTGTCCGGTTTTATTAGATTTCAAAGATTTATCAGTTTCTATGCGAGAACGTTGGAATCTCAACTTGATGTCTTTTGGTGATATTTAAAGGATTTCCCACACCAATCCTCGGGTTGAATGGGATTATCAAGCATGTTATATTTTGGGAAAACCCTCGGAGAATAAGTTAGATGTTTATGATGAGGGTTGTGATTGTAGTGCCGATTAGTCTATTTCGTGTGGCCCGATTGGCCCGAGTCATTTGCGTGAGAAACCAGCAAAGTCAGAAGGTTCTAAGGAGTCCACGATTGCGAAATTGGTAGAAGAATCTAGAGGATAAGGTCTTGATCGAGTCAAAGCTTATCCTCCAAGCTTCATTATGGCTTGTATTTATTAAATTAGACTTTGGTGGCCCTTTATGATGGCTTGTAATAATAAAATAAAACTTTAGGGCCCCTCTATGATGACATGCATTAATGAACGAAGACTTTGAGGTCCCTTTATCATGACTTGCATTAATTAGTTGGACTTTATAGGCACCACCATCATGACATGCATTAATGGCAATAGGACTTTAGGGGCATCTCATCATGTTGTTTTGTCCATTGTCCATTAATGCAAAGATTTCCAAGATCAAGTTATTAATGACATTTCATGATGATATTTTGGCTCTTATTCATTAATACAAAGATTTTCAAAATCATTTCATTAATGCCAAGATTTTCATAATCTTTATAATCATGACATTTGACTTTGGAGGCATTGCATCATGATATTTTGGCCCTTATTCATTAATACCAAGATTTTCAGAATCTTTATAATCATGACATTTGACTTTGGAGGCATTTCATCATGATATTTTGTCTCTTATTCATTAATGCCAAGATTTTCATAATCGAGTTATTAATGGCATTTCATCATGACTTTTGGCTCATATTCATTAATGACGAAGATTTGAAGAAGATTTGACAATGATGGCCAAATCTAGACATTAATGAAGGAAGATTTTGTAATCATGACAAAATCTAGAAAGATTTGGGAATGATGACAAGAAGATATGGCTTGGAGAAGAAGCAAGTGGAGCCTATAAATAGAGACGATTCTCCTTCATTTCTCACCATTCCACCATCACCTCTCTCTCTCACGCTCTCACTCTCTAGGCCGCCCTCTCTCCTCTTGGCCACGCCCTTGCCCTTGCCCGTGCTCGTGCCCGTGTTGCCGTCGACCATCGTAGATGTTTTCTTGTGCTTATAGGTGAGTGGATTCCCTAATACTTGGATAGGGCGGTGTGTTACGTGGTTGGAATGCGGCATGTAAGTGAATTTCCTAATCTTGTGACGTGGTTTGCTTGGACCGTGTTCGGTCTTTTGATTGGTTATGGTTGGTTCTTTCCATGACTTGTTTATATGTCATATTTGAGGTGACGTGGCTTGCTTGAACTCTGATCGGTCATTGGACTGGTTGATTTCAAAGAAAGATTATGTATCTTTGAAAAGGAGTTTTGCTTAAGAAATGATTTCGATGTCTTGAGAAGAAAAACATGCTTTGAAATGATGTTTTTATAAAGTCCTTTGAAAATGGATTAATTTCATTGCTATGATTACAAAAGGATTTCGATGACTTGAGAAGGAAAACATGTTTCAAAATGATGTCCTTGTAAAATCGAGCAGCTATTTGCATAAGTGATCACGCAAAATTGTGTTGTGGCATTGTTATGAGCACGAATCATGTTTACATGGGCTAAATGAAAATATAAGAATTGGTTTGAATGCTTGAGTGCTTATGTGACCACTAAATAAAAGAAGAAGACCGTCGTGTTAGCGGCGATGCCTCGGTAAACTAGCGCCGGGATGCCCTAGTTGAGCCAGGATGCCTTGGTTGAGCCTGGATGCCTCGAGTGAGCTAGCCCCGGGATGCCTCGATTGAGCTGGGATGCCTTAGTTGAGCCAGGATGCCTAGCATGAAGCTGGATGCCTCGGTTGAGCCGAGATGCCCTGGTTGAGCCAGGATGACGATAATGAATTCTTTATGTATGCCGATATGTGTGTTTTGATAAGCCGACTTTATGTGACCAGATAAAGATAAGCTTCCATGTGAACATAGCAAGGGCAATGTCAAAGTCTTTGCTATTGATGTGCCATTGACATAAGGCAGGGAAACTATTTGTATGCATTAGTACAATGGCGAGGCATCATCCTGCACGAGTATTAGTGAATTTACTCATTGAGTCTCCCCAACTCATTTCTCGTTGTTTCCCTTTTTCAGGTCCGTAAGGTAAAGGATGACATAGAGGAGTAAGGATTAACCTCGACCTCCGTTTGTAATATGATTTGTACGAGGAACGGCCAGTGGAAAAAGGGCTTGTAAAATCTGTTTACGTAAAATGGAAATAGCATGTTATGCCTGTTGTGCTTTCCTTGATTTCACGCTGTTACACAAGGTTTGCTCATGATACTGTTTGTCTTAATCCCGCTGTTTGTTTTAAATGTGATTGTCCCGAGATATGCTTTCACTCGTGTGTGAAGAAAGATAACAATGAACGAGACGTCGCATGAATGACCCAAGGTGGGGGCGTTACAAGTTTTAAGGAACAAGACAATCCTGATGATCAAGGTTGTTTGGGAACATCACAGGACAGAAGGCGTGACATGAGAAAGTGAAGAGCTAATGCAACGGCAATACCCCCACTTGTTTGAGTAGTTAGGATGAATTGTAAATTTCGAGGATGAAATTTTTATAAGGGGGAAGAGTTGTGACATTCTGAAATCTGACCCACTTGAGATTTATGAAATGAGTGATTTATGGACGTGCTTATAATGCAACGTCAATACCCCCACTTGTTTGAGTAGTTAGGATGAATTATAAATTTCGAGGACGAAATTTTTATAATGCAACGTCAATACCCCCACTTGTTTGAGTAGTTAGGATGAATTGTAAATTTCGAGGACGAAATTTTTATAAGGGGGAAGAGTTGTGACATTCTGAAATCTGACCCACTTGGGATTTATGAAATGAGTGATTTATGGACGTGCTTATAGTTAGATCTCGCCCGGAATTGATCACTCCTGGGATACTAACCGTTAAGGAAAGGCTAATTAGAGATTTAAATTCGCACGACCAAAGAACTCGATCATGAACCGACTTTCGATCATGAAAATTATCAAGGTGACATTTTGAGTCAATGTAGGTTGATCCAAGGATAGTTAGTGATCAGTTCGCCGCTGTTATACGAGTGGATCGCGAGTGATTCCGCCTGACTACGAGATGAATTGACGAATGATCCTAAACCTATACCAAACGATTGTGCCGTCGGAACTAGCGATCGATCCTCGCGATTAAGTGACAACCGAGGTCGTCACGACCCGAGCGAACTTAAATATGGCTTGATTTAGTATCAGCCACGGGTCAAATGTGCGAATTTCCCGAAAAGCCACCCGTTAGTTCGAGATATGCTCAAGTTACGTTAATTAAATTTGGTCATTAATTAGAGACCAAGTTGGATATTGAAAATTTAGAAAGTCACGACAGAACACTTGGACGACGTTGTTATTAGCATGATCAGCCTTAGAATTGTCCGGATCCTTCATAAAATCGAATTTCGGCAAAAAATGAAAAAGGACCGTTTTACCCTTGGGCCTTTATTAAGGCCAAGTGTAAATAGAGAATGGCATTTTGATCATTTCACCCTCACTTTAGAAATGACAATTTTTGGACAATTTTGCCCTTGGATTTTTGGTGAAATTCCCATTTTACCTTTGGATATTTTGGAAAAGATTCGATCTCGACCGTTGATCTCAAAATAAGAACGAATCGTGACCGTCGATTGGAAAGTAGAGAGAAGGGCAAGATGGTCATTTTTCCAAAAGGGGGACAATTATTGGTATATTAAGCCATTTTCTCTCTCCCCCTCTCATTTCTCCCTCTCTCTCGGCACACTCTCTCTGCCCTTCCCCACCGGCCAACTGCCCCTCTACCCCTTGCCGCGCTGCCGTCACCCGGCCTCCGTCCACCCCGTAGTCGCCCGTCCGGCACCGGCTTGACGCAGCCGCACCCCCACCCTCACGCCGCCGTCTCTCTCTCCCTCTCAGCCGATCTTTCTCTCTCCCTCCTGTGGCTGTGACCGTGGCCAACTGGCCAAAGTCGCTGCTGCCGTCGCCGTCTCGCCGAACCACCGTAGCCGCCGTTCAACCGCTGCGTGACCGCCAGCTCACCACTCTCTCTCTCTTACTTGGGCACGTACTTTCGTGTATAATTTTTTATAATTTTTGTTTTGGTGGAAAGGCAAAAAGTTGTATGCTTCTGCTGAGCACATGCCCACACTTTTCACATACATCTTAAGTAAAAGAAAGAAGGATATTCATATATCAACTATTCAAATAAATAATAAAAAAACCAAAAAAGTTGCACAACACGAGTATTATACAAACTCCTTTGCAAAAGTATCTTTCAGGTGAGGCCGAGGCTCGAGATCCCAATTTAGGGTGGAGATTTTTGTTGGTATATGACGAATCAGGAGTGGACAGTGTATACAGACAGATAGGACGAGTACGATGGGGTCCACCTGTGTGAAGTGGTCCTGCTACGTCACTGACATGGCTAGAAAGCAACTTAATTGGACCATAGTCACTCATTAACATCACTTTATGCTTTTTTTTTGTTTTATTTTTTATTTTTGGTTCTACGCCACTTCTGTCTCCTCTCTCCTCCTTTGTATTTTAGAGATAAAGAGACAATTAAGCTTAATATGGGCACGTATAAGTGTACAATAATAGTAGATAATAAAAAATATTTAAATGACAAATACCAATTGCAAAACCTATGAATATACATATATTTACGAAAGATTACATCCAATATAATAAAAGAGGTAAGTTGATGTCGATGTATTTTTCTAAAAACATTATCCTAGATTAAATGCGATGATTAAGTTTTTTTTTTGCTTTATTTTAATGCACTATGTCTAGTTAATGTTGAGGAAAGTGGGAAGTAAATGAAGTTTTGCAATGATATAGCTCGACTATTAAGCTCCATTTTATTTTACTTTAATAAAATAGAACGAAAGAATGTAAGATGAGAGTTAGCTGAGTTTTCTTAGAGCTTGTTTATTTTTGCTTTTTAAAATGCACAACCTAAAATTTAAAATGTTTTTTAAATATAAAAAGAGTTTGAAAAAATTATGCACAAATTACGTATCAACAGGTTGTGAAAATTTTACAAGTTTGAAGCCCAAAAAATAATATAAAAACTTGTTGAAGACAAGATTAGATTATAACATATATCAACATAACGCTTCAACCAAATATATATATATATATATATATCAACACAGCCCTTAGGTATTTTGTTGACGGCAAGTTGAGCGCAAAGCTTGAAAATTTACTACAGGTGGTGTCAGTGTCCGACGATTTGATTTGTCCCCTTTTTCCTTTTGTCCTCTTTTTCCTTACGTTTCTCGTTTTTTTCCAAAGGCAACCATAAAAAAGGGTAAGATAACGTGTTTGGTGTAGCAAAGCAGAACAAAAAGCAGAGTAAAACCTTCTTTCAGGTGGGGCCGCGATCGCACATGGGGTGGAGATTCTTTGGCGAAGCTGAATTGGATAACGTGTATTAAGACAGATAAGAGGAGTAGGATGAGTCGGGTTCCACTGCCATTCACTGAGGCCTAAACTAGGGTCTACGTGTACGAAGTCGTACTGCCGTCTACAGCACGAGGTTGACAGCAGAGACGACCAAAACGCAACTTAACTCGACCATGATTAACGGCATAGCAACTTGGATCAAACCAAAAAGGTCAACGGCATCGCAACTTGGATTTGCTATTTCTGACTAATTCCCAAGCATCAAGCAAATGGCCTTAGAGCGTGGCAAGATTTAATCACGTAAGCTTGCTTAGATTTTAACAGGAAAAATCAGATCTAGCAGGGGTCCATTGCCAATTATGACCATAAATAACGTCTAAAACTTTAGTATTCATTTCAAGGCAGCATTATTACACAACACTTGAAGAGTGAACTCCTAGCGGCCCTCCAAAAAGCCTATTGTCAAACCGTAAGAAGTAGATTCACAGTTCTCAGCGATATGTTTGACATGAGGCTTAAGCGTATACGTTCAGAAGCTTCCACTAAATGTAAGTAGAGTCGCCTCTTAGGTTCAACAGACCAAATACTTTGGTCCTTAAACAGATAAAGCTGCACCCAAACAATCCGAGTGAAGCCTGCTCCCGTTACCAATCTCTGGAGGCACTTTAAGGAGCAAGCTAAATTCAACGGAATTACTTAACATTCTTACGGTTATCCATTGAACGACTGGTTTGCAATATTTGTCACTAAGCTTCGCCAGATATTGTCAAAGGAAGTTCTGGGTATATAACAGGCAATGCACCTGTCATGCCCCGAACCCCATCGAGCGCACGACACCCTCTACTGATCGATTAATGCGATATCCCAGGGTATCGCCGATCTCACTTAATTATCAGAGATTTAATTCCACAGCGGAAACCACAAATTTCCTGGATAATTTGAAGCTGGGGAAAATCAGGGAGAATACACATATACATTTTCATTTACTGAACTTATAAAATATTCACAATTTACAAACCACCATTTACATATGCACACCGTACTATAAACCACCGATAATTAAAAGGATCGATGATCTGGAATCCTATACTCCAAAAATGGTACACATCCAAAAACCTATTTCCAAACCTCTATGTTAGCCCCTACGCCCCTTACTCGGCGTCCACTCTGAATCAGACTCCTCATCATCCAAATCTGAGTCTCCCTGGACGGTCTGCTCCTTCGAGGACTCCGACTCGGCCTCAATCTCGATCGGGTTATTGATGTCACCTGATTTCGCTGGGACTTTTGCATGTTCTTCTTCCACTATCTCCTCCTCAGACTCGTATTCTGGTACAAAATCAGGATCAACCCACTGCTCGTATGGGGGTATATACACTGGTTCCTCTGCAGGCTCAACTGGCTCGTTCTCAGGTTCAACAGGTCCATTCTCGAGTTCGGCCTCGGGTCCTTCCTCTTTCGGTCCTTCCTCTGGGATCGGCTCGAGATCCACGTCCATTGGATCATCTCCAGCTAGAGACTCTTCCGGCTCCGGTTCGTGCTCAGCCCCTAAAGACCCCGGTGCTGCAGGCGCTAGCTGCAGTCCAGACTGCGCCAGACTAGTCTCCACACTAGTCAACTCGTCGTTAGGAGGCTATATAGCAGACGGGTCCCAGTCCCCAACTCCATCAAAAGGAACATCGAACCCGCGGACGAGGCCGAACTCATCTACCCCGTCTCGGAAGAACCAAGCGGTATAAGTGTGATCCTTCCATAGGGGTAATCCTACGTCTACAGAGATTACGGTTGTATGCTTAATCCAGGCCATCTGGTCGTCTACAGGAAACTCTACTACATTGTGATCGGTGTGCATCGGTACTCTAAAACGCTCTGGTGGCGGCGGCGGAGGATTCATTGTTCCTGCTGGGGTTCTGAAATGTTTGGTTGAAATAACCGTGAGACTACATCTCAGTAAGTACACCCCTAAATCCCACCTAAGCTATCACGTACCTCCAGACAATCACAAAACACAATCGCACAACCAACCATCACATAGCAGGCACACAATCAATACTGACCTGGCCTTCCCAACGTGCGACTTGCACGTTAGCCATAATATTATAATTTCCAATCACACGCACGTTCGAATCACATTTCACGCATTCACGCTTGCCTCGTCACATTCTTTTCCATACCACTTGCCAGTGAGCCACGTAATGGTACCGCCTCAGGTTCACTGCGACTATCTCATCACAACACTTTAGGGCCCGCGTAATGATACCGCCTCAGGCCGTGTATCTTGCTCGCGTAATGGTACCGCCTCAGGCTCAACACTTACCACTTACGACACAACCCGCGTAATGGTACCGCCTCAGGTTGGCCGTCCTCCGGTAATGCCGGGCATCGTCCCGTGTAGTAATACCGCCTCAGGACGGAAATATCCCCGCGTAGTGATACCGCTTCAGGGATTTCCATGATCACACATGCCACACCACGCACAATTTCTCGCTCATTCACATACTTAACACTCATTTGCCAACACATTGGCCAATCACACGTGGCCCGTGCACGCCTCAATTCACACACAATTTCATGCTTAATGAACATCAAATATGGCCAATTGACAATTGATTTAATCTGGCCCGAGCGTGCACATAGCAAAGCATATTTTAATCAATCAATTGCACACTAACGCACCCAATTTCACCACCACAATTCAACCACAGTATAAACACACCATCAACATACAAATTGGCATTTTTCCATGTCCAAACTACGTCAAATCAGTTTCGGCTCTTCATGACATTTTCACACAATTAATCGCCGGTTCTAAATATCCAATTTGCGTACTGAACCGAGCATCACAGCACTTAAATCAGCCAATCACAGCCCGCTTTGGTCTCTAATTTTCCACCAAAATTTCTCAAATTCAATTCTAAGGCCCGCTCATTAATTCTGCCCCTAAAATCATACAAATCCGCGCCTAATCAAACCTGATCACACCTCAAAATTCATCCGTCGATACCCGATGTCCTAAATAAGGTTTAGGGCGCGACTTACCAAGCTCTAGACTAACGCAGCTAGAGCGAAAATCGGCGGCGATCGACGGGGACGGCGGCGAGCGGCGGTGCGGCTCCCTTGGCCGTGACCCACGGCCACACGAGAGAGAGGGAGGGAGAGAGACGGCGGCGTGGGGGTGATGGTGGTGGCGTGAGGACGGTGAGGCGGTGCGGCGGTGACGGGCGGTGGCTGGCGATCGACGGCTCGGCGAGGGGAATGATGGGTGGTGAGGGAGAGGAAGAGAGAGAGAGCTCTCGGTTAGGGGGGGAAAAACCGTGAGAGGAGAGAGAGAATGAGGATAGAGAGAGAGAGAGTCTTGGTCTTGAATGGTCAAAATTTGACCAATTTCGGCAAATTACCATCTTGCCCCTCTCTAATCTTTTTAATCAACGGCCGAGATTCGATTTTATCTTGGATTCGACGGCCGAGATTGAATTTTTTCCAAAAATATCCAAGGGCAATTTGGAAATTTTATAAAATTCCAAGGACAAAAATGTCCAACAAAAAAGTTAGGGCAAAATGACCAAAATGCCCCTCCCTCATATAACTTGCCCATTATAATCTTCTAAGGGTAAAATGGTCACTTTTCCATTTTCTTGCCGAAATTAAATTTTTCTGAAGGATTCGGGAAAATCCAAAGTTGCACGTTACAACCACAACGTCGTCCTAACACCCCGTTGTGACTTCCTAATTTTTTTATATCCAGTTTGAGTTCAATTAAATAATTAAATTTTATTAAACGCAACTCGAGCGTTTCTCAAACTAACGGGTGGCTTTTTGAAAAAATTTGCATTTTCTACTCGTGACTAATAATAAGTAGAGTCACGTGTAATTTATTCGGTTCGTGACGACTTCGGTTGTCATTTAAATCGCGAGGATCAATCGCTAGATCCTAGGGGCACGATCGTTTGGCATGGGTTCAGGATTGTTCATCAATTCATTTCATGATCCAGCGGAATCACCCGCGATCCACTACTATGACAGTGGCGAATTGACCCCTAGCTATACTTGGATCGGCCTACAGTGACTCAAAATGTCACCTCGGCGATTTTATGGTCGGAAATCAATTCACAATCGAATTTCCTCTCAGTCGTACGAATTTAAATCCCTAATTAAACTTTCCCTAATGGTTAGTATCTCAGGAATGATCAGTTCTGGGCGAGAACTAACTACGAGTACGTTCATAAATCCAAATATTTCATAAATCCCAAATGGATAAAATTCAGGATGTCACAACTCTTCCCCCCTTACAAAAATTTCGTCCTCGAAATTTACAAATCCTACTACTACTCAAACAACCGGGGGTATTGACGTTGCATCATCTCTTCACTTTCCCAAGTTGCGCCTTTTGTCCCATGGTGCTCCCAAATAACCTTGATCATCGGGATTGTCTTGTTCATCAAAACTCGCTCTTTCCGATTCTCAATCCTTATTGGTCTCTCGACGTAGGATACCTTATCATCGACTTCTATCTCCTCATAATTTAACACATGAGTTGGGTCCGGTTCATATTTCCTTAGCATTGATACGTGGAACACGTTATGCACTTGTGATAAATTCGGCGGAAGTGCAATGCGATACACTAAATCTCTGATCCTTTCTAAAACCTCAAAAGGTCCCACGTACCTCGGACCCAATTTGCCCTTCTTACCGAACCTGGATAGTCCCCTCATGGAAGATACCTTAAGAAACACGTGATCCCCTACTTGGAACTCCAAAGGTCGTCGCCTTCTGTCTTCGTAACTCTTTTGACGGCTCTGAGCTATTTTCAACCTTTTGCAAATCACCTTAACAGCCTCAACTGACTGTTGAACTAACTCTGGCCCGGTGATACTCCTTTCTCCCACTTCATCCCAGCACACGGACATCCTATAGGCTCTGCCATAAAGCGCTTCAAAGGGCGTCATTCCAATACTCTACTGAAAACTGTTATTTTAAGCAAATTCTGCTAAGGGCAATTGATTCTCCCATTTACCCTGAAAATCCAACACACATGCCCGAAGCATATCCTCTAAAGTCTGAATCGTCCTCTTAGACTGACCATTTGTTTGAGGATGATAAGCAGTACTAAACTACGGCTTCGATCCCAATGCCGTTTGTAGACTTTTCCAAAAATTGACGGTAAACCTAGAATCACAATCTGATGTAATAGTCACTGGTACCCCATGCAAACGAACTATCTGCTGTACATATAACTCTGCATACCAATCTAATGCAAAGTCCTTTCGCACAGCCAAAAAGTGTGCCGACTTGGTCAATCTGTCGACAATCACCCAAATAGCGTCATGACCTCTTTGGCTTTTTGGTAATCCCGTCACAAAATCTATAGTTATATACTCCCATTTCCATTATGAGATTTCCAAAAGTCGCAATAATCCTCCAGGTTTACGATGTTGTGCTTTCACTTGCTGGCACGTCAGACATTTAGCCACATGTCTGGCTATGTCTACCTTCATACCATTTCACCAGTAGTACTGCCTCAAATTCTAATATATTTTAGTACTACTTGAGTAGATACCATAACTACTACGATGCACCTCTGCCAAAATTTCTTCCCTAAGCTCCGCATTATCAGATACACATAATCGTCCACGGAACTTCAGTATTTCGTCTTCGGATACCTGAAAGTCTGACTTTCTCTTAGCCTCATTCATCTCCAGAATCTTTTGGATTTCTTGATCCATAGACTGCAATGTCTTAATCTTAGCCTGAACTTCCGGTTCAATCCTAAGTGTAGCCAATAGGCTCGAGACTTGACTTACTTCGAATCTAAACTCCGAGTTTCGCACTTTTTCTAGCAATGTCCATTCCTTGACCATCAAATGGGCGATGCTCGACTTCCGATTCAAAGCATCGGCTACCCGGTTAGCCTTCCCGGGATGATATAATATATCACAATCATAGTCTTTCAGCAACTCCATCCACCGACGTTGCCTCATGTTTAATTCCTTTTGAGAAAACAAATATTTGAGGCTCTGATGATCAGTATAGATATGAAATTTCTCTCCACATAAATAATGTCGCCAAATCTTCAGGGCGAATACTATTGCGGCTAATTCCAAGTTATGCGTCAGGTAATTCAACTCATGCGGTCTTAACTGCCTTGACGCGTAGGCCACTACTCGTCCATTTTGCATGAGCACGCACCCCAATCCTTTCAACGACGCATCGCTATAAATTTCGTATCCTCCGGGTCCTGATGGAATAGTCAACACCGGTGCCATTGTCAACCTATGCTTTAATTCCTGAAAACTCCTTTCACATTTATCAGTCCATTCAAATTTCGTTTCCTTTTTCAACAAATGTGTCGGCGGTGTTGCTATCGCCGAAAATCCTTCCACGAAACGACGATAATATCCAGCCAAACCCAGAAAGCTCCGAACTTCTGTTACCGTTGTTGGTCTAGGCCATTTCATTATGGCCTCAATTTTCGATGGGTCCACTGAGATTCCTTCCCCAGAGATCACATGATTGAGAAATGCTACTCGACTGAGTCAGAATTCGCACTTACTAAACTTAGCATACAGCGCGTTCTTCCTTAAAGTCTGCAACACTACTCAAATGAAGCTCATGCTCCTCTAGGCTCTTCGAGTACACCAATATATCATCTATAAAAACTATCACGAACTGATCTAAGAATTCCTTAAACACCCGATTCATTAGATCCATAAAGGCAGTAGAGGCCTTCGTCAATCCAAACGGCATTACTGTAAATTCATAATATCCATATCTCGTTCTAAATGCCGTTTTCGGTATATCCTCCTTCCTAATCCTCAACTGATGATATCCCGTTCTCAAATCAATTTTAGAGAACATCAAAACCCTTTGTAACTGATCAAACAAATCATTAATCCTTGGCAAGGGATACTTATTTTTGATCGTCACCTGATTCAGCTGCTTGTAATCTATACATAACCTCAACGATCCGTCTTTCTCCCTTACAAACAAAACCGGCGCTCCCCACGGAGACGCACTCGGACGAATAAATCCCTTGTCTAATAATTCTTGCATTTGCACCTTTAATTCCTTTAACTCCGATAGCGACATTCTATAAGGTGCCTTCGAGATTGGCTCAGTTCCAGGTGCCAACTCGATTACAAACTCTACTTCTCTTTCTGGTGGTAATCCTAGCAATTCCTGAGGAAATACATCGGGATACTCGCACACTACAGTTAGGTCCTCGAGCCTCGGCTCCTCAGCCGTCGAATCAACTACTGTCGCTAAAAATCCTTGACACCCTTCACTCAACAACTTCATCATTTCCAACGAGGAAATCCATGGAATCGAGGGTCCTCCTCGACTTCCCACAAATTTGAATTTCGGATGTCCAACAGGATTAAATTGGATCGTCCTGCTATTGCAATCCATTACGGCCCTCTACTTAGACAGCCAGTCCATACCCACCATCACATCAAAATCATACATGGCTAGAACTGCCAAATCGATTCTTTCCTCCCTATCCCCAATCACAATCTTACAATTTGGGCACCCCAATGAAACCAACATCTTATCATTCAAGGGAGTCGTCACGCATAACACAACATCAAGCAATTGCGGTTCTATTCTAATCAACTTAACAAACTGCTTAGATGTGAAAGAATGTGACGCCCTAGGGTCAAATAAAGCATACGCAGCATGGTTACACAGAGAAACCGTACCTGTGACAACCCTTGGCGCGTTTTCAGCCTCTCTTCTGGTCATAGCATACACTCATCCTTGCGCTTGAGGCCTATTCTGATTTGTTGTCTGGGCCGCTCCAGTTTGATTTCCATTTCGAGGTAGCGGTAACGCAGGCGGCCTATTCTACCTGAGATTAGTGTAAAACCTCATATGATGACCAAATTCGCCACACCCAAAACATGTTCCGCCCCGGGTTGGACAAGATCCATTTCTATGCCTTTCTCCACATACCCTACATGGGCCATTCTGATTACGGGCCGGCTTCCCGATATTCCTTCTAATAGGAGGGACAAAACGTCTCTTACTCGACATCGGTCTCTTCCCAAGATTACGATTGTCTCTACCCTGGACAAACCTCGACCCAGAAGCGGCGGCCCTGTCTACCTGATCACGCTCAAAAACTTGAGCTCTATCAAATATCTCCTCATATGTTCTCAGATTCACCAGTAACAACTGGCTACGGATATCAGCTTTCAATCCATCCCGAAATTTTCGCGCCTTGTCATCGGGATGCTCTACCATTCTCGACGCAAACTTAGACAATCTAGCAAATTCCGCCTCATATTGATCTACCGTCATCTGGCCTTGGCGGAGCCTCATAAACTTTGCTAATTCTCTCCCTAGCACTGATCGAGAAATACTTCTCATAAAAACTTTCAATAAAAGCAGCCTAAGCCCGGGCTGTACCTTCTGGAAACACCCTATCTCTGGTAGCTTTCCATCAATCATTCGCATTATCCTGTAACTGATAGACCGCCAGGGTTACTTTCTCATTATCGGTGCACTCTAACACCTCAAAAGCTTTCTCAAGTTCCTCTACCCATCGAGGTGCAGCCTCAGGGTCACCTTTTCCAGAGAACTTAGGCGGTTTTAGCTTCATAAACTACTCGACCAGTTGGTGCATTGGCCTATTCACATTCACTTGCCCCCGCCTTTGATTTTCATTATTATTATTAATAGCAGCGGCCACAGCGGCTTCGGCAGCTTGGGCAATCGTAGCAGCTCGTTCTTGAGTCTGCTGTCCTATTAGGTTACCAATCTGTTCTAGGGTCCTCATAACTGCTTCCATTCTAGGATCCTCTGCAGGTCTAACCTCAACTCTGGGATCCATTGCAACTCCAACACCAACTCCAGGGTTTTCTACCGCTCTAGCACCCATTCCGAGGTCCTCTACAGCTCTAACTCGAGCATGACCTCGACCTCTGGTTCCCCTTCCTGCGCCTCTTCTTGAGACTCTTCCTACACCTCTTCCTTCGCAGCTCATCGTCTCAGTTCTACTACTCTCCTACCTGCTGTAATTCTACTTAGGAATTAGTAACCTACGCCAACTAGATCAGTCTAGTCCTAAGCAGTGAATTAACGCACTAATTCACTCAACAGGCAATCAATCATCACAGGCACGAGGCCACAATCAACAGAGTCCGAATACTCACCTCAGGTTCAGATGCACCTGCATTCAATCATCACAACAATCAATTCACTCAATCAAGCACAATAAACAATCTGGAGGCACGTATAGCTTATTCCGCCCTATGGCTCACTAAAGTCTCCCTAATTTCTACCCCAAGATCTCTGCTCCTTATCACTCTAAACTTCGACCAGTTTAGATCGAGCTGACCTTGCTCTGATACCAATCCAAACCGTGATGTCACGCCCCAAACCCCATCGAGCGCACGACACCCTCTACTGGTCGATTAATGCGACATCCCAGGGTATCGCCGACCTCACTTAATTATCAGAGATTTAATTCCACAGCGGAAACCACAAATTTCCCGGACAATTTGAAGCTGGGGAAAATCAGGGAGAATACACATATACATTTCCATTTACTGAACTTTTAAAATATTCACAATTTACAAACCGCCATTTACATATGCACACCGTACTATAAACCACCGATAACAAAAAGGATCGATGACCTGGTATCTTATACTCCAAAAATGGTACACCTCCAAAAACCTATTTCCAAACCTCTATGTTAGCCCCTACGCTCCTTACTCGGCGGTCACTCTGAATCAGACTCCTCATCATCCAAATTTGAGTCTCCCTGGACGGTTTGCTCCTTCGAGGACTCCGACTCGGCCTCAATCTCGATCGGGC
This sequence comes from Syzygium malaccense, assembly GCA_031216405.1. NCBI lineage: Eukaryota > Viridiplantae > Streptophyta > Magnoliopsida > Myrtales > Myrtaceae > Syzygium > Syzygium malaccense. The sequence continues at coordinate 12,920,466 of CM062254.1, forward strand.
TATTGATGTCACCCGATTCCGCTGGGACTTCTGCATGTTCTTCTTCCACTATCTCCTCCTCAGACTCATATTCTGGTACAAAATCAGGATCAACCCACTGCTCGTATGGGGGTATATACACTGGTTCCTCTGCAGGCTCAACTGGCTCGTTCTCAGGTTCAACAGGTCCATTCTCGAGTTCGGCCTCGGGTCCTTCCTCTTTCGGTCCTTCCTCTGGGATCGGCTCGAGATCCACGTCCATTGGATCATCTCCAGCTAGAGACTCTTCCGGCTCCGGTTCGTGCTCAGCCCCTAAAGACCCCGGTGCTGCAGGCGCTGGCTGCAGTCCAGACTGCGCCAGACTAGTCTCCACACTAGTCAACTCGCCGTCAGGAGGCTATATAGCAGACGGGTCCCAGTCCCCAACTCCATCAAAAGGAACATCGAACCCGCGGACTAGGTCGAACTCATCTACCCTGTCTTGGAAGAACCAAGAGGTATAAGTGTGATCCTCCTATAGGGGTAATCCTACGTCTACAGAGATTACGGTTGTATGCTTAATCCAGGCCATCTGATCGTTTACAGGAAACTCTACTACATTGTGATCGGTGTGCATCGGTACTACAAAATGCTCTGGCGGCGGCGGCGGCAGCGGAGGATTCATTGTTCCTGCCGGGATTCTGAAATGTTTGGTTGAAACAACCGTGAGACTACATCTCAGTAAGTACACCCCTAAACCCCACCTAGGCTATCACGTACCTCCAGACAATCACAAAACATAATCACACAACCAACCATCACATAGCAAGCACACAATCAATACTGACCCGGCCTTCCCAGTGTGCCACTTGCACGTTAGCCATAATATTATAATTTCCAATCACATGCACGTTCGAATCACATTTCACGCATTCACGCTTGCCTCGTCACATTCTTTTCCACACCATTCGCCAGTGACCCGCGTAATGGTACCGCCTTAGGTTCACTGCGACTATCTCATTACAACACTCCAGGGCTCGCGTAATGATACCGCCTCAGGCCGTGTATCTTGCTCGCGTAATGGTACCGCCTCAGGCTCAACACCTACCACCTACGACACAACCTGCGTAATGGTACCGCCTTAGGTTGGCCGTCCTCCGGTAATACCGGGCATTGTCCAGCGTAGTAGTATCGTCTCAGGACAGAAATATCCCCGCGTAGTGATATCGCTTCAGGGATTTCCAGGATCACACATGCCACACCACGCACAATTTCTCGCTCATTCACATACTTAACACTCATTTGCCAACACATTGGCCATTCACACGTGGCCCGTGCACACCTCAATTCACACACAATTTCATGCTTAATGAACATCAAATATGGCCAATTGACAATTGATTTAATCTGGCCCGAGCGTGCACATAGCAAAGCATATTTTAATCAATCAATTGCACACTAACGCACCCAATTTCACCACCACAATTCAACCACAGTATAAACACACCATCAACATACAAATTGGCATTTTTCCATGTTCAAACTACGTCAAATCAGTTCCGACTCTTCACGACATTTTCACACAATTGATCGCCGATTCTAAATATCCAATTTGCATACCGAACCGAGCATCACAGCACTTAAATCAGCCAATCACAACCCGCTTTGGTCTCTAATTTTCCACCAAAATTTCTCAAATTCAATCCTAAGGCCCGCTTGTCAATTCTGCCCCTAAAATCATACAAATCCGCGCCTAATCAAACTCGATCACACCTCAAAATTCGTCTGTCGATACCCGACGTCCTAAATAAGGTTTAGGGCGCGACTTACCAAGCTCTAGACTAACGCGGCTAGAGCGAAAAGCGGCGGCGATCGACGGGGACGGCGGCGAGCGGCAGCGCGGCTCCCTTGGCCGTGACCCACGGCCACACGAGAGAGAGGGAGGGAGAGAGACGGCGGCGTGGGGTGATGGTGGTGGCGTGATGACGGTGAGGTGGTGCGGCGGTGACGGGCGGTGGCCGGCGATCGGTGGCTCGGCGAGGGGAATGATCGGCGGTGAGGGAGAGGAAGAGAGGGAGAGCTCTCGGTTGGGGGGGAGGAAAACCGTGAGAGGAGAGAGAGAATGAGGAGAGAGAGAGAGTCTTGGTCTTGAATGGTAAAAATTTGATCAATTTCGGCAAATTACCATCTTGCCCCTCTCTAATCTTTTTAATCAACGGCCGAGATTCGATCTTATCTTGGAATTGACGGCCAAGATCGAATCTTTTCCAAAAATATCCGAGGGCAATTTGGGAATTTTATAAAATTTCAAGGGCAAAAATGTCCAACCAAAAAGTTAGGGCAAAATGACCAAAATGCCCCTCCCTCATATAACTTGCCCTTTATAATCTTCCAAGGGTAAAATGGTCACTTTTCCGTTTTCTTGCCGAAATTAAATTTTTCTAAAGGATTCGGGAAAATCCAAAGTTGCACGTTACAACCACAACGTCGTCCTAACACCCCGTTGTGACTTCCTAATTTTTTGATATCCAGTTTAGGCTCAATTAAATTTTATTAAACGCAACTCGAGCGTTTCTCAAACTAACGGGTGGCTTTTTGGGGAAATTCGCATTTTCGACTCATGACTGATAATAAGTCGAGTCACGTGCAATTTATTCAGTTCGTGATGACTTCGGTTGTCATTTAAAGCGCGAGGATCAATCGCTAGATCTGAGGGGCACGATCGTTTGGCATAGGTTCAGGATCGTTCGTCAATTCATTTCGTGGTCCAGCAGAATCACTCACGATCCACTACTATGACAGTGGCGAACTGACCCCTAGCTATCCTTGAATCGGCCTACAGTGGCTCAAAATGTCACCTCGGCGATTTTATGGTCGGAAATCAATTCACGATCGAATTTCCTCTTAGTCGTACGAATTTAAATCCCTAATTAGCCTTTCCCTAATGGTTAGTATCCCAGGAATGATCAGTTCCAGGCGAGAACTAACTACGAATGCGTTCATAAACCCAAATATTTCATAAATCCCAAATGGATAAAATTCAGGATGTCACAGCACCTCTCAGAATGCCACTTATCAGCGGCCAATCATCGCAACAAGCTCAGTCATTTATGAGGATTAAGCTTCAACTCAGAAATTTGTTGAAACTACTGAAAGAGATTTAAAACTTAAAGATAAGAAGCCTTGTAAGATCACGACAAAGCTCAAACAAATTAACTTGATCTGGGTAACAAATTACGCCCAATATGGGCTCCAGGCTGGGCTCAAGACTGTCCATTGATCACCTCTACTCCATAACATTTTTTTTGTATTTACCTCTAATCCGTAACTTACCCATAGCTACTGAAACACCTCCGACCCAACGCATGGAGCGACAACCGTATTTAGTTAGGACCGTTGATATTAAGATAGGATTCTAATATAGCTAAGACTCTTCCTAGATTAAAAAAAAAGAAGGGAAAATATTTTGCCAAATAAACTATTTCGTGTGATTCAACATGGAAGAAGAACCCTAGGAGCAGAAAGTTTGATACTTGTAGAAAAAAAGAGCTGCTTAGCATATCAGAAGAAAGCAAACCGATATAGTTTATTAATCATCTTCCTCGTAGTTCTAATTCGTGCTTTATATGTTAGAGGACCTCTCAATCCAAAACTCTCCTCCATATTGTCACGTGACATTATTGCTATTATATTACTAAAACATTTCAATTTCATTAAGGATATTCGCTCTCCTCGCTAATTGTTCCAAATCATTTGCTTCCTATGATCAAAGCTTCTACCATTTTCCCTTCCTTCATAATTTTCATATTCTCTATAGAAATAAAAAAAAACTGCCTTAAAAATCTCTTCCAGTGCTAGGCTTTTCCAAAACTTGCACATTTATGTAATGTAAAATCTTATAATTAGGCATTTTAAAAGGATTCCCACGCATAGGCATGATGGCGGACATATCCAATAGTTTTTTCTTACACAATCTTTTACTATTGCAATTTCCTATTGCTATCATATTGATTAGTTTGGAATACTTCTCTCAGTTCAAATTTATAGCTTTTCTTTATCAATTACTGTAGGACAAGTCATCTCTCTTATCATTTCTAGCTCTTATTTCTATCCCCTATCGTATTCTTCTTCTAATTTAGCTCTATTTAATATACATAATCAAATCTTTGCCGTATTCCCTTGTAGAAGTTTTCTAATAGTACATGCAAGACCTTAGCTATTTCCTAGTTGGGTAGTAGTGACTAGTCAGTGTAGAAGACCTCATCGCTGCTATGAATGCATTTCGTAGGTCTAACAACGGATAGTGGTACTGATTCTTGAGAATGGCTAGAGTACTCAAAGCATTTTTCAACATCCTCAAAAAATTGGGAGTCTTAAAAAACCCGTGATGTTTTCTTTTATGAAGACTTCAATATCTACCTAGACGACCCGAAGTACCCTTTAACATCTATTTGGAGTATCGTTTGTTGTGTAGACACGTTTATCTGCGAGGGCGCTCGTTATGTGTGAAAGACTAGCAGTCATTATCCTTTATAGATAGTGTGGTAGGAGAAGTAACTCTTTTTTGCAACTCTTTCAGAAACATGAAATTCTCATTTTCCCTTACTAACGACATGTTTCACGACAATCACTTTAATTATGGCGGTGTTGCTATTCACCCGCTTCTAGCGTCTCTCTGATGCATTTTTCTTTTCATGCCATTTGACTCTTGTGTTGATGTTTTGCTTTAGAGAAACCAAGAAAGTCACAGGAAGGTTCACCGAAAAGTCCTCAAGCAACCGGTTAGCCAGCGGGTGGTGAGGTGATTCGCCAGTTCCCACAAAACCAACCGGTCGCTGAAATTGCAGCCCAAAACCCACCTCCCCTAACCTAAAGATATTCTTGGCTAGTGGGTATGTTTTCTTTGTCGTATTACATTATCATATGTATATCTTGGCACTATTCTTTGAAGCAAGCCTAACATTTTGTCAGCTGGTGTTGGGTGCTTCTTAGTCGCACAATTTTCATAATATATAAGTATGGGTATGTACTTTTGTGTATAATTTTTGTTATGGTGGAAAAGTAAAAAGTTGTATGCTTGTGCTGAGCACATGCCCTCACTTTTCACATGCATCTTAAGTAAAAGAAAGAAGGATATGCATACATCAACTATTCAAATAAATAATAAAAAAACCAAAAAAGTTGCGCAATACGAGTATTATACGAAGGCCTTTGCATAAGTATCTTTCAGGTGGGGCCGAGGCTCAAGATCCAATTTGGGGTGGAGATTTTGTTGGTATATGGCGAATTTGGAATGGATAGCATGTACAAAAGAGACGAGTACGTACGGGTCCACGTGTATGAAGTGGTCCTGCTACGACACTGACATGGCTAGAAAGCAACTTAATTCGACCATAGTCTCCTATTAACATCACTTTACGCTTTTTTTAAGTTTTATTTTTTATTTTTGATTCTACGCCACTTCTGTCTCCTCCCTCCTCCTTTGTGTTTTAGAGATAAAGAGACAATTAAGCTTAATATAGGCACCCACCTCATTTATTGTACAAAAACCCTCTTAAAGATAATATAAATGTACAATAATAGTAGATAATAAAAAAATATTTAAATGACAAATGCCAATTGCAAAACCTATATATATACATATATTTATGGAAGATTACATCCAATTTAATAAAAGAGGTAAGTTGATGTCGATGTATTTTTCTAAAAACATTATCCTAGATTAAATGCGATGATTTAGTTTTTTTTTGCTTTATTTTGATGCACTATGTCTAGTTAATGTTGAGGAAAGTGGAAAGTAATGAAGTTTTGTAATGATATAGTTCGACCGTTGAGCTCCATTTTATTTTACTTTAATAAAATAGAACGAAAGAATGTAAGATGAGACCCACCCATCGGTGGTCGCGTTGGTTTGCGCTCAGTTCCTTTCACGAGAGGTCCTGGGTTCAAACTCGCCCATCGGTGATTTAAGTGGGAGGTCTTGGCAGTGGGATGTTGCGCTAGCCCCCCTCGAGGACTAGTCGGGCATCACCGCTGGTTTGAGTCTTAACTCGTTGGCCGCGTGAACACCTCGGTTATAAAAAAAAAAAGAATGTAACATGAGAGGTAGCTGAGTTTTCTTAGAACTTGTTTGTTTTTGCTTTTTAAAATGCACAACCTAAAATTTAGAATGTTTTCTAAATATTAAAAGAGTTTGAAAAAATTATCCACGAATTACGTATCAATACGTTGTGAAAATTTCACAAGTTTCAAGCCCAAAAAAAATATAAGAACTAGTTGAAGACAAGATTAGATTATAACATATATCAGCATAGCCCTTCAACCAAAAAATATATATATACACACATATCAACACAACCCTTAGATATTTTGGCGAAAATTTCAAATCAGTACCCAAAGTGGAGTCATTTTTTCAAAAAGAAGTCCAGGTAGACATAGTATCAAATAAGAGTCTAAAGTGCTCAATCAGTATCAAATAGGGGCCCGAAGTGCTCAATTAGTCTCAAGTAGGGCCTGAGTTTGCCAGCCGGCGAGTACGTCACTGTTTCGGCGATCGGAATAAAAGCAATTTCGTCTTTTACTTTTTTTTTTCCTCTTTTCCTTTTGCTTTTCTTCTTCTTCTTTTTTTCTTCTTTTCCCTTCGTCGGCGAACAATGACGTGCTTGCCGGTCGATAAGTATTTGATCGACCGATTCGACCCGAAAACGCAAGCTCTTACTTGAGATTAAACTTTAAATCCTTATTTGAAATTGATTTAACACTTCAAACCTTTATTTAATATTATGTCCATTTTAAATATCTTTTTAAAAAAATGATCTCACTTTAAATATTGATTTAAAATTTTTTCGATATTTTGTAGAGGTCTGTGGGAGCGCAAAGCTCGAAAATTCACTGCATGTGGTGTCAGTGTCCTCCAATTTGAGATGTCTCCTTTTTTTCTTTGTCCTTTTTTTCCTGACTTTTTTCCTTTTTTTCAAAGGCAATCATAAAAAGGGGTAGGTTAAAGTGTTCGGTGTAGCAAAGCAGAACAAAATGCAGAGTAAAAGCTTTCTTTCAGGTGGGGCTGCGAGTATAAAGACAGGTAAGACGAGTATGATGGAGTTGGGTCCCACTGCCATTTACTGAGGCCTAGACTAGGGTCCACGTCTATGAAGCCGCACTGCCTCTACGGCATGAGGTTGACAGCAGACACGACGAAAGCGCAACTTATCTCGATCATGATTAACTATTAACCATCCTTTTGCTATTTTGTTTCATCTTTTTTCATGCCCCGTTTGTGATGGAGTATGATGGAGTTGGGTCCCACTGCCATTTACTGAGGCCTAGACTAGGGTCCACGTCTATGAAGTCGTACTGCCTCTACGGCGCAAGGTTGACAGCAGACACGACCAAAGCGCAACTTAACTCCATCATGATTAACTATTAACCATCCCTTTGCCCTTTTGTTTCATCTTTTTTCGTGCCCCGTTTGTCCTCCTCCTCCTCCTAGGCGTCATAGAGAGAGACCATGCACTCTCCCCGCAACATTGGCTGAGTCTATCATTAGGAAGCAGCTTGTTCAGGGTATAAACCCAAACTTAGGAACATTAGTATCAAACCAAATAGGTCAACGGCATAGCAACTTGGATCTCCTATTTCTGACTAATTCCCAAGCATCAGCAAATGGCCTTAGAGCATGGCAAGATTTAACCACGTAAGCTTGCATAGATTTTAACAGGAAAAATCAGATCTCGCAGGGGTCCATTGCCCATTATGACCATAAATAACGTCTGAAACTTTAGTATTCATTTCATGGCAGCATTATTACACAACACTTGAAGATAGATCTCCTGGCGGCCCTCCAAAAAGCCTATTGTCAAACCGTAAGAAGTAGATTTACAGTTCTCAGCGATATGTTTGACATGAGGCTTAAGTGTACTGCTCACATTCAAAAGCTTCCACTAAATGTAAGGAGAGTCACCTCTCAGGTTCAACAGATCAAATACTTTGGTCCTTAAACAGATAAAGCTGCACCCAAACAATCCCAGTGAAGCCTGCTTTCGTAACCAATCTCTGGAGGCACTTTAAGGAGCAAGCTAAATTCAACGGAATTATGTAACATTCTTACGGTTATTTGAACGACTGGTTTGCAATATTTGTCACTTAGTTCGCCAGATATTAAAGGAAGTTCAAGGTATATATGCACCTCTCAGAATGCCACTTATCAGCAGCAAATCATCGCAACAGGCTCAGTCATTTATGAGGATTAAGCTTCAACTCAGAAATTTGTTGAAACTACTGAAAGAGATTTAAAACTTAAAGATAAGAAGCCTTGTAAGATCACGACAAAGCTCAAATAAATTAACTTGATCTGGGTAACAAATTACACCCAATATGGGTGCCAGGCCAGGCTCAAGACTGTCCATTGATCACCTCTACTCCATAACATTTTTTTTGTATTTACCTCTAATCCGTAACTTACCCATAGCTACTGAAACACCTCCGACCCAATGCATGGAGCGACAACCATATTTAGTTAGGACCGTTGATATTACGATAGGATTCTAATATAGCTAAGACTCTTTCTAGATAAAAAAAAAAGAAGGGGAAATATTTTGCCAAATAAACTATTTCGTGTAATTCACATTGGAAGAAGAATCCTAAGAAGTTTTGCAATGATATAGCTTGACCATGAAGCTCCATTCTATCTTACTTTCTCATTATTCATACATATATATTTGTATATATACATAATTTGGTTTTACAAATGACATAATAAAATAAAACGAAAAAAGATAATAATGATGACGAGAGTCAGATGCGTTATCTAAAAACTTGTTTGTTTATGCTTTCGGAATCATCAGACTCTGTGCTTGCATTTTACTTCTTGTGAAATCAAATAAGCAGATCTCACATTATAACTCCAGCACGAGTCAAGAGGCAGATTTAGTGAGCTCGGAGTTAAGTGAAGCGAGCACTTAGTTTAGGGACATCCCGTTGAGGGCCATGCTGAAGGATAACGTTGACATCCATGTTTCCATAACTAGTTGAAACCTTCATCCATGGGACACCAAGGATGTTTCCAAGCCTTTTAGTGATCTGTTCATGTCTCCCAATCAAATCAAGGGCAAAAGGATACCATACATGTCATAAGTTGTGTACGGAGATCACTTTGATGTTATAATTTTTTTTTATCACTTTAGTGTTAACTTTTTTTAAAAACGATCACTTTAGTGCCAATGCTGATATAGTTGTCGGAAATTTGACGTGGTTCTTTTTTTATTAATTTCCGATACTGACTTGGCTCGTCGGAAATATGATGTGGATCTTTTTTTGGGCGGAATTTTGGCCGGAGTCATTAAAGTGATCTCTTTTCCTCCGACTTGGCATCAAAGTGATTCAAAAAAAAGTTATGACACCAAATTAATCTCCGCACACAATTTATGGCACTTATAGTGTTCTTTTGCCTCAAATCAAGTATCGAAATACAGTGGAAAGTAACTATTTATGTGAATTCTGGGAAAAAAGGTCAACATACCTACAAATAGAAAAGTGGAGAATTTATAGTCACAATATTTGAGTTGGTCGAAACATTTGAGCTCGTGACTTATGTGCGGGATATGAGCAATCTTGCACCAATCCACTCCTGCATCTTCTGCATCTTTTTTGCACTCGTCCTCCAAATTTGGGCAACCTGCGATTTTTAATTGACTAAGGGATGCAATCATTCGCATTCCTTGAGGTAATGATGTCAACAAGGGGCACCGAATGAGTTCAAGTTGTTGAAGTGATAGGAAGACCTGGATCTAATCTGGTAAAGCCTTCAAATTTAAGCACTTTTTAATAAAAGATGCTCGAGATTGTTGAGCTGTAGAAGCCACTGCGGGGGAGATACTAGCTTGGGGACATCAACAATCTACACGAAGAGACTCGTATGTCCTCGCAAATCCAAGATGATGTCGCTTTCATCTTTGGATAAATTGAGCTCTCACAATAAAAAGAAAAGGGAAACAGAGACGCACAAAATTTGTTAAATGTCTCGTACCGAGTGAGAGAGAAGTAAATTGAGGACAATGCCCGATGCCAAGAACTTCAAGGGAAGCGAGATGTTGGAAACACTTTTCAGGGAAACATTCTAGAAACTCCATTTGTGAGATAGACAGAGTCCTCAATGTATTAAGGCCAAATATCTTATTTATCAACTCTAGATTGTCCTTAATCAGATTTAACTCCTAAAGATGTAGAGTTACTGTTGAAATACTTGTTATCAGAAAAGAAGTGATCGTTGGACATGAAAAAAGGTGATTGTTGCTTATGAAAAGAATTTATTGTTGACATAAAAAGTAATGGTTGATAAGGAAAAGTGGTATCGTTCCGATAAGGTACTTATTTTCTAGAGATGTGTTGATGTTCATAACAACAACAATAACAACTTTCTCTTCTTGACGGTGTTTTTTCTTTTCTCACACAAGTTTGACAACATATTCAAGTTGAAATTTTAAGAGCAAAATTGAGTGATTGCTAAACTTTTTTTTCTATGATTTTGGTATATATCCAAGAGGTATATTTACTTTTAAATCTGGTAGCGACAAAAGTGACGACAAATAATATTTTAAGGACAATGATTGTCATCATGCATAAAGCATAAAAAAACTATAAACTACTCATCTATCTTCATCAGCAATCAAATTTTCCCAACAATCTTATGGTATTATTTTCATGGAGATAGAGACAGTGGCCACATCAAGTGCTTGCAATCTTCACGGATAAGTACTAATGAAACTTTTGTTTCTATTTATATGCTTGAGTCATTTTCCTTGTAGCACAATAGAATATCACATGTTGACTATAGAACTTTGAAATTTATGAAGAAAAGTGGTATGATATCATGTGATAATCTGGATAAGAAGGATTATGAAATATGTTTACAAGCAAAAATGATTGAGAAGTGATGAAAATGGTATTGTGCGTCAAGCAAGTGCAACTAATACATCACAAAGGGATTGGCAGAATTGAATTTTGGTAAATATAGTTGATTACACGCAAATTGCCAATCAATTTGTTGGGAGAAGCACTTCTAATTGCATGTCATGTTCACAACAAAATTTCTTCAAAGGAAATATAAGATTTCTCCATATGAATTATAGAAAGTAACTATACCTCATATCCAATATTTTAAAGTATGAGGATGCCTTGCATTTTATAATATTCCTGATCCTAAGTGAACCAAATTAGGACCAATGGCATTAAAAAGTGTGCTTGTTAGATATGCTGAAAACTCTAAATGATTATCAGATGTTGAATATAATATTATTGTGAAATCAAGAGATGTCAAATTTATTGAACACAAATTTCTTAAAGATTCAAGTGACAACTCAACGTATTCATAAATACCAGTTGAGGCAAGAAATCCTTCACCAAATAAAAGAAAATTGTTTGATTCTCCAAGTGAGCCGAGGAGGAGTCGAAGAGTGAAGAAAACGAAAAATTTTGATTCTTATTTTGTAACTCTCCTTATATGAAGGTGATATTAAAAAATATTGTTAATAAATTATCCATGTAATTTCACTTGGATGAAGATCAGAGACTGTTCAGTGAGGCAAGGTCATATAAAGATGCACCATTTTGGAAAGAAGCAATTGACGATAAAAAGGAGGTGTTGAGGAAAATTCTCAATGTGGTGTCAAATCTTTGATATGAAATTTTTCCATCTTACCCAAATTCCACAGACATTTGGAATGCTTAGGAGACCAAATACAATACTGACAATCAATGTACCGATAAATTTATCGCTTTGAAATATTTTGAATTTACCATGATTAATGAAAAAACCATCTTTAAGCAAGTGGAGGAATTACCAATATGTGTAGCCAAACTCAAAAAACTTATAATTGAAGATCTCTTCAAGTTGCTGCAATTATTTCCCCTTCTTTCTTCTTCTTCTTCTTCTTCTCTCTTTATATTTTTGTCGTTAATCCCTTTTGATCAAGTCAACTTCCTCTTTTTTTTTTTCCTTCCCTACCAAATATTACACTTTACATCAAGTGTTTTTCGTACTTCGAATTTGCATTCCACGAGTAACACGCGTACTCCAGTTCTTCTTCGTGCTGACCTCAGGTCGAATCCTGTTGCTTGTAACTCCTTCATGGCGACGCATTGCTTGACACTCGGCTGCCTGAAGTAGGACATCCATTCCTATCTGATCGTAAATAAATTTCAAGGTATTATTGACTCTCTGCCCTCAATATTAACCTTTCTTATATTATGTTCTCCAGTTTTAAAATCTATTCGACGAATGCTGCCTTTCTGTAATACTCATGCTGACTAAAATATTTCCTTCCAGGATCCGGTGAGACGGTGAGAATAAAATCGGAAATATGGAAGTCCTTGCAAAAGCCAAGAATTTGTGGATGAAATTCAGTGTCCGAGGGGCGATCCTTACGAGCCTATCTCTGCATGTCTTTCTCATTTTTTTGGCACCCATTCGAAAGAGGTGTTCAAACAGGTGGTTCATGATGCTCATCTGGTCAGCTTACTTGGGTGCCGACTTGGTCGCTGACTATGCCTTGGGACTCATTTCTAGAGCCCAAGTCACTGGTGGTACTTCAGACTCCGAGGCTGATGCATATGGTGACCTTTTGGCATTTTGGGCTCCGTTTCTTCTGCTACATCTCGGAGGACCAGACACCATAACCGCTTTCGCGCTCGAGGATAATGAGCTGTGGCGTAGGCACTTGCTTAATCTCTTGTTCCAGCTAGGCGCTGCAGGCTATGTATTTTATCAATCCTTCCCCAGTAGCAAGCTAGTTGTTCCGACCATCCTCATGTTCATTGGCGGAACCATTAAATACATAGAGCGAATAATTGCTCTGCATCTCGCCAGCTTCAGTAAATTCCGTGGCTCCTTGCTCCCACCTGCTGATGCTGGGCCGAACTATGGCAAGCTCGAGGAAGAATACGTTACCGCCAAGATATTCGTCCTGGAGCCGGAGTCCAAATTTATATCGGTGCATGTTGGAGCGGAAGCAGGAAATACTTTGGAGGACAGAACAGTGATAAAAGAGGCGTTTCTTTACTTCAAAACCTTCAAAGGCCTCCTTGTGGATCTCATCTACAGCTTCCATGAACGCGACGACAGCAACCAATTTTTAGCGGGCAGAAGCAGAGAGGATGCTTTTCGGGTCATTGAAGCTGAGCTCAACTTCTTTTATGATGTTCTTTATACCAAGGCTGCCGTTATTCACTGTCCAACTGGGTACATTTTCCGAGCTATCTCAATTGGCTCCGTTGTTTCAGTTTTTGCAAGTTTCTACGTCCTGGACAAGCATGATTTTCATGAATATGATATACAGATTACATACACCTTGCTCCTTGGAGCTATTGGCCTGGAATTTATAGGTTTTGTTGGGCTCATTTGCTCTGACTGGACAATTGCAAAAATAGCTACATCTGAGGAACATGGTAGAAGTTTGATTAAAGGAAGCATCTTCATTAAGTTCCTCCCCAAATTCAAATCTGAAAGTTCACCATTTGCATTGCATATACTAAATGCTAGATGGTCTAAATCTATCTTCCAGTACAATTTTTTAGATACCCGGCTGAGAAAGTGGCCAAAATGGATTGAGAAACTCCTTGGTCTCATATATCTGGAGGAATTGTTTGATGACTTGAAGTCTGGACGAGTAGAACAGTACACTGATGAATTAGGCGAACTGATTTTTGATGAGCTGAAACGGAAAGCATCTTTGGGAAGCACAAATGAGATTTGTGCTTCTCGAGGTAAATGGGCTCTGGAGTCTAAGAAAACAGAGCGAAATTGCAAAAAATTGCTCCCATTCGTCTGCGATGTTGACTATGGAAAGAGCCTTTTACTGTGGCACCTCGCCACCGAACTTTGTTACAACACTGATAATGATGAAAGTACAAAAGACCTCCGTGAAACCAGTAAGGACTTGTCAGATTACATGCTTCATCTTATGATCAAACAACCTGATATGATGTCTGCAGTGGCTGGGATTGGCCAAATAAGGTTTCGAGACACTTGTGCTGAGGCAGACAGGTTCTTCGATGAAACTATCTTTGATAAGAGCAAAACGAGCAAAACGAATGCCTGCCGAATTCTCCTTTCTGTTCCTACAGAATTGAATCCAGCTGTACTGAAAGGAGACAGAAGCAAATCTGCGCTCTTTGATGCGTGTATTCTCGCTAAAGAGTTGAGAAAATTTCAGGACAAGAAGTGGGACATCTTGAGTGAAGTATGGGTGGAATTGCTGGCGTACGCTGCGATTCATTGCCAACCGTTCATGCACGCTCAGCAACTTAGTAAAGGGGGAGAACTTGTCACCTTGGTTTGGTTATTGATGGTACAACTTGGCTTGAGCGAACAATTCCAAATAGAAGATGGTCACCTTTCTGCTAGGGGGTACTGATTGACAGTTGCCGAGACGGCAAAAGATGAGGCTCCTACGTGCAAATTCAATTGAAAATCTCATGGTAGTAGGCGTGCTTACATCTTTGTTTACATCTTTGTTTCGTTTCTTCTTGTGATAAGTGTGCTTATTTACTCCGACTGCACAACACTAAGTGTCCTTCCCTGAAAACTCTAGCTGTTCAATTTCTCTGATATCCTGCTATTCTGTGCACTTCTTTGAACCAAATGAGAGAAGCTCACACAAATTACACCCGATTGCACTGGTTTAATATATGTGTCGCAAGTTTAATGTTGTACCGGTAATAGAAGCTCACATTTTTAAGTCAAATAAGAGAATATCAGTTGCTTCGTCTGAAACATATTCTAGTCTAAAAGGATAGTAATTGGTGTTTTGCTTCGAATCCGGATCGAATCGAGAGTGATCATTAATGGTTTAACACTAGATGTGATTTTGACGGCTTAGCTATTCTGATTTGAGTCCAAAGACATTGCAGTTGCCGATGTCATATCAGATAAGTTCAGCGAAACTTGGCTAAAATGACTTGATTGCATTTTCTCCTTAGGATTACACTGCTTCAATTAAAGGTTTCGAATTCAATTGGTTTTTGTATAATAGATTTAGGATTGATTGTGCAATTATCAAAACGTTGCAATATCGTGGCAACTTCGATAAAGTGACACGTTATGCTAATGTGAACTTCAAAGATGAAGTGGCAATTTTTGACGACATAATAAATTCAATGGTGTGGCAAGTATGATGACATGACAAATACTAACGTAGGCCTACTGGCCTGCTTTTCTACAATAATGGAGCTGAAAAATGGGCCCATTCCTCAATATGCATGGGGCTGGGCAATTAATTTGCGCGGGCTAGGAAATTATGTTTTCTTCTCGCGAAAAAATTATCCAAAAAGTCATAAATCTATTACACTTTTGTCAATTTAGTCATAAACATTTAAATTTTACCAATTCAATTCTAAACCTTTGCATTTATGTCAATTCAGTACATCCGGCCAATTTTGGCCGGCCAACATTGACGTTGACACTAAGTGGCACCGGCTATCCGGCGAACGCTGACGTGACAATATTCTTAATATTTTAATTTTTTTTCTAATTTTTTTTTATTTTTTTCCATTTTTTTCTTTTTTTGTCTTTTCTACCCATCTTCTCTCTAGCCGGTCCAGAGAGAAGATGTGACGCATAGAGAAAGCGTAAATTTAGAACAACTCCAAAGAACTCGAAATTTTTATTTAATAATACTGTGCCCTTGATTACAAGACGGACATCTTATATATAGAGATAGGACTCATAATACTAATAGAAACCGAATAATTAAAGATAACATCTACTAAACTAATATAAGAAACTGCCTGAATGGTAATATAGGAAACTGCCTGACTAATAATATAGGAAACTGCCTAAATGATAATATAGGAAACTACTTGAATGGTTGTTTTCCCCAAAATCAGAAAAACTGCCGAGATTTCCGGTGATTGCGGCGATCACATTATTCAAGATAATCACAAGCTAACTATTCTACATCATTCCCTCCCTCTTCGGAAAAACTCGCCCTCGAGTTATGATTAGGATAGAAGGGTGTATCAGAAGCATGATACTCAAATAAGTCTGCCACATTAAATGTAGGGGAAATGTTGAGATCACCAGGAAGGTCAACTACATAGGCATTGTCGTTGATCTTCTTCAAGATGCGGCAAGGACCAATCTTCTTGTGCTTCAGTTTATTATAGGTACCTACAGGAAAACGCTCCTTTCGCAGGAAAACCATTACCTCATCGCCTACCTCAAAAATTTTCGAACATCGCCGTTTGTCAGCATCCTCCTTATACTTTGAATTAGAAGCAGCCAATTGATTAGCAACAGCAGCTTGGACTTCATTAATTTTGGTCGCCAAATTCTCCGCTGCGACACGATAGCCAGGAATCTTGGGCAAGGGAACCAAATCCAGAGTATGCTGTGGTGTATGCCCATAAACGACCTGAAAGGGAGATGTACCGGTAGAGCAGTTAACCGAGTTGTTGAAGGCGAACTCAGCAGGAGCAAGATACCGGTCCCACTGTTTAGGCATATCACTGCAGAGGCAGCAGCGAATGATATCCGCTATAGTACGATTCACAACTTTCGTCTGACCATCCGTTTGGGGATGGAAAGAACTATTATACTGTAAATCAGTCCCAAACAAACGCCATAAAGTACGCCAAAAGTGGCTTAGAAATTTCGTGACGATCAGAAGTGATTGTCTTCGGCACACCATGGAGACGGACTACTTCACGAAAGAATAAACTTGCCACATGCGAAGCATCCGAAGTTTTCTTACAATGGATGAAGTGCGCTATCTTTGAAAACCGGTCAACCATCACGAAAACAGAATCTAAACTCCGTTGAGTGCGGAGAAGTCCCAACACGAAGTCCATCGATATGTCTGCCCAAGGACCCGAAGGAATAGGCAATGGGGTATAAAGACCAGTGTTCTAAGAGTGACCCTTAGCGGTCTGACAAATGTAGCATTTATTGACAAATCGCCCCACGTCTCACTTCAGTTGAGGCCAATAGTACCGCTCCTCCACCAAGGCTACAGTTTTATCTCGCCCCAAATGTCCGCCGAGAGTACGACCATGAAGCTCTCGAATGAGTTGTTCACGCAAGGAACCACGGGGAATGCATAATCTATTGCCAAAAAACAAGAATTTTTCTTGAATTATCATATCGTTATGACAATCTGTTTCGGAACACTTCTCCCATATCTCACCAAAATCATCATCCTCAGGATAAAGAGAACATAGGTGATCAAAACCGATAACATCAGTGCGCATGGTCACGAGTGTCGCAGCACGTCGACTCAGTGCATCTGCCACTTTATTTAAATGGCCTGCTTTGTGACGAAGCACAAAATTAAATTGCTCCAGAAAAGAAACCCATCGTGCATGCATTCGATTTAAGTGCTTCTGACTCTTGATATATTTAAGAGCCTGATGATCAGTGTTAAGAACAAATTCCTGCTGATAAAGATAGGACTGCCAATGCTTTATAGCTCGCACGACAACATAATATTCCTGCTCATACGTCGACCAACGCCGGCGAACTTCATTAAGTTTTTCACTAAAGAAGGCTATAGGCTTACCTTCTTGGGAAAGGACAGCGCCAATCCCGACGCCGGAAGCATCACAATCCAGCTCGAACACTTTCTCAAAATCAGGGAGCATCAATACCGGCGCCGTGGAGAGTTTTTCTTTTATAAGAGCAAAACTGGCCGAAGCTTCTTCTCCCCAATGGAATTTGCCCTTCTTTAAACAGTCAGTGATCGAGGCCATAATAGTACTGAAATCTCGAATGAAATGCCTATAGAATGTTGCAAGACCATGGAAACTTCGAGCCTCGCCAATTTGGAACTGGCCAATTGCGAATCACGGCCACCTTATCTGCATCAACGTGAAGTCCATTCGCGCCAACAACAAAACCCAAAAACAAGAGGCGTTCTGTCATAAAGCTGCACTTTTTCAGATTAATGAACAATTTATTTTGCTGCAAGGCTAGTAGGACATCCCTCAAGTGCTCCATGTGTTGACGCCCATCCGGACTATATATGAGTATATCATCAAAGAAAACTACCACAAACTTGCCAAGAAAAGATTTGAGAACCTGAGTCATCAAACGCATGAAAGTACTAGGCGCGTTAGTGAGTCCAAACGGCATGACAAGCCATTCGTACAAACCCGCACTTGTCTTGAAGGCCATTTTCCATTCGTCGCCAGGACGGATGCGAACTTAGTGGTATCTGCTTCGAAGGTCGATCTTCGTAAAAATTCGTGATCCAGCAAGTCTATCTAGCATATCATCAAGTCGTGAAATCGGAAACCTATACTTGACAGTAATCCGGTTAATGGCACAACTGTCTACACACATACGCATGGTGCCGTCCTTCTTTGGCGTGAGAAGCGCAGGAACTGCACATGGACTTTTACTTTTACGCAAGAAGCCCTTTCAAAGGAGATCTCCCACCTACTCCTGTAGAATCTGATTCTCCTTCGGATTCATCCGATAATGCGGCAAATTAAAAAGACTAGCTCCTGGAAGAAAATCAATCTCATGCTGGATATCCCTCAAATGAGGTAATCCGTCAGGTAAATCCTCAGGCATAACATCACTAAATACCTTTAATAAGGGCTTAAGAATGTCGGGAACACGAACCACAACTTGCCGGTCGCCCTTGTCCACAATCATATACATCCCTTCACGCTTTCGGGTGTTCATCATAACCCCTGCATTCTGCTTCTTCACAATCTGAGGGGAATTACTCTTTGGTCTCAAAGTAATTTTAGTTCTTTTCCACACAAAAGAATACGTATTCTCCTTAGCTCGGTGTATAGCATCAACATCGTATTGCCATGGCCGACCCAGTAAAACATGACACGTATTCATCTCCACAACATCACAGACAATAGTATCTTGATATAATTTCCCGATCGAAATAGGTAAACGGCATAATTGGTTTACCTTAAGTTCTGCTCCCTTGCGTATCCACCCGATCGTGTAGGGTGCGGGATGCGGCTCCGTCTTTAGTTGCAAGTGATCCACCAAGGCCTTTGACACTATGTTCTCGCAACTTCCGCTGTCAATAATGATATCGCATACTTTGCCGTTGACAGTACATCGAGCGCGGAAAAGATGATTCCGCTGGGTATCTTCTGTCCGCGGAGTAAGCAATAGACGACGCACTACACAATTAACTTGCTCGCCCACTTCATCTTCCACTCCTACTTCTTCTTCCTTTTCCCAATCTTCCTCATACACATCTTCGTCATGTTCAACGATATTGGCCATTCCATGACGAGGACAATCATTGGAACGATGGCCCAACTCGTTACACTTGTAGCACTTGATCGATTGGGGTTTGGCATATGGATTCTGGGTATTCTGATTGGAAGTGCGATTGCTTGCTGCGACTGCTTCCTTAGGCGTCCCCGTAGTACTTCCTGGAACTCGGCTTGAATCAGAGGTTTGTTGACTAGAAGAACTCGTAACATCAAGCTGTCTTCCTTTCGCGAATGACCCACGATCCAAATAATTTCTACCACGAGTACTAGGGTTAGTCCTCTCCAATTGCATCTCAATTTTTCGCGCCATATCCTGGGCGTTTTCGACAAAGAATAGTCGATACAAAGAAACCCGATCCTGGATATTAAGTCGTAAACCATTAATATACCTAGCAGTTTGTTGTGCCTCGGACTCATCCAGGTTATTGCGAGCGGAGAGTCAAAGGAACTCTTCCGTATAAGCTTGGACCGATCTATTCAATTGTCGGAAATTCTGGAATTGCTGAAACAACAGTTGCTCATAGTCCTGTTAGGAGGAACCTCTTCTTCAACTTCTATTTCATCTGACCCCATGATCGAATAGGAGCCTTGCCTTGTCGACGTCGCGTCAATTGAGTCTGTTCCCACCAAGCTGAAGCGCCACCCTTCAACTTGTACGCCACAAGTTTCACTTGGCGATCCTCGTCAATATCCATAGCGTCGAAGAATTTTTCGACCTCCCAAAGCCAATCAAGGAAATCTTCAATATCCAAATTCCCATTGAAAGTAGGGAGATCTACCTTTAGTTGATACTGTTCAGGATCTCGTCGATATCCTCCCTGACGTCGACTCCCACGAACATGCTCCTCCTGGAATCTCCTGTATCGGCGACCACCACGAATCTACATCTCCTGGAAATCATCGTCTTCGTCTTCTGTATCCTCGACATAGTCTTGACGCCTTTGTCGAGGAACTCCTCCACACCCCATAGCATCTTCGGGATCACAAGCGACAGGATTTCGCTCAGCTGGAAGAACACCAGGTGCATGGTTTGTGGACAAACGCTGGATGGCATCAAGGATCTCTTGAAACCTCCGATCGGTTTGAGCCACGAACTGATTGAACTCAGCCCGCGTAATAGGCTCGTTCTCACGGCCCTCAGCAGCGGGGAGATTGACATTCACGTTATTCACCATCGTCACAGGAGAAACCTGCTCTGATACCAAATGACGTAGAGAGAAAGCATAAATTTGGAACAACTCCAAAGAACTCGAAATTTTTATTCAATAATACTGTGCCCTTGATTACAAGACGGACATCTTATATATAGAGATAGGATTCTTAATATTAATGGAAACCGAATAATTAAAGATAACATCTAATAAACTAATATAAGAAACTGTCTGAATGGTAATATAGGAAACTGCCTGACTGGTAATATAGGAAACTGCCTGAATGGTTGTTTTCTCCAAAATCAGAAAAACTGCCGAGATTTCCGGTGATTACGGCGATCACATTGTTCAAGATAATCACAGGCTAACTGTTCTACGTCAAGATGGGCAGAGGCGAGGGCCGGCAAGGTCAACCTCGCCGGCCACTAATGAAGTTCACCCCCATTGGTCGCTGGCGAGGGAGAGCCTCACCCACCCCTGGCCGGGCGAGGTCGAGCCAAGGGGAGGCCAACCTCACCGTCGCTGGGTTCTCCCTCACTAGCGATGGCAAGATTGGCCTCGCCTTAATTGGGCGAGGCTTTCCCTCGCCGGTGGCTAGGGGCGAGCTTCGCCCGAGACCGACGAGTTACTTCGCCCTCGCCAACCAAAGGGAAGATGGGCAAAAAAAAAAAGAAAGAAAAAAAATTAAAATATTAAAAAAATTGTCACTCATTGTTTGTCGGACGGCCAACACGTGCTGGCATCCATGTCTGTGCCGGCCGATCAAAATTGGCCAGATGGACTAAGTTGGCACGAATGCAAAAGGTTTAGAATTGAATTGGCAAAAGTGCAAAAGGTTTATGATTTTATGGACAAATTTTCCCTATTTTTTCTCCTTTAGTTTTCTCTGTTCCTTTGTTTTCCCACATTTTCTTTAGTCAATTTTCAGAGTAAACTAATAAAACAAATTAATTTCTTTTTTCGCGATTATTTATTGCATCAGGTGGGGTTAATAATTCATAAATTGTTATAGCGTGTATTAGGTCTGGAGCAAGTGCGCGTTGCTTTGACTCTCTTTTTTGTATAATATAACAAAAAGTTCGCTCTATATTGTGTCAGAAAAAATGTGTGTATGTGTGTGAATGTGAACAATCAAATTGCACATGCGAGAATCATGGACAATTTTCACATGGTAAATTGAATTCTAAATTTTTATAGAAAGGCAACATGGAATAAGAGGTCTGTGGCAACAAGTCTTGAAATATTGCATAGTTATCATCTTGTGGAATGGCGAATGAGTGATGCAAATTAGTGGATGAGTGGAGTCAAGAGTTGGTTGTGGGTATATCAATTGCAATCTCTTCCTGCGCATGGTCGAGTGCGGTAATATTATGATCATACGATCATAAGTGCTTCAATTGCAAAAGGTTGGAAGCTGAGCCCATTGGGAGAAATTGCAAATTCCACTAAATTTCAATAATCACCAATGGAATTTACCCCTAATCAGGTTATTTTATCAAAGTAGTAATATGTCTTTCAGAATTATGAAACTCATAAAACATGATCCACCTACGCTACAATTAAACTTTTAAATGGTACTTTTTAGCCTTTTTGTCTCCCTCGGAAAATCGAAGCATATGAAAAAACAAATCATCTGAAACAAAATAATCATTTTCGTTTCAGATTGAGAAAAGTGAACCCTTTTTTTTATTTAAATGAATATCTTCGTTCTTTTATACATTTCGGCAGCTGTTGTTGGATGCGCTCATTACAAAATTGAACCGCATGTTTATGTCAATTTTGTTAAGAAGTTTGCCCTGAGCCTGATTCTTGGCTGTAAACACAAGGATCTGACCATACCACGAGACGATAAGGCAATTATGTGATGACATGATAATAATGACTTGATATTATTGTTATATAACTTATTAATAACGAGATGACATGACAAGGTTTACGATGAAATGCCAATAATGACATGGCAATTTGTGAGGTCTAAATGCAATCAATAAAGCATGATTTGGTTTTAATTAATTATAGTAACTTTTTACATGAAACACGCTCATTTTAGTTCCAATTGATATATGAAAGATTTTTTTTTTGGTCGGAATATACGAAAGATTGAATCACACGATTATATAGATAATATTACTAAAAATAAATTTTCACGATAGCATAAAATTAACATACGTCATGTAACGACTATTTCACAAGATAAATGTAACTATGCTACCGTAGAGAGGACAACTATTAAAATCAAATAATTCATAAATAAATCATACGATATAATTAACTCCGAATGAGACAAAAAACAACCGTACCCAAAATGTAAGCTCTCCGACGGAGCGGATTCGTTTTTTTCTTGAAACAAGCACTCAGAATTCAGAAATCAAATGTATCACTGATTCAGCAACCAATCCCCTTCTGCGTCGTCATCGTCGTCGTGACTGGAGATGGCGGTTCGCCGCTATTCCCAAGCTGTCGCCCGCGTCTCAATGTTTGGTTAGTGCCTACTCATTGATGTGTCGTGAGCGGAATTCGATTTTGTAAATCGTAGACATGAACGAAAAGTAATAGCTTAAGGAATCATTTGGCCATTGTTCCGATTCGTGGCGATGAAGTCGCAAAATGTTTCTCCGAAGACGAGTGAAAAATCGAATTGAGTGCACGAAGACAGGTTCGGCCCACAATTTGACGAAGCACATGAGACAATCATCAACCCGAAGTGTTATTTTCGGCCTTTTCTTCACCTGCAACCCTAATGGACGCCAATGCGGCTCTCAATTTGCAGTAGGCTGCACAAAAGCTTACCATGAGTGGTGCATGGAAGATCAACATCGTTCAGGTACGATTTAGATACTTGTTATGTATTAATTTTGAATCTTACTCTATTTTCCAGATACTGTTCATCATGCTAACTGTATGCTGCATTTATCCAAATCTTCTTACCCTTATGAAATCTTTAACTTGTTTAATTACGCAAATGTGAAAAATTGATATAGAAACTTTGTTAACGAGGGATTGAGAAATGTCATTTTATCTCGCTTGCACATCTTTTAATTGTGCACACGGTAACTTACATGTAGCAGTCAGGTGACACAATATCGGATGTTGCTGATGAGCAATTACTAGGAAGCTACCTAATGTGCGGGAGAACAAGAGAATAGCATGACAGACCTCAAGCTACTAAATAATGTGGAGAACAAAACAAAAAAAGTGCTCACGGAACAACACATTCAGAAAGAGTACGAGGAATGTCCCATGATGGTTCTTATAGGAATGTTCCCATCTTGATGCAGATTGTTCTAATCATTCTCCATGCGATTTGATCTTTGCATTTGAATATGATGAGGATTTCAGTGTCATACCAAGTTCCACGACAAAACTTCCACATTCGGTTGTATAATGTCATTTGGGGAGGAGATGATATTCTGAATAAGCATTAAATGCATTGCGCTGCAACCCCAATGGCAACGTACAATTACGGGATCACGACATGCTAAAGGTAATACAGGGCTCTTATCTGATGTTCTAACTATTTTGCCACGTTGCTAGTCTTATTTGTACTTTTCCAAGCAAAGATGTGAAGTTTCCCATGATTTTGAAATGAAATAAACCAAGGATCTGCATCACTGCACGTAACTTTTTGTTTAGAGGTGTAAAACTTAATCAAAACAGCAGCCCTGTTTTTGTATAAAATGCCTATCATACAGAGTTTGATCTTTTCATGTTTAAAGCCGTCTTCCATATCGGGCAGCTGCTTGAGAGAGATTTACATCATACCGATTGCGGTACAATTTCGACGATGTTTTGATGTTATGAAAGAAATGATTGGTGGACCTTGGTTTGATCTTTATGATGTCCTGGCATAGAGTAAAGAGTCTTCTTTATGAATTGTTCGACGAGGGCTAGCATATTAGGAGGGCAACGGAGACATCTACGAGTCCCAATCAAACTTTTTCTTTTTATCACAAAAGAGATGATGATGCTCAATACTCTGGCATCCTTTTTTTTTTGCATAAAAAAATGGCCATTTGCAAAAAAAAAAAAGATTTGCAAATGTCCTACCATTTGCAACCGTTTGTTCCTTTCACAAGATTCGATCTGACGTTATGAATGAATCGTCTATAACATTTTGTCCACAGGATAGCGAGTTAAAGCTGTAGTTTGAATAAGTAAAACTTATCTACTTTTGTTAAAAGTAGTCCTAGATAATTATGTATGAATCTCTACTGAAAACGACAATGCCATTACTACATATAATTAAAATAATCTTAATGGGACTATCAATCAGATTGGGCACACCTGTAAGCGTAGGAATCACCAATTTGTAGTTGGTCTTAATGATGCGGAATTTATTAGTGGTGCGTTTTTAGACCGATTGGACAAACAGAAGTCCAAACGGAAAGCGAAACGGTGATGCGATTAGATGGTTTTTTTTCTATTATTTTCGTATTTTTTTAGGAGTTAATTTTAAGGGTCGTTTTTGTAATTTTGCTATTTGATGCTTATTAACTTTCCTATTATGATTAGATTTCCTATTATGATTAGGTTTCTAATTCAGATCAGGTAACTTTCCTATTATGATTAGGTTTCCTATTGTAATTAGATTTAACCACTATAAAATGGTGTTTAGGGTTTGTTTTGAAGACAGAATATGATCATTAATATTGAATTTCGAGATTTTTCTCTCTAAGCAATGTTTTGCTTGAATTATTCGCTGAACGTTGCGTCAGGTGGTATCAGAGCCTATGGTGACTGGCGGTGGTCTTTATGACGATGCTCAAAGAGACTGGAGCCCCAACCCTTGGGGACGACGCGTTGCAACGTTTGGAGCAGCGTTTAATGGAATGCTTAGATTAACGATTCGATCAAAGTCTTCGTAGTTTCGAAGAACGATTTGACGAGCTAACAGAACTATACGAAGGTCTCGGCATTGATGTGAACCGGAATCAACGGAACGATAGAGGTCGGGGTGCAGAACTTGCTCGTGGTGATCCTGTTGATAGGCATGTTCTTGTCCAAAGGCAGAATAACCCTCTGTTTTCAGAGAGTTCGAAAGAAGAAGAAACTGAAAATTTTGATGAGGAACGTATTGATTATGGTGGCAGAAATCGTCAGGGAGGACTTCAGAGAAGGCATGATAGGAGAGATGGACAACGACGTTACGACGATCGTTAAGGTAACGACTTTAAATTGAAAGTCAATATTCCTTATTTTAATGGAAGTCCGAGCATAGAAGAATTTCTGGATTGACTTGCTGATATAGATAGATTTTTCGACTGTATGGAGACCCCTGGTGAGAAAAGAGTGCGATTAGTGGCCTGTAAATTAAAAGGGGGTGCGTCTGCATGGTGGGAGAGATTACAGAATAAGAGAGAGCAAGAAGGGAAAAAGAGAGTTCAAACTTGGACTAGGATGAGGAGGCTACTGAAGCAAGAATTCCTTCCACCCGATTATGAACAGATTATGTTCCAACAGTACCAACATTGCCAGCAGGGCAATCGGACCGTGCATGAGTATACGGTCGAATTTATGAGATTGGCGGAGCGAAATAATTTATCAGATACGGAGGGACAGCAAGTGGTCAGATATTTTGATGGTTTGAAACCCTTCATTCGAGATAAAATTGGAGTACAGTTTCTGCGAAATTTAACTGAAGCCAAGAATATGGCGATGAAGGCAGAATTGATGCAGCAAGACAAGGGAAGAAGAGGCTACGAAAATTATCGAGGTAGCAATTCAAGCAATTCGGTAGAGAAGAGCAGTTTCAATAATCGCTTTAACACAGAGCGAAATCAAGAAGATAAGGTGGTAGAAAAGCGCCCTATGAACGATGCAAGGGATAAGGGAACGTAAGCACAGAAAACTGCGAACCCTAACCCTTATACTAAACCAGCCGCGATAAAATGTTACAGGTGTAATCAGCCTGGGCACTGTTTTAATGAATGCCCTCAAAGAAAGACCGTAAACGTAGCAACAAGAGAAGAGGAGGAAGATGGATATTGCTGTGCGCCGGATGGTGAGGACGATGATTTTGAAGATGAAGAAGAGGAGCAAGTAAACTGTGTGGTGCGCAGGATGATGTTGGCCCCAAAACAGGAAGATGATTCGCAGCGCTATCAGTTATTCCGAACTAGGTGCACCATTCTGGGAAAGATCTTTG
Source organism: Syzygium malaccense (assembly GCA_031216405.1). Taxonomy (NCBI): domain Eukaryota; kingdom Viridiplantae; phylum Streptophyta; class Magnoliopsida; order Myrtales; family Myrtaceae; genus Syzygium; species Syzygium malaccense. The sequence continues at coordinate 12,946,962 of CM062254.1, forward strand.
CTGTGGTTATTGATAGTGGAAGTATGAAGAATATCATTAGGAAGGAGGCAGTGAAGAAGCTGGGGATACCCGTAGAGAAGCATCCTAATCCCTATACGTTAGGATGAATTAAATCTGGAGCGGAAAACATTCAGGTAACTGAGCGATGTAAAATTCCATTCTCCATCGATAAGTATCATGATGAGCTATATTGTGATGTAGTAGACATGGATGTATGTCATGTGTTATTTGGGAGGCCGTGGCAATTTGATGTAGATGCTCAGCATTCGGGAAGAAGCAATCGGTATAACCTTGTGAAGGATAGAATGAAGTATACGTTGCTGCCATTGAAGAACAAAGGAAAACAAGCTACTGAAAATAATTTCCTTATCCTTACGAGAAAATTTGAAGCCGAGGTTAAGGAGACTCGACAGATTCACATGCTGATCGTGAAACAAGCAATTGAGACTGAGGCTGAATTACAAGTGGAGGAGCAGCCTGAAGCAGTCAAGCCTTTATTAAAGGAATTTAGCGAATTGATGCCTGAAGAGATTCCAGATGGGTTGCCGCCTATGTGCGATATTCAGAACCATGTAGACTTAATTCCTGGTGCTAGTCTGCCAAATTTACCGTACTACAGGATGAGTCCTAAAGAGAGCGAGATTCTAAAAGAGAAGGTGGAAGAGTTATTGCAAAAGGGACACATTCAGAATAGCATGAGCCCATATGCTGTTCCGGCCTTGTTAACTCCTAAGAAAGATGGGGGTTGGCGGATGTGTGTAGATAGTAGGGCTATTAATAAAATAACCGTGGGTTACAAGTTTCCAATTCTGAGATTGGATGACATGTTAGATAGGTTGCACGGTGCTAAGTGATTTTCGAAGCTGGATTTGAAGAATGGGTACCATTAGATTCGGATTCGGCTTGGAGATGAGTGGAAGACAGCTTTCAAAACAAAAGAGGGGTTGTACAAATGGTTGGTGATGCCTTTCGGACTTTCCAATACTCCAAACACTTTCATAAGGCTTATGAATCAGGTTCTGAAATCTTTTATTGGCAAATTTGTTGTAGTTTATTTTGATGATATTCTGATTTATAGTAAAACTGAGGAGGATCATCTGATGCATTTAAGGGAGGTATTGACAGCCTTACATATTAATAAGCTGTATATTAATCTTAAGAAGTGCAGTTTTTAACTAATAATATGTTATTCTTAGGGTTTATTATTACTGCTGAAGGAATAGAGGTAGATGAGGTAAAGGTAAGAGCAATCAGAGAGTGGCTGACTCCTAAAACAGTTTCTGACGTTAGGAGTTTTCATGGATTGGCTACTTTTTATCGGCGATTTATTAAGAATTTTAGCACTATCGCAGCCCCAATTACTGAATGTATGAAGAAAGGCAAATTTTTATGGGGAGAGAAAGCAGAGAATAGTTTTGCTATTTTGAAGGAGAAGTTATGTACTGCACCTGTTCTTGCTTTACCTGATTTTGATAAACTTTTTGAAGTGGATTGTGATGCCCGTGGAGTTGGTATAGGAGCTATTTTATTTCAAGAGCGCAAACCATTTTGCTATTTTAGTGAGAAGTTCAGTGATGCAAGGCAGAAGTAGAGCACTTATGATAAAGAATTCTATTCTGTCGTAAGGGCTTTGAAGACCTGGGAGCATTATCTGATTGAGAAAGAATTCGTCCTTTATTCTGATCATGAAGCTTTAAAGTATCTGAATAGTCAAAAGAAGATCAGCAAAGATATGCATGCGTGATGGTGCCAATTTTTGCAAAAATTTCCTTTCAGATTATAGCATAAATCAGGTGTGCATAATGTTATAGCAGATGTATTGAGTAGGAGAGCTAGCTTGTTGATTACGTTGAGCTAGGAAATTCTAGGGTTCAAGCAGCTGAAAGACTATTATGGAGATGATGATGACTTTGAAAAAATTTGGGAGTCATGTGCTGCTGGTCAATCTGTACAAGAATTTTATGTGCAGGATGGTTATATGATGCGTGTCAATCAGCTTTGCCTTCCTCGGACATCATTACGAGAGAAGGTAATTCGCGATTTACATGATGGTGGATTAGCTGCACATCTAGGTTGTGATAAAACTATTGCTGTAGTCCGGGAGTGATTTTACTTGCCCTAGTTGCGTAGAGATGTCAGTAAGTATGTACAAAAGTGTTATGTTTGCCAGACTGCTAAGGAGAAATCTAATAATACAGGTTTATATATGCCATTACCTGTTCCTGACAATATATGGGAAGATCTGTCTATGGATTTTGTGCTTGGTTTACCACGGACACAAAGAGGTGTGGATCTTATTTTCGTTGTGGTTGACAGATTTTTCAAGATGGCGAACTTCATTCTTTGTAGGAAGACTTCTGATGCAGTAAGTGTGGCCAAATTGTTCTTTAAGGAAGTGGTTCGTTTGCATGGTGTGCCCAAGTCTATTACCTCAGATAGGGATAGCAAATTTCTAAGGCATTTTTTGCAGACTTTATGGAAACTGTTTGATTCATCTTTGAATTTCAATAGCACTGCTCACCTGCAGACTGATGGGTAAACAGAGGTGGTTAATAGAACTTTGGGAAACTTGATTCGAAGCATTTGTGGAGATAAGCCGAAGCAATGGGATGTTGCTTTATCAGAAGCAGAATTTGCTTATAATAATGCAGTTCATAATTCTATTGGCAGGTCGCCTTTTCCTGTTGTTTATACAAAGACGCCTCAGCATACTCTGGATTTGGTACAGTTGCCTAAACAAGCGAATAAAAGTGTAGCAGCGGATCATATGGCTAAACAAATTGTGGAAGTACATCATGAAGTCAAACAGAAGCTAGAGGAAGCTAATCAGAAATATAAAGCTGGAGCAGATAAGCACAAGCGAAAGTAAGTGTTTGCGGTAGGTGATCAAGTCATGGTTTTTCTTCGTAAAGAGCGATTACCAGCTGGATCTTATAGTAAATTACAGCCATAGAAGTATGGACCTTACGCTGTCAGCAAGAAGATCAACGATAATGCTTATGTTATAGACCTTCTACGTAACATGGGCATATCTAACACTTTTAATGTTGCTGATTTGTCACCGTTTCATGAATCCACAGAGCCGTTATATCCAGATCCTGATTTTAACTCGAGGACGAGTTCTTTTCAAGTGGCGGAGAATGATGCGGAATTTATTAGTGGTACGTTTCTGGACCGATTGGACAAACAGAAGTCCAAACAGAAAGCGAAATGGTGACACGATTAGATGGTTTTTTTTCTATTATTTAGTATTTTTTATGAATTAATTTTAAGGGTCGTTTTTGTAATTTTGCTATTTGATGCTTACTAACTTTCCTATTATAATTAGGTTTCTAATTCAGATTAGGTAACTTTCCTATTATGATTAGGTTTCCTATTGTATTTAGGTTTAACCCCTATAAAAGGGTGTTTAGGGTTTGTTTTGAAAACAGAGCATTATCATCAATATTGAATTTCGAGATTTTTCTCTCTAAATAAGGTTTTGCTTGAATTATTCGTTGAACGATACGTCACTTAATTTGACATTTTCCTAAGATTTCAAATGGATATGTGATGAAAGAAATTAGATTTTCATGGAAAAGTAATGTAGGACTTGTTATGTTAATAAAACAGAGCACAAGGACTAAATTTGAACATTTCTAAAGGTACAAGGACTAAAAGTATAAATATATAAGAAACTTGTACATTTAGGTGCCACGTGTCGATTTGTCAGTACCAACTCAGCATGTCCTGTGCATATTTAACGCAAAATTGAATTTTGTCCTAAAATTGTTACTAGAGATAAAGTTGGGAGACAAAACATCGATGAAAGATGGTGTAACAATCTCAATTTCAGTCCCTGGAAAATGGCTATGGTTTAAGCTTGGTAGTTTTTCAATTGGAACCAATTTTTACTCTTGTTCTGGAAAATCCAGTTTCGAATACTTTGTACCCCTTCATTTTGTTATTTTTGTGGAGACTTTTGTAATCCGAATTTCCAAACACTTCCTTCTTGAAAGTTTCTCCAAACATCTTGACGTTTTACATACTTTAATTTCAAAATTTTTTGATTTGATATGAGTAGTACGACAGCCTCATTTCCGGACCGTGTAAAACTGCCCAAAATGTATATTTCAGTGATGTTTACACTTTCTTTATTTTCTACAAGCTTTTCTGGGCTGATTTTGGAAAAGTTTCCTTCACAAAAGTTGTTGAGAACTTCTTTTCCTATAACATATATAAATTTGAGAATTTTTCAAGATTGTTATACATGTTTTGTTCCGAAAAACTCTCGAAAAATCTTGAGAACCAAGCATGATGCGGGTTGTGATTTTAGTGCCAATGAGTCTATTTCGTGTGACCCGATTGGCTCGAATCAATTACGCAAGAAATCAGCAAATCTAGAAGGCTCTAGGGAGTCCATGGTCTCCACGGTCTGGAAAAATTTAGAAGAGGCTAGAAGATAAGACTTTGACATGGTCAAAGCTTCTCTTTCAAGCTTCCATTATTAAGGTTCATTAATGCCATTAAATGGCCCTTGACTTAGAAGCCCCATTCATGATGACAAGCCTTAATTAGTTAGATTTTGAAGGCACTGTAACATCTTCAATTTTAGTCCCTGAGAAATAGCTATGGTTTAAGTTTGGTAGTTTTTCAATTGGAACCAATTTTTACTCTTGTTTTGGAAAACTCAGTTTCGGATCCTTTGTACCCCTTCGTATTATTATTTTTGTGGAGACTTTTGTGATCCGAATTTTTAAATACCTCCTTCTTGAAAGTTTCTCCAAACATCTTGAAGTTTTACATACTTTAATTTCAGAATTTTTAGACTTGATATGAGTAGTACAACAGCCTCATTTCCGGACCATATAAAACTGCCCAGAATAGGTATTTAGGTGATGTTCACCCATTCTTTATTTTCTACAAGCTTTTCTGGAACGATTTTGGAAAAGTTTCCTTCACAAAAGTTGTTGAGAACTTCTTTTTCTATAATGTAGATAAATTTGGAAATTTTTCGAGATGATTCGGATTCTAAACAGAGTTTACTTTGAGAAACAAGAATTCTGTTCCAGTGAACTGTTTTTAGTCTATCTTTGAGCTACTAAAAATGGTGTTTATAAAAAGATTCTGATTTTTGTTCTTCATGAGAAATGTCTGTTAAGGCCTTGTTTATGACATATTCAAATTTGAGAATTTTCGGAGTCCATTTACTATGTTTTCAAGTCCGATTTCGTGAACAGTGCAAAGCTGTCCGGATTTGTTAGATTTCAAAGATTTATCAATTTCTATATGAGAACGTTGGAATCTCGACTTGATGTCTTTTGGTGATATTTGAGGACATTCCCGCGCCGAACGTCGAGTTGAATGAGATTATTATACATGTTTTGTCGTGGAAAACCCTCGGAAATCATGGAATTGATTATGATGCGGGTTTGCGACTTAAATGTCGATTAGTTGTTATTGTGCAACCGGATGGTGCTGAGTTATTGTGAGCCGAACCAACATTTCTAGAAGACCAAAATAGGCTCCGCGTTTGTTTAATTGGGAAGAAACTAGAAGATAAGCTTTGACCTAATCAAATCTTTCTCGAGAAGCCTCCATTATTGGCCATAAGACTTTGGGGACCCCTTTCATCATGACTAACATTAAATGGGCTTGGACTTTAGAGGCCTCTTCATCATGACATACCATTAATGAAGATAAGCTGAGTTGTCCCTTGCATTTAATGTCTCGGACACCAATTATTGCTAGAACCAAGAGAAGAGTCGGCCAAGGAAAATGGTAGCCGAGAGAGAGAGCCCGCTCAAGAGATTAGCCCAGAGAGAGAGAGAGAGAGAGAGAGAGAGAGAGAGAGAGAGAGAGAGAGAGAAGCCAATTGTGGTTAGATTTTTCTAGGTCACTCTCATCATGACAAGCTTTAATGGAAATTGGACTTTGAGGCCCCCATCATCATGAATATCATTAATTAGCTTGGACTTTGAGGCACCATCATCATGACTAATATTAATGGTCTTGAGTGAGGAGCAAGTTTGGAGTCTTATAAATAGGAGAAGGCCCCCCCCCCCCCTTTTCACACACACGGCCATCTCTCTCTCTCTCTCTTCATTCTCACGCCATTCTCACGCCAACACCATCCACCATCTTCCTCTCCCTTTTGTTTCTTGATTTTCTCACGTTTTGGCCCGAGAAGCCTCACGCCCTAGAAGTCCCAAACCGGCCCTTGTTTCTCCTCGTTTCTCCTCGTTTCCACCCAAGAGTCTACGGTTTGGCCTTTGTGTGCCTCGTATTAGTCGGCCAAGCAAGGAGAAAGCCCGAAGATCACCCGAACTCGTCCGTCTCTAACTCGTTCTCTAGTTTTGTTAGTTGTTGTGTAAGTAAAGTTCCTAATATCAGGAAAGGAAGTTGTGATACGTTGTGACACGATTTGCTTGGACCATTTCTCGGTCATTTGGTTGGTTATAGTTGGTTCATTTCTCGATTTAATCATGTTTCGTGTTTGAAGTTTATTTTGGAGATGGAACCGAGACTTGAATGGCAAGGTGCACATGTTATAGCCATGCTTGATGTTTTCGTGTATGAACTTTGCTATTGATCTGCCATCGATGCGGGTGCGGTAAGGGCCGACTTGTGCTAACGGCGATCCCATCGTCCTCGCTTGATATTAGAAGATTTACTTGCTAAGTCACCCCGACTCATCCCCCGATGTTTCCTTTTCAGGTCCAAAGAATGGTGTCTCCCCCAACCCGGTTCAGCAACCCCGTGGAAATGAGAGCCGAAGTGCTCACCGTGATAGATGCCCGAGAAGGCCGAGTCTACCGCCGGATCACAATGTATGTGATGGTCGATAAGGGCCTAACAGACTTGGTGCCTCACCCGTACGTAGCATGGCATGGCTACACTGATGGAGAATGGGTTGGACCCCTATGTGGGTTCAATGGACCTTTTAGCGGTGTAGGCAAGTCGGCTCCGGGGCATGCCACGGGTGGGGTGTAGATCGGCCATGCGTACGGGAAGCGGGGAGGAGATATGATTGGAGTTAGAAGGAGAAGATGAAGTAGAAGGGATAGGATCACCCAAGCCGAGTTTTACTATTCATAGTTGGCTAGGAATGGATGAGCGTCTAGAATATACATGTGAAATATGTGTTGTTTGCCATGGCCCGAAGGGCTTATTAAAATATGTTTGCATGCACCGTAAATATAAGGTTTGCTCATGATGCTACTTGTCTAATTCCGTTGTTATTCTGAATGTGATTGTCTCGAAATTATGCTTCCGCTTGTGTGTAAAGAAAGATAACAATGAACGGGACGTCACGTTAATTACCCCGAGGTAGGGGCATTACAGGCACCATCATCATGACATGCATTAATGGCCTTGAGTAAGGAGTAAGGAAGAACTTCTATAAATAGGGAAGCCCCACTTGAAGAAGACACACACACCACCAATTGGCCAACCTTCTCTCTTGCTTCTTTGCTTCTTGTTCACGCCGAGAAAGAAACAAAGAGAGAGAGAGAGCTCACCGACTAGCCCGTGTCTCTCCTTGTTGTTCGGTCAATAAGAAGCCACATCCAAGGCCCATGTGTTCGTGTTCAAGCCCGAGAACCGCTGAGACTCCCGTGTTCCTTTCTTGTTCTAGTTTTATTTTATAGAGTAAGTAAACTTCCTAATATCGGGAAAGAAAGTTGCGATGCGTTGTGACACGGTTTGCTTGGACCGTTTCTAGATCGTTTGATTGGTCGTAGTTGGTTTAATCCCTTGATTTGACCATGTTTCATGTTTGATGTTTGTCTTGAGATAGAATCGATTTGGCTGGTAAAGTGCACACGTTATAGCCATGTGTGGTATTCTCTTGTATGAGCTTTGCTATTGATCTGTCATTGATGCGGGTGCGGTAAGAGCCAACTTATGTTAATGGCGATCCCCTCGTCCTCGCTTGATATTAGTAGGTTTACTTGCTGAGTCTCCCAAACTCATCCCCCGTTGTTTCCTTTTCAGGTCCGAAGAATGGCATCTCCCCCGACCCGGTTCGGCAATCCCGTGGAAATGAGAGCCGAAGTGCTCACCGTGATAGATGCCCGAGAAGGTCGAGCCTACTACCAGATCACGACATATGTGACGATTCGATAAGGGCCTAACGGACTTGGTGCCTCACCCGTGCATAGCATGGCATGGCTACATTGACGGAGAGTAGGTTGGACCCCCACGTGGGTTCAATGGATCTTTTTACGGTGCGGGCAGGCCGACTCCAAGGCATGCCACGGGTAGGGTGTAGATCGACCATGCGGACGAGAAGCAGGGAGGAGACGTGGATGGAGTTAGAAGCGAGAAGATGAAGTAAAGGGGATAGGATCACTCAAGCCGAGTTTTGCTATTCATAGTCGGCTAGGAACGGATGAGCCCCTAGAATATGCATGTGAAATATGTGATGTTTGCCATGGCCCGAAGGGCTTGTTAAAATATGTTTGTATACACTGTAAACATAAGATTTGCTCATGATGCTATCTGTCTAAATTCCGCTGTTGTTCTGAATGTGATTGTTCCGAAATTATGCTTCTGCTTGTGTGTAAAGAATGATAACAATGAACGGGACGTCACGTTAATGATCCCGAGTTGGGGGCATTACAGATGGTACATTGACCAAAAATGAATTCAAGCAAATAGTAGTAGGATGAGTGTTGTAATTTCCCTTAAATGTATTATTGAAAAGTTTAAATATTAATAGAATCAGTTTATTTTTCAATAGGTTGTCCATATGCTATTTATTTTCTTCCCACAGTTTTCTTTTGAAAAGAAAGATTGCAAATGGTAGTACTTTGTGATTCTCTACAAAATATTTTTCAAATAAGCTAATGTCCTATTTTTTCTCTTTTAACATGGACTTGCTTCTTATTATTATTTTTATACTTTTCTACTATTCCTTTCGACATATTGATATTGATTTCATAAGTCAAGTGATATTTGTAATAGATTGTATTTGCATGTTCACTCTCTTAGATAGCTAACATCCAGAGAAATTCATTTACATAATCACTAAGTAGCTTTAAGTACTCACGTTACTCATAGCTATTTTTACATCCTGAGCAGAGTTGATCGAAATCTTACTAATAATACTTATTTTTCAAACTTGCAACGTGAATGCAACTTCTTTTATTGATACGATTTCTTAAGTGCCAACACGATTTAAGGACAATTAGAAAATATTAAATTCTGTCAATTTAGGAGTTTTTTTTTTGGGGGCAAAATTAATGATGTTTTCGTCGTTATTATCAATGAGTTAACTCTTCTGTCTTTTTTCTTATGTTGTCTTGTGTCTTGTCTCTTTTGTGATGGTCAAAATTTACATATGACGTCTAAATAGCTTGCCAATTGTCATTACATATTGCAAAATGCTAAAGCTCTCAAATTATTATTCTCTGTTAAATATTTTTCAAATCAACTGATGTCCCTGTTTTGTGGCAAAAAGAAGAATAGTGACCCTGTTGGCCTGTTTCTTTTCCCCTTTCGATATCAACTCGTAATGTTAGTATTTTACTTTTCTATTATTCATTCTAACTTATTGCTATTGTTTTCAAAAGTCAAATAATATTTATAAGAGATTTTATTTGCACAATTACCCTTAAATAATTGACATGTGGAAGAATTCAACTACGTAATCCCTAAATAGCTTTAAGTACACGTGTTATTATCCATCAAATGACATGTAGCTTTTCTTTTACCCATAAATGGAGCTGATTGAAATTTACTACTAATACTTATTTTTCAAAATTGAAAAGTGAACGGAACTTCTTTTATTAAACCAACTTATTTGTGTATGCTGTGTTTCTATCAGTATTTCTGGAATTTTTTCTTCAAGTCTCAGGTATTGTAGATCAACTTCTTTTGCTCTTCATCTGGTAAAATCATTATTTGAAGACACTAGAAAAAAAAAATCCCCTATGCTTACTGAGCTTTCACTACAAAAAAACTGATTTTTTCCGACGAAATTTCCAACGAAAAATTTGGAAAAATTCGTTGGAAAATGAATTTCCAACGAATTTTCCAACGAAAAAAAATTCGTTGGTAATAGGTCGTTGGAAATTTTTCCAACGAAAAATTTCAATTTTCGTTGGAAATTTGCGACGAATTTTATTTCGTTGGAAAATTCGTTGGAAAACTCGTAACTAAATTCGTTGGAAAAATTACAAAATTTTTTTTTGGTCGAAAAATTGTGGAAAATTTTTTCCAACGAAAAATTTGTCGTTGGAAAAAATTATTTTTTCCAACGAAAATTTTTCGTTGGAAAAATTACAAATTATTTTTGGCCAAAAAATCGTGGAAAATTTTTTTTCCAACGAAAAATTTTTCGTTGGAAAAATTACAATTTTTTTTTTGGTCGAAAAATCTTGAAAATTTTTTTTCCAACAAAAATTTTTTTTTTCGAAAAATCGCCCTCGCCGCCGGCGAGGGCTAGCCTCGTCGCCGGCGAGGGCCGAGGTCGCCCAGATCTGGGCGAGCTCGAGCTCGTCGCCGGCGAGGGCCGAGCTCGCCCAGATCTGGGCGAGCTCGAGCTCGTCGTCGGCGAGGGCCGAGCTCGCCCAGATCTGGGCGAGCTCGAGCTCGTCGCCGGCGAGGCCCAGCCTCGTCGCGGGCTGGCGACGAGGAGGCGGTCGAGAAAAGGAGGGGGAGAGGCGGGCGGCGACGAGGGGCTCGGGGGAGCCGAGGAAGGGGTGGCGGCCGGGGAGGGGGCGGAGGCCGGAGGCGCGAGGGACGGGGGAGTCGGGGGCGAGGAGGAGGCGGTCGAGGTGGACGAAGTGGCCAGAGGTCATCGGGGGCGGCGAGGGCGGGGACGATGCCGACGAGCTGGAGGAGGGCGGAGCAGTGGTCGCCGGCAACGCGAGCGTTGGAGGAGTTCATGGACCGGAGGAGCTTCAGGAGGATGCCCTGCGTGAGGGTCGCCATCTTCCCCGGTCTGCTCTCTCTGCTCTTCTGTTCTGCTTCTGCTTCTCTTCTCTGTCTCTGCGTGTGTACGTGTGTGGTGAAGAAGGTGAGGGACGCAACAATAGAAGAGAGAGGAGAGAGAGAGAGTGATTCAAATTCAAAATCCCGTGAATATTTCTAATTTTTCAGCGTGTACAATTTTCGTTGGAAAATTCGTTGAAATTTCCAACGAATTTTCCAACGAAAATAGTACACACGGAAAAAATTCCCGGAAAATTGAAATTCGTTGGAAAATTCGTTGGAAATTTCCAACGAATTTTCCAACGAATATCAAAAATGCCGAAAAAAGATCGATTTTTTTTTGAATTCGTCGCAAAATTCGTTGGAAATTTCCAACAAAAAAAATTCGTTGGAAATTTCCAACGAATTTTCCAACAAAAATAGTACACACGGAAAAAATTCCCGGAAGATTGAAATTCGTTGGAAAATTTGTTGGAAATTTCCAACGAATTTTCCAACGAATATCAAAAAAGCCGAAAAAGATCGATTTTTTTTGAATTCGTCGCAAAATTCGTTGGAAATTTCCAACAAAAAAAATTCGTTGGAAATTTCCAACGAATTTTCCAACGAAAATAGTACACACGGAAAAAATTCCCGGAAAATTGAAATTCGTTGGAAAATTCGTTGGAAATTTCCAACGAATTTTCCAACGAATATCAAAAATGCCGAAAAAAGATCGATTTTTTTTTGAATTCGTCGCAAAATTCGTTGGAAATTTCCAACAAAAAAATTCGTTGGAAATTTCCAACGAATTTTCCAACAAAAATAGTACACACGGAAAAAATTCCCGGAAGATTGAAATTCGTTGGAAAATTTGTTGGAAATTTCCAACGAATTTTCCAACGAATATCAAAAAAGCCGAAAAAGATCGATTTTTTTTTGAATTCGTCGCAAAATTCGTTGGAAATTTCCAACGAATTTTCCAACAAAAATAGTACACACGGAAAAAATTCCCGGAAAATTGAAATTCGTTGGAAATTTCCAACGAATTTTCCAACGAATATCAAAAAAGCCGAAAAAGATCGATTTTTTTTGAATTCGTCGCAAAATTCGTTGGAAATTTCCAACAAAGAAAATTCGTTGGAAATTTCCAACGAATTTTCCAACAAAAATAGTACACACGGAAAAAATTCCCGGAAAATTGAAATTCGTTGGAAAATTCGTTGGAAATTTCCAACGAATTTTCCAACGAATATAAAAAATGACGAACAAGACCGATTTTTTGAATTAGTTGGAAATTTCGTTGGAAATTTCCAACGAAAAAAAATTCGTTGGAAATTTCCAACGAATTTTCCAACGAAAATAGTACACACTAAAAAAATTCCCCTTAAAATTGAAATTCGTTGGAAAATTCGTTGGAAATTTCCAACGAATTTTCCAACGAATATAAAAAATGCCGACTAATACCGGGTTTTTTTGAATTCGTCGCAAAATTCGTTGGAAATTTGCGACGAAAAATTTTTCGTTGGAAATTTCCAAGGAAATTTGCGACGAAAAATTTTTCGTTGGAAATTTCCAACGAATTTTGCGACGAAAAATTTTTCGTTAGGAATTTCCAACGAATTTTACTTTTCGTTGGAAAATTTGTCGCAAATTTCCGACGAAAATTTTTTCGTCGCAAATTTTCGTGGCAAAAGTCCGTTTTTTTTGTAGTGTTTCTAAGGCAAGCACAGAAGAAGCTGTTACTTGGCCTTTTATATGGTAAAATCATTTTACATAGTCTACAGTTTGGAGCATGAAGAAACTCCAGAGTGTCAGCAAAATGGAAATGGGTCATGATATGGATTTGTTACTCTCTGCTCATTTAATAGCTAGGTGGCCTCAAGCAAAAAGAAATGTGGAGCATGCAAGAAGTAGCATTCTTCTTTCATGTTCTTGAATGCGATTTGAGATGCCACAAGTCTGCTTAAAACAGGGTTAAGTCTAGCCACATCCCTTCTTTAAGACTTTATCTTAGACTCTAAATGTGAACTTGGCGAATATGGCAAAGAAAGAGTGTAGATCGATAGCCCAACTTTCATTTATTGGCCAAGCCTTCATAAATGCCAATCGGCTTGCAATTCTGTCCTGAAGGGGATGGCTGCAGTTAGGTTTACCAGGAAAATTGTGCCTAGTGCAATGAGAATCCATTGAAAATTCTTGACAAAACTTGCCCTCCTTCTCTCCCTAACTACAATCTAGGATTGCGATATGCCCCGGCGATATAGAGACTTGGTTTAATGGCTCGGTGCACATTTAAATCGATGCCTAAAAGCAACATCAGACCGGCGGATGTTAATGCACATAAGCACCGACAGATTCAACAGCTCAACCGTTGGAAAGGAAATCAGAAGCAGTTGATGAAGCAATGAATTTTAGACATTCAGATATCAGCCAGTGAGGAGGAGCTTACAAAAGCCATTCACTCTCTTAATACAAGCCCAAGAACAAAGAAAGAAACAACAAAAAATGAAAAACAAGGGGAAGGAATCAGATCTCTCGGTCACAAAATCGCAAAGTAGCGGCGTCGAATAACATGCTGCTGCTTTCCGTATACGTACACCATCAATCTCGTCCAAATAGTGGAAACTTCGCCCTAAAAAAAACCTGTGTATAAATATGTCCTATTTACAAACCACCAAACAACATCATTAGATCTTGATGTCGTCCTCGGCTTTCATTAGAGCCACTGATGATCGTCTTGATTGGTAGGCGAGCATGGAATGAAAGGCACGAAACCTTGCCCGTCAAACACGGGCCTCATGAAGGCATCATCGAATTTTCGCCAGTAATGGTGCACTGTGTGAGACAGTGTGCTCAGGAGCTTGTGCAAAAGTGCTCAGACGGAGTATGCTTTTGCCATTCTGGTGAGTCTCCAAGTCGTGTTTGTTGCTGAGCAGTGGCTGAGCGAGGATTTGGGACCTGATGGCTCAGAAGATGTCATGCTGGCAAAGTATTTGGTCGAAGGAGCAAGATTCTCACTAGAGGCTTTCGGCAATAGCAAACACCTGTATCGTTGAATGATATCTTGAGGCACAAGCTCCATGTTACGCCACCAATTAGACTCGGCATATGAAATGCCATCTTACCACAGGGCTAAGCAGAATGACCGTGATGGTACTAGCAATCACAAACACATTGCCCCCCAATTTCACTTCGGACCTAGTAAACTGCATGCACAGAAAATGAACTTCAGAGCAAGCATATGCTTCAGATTAATACGAGGAAACATAGTAAAACCTGTTATAATAGGCAGCTCTGGCGACCACATTCATAGCATTGCTAGGAATAGAAAGAATCTCATGGTACCGCATACGGAAAGTCTCCTGGAAAGCGCATTAGCCGATCATCCTACCTGGCAATAAGCGAGTGCCATGGAGACAGCGCCATGCAAAAGCCCTGCCTACCAAATTGTGACCTGAACATATCAGAGTTAAATTAGGAAACTTCATCATGCTGACTACCTCATACGCAGGAAAATCCGCAAGAAACTTCTAATCTCTAACCTGCTGCTTTAAATGGAACTTTTCGTACTTAGATTTCCTAGCCAAGTTGGATAAGAATAATAGGGCCCAACAATGTCGAGCTGACCTTGATGGATTTTCCAGGACTGAAAATGAACGAAGAAGAATGACGAAACATTAGGAAAATCAAAACTCAATTCCCAGTATTCAACCTCGCCTGGCAAATGTAGAATGTAACAGAGACTTGTCATTACCTACTGCTGACGACTCCTCACTTCTCCATATCTAACGCATCCTTTCCAACACGAAGGAAGATGAAGACCTTGGCAACAAACGACAAAGTTGCAAAAACGTGCCTGCAATCATTGGCAAATAGATGTGAACATTAGCGGCACGAGAATTACAGGAATCATGTCCAAGGAAAAGATCAAAAGTGCCTTTTTTTTATCCATATTTAAATTCTCAAACATCACTTGGAGAGTTTGTCGTGAAATATGACCAAGGTTTGAAGCAATGTTGTGGCAATGAAAGGAAAGAAGATTATAGTTCATTCAACTTGCTGGCATGTTTGCAGACAAATGAACCGATGGAAAAGCAACGTAGGAGGCTTTATACCCTTTTTGGGTTTAAAGTTTTCCAGAAGGAACTTTTACAAAGCTAAAGTTATCTGGGTGCCAAGATGTGGTCGTGAGCTATTTTAGCCTATTTGTTAGGCATTTTTATTATATATATTTTTTCCTAGTATAGAATCCTTCCTATTGTATATCTCCTAATTAGGGTTGTCATATGTCCTATATATATAACAAGATTGAGCATTGTAAATGTACAGAAAAAATATTCATTGAATACAAAAAGGAGAGTCTTTTTCTACACAAGATTCATGAACAAGGGGGCCATCAGCAGATATTTGATCCAGAAGTGCGACGACAAGACTGAGAAACATCTCGTTAGCTTTTGTTTATCCAATCTTAATGTGAGTTGTGGCTGTCAAATGTTTGAATCAGGGGAGTATTGTGTAGACATGCTTTAAGATTGTTCCGGGTTCTAGATAATAGGGAGCTTCCATCGCGCTGCATCTTACATAGGCGGATGAGGAGTGCTGGGTAACGCACTATACGTGATTTTGAATCAGGAGGTAGCTCCCACGAAATTAAGGCAAAGATGGTTTGGATTCTTCGTGAAATTGTAACCAAATGTGTAGAGTTTGGTGCCACCTCTTTTGAGAAATACAAACTTGCATATGAAATTATGTATGAGGGCGGGAGGAAACTTTGCTGGCAGAGGTAAGTTTAGAATAATTTTGTAGTTTGGAGTGCGTCTATAGTTTCTTTTCCAGTAGGCCTTGCTTTTGTAGCTAGAGGGCATCAACTTGTTTTGTACGTTATAAAAGCTTTTTCAATTAGGAGTGAAATTACGTGGATATGAAATTATGCATTCTGCTAGTTCTCTTTGTTGGTTTCTTCTGTTTATCTCACCTCAGAGGCTAGGGGTAAGGAAGGGCATAAATTAAGGAGAGCGAATGAAGAATTATGCTACAAATTTATTTGCAATTAAATTTTACTTCAGTTTGAAGAGGCAAATTTCAACAAACATCTAGCCCCCTGACTGAGTGTCTTTGAGAAGCTGACCTGATATTTGAAGAACCAATAGACCTGTGCTCTAGTGTGATTTCCTTCCGCCAAGTTATCCAATCTCTCTCTCTCTCTCTCTCTCTCTCTCTCTCTCTCTCTCTCTCTCTCTCTCTCTCTCTCTCTCTCTCTGTGGTGACTTTGGCAAAAGGAACGGGAGACATGGATGACACTTACTTTTGGTGCAGAAGTTAGCAAGAGACACCTGCTGATCCGGCCTTTTAATGAGCTAATCATAGTGAAGTTAATGATATACGTGAGCCGTGGTGATTTGCATTTCAATTTCTCCTCACCATGAATAATCTGACATGAACATAAAAGGAAAAGTGAAGTTCATCTAATAGAAACACCTGATCCAATATCACACTCCAGCACCTCAGTTGCAGTTGCAGAAAGTTACTTAGTGGACGTGATTTTCTTTCTTTTTGGTAATGATTTTTACAGCAATATTTGGAAATTCCATATGACATTCCATGATGTGGTTGATCTCTTGTATCATGTTTTGTATCTCATCTTATTTCTTGGCCATACATTTGCTTTCCCTATGCAGCTTTAATAGGACATATCATGGCTAACAAACTTCTGTTATTCAACGATGTTGAAATGTTCCACTATGTTGGAGAGTGCTGAATAACTCTCGTAGTACAGACTTGAGTATGAAGAGCAAAACTGATGAAGACAATGCAAAATGAGTATCTCACAGAAGTATAGTAGAAACTCTCGGTCGTATGTGTGATTCTGGCTCATGAAGCAACATAATTTGTTCTTTAAGATGCGCGAGTAGCTCTTAAATAGATATCTGTCCATTAGCACTTAAATATAGGGGAAATCTAGGGCAATCACAACTGTGCTGGCAGAGAGATTTGTCCTTATGGCAACACAAATGAGCTGCTTCTTGTTATAGCAAGTTAGGCTACTCTCACTTGGAGAAACCATGAAAGAATATTTGGCCGAGGGACCAAGTCGCGTATATAGCTAGCTTAGAGTTGAACTTGCTTGTGGGAAGATAAGTGGCTCAAACTGCCATTGATATGTAGCTTAGACTACCGAGGCTGAAGCTGATGTACAACACCTGTAATGAGACATGATCCAGAAATGCATGAATTGAGATTTGCCTGATCGAGTGCTTCATAGAGTCCATGTTCATATCATATATGACACCCTAGAAAAATTTTTAGGAAAACTTTGGTATGGTGTGATATGTTAACATTGGTTCCTGATGCCTCGACTTGAAACCTGAGCTTGAACATTATTTGAGATCTGCACATGCCTAGTGCTTCGTGAAAATTATAGATCAAGAATAAATCATAATCTCACCTAGTTAAATTCAAGTTACATTTTCTTTTTCAGTTGTATACTCTTAACTAGGCTTGATACACTTCAACTAAAACCTACTGAAATCATGCAAAGAGAACAGAATTCTCATTATTTTTGTGAATTTTTCTTTCAATGTCAGAGTATTTTTTTTATCAACCTTATTAGAAATTTACCAGCAATTTCATAAATATATGACCTATAAAAAACTTTGCAGTTTCTTCCCTTAACCGGACACTGAAAATTTGGATGAGTTGCGCTGAAATATTGAAGTAACTAAAAATTCGAACGTAGGAAGATGTCCATGATGCTAAAGGGTAATGGTGAACTCAGATGCCTAAAACATTTAGATTACTTTCGAACGTAGGATGAAACCAATGTAAAAGAGACTAGGTGTGAGCTTGGACACCTAATTTTCTTTCTCTAGGAAGTATTTACATGAGGATCTTCTCTCAATTTCACAGTCTCTCAGCTTGTAGATCCTCACCGATTTGATAAACGCATTTGGCCTTTTTAAATAGCAACTTGAATTTTAGACCGTCAATGCTGGCATCTGAGCAGCGAGAGCTTGAGCTTCAAGGGCGGGCTCCCATAAAATTGTAGTTTCAGCAAGTAACGAGGTCACAACGTATGGGTTGATGTTTGAGGCAGGGCGTCTTCCAAGTAACCTGCATATCATTTTAAGCCATTAATTGACTGAGCAAGAAAGGTGAACTTTCTATGTTTTATCTATATTCAGAAATAATGAAGCATTCCATAAAGTTTTTTGAGACACTAAAAGAACTGACATGTCCAAGTCTTAACTTCAATAAAGTTCCGTAAATATTGTATTAGTAAGGACTGATGTGAAGATTTACATTTGTTTAGGAGGCATAACTGGAGAATGCTTTATGAGTGTTAACAGTTAAAATTTCTTTCACAGTAACAATCATAGAACCAACTGAGACCAAAAACAACAATAAGTACTTTCTATGCACTATTTTTTTATGGTAGCTTTTCTTGATCATCCGTGAAAGTTAAGGGTCTCCAATTGATACTCGGACAGAGCACAAAAAGGGACTGGTGTGGTCATTGTTATAGTACCTTTTCCTTGCTTCTCATTGTCACAGCCCACAAAGATTGAGCAACCACTGTTGGCAAGTCCCTGCATAACGGAATTCAAATAATTCAGGCATCATAACAAAATTTGAGTTCAATTTAATGGGCAATCTTCGAATTTGACTCGCAACTGGTATGCTTCTTCTGAGCATTACCCTAGAAAATGTGTCGATGTTGGCTGTTTCATCCTTTCCTATCAACCTTCTCTCATTTCCTTCTTCGTAGGTGCTAATGCGCTCCTCGTGGCGAAGTGAGAGATTCAGAATTGCCTGCTTTATCATTTCAAAGCCTCCCTCTCACTCATGCTTTTGGTACTGCAGAAATCACAGGGAAAAAGCACTCTTAAAGTCCTTCAATGAAAAGAAGTACTTAATCAAGTTCATGTTATTTATATGGTGTGAACCTATTGTTAGTGTGGCACCCTGCACCATTCTATTCACCCCGAGAAGGAAGAGAATATTTTTATCAACTTTGGGATAATATGTTGCGTAAATGGTGATAGTGAAGTCAACAACCTCCATTGGCTTCGGATCTAACACGAGGAAAACACCAGCTTGCTCAATTATTCTATGCTATATAAGCAACATAAACAATTTAGTATTGAAAACTGTAGGACATGTCTATATGCATTTATTCTCTTTGCCGTTAATGGCATTCGCTTATTTTCTTGAGCAAGTAATTGTAATTTCACCTCGAGAATGTATCTCAAACACCATATATAATCTCCCGCTTGCACGATAGAAGCCGGTGTTGATGGCGACAATTATGTGCTTTTTTTTTCGTAAAAACAGGCAAGATGGCAATATATTTTATTGTCGCCATTCATACCCTTAATTTGCTGCCCATATCAATGCCAGAACCTCCGATCCTGTCTCATAGTTAGACTCACGTCAAAACATTGAACAAGATTTGCTAGTGTAGAAATTGAAAAACAAAAAAAAAGGTGTCACTTGTTGAATGTGTATAAAACATATGACATATTTATTCTGATGGTAGATTGAAGAAAAATTCTAACTTCTAATCTCAGTACAGATTAGGCATTAGAACATACCAAATGTGATTTGCAACCATCAGATCAGTGTAGGGAGTGAATGTTCAAGTTGAGAAGACTCTCAAGCCTGCAATAGCAGTGTTCTCAAACTTCAAAGCATACACCCTGAACTTAAAAAAGCTCTTGGTGTTTCCACTCTTCTTCTGTTTTAGCAAGAGAGAAATCCATGTGTTTGCTGTCATGGGACTGGCGCTCTGTGATTCTTTTGTGATCCTCATCTGGCATTGTGTCGTTGGTGCCAAAATCTGCGCCATTTCTACCTAGTCTGAAAATTAAAGCAGTGTGAGTAATAGACATATCTATTGAACCAAAAATCCTGGAAGCTTACTCCCATGGAAGATAGTTCAAACGACAAGCTCTGTTTGTATGACTTGGCCTTCTGGTATGCATGAGAAATTAGTTTTGAAAAGATAAAAAAATGGGCTGGTACTTCGAAGAAAGGGTCTCTTTAGCAAGTGCTAGCGCCAAAAAGTAGAAAACCTCTTTTTGAAGATAGGAAAAACTTACATTTTGAAGCATAAATAGCGAGTTTTATCATTTGCCCTAAGGACACTACCACATTCTCCTTTGAAAGTAAACTAAAAACAGTGGCATAACTACACTTATCCTTTTAGAACCATTTCAAGGTTATTTTCAAGCCTCATTTCCAAAAGAGAGCTTGAGAACAAGTAAAAAAAGTAAGGGCACTTACATAGTTGAAGGAAGCATACTGTAGAGTGCAACAGTTTAAGAGATTAATGAAATTCCAACTTACCAAGGATCAATCAGCAAACATGTTATTATGATATTTCATTAGATCTAATGGATGATCAACTTGTGAATCTTTGACAGTGCACCTAATTCTTTCCTCTCACAATGAAAGGGCAATCACATTGAAGTACTTTCTTCTTTCACAAACTTCGCATAATTGCAAATTACCCTTGCCAACGGCTTTGGCAAAAATATCCATCAGATATCACCATGGCAGAGTAAGACTACCGAACCCAGCAATAATCAGTATGACCAATTGAAGTCACCGAACAAGAAAAATCTGAACCAAGAGAAACCAATTCCACACGAGGTCCACAATATAGACTTAACATATTGGTAGTGATTGATTTGGTCATCAAAAGAAACGACAACAATGACTACTGCTCTGTTCATTCATTCTACCTTGCACAGCACACATTTCTTTTGCAAACATTGTTTTGAACAAGAGATCAAGAACACGTCAATTGTCAACCAAACAAAATGAATAGGACAACCTTGCAGTGATCAAAATGGAGAAGTAATAGATTAGACTTCCAGTCTAATTGTCATAAGGCCTCTTCTAATTTCAAACATTTACTCAATTGTTTAAGATGGTGCTCAAAATTGGCAGAAGATTTACCTGAGAATCTATGCAGAATGGCTGAACGGCAAGACAAGAATGTGCCTTTCCCTTCTCTCTCTCTCTGTCTCTCTCTCCCCACCATTGCGTTTCTCTTCAAACTCTTCACAAAGAGACCTCAGAAACTCCACTATAATGCAAAACAATTTGCAGCTTTTAGTTTACACAACATTGTTCTCAAATGCTAACAATAACATTGCTTCGTGTATGAGAGTCCTCCCAGAATCATCGGACCGTGTAGGCAACTTCGCTCCTTGTGGAAATCAAAAGAGCAGATTGCACACCATATTTACAGCACCAGTCGCGAGCCAAATTGAATGAGCTCGGAGCTGGATGAGAAAGGGTATGAAATTTTTCTGTGTTTTTTCTCTCGCGCTTCTGGGAATAAAGCGATGTTCCCATACACCCTAATCCCCAGTCGAATCAAGCATCCAAGGGGATATGCCCAGGCCCCAAACCTTTCACCGATCTGTCCATATCCCCCCAAAATCGAATCAAGTATCGAAACACAATTCGAAAAATTATTATTCATGTAAAAATCTGGGGAAGAAAAGGTCCCACGTACCTTCAGTAAAGAAAATTAGGGCTCGATCTAACATCATCCAAGTTCTATGTCGGGGATATGAGTGATCTTGTACCAGTCCTCGCCTGCATCTCTTTTGCACCTCTTCTTCAATTCCGGGCAACCGGAGATTCTCAGGCGAGTAAGGGACGCAAGCCTTCCCATTCCTTCGGGTAATGACGTCAACGAGGGGCAATCGTGGATGTCAAGCCATTGAAGTGATTGAAGGGCCTCGATCTGCTCTGGTAATTCCTTTAAATTGTAGCACCTAATAATTTGGAGACACTCGAGATTGGTGAGCTGTGGAAGCCACTGTAGGAGAGATGCTAGTTTTGGAAGGCCACCAATTGCCACAGAGCGGAGACTGTGATGGAGTCCTCCATGGAAATCCAAGATGAGGTTGTTGTTGTTGCTGCTTTCGTCTTTGCATAAATCCAGCTCCTCACAATTCCAAATAGAGAGATCCTCGAGATTGCTGAGCTGGAGAAGCCACTGTGGGAGAGATGCTAGTTTTGGAAGATCATCGAGTCTCACGGAGCGGAGACTCTGAAGTCCTCCATGGAAATCCAAGATGAGGTTGCCGCTTTCGTCTTTGCATAAATCCAGCTCATCACAACACTGAATAGAGAGACGCTTGGGATTGCTGAGCTGGAGAAGCCACTATGGGAGAGATGCCAGTTTTGGAAGAGTATCAATGCACACGGAGCGGAGACTGTGAAGTTCCAAGATGTTGTTGCCGCCGCTGCTTTCGTCGTAATTGGATAAATCCAGCTCCTCAGAATCCGAAGAATCAAGATCCACCTGGTTGGATTGATGTCGCCTACCCAGTGGTGCTGGTGGTGGTGCTTTTGAGAGGGAAGTTAAGCGAGGACAATTCCATATGCTAAGAGATTCGAGCGAGGTGAAGCTTTTCTAGCACTCCTCCGGCACACATTCTAGAGGCTCCATCCCCCAGATTTTCAGGCTCTTCAACTTATTAAGGCCGACTATCATATTTATCAACGCTGGGTGGGCCCTAGTCAGCGTTAACTCCTCAAGATGTGGAGCTAGTGGCATGGCTTTCAATTTCGTACAATTAGAGATGTCTAATTTCAATAGACTAGGAAATGATATTGTTGAAGTGGATGAATGGCCTAACCTGATATCTTCTAATTCAGGCAGCTCCCAAATAGATAAAGACTTGAGGCGAGGTAGTTCACCTAGTGGAGGGAGATGTTTACATCTTCTACAACCGTAGAAGCATACCTCAACTAATTTTGGCAAAGAAGACACAAGATTATCCATCATCCACTTTGGAAAGCTCTCACCTTTATATCTATTGATCTTCAACTTCTACAAATTTGAGTGTGGCCTCAGTCCATCTAATAGCACTTCATCTCTATTCCCAATTACTGCATCATTAGTATTGAAATCGCCCTATATAAGTTCCAAAGATTCCAGAGAATGCTTCTCTATCAAGTTCGCAGTCTTGGATTCTGCTACTGCATCATTTGCCTAAGAAGGTCTAATATTTTTGTAGAGTGAAGCTCTACCTCTTGCTCAAAATTAACAATATTGTAATTTCTGTCCAACTCTTCTCATGTTAAATCATTTGTGATTTTTTATTCATTAATCTCTATTGTACTTGTCTACTATAATTAAGTCTAGATTTTCATGTGTCTTTCCAAACTTAAGTTTAATGAAAGAAAAAGAAAACAGAAAAGCAAGAAAGAAAAAACAAAAGAAAAGTTAAGATTAAGAAATAATGAGCATCAATCCTCGCTTGAACTTTGAATTGTTGTTTAAGTCTACATCGAATATTGGAAGAACAATCCTCGTGAAGAACGGAAGCTTATAGCAATTGGAGGAAAATGAGATGGCAAGAGAGAGAAATACAGTAGAAAAAGAAATACTAATCGAGGTAGAAGAGAGCAAACGCTCAATTTGATATAATTTCAGACACAGATTTCTTATCATCTCTAAAATTTCTTAGATCAGATTGGACAACTTCATACAAATCAAGAGTTTGAGACAAAGATCTTGAACTTCACACGGTTAATTATCTTGGTAATTATGATAGTCATAATTATCATGAAATTCATAATAATTTTGACGCTCAAAGTTATTATAACTATCTTGATAATTAGTGTTCATAACTATTGAAGACAAAATTTAGAAAGAGAACCTTTACGTGAAATACTTGAACACTTCGCGGATGAATCCATGGGGTCTTAAGACTTGACGCCAACCCTACAAGTACCACTAAAATCTCACCTATATGGAAGCAGGAGTGAACAATCCCTTTATGTATTTCCTTGGGTCATTGTGCAACAGTAGGACACACACCGACCAATCTCTCATACCCAATTGATGAAGAGCGAAAGTGCGTCGCGAGATAGGTTTAGAATGGTAGAAAGGGGAGGAAAATGAGATAGGAAGAAAGGGGAAAGAAAGTGAAGAAAGCCGGAGGGAATGAGAGAAATGCCATAGAGACAAAAAGTAAAATAGGCAATATCTAATAATCAAATCAACAATAGAGCTAATTAAGGGAACATTACCAAATCTATCCTAAATCAATTGTATGGATATCAATTCAGTCCTAATTTTTTTTTTGCGCGAAATTCCACTGTCCGTTCGGCCACTTGACTCTGGAAATTACTAATATGACAGTCCACTTAGGACGTTGGTTCAAGTAAAGTTGCCCACGTCAGTGTGCCACGTAGGACAGTTGGTGAGGACTGGACCCACGTTTGCAATTTTCAACGGTAATTGTAAATTTTCTTCTTTGTTTCTTATGATGGGATCACATGTAATAGCTATTCTTTTGTATTAATTTATCTAGCTTAGGACAATTACTCTATACCATATTCTTTCTATTTAGGAGTTTTATATTTTGGGGACAAGATTAATTAAATTATCATCATTATCTTTAATTTGTTAACTTTTCTATCTTTTTCCTTAGGCTTAATACCACAAAAAATCCCAAACTATACATACTATGACGCAAATACCCCAAATATTTTTTTTGTATCACTAAAACTCCTAAACTCGTCACAACCCCAAACTTTTTTCCGTGTCATAAAAAACCGCGAACTTATACATGTATGACAAATATCTAGGATGGAACTGTAATAGAGTGTATATATGTCACATGTATGAATTTGGGTTTTTTCGTGACACGAAAAATAGTTAGGGATATTTGTGTCACGGTGGGCATAATTTAGGATTTTTTGTGGTATTTGTCATTTTCCTTATTTTTGTCGTGTCTTTTGGCCCTTTTATGATGGTCAAAATTCACATATGACATCTAAAAATAGCTTGCCAATAGTAATTACATATTGCAAAAATGCTTAAGCTCTCAAATTAGTCTTCCCTGTGAAGTATCTTTCAAATCAGCTAACGTCCTTGTTCTGGGGTATAAAGAAGAGGAGATTACAAAAGCCATTCATTCTATTAAAACAAGCCCAAGACCAAAGATAGAAACAACAAAAGAGAGAAACAAGGGGAAGAAACCAGATTTCTCTGTCACAAAAAATGCAAAGTAGCTGTATCTAATAAAATGCCGCTGCTCTCCGTACACGCTATCAATCTCGTCAAAGTGGTCGAAACTTCACATTTGAAAAAACCTGTGTATGAATGTGTCCTACTTACAAACCATCAAACAAAGTCATTAGCTCTTGATGTCATCCTCGGCTTTCGTTAGAGCCACTGATGATCGCCTTGATCGCTGGGCGAGCATGGAATGAAAGGCACGAAACCTCCCGGTTGAACAGGGGCCTCATGAAGGCATTGTCGAATTTTCGCCAGTAATAGGGCACCGTGTGAGAAGGCATACTCAGGAGCCTGCACAAATTTCTCGGTCAAAGTATGCTTTTGCCATTCTGGTGAGACTCCAAGTTGTGTCCGTTACTGAGCAGTGGCTGCATTAAGGATTTCGGACTTGATGGCTAGGAAGATTTCGTGCTGGCAAAGTATTTGGTCGAAGGAAGCAAGATTCTCACCAGAGGCTTCGTCAGCAGTCCAAACACCTGTATCGAAGAATGATACCTTGAGGAACAAGTTACATGTTATGCAACCAATTAGACTCGGCATATGAAACGCCATCTTACCACAGGGATAAACAGAACGGCCGTGATGGTTCTTGCGATCGTGCACACGTTGCCCCGCAATTTCGTGTCAGACCGAGTAAACTGCACGCACAGAAAATGACCTTCAGAGCAGGCATATGCGTCAGATTAAGACAAGGAAACATAGTAAAAACTCTTAATAAAAGGCATCTCGGGCGACCACATTCATCATATTGTTAGGAATAAAAGGAATCTCATGGTATTGCTTGTGGAGAGTCTCCTGGAATGCGCATTATCCAATCATCTTACCTGGTTATAAGCGAGTGCCATGGAGACAGTGCCACGCATAAGCCCGGCCCACCAAAATGTGACCTGAACATATCAGAGTTTAGTTCGGAAACTCGATCATGCTGACTACCTCATACGCAGGAAAATCGGCAAGAAAATTCTAGTTTCTAACCTGCTGCTTTAAATGGATCTTTTCGTACTTAGACTTCCTAGCCAAGTTAAACAAGAATGGACAGGGGGAAAACAAAGGCGGCTCTTCCAATCAAAACAGAGTTTCACAACATCGAGCTGACCTTGATCGATTTCTCCAGGACTGAGAATGAACGAAGAAGAAACACGAAACATCAGGAAGATGGATCCCGTCATTCAAACCTTGCCTGACAAATGTAGAATGTAACAGAGACTTGTCATTACCTATTGCTGACAACTCCCCACTTCTCGATACGCTTCCATTCCAACGTAAAGGAAGATGAAGATCTCGGCAACAAACAGCAAAGTGGCAAGAATGTGCCTGCAACCAATGGCAAATAGGTGTGAACATTAGCTGACACGAGAATTACCGGAATCATGTCCAAGGAAAAGATCGAAAGTAGGAGGATTCTACACACTTAGCGGACCAAGTCAATTGTCGTTTGTTAAAAATTAGTGTAGGAAAAACCGCTTTACACCACAAACTAATTAGAAAGAGGCGAAACTAATCAGTGGCTGGTTTGTGGAAATTCATGTAAACAATCTCCATGGGAAAAGATCAGATTGGAAATCGATGCCTTCACAACCAAAAACTTACCTGAACCCCACAAAACTGATAGTAGATGGAAGAATGAACTGCAGCAGTTAGCAAATGAAAGTGAAAGAATAAAAGAAGGCGTGCTATTTACAAACCACCTAACAAATTGGCGCTACTGTCCCCGTATACGCCATCAGTCTCGTCAAAGTCGTGAAGCTTCACACTTAGATAAACCTGGGTATCAATGTGTCCTATTTACAAACCACCTAACAAAATCATTAGTTCTTAATCTCATCCTTGGCTTTCGTAGGAGCCACTGATGATCGTCTTGATCGGTGGGCGAGCATGGAATGGAAGGCACGAAACCTCGCCCGCCAAACACGGGCCTCATGAAGGCATCATCAAATTTTCGCCAGTAATGGTGCATTGCGTGAGAATGCATGCTCAGGAGCTTGCACAAACTGGTCGGTCAGAGTATGCTTTTGCCGTTCTGGTGAGACTCCAAGTTGAGTCCGTTACTGAGCAGTGGCTGAGTGTAGGATTTTGGACTTGATGGCTTGGAAGGTTTCGTGCTGGCAAAGTGTTTGGTTGTGGGAAGCAAGATTTACACTAGAGGCTTAGTCAACGGCCCCAACACCTGTATTGAAGAATGATACCTTGAGGAATAAGGTACATGTTATGCCACCAATTAGACTCGGCATATGAAACGCTATCTTACCACAGGGCTAAACAGAATGACCGTGATGGTTCTTGCGATCATAAACACATTGCCTTTCAATTTCGTGTCGGACTGAGTAAACTGTGCGCACAGAAAATGAACTTCAGAGCATTATATGTGTCGGATTAAGGCGAGGAAACATAGTAAAACCTCTTAAAAAAGGCTTCTCTGGCGACCACATTCATCGTATTGCTAGGAATAGAAAGAATCTTATGGAATTCCTTGTGGAAAGTCTCCCGGAATGCACATTATCCCATCATCTTACCTGGTGATAAGCGAGTGCCATGGAGACAGCGCCATGCATAAGCTCTGCCCACCAAATTGTGACCTGAACATATCAGAGTTAAATTAGGAAAATCCATCATGCTGACTACCTCATACGCAGAAAATTCAACTAGAAAATTATAATCTCCAACCTGCTGCTCCAAATCGATGTTTTCGTACTTAGACTTCCTAACCAAGTTGGATAAGAATAATAGGGGAAAAACGAAGGTGGCTCTTCCAATTAGAATGAAGCCCAACAATGTCGAGCTGACCTTGATCGATTTCCAGGACTGAAAATGAACGAAAAAGAATGGCGAAACATCAGGGAAATAGAAATTTGATTTCTGTATTCAATATGCAGTTGATGAAAAAATATTGATTCTATGTGAACACATTGCGATAAAGTTATTTCTACGAGAAGCAAACCAGAAGCTCTTCTCCAAAGAAACATTTAATCACTTCATCTGTGAGACTTTTCCATGTCAACTTCCAGATCATCGAACTGTGCAGGCTTTGTACTCCTTGTGAAATCAAATAAGTAGAGTTCACACTATATCTACAGCATGAGTCACGAGCCAGATTTAATGAGCTCGGAGTTGGATGAGGAGTATGAATTTTCTTTGTTTTTCTTGCACTTTTGGGAATAAAGCGAGCACTTTGTTTAGGGACATCCCATTGAGGGCTATCCTGAAGGAACAGCCACATCGATGTCAATGTTTCCACGCCCTGTAAATACCTGCATCCAGCAATGTGTCCAAACCTTTATCTGTCCATGTCCCCCAATTGAATCAAGTATCGAAACATAATTCGAAAGTAATTACTTATGTAAATACTGGGAAGAAATGGTCCACATACCTACAAAAAGAAAAGTGGAGAATTTCTAGTCATAAGTGGCGTTCATAGTATTCGAGCTTGTGAGTTATGTGTGGGATACGCTTAATCTTGTACCAGTCCTCGCCTGCATCTTCTTTGCACCTCTCCTCCAATTCTGGGCAACCTGCTATTTTTAGGTGACTAAGGGATGCAAGCCCTTGCATTCCTTCAGGTAATGATGTCAGCGAGGGGCACCGGATGATTTCAAGCTGTTGAAGTGATTGAAGGGCCTTGATCTCCTCTGGTAAAGCCTTCAGATTTAAGCACTTTTTAATAGAAAGATGCTCGAGATTGCTGACCTGCAGAAGCCACTGTGGGAGAGATGCTAGTTTGGGAACACCATGGATGTCCACGGACCGGAGACTCTTAAGTCCTTGCAAACCTAAGATGTTGTCGCTTTCACCTTTGCATAAATCGAGCTCCTCACAATTGGAAAAAGAGAGCTGCACAAGGTTCGACAAATGTTGCATGCCGTGTGAGAAGGAAGTTAACCGAGGACATTCACTGATGCCAAGACATTCAAGTGAAGTGAGACTTTGCAAACACTCCTCAGCGAAACAATCTAGAAACTCCATCTGCGAGATATCCATACTCTTCAACTTATTAAGGCCAAATATCTGATTTATCAACTCATGGTTGACCTTCTTCAGAACCAAATCCTCAAGATATGGAGTTGGTGGCATGGCTTTCAAGTTTTCACATTGACAGATCTCTAATCTCAATAGACTCGGAAATGATGATGTTGAAGTGGAGGAATAGTCTAACTCAATGGATTTCAATTCAGAAGTGGAGGAATGGTCTGACTCGATGTATTCCAATTCAGGGAGCCTCCAAATCTCTAAAGACTTGAGGTTAGGTAGTCGACCCAATTGAGGGAGATGTGTACATATTCTGCATCTCAGGAAGTGTACCTCAACTAAATTTTGCAAGGAGACGCTATCCATCATCCACTTTGGAAAGCTCCTACCTTCATATCTGTCGATTGTCAACTTCTGCAGACTTGAGTACGGCCTCAGTACATCTAATATATCTTCATCTATATTGCCAATTACTGCATCATCAATATCGAGAGAGCCCCATTTAAGTATCAAAGATTCCAGAGAATACTTTTCTATCAAGTTCGCCGCCCTGGATTCTACTAATGCATCTCTTGAGTGTCCCAAATTTTCAATGCTAAGGCTTCCACGGATGCTTTTAAGCCCATTTAGCTCCCTAAGTCCACAATAATTCTTAGCAAGAGCTTCACCTTTGGGCAAAATTAAGCGCGTTAGCCTATGCAGAGAACTCAATTGCCCTAGTCCGCGTGGCAAATAACCAAGGTTCGGACAATCATCTATGTATAGATTTCGAAGGCTGACTAACTTCCTTATACCCTTCGGCAATTCTTCAAGGGCACGACAACCATTGAGATTAAGTGTTTGCAAATTCTGCAGTCTCGTAATGGAGTTAGGAAGCATTTTTAGATTTTCTTTGCCAGAGAGGTCGAGATACGTGAGATGCTTCAACTTACAAATGGACCTTGGCACCTTCTCTACATACGTGGTATGCAGATCCAAGACGCGCAACCTCTTGAAACTTTGAATGAGTTGGCATAAATCTACTTCACTTGTTGGTCCTCTTGATCCAATTTCCCCATATCCAGTGACACACAGAAATGTTCTCAGGGGACTTGCTTTCAAGCATGAGATTGGAAGTTCACCCTTCAAATTGGAATTTAAACGATTAGATAAATGACGAGTTCTTTCGTGTATGGATTTTGTGTTATCCCATGCCACCCAACACTCGGTCCATGCAACTGAGCAGGCTAGATCATGCATCAAATCATGCATCTTGCAAGTCTCCTCATCTTCCCGATAATCTTGAAAGAAGTTACTCCATAGCAGATCCTCGAAATATTCACAAGCAATGTCTTCTAAATGCCGACTTTCATTTGATTGCTGGATAAATCCTTCTGCCATCCAAAGATCGACCAAAGTCTGCTTCTTTATCTCATAATCTTTGGGAAACAATGAACAAAACGTGAAACATTGTTTCAAATGTGAAGGAAGATTGTCATAACTAAGCTTAAGAATTGACATTATGCCGTCTTCCTCTCGAGACACATCTAGGAGCTCTTTTTCTTTGAATTGCAACCATTTGTGCTTACTTTTCTTAAAGAGTAAACTCCCAATAGTTCGAACAGCCAGTGGAACCCCAAAGCACTTTCTAACTATATCTTTACCAATAGCTAGCATGTCGGGATCTGGTATCTCCTCTTCTCTACAACAAGCCATTTGCATTAGTAATTCAAGAGATGCACTTTCATCTAAGCACTTGAGAAGATAAGACGGAAATGTGCCGGTGATTTTCGCAACCAAAGCAAGGCGTGTAGTTATAAGGATCTTGCTTCCTCTGGCACCTCCCAACAATAAAGTTTTCAAGCTCAGCCATGTTTCTCTGTCAACATTCCACAAATCATCTAAAACTAAGAGGTATCTCTTCCCATCAATCTCTCCCCTCAGTTCACTTTGCAACCTTTCCATCGCAACCTCGGTCGATTCTTTCTTCTTTGCACAAGCTATCATATTTTTCACTATTTTTGCGATGTCAAAGTCATCAGAGACACAAACCCACATTTTCAAGTTAAAATGTTTACTGACCATCTCATCATTATACACACATTGAGCAAGAGCTGTTTTTCCAAGCCCACCAATGCCAACTATCGGAAGGATGGAAACATTCTCATTCACGTTTGAATCCAATAAGAATTCTATGATCATCTTCTTATCATCATCTCTCCCTCTAATATCTCCCTCACGTATAAACGAATGTGTCTCTTCTCTCTTCCGCCACTCTCTCTCTACTCGCAAATCCACGGGGCGCTTGGCCAAGTGGAATCTCCTACCAGCATGAAGGGCTTCTATTCTCTCCCTCGCTGCTCTTATTTTGCAACTCATCTTCAGTTTAAAAGCAAGCTGGTTTGAACTTGAGAAAAATGTCTTTACCTCCTTGATCATTATTGTGTTGTGGCCCCTCAATTCTCGTCGTGTGGCTTCTATATTGAATTCTTCAAGCACATCTTGTGCATCATAGAATGCTTCTTTCAATTTCTCAAGCCAAACTTGGATTTGGCGACTTTCGTGGGATTGCTCCTCTGCATCGTCCAGTATGGCCCGAAGCATGGAGACAGTGTCCCTAAGCACCTCGAGTTCATGCTTGACGCCCCATAACTTTCCAACCTTATCTAGTGATTGAGTAACCAGATTAGTAATGATCTCTCCAGCCATGCTAACGATGATAGCTGCCGCCATTTTTGTTCTCTCTCTTTGTTTGTCTTCTCTGTGCATCAGAAGATATTAATCCAGTCAGTTCGAAGGCTAGAGAATTCTAGGGAAAATTACGAAATTTAGGCATAAACCATTTTTACGGATTCCAACGAGTCTTACACTTTTCGATTTTATCAATATAGTTATAAATCTTTACATGAAATTTCAATATAGTCCTTCATACTAATTATCACCTGCAATTAGTGACGTGGCGGTCAACTCATCGTTGACCATCCTACATGTTACGGTTGGCAATCCAACATGGACAAAACAACGCCGTCTTTTTACTTATTTATTTTTATTTATGTTCTTTTCTTTCTTTTTTCTTTTATTAACAACTGTTTATCATCTTCCATCTCGCCATCACTCAGCCAAAGCTCCTCCAGTGGTCCTCCATCGATGCCCACTACCGCCTAGACCTTCGGTGGCATTCGTTGACCCATGATCAACCACCACTATTACCTTGCTCGTCCGATCTAATGGCTCGAGCTCCGTTACAGCATGGAGTTGCACATCCTATTCATACCTAATAATGATTAGCTGATGGATCTCTTAACTCCCCCTTCCACATTAGTTGCATGTTCAACATTTATGGCTGCCAAGTTAATTTTATGTCATTTCATTTCTTTCTAATTCCTCCTTGTCCCACTAGGATTTCCGAAAGAAATTATGTGACTTGTAAGTATGTAAGTAACTAATAAATTTCATGCGATCAGTAACTTTCTACAAGAAATTCAACTTTCAGCTAATGAAAAAGTACTGACCTGTTTTCATGATTGCTAACGTTTTATATAAAAGGTAACCTTTCTAGGTTGATTCTTATCGTCCCATATATATATAAAGACAAGTTTGAACAAAACTGATGGGTTCTGTGATGTAATAGTAAATCTTATATAACATGTGGTCTGTAGCTTATTCACGGAATGAGTAAGTTTTTCCGTTAAAAAAATAATTACCGCCGACCCTGTTTAACAGAAAAATGTTAGGTATTGGCAAACAATAGTTAACCCTCCCACGTGGTCCAGAAAATGAAAATTTAAGTATATTTTTCTCAGCAGATGCATATAAAAATTTCGCCTGAAGGGGGCTAAAGAACAAAGCCCAGCTTTTTTCTGATGATATGCCCATTTTCCTAGTTTCATCACATGCTTTCCATAGAAGACAGTGCACGTTCACGTGTATGCCCAAATTGTTTACCAGAGACATCGAGTATTAAGTGTTACAAGATTTGAATCTTGAAAAGATGGAAAATTATTATAGTTGTCTGGCCAACTTCAACATCTAACTTCACGTGGTAAAGAAAATTTGTCTTCATCAATCTCTGCTTTTGCCCAGATAAAAAAGAAAGAAAACATTGTGAATGAAGAAGTATGAAACCTTTTCTGTGCAAAAAAGAAAAAATATTTTGGTACTGAAGTTCCATGCGCTGGGATAATGAAAGCAAGCTGATGAGGATGTTTTTCAACTTTAAATTTTCATACGTAGAAAGGTAAAACAGCTCTTGAAGCTGGCTAATCTTCCCTTTTGAACTCTATTTAGAATTATGGAAATCGGGACATGTTATATGTTTTCATGTGCCCAATTTGGAAAAGGCTAAATAGCCCAAATATGTAGATCTTGAGGGCCATGTTTACACCATAGAAGTCAGATCTCTAAATCCAAATAAAAGACGTTGATAGTTTCCCTATGCATTCTTTGCTTCATCGGGCTATTCATCTTCAGAAAAGCCCTCTGATTAGTTGCTACAAGAAAAAACGAACCTGGCTAATCGTGGGCTGATTGACAGCTGACCAACAAAGGCGAGGCCACAACCGGCGAGATCAAGAGCGGAGGACAGGAGATGGTGTTGGCAAGACCGAGAGAGAGAGAGAGAGAGAGAGAGAGAGAGAGAGAGAGAGAGAGAGAGAGATGAGATTGGGCAAGACTCCAGAAAGAGAGAGAGAGACCAATGGCACCGCTGGGGAAAGTAGAGAGACTAAAGAGGCTAGCTATGAGAGTGAGAACTTAAAGAAAGTAGCAAGGTTCTTATATATATAAAATATTTAGCATTGTTTGGCCTAATACCTAAAAAAAACCCCAAACTTTAATTTTTATCTTAATTATATCTTAAATTTTTTTTTATTTCATAAAAAATCTCAAATTTTTACTTTTGTCCCAAATCTACCACCGTTAACTTTTCCGTCCAATATTACTATTAATAATTATTTTAATATTATTTTTATTTTTTGGAATATTTTGGAATTTTTTTATTTTTCCTTTTCTTTTCTTTTTCCTTTCCTTTTTTTTTCCCTTCACCTTCAATCTTTGGCCGGTCCAACGACCGGCCAGAGGCGGGGGCCGACAAGGCTCGACCTCACCGGCATTGGGCGAGGTCGGCCTTGCCCACCCTTGGCGAGGTTCGTCCTCGCTGTGGCTAGCGAGGCTCGGCCTCGCCCAACACCGGCGAGGTTGAGCCTCGCCAGCGGCTGGCGGGGCCGAGCCCTCGCCAGCCACGGCGAGGATGAACCTCGCCAAGTGCGGGCAAGGCTCAACCTCGCCCAACGCCGGCGAGGTCGAGCCTCGCCGAACAGAGGTTGAAGGTGAAGGGGAAAAAAAAGGAAAGGAAAAAAAAATAATCGAAAAAATAATATTAAAATAATTATTAACGGTAATATTGAATGGAAAAGTTAACGGTGGTAGATTTAAGACAAAAGTAAAAGTTTGAGGGTTTTTTATGTGACAAAAAAAAGTTTAGGATATAATTGGGACAAAGGCTAAAGTTTGGGATTTTTTTGGGTATTAGGCCAGCATTGTTTTGAACTCTTCCAAACCAGATCTCCCAAAAGCTGGTTCCCAGAATTTTTACATTAGAGCTGACCGGTTCTCGTGTGAACCAATGTCGAATCGGCAAGTTCGGTTCGGTTCCGGATTGAACCAACCCGGTTGCTCACCCTTGAAAAAATATTACATTTGAGTTCTAAAAGCAAACAATATAAGGCTAATCCCTCGATTAGCGAAAGGGAAGGACCATCATAAAGCATAGAGTTCCTTTTGTCTAAATAAATTAGATAGCCCATTATATGAAATGAAAAGCCAATCATACAAAATGATTGGTCAATTGAAATCATTTAATATCACGTCTATTATCAAGCATAATATTATATATATTAGATGAGATTACAATGGAGATTTTTTTATGCTACATATTAAAAGTCAAATGTGAAAGACTTGTAGTAGTCATTATATTTCATAGAGGATGTGGCAGGAGAGGTAACTCTTCTTTGCAACTCTTTCAGCAAGATATAATTCTCCTTTTACCTTACCGACAATGTGTTTCAGGGCAATCACTTCAATTATGGTGGTGTTGCTGTTCATCCATGTATGATGTCTCTCTGGTGCATTTCTTCTTTTCATACCTTTTGACTCTGTGTGTCATCGTTTTGCTTTACAAAAACAAGAGAGTCACGGGAAGGTTCAGCGAAAGATCCTGACCAACCGGTCAACCCGCGGGTGGTGACGGCGATCCACAAAAACAATACCAACCGGTTGCTGAAGTTGCAGCCCAAAATCAACCTTGCCTATGCACTGTTCTCTAAAGTAAGCCTGACTTTTTGTCTGCAAGTGTTTGGCGCTACTTAGTTCGCACAATATACGTAATATATATAATTTTTTTTATAATTGTCATGGCGGGAAAGTGAAAAAGTTGTATGTGCTTATGCCATACGAATGCCCTCACTTTTCACATCTAAGTAAAAGAAAGAACAACATGCATATACTAACTATTCAAATTAATAAAAGAAAAAAAAAACCGAAAAAGTCGCACACAATGAGTATTATACAAAGTACTCGGCAAAAGTATCTTTAAGGTGGGGCTGAGGCCCGAGATCACAATTTAGGGTGCAGATTTTGTTGGTACGTGGCGAATTTCGAGTAGACAGCGTGTACAAAGACAGATAGGATGAGTTTGGTGGTGTACAAAGTCATACTGCTACATAATTGAAATGGCCAGAAAGCAACTTAACTCCACCATGGTCACCTATTAACATCACTTTGCGCTTTTATTTTTTTGTTTTTTTGTTTTGGTTTTGCGCCACTTCTGTCTCCTTCCTCCTCTGGATTTTAGAGATAGAGAGACCAAGCGCTTTTGGGACTCTAGATATTAAAAATCAAATATTAATTGGTCAATTGTTACTCATTAACAGCCCACCACCTCATTTATTACATAAAACTTAGGGAAAAAGCCACAAAAAACCCCAAACTTTGTCACTTGTGACACATTTACCCGAACTTTTTTTTGTGACACCAAAACCCCAAACTTTACTATTTGTGACACATTTACCCCAATGTACATTGTCTATGGGCATTTTCGTCTTTTTGCTTTTTCTTTTTTTTATATTTGTTTTTTCTTTCCTGCGAGGGCTCCCTCGCCGGCGCCGGGCGAGCCTCGCCGGCGTCGGGCGAGGCTCGCCCAGGCGAGGGCGAGGGTCGCCCGACGCCGGCGAGGCTCGCCCTCGCCAGATCCGGCGAGGGCGAGCCTCGCCGGCGCCGGGCGACCCTCGCCTGGGCGAGCGAGGGCGAGCCTCGCTCGACGCCGGCGAGGGTCGCCCGACGCCGGCGAGGCTCGCCCTCGCCGGATCTGGCGAGGGCGACCCTCGCCGGCGTCGGGCGACCCTCGCCGGCGTCGGGCGACCCTCGCCCTCGCCTGGGCGAGCCTCGCCCGACGCCGGCGAGGGTCGCCCGACGCCGGCGAGGGTCGCCCTCGCCAGATCCGGCGAGGGCGACCCTCGCCCTCGCTCGCCCAGGCGAGGGCGAGCCTCGCCCGACGCCGGCGAGGCTCGCCCTCGCTCGCCCAGGCGAGGGCGAGGGTCGCCCGACGCCGGCGAGGCTCGCCCTCGCCGGATCTGGCGAGGGCGACCCTCGCCGGCGTCGGGCGACCCGCGCCCTCGCTCGCCCAGGCGAGGGCGACCCTCGCCCGGCGCCGGCGAGGCTCGCCCGGCGCCGGCGAGGGAGCCCTCGCCGGAAAGGAAAAAAAATAAAAAAAAGAAAAAAGCAAAAAGACGAAAATGCCCATAGACAATGTACATTAGGGTAAATGTGTCACAAATAGTAAAGTTTGGGGTTTTTGGTGTCACAAAAAAAAGTTCGGGTAAATGTGTCACAAGTGGCAAAGTTTGGGGTTTTTTGTGGCTTTTTCCCTAAAACTTAATATAATCTAGATATTCAAGGAGGAACATTCCTTTCTTACACGGACCCAACAAGGAAACGTGGGAAATGATCCCTTTCTTTGCCTCCTCCGTTATCATTAACACGTTGACCCCCCCAAAAAAAAGTTGTCGTTAACACGAGAAATGAATTTTTTTGCATTTCTTTCTTGCAGCGACATCTGTATAACGTTACTTCTAAAAAAGTCCCAAAATTATATCTTTCATATTATATGGTGTCCCCAATTCATTCTGTCTTTTGCCACCGTTGAAGTATAATTTAATTAAAGTTTTTCCTGTTTCCTTTTCTATATTATAAACATAGATATATTGATTTTAGTAATTAGGTACTATTTATAATATTATCTCTTTTACTTACGATTTGATTGAGTATTACTCATATTTTTTTTTCGAATTTCGTTAGTGCATATCCTGGATTCATGAAATTAGATATTGCCTTTCTTTTTCCTTTGGACTTTTTTTTTTGCTAAATCTTTTTCCTTTGGACTTATGCGCTAGGCTCAACGCCCATTGACAGGCATAGGCTATACCTTACTGATCATTATGGGTTTTTTTTCCGCTGAACATTGCGATATTACGATTGAACAAATAATATGACTATAATTTCGAATGTGATGTTTCTCAATTAACAATTTATTTTAGATGATGTGGCTAGAGCATTTTAGTCATCAAGACTACTTTATTTCTGTTAACTACTGGCGTCTGACTTATTTTTCTGGAAATGATTTATTAGAATTTTACTACACTCTTGGTTGTTGACCTTGTGAATTTTGAGTATCATGGTTCCATGTTAGTACATGCACTTTTTTTTTCTCTCCTATGTTAATTGCATAATCGCAAAGGAGAATAGGACCAAGTTGTAAAGGCAAATTGCACCTCCAAGGACAAACACTCCATTTTTTCCAAGGCTTCGTTTTTGAGAGAGAGAGAGAGACCAGGCACTTTTGAAAGGGAAAATGACATAAATGTTCCTTGAACTTTGGCCTAATGCATAATATGATCCCTAAATTTTTAATTTGTTCAATGTAATCCCTAAACTTTTAACACATGTTTAATTTAGTCCCTAGACTATACAAAAATATTAAATGTTGTCCCTGGAATTGAATTAATTGAAGGATAACATTAGATATTTTCATATAGTCTAGGCACTAGATTAAACATTTACCAAAAGTTCAGGAATCACATTGAGCAAATTAAAAGTTTATGGATCACATTGCGCATTGGGATAAAATTTAGTAATCATATTGAACAGATTAAAAGTTAAGGGACCACATTTCACATTTGGTCAAAGTTTAGGGACCATTCGTGTAATTATCCCCTTTTGAAACTCTAGAAAATCAAATGTTGACTTATTAAACCTAAAGATAATATAAGTGCACCATAATAATGGATAATTAAAAGTGTTTAAATGACAAGTACTGATTGCAAAACATCCCACTTCATCAATGCTTCTTATATATATGTGTGTGTGCACCTAAGAAAGATTACATCCGATTAATATGTAAGGCAAGTCAATGTTCATATATTATTCTAGAAATATTTTATTAGATTAAAAGCAAAAAGCCACCAAAAACTCCAAAGTATGCCTGATGTAATATATTTACCCCAAATTTTTTTTGACAAAAAACTCTATATTATGTCCATTATGATACATTTACCTAAAAGTTTTTCTTGTGACATCAAAAATCCTAAATTTGTACCATTGTGACACATTTACCCTCCATCAAGTTTATGTCAAATGATTTTTCTAGCCAAAACGACTTCGTTTATATTTCACTTAAGTCATGTTGGCGCCATGTTAACACCGTTTGCTTTCCGTCGTCCATTTAGGTAGATTTTTAACATTGCACATTGACGAAATATTGACGAAGGATAAATATGTCACATAGATATAAATTTGAGATTTTTTGTGTCACAAAGAAAAATTAGGATACATATGTCACAGTAGGCATAATTTATGATTTTTGGTTATTTTTTTCCGTAGACTAAACGAAAGGTGAGAAAGGATGGAGTTTTGTGATAATGCGACTCAACCATTAAATGGCACTCTACGTAACTTTCCCATCATTGATAGATATGTATATATACATAGTTTTGGTTGCACAAATGACACATAATAGCTTAATTTTCTTAGCACTCGTTTGTTTTGTGTTTTTCAAATGCAAAATCAATTGTTTACTTTTTTGTTAAAATTAAAAATATCATTCAAATATAAAAAAATTAAAAAATATATATGAATTACGTTTGTGAAAATTTTACATGTTTCAGGCCGAAAATTGGTAAAAGTGATTTCGAAATA
Organism: Syzygium malaccense; assembly: GCA_031216405.1. Classification (NCBI taxonomy): domain Eukaryota; kingdom Viridiplantae; phylum Streptophyta; class Magnoliopsida; order Myrtales; family Myrtaceae; genus Syzygium; species Syzygium malaccense. Next base: position 12,986,104 of record CM062254.1, read on the forward strand.
AGATTAATTCAATTAAACAAATAAGGTTTTGTCGATATTTGTGAAAGCCTAGAGCTTGAAATCCAGACCATGTCATTGTCCTTTATTTGATGTGTCGTCTTTTTCCCTTTTCCTTTTTCGAAAAGACAACCAGAAAAAGTGTAAGATAAAGTGTTGGTGAAACAAAGCCACAACATTTCATTGTCCTTCGATTTGATGTGTCATCTTTTTCCCTTTATCTTACTTTTCCTTTTTCCAAAAGACAACCAGAAAAAGTGTGAGATAATGTGTTGGTGAAGCTAAGCCACAACTTTTCAATCCAGTTGGCAGACAAGTCAGAATCACCGTCCACTTACAGAGGCTACATCTATTACAATCACTCAAGCCCACCAACCGTCTTGTTGCACCTTAGACAACAAAAGCAGCACAGGGAATGCCTCATTGGCTGCACAATCTCTGGTGTTCAGTGGGCGGTATTAGCTTATGCTAGATCAGAAAATGTTACATTTAGGTTCTAATAGCAACCATAATAGAACTAATCACGCGATTAGCAAAAGGGGAAGGACCATAATAAAGCACAGAGTTCCTTTCAGTCTAAATAAAGTAGATAGCCCTATTCCAAGTAAAGCTCTAGTAGGTTTTAGAAAAAGTTATCCTTTCGAGGTATGGAAAGCCCCTGGAAATTCAATGTCCTCTCATCCAATAGCTCTGTCAGATTGCAGAGAAAGGACGTGTCCCAAAACTATTTCTCGTCTTATAGAAACAGCACTCAAAGGAAAAGTGACACCTCGATTAATAAATAAGCATCACATAAATAACAAGTGTAGCTTGTACGACAACATTGGCCGTCTATCAATATTAAGCAGCTTGTTCAGGGTATTAACCCAAACTTAGGAACATTAGGATTAAACCGAATAAGTTTATGGCATAGCAACTTGGACCTCCTATATCTGACTGATTCTGAAGCATCAGCAAATGGCATTAGAGCATGGCAAGATTGAATCACATAACCTTGCTTAAATTTCAACAAGAAAATGAGATCTGGCAGGAGGCGATTGCCGTTTATCACCATAAATAACGTCTGAAACTTTAACATTCATTTCAAGGCAGCATTTATTACACAGCTCTTGAAGAATTAACTTTCTAGCGGCACTTCAGGATGCCCATTGTCAAACCGTAAGGAAGTAGGTTTGCAGTTCTCAGCGATATGTTTGACATGAGGCTTAAATATACTGCTCACATTCAAAAGCTTCAACCAAATGTAAGTAGAACCACTCTTAGGTTCAACGGACCAAATACTTTGGTCCTTTAACAGATAAAGCCGCACCCAAACAATCCAAATGAAGCCGGCTCTCGGTACCAATCTCTGGAGGCATTTAAAGGGGCAAGCAAGAATCCACGGAATTACTTGAAATTCCTACGGTTATTCTTTCAACAAGTGGTTTGCAATCTCCGTCACCAAACTTTGCCAGATATTAAAGGAAGTTATAGGTATCAAAAGATATTCTTGGCTGGTGGATAAGTTTCCTTTGTCAAGACACACCAATAGATCTATATCTTTGCGCTGTTATTTGAAGTGCATCTTTTTGTCTAAAGGTGTCGAGCTCTTCTTAGTTGCACAATTTTCATAATATACAAATATTGGTACGAACTTTCATATATAATTTTTTATATTTTTTGTTATAGTGGAAAAGTAAAATGTTGCATGCTTCCGCTGAACACGTGTCCTCACTTTTCACATGCATCTAAGTAAAAGAAAGAAACGGTATTCGTATATCTACTCTTCAAAATAATAATAAAAAAACCAAAAAAAAGTTGCACAATACGAGTATTATTCAAATTTCTTCGCAAAAGTATCTTTCAGGTGGAGATTTTGTCGCTAGGTGGCAAATTTGGAGCGGACAACGTGTACAAAGGCAGATAGGACGAGTACTGTGGGATCCACGTGCATGAAGTCGTACTACTACTTAATTGACATGGCCAGAAAGCAACTTAACTCCACCATGGTCGCTTGTTAGCATCACTTTGCTCTTTTTTTTTTGTTTTTGGTTTTTGGTTTTGCGCCACTCCGGTCTCCTCCTTTGTATTTCGGAAATAGAGAGACCAACGGCTTTTGGAACACTAGATATTAAAAATCAAACATTAATCTGTCAATTGTTACTCATTAATATGGCCCACCACCTCATTTATTACATAACACTTAATGTAGGCACCCACCTCATTAATTGTACAAAAGCCCTCTTAAAGAAAATGTAAGTGCACAATAATAATAGATAATAAAAACTGTTTAAATGACAAATACCAATTGCAAAATCAATGTATATATGTATGTGCATATATATATATATATATATATATATATATATAAGTATATATTTAATGTTAAGGAAAGTGAGAAGAAATGAAGTTTTGTAATGATATAGCTCAACCATTAAGCTCCATTCTATCTTACTTTTTTATTATATATAATAGATATTAGTTTAGTAATAATCTTCTCAGCAATGCTCCCCACGACAGCTTCTGCCATTTTTGTTCTCTGTCTCTCTTTCTCTCCATGTGGAGTAGAAGATATTAGTCCAGAGATTTCAAGGCTAGAGACCTCTCAGGACATGTATCGCTAGTTTATGTTGAAGATGGGAATTCTCCTCAGCATAATAGTAGATGAAGCCCAAGTCAAAATGCATATGGAACCCACCGAGCTTGGGTCCGTGGAACCCGATTGGTTTGTCTAAAGACTTTTCGTGCTTCTAGTGTTTAATAGTTTGGCATGCTTGCGCGGGCAATGAAAATGCTGGTGTTGAAGTGACAGAGATATTTATTTCGCAGATTGGTTTTATCTGACAATTTCCGAGGCCAAGAAGCAAAGGAGAATAGGACCAAGTTGGGAAAGCAAATTGCGTCTCCAAGGACAAACACTTCATTTTCTCCCAAGGCTTCGTTCTATATTATTTTTTTAAAATGATGAAGGTCATGGTCTAATTTCTCGGGATGGATTTGCGGTATGACAAAGTTGGTAACAAAACTTACTTTATAAACCTAGGGAATATTAGTTTGCTTTGATTCGGGCATGGTGAGATGTGAGCTAAGATTAATTAGTAACTAATATATATGTGTAGTTATATCGATACATATGCAATACATGTTAAGCTTTCCATTAATATAGAAAGTTCTATATGTGTAGGTAACATAATGGATTTGTTAAACATTCCATTGCCAACAGTACACCTCTCAATTCAAAACTCTCCTTCATATTGTCACTTGACATTATTGCTATTGTTTTACTAAAACATTACAGCTTGATTAAGGAATTTCGCTCTCCTTGCCAATATGTCAAAATTATCTGCTTCCTATGAATAAATGCTCCTAAATTATTTCTTTCTTCCCTTATTTTTTTTCATATTCTCTAAACAAATAAATAAAACCGCCTTTAAGATCTCTCTTCCAACACTACGCAATACCAAAACTTGCACATTTATGTAATGTAAAATAATATATTTAGGCATTTAATGCATGTCACTCCTTTTTCATAAAATTTCAAAACGATTCCAATGTAGGGACAGAATGACCAACATACCCACGGTTTTTTTTCTGGCATATACAATTTGTACAAAATATTTTACCATTTCAATTTCCTATTGCAATCATATCAATTAGTTTGTAATATCCTTTGGTTCAAATTTGTCACTTTCCTTTATCAATTACTATAAGACAAGTCAATTGTCTTATCTTTTGAGTTTGGCTCTTATTTCTATCCCATAACATATTATTCGTCTAATTTAGCCCTATTCAATATACACAATCAAATCTTTTTCATTATAGAGACAAGAGAGTTACAGGAAGGTGTAGCGAAAAGTCCTGAGCAACCGATCAGCCAACGGGTGGTGAAGGTAATTCGCCAGTTCCCATAAAACCGACCGGTTGCTAAAATTGCAGCCCAAAACAAACCTCGTCCCTCTAAAGATATAAATTTCCTTTGTCAAGACACACCGGTAGATATATATTAGCACGGTTCTTTAAAGCTCAACTTTTTGTCCGCAGTTGTTTGGCGCTTCTTAGTCACACAATTTTCGTAATATATAAATTTTGGCACCTATTTTTGTACACGATTTTTTATAATTTGATGTATTCTTTTGCTGAACATATGCCCTTACTTTTCACGTGTCATTATCATACAGAGCATCTAAGTAAAAGAAACAACGATTTGTATAAACTATTCAAATTAATTAAAAACAAACCAAAAAGATTGCACAATACAAAGGCAGATAGAACGAGTACGATGGGGACCCACGGCAGTTCACTCATTAATGGCCAACTATTTCATTTATTAAATAAAACTTAATATAGACACTCTACCTCAATTATTGTACAAAAACTCTCTTAAAGATAATATGAGTATACAGTAATAATAGATAGTAAAAAAATATTTGAATGACATATATCAATTGCAAAACCTACTATTATATATATATATATATGAAAGATTACATCCAATTTAGTAAATAAGGTAAGTTGATGTTGATATATTGTTTAAAAAACGTTATCTTAGATTAAATGCGATGATTAAGTCTTTTTTGCTTTCTTTTAAAGCAATATGTCTAATTAATATTAAGGAAAATGGGAAGGAATGAAGTTTTGTAATGATATAGCTCAACCATTAAGCTTCATTCTATCTTACTTTCTCGTTTTATATATATATATATTGACACGCAATAAAATAGAACGATAGAAGGTAATCACAATCATCAAAGTTAGCCGAGTATTCTCAGGACTTGTATATTTATGCTTTTTAAAATGAAAAAACTAAATTTTAAAATGTTATTCGAATATTAAAGGATTTTGAAAGATTATGCATAAGTGCTGTGAAAATTTCATATGTTTTAAGCCAAATAAATGTAAAAACTGGTTCAAGACAAAGATTAGATTATATATATGTAGATATTTTGTCGAGGTTTGTCAGAGCGTGAAACCTGAAATTCACTATGAGCGGTACCATTTTCCTACGATTTGATGTGTCTTTTTCCCTTTGTCCTTTTTCTCTTGACTTTTCTGCTTTCTTCCGAAGGCAACCATTAAAAGGGTAAGAAGATCATGCGTTAGGTAAAACAAGGGCAAAACAACTAACAGTGTAAAAGCATCTTTTAGGTGGGGCAGCGATTAGACTTTGGGGGTGTGGGGGTGGAGATTTTGTTGGCACGTGGTGAATCTGGATTGGACATCGCGTACAAAGATAGATAGGATGAGTTGGGCCCATGGCTATGCACAACTGAAGCCGCCTTAATAGGGTCATGTGTAAGAAGTCGTACTGCCATCTACAACTTGAGGAAAGCATAATAATTGCTATGCGATGAACATGACCAAAAAGCAAGTTAACTCAACAATGATCACGTGATAGCTTCACTATTTTCTTTTTCTTATTTTTTTGCTTGCGCCACCATTGTCTTCTTCTTCGTCCTTCGCGTTTTAGAGAGCGAGAGAAACCTAGCGCTTTTGAAACTCTAGATATCACGTGAAACTTAATATAGGCACCCTGCTTCAATCATTGTACAAAAACCCTCGAAAAGATAATACAAATGCACAATGACAATAGATAATAAAAACTATTGAAACGACAGATACTAACTATAAAACTTCTCACGTCATTGATATATATGAAAGGCAAGTTGATATTGATATATTATTTTAGAAACATTCTATTAGATTAAATGAGACGATGAAATTTTTTCTACTTTATTATCAAGTAATATGTCTAATTAATGTTACGAAAACTGGGAAGGAATTCAATTTTGTAATGATGAGGCTTAACTGTTATCTTTCAATTATCTTTCTTGTATCGTAGTTGTAATTTCCAGATATGTCATTGTTGATTAAATTCTGGCATTTATCTTAACTGCAGCTTTCAGATTTTTCTCGTCAATCAAATTTCGACATTGTATCTTTATGTCACTATGTTTTGTTGTCAATTACTTTCTAGCAAAGTTTCGTGTACTTTGACGTTGATTAAATTCCATCGAAGCATACTGTCAGTTTCCTTGTGCTATTGTGAAACATCATATCCGAAATTACTGCAGAACTTGTGTCCTCTTATAAAAAGGGTTAATATCATAAAAAATTTCAAACCGGTATATATGTGATAAATTTACCTCAAACTAATTTTTTGACCAATAAAATTCCCAAACTGATACACTTGTGATAAATTTATCCTCCGTTATTTTCCGTTAAATTTTACCATCAAATTGTTGAGTTAGATGATACGTTGCAGTTAACGGATGTACCAGTTTAGGGTTTTACCTATTTGTTTGTCACAAGTTTCATAGTTTGTGATTCTTCGTGGTATTAATCTAATTTAACGGAGGGTAAATTTGTCACAAGTGTACCAGTTTGGTATTTTTGGTGGTAAAAAAATTGATTTTTGGTAAATTTATCATAGGTGTACCGGTTTGGGATTTTTCGTAGTATTAACCCCATAAAAAATCGAAGAGCAACTTTTGATTCAAAAATTATTTCATTGTTGAATCTGACAATTAGTTACTAACAGATGTACGTGTAGATAGAAAGTTGTATATGTGTAGGTAACATAATGATTTTTAACATTCTGATGCAAACACTACAACTCTGAGTTCAAAATTCTCCTTTATCTTGTCACGTGGCACTATTGCTATTTCTTTACCAAAACACTACAGTTTGAGTAAGGAAGTTCACTCTGCTTGCTAATCTTTTAAAATTATTTGCTTTCTATTATAAATGCTTCTTCATTATTTCTTTCTTCTGTTATTTTTTCCTATTTTCTAAATAAATAAAAAATTGCCTTAAAGATCTCTACCCATACTAGGCAATACCAAAAATTGCACATTCATGCAATGTAAAATCCAATATTTAGGCATTTTATGCACGTCACTCCTTTTTCATAAATTTCAAAAGGATTCCCATGTAGGGACAAAATGACCGACATACCCATGGGTTTTTTCTAGCATATACAATTTGTACAAAATATTTTTCTATTTCAATTTCCTATTGTAATCATATCCATTAGTTTGTAATATCCTTTAGTTCAAATTTATCACATTCCCTTATCAATTACTACAAGAACAGTTATCTCTCTTATCTATCCCCTAACATATTATTCTTCTAAGTTAGCTTTATTCACAATCAAATCTTTGCCGAATTTTCTTGTAGATGTTTTCTAATAGTACTTGCAAGACCTTAGCAATTCCGAGTTATGTACTAGTGACTTGTTAGGGACACTGAGCCAGGCAGACCTCATCACTACTAAGAATGCATTTCGAAGATCTAATAGCTGATACAGGCACAGATTCCTAAGAGATGGCTAGAGTACGCAAAGCATCTTTCAACGTCTTCGAAATATTGGGAGTCTTAAAAAACCAGTTCTGTTTCCAGTGTGAATACTTTGAGAACTACCAGACTAAGGAAAGTACCCTTTTAACCTATTTTTGGAGTATCTTTTGTTGTGTTGACACGTTTATTCGTGTTTCTGTGCGTGCTATGTATGAAAGACTAGTTGTAGTCATTACGTTTCATAGAGGATGTGGGAGAAGAAGTAACTCTTCTTTACAACTCTTCCATAAAGATGTAATTCTCCTTTTCCCTTACCAGCAATATGCTCGGGACTAGTGTCTCTCTGATGCATTTCTTCTTTTCATGCCTTTTGACTCTTGTGTCATCGTTTTGCTTTACGGAAACGAGTCAAAGGAAGGTTCAGCGAAAAGTCCCGAGCAACCGGTCAATATGCGGGTGGCGAAGGTAATTCGACAGTTCCCACAAAACAAAACCAACTGATTGCTAAAGTTGTAGCCCAAAATCAACCTCGCCTATGCACTGTTCTTTAAAGTAAGCCTGACTTTTTGTCTGCAGGTGTTTGGCGCTTCTCAATTTGCACAATTTTCGTAAATTATAAATATATATAATTTTATATAATTTTTTATAATTTTTGTTTTGGGGGGAAAGTGAAAATGTTGTGTATGGTTCTGCTAAACGAATACCCTCACTTTTCACATCTAAGTAAAAGAAGAACAACATGCATATACCAACTATTCAAATTAATAAAAGAAAAACCGAAAAAGTTACACGCAACGAGTATTATACAAAGTCCTCGGCAAAAGTGTCTTTAAAGTGGGGCCAAGGCCCGAGATCACAATTTAGGGTGGAGATTTTGTTGGTACATGGCGAATTTAGAGTAGATAGCGGACAAACAGAAAAGATGAGTTCGGTGGTGTACAAAGTCATACTGCTACACATAACAGAAATAGCCAGAAAGCAACTTAACTCCACCATGGTCACCTATTAACGTCACTTTGTGCTTTTTTTTTTTTTTGCTTTGATTTTGCGCCACTTCTGTGTCCTTCCTCCTCCTTTCGATTTTAGAGATAGGGAGAGCAGCCGCTTTTGGGACTCCAGATATTAAAAATCAAATATTAATCGGTCAATCGTTACTCATTAACATGCCACCCCCTCATTTATTACATAAAACTTAATATAGGCACCCACTTGATTTATTGTCCAAAAACCCTCTTAAAGATAATATAAGAGTACAATAATAGTTGATAATACAAAATATTTAAATGACAAAAACCAATTTCAAAACCAATGTATATATGTATATTCACGAAAGATTACATCCAATTTAATAGATAAGGTGAGTTGTTGTATTATTATAAAAACAGTATCTTAGATTAAATGCAATGATTAAGTTTTTTTTTGCTTTATTTTAAAGTAATATGTCTAATTAATGTTACGAAAAGTGGTAAGGAATGAAGTTTTGTAATGATATAGCTCAACCATTAAGCTCCGTTCTAACTTGCTTTCTCTTTATCGCGTATATATACATAATACAAATACATAATTTGGTTTCACAAATGACACAATCAAGTAGAACGAAACAATGTAATCATGATGATCAGAGTTTTCTTTGGACTTGCTTTTTTATGTTTTTTAAAAAGGCAAAAACAAAAATTTTAAAGCATTATTTAAATATTAAAAGATTTTGAAGAAATCATGCATAAATTGGCCGCCAAAAAAATTGTAAAAACAAAAATTTTAAAACATTATTTAAATATTAAAAGATTTTGAAGAAATCATGCATAAATTTGACTGCCAAAAAAAATGTAAAAACTTGTCCAAGACAAGATTAGATTCAAAATATATAGATAAAAATCTATTAACACAGCCCTTAGATAATTTGTCGAGGCTTGTGAGAGCGCAAAGGTTGAAATTCACTACAGGCGGTACTGTGGTCCTCCGATTTGACGTGTCTCCTTTTTCCTTACTTCTCCTTTCTCCCAGAGGCAACCGTAAAGAGGGTTAAAAAAAACATATTTGGCGACGCGAAGCAAAACAAAAAGCAGAGAGTAAAATGCAAGAGGCCCAGTAATTTCAGATTTCGTATAGATTTCACTTAGAGATGCTGTTGATACGTGGCAAAGCTGGATTGGAAAACGTCTTCAAATTACAAATAGGACGAGTAAACTGGAGTTGGGTCCCACAGCTATTCACTGAGTCATAATATTAGGGTTCATGTATATGAAGCCATACTGCCACCTAAAGCATGAGGTTGACAGAAGACGAAACATAATACTTGCCACGTGATTGACATGGTCAAAAAGTAACTTAACTCGATCATGATTAACTATTAACCATCACTTTTTCTTCTTCTTTTTAACTTGGTTCAGCACCACATCTATCTTCTCCTTCCTCCTCTGCATTTTTTTCTTGTTTTTTGGGTCTGTCTCCTCTGTGTTTAGAAGAGAGAAACCAGATGCTTTTGAAACTCTAGACATAAAAAATCAAATGTTGATTTATTAAATATCCCTCATTAATGGCCAATCACCCAACTTATTTCATGAAACTTAATATAGGCACCCTACCTCAATCATAGTAAAAAAAACCCTCATAAACATAATATTAATGTATAATAACAATAGACAATAAAAAATAATTTAAATGACGAATACTAATTACAATATATATATATATACACATGAAGGATTGCATCCAATTTAATGAATAAGGCAAATTGATATTGATATATTGTTTTAGAAACATTATATTAGATTAAATGATATGATTAAATTTTTTTCTACTTCATTATAATGTAATATGTCTAATTAATGTTATGGAAAGTGAAAAGGAATTGAGTTTTGTAATGACGAGGCTTAATTATTATCTTTCAATTATCTTTCTTGTATCATAGTTGTTTTAGATATCTTGTTGTTGATTAAATTATAGCAAGTCTCATAGACTCTTAGTTGCAACTTTTAGATTTTTGTCGTCGATTAAATTCCGATGTTGTATCTTTATATCACTACGCTTTGTCATCAATTACATTCCAGCAGAGTTTCATGTACTTTGACATTGATTAAATTCTGTTGAAATATATTTGTCGGTTTCCTTGTGTGTGGAATCACCATAAAACTTGTTTCATCTTATAAAAAATTGAAAAACAACTTTTAGTAAAAAATATTTCATCATTGAATCCAATTCCAGTGAAACAATTAGTTACTAACATATATGTACGTGTATGGTCATATGTAAGGGATAGAGATTTTTTTCGTGAAAATAGGAAGTTGTATATGTGTAGGTAGCATAATGTACTCATTGACATTATGATGAGAACACAGTTCCGATTCAAAACTCTCCTTCATATTGTCACGTGACACTGTTGCTATTACTTTACCAAAACATTACACTTTGATTAAGGAAGTTGACTCTCCTCGCCCACCTTATTTATTGTACAAAAACTCTCTTGAAGATTATATAAGTGCACAATAATAATAGATAATAAAAAATATTTGAATGACAAATACCAATTGCAAAGCCACATATATACGTATGTTTATGAAAGATTACATCCAATTAAGTAAATAAGGTAAGTTGATGTATCGTTTAAAAAACATTATCTTAGATTAAATGAGATGATTAATTTTTTTTTGCTTTATTTTAAAGCAATATGTCTAATTAATGTTAAGAAAAGTGGGAAGGACTGAAGTTTTGTAATTATATGGCTCAACCGTTAAGCTCCATTTTATCTTACTTTCTCATTATTCATATCTTACGTATATATGCATAGCTTGGTTTCACAAATGATACATAATAAAATAGAACGAAAGAAGGTAATCACGATGATCAGAGTTAGCTGAGTTTTCTTAGGATTTGTTTGTTTATGCTTTTTAAAATGCAAAAACTAAATATTAAAAGATTTTGAAAAAATTAAGCATAAATTATGTGTCTATATTTAGCGGTTGTGAAAATTTCACATGTTTCAAGCAAAAAAAAGTGTTAATGCCATGAAAAATCTAAATTGATACACATGTGATAAATTTACCATAAGCTAATTTTTTATCACCAAAACCCCCAAATTGGCACACTTGCGATAAATTTATACTTAAATAATTTTTTGACCACAAAAAATCTCAAAACTGATATATTTGTGACAAATTTACCCTCCGTTAAATTAGATTAATAACATAAAAAATCATAAACCGGTGCACCCATAACAAACAGAGGATAAAACCCCAAATTGAAATATCCATTAACTGTCATGTGATATTCAACTTAAAAATTTGATGGTGAAATTTAACGAAAACTACAGTTTGAGATTTTTGGCTATCAAAAAATTAATTTGAGGTAAATTTATAATGGGTGTATTAGTTTAGAGTTTTTCGTAATATAAACTTAAAAAAATGTAAAAATTTGTTCAAGGCAAGATTAGATTAATATATATAGATAGACAAGATAGATCGATGATCAATACAGCCCTTAGATATTTTGTTGAGGTCTATAAGAGCGCGATGCCTGAAATTCATTATGGGTGGTATCATTTTCCTACGATTTGACGTGTCTCCTTTTTTTCCTTTGTCCTTTTTTTCATGACTTTTCTCCTTTCTTTTTCCAAAGGCAACCATAAAAGAGTAATAAGGTAACGTGTTTGGTGAAACAAAGGCAAAACAAAAAACAGCGTAAAAGCATCTTTCAGGTGTGGCTGAGATTGGACTTTGGGGGTGTGGGGCTCGAGATTTCGTTGGCACGTGGTGAATTTGAATTGGACAATGCGCACAAAGACAAATAGGACGAGTTGGGCTCCACGGCTATGCACGACTGAGGCCTCCTTACTAGGGTCGTGTGTATGAAATCGTACTGCCATCTGCAGCTTGAGGAAAGCATAATAATTGCTACGCGACGGACATGACAAAAAAGCAACTTAACTCGACCATGGTCACCTATCAACTCCACTATTTTCTTTTTTCTTATTTTTTTTTCTCGTGCCACGGTTGTCTTCTTCTTTCGCCTCTCTGCGTTTTTAGAGAGAGAGAGAAATCTGGCACTTTCGAAACTCTAGATATAAAAAATCAAATGTTGATTTATTAATTGTCCCTCATTAATGGCCAATCGCCCAATTTATTACATGAAACTTAATATAGACACCTGCGTCAATCACTTTCCAATGATATGTTTCCCGACAATCACTTCAACTACAGTGATGTTGTTTATCCACCCCCGTTGTCTCTCTAATGCACTTCCTCTTCTTTCTTTTTTTCATTATGGAAACAAGAGTGTTGCAAGAAGGTTATTTGTCAGTTCCTACAAAACTAATCAGTTGCTGAAATTACATCTCAAAACAAATCTCGTCTCTCAAAAGGTACGAATTTCCTTTGTCAAGACACATCAGTGGCAGTAGATGTATATCTTTACGCTGTTCTTCGAAGCTCGACGTTTTTGTCCACAAGTGTTCGCCTGCTTCTCAGTCATGCAATTTTCATAATATATGTTTTGTTGCGTACTTTCGTATATGACTTCTTTTATAATTTAATGTATGCTTTTGTTGAATACGTGCCCTTATGTTTCACGCATCATTATCACATAGAGCATCTAAGTAAAAGAAAGAACGATTTGTATAAATCAACTATTCAATTTAACAAAATAAAGAGAAAAAAACAAAAAAGGCTACGTAATACAAGGAGAGATGGGACGAGTACGGTGGAGCTGAGCCCCACCGATAGTCATTGAGGCTTTGTATGAAGACGTACTGGGATCTACATCATGAAGCGTAATAATTGCCATGTGACCGGCTTGGTCAAAAAGCAAACTAACTCAACCATGATTAATTATTGACCGTCACTTTGCTCTTCTTTTATTTTTTTTATTGGCTCCGCGTCACGTCTGTCTACTTCGAAGCCCTTTGGAAACTCTAGAAATCAATAATCGGATGTTGACTTATTAATTGTCCCTTGCTAATGGCCAATCACCTCATTCACGGTCTAAAACTTAAAGATAATGTAAGTGTGTGGTCATAATAAATAAAAGAAAGTATTTAAATGATAAATACTAATAATAGCAAAACATCCCACTTCATCATAGCTTCCCGTGTGTGTACACAAGAAAGATTAGGCTCGTTCATATATGTACGGCAAGTTGATGTTCATATCTTGTTCTAGAAATGTCACATTAGATTTCATGGAAAATAAATGATAAATAATTACTTATATGGCTTGAAATAATTAGTAGGTGAAAAATATTTCAATTATCGACAACAATATATATCTAAATATTTTCATAAATGTTAAAAGTATTTTCGTTCTTTTATTTTTATAAGCGATATAAGAATCATTTTTTCTTTGAACTCTTTTTCTTACATAAAAAACTTCAAATTATGCTCACTGTGACATGTTTACTATAAAATTTTTCTTGTGACATCGAGATCCTGTAGCCATGTTTGTGATACACTTACTCCCCGTTAAGATTTGATCATATGATTTTTCAATTAAAACAATATCGTTTTTATTTCACTCAAGCCACGTTGGTACCATGTTAACACCGTTTGTCTTTCGTCATTTATGTAGGTCGATTTTTTAATGGTGCTCATTGAAAGATTCATTATGGAGGATTAATGTATCGTACAGGTATAAATTTGAGATTGTTGGTGTCACAAAAAATGTCTAGGGTAAATATATCACAGTGCTCATAATTAGAGATTTTTAATGGCTTTTTCCCTAGATCAAACGAGATGATTGAGCTTTATTCTACTTTATCGTTAGTATAATGTCTAATTAATTTAAGAAAAGTGAAAGAACGGAGTTTTGTGATAACGTGACTTAGCCATTTAACTGCACTCTACCTAACTTTCCTATCATTGATAGATGTGTGTGTGTGTCTATATATATATATATATATATATGCATAGTTTTGATTTCACAAATGACACATAATAGCTGAATTTTCTTAGCTCTCATTTTTTTTTGGTAAGGAAAATTCATAGCTCTCATTTGTTTGTGTTTCTTAAAACTCAAAAACAATGTTTACTTTCTTTTAAAATTCAAAATATTATTCAAATACAGAATATGTACATAATTTGATTTTACAAACAACACACGATAAAATAAAATGAAAGAAGGTAATCCTGATAATCAAAGTTAATGAAGTTTTCTTAGGACTTGGTTGCTTTTTAAATTAGAAAAACTAAATTTTAAAATGTTATTTAAATATTAAAAGATTTTGAAAAAAATGCATAAATTACATATCAAGGTCTAACGGTTGTGAAAATTTGACAGGTTTCAAGCTAAAAAACTTGTCCAAGATTGTATTAGATTAAATATATTATTTATGAACACAGTCGTTAGATATTTTGCTGAGATTAGTGAGAGCGCAAAGCTTGAAGTTCATTGACTACGTGTGATGTCATTATGTTCCGATTTGACGTGTCTACTTTTTCCTTGTCCTTTCTTCTTTACTTGTCTTTTTTCCAAACGCAACCATAAAAGGGTAAAGATCACGTGTTGTGTTGGTGATTCCATTGGTTGCTACATTGACGATTGTATCTTGGACAACGTGTATTGACACGTATAGGATACAACGTGTACTGACACATATAGGATAAGAACGGTGGACTTGGTTTCCACGACTATTCACTAAAGGCCTAGCTAGCGGGGTCCACGCCTATGATGCCATGCTACCCACCATCTACAACAAAAAGACTGACAGAACAGGAAGCATAATAATTGTCATAGCCAAAAGCAACTTAACTCGATCATGGTTAATTATTAACCATCATCTTATTCTTTTGTTTTTGTCTTTTTTTTTTCTGTTCCACATCTTTGTTCCTTCTTTGTGTTTTAGAGAGAGACTAGCTCTTTTGAAACTCTAAAAATTAATAATTAAATTGTGACTTATTAATCATCCGCATTAATAAATGAGCTTTCTTTTAGTCGATTCCAACACGATGATACCAAAATTGTAAAGATGAATCGATGGGCTTCAGCAGCTGAATAATGTATGATCTCGATAATCCATTCTGGGTACTTCAAAACTAAACCATGACCATTAATCTCATTCCTCGTGTTGGTCTTCCCATGTCGTCCTATAGTGTAATTGTCACCAGCTAATTTTCACACGAGAAAAGGGAAGTGACATGGTCTGTCTTTCAAGAGAAGGACAAAGCATTAAACCAATCTCGCCACGTACCAACTATACCAACAACATACACATTTGGGCCGAAAGCTCACACCAAAAGAATATAGCCCAATAATCCACACGTCAAGGCTTTGTATCCACCATTTTGTTTTTAAAGCTCTTTGCAAAGTTAGGCCATTCCGACTTGAGTTCAACTATGTGAAATGGAGATCACCAGCTTCAAGTAGGAGCACACAACGTTTTCCACGCATCTATGGTGCGAAAATATGTTCCAAGTTCTAATCAGGTCACTCCAAATTGCTGCAATTCAAGGTAAACATAACTTATGACAAACAGTCGGTAAATGATGTTGATTGAAGAGATAAGTGGTGATGCGTCTCGTCGCTCTTTAGGTGAAGGTGCAATGACAAAATCACATTGGAAGAGAAGTGACTTGAGACGTGAGAAAGATACAAAATGAAATATCCGCGCTCATTCAAGGGTTTAGGTCTAGCAAATTTTGATGATGAAATTTTGTTAGGTGGTAGATTTTAATATTCCAAACCAAAAAGGGAATTTCGTAATGTTGAAAAGTAAAGTAAAGATCATCTGGATTATTTTGAGAAGGCAAGGAGCGATTGTGGGAGGTAATTATGGACGTAGTCTTGTATAGCGCGGCTCGGTGCCTTCTTATCCTCCTAGGATTGGCATTTGCCATTATCACCCAAAACTAAAGAGAGAGGCAAGAGGGTAGACGGTGACGCTGGAGGTCCAAGGTTCACTGGGGAGTGTCCTTCATAGCCGGAAAACCACTCTCAATGGCAACATCCATGGATTGAACTGATTTTGTCTTTGACTTCGAACTCCCGGAATTTGGCATTGCATGATTTCGACATTTCATTTGGAAATTATACCCTTCCAAAGTTGCGGTTGCAGGCCTGTAAAAAAGAGTAACTTTCTTGCATAAACACAATCTATTTGGATTACTTTTTGGGTCGATCCTTGTTACGAAATTGTAGTATTACATGAGGTATTTCCAACGACACAAACACCACTTGATTCAATTATCCGTAGAGTGAAAATTGAGTGCTCGAAGCTGGCACCTCTTGTAATTTAGGTTTTGACAAGCGTAGTTCCTTCTAGCGGCTCCTGCTGTCCATCTTGAAGTCGTATTGCAACACCGTTTTCTCCATTAAACTCAAATGCGAAGACTAATATGTTATGTGAAATTTTCATGATTTTTGAAAATATACAAATTTCTGTTATTACTCAGAAATTATGAAAATTGTGCAAATTATGGAACATGATTTTCTAGACATCCAAAAATTTTCAAGTCGATCTGGTTAGTTCGAATATATTGGTTGTGAAAAATTCTAACTCCTTTGAAAAGTTCGGTGCAATTTTTGAAGAAAAAAAGCTAGCATGCTCAATATTGGATATATCTAATTTTTTTAGGTTTTCTAAAAAGATAATATAAGCTATTTTCTGCAAAGAATGATTATTTCAGATGATTCATAGAGTCAAATATTTTTTGGGTCATGTGGTGTGTGTAGGGGCCACAGACTTGAAAACAAGCCTCGGAGGGCATTTATGTAATTTTTTTGTCTTAACGGGCATTTCAGCTCAAGTGCATTCGACCATTGTTTAGGTATGGAGGAAATCTGAGATTGAGTTGTGTGGCTTGAATTAGCGATTTATCGCGCTAAGTAATTTCTACCACTTTCATATTTTGTAAAAATTGCATGACATAATTTACTAAGAAAAAGCTATACTGTGATGTGACTGGCATGTATTTTTAAAGTATACAACTAGATATTATTTTATGGCACGCTGTTTTGGAAAACTCGATTCAAGCATTGGATTTTTCGGAAATATTTTAGATTGAAATGCTATTTATATATATTTTGCATGTGTGGGCGCACGGACCAATATTGTTTTGAGGCTTAATCATGGCCAACGTGATTTACAAGGTTTATTTATAGCTTATGTGATATTTGGAGCTTAACCATAGCAAATAATATTTTTGGGCCTTGTCAAGGGCGTAGTGCCACCTCAAGGTGAGCAAACGAATCACTAAGGGAGCACAGATAGTTCCTCTTATGAGGTGATGCTCACAATTGGTTCAAGTTTTCCCAAACCCTACCGATTGCGATTTTGGTTGACTCGATTAATTATGCAAATTTTGTTCTTTTTTTAGGAGTCGCCACTAACCTATTTGAGACTAGTTGGAAATCAAGTGAAACGAGAAAGATCACTTTTGCAAACCAGAGATTCGGGAACATGACTTGATTACGCTAAAATCTATTGAGCGCCCAGTTTTCGTATCTTTACTCATTATTTTCTAAACGTGCTTGATCATGCATCCGTGAAATTGTGCAGTTATATCCATCAATCACTTAATCACATAACTACGTAATCACGCAACATTGCAAAAAACGAAAGTAAATGAAGTACGGAAAGATAAATACCCAACCGTATGGAAAAAAATTAAATAAAGCCTCGTTATTACGCCTGGGATAGGAACCCCATGAGTGGTATCCTCAGCTAAGCATGTGATTACTCTAATCTATGGAATGCAAATTCTCGCAAAATGCCTAAGTTGGATTAAGCCCTAAATTTCATGAACGTATTTTTTATCCTTCTCATTATTATTCAAATTTTTTTTGCTAAGCATCTAAATGGCACATCTAGCAAATTTTAACCTAAATCTATGGGCGATGATATGGTGGAATGATCTTGAAATCGATAACAATGTGGAATAAACATGCTCCGTTTCTTATCATCATTTTTACATTATAACTATGAATTGTCCATCCTAAATGCATGCTGGACAATACTAAAATAAACAAAATGAATCAGAAATTGGCAGTCTTCTTCGAATATCTCTATAACGGAAATGCCGCTCAAAACGAGCAGTTCCGGTGAAATGTTAGCCCATGAAATACGATTATATAATAGTGCAAACCTAATGCACCTTGACGGGAAGCGAATGGAAGCGATCCGAATCATACAAGCAAAGAAGGACATATATATGGATCGAACTTCTGAAATGTAGCCCATTGTTCTAGACATATATGACGTATGGATGCTCCAATGTTGTGAACACAAAACATACAACGTCCATCCGGATGATGCAAATCTATAGGAAAATCTAGATCTTGTTACCTGCGGACAAAAAACAAACTGGGCACAATCTTTGCTTCTTTTTTTGGCTTCACAATTTTTTTCGTGATTTGCTTCACGACTTTCTTTGAACAAGAGCTGCACCAACGTTGGCAAGAAAACTCGTGCAATGATTCATTGGTTTCTAAAACTTGGCCATGAGATGCGATGAAAAGGAAACGACGATATACCTGTCCTGAGAAATGGAGGCACCCACGTTGTTGAGTAAATCGGATGATCGGTCCAGGCAACGCGATGGGACGACTTGGTTGCCTCTGGATGACGGCCTGCTGCGTTTCGGCGTTGGGCTGGTATTAACCCAGCTGCGCATCAGTCACGGATAGGGCTGCTCTTGAGGGTGACGACTGAATGACGTGGCCAGGCTCACGACGGAGAGGAGTTGCGACTAATGGAGGAAGAGAGGCATCCTCTCTAGCTCGGCTCAACATGGCCAAATGATGAAAGAGCCGCCAGAGTGGGAGCTCGAGAAAGATCCGGAGAATAAGAGCGGAGCTCCTGATCGCGTACTGTGCCTTAATGGATACGGAGTCTTGCGTCTATGCGAGAATATCTACGGAAGATCCAAGGAAAATGACTGCGGAGAGAGTCGGAGCTGCAGCTGGGCCGTCTGGTTTGCGGTGGCTGAAGGAAGAAGAACGGAGAGAGGGGGCCGTGCTTGTCGGTTTTCCAGCAGCGAGAGAGAGAGAGAGATAGAGCAGGGGTGTCGCCTGAAGGAGAAGAAATTCAGAGGGAACCATTAGGAGCTTCAGAGAGAGAGAGAGAGAGAGAGAGAGAGAGAGAGAGAGAGAGAGCAGGGATGTTGTGCGCCGGTGATATCATTACTCCATCTTCTTTCGCTTCGTGACGTCTATCCGCCAGCCACCATCTCAAAGGCCATCCACTCAAAACTCACGTACACGGCCACAGCACAATCGAAGCAAACAGAGAGCAAGAGACGCGATAAACAAACCGGTGCAGACCAGTGTAGAGGTTGACACTCAGCGCCATCCCTCAGACGTTTTTCACGGGCGATCACCATTGACAGTCACCGGGAACATTCCGAAACACAGAGTAAAAAAAGCAACAAAAAGATGTGTTCAGATTCAATTGAGATAACAATGAAATGTAAATGGAATCAAAGCTTTGCGTTACCAAAATGATTAATCTGCACCAAAAGGCCCTCCGATTGCGCAGAAAATACGCTATTTCGTAACAGTGTCTGAGAGGTATTTTAACAAACAGTTTGTGTGTATTCAGAACATTGAATCTGTTCACGAAATCAAAGTAATTTTTCCATCTAAAAACAATATCGTCACAGATCATCAGTAAAAACTCCATATTCTCATTGATTTATACATGAGTGATACGAACGCGACTCGGTCTTGTATGTCGCAAAAACGACGCAGAACAGGGGGTGATGAAGTTACCAGGTTAACAAGACGAGATGAATCAGCAACCGGAAAATGGATTGACGAACGAAGCGTATATGATGTTGACAATCGAAATCAAATCCAGCAGAAATAAGTCAAGCGAGATCCGAGCACTTCGGTCTTCTCGGTAGGGAAACAAAGCAAAACAGAAAGGCCACGGCGTGGAGTTAAAGGCAGCAAACGGCGACGGCGGCAATAGCTATTAGTCACCTGAATTCGATGAATAAAGTCTGCAAAGTCAAATAAACCAGCGAGATCGTTTCGTCTATACTCCCCGCAGCTTCAAAAAAAAAAGAAAAGATAACCGATGCTCCGTTTTCCGATCCTATTATAGCCGACCTCAAAGCAATCGGAGATGGAGGTGCGACGGTCAATGGCGACGATCGGCAGCGGCGGACAGCGTCCGGAGGGCGACGGTGGACGAAAATCGATGAAGGAGCCTCTGAAAATCCAGGAAGAGACCGAGAGACCAGTGTTACCGACCGTACCGAAATCGGAAACCAAAGGAAGGTAGAGTGAACTTAAGCTTTTGTGGCGATCGAACTACGAAGAACTGTAATTACTGATTTTCTAAAAAGTATATAAATTATATTGTGCAAAGAATGATTGTTTCCGATGATTAATAGAGTTTAAGTAATTTTTGGGTCATTGTGGTGCGTATTGGGGCCATGGACTTGGAATCGAGCTTCGGAGGACATTCACGTAATTTTACATCTAAAAGGGGCATTTCGCCCAACTGCATTTAGCCATTGTTTTTTTTTTTTTGGTAAAGTGCATTTAGCCATTGTTTAGAATTACTAATTTCTATTAATGGCATTGAATCATGTTTAGGGGCTGAGGAAATTTGAAATTGAGTCGTGCGGCTTGAATTAGCGATTTATTGAGGTAAGTAATTTCTAAAATCTTCTATATATTTTTAAAAATTACATGATACGATTTGCCAAGAAAAAGCTATATTGCGATATGGCGTATATTTTTAAGTATAGAAATAAATATTATTTCATGGCATGCTCTTTTTGGATCAAGCATTGGATACTTTTGAACCTATCACGAATATTATTTGGAAATATTTTGAGCTAAAATGCTCTCTCTCTATTAAATAAATAAATAAATATATATTATATATTATATATATTTGAGGCTTAATCAAGGCCGACATGATTTATAGGCTTATTCATAGCTGATGTGATTTTCGGGGCTTAACCGATAATACTTTTGGGCTTCGCCATGAGGAAGTGTGGCTGTAGGACTTTTTGACCTTGAGTTTGATATATATATATATATATATATATATATTACATGGGTTTATCGTATATTTACGTAATTTATGATTCATTGGAGTAAGCAGAATGCTTGTTACATGGAAAAATGTAATGAATGTGATCGTCTTGTTACATGGATGCATACTTGTTTCCAAAGGTACATTATTCTTTGCTTGATCCCATAGAAGTGGTGTCTGTCACTTACTGAGCTGTGGTTTTCTTCTCTCATTTTTACTACCATTTCAGGTTTCGAACATGAGAAAGTTTAATCAAATGCACATGAAGAGTGATTTAGGAGCGGCATTGGAATTTGCTGAAGACTATTAGAGTAAAGTTTATCAAATTGGATTTATGCATTTCTTGTAATTGGTTAATTCATGATTCACTAGACTTTGTTATAGTTATCAAGGTTTTGCTTAGTCAATATATATTTCTTTAAAATCACTATTTTAGGTTGAAGGCTTGGTCCTTCATATTTTAAAAAAAATGATGGTTGGTCATTTCCTAAGTTCTCGGTATATATGTGGGTTCTGACAACTATTAAGAGAAATGAAAAAGATCGTGAGTACTTTCTGGACTGCATATGCAGATCGATGCGCTATGGGGACTATGAACGGACTCGACTCATACATTTATAGTTCTCTATGTGTTATTCGCAAAGGAGACTGAACTTGCAGTTATGTCAACAGTTTTTTGAATTGAAAATCCTCCAAATTATTGAATTCCTCTGGTATGATAAGATAAAATGCAAGTTGGCCTTTGGAAGCGATAGTCTCCGTACGATAGGGATCTGGAGTGTCGCACTCCTTTAACTCAAAAGGAAGTCAAAATTGCTAAATAAATCAGAATCCCTACAATTAGTAAATTCAAAGTTCGAAAACGTGCATGAGCCTTTGAAAAACTAGAGGCATGCTTTGGATTCTTTGTGATGGTCCCAAGGGTACGTCACCAAAGTAGGGGAAACCGAAGTTTCCGATTGGGGCGGCCCCGCCTGTCTAAGTGTATACACCCGGTAAGCTAACATAATGCGTTTCTTATTTTAATGTGCCGGTGCCCACACGCCCAGCCATCTTAATTGGAGATAAAGTTTTTCTTTTCTCTCTCCAAGAAATACCTCTGAGTTTTTACGTTCCAGAATTCGGTCGAAGCAGTTTAAGGAAAACTTGGAGTTATGTCAAAAGTTCTTTGAATTGAAAATCCTCCAATTTAATGAATTACCTCTGATATAATAAGATAAAATGCAAGTTGGCCTTTGGAAGCAACTCTCTGTACGATACGGGATCTGGAGTGTCGCCCTCCTTTAATTCAAAAGAAAGTCGAAATTGCTAAATAAATATCCCTACAATTAGCGCATTCAAAGTTCAAAAACGTGCATGAGCCTTTGAAAAACGATTACAGAGAATTTTACATTGAGAATGTATCTAAGCTACCTTCTCCATCATTTGTGTAACACAACTCTAGTATATTAAAGCACAGATTAATAGGTGAACTGTTTGTATTATGAATTTGTGATAATAACTGTTTTTGATTATTTTATTACCAAATTGGATCTGTTAATAATAACTTTAAATTATGACAAGCCTTATATTTCTTTTGCTGTTTACTTTAACCTTCTATCACTTAGCTCGTTATTTAAGAATGTAAAGTTTGTACTCAATAGTATTCATATATCTAGAGTTTGCCTGCGTGGCCCAATAAATTACAATTAATAGAATTGTTTTTGTACTAGGGATAATACATGAATTTTGATTTGTCAGGCCACATTTGAAATGGGACAAATACACAACATTTAGAACCGCTTAGCTCCGCCGCTATTGCTCTGCTGGGGTTGGTGACTAGTTGGAGGCTAGGGTTTTTTGAAAAAAGGGTGAATTGGTTTTTAGAACTTCAGGTTTTGTCTAGATATGGAAAGTGTAGATTTCAAAAAGTGGAGATGCAAATTGATATGGATGCAAAAGCAGAAGATGATTTTCCCTTCAAAATTTCCCTTTTATTGAAGAGTATTAACAAACTTTTGAATACAATTTGCTAATACCTTTGTAAATTATTAACTTCATTGGCAATATTGTTTTAAAATAGTAAAAATGAGTTGATAATCTACTTTTGACTTTAACTTTCATAAATTCCTTACCTTGTTGCCAACCAACTACCATAAAAGTGGGTTTACATTGGTTGCCTTGCCAAACCTTGGTAATATTGAAGTGCATGTTGGTAAGTGAGTATAAATTGCTAAACCTCTTTGTATGTTACCAAAGTAAGAATTTGGTATAATGCTAAATTTCTAAATTGGCTGATAACTTACTATTGATCTTTGCATGTTAAATTTCTTACATTGTTGGCAACTTATCGCCTACCTCGATAACTTACTAATTTGACTAGTAAAATTTTGTTTTTAATGGTTAGTTTCTAAAGTGGTTGATAAATTATTACCCTTAAACTGGCCCAACTTTTGTGACTTTGTCAAATCCTAAGCATCTAGATGGCACATCTAGCAACTTGTAACCTAAATCTATGGGCGATGATAGAGTGGGAATGATATTAATGTGGAATAAACATGCTCCCTTTTTTATCATCATTTTTACATTATAACTATGAATTATCCATCCTAAATGCATGCTGTACATTACTAAAATAAACAAGATTAAACAGAAATCGACAGTCTTCGAATATCACGATAAGGGAAATGTCGCTGGAAACGAGCGGGTCCAGCGATTTCGTAGCAAAAGAAATGTTAGCCCATGAAATACGATTATATAATAAATGCAAACATGATGCACCTCGACCGGAAGCGATTGGATGCGACTCGAATCATACAAGCAAAAGGATGTACATTATAGATCGAACTTTTGAAACTAGCTCATCGTCCTAAGGCATTTTACTTCCAATGACAATGAAATGTACGATAGAAAAATCCACTCGAAGTTTCACTATCTCAAAGTAAAAATAAAATTCTTTATGCAAAGAGGTGAGAATTCACATTATCGCACGATTGCTATGAAAAAAATAAGAACGACTTTGCTAGAAACCTTCTTCACACTGGACTATCATGAAATTGTCTTAGCATATATGACGTTTGAATGCTCCAATGTTGTCAACACAAAACATACACCGTCCATTCGAATAATACCAATCTATAGGAAAATTTAGATCTTGTTACTGTAGACAAAAACAAACTGGGCTCAATTTGCTTCAATTTTTCTTTCTTTTTTGGGTTAATACCACCAAAAATCCCAAACTAGTACACTCATGTCAAATTTAACTCAAACTAATTGTTATTTTACAAAAAATCCCAAACCGATACCCGTGCCGCATTTACCTCGTATTAATTTTCGAATCACAAAAAATTTGATCCGGTACACTTGTGCGATATTTACCCAAACTGGTTTGTGTATTACAAAAAATCTCAATGTTTAAGATCAACATGGCACAGGTGTACTAGATTTGAAGTAAATATGGCATGAGTATACCAATTTGACATAAAAATCAATTTGTCAGAAATGTGTCATGTATGTATCAGTTTAGGATTTTTTGTGATACAAAAATTAATTTCTGTTCAGATTTTTAGTGGAATTAACTCTTTTTTTTTGTGCTTTCCTTCTTTTCCTTTTCGGCCCCTCACCTCATATATATACAAATACAATGAGTTTCTCACCTCTTCAGACCTACCTTGCTCTATTTATTTTTTTAGTTCTTTCTCAACCCTCTCTCTTTTGTCCTACTCTTCTCACCGATCTATCCCCCGCACACAATTTTCACTTGCACGAACCTCTTCATTCATTCTTTCTTTCTTTATTTTCTTTTTGTACTTCCTTTTCTGTTCTCGATTTCTTCCTTCTTTATTTACTTGGGCCTTCTTCTTCTTTTTTTCCTTTTGCACTCCCACGATACATGAACAACTCTCTGTTTTTATTCACTATCGACGGAATGCCTCACTATTCTCTGTTTTTGCTCTCTATGATTGTTGATTGTCGTTTTCATTTCGAAAGCTCAGCATCGTTAAGCACCATCACCAACCAAAAAAAATCCACTAAACTCAGTCCTTAATTTTTTAACAACACTTTCAATTGAACAAGAGCTCCTGCATCATTGAGTAATTTGGACGATCGATCCGGTAACGCAATGGGACGACTTGGTTGCTCCTCGACGACGGCCTGGATGCATGTCCGTGATGACCTGGTATTAAGCTAGCTGGGCGTCAGTCACAGACTGGGCTACTCTTGAGGGTGATGACTGAATGAAGGGGCCAAACTCAACTCGGCTGAACGATGGAAGAGCCGCCGGAGTGGGAGAGCTTGAGAAAGATATGGAGAATAAGAGAGGAGCTCCTGATGGTGTATCGTGCCTTATTGGATTCAAAGTCCTTGTATGCATGGGAGACTCTCTACAGAATATCTAGCGAAAAGACTTGCTTGTTAACAATTATGATGCCAACATTAGACCCCTCAGTTCGAAACTCTTCTTCGTATTGTCACATGACATTGTTACTATTATTTTCCTATGACATTGCATTTTGACTAAGGAAGTTCACTCTCCTTGCTAATCTCTCGAATTTATATGCTTCCTATGAATAAATGCTTCTGCATAATTTCTTTCTTTCTTTATTTTTGCCTATTCTCTAAATAAATAAGAATTACCTCAAAAATTTCTTCACCTACTATGCAATACCAGAACTTGCACATTTATGCATAAGTACAATCCTATATTTATGCATTTTATGCATGTCACTCATTTCTCATAAATACCAAAAGGATTTCATGTTGGGGCAAAATGACGGACATACCCCTCAATTTTTTCTTGCATATTACAATTTGGACACAATCGTTTACTATTTCTATTTCCTATTGCAATGATATCGATTAGTTTGAAATATCCTTTAATTCAAAGTCAAACTTTTCTTTGTCAATTACTACAAGACAAATTATTTCCATTATCAAGTATGGTTCTCATTTTTATCTCCTAACATACTCCTCTTCTAATTAAGCTCTATTCGGTATATACAATCAAACTTTTCATGAATTTCCTATTTGATCATACTATTAACTGCCTCTAACTTTGAATCTAAAGCTTTTTTCTTTTTTTACATTCTTTATCAATAGCTAATAGATAAGCTTTCTATCGTATTGATTAGCTGCCTCTATCGTACTTTTACATTCTCTATTAATTGTCACCAATAATCATTAGTCATGCACTTTACATGTCTACTTTTCGTTAAATTGTTGAAACCTGAATTTTTGCTGACTAATTGAATATGCATTTTCAAAAGAATTAATAAATAGAGAAGAGAGAATAAAAAGCAAAAACAATAATGACAATAATGACAATCCAATTCCAAATTCATAGACGACAACGCTCAAATTGGTGAAATCCAATTCCTTTAAGAAGGGCGAGCTCAATGATCATCTTCTTCCGTGGAAGCTTTCTATTTTCCTCAGAGAGATCAATCAAAACCAGAGCGGAGATGGTGGAGTTGTGCGAGAAGCGAGCGAGAGGCGACCCGATGCTGTCCGGACGCTGTGATCGTGAGCACTCGGCAGGAGAGTTGACGAGGGTCATCGCAAGAGTGACTGAAGCAGAGACTGATTCGCACAAATGGAGAGAGCCACTCGGCCGGAGAAGGAGGACTGAAACGTACCTCAAAACGCACAGCAATTGGAGCCAAAAAGGGCCTCTCTCTCTCGATCCTCTGCGTGTTCCCGAAGCTTCTCCGCCGCTGATCGGCGCCGGAATCCACCGCTTACCTCGCCACATCCGTTGCTCTTCCAATCACCATGTTCTCGCCCTTGAGCTTCGAATCTCTGTGCGCTCCATCAATGAACTCCAGTTTATTATTGAACCCAAGGAGAATTTCTTCTACCTTCGACAACTTGCAGCCTTCGAGCTTTCCAATTTTCATTCGAGCGTGCAAGTTCAGAACATCATTCCATTTCCGCGTGCAAAAATAGAAACCGAGAGAGCTTTGTTGTTGCTAGCGCTAAAATTGTTCGCGTCTGAGATTATGTTAATAACTGCGATTCAGTATTGATGATCCCGTGCTGATTGGGTTGTGATCCTCCCTATGGCAGTGCTGCATTGTGCCATTTGATCGAATGCACATCAAGTGTTTGGTGAAATGCCTGAGTCGTATTAGTGAAAATATGACTTCGAATCTGACTGTCATCATCTTTGTCTGCTTGATCGATTCACTCCGTACCAGTTGTATCGGTTAAGTAAACCTAATTGATATTCACTTTTGAGTTCATTCTTGAACGTCTCGGTCTTTATAGAAATGTTGATGCGCTGGATTGTAAATACTCGGTCGATGGTCGCTGGTGCGTTCATTGAAGCATAGACTGATCGTGTAGACTTAACACATTGGAGCGCAGATCCCATTTGCCGAACATATCTTTTTCTAATAGGGAATTTTCTCCGGATCATGTCTTCTCGGTGAATGAATTCCGAATCTTTACCCGGTGTGTGTTGGCATTGTGGTTCATTTCTGTGCAATTTATACGCGAATGAAATTCGTCTGTCGCTAGGGTTGATAACTAAAGATTGCATGCCTCAGCAGATAAAAAGCTCCGAAACAACTTGGGGGGAAAAGAAAAACAAAAAGCGAGTTTGAAGTGGGGGTGATCACTCTGTTGCTGCACCATTGGAAAGGGTTTAAGCCACGCACAAGAAGTAATGATGATTAAGATTTGATATCCAAGGCAGCTCATTTTGATCAAATTTCAGAATCTTTATAATTCCATTTCGAGACATCCGGAAAAATTGAGACGGACTAGTCTTACTAATAAGTTGATGATGGAATCGATTCACAATTCGGAATTCGTATGTAAGCTTGTGTTTCGGGTGAGATCAAGTATGCAACCTAATGTTTTGTGGCACATGTTATTTTGTGGGTGCTTTGATCTCGTGGAATGAGCATAGGCGGTATACTTGGTCAATCTTTTAGGGTTCGAGCAATGATGGAAGTAATGTAATGAAAAGTGAAATCTTTCTGATGTACAATAATGGAGGTTCGAAACTCCGTCGAAGAAACCTGTACAGGTAACGATTTTCATTTTCCTTCCCAAGCGCTCGATTCTCCATTGCACTCTCGAAGCTCTCTCGCGCACGACTCATCATCGTTCATGTCAATCAGTTCAAACTTGTCAGGCGTGTGCGGAATGCTCGCTTGTTCTCCGGCTTTTCAGGTACTGAAGAAGGGCTCGAGCGTCGAAGGAACGTTGAAGAAGTCGGTCGATCCAATCACCGTCTCTGAAATTTCGGACATTAATCGCGATGATGAGACTGCCGAGGTAAGGATTTGCTTCTTCTTGGAAATTTCCGAATGGGTACATCGTTTGACTGATTAGGGTGATCTGCGTGAACTTAGCCGCAGCGGAGGTTTTTCTGTTGCAAAATGGTGATTCAGAGAAATATGCTTGAGGTTATGGTCATCTTTCGCATTTTAGCCGTAATCAGTGTCTGCCTAGGGGAAACATTTTCTGTTAATGCTGCTGTACGACCACAACATAATACCAACTCAGGATAGCAAGGGGAAAAAAAAAGAAAAAAAAGAAGAATAGGCAAGGAAGGATTGGCCTGTACGGAATTGATCTTTCCTTACCAAATTTACATTAATATACCCGTACTCAAAGCATAAATACTAAACAGAGAAGATGTTAGCATGGCGCTGTGAAGATTTGGCTAAAAAATACTCACTTCTCTACTCTTCACTCATTCACACACATATAAGCACAAGCACTTGCCAAACATCTCATTGCTCTTTGTTTTTATTCCTTCCTCTTACTTTTCAATGTTAGTTCATGGCAAAGAAGTAATCCATCTAAGTTAAGACCTTCCAGGCTCTCAATAGATTCGAGAGTAAGACATCTCTCCTCTTTACCCGGTCGGAATTCACCAGTCCATGTACTTTGCACGATAAACGGTTCTACCTTCATATTATTTTTAGACAAAATCCCATTATAATGCAAGCCAATAGACGCATTTGCCTCTTGAGAAATTTGATATCCCATCATATCAATATGAAAAGCTTCCCTGGCCACTATGACGAATAGGGATCAGTGCAATTGAGAAATCCTCAATTAGCCCACGTGACAGCTCAAAGGAAATTCATGAGTGTAATCAAATTCGGAAGCGCAAAATTATCAAGCGTCGTTAAAGCGATACCAAATCAAGACCACAACACCAATCAGCCGAGCAAGAGAATACACAACCAGCAAACATAATCTCAATCCAGCGAATATAGTTCGTCAGATGGCAAAAAAATGAACTCGTGACCCCTTGGGTATACATTACTTGTGGCGTAAGTCGACATGCTTTGCTCATCTAGATATTTGATTAAAACATGCCAGGATGAGGCATTGTAGCGTGGTGACGCCTTGGAGGGCCGTGGACGATGACAACGATTCCGTTGGTTACCGGTCCTACTGCTAAGTTTGAGACTGCTGCCACGACCACGACCACGACGAAGACGAAGCGAAGAGCCTAATGCTGCCTCAACTTTAGATGAGCCAAATGCTGCCTCACTCACCACCATCATTGCTATTCAACAGTATTCACTTAGTGCCCACAAGTCTCATATGAGGAAGCACTTAATCGAGTTCGCACAGTGTTCGATGCTAATCGCATTGATCACATCACCCGGTTAGCGATATTAGGATATCTATTTGATTCTGTATATCTCTTGAGATTATGCATATATTTCTTTCGATATTATAAATCCTTGATTGATTTAGATTTGATATTATGTTTATCCTGTTACCCTAATCGATTATCTAATAAGCCTATAAATAAGCTCTTTATGTACTTTTTTTAATATATCGAAATATATATAATTTCTCACATTGCTCTGATACCATAAAAGATTTTAGTGGAACTACAACCACAGTTGGTTATGGTCCCATAAAATTTCACAGAGGTTGTGGTTGCGGAGAAGACGGCTCCATAGGAAGGAACTTCGGTCCGCGAGGCTGATGAAACCCGGAGCTCGAGAGTCATCCTGCTGTGCTGCGTGTGTTTTTTAATTTTTTAGTGCGTAAGCGTGTGCCCCCGTGACGTCCCCTCCCCGAAGGAAGAAAACCCAAAAAATTTTCCCTTTTTAATACTCCCACATATATATAAAGACGAAAATGCCCCTCTGGTGAAAATCCGATCTTGCTCACGTGAATATGCATGTGCGTGAGTTATCATTTTTTTTATTTTTTTGGCCGCACGTATGTGTGTGAGTTAGTTATTGAAACAAACGAAAATTTTGTTACAAGAGAGAGAAACCTCAAGATTTCTAGAAGCTTCTAAAAATCTAAAAAAAATATCATAATCCCTATTTTGGGAATTGATTTTTCTCCAAAAAAAATGTATTGCGATATTGGCTAGTTTAGAGGATTATGCTGTTATTGGCCTTCGTATCTGCGCCTTGCCCACCTTTACCAAAAATACCATTTCAAAGACTAGTTCAACATCTTTTTTCCCGGGAAAAATTTGGTGTCTTATTTATTAGTTTTAGTGTAGAGTTATTTTTAACATACAAATTTGTTATATTTGCCCCCAAAAAGAATACAAAGTAGTAGAACATAAACGGAACTTACAGAATAAATTGTCGCTATTGTGTTTTTTATATTAGATATGTTAGAATATCAAAATATAAACCGTGACTTCATATAATAGTTTATGCTTTTACAACACTAGACTATAGGTAGCCCCACAAAATGTATAAGAAAACTTAAACTTTTAAAACAGTCGGCAGTGATTTCACGAAACCTGCAAAGATATGTTAAATTAGGTAGAGCCTAAATTATTAATAGAAAAAACGTAACACTTATCTACTTGGAGATTTTTGCTAGGGCAAACCCTTAAAGACGTTAACAGACGTTTCTGCTATTTCATTAAGCAATGGAAACAAAAATGTCCATCCAACGCTAACACAGGGACATAAAGTTAAAACCTTAATGGAAGCAAACAAGAAGCCGCTCTCCAAGGACGCACATTATCACTTCATGTACGGGAGTTGTCCCGTCGACTTCCAGAGTTCGTTGGACTGCTCAGATTTCAAACTGAATTTACAGCACGAGTCACGAGCCCAGGTTGACGAGTTTGGAGTGGGATGAGAAGGAATGCGAATTTTCATTGCTTGTCTTGCAGCTGTGGGGATATGGCGAGAACTTAGTTTAGGGCCATCCTGAAGAAACAACATGGATGGTGATGTTTCCACACCATGTAATTGCCTGCATCCATGATATCTGATTGTCCAGAGCTTTCGCCGATCTCTCCATACGTCCCCTGAAGGCTAATACAAGATGAAGCCTAAATCAACAATTCAAATGGGATCCGCCAAGGTTGTAACTCTCGTCCTTCGATCGAGTTTCCGAAAATCTTGTGTTTGAACTTGTTCTTCGGTTGCATGTGGCAAATTTAATTTGAATGAGTTGTTTGCCGCACTCGGCGTCTTATCCTCTAAGGGAAGACTTCAACTATCAAACAAGCTCGCAATCGCAAAGATATATACACACACATAATGGCTCCTATTTGTAATAACACGTTTTTTTTTTTAACCTTTTAAAGTTGCTTTCATAATCCAACCTCTCTTTTCTCTAGCCTCTCCTCTAGCACAGAAGTGGACTTCGCGATCGATTGTAATGCTCAAAATCTTTCTTAGCAGGTGAAAAACTTATATGTTAAATGCTACCGATAGCATATGTCTAAAGAAACAGGTTCTCCGGTCATAACATACGATTGTAGAATCACCATGAGATCGAGCGTGGTAATAATCATGATAAAATACGTCTTTCCATCCGTTAGAATTGGCACGAATAGAAATGTAATCATTCCATTAGCAACTTCGAAAATCGGATTTGGTCGTTATAAATTTTTAATGCTCGACTTATTACATTTCTCGGCCATCCACGGGCCGACCTAGCGTGGGTCTGGAAGTATTGGCATTCAACTCAATTTACAATATGCCAATACATCATGTGGGCTCGTGATCTTCGAATTGACCATCCAAGGGAATTTAGAGGTACATGTGCTAAATTAAATATGGACGAAATTTTACTCGAAGGACAAAAAATCCCATCGTTAAATTTTTCGTTCATGTAAGTCTTCACGTTTGCCACGTGACGAAGTTTATTGTTTGATTGTAGACCATGTGGCAAGTCTTCATATTTGTGAGGTGTGCGAAGTTAACTGTCACGTTTCAAGCATGTCCGCAAATTTTGATTTTCATTCATAATAGATTGTGCCTAAACGCAAAAAGGACAAAAAAAAAAAAAGGCAACCAACATTCTGTTTTTTGAATTCTGATGTAATTTTGAATCTCTATAGACACAGTCGCTTACACTTTAAAGTTCTCTCTCCGATATTTCCTGCCGGACAACTCGGCGATTCGGCGCTCGATGCCCGTTGCGGCGTCGACCTTTCGTTGTTTCGCTGTAGTAACAGGCCAAATCATTATAGGATGCTATGGACAATTAAACGGATGTGAGTTGGTCCCCATTGAACATCTTAGATTAGCCCTTTTCATTTGAAACAATCGAATGTTTACGAGTCTCGGACTCTTTGAGTTTTCTTTAAGCAAGTGTAATACTCTGTTGTGTGATCTAGCTCTCGCCAATCATGAAATTCTTGTAACGATATTCCTGTACATGACTAAGACTAGAATAACTGCAGTTTGTTGAAAAGTAGTCATTAGAATTAACCATTCTAATTCTCTGTTCCATTTCTTGTCATTCAGGTTGATTGGACTGGGATTCTCCCAAATTTCCAAACATTCTAGTTTTTGGTTAGTTCACGATTCACTAGACTTTGTTATAGTTATCATCCAGTGAAAGGTTTTGCTTAGTCAATATACTTTTTTAAAATCACTATTTCTGTTGAAAGCTTGATCCTTCGTTTTTTTTTTTGAAAGAATGGCCAGCCATTCCCTAAGTTTTCGAAATGTACGTGGGTTTTGACAATTATCAAGAGAAATGAAAAAGATCGTGAGTATTTTCTTGGTATGCATACGCAGACCGATGCGCTAAGGGGACTATTACTTGAACGGACTCAACTCGTACATTTATACTTCTCTACGGGTTCTTAGAACAGCGTAAAGGAGATTGAACTTGGCGTTATGTCAAAAGTTCTTTGAATTGAAAATCTTCCGATTTAACGATTTTCGTGTGATGTAATCAGATAAAATGCAAGTTGGCCTTCGAAGCTATAGTCTCTGGACGATGGGGGATCTAGAATGTCGTACTCCTTTAACTCGTAATAATGTCGAAATTGCTAAAGAAATCAAAATCCCAACAATCAACGCGTTCAAAGTTCGAAAATGCGCATGAGCCTTTGAAAAACAAATGCAGAGAATTTCCAGACTATGTCGGTTTCAAACGTGCCAGTTAAACACCCGCGATTAATCTAAAAGAAGCCATTCTAGCTAATAATCTAGTAACTAATAAGATAACTGGCAAATGATAAAAATTACTAAGAAAGTGTTCATCACCTAATGATTGCTGTAGCATCAAATGAAGTTATGCATCCTTTTGAGGGCACATAGTTATATTGACTTCACAGGACTTACATGTTTTAGTTAATTGAATATTTAACCATCTAAATATATTTAATTAATTTTAGATATTGAGGATATGTATAAACTAGCTTATCTATCATTCGTGCAATACATCTCTAGTATATTAAAGCACAGATTAATAGGTGAACTATTGGTATTATAAATTTGTGACAATAACCTTTTGTGATTAGTTTTATATATCACCAAATTGCTTCTGTAAATAAATACTTTAAATTATGATAAGCATAATATATCTTATGTCGTCTACTTTAACCTTCTATCACTTAGCTCCTTATTTAACAATGTAAAAATATTACTCAATTTTTTTCATATATCCATAGTTTGCCTGTGTGGCACAATAAAGCAATTGTTTCTGTGCAAGCGATAATACATGAATTTTGATTGTTCGGCAACATATGGGACAAAGAATATACACGCGGCCCATTATAGAGCAATAATAAGGGAAGAGCAAAGTTAGATGGATCAAAGCTGGGCCCAAATTCATTCCCAGTTTTAGGACTGCTAGCTCCATCGCTATTGCTGTGCTGGGGTTGGTAATGGTAAGTAGTTGGAGCCTAGGGGTTTTTGAATGACAGGTGAATTGGTATTTAAAACTCGAGGTTCTGTTTGGAGATGAAAAGTGTAGATTTCAAAAAGTGGGGATGCAAATCGATACGGGTGCAAAAGCCGAAGATGATTTTCCCATCAAAATTTCCCTTTTATTGAAGAGTATTTACATACTATCGAATACAATTTGCTAATACATTTGTAAGTTATTAACTTCATTGGCAATATTTGTTTTAAATAGTAAAATGAGTCGATAATCCACTTTTGAGTTTAACTTTAGTAAATTCCTTACCTTGTTGCCAACTAACTACCGCAAAAGCGGATCTACATTAGTTACTTTGCCAAACCTTAGTAATATTGAAGTGCATGTTGGTAAGCGAATACAAATTGCAAGACCTTTTTGTATGTTACCAAAAGTAAGAATTTGGTAAAATGCCAAATTTGATAACTTACTATTGAACTTTGCATAGTAAATTTCTTACAATTGCAAAACCTTTTTGTATGTTACCAAAAGTAAGAATTTGGTAAAATGCCAAATTTGATAACTTACTATTGAACTTTGCATAGTAAATTTCGTACATTGTTGGCAACTTATTACCCTGAAAGTGAGCCTACCTTGATTAGTTACTAGTTTGACTAGTAAAATTTTGTTTTAAATGGTTAGTTTCTTAAGTGGTTGATTGTGACATTCTGAATTTTAACCCATTTTCGAGATTTACGAAATGATTATCTCATCAATGCACTTTCAGTTAAATCTCACTCTGAATTGATTACTCATGGAAGATTAACTGTTAGGGAATGACTAGTTAGGAATTAAGTATGCACGACCTAAGAACTCGACTCTAGATTAACACTTCGATCATAAGGATTGACGAGGAGATATTTTGAGCCATTATAGACCGATCCAAGGATGGTTATGAAATAATTTGCCAATATTATACAATTGGATCGCAAGTGATTCTGATTGGCTATTGTATGAATTACGAACGTTTCTAAACCAATTTCTAACGATCGTATTATTCGGAACTAGTGATTAACTCTCGCAATTACATGACAACCGAGGTCACCATGGCTTGAGTAAACTTAAACGTGGTTTAATATCGAATCAACCACGAGTTGATTACGCGTAACTCCGAAAAGCCGCCCGTTAGTTTGAGATACACTAAAGTTGCAATTGATCGATTTTGGCCATGAATTGGAATTCGAACTTGGGTATTGAACTTACAAGGATATCAAGACTATTATTTTGGACGTTGCCTCATTAAACTTGCTTAGTTATCGGTTTGCTCGGAAATTCTTGGAAAAGTGAAATTCGGCTCGAAAATTGGAAAAGACCCTTCTACCTCTTAGTGTTCTAAGACTGCTTGGTTGAGTGGAAAGGCATGTTAGTCTTTGTACCCCTAATATGGCCGAAATTCCTTGGACAGATTTTCCCTCATTGCTTTTGTTATTTTCTTAATTGTCCTTTCTAGAAACCTTTTCAAGATGCAACCTTAACATTTGAATCTTAACTTGGGGATCAAGTATAATCCTAGCCCTTGGTTTGGATGATGATATTCATCCCATTCTCTCTCCCTTCTCTCTTTCTTCCATTTTGTGTCTAACTCACTTTCACTCTCACTCTCACTCATGCCCCCACCACATTGACTAGCCACCACCGTCCACCACCAGCACCATCACGCCACCACCACCTGAGCTGCCGTGGACCACCGTGAGCCACCACCACTTTTCTCTCTCCCTTGTTTGGCTGCAACCACCTCACCGCCACCTTCACCGACCAGCCACCATCACGCCTCCATCTAACCCTCATCTCGTCGTGAACCGCCACCCCTAGCCGCCGTTCACACCGTGTCAGCCACCGTTCGCCGTTTCGCTGCTCGCTATTTGTCGGAGTTGCTGCATCGACCGCCGGCTATTACTGCTGGTTTAGTTGACACTTTGGCTTAGGATTAGCGGTAAGTAACTTCCTAAACCTTGATTAAGTTGATAGGTGACTAATGGACTAATTTAAGGGCTGATTAGTGATTAATTGTAGGCTAATTAGTGGCTAATTGTGGACTAATCAAGAGTGGATTAGAGGCTGATTTGTGATGTGAGTTTCATAGTTAATCATGTGGTTGTAGTTAATCTTGATTGTTTGATGTTAATCTTATGGCTAAAAATAGTTGATCACGGTTGATTTTGTGTGATCATTAATCGTGTGGCTTAGAATGGTTGTGATTGATGATCATGTGGCTAATTAGTTTAATCATGGCTGATTATTGGCTTAATGTTTGATCGTGTGGTTGTGATTGATGATCATATGGCTAATTAGTTAAATCATAGCTGATTATGTAATTAACGTTTGATCGTGTGGTTGTGATGACAATCATGTGGCTGAATTGGATAATCAATGGTGAATCTTATGCTTGAAGATTGATCATATGGTTCAAATGTTAATCATGTGGCCAAAGTTGATGGATCATGGCTAATCAAGTTGGTCTTAGAGTTTAAACATTGATCTTGTGGCTTGTTAATGGATCGTGTGGTATGGCTAATCTTGGTGAATCATGGCGAATTGTGACTAGATAATGATGTTTGATATGGATATGAGTGCGATTCATGACATGTTCATTTATAGGATTATGCACGTCATAAACACTCTGTATTGGCTAATTA
Organism: Syzygium malaccense; assembly: GCA_031216405.1. Lineage (NCBI taxonomy): Eukaryota > Viridiplantae > Streptophyta > Magnoliopsida > Myrtales > Myrtaceae > Syzygium > Syzygium malaccense. Next base: position 13,023,087 of record CM062254.1, read on the forward strand.
AGAAAGATGAAAATTGGCAATGAGTGATTGTTTGAATGCATGGCCATGACAAGTTCCATCTAGGCGGAAGTTCTAGACGATGCCCGGCGGGAGTTCGGATGCCATCTAGGCGGGAGTTCAGATGCCATCTAGGCGGGAGTTCGGATGCCATCTAGGCAGGAGTTCTAGACGTTGTCGATTGCGGTGGAGGCCAGATCGATGCTCCTTATTGAAATGCTGTTTGGTACCCGGTGTACCGGGGGATGTTCGATCCCAAACGTTGCCGCACCCAAAGTAGCGGGGCGATGCTTGATTATACCGGAAGACCGGCGGGGGTTCGGTGTGGCCCAAGGAGTCATTAATAATCTGGACAACTACGAGTGTTATTTGCATTGGAGAATACTTTGTGTTCAAGGGTGATATTTGAGCATGTTTGGATTATTAACTGTTAATATGCATGTTTATGCAATGCCATGATTTGTTTGTGTTTGGTGAGTACGTGTGGTATGGCGATACCGTTGAGTGTTCGTTAGAACATTTATTATGAATTGCAAGTTGGTTGTGCCAAGGAAATGTTATTACTATTGAGTGACCATGATAGTTACGATTGCATGATTAGGGTGATCCGGAGGTACGTATTACCCTAAGTGAGGCTTAGGGAGTTTACTTATCGAGATTTATTCTCATTATTGTAATTTGAACTTTTCAGACCCTCGACCATGAACATGAACGACCCTCTGCAACGTTTTGGGGTACTTATGGGTATGGAGCATATGTTGACGGAGTACCCGATAGGTGAAGATAAGGTGCATATTAGACATGCTAGTACGATTTGGGTGGATGAGGGCGAGGCGTATTGGAAGCCTCATACCTTTTTGGCATAGTTCTTTAGAGATAGGGATTTGTCCTTTGGTCCACTCCGTGGATTTGTTGGCCCCTCGGATGATGGGATAGGAGAGTGGAATCTCATGGATATTGTTCCCCCTGACGGAGTTATTACCAACCCGGATACCGGCCCGGAAGACTTAGACCCCGAGTTGGAGCCCATGGAGTCTGACCCCGAATTGGAGCCTTTGGAGTCGGGTCCTGAGATGGATAGTGACATGTCTAATCTGGGGACGCTGCCGGGATACCATGAAGATGATTGATGGGTTTAGGGATCATGTCTTTTGGATGCCCTTTTTTGAATAGAGAAGTTAAGTAGATCGATCCTCCGATCATTATTGAGTGTGTGTGGTTCGCTGTAGAGGCCTTTAGTAAGGCTTGTATTTGGTGCCGTTATAAGTAACGTTATGTTTATATAGTGGTTTGTTGTTATCTTCAATTGTCACTCTACTATCCCGTTTATTTGAATGTTGAATGGAATGTTCGAGTTTGCGTCCGCATGTGTTACTCTTTCGTTCGTTCGTATTGGGTTGGCGACGAGTCTTGAGAAGTCGCATACTTAATAAATATAATATTTTTTTACATTCTCTACTAAAGACTAATAAATAAGCTTTCTATCGTATTTATCAGCTGCCTCTATCGTACTTTTACATTCTCTATTAGCCGCCACCAATAATAATTAATCATGCACATCACGTGTCTACTTTTGTGAAATTGCAACATGGTCACGGTCCATTGACACCTAAATTTTTACAGACTAATCGCATTTGCATTTTTTAAAATAAAATTAATAAATATAGAATAAAGAATAAAAAAAACAAAAACAAAAACAATAGAAACAATAATTGATCAATGAAAGATTCATTTATGGAGTCCGGCCACATTCATTCCATTCCATTTGTGGGCTCAAGGCAATCCAAGCCCATCAACCCCCAAATTCACAACTGCAAGACTAACACTCATGATCATCTTCTTCCATGGAAGCTCTTCTTCAGAGATCATCAAAATCTGGGTCTGATCGGAAACTCTTCTTCCATGGTGGAGTTGTGCGAGATGCGAGCAAGAGGCGACTGGATGCTGCCGGAAGCAGTGATCGTGAGCTCTCGAGAGGATGACGGAGGTCATCGCGCGAGTGACTGAAGCAGAGACGGATTGGCACAAATGGAGAGACCACTCGGCATTGAGAAGGAGAACTGGAACACGCCTGAAAACGCACTGGAATTGGAGCAAAAGAGCCTCTCTCTCGATCCTCTACAACGTTCCAGAAGCTTCACCGCCCCTGGTCAGCGCCAGGATCCACCGCTCACATCGCCACGTCCGTGCTCTTCCAATCACGATGTTCTCGCGCTTGAGCTTCGAATCTCTGCGCTCCATCTATGAACTCGAGTTTCTTGAACCAATGAATTTCTTCAACTTTCGACAACTTGGGGCCTTCGAGCTCTCAATTTTCATCGAGCGTGGAAATTCAGAACATCATTCCATTTACGCGTGCAAAATAGAAACCGAGAGCTTTGTAATTGCTAGCACGAAAATTGTTTGCGCCTGAGATTATGTTAATAACTGCAGTTTAGTCTTGATGATCTCGTACTGATAGGGTCGTGATTCTCACTATCTCATGGCTGCAGTTGTGCCATTTAACAGGGGTGTTAGAACAGAACTGAAAAATCGAACCGAGATACAAATCGAATCGAAAATTTTGTGTATTTTAGTTCGATTCGGTTTTCGATTCGGATAATCAAAGCTAACCATTATTTTTTTCCAATTCGGTTTATTTCGATTTGATTCGGATAGAACCGAACTGAAAATAACGTTTCGTTTACCCTAAAGCTAAAAGGGCTAAAACTAAAACCATAATGGGCCGTCATTTCTCTCTCTAACGCATCTCTTTTATCGTCTCTTTCTCTTTCTATTTTTGCAACTCTCTTCTTCCTCGGCTGTCACTCGAATCCTCCATTTTCTTTTGCTTGCTAGTCTTTATCACCTCGTCCTAGTAAGCCTCGTCCTTCACTTGCTTCGTTTGACTGGTGATTGCAGGAGACCAAAAGAAAAAAAACACAGATGGTATTTTGACCAAGCAGCAACAGAACTTCAACGAAGAGAAACATGAAACCGACGAAAGGGGAGAAGGAAAAGGAAGGGAATTTCTACTATTTCTCGACCCAAGGTTGAGCTCTGCAAAATCGGCGCCAGTCTCGAACTCCTGAAGAAGAAACCCTCGCAGAAATTTTCTATCTCTAATTGATAGATTGAGCTCTGCAACAGCACAACCCTCGCAGAATCAGAGCAAAGGACGGAGCTCCGGCACATTGTGCTTGGAATCGCCGCCTCGGCCAAGCTCTGGGAATTGAAGAAACCGAGCCGTGAATAAAAAGCAAAAAAAAAGAACAAAAAAGAAACCGAAAACCGAACCGAACCAAATTGGTTTTTCGGTTCGGCTTATAATCGGTTCAAGCGAGATTCGGTTCGGTTCAAGAGTGCACCCTTAATAGTTCGGTTCGATTCGATTTTGTTGAAAAACTGAGCCAAACCGAATTATTTACACCCCTACCATTTAATCTAATGCACATTAAGTATTTGGTGCAATGCCTGAGTCGTATTAGTATAAATATGACTTCGAATCTGACTGACATCATCTTTGTCTGCTTGAATGATTCACACCCTACCAGCTGTACAGGTGAAGTGAATCTAAACTGATATTCACTTTTGAGTCCATTCCGGAAGGTCTCAGTCTGGATAGGCTTCCGGTGTTCTAAGGCGGATAAACTCGACTAAGTGAAATTAGCAGAAAATGCGGATGTGCTGAATTGCAAATACTCTGTCGATGGTCGCTGGTGCATTCATTGAAGTGTAGACTGATCATGTAGACTAAATACATTGGAGTGCAGATCCCATTTGCTGTACATATCTTTTCTAATAGTGAATTCCTCCGGATTACGTCTTCTCGGTGAATGCATTCCGAATCTTTACTTGGTGCGTGACGGCATTGTGGTTCATTTCTGTGCAATTTATACGCGAATGAAATTGCTCTGTCGCTAGGGTTGATGACAAAAGAATGCATGCCTCAGCAGATAAAAGCTCCAAAACAACTTGGAAAAAAGAGCGACTTTGAAGTGGGGTGATCACTCTGTTGCTGCACCATTGGAGAAGGTTTAAGCCACGCACACCAAGTGATGATGATTAAGATTTGATATCTAAGGCAACTCATTTTTATCAAATTTCAAAATCCTTATAATTCCATTTCGAGACATCCGGAAAAATTGAGACAGACTAGTCTTACGAATAACGTGATGATGGAATCGATTCACAACTCAAAATTCATATGTAATCTCATGTTTTAGATGAGATCAAGTATGCAACCTAATGTTTTGTGGCACATGTTATTTTGTGAGCGATTTGATCTAGTGGAAAGAGCATAGGCAGTAATTAGTCAATCTTTCAATCTTTTAGGGTTCGAACAATGATGGAAGTAATTAGCTTTTCAATAAAATCACAAGTAACATGACATACTCAATCGCATCGCATCCACCTACATCATAGCCATCTAGACTTTCGTTCAGTTAAAATAGTGTGATACGGTACCATCATAAGTCCTTCCTCCAAATCCCCACGCGGTAAACCGCCTCTCCGAGTCATAAAAATGAATCATTAATTGTTACAAGTGACCGGGTTTAGGACGCAAATTAAAATATTCCTGCTGGTAGGAATTGTATCTTCCTGAAGGATCAATGTAATGCAAAGAATCTAGATTTCTGGGATTTCCATTTGAAGCTGTAAAGTCGACAGCAACCGCAAAAGTAAGCTCAAAAACCACTTGATATGTAATCAAGAAAGCTGCACTGTTGCTTCTCACAAAATTGATCCACGAAAAGCTGACTTACCTTTTCATGGCCGTGACGTCGTGGTGGTGGGTCCAGCGCTAGCGTCACCCCGGGTTTACCTCTCCGGCTGCCGGCCGTGCGGGGGGTTCCCGGGTTACCAAAAAAAAAATGATGGAAGTAATGAAATGAAAAGTGAAATCTTTCTGATGTGCAATATTTAGATTGACGCTGCATTAAAATTTGCTGACTAAGGGAAAAATATAACACCAAAGACAAAAATTTGGGAGAGTAAAGGTGATAATTGTAATCAGGCAGAGATTTTTTATTTAGAACACTCGAGCTTGACGAATCTTGTCCGGTCACGATAGTGTTTTCTAGTCTCTCCTCGAGAGCAAGTACTGAGGGGGGAGGTCTCTTGGATATGCTCCCGAGAAAATTTGTCTACGTTGTGACAAATTAGACTCATGTTTATGTGTTTGTGAGAGAGAGAGAGGGGATATTGGTGATTCGCAAAAGAATTGAGAAAGAAGAGTGGGAGATGGAGAAATTAGATTCACATATACTGATTTTAATAACATTCAACTGAAAAAACACTATAAACTCGCGGTGCAAAATCACGAATTACATTTTCCAATGCACAGAAAAGATGGTACATGTCACAAGCACCATCAATGCTTGACGCAACAATCCTATTCGAAATGGGATGTACATAATCAGGGTATTCAAAGAAGATATAATCATATAGCCATATCCGAAATCTCAGACATTAATCGCGATGATGAGTCCGCCGAGGTAAGGATTTGCTTCTTGGAAATTCCCGAATGGGTACATCGTTCGACTGATTAGGATGATCTGCGTGAACTTAGCCCCAGTGGAGGTTTTTCTGTTGCAAAATGCGGACCCAGAGAGATATGCTTGAGCTTATGATCATCTTTTGCATCTTAGCCGTAATTAGTGTCTGCCTAGGGGAAACATTTTCTGTTAATGCGATGTATTTGCAGATTGAAATTGTGTCCTTGTGCTATTAATGCTGCTGTCGGATTTGCGATTTCGTTTCTACTGTTTCATGAAGGAGAAGGATGGCGATCTGGGTTCGCAAAGGCTTGCTTGATTGTGAATTTTTATTAGAGCAGCAACTACAAATAAAATCTATGCTCATTCCCCTGATGAAACGCTTGATATGATAACTCCATGTGGGTGGTTGCTCGAAGAATACAAAAGCAGGACGTGATACTTTGACTGTGGTCAATTCTTGAGAATTTCAATTGTGCGCTTCAGAACTGATTAATAGATTTAGGATGTTGTCATTAGTTTGCATCATCCGAGAATTGCGTTATGCAGGCTCGTGAACTGGTTTCATAGTTGGTTATGCTTGAAAAAAGTTCCTCGGTGGTTGATTCTCCGTAGTTCCTCATTCTCACTTTTCTTATTTGGGAATGCTTATAATTTGTTCCAACAATTCAGTAGCTTTCACTAGCTTTCATCTACTATTCTTTGCCGCATAAAACTAGATGATCCGAAGATTGCCCGACATTATTTCACCAGTTTTATGCCACCCTGTCCACAGATCGCCATGCAAGCATTTGACCCTTCACCTTCTGTGGGTTCAGTTTCACCTGATCTCAGCTTCTTGTCGGAGATCACAGGTGATGATGGGAGTTTTCTGTTGGAAACCTGTGATTCAGGTAAGCCAGGCAATTCCAAGATTGGTTTTCTTGAAGCAAAAGTTTCGGCAAATCTTCTCGCAGTAGCTCGAGCACAGGTCTTAAAGTCGCTCGATGCGAGTCGTCAGCCGGTGAAGATTTTGGAAAGAGCAATTATGAATCGAGTGGAAGGGCTTCATAATCCACCTGGAAAGAGAACTTACTTTGGTGAACTCGCTTCCTTGAATATTCATCTTTTCTTTTTTAGCCTTCTGCTATGGATACCTGCAATGTCAGTGTTTTTCTTCTTCAGTGCTGATTCTCACAGCATGTCTTTTGGCCCTTTACCGACTTGACGTGCAAGTTTCTGTGCTTATTGTGTGCTATGTCGGTGAATTCTGTAGGGTCGATCCATTTTTTTCTCTTCCATAAAGATGATCCCAACACTTGTTTGATATGGATCTGTGTCATGAGAACATTGACACAACTTTGGGTTGAACTGATCAATCAGTTCGGCATGCTTTTCAAGATTGAATAAAGCCAGCATTCATAGACCTATCTTGCATATATGATTACACTCTGTGACCTGGCCCCAATGGTAATCAGATGCATATTGGTGGTTAGTTGTATGTCTTGATTCTCGACCAGGACCTTATGGGGCTCCCATGTGTTTACACAGACATGTGAGCTCGGAAACACGGAGGCATAGCCAGTTTCATCAGAACTTGAGCTAGTTATAAACTCGTCTCAGCTGTGTTCAGGTTTCATTCTAATGCCAAGCATATACAACAGTGTGGTTCATTGTTTAAGCCATTCAATGGTCATATCGATCCTCATGAAGGGCCAGTTCTCATCTGCTGTGCCCTGTGCCCTGTGCCTTCACTGTTTTTCACAAATAACTAAACATAAAGCTTTAGGAATTGATCTGTCAGTTTTGGCAAATTTTTGTGTGCTGTTATGTAGGGGAAGTAACTATTAATCGACTTTTCTTCTCTATCAGCTAGCATAATTATGAGTTTTCGGTATATATTGTGGCCCTTGCGGTTGCAAATTAATAATGACGTCGGGTTTAGACTTTCAACTGGTCCTTTTTGTCTTGTTTAGTCTAGGTGGTCTTCCGGTAAATGGAGATAACTAGTGCTTACTGTCTGAGCTTGTCAAGATACGCTGCTGAGCCAAATATTTTTCAGAGCTCTCGGAGCTAGGCATCCCGGACTCCTGGCAGAATCCGAACCTCATTGGAAAAGAGGAGCGCATTTGCTGCGATACATGGTCGAAATGTAGAGAGATGATGAGTTCCTCGCAGATCAACGAAACACAAACAACAAAGCGTTGCCAGTGGTGGATTTGGATCCTTTCTGGAGTTCTTTCACTTGGGAAACGGGTTCAAACTAGAGAGTTGTTCTAACAAATTCATTTGCGTGCATAAGTGGGGATTACCTTCTTCCTCATCCTAGACCGATAAGAAAGTCGAAATTCAAGTTAATCACCGACCGATGACTGATGTTCTTTTTTTTTCTCTTCCAGAAATGAGATTCGATCTCAAGATATCGACATGACCGGCGCGGCATTCATCGGAGTGGCAAAGGTACTTCTACAATGATTTCCCTGTCCATAGTCGTGTATGTGCGCAATTGTGTGTATCTACTTCACGAAGTATTAGTAGCTATTCCCCATCGAGAAAGAATCCGCTTAGGTACTGTTGATTCTCCATCATCTGTTGAAAGCAGTCAACAATCACACGACACGAAGCAGTATAATAATAATTCCTAAAGCTGATTAAGCAAGGGAAGCAAGAAGGTCTTTTTTTTTTCTTTTAAATCTTTTTCTGAATATCCATTGGTGTCATAGTCATTGACATCGGTCGATTCTATATTCGTATCGCATGATTCAATTCAACTCAAGATGTAATCAATACAAATCTATCGAGTGAATCACTAATCTCTTAAATCGCAAGTGAATCTATTGATTCTCTTGTGAATTTACGATGCGACACGCATTTGTCGATTCTATCGATTTAATTTTTGTATCTCTTGCCTATGAAATGATCTCACTATTATTGTATTTTATGGTTTGGGCTATATTTTGATAGTTTCATATTATTGAAAGCAAAATTTGCACTTTATAATGCAACAATAAATGAAATGACATACAAAAAATTGTGATTTATAATAGAACATAATCCTTACGTTAATAAATAAAAACGGGAATATCATATCGTCCTACACACAGGAATCATCAAACGTACTCGAAATCATAACAAGTGTCCCATTAACAAAACCATTTATAAATATCTATGACCCAACATGCTAATTTCAGATATTTCGCCTTATTTTTACGATTCTATTCGATTCTCGACTCATAAATTTGATATTTCGATTCACGAGTCAGTACTTCAATTTAACAACAATGTTGAGTCCAGAACAACACATTGAGAAGAATTACAAGGATGGTGGGTGGTATCTGGAAGGCACGATCGCAAGAGCCCAAAAGAAGCTCCATAATCTTTACCCTAATCATCTTTGGTGATCGTTGCCTCCTGCTTTGTTGAAAAATTATTTTCCTTACTAAGTTAGCAGAGTACTAGGGGTGTCAATAGTTCAGTTCAGTTCGGTTTTTCTTGAAAAACCGAACCGACGAGGTTGCACCCTGAACCAAACCGAATCTCTCTCGAATTGAATACGAATCGAATCGAAAAATCGATTTCGACTTGGTTTGGTTCCACTTAGTTTTTGGTTTTTTCTTCTTTATTCCTTTTTTTTTTGCATTTTTTTTCGAAGGAATCTTAACTGGATCCGATTGACACCTAATTTTTAGTTTATTTTTTTAGATTTTTCCAAAAATCACAAAATTAGGATTAGGAACCTTGGCCAAGCTTAGGAACCTATTTCTAAACCAAAAATAAATTTTTTAGAATTTTCCTGAATTTTTCCTTAATTTCTTTTAGTCAAAATAATAGAGAAAATCAAGAAAAATAGCAAATGGAGTCCAAAAATTCCATAAAAATATTCATTAGTCTTATGTTAAATCCAATTTCATTAATACAGCATCAATTTTGGAAAATTTCAATTGGGAATGTGCTTTTTCCCAAAATTGGGTAAAAACAAGCCCAAATTGAATAAAAAATTCAATTGAGTCATTTCTAGGCTATAGTGTCTTCACAACAAATAATTTTGGAACCTTGAATTACATAATGGTCGGTCCAATTTCACCATTTACCAAAGAAATCGAAAATCCCCAAAATCCAATTGAAAATTAGGGATTTTAAGCCCAAATTGGAGATCATGATCAATTTGAAATTGTCAAACTTGGAGACCATCATTTCTAGGGTTAATTAGTCATGGTTAATCCAATTTTGACATCAAATTTTCCTGATTAGGTCATCTAGATGTTAAATTGAACAAAAACCCTAATGGTCCGAATTTACAATTTGAGAATTTTGGATTTAATTGTAACAAAAATTAGGGCAAATCTCATATTTGGGTGTAAAATGTGATGAGGAGTCCAATTTTGGGGTTAAAATAAAAAAAATAGGGTCAAAATTGAGTCAAATTTGCGAATTTAGATCAACCTGGGTTTGCCGGGTCGGTCGGATCGACTCGACCCGAGTCGGCATTTTTCCTCACCCGACTCACCCAAAATGTGATAAACCCAGAAAATATCTTCGGCCCTGTGACTTTATTGACTTAATCCAATCAAATGAGCACGTGTTAAAACTCCGATTCCAGTCGGAGAATCTCCAATTGGCGATGGAGATTCGATCTAACTGATTCGGAGTTAGTAATAACGAACTTTGGGTGGGAAAATCAAGCTAGAAAAAGGGAGAAAAACATTATCAAAGGCATAGAGAGTGTTCGACGATTTTACTGAGAGAGAGAAAGAGAGAGAACGAGCGTAAGTGTGAGTAAAGACTCCTAGGGCCGAGTGATTCGGTCTCGTCGGTGAGTTTCCTCACTAGTGAACTTGTGTTGATGCTGGTCACATTGGCCCGAAAGTCAAGCTTGGCCGGCGTATCTAGATGTTCTCCGACAAAGCCGAGGCCACTAGCTCGGAGTTCAGGTGCTAAGGAAGAGTTCTATAGCCGCGGATTTGCTCATAAACTTCATTTGATCATCTGACAAAGCAAGTAAAGTTCGTTCATATTCACAGTTCTACAAAATTCCAGAAGATGTACTTGAGTTCAATCTTGCTGATCACGTGATTTCTTTTGTAACTTTGAGTTCATTAATGATTAAAACATGTTTTTGAACACTTTTTTTTGTTGTTTGATTGCATTTTGATGGTTAAACCTGCATAAACCGAGTTGGTTGTCCATGAACCAACTCGCCAGAGCCTACACATCCTCGTCAGAGCGTTTCTCGTGGCCATAGGCTGTCCAAGTTAGCTTTTTCTCACATTGTTTGATGATTTTATATTGATCTGGACCGACGTAGACGGCCAAGGCGATCTGTATGAGAATCTGTGAGCTTAAATGGCATGTTTAGGATAGTTTGCAAGTTAGGTTTTTTCGATCGGTTTTTCGCCGGTCGATGATGGTCCGACGGCGAACTAGTTAGGTTAGACTGATGGAATGTGATATGGTTTCAACATTATACCAAATGGAATGTTTAAAATCTCGCTGGAAGGTCGTTGGCGGTGAGCTTAAACCGACGGCCTTGATAAAGCAAACCCAGAATTATGCCCACAAAGTGTTCGGCGAAATGCCGAAGAGAACAATGCTGGGAACAGTACCGTTTTAACGTTGTGTCCGCCGGGATGATGGCCGGCACCAGTGACAGCCGGTTCGGCTTGGTCTGACCGGTTTGAACTCGGTCCGGTCTGGTTTGCTTTCTTGGCGGGAAAAATTTTAAAAATAAAAAATATAAAAAATTCTAAAAAAAATTTTAAAAAATTTAAAAAAATTTAAAAAATTCTAGAAAATCCTAAAAAAATATAAAATTCAGAAAAAATTCTAAAAAAATCAGAAAAATTCATAAAAATAAGATAATTCAGAAAATCTCTAAAAAAATTCGAAAAAATCATAAAAATTTGAGAAAAATTGATAAAAAATTGAAAGTTCTGAAAAATTCATAAAAAAATCTCAAAATTTTGGAAATTCTAGAAAAATAAAAAAAAATAAAAAATAGCTCTCGGAAAATAGATTTAAAATAAAAAATTAAAAAATTAAAAAATTTACAGAATGACCCAAAAATATTGTGGCCAACCTTTGCAAGTGAAATTAGAATTTTTAGAGGTGCTTAAATGGCATTTTTTTAGAAAATCCTTAGTTTATGAGTTTTTACCCCTAAAAAACCATAAACCTTAAAATAAAACATATTATCGAATGAATAAGCCTTTAGGGCTTTATTAGGGTTTGGGTGTTTTGAATTGATTTTCATTTTAAAAACCAAAATTAGGATTGTTTTGTCTGATTGCAATTGATTGTGCTGCTTATATTGATTGATTGAGTTCTCATGATTAGAATTGTTAGAATTAGTGGATAGACTTCGGAAACTCGTGTGACACGTTAGACATATCATATTGTTTTAGGTACCGAAAGGACATTAAGGATCTCGACTTGGGATTATTAGCGTAACCAAGTCCCCGTATTCAGAATATCTAGTTCGCAGAATCGTAGTATTTCTCTCGTACCCCGATTAGGTTTCCAGTCAACCCAATAATGACTAGTGGCGACTCCAAATCGAAAATTTAGATTGAATAAAAAGATAAAAATCACAACCCACTGTCATGTGAGGTGTGGTCTGGGAGAGGTCCTCGTTTGTCTAGTGATGAGATATCTGTGGGATGTTTGAGCAAAATATCCGTATCGGACCCTAGTAGCTCATTCGAGGACAGTTTCCCCATTTGTGACAAATGAAAGTACATCCTGAGCATGCCCAAAAGGCACGGCGCGACAGGTTTGGTGACTCCGCTGGAGAAATCATTTCTAAGTGGACATAGGCCTAGATAGAACAATATGCATGTGTTTTGTGCTCGCGCAAGGATCCCAGGTATGTCTCACTAATGATTGTGTTAAATGATTTTGTAGGTGGGAGGTATAAGGGGTGTTGTCTTTACTGACCCTTGTTTTGTAGGATAGTGTTGGGATTGAATGTGATTTGATTGAATTTTAGAAGTGTTGTTTGGTTATTAAATTACTATTCATGCTCTATGTTAGCCAACATCTGGAATGGGGCAAAAATTTATCCAGCCCATTACTGGGCAATCATAATGGAAGACCAATTATAGATGCATCAATGCTGTCCCCAAATTCATTCAAACTTAGAGCCGCCGCTTATGCCTATTTGGACGTGGATTCTTGCTCTTAGGGATGGGTTTGCCTGTCGTCGTCAGTTATAATTTTTCTAGTAGTTATTGTAGTATAAATATATAAAGTTAAATAAATCGGGGTGTCATTTGATAGACCCCACGTACAAGTTAGTGATATAGATCAAGCATAAATGTAAGTTCTCCTGTTGCGGTGTGTAGCAAAACCACGTGCTTCCTTTCGAACAATTACTACAATATAAGTAAATCTATTGCAGAACTTGACGTAGTTTTTATTTCCTGAGGAATGGTATTAGCGTGAAAAGTAGGAAAACAGAGAATCAAAGAATAACCCCGGCAACGTGAAATCAAATGCACTCGTTGAAGTTATACCAAGTTCAAGCAGGCCGAACGACCAAACTAGCAATCCTTTCCTTAAAGCCGTGAACAGATGATTTTTCGGCACCGTGAACAGATGATTCTTTGGTTTCATCATGCAATTAGTGGAAAGAATACTGATTCTTTGCGGACACATTGAGACAAAATTATTCCCAAAGGAAGCAAACCAAAAGCCATTCTCCAAAGAAACATCTCATCGCCTCTCTTTAAATCTGCCTCGGGACTAACAACATTGTAAAACAAGTCACTCGATTAGCAGAAGGGGAAGGAACGCCGCGAGGCGCAGGCTTCCTTCGATCTAAATAAAGTAGACAGCCCCATTCCAAATAAAGCTCTAGTAAAGTTTTCGCTAAAAAAAAATATTTAAAAATTAGAGATCTAAATTTAAAGATAAGAAGTCTTGCCACCTCTGAAGAAGATCATAAGAATGCTCAAATACATTAACTTGATATTGGTATCAAATTAGGTCCAACGAAAGCGCCGAGTTAAATCCGAGACCGATTATTGATCACATCTATTTCGTAGCTTAACCCATAGCTACAGAAACTCTTCAGCCCACCGCATGTAGCAACGACGATATTTAGTTAGGATTGATCCTCTCATTAGAAATACCCCTTCAATTCACTCATTAACAGACCTTTTTTCTTTAACTTCTAAAGATTTCAGCAATCCAATTGACTTCGGTAACGAACCACCAAGAAAACTCTCCAACAAATGATTCGACATTCCTCAACTGCAATGTAGCATTCAAGTCCATTAGAATTGCTCGCTACTTCTGGCCTCTCTATTTTAGCCCGCCTACGATGCTACTTTTGCGCAGCGCTAGGCCTTCCACGAGCTAGGGGATATCGGGAACAAGCGTTCTTAACAACATGTATATATTTAAAATTAAAATATTAAGCTGTTAATTGTATCTCATTAACACCGAAACCCAATGTTATTGGACAAAACCCTCTTTATAAGCATCCAACCTCATTTATTGTACAAAATCCTCCTAACGAGACATATTATCCTTAGAATAGATTGTAATGTAGTGAAAGCCACTAACTCAATACGTTTGTTTAACCAATCGAAATCATTTAGTACATCGTATCAATTATCAAACCTGATAAAATTTATTTTAGATTTGGACCTAAACAAGTCCTTAAAAAACCTTCATCCTGAGCCTCGTCCGAACCTCGAGATCCTTAGGATGGAAAACACAAAGAGGGTATTCCCTCGTGCCATAAAAGACAAAGATTTGGGGGAAATGGAGGGCATAGGGCGTGCGAACACCGGCACGTTGTCGCGACCTTCCCGAACCGACCGAGTGATTGAAATTGGGTTTAGGCCGAGAGGTATTTGTCGATGGATACGAACAACGATTGATTTGTTTTAAAGACAAACCAAATGGTTCATTAATCTAAAGACCGAGGCTCTCCCAAACCCCATACCTCGCGCGACGGAGATTTTATCTTTAATTTACGCATTCAAATGGAGTCGCCACTAGCCATGATTAAGGGTCGGCTAGACACCCTAATCGAGACGTGGGAGCATCGTCTCGATGCGTGCGAAAACCAGAGATTCCAAAATTCGGGGACTTGGTTACACTAGCGATGTACTAGTGCCCTTTCGGTACCTAAACTTGATCACTCGCAAACTAACGTACCGGGCAGCCTATCGAAAATGTTAAGATTCCACCTAACCATTCTAAGAATAAAAAATAACAATCAATGTATTAAAAGTACGCAACCAGATAATCATGAAGAAAATAAACAACCAACGACCTAATATCGTCTCTAAAAATAAAATGCAATCAAAAGCCTTAAGGTAAAGCCCTAGTGGCTAATCTGATTTTTGAGAATTTTTTAGAGGGTTTTCCTTATTTTTTTTTTTGAGTTTTTTAACCTAAAATCTAGTGAAATAAAGCCCAAAAATGATTTTTGAACATTTCCTAATTTTCTGGATTTTTTAATGTTTTTTAATTTTTTGAAATTTTCTGAATTTTTTAATGTTTTTCAGACCCTTTTTTAGATTTTTTTAACATTTTCGAATTTTTTGGAATTTTTAATATTTTAATATTTTTTTGAATTTTTGAATTTTTAGATTTTTTAATGTTTTAATATTTTTAAGAATATAATAATTCCGGACCGGGTCCCCTGACCCGATCCGCCCGACACCTGACCCGGGATCCCCATTCCCCACTCCTTTTTATTTTTTATTCTTTTCTTTTGATTTTCCTTTTTTCTTTTTCTTTTGTTTCTTTTTCTTTTTTTCATTTTTTATTATTCCGGTCTTCATCCCATACGTGCTTTCTGCCATGCACGATCTTTTCCCCCTTTTTTTTTTCTCCCCTTTCCCCTTTATTCTTTTTACTTTCTTTTGGTCTTCTTTCCTTCTGCCATGCACGTGGTCTTCTTCACCGAGAGCTTCCTCAGCTGCTTCTTCATGGCGCCTTCACCGAGCCTCGCCGGGACCACGCCGAGGAAGCCCACCGCCGGTCGACGGCTTGGACCGCCAGCGCCGACGACCGGCGCTGGTCGTACGCTGCCACCGCCGGCCGCCGTTCCGGCAACGATACCGACGACTTACTCCGGTCATGGAACCGACATCAACATGAAAAAATCCGATTTCTCGGCTCTCAAATTCTCGACCACCCCCATATAGACAGTAACACTGAACATACAAGGACATACACACATCAAATGAAGATAGATAGCTAACTGTTTCGCTCCAAATCGCGAGCACACCCAGCAATCGAGAATGAAACTTTCGACGAGGAAACGTATACACGCGGCCGACTCGAAGATATGTGACCCGTGACGAAAGCACATGAACAAAAGCGAGAAACTTGAAGTCAGTGACCACATTAAAACAAACCATGCATATACCAAAGTTTTAGAGTGTCGGTTTTGCAAAAATAAATTCGGAGTTTCATTTCGACATTTTGCCTAACAGGTGGTTGGCGGGGTCGGGAAATGGAGCTACAGGGCTGATTTTAACGAGATTCATGGCCTTCTTGATATATGATGTTTAAAACAACTCGTTTGAGTGCGGGACAAGTGTGAGCCTCCATGGACGGGGCCGGGCGACCACCGAATAAGTTCGGTGTGCCCGGCACCCGAGAGGCAGGGGAAGGGGATGAAGACCTACCTAGTTCACGGCTGGCCGGAGCGAGGTGCGACAGCTGGGGGGGTTCGGCGTCGGTTCGGGCGGCCCTCCAGCGAGCGAGCGAGACTCGGACCTCTCCGATTCCTCTCAACTCTCTCCCGATCTCCTCTTTTCCTCTGTTTTTTTTTCTCTCCCGGTTTCACCTCTGTTCTCTCCTTTTTTTTTTTGAACTGTGCTCTCTCGTTCTCTCCGCTTTTTTTGTTTCTCGGTCCCTTCCTTCCTCTTCAAAACTCTTCTCTCTGCGCCTTTTGAATCTTCCCCCTATTCCCTCTCTCTCGTCCCCTTCCAGACAACTTTTGATGGTCAACAAAACCAGCTATCTTACTTTTCCATTCCCAGCTTCAAAAATCCTGTTGATCAGTGCGCTTTCCCTATTTCTGTCTATGTCAGCAGCCGTTCCTCTTCTTGGGGACTGAATCAGGTTCATTTCCTTGCTAAAATGGCTGCAGCGCTGTGCCATCGCTTCCTCTCTTCTGGAAACGCGGTTATCAATCTCCTCGGGCAGAGTGACCTTCTATTTTGTCGTCTGCTTCCTGCTCCACGAGTGAGCGTGAGGGAGAGAACAAGCGAGAAGGGGGCTAGGCTGAGAAAAAGGACAAAAAAAAGGAAGTTGGGCTAAGGATAGGTACCGGGTCCAGAAAAGATAGGAGAAGGAAGATGAGAGTTTGGGCCTAGCTCGGTCGGGCCAGGTTGAACCGTCTCAATTCTCTTTATTTTATTTTTTCTTTTATATATTTTTTGTATTTTCTAATAATTTTACCTCTCCTTGGCACTAATTTGGCCCCTTTACAAATTAAGCGTTGATTTAACAAAACAGGCAAAATTAGGTGTCAACACACGTAAAGATAAAGAGCACCTCCGAGGATTAGAATAGAGATTTTATATGAATATTAATTTATTAATTGTCCCTCATTATTGACCAATCACCTCATTTATTACAATAAAACTTAATATAAGCACCCTAGCTCAGTTATTGTACAAAAAACCTCTTAAGATAATATAAGTGTACAATAATATCATATAATAGAAAATATTTGAATTACACACATTAAATGCAAAATCCTACGTCATCAATGCTCAAAACCCTATTACTTCACAATAAAGCGGAAAAAAACTCAATCGTCCCATTTAATCTTTTACATACTAGAACAATATATCTACATCAACTTACCCTACTCAATTCGGTGGACATTTACTGAGATATAAGGCCAAAAAATCTAAAATCTAAGAGAAGAGACAATTGGGGATTGGTTAGAAATGTAGATATGATTCTTTAAAATCAGAGTAATGAACTAGATTAAAATTTGGTCAACAAAATTAAAGTCGAAAGGAAGAAAACAAATGAGGATTGGTTAGGAATCAAGATAAATAACTCAAACTAGTGAAGCAGATTAATGTCAAAGCCAACAATAATTCTATATGCATAGGGAACGTGACCGATTGGTTAACACTGATGTGACCACTATAGGTGCCTATGGTAATATTTCTTTTCCCAGGAATAATTTATGTTCAGAAATAATTTTTTTTTATATTTTTATTCAATGGACGGGTTTCTAAGCAAAGAAACATGTTTGGTAACTGCACAAAGTTTTTATTCTCGGAATAGAAAAAGAACAGAAATGCGTTTGATACGACCCTAAAAATTCCTATTCCCAATTTTTTTTATTTAATTATAAAAATGTTAGTGGAGACTTAACAATTCGTGTTTGGATAAAACAGGACTTCTGTAAGGACTTAATTTATCAAGATATTCTAAGATGGCCTTAGAAAATCCAACCTAATAGTTACTCAAAGATGGATGACTGGAAATGGCAATAGAGAGTTCCACTAGTTTATAACTCACAATATGAGGAGGTTGATGGTAAATCTTTAGGCGATACTATAAACACGTGCATAGATCTTTTGAGCTTTAGGGTGTAGCTTGTAGGGTGTAGGGTTTAGGATTTAGTGTTTAGGGTTTACTGTTTAGGTCACACTGAGCTGTTTTTCTAAAATTGCCTTGTTTCTTTTTTTGTTAGCGGGAACAAAAAAGTAAATTTTTTTTTACTTCTTATTTCTGTTCCAAATCTATTCCTTAGCCACCAATCTATTCCGGAGAATTGAAAAATTAACTGATGTACACAAACAAATTCTTTTTCAACTCCGGAGAACAAAAGAAGAGAAAAATACAGAAACATAAATGTTACCAAACATGCCCTATACCTCTAAGTTCAAAACTCTTCTTCATATTGTCACATAACATTGCTACTATTGTTTCACCAAAACATTGCAGTTTGATTAGGGAAGTTTCCTTGCTAATCTCTCCAATTTATTTCCTTCCTATGATTAAATGGTTCTACATTATTTCTTTCTTTCTTTATTTTTAATTATTCTCTAAATAAAAGAGAATTGCCTTGAAGATCTATTCCCATACCAGGCAATATCAAAACTTGAACATTTTTTGCAATTAAAGTCTGGGTTAATACCACGAAAAACCCTAAACAAACACTTGTAATAATTTTACTCAAAACTAATTTTTTGATCACAAAAAACTCCAAACAAGTACATCTGTGATAATTTTACCCCGAACTATTTTTTTGACCACAAAAAACTCCACACTAGTATACCTGTGGCAATTTCACTCCCGAACTAATTTTTTTATCACAAAAAATCCCAAACTGGTATACCTGTAATAAATTTACCCTCCATTAGTTTCCATTAAATTTTATTATCAAATTGGAAAGTTTAATGACACGTGGTAATTGATAGATGTACCAGTTTTGGGTTTTACTCCTCTATTTGTCACAAGTTTATCAATTTGTGATTTTTCGTGATATTAATCCAATTTAACGGACACTAACGAGGGGTAAATTTATCACAAATATACCAGTTTGGGATTCTTAATGGTCAAAAAATTAGTTCAAGGGTAAAATCATCACATGTGTATCGGTGTGGGGTTTTTGATGGTCAAAAAACTAGTTCAAGATAAAATTGTCACAAATGTACCGGTTTGGAGTTTTTTGTGGTAAAAAACATAGTTCGGGGTAAATTTATCACAAGAGTACAAGTTTAGGATTTTTTGTGATCAAAAAAATAGTTTGGGGTAAAATTATCACAGGTATACCAATTTAGGATTTTTTGTGGTATTAACCATTAAAGTCTCATACTTAGGCATTTTATGCATGTCGCTCCTTTTGCATGAATTTCGAAGGGATTCCCACGCAGGGGCAAAATGACAGACATATTCCACACTTTTTCCGGCGTATGCATTTTAGTCCTTACAGAAGTCGCCTTTTCTGTTATTATGTTCTCCAGTTTGCATATATATTCAAGAATTGTTGCCTTACTGTCATACTCATGCTGACTAAAAGATTTCCTTCCAGGATCTGGTCAGACGGTGACGATAAAATGGGAGATATGAAAATCCTTGCAAAAGCCAAGAATTTGTGGATGAAATTCAATGTCCGAGGAGCGATCCTTACGAGCCTATCTCTGCAAGTCTTTCTCATTTTTTTGGCACCCATTCGAAAGAGGAGTTCAAACAGGTGGATCTTGGTGCTCATCTGGTCAGCTTACTTGGGTGCCGACTTGGTCGCTAACTATGCCTTCGGACTCATTTCTAGAGCCCAAGTCACTGGTGGTACTTCAGACTCCGAGGCTGATGCATATGGTGACCTTTTGACATTTTGGGCTCCGTTTCTTCTGCTACATCTCGGAGGACCAGACAACATAACCGCTTTCGCGCTCGAGGATAATGAGCTGTGGCGTAGGCACTTGCTTAATCTCTTGTTCCAGCTAGGCGCTTCAGGCTATGTATTTTATCAATCCTTCCCCAGTAGCAAGCTAGTTGTCCCAACCATCCTCATGTTTATTGGTGGAACCATTAAATACATAGAGCGAACACGTGCTCTGCATCTCGCCAGCTTCAGTAAATTACGTGGCTCCTTGCTCCCACCTGCTGATGCTGGACCGAACTATGCCAAGCTCGTGGCAGAAGAATACGTTAGCACCAGGATATTGGCCATGGTGCCGGAGTCCAAAAATCAATCGGTACACGTTGAAGCGCAACGTAGCAACATTTTGGATGACAGAACAGTGATTAAAAAAAATAAAAAAAAAAATAAAACAGGCGTTTTCTTACTTCACAACCTTCAAAGGCCTCCTTGTGGGTCTCATCTACAGCTTCCGTGAACGCAACGACGGCAGCCAATTTTTCGGGAGAAGAACTGCGAAGGATGCTTTTCGGGTCATTGAGGCTGAGCTCAACTTCTTTTATGATGTTCTTTATACCAAGGCTGCCATTGTTCACTGTCCAATAGGGTACCTTTTCCGAGCTTTCTCAATTGGCTCCATTGTTTCTGCTTTTGCACTTTTCTATGTCCTCAACAAGCATGGTTTTCGTGAATATGATATACAGATTACATACACCTTGCTCCTTGGAGCTATTGGCCTGGAATTTGTAGCTCTCGGTAGGCTTATTTGCTCTGACTGGACAATTGCAAATATAGCAACATCTGAGAGCATCTTCATCAAGTTCCTCCTCAAATTCAAATCTGAAAGTTCATTTACATTGCATATACTACATGCCAGATGGTCTAAATCTATCTTCCAGTACAATTTTTTAGATTCCCGGCTGAGAAAGTGGCCAAAATGGATTGAGAAACTCATTGGTCTCGTATCTCTGGAGGAATTGTTTGATGACTTGAAGTCTGGACGAGTAGAACAGTACAGTGATGAATTAGGCGAACTGATTTTTGATGAGCTGAAACTGAAGGCATCTTTGGGAAGCACAAATGAGATTTGTGCTTCTCGAGGTAAATGGGCTCTGGAGTCTAAGAAAGAGCGAAATTGCAAAAAATTGCTTCCATTCGTCTGCGATGTTGACTATGGAAAGAGCCTTTTACTGTGGCACATCGCCACCGAACTTTGTTACAACACTGATAATGATGAAAGTACAAAAGACCTCCGTGAAACCAGTAAGGTCTTGTCAGATTACATGCTTCATCTCATGATCAAACAACCCAGTATGATGTCTGCAGTGGCTGGGATTGGCCAAATAAGGTTTCGAGACACTTGTGCTGAGGCAGACAGGTTCTTCGATGAAAATATATTTGATAAGAGTAAAACGAGCAAAGCGAATGCCTGCCGACTCCTACTTTATGTTCCTACAGAATTGAATCCAGCTTTAGTGAAAGGAGACAGAAGCCAGTCTGCTCTCTTTGATGCGTGTATTCTCGCTAAAGAGTTGCGGAAATTTCAGGACAAGTGGGACATCGTGAGTGAAGTTTGGGTGGAATTGCTGGCGTATGCTGCGATTCATTGCCAACCGTTCATGCATGCTCAACAGCTTAGTAAAGGGGGAGAACTTGTCACCTTGGTTTGGTTATTGATGGTACAACTTGGCTTGAGCGAACAATTCCAAATAAAAGATGGTCAAGTTACAGCTAGGGTGCGCTGATTGATAGTCGCCAAGTCGGCCAAAGGTCAGGCTCCTACGAGCAAATTCCATTGAAAATCTCTTGGTAGGTATCTCACTCTGATTACACCTCTGTTTCTTTTCTTCTTGTGATAAGTGTGCTTATTTGCTCTTCCTGCACAATGCTAAGTGTCTCCTAAAAACTCTAGCTGTTCAATTTCTCTAATATCCTGCGCTTTTGTGCACTTCTTTGAACCAAATGAGGGAAGCTCACCCAAAATACACCTGATTGCACTGGTTTAATATTTGTGTCGCAAGTTTGATGTTGTACCGGTGATAAAAAAACTCGCATTTTTAAGTCAAAATAAGAGAATATCCGTTGCTTCGTTTGAAAAATGTTCTAGTCTAAAAGGATAGTAAATGGTGTTTTGCTTCGTATCCTGATCAAATCAAGAGTGATCATGAATGGTTTAACACTAGATATGATTTGGACAGCTTATCTACTCTGATTTGAGTCCAAAGACATTGCATTTGAATATGCCTTGTTATCAATCACACGCGTACAACGGAAACTCGCACTTTAGAAGCAGCCATGGGACAACACATTCAAAAGTAATCTCGTAAGGGAAGATGTGGAGTGTAGGGCCAAGGAAGAGATTTCAAAAAATATCAGACGCAAGGATGCACTGCAAATGGCATTCTGTAATTTAGTGCAAACCAGACCAACCCATGTGAGCCCGACCACTCAAGCGGTAGGCCCACAAAGAAATAGCGAGCAACGGCATGCAAGCCCTTGCCAAGGCGCCGATGACTTCCACCGGCCTCGGCGATGAACATTGACGAAGACATAAGGAAAATGAAAAGTAGTGTGGAAAAAGAAAGAAAAGAAAATGAAAAAAAAAATTCTGATTTTTTTTAAATTGCAAAACAACATCGTTTTGATTCATTTCTTTCACGTCAGGCATCGACCATGCCACGTATGATGGCTGGCCCTAACTAGACCACCATGCTAGCGATTTCCAACCTAAATTGGCTAGATGGACTATATTAGGAAATCGTCAAAAGGTTTATGATTACATTAGCCAAATTAGAAAGTTTAGGACTAGATTGACTTTCATACAATAATTTTATGACTTTTGGGGTAATTTCCTCAATTTGCACTGAAATATTGAACCATGCTTTTGTCCAATAATTTTAAGTTTTTAGATAATTTGATGGTGATTTCACAAAATTCTACATCGTACTGGGCTGGGTAAGAGACTTAGTAATCTAATCTTTCACATCCCTTATTCATCTTCCCATTTTTCGTTAGACTTTCAAGGATTTACATGCATGAAAAAGTTACATTGTTAGACACACAACTGACAAGGCATAATCAACCAATCACATCTATTCCAACTAAATTTATGTTTGAACTTAAGAATTCTCTTTCTTCTGGTCAATTTTTTCACTTGGCGTGTCTGTCACATGAAATACTTTTCTGTATGTGTGGGGGAGTTTAGAGTATTGAAAAATTTAGAGTAGTTAAGTGTTAGACGACGCATTCATCTAAAATGTTAAATGAGCTTTCGATTTTAAGTTGGGAGCGGTTTCAAAATTTTACCTTCATCGTCCATTTGGTTGGGTAAATGATAAAATACACTAGTTGAGCCCCAAATTGAGTGTCAATATATTGTACAATAATGAAATTATCAAACATGATACGGTTATATCCTAATTAAAAGTAATTTGGGATGTTGATTTTTCCAATGTCCCACTAGATTGATCATCTTCTACTCTCACATCAGAACACCTTCCAATTTCTTTCCCAAAAAACAGTTCAATTATCAAGTCTAACGTGCATGGCCAGAAATTTGACTGGCTTTGTCTTAAAAATATAGATTTTGCGTTGTTCAATTGCTATGAAGTCAAAGTCCTCTAATTCAGGTGGGTATAATTCGGATTTTTATTATATCCACGGTTAACGTCTTGCACATTCATCATTAGATTGTTGACACGTGGAACAATTAGATTATAAAATTAACTCTAAACATACATTTTTTTTATTCAACGGTGAACGTGCAACAATTTTTCTACATCGTCGGATAAATCTAACAATAATAATATAATTTGAAAGAATGAAATGTTGTGTCTCATTTTCAATTTTAACAAGTTTAAAAAAGAAATTCAACGAAAATTTTCTTAACATTGATTTTCGTGGCATGACTCGGGGTGGTTGTCTTGTCGTTGGCCTCCACTGAGGCATAAAAAATAAACCAGTTTATCAGCCTGCAGCACCTTGTGGAGACAAATTAACACAGGACGGTCGGTGTCACGTCAGAAAAATTCGGCGAAATTTGGTTAAAAGGACTTGATTACGTTTTTTCCCTCAAAGAATTAGGACTCCATCGCTTCAATTAAAATGTTTAGTTTTTTAATGTTTAGTTTTTTATTGGTTTTTATACAATATGTTTAGAATTGTTTGTGTGATTGTCCAGATATATGGTAATATCGTGGGAACTTCGATAAAGTGACACATTATGATAATGTGAGCTACTAAGATGAAGGGGCAATTTTTTACAACATAATAAAATTCAAAGGCGTGGCAAGTATGGTGACGTGATAAATATAATGACATGGCATTATACGATGGCATGGCAAATACGAACGTAGGCCTACTGGCCTGCTTTTCTACAGTAATGGGTATGGGAAAATGGGCCCATTCCTCAATATGCATGGAGCTGGGCAACTATTTGCCCGGGCCCAAGAAATGCTGTTTTCTTCTTGTTCTTTTTTTCTCCTTTGCTTTTCTCTGTTCCTTTTTTTTTCCCCATTTTCTTTAGTCAATTTTCATATTAAACTAATAAAAAATATATTTTTTTGAGATTTTTATTGCATGAGGTGGGGTTAATAGTTCATAAATTGTTATAGCGTGTATTAGATCTGGAGCGTGTGCGCGTTCCTTTCATGCTCTTTTTGGTGTTGTAAAACAACAAGTTCGCTCAATATTACGTCCGAAAAAATATGTGCGCTCGTGAATGTGAACAATCAAATTGAGCATGCGAGAATCATGGAAAAATCTCACATAGTAAATTGAATTTTAAATTTTAATAATAAGGCATCATGAAATAAGAGGCTTGTAGCAACATGTCCTGAAATAGTGCATAGTTATCATCTTGTGGATTAGTGGTACAAATTGGCGGATAAGTGAAGTCAAGAGTTCTGGGTATATTGTATTTTAAGTCAGTGGATAAGCTGTTGCCGGCATCTCTATGTCCGATTAGTGCCTACTCATTGATGTGTCACGAGCGGAATTCGATTCTGTAAATTATAGACATGAATGAAAAGTAATAGCTTAAGGAATCATTTGGCCATTGTTCTGATTCGTCACGATGAAGCCGCAAAATGTTTCTCCGAAAACAGAGTGAAAAATTGAATTGAATGCGCGAAGACAGAGGTTCAGCCACGATATGACGTAGAACACGAGATGATCATCAACCCGAAGTTAATTTTTGGGCCTTTTCTTCACCTGCAACCCCAGTGGAGGCCAATGCGGCTCTCAATTTGCAGGAGGGTGCACAAAATTTTACCGGGAGTGGTTCATGGAAGATCGACATCGTTCAGGTGCGATTTAGATACTTGTTCTGTACTAATTTTGAATCTTACTCTGTTTTCCAGATACTGTTCATACTGTCATCCTTCCTATTTCATCATGATAACTGTGTATGCTGCATTTATCCAAATCTTCTTACCCTTATGAAATCTTTAACTTGTTTAATTACGCAAATACGAAAAATTGATACAGAGACTTTGTTAACTAGGGATTGAGAAATGTCATTTTATCTCACATGCACATCTTTTAATTGTACACACGGTAACTTACACGTAACGGTCAGGTGACATGTTATCGGATGCTACCGATGAGCAATTTCTAGGAAGCTACCTAATGTGAAGGAGAACAAGAGAATAGCATAACAAACATAAAGCTACTAAATAATGCGGAGAAAAAACAAAAAAAGTGCTGACGGAACAACACGTTCAGAAAGAGTACGAGGAATGTCCCGTGACGGTTCTTATAGGAATGTTCCCATCTTGATGCGGCCTGTTCTAATCATTCTCCCTGTGATTTGATCTTTGCATTTGAATATGATGAGGATTTCAGTGTCATACCAAGTTCCACGACAAAACTTCCACATTTGGTTGTATAATGTCATTTGGGGAGGAGATGATATTCTGAATAAGCATTAAATGCATTGCGCTGCAGCCCCAAGGGCAACAATTACGGGGTCAACGACATGCTAAAGGTAATCCAGGCCTCGTATCTGATGTTCTAACTTTTATGACATATTGCTAGTCTTATTTGTACTTTTCCGAGCAAAGATGTGAAGTTTCGCACGATTTTGAAATGAAATAAACCAAGGATCTGCATCACTGCACGTATCTTTTTGTTTAGTAGTGTAAAACTTAATCAAAACAGCAGCCCTGTTTTTGTATAAAATGCCTATCATACAGAGTTTGATCTTCTCATGTTTAAAGCCTTCTTCCATACCGGGCAGCTGCTCGAGAGAGATTCACATCATACCGATTGCAGTACAATTTCGACGATGTTTTGATGTTATGAAAGAAATGATTGATGGACCTTTGTTTGATCTTTATGTTGTCCTGGCATAGAGCAAAGAGTCTTCTTTATGAATTGTTCGACGAGGGCTAGCATATTAGGAGGGCAACGGAGACATCTACGAGTCCCAATCAAACTTTTTCTTTTTATCACAAAAGTGATGATGATGCTCAATACTCAGGCATCCTTTTTTTTTTTTGCATAAAAAATGGCCATTTGCAAAAAAAAAAAAAAGATTTGCAAATGTCCTACCATTCGCAACCATTTGTTCCTTTCACAAGATTCGATCTGAAGTTATGAATGAATCGTCTATGACATTTTGTCCACAGGATAGCGAGTTAAAGCCGTAGTTTGAATAAGTAAAACTTATCTACTTTTGTTAAAAGTAGTCCTAGATAATTATGTATGAATCTCTACTGAAAACGACAATGCCATTACTACATATAATTAAAATAATCTTAATGGGACTATCAATCAGATTGGGCACACCTGTAAGCGTAGGAATCGCCAATTTGTAGTTGGTCTTAATCTGACATTTTCCTAAGATTTCAAATGGAGGCGTGATGAAAGAAATCAGATTTTCATGGAAAAGTAATGTAAGGACTTGTTATGTTAATAAAACAAAGCACAAGGACTAAATTTGAACATTTCTAAAAGTACGAGGAGTAAAAGTATAAATCTATAAGAAATTCGTACATTTAGGTGCCACGTGTCGATTTGTCAATACCAACTCAGCATGTCCTGTGCATATTTAACGCAAAATTGAATTTTGTCCTAAAATTGTTACTAGAGATAAAGTTGGGAGACAAAACATCAATGAAAGATGGTACATTGACCAAAAATGAATTCAAGCAAATAGTAGCAGGATGAGTTTTGTAATTTCCCTTAAATGTATTATTGAAAAGTTTAAATATTAATAGAATCAGTTTATTTTTCAATAGGTTGTCTATATGATATTTATTTTCTTCCCACAGTTTTCTTTTGAAAAGAAAGATTGCAAATGGTAGTACTTTGTGATTCTCTACAAAATATTTTTCAAATAAGCTAATCTCCTGTTTTTTCTCTTTTAACATGGACTTGCTTCTTCTTATTTTTTTTTATACTTTTCTACTATTCCTTTCGACATATTGATATTGATTTCATAAGTCAAGTAATATTTGTAATAGATTGCATTTGCATGGTCACTCTTAGATAGCTAACATCTGGAGAAATTCATTTACATAATCACTAAGTAGCTTCAAGGACTCGCATTACTCGTAGCTATTTTTACATCCTGAGCAGAGTTGATCGAAGTCTTACTAATAATACTTATTTTTCAAACTTGCAACATGAACGCAACTTCTTTTATTGATACGATTTCTTAAGTGCCATCACGATTTAAGGACAATTAGAAAATATTAAATTCTGTCAATTTAGGAGTTTTTTTTTTGGGGGGGCAAAATTAATGATGTTTTCGTCGTTATTATCAATGAGTTAACTCTTCTGT
This sequence comes from Syzygium malaccense, assembly GCA_031216405.1. Taxonomy (NCBI): domain Eukaryota; kingdom Viridiplantae; phylum Streptophyta; class Magnoliopsida; order Myrtales; family Myrtaceae; genus Syzygium; species Syzygium malaccense. The sequence goes on from CM062254.1 coordinate 13,050,685, forward strand.
CTTTTTTCTTATGTTGTCTTGTGTCTCGTCTCTTTTGTGATGGTCAAAATTTACATATGACGTCTAAATAGCTTGCCAATTGTCATGACGTATTGCAAAATGCTAAAGCTCTCAAATTATTATTCTCTGTTAAATATTTTTCAAATCAACTGATGTCCCTGCTTTCTGGCAAAAAGAAGAATGGTGACACTGTTGGCCTGTTTCTTTTCCCCTTTTGATATCAACTGGTAATGTTAGTATTTTACTTTTCTATTATTCATTCTAACTTATTGCTATTGTTTTCAAAAGTCAAATAATATTTATAAGAGATTTTATTTGCACAATTACCCTTAAATAATTGACATGTGGAAGAATTCAACTACGTAATCCCTAAATAGCTTTAAGTACACGCGTTATTATCCATCAAATGACATGTAGCTTTTCTTTTACCCATAAATGGAGCTGATTGAAATTTACTACTAATGCTTATTTTTCAAAATTGAAAAGTGAACGGAACTTCTTTTATTAAACCAACTTATTTGTGTATGCTGTGTTTCTATCAGTATTTCTGGAATTTTTTCTTCAAGTCTCAGGTATTGTAGATCAACTTCTTTTGCTCTTCATCTGGTAAAATCATTATTTGAAGACACTAGGAAAAAAAAAATTCCCCTATGCTTATTGAGCTTTCTAAGGCAAGCACAGAAGAAGCTGTTGCTTGGCCTTTTATATGGTAAAATCATTTTACATAGTCTACAGTTTGGAGCATGAAGAAACTCCAGAGTGTCAGCAAAATGGAAAATGGGTCATGAAAGGATTTAATTAATTCTATTCCCTGTATGGATTTGTTACTCTCTGCTCATTTAATAGCTAGGTGGCCTCAAGCAAAAAGAAATGTGGAGCATGCAAGAAGTAGCATTCTTCTTTCATGTTCTTGAATGCGATTTGAGATGCCACAAGTCTGCTTAAAACAGGGTTAAGTCTAGCCACATCCCTTCTTTAAGACTTTATCTTAGACTCTAAATGTGAACTTGGCGAAAATGGCGAAGAAAGAGTGTAGATCGATAGCCCAACTTTCATTTATCGGCCAAGCCTTCATAAATGCCTATCGGCTTGCAATTCTGTCCTGAAGGGGTGGCTGTAGTTAGGTTTACCAGGAAAATTGTGCCCAGTGCACTGAGAATCCATTGAAAATTCTTGACAAAACTTGCCCTCCTTCTCTCCCTAACTACAATCTAGAATTGCGATATGCCCCGGCGATATAGAGACTTGGTTTAATGGCTCGGTGCACATTTAAATCGATGCCTAAAAGCAACATCAGACTGGCGGATGTTAATGCACATAAACACCGACAGATTCAACAGCTCAACCGTTGGAAAGGAAATCAGAAGCAGTTGATGAAGCAATGAATTTCAGACATTCAGATATCAGCCAGTGAGGAGGAGCTTACAAAAGCCATTCACTCTCTTAATACAAGCCCAAGAACAAAGAAAGAAACAACAAAAAATGAAAATCAAGGGGAAGAAATCAGATCTCTCTGTCACAAAATCGCAAAGTAGCGGCGGCGAATAACATGCTGCTGCTTTCCATATACGTACACCATCAATCTTGTCCAAATAGTGGAAACTTCACCCTAAAAAAAACCTCTGTATAAATATGTCCTATTTACAAACCACCAAACAACATCATTAGCTCTTGATATCGTCCTCGGCTTTCATTAGAGCCACTGATGATCGTCTTGATAGGTGGGCGAGCATGAAATGAAAGGCACGAAACCTCACCCGTTGAACACGGGCCTCATGAAGGCATCGTTGAATTTTCGCCAGTAATGGTGCACCGTATGAGAAGGCGTGCTCAGGAGCTTGTGCAAAAGTGCTGGGACGGAGTATGCTTTTGCCATTCTGGTGAGTCTCCAAGTCGTGTTTGTTGCTGAGCAGTGGCTGAGCGAGGATTTGGGACTTGATGGCTCAGAAGATGTCATGCTGGCAAAGTATTTGGTCGAAGGAGCAAGATTCCCACTAGAGGCTTTTGGCAACAGCAAACACCTGTATCGTTGAATGGTATCTTGAGGCACAAGCTCCATGTTATGCCACCAATTAGACTCGGCATATGAAATGCCATCTTACCACAGGGCTAAACAGAACGACCGTGATGGTACTAGCAATCACAAACAAATTGCCCCCCAATTTCACTTTGGACCTAGTAAACTGCATGCACAGAAAATAAACTTCAGAGCAAGCATATGCTTCAGATTAATACGAGGAAACATAGTAAAACCTGTTATAATAGGCAGCTCTGGCGACCACATTCATAGCATTGCTAGGAATAGAAAGAATCTCATGATACTGCATATGGAAAGTCTCCTGGAAAGTGCATTGGCCGATCATCCTACCTGGTAATAAGCGAGTGCCATGGAGACAGCGCCACGCAAAAGCCCTGCCCACCAAATTGTGACCTGAACATATCAGAGTTAAATTAGGAAACTTCATCATGCTGACCACCTTATACGCAGGAAAATCCACAAGAAACTTCTAATCTCTAACCTGCTGCTTTAAATGGAACTTTTCGTACTTAGATTTCCTAGCCAAGTTGGACAAGAATAATAGGGCCCAACAATGTTGAGCTGACCTTGGTCGATTTTCCAGGACTGAAAATGAACGAAGAAGAATGACAAAACATTAGGCAAATCAAAACTCAATTCCCAGTATTCAACCTCGCCTGGCAAATGTAGAATGTAACAGAGACTTGTCATTACATATTGCTTACGACTCCTCACGTCTCCATATCTAACGCATCCTTTCCAACATGAAGGAAGATGAAGACCTTGGCAACAAACGACAAAGTTGCAAAAACGTGCCTGCAATCATTGGCAAATAGATGTGAACATTAGCGGCACGAGAATTACAGGAATCATGTCCAAGGAAAAGATCGAAAGTGGGAGGATTTTCAATATACTTAGAGGACCAAGTCATTTGTCGTCTGTCATTTGCTAAAAATTAGTATATGGACCAGTGCTATTATTGATATTGGGGCCAAGACAAGAAAAAATCTTCGCAAAATCTAAACCCAAAACTCTAATGGCAATAGAAAATTAGCTAACGCACCGATACAGACAGTAGATCGGTCGAAATTATATGCTGCTGATGACTTTGGTGTAAATGCTGGCGCATATCAAAAAGCAATGGCAAATGATCGCTGATTATTAGACCAGAGTTGGTCGATGAGCATGCTGACTAAGGAACAAGATGATCGATTCAAAGTAAGGACTGTATCAAGGCTCAGGCACGTGTAGACCCATTAAGGGAGATCCTGGAGAACAGTTACAATGGCAAACAAACATGGAGAGATCACAGATGAAGTCACGGTTAACCGGAAGAACCTGTGTGTAATGCCGAGGGAAGCACTCGATGAACTCATAAGGGGCAGGGAGTGATTTGATATATGGACCCAGAATTACCTAGTCAGTCTCAATATCATTTTCCAAGAAAGATGACGAAAGACGACCATTGTCTTCATAGAGTCAAAGCATCCTTAAAAGACAATAATAGTTGACAGATATTCAGAGAGCTCAAAATACCATGTCGATCACGTCACATGGTCAAGAAAAGTTAGTCATGCTCAGGCAGATAATCGACAAAGAAGTTTGTGTGCCGATAAGTGCTTCTCTGGTTTAGTAATCTATTAGCACCAAAGGCAAAACATTGAAGAACGGAAGTGAGCAAAGGCAGACTTTCCATTAGAAATGTCAACTATTATAATTACAAATTATTCACAAAGTCCATCGCTTCCTTGTGGAAGCTCAACATGTCGATATCTAAGCAACCATTGCGGACCACCAGCTGATTCTTGGCGTGCCGATGATCAGCTAATTCCTTGGCCAGTTGAGACTTCCTATGAGGTAGAGTCTTGAATGCATCAAGGTCACGTTCCAAGGTCCTGTTTACTTGGGATATTTCACCAGCCACAAGTCCACGACGATGACGAACATCTGCCAGACGTTTCTCTAGCTCAGCTTCCTCAGTAGCAAGATTAACTTGTTCATCGATCAGAGTTTGCAAGGTATTTTCATTGCCCTGCAATGACTGATCAAGTTCCTTGATGGAAGCAAGAGACCGTAGACATTTCTCTTCTAAGGCTGTCAGAGATGTGATCTTTTCCTTGTCGTACTGGCAAGCCTTCAAACCACCAAGGAATTGCTCCAAGAAGATTTTGCAACGTTCCTTGAACTGGGGAGACTTCGAGAATTGGATGTCATCATCGTATAGCTCTTCTAGCAAAATTTTAACCCTATCAGCAGTGATAGGATTAGCTGCAAGCAATGAATAGCCTCCTACGGACAGCTCAAAAAATTCAGCCCATTTGCGCTTAATTGCTTGGATATGTGCAGATGAAGAGTCAGATGCCAAGGTGCCACAACTGGCAGCTTCAAGATGACGAGCCTTAGAAAGTTCTTCAAGAATGAGCCTACCCCTGACACTAGAACCGATGAAATTTTCACCGGTTTGACCAGATGGAGGTGCCGGAAGCAGCAGAGGTACAGAGGGAGAGCGCATCGACAAAGCATGACCAAGAGCATTGGTAACCCCTTCCAGCTGTTTTTGATTGTTCATCTCAACTGTGGCAGATGTGATTGTCAGTTGGGGATCTGTCGAACCCACGCAAACCAATACTGATGATGTTAAATGGTAGTTGATATGTGTATCAACTAACAACACTGTATTGAGATACATGGTACTTACCATGTCCAGCCAAAGAAGATGGAGCGGAGACTAGTGATGCACTCTCGAGGGAAGAAGAGCGAAGACTGCATTCTGTCCTGGGAACAAGAGGTGCGGCTCTGGCTTCAGGTGACTCGTCGGTAAGAACAATTGTTCCCTCAGGACCTGGAGAGGTGTTAGTAGCCCCGGTAACATTGTCAGTACTGAAAGAGGGATTTGAGCCGGCACCAGTGGCAGTATTTTCAATCTCTTCAACATCATCACCAGTGCTAGCTGAGGTAGATACCACCCTTCTTTTTTTCCTGGAAAGAGGAACTTCTTCCATCTCTTTTTCTCCCTCAGTAACTTGGATCCCAGTCGACCGTTTCTTTCTGGTCCGCAAAGGAGTGATTGGTCGGGAAACTGCTGTAATATGAAGGCAAGGTAAGTGAAAAAAGGAATATAGATTGGTGGAAGCACAGAGCAGAGCGATTACCTTTTCCTCTCCTGGCCCTACTTTTCTTCTTCCGAGAACGTGGTCGAGGAGATTGAACTTGAGCAGTGGACATTGGCAGGCCGTCCAATGATCCTTCGTTTTCCTCGATCGTCAACAGTTTAGGTTCAACAGATTGCTGACTATGGAGTTCATCTTGCTCTCCTTGTCCAACCGATTTCCCTTTGATTGGAGAAATAAATGGTTTTATCCTTTTGAGAGCAGACCTGGCGTTTATAAAATACCGACGGTAATAAAGTCCCCACCATTGATCGTAGTCACGAGTGGATTGTGGATCAGGACTGAATTCATCGACAGAAAATCGGGCATGCATACTTTCAGTAATTTCAGAGCAGCACCTGAAAGGCCCATTTTCAGTCGACTTGTACTTGGTCTTCTCTGTGAAAGGAAACTCCAGGGAATAATAGATCGGCATGGGTATACCTTGGGCCAATCCAAATTGTCTAGCACAATACTGTGGAGAATATATCTCGAACCCATGGTAGAACCTTCCCTTTTTGGACAATCTCAACGGAAGGTCAACTGGTGTAAGCACCTTAACCCAGAAATCATCAAATTCTTCCCGAGAAGGAAAATGATAGAGATAAGAGAAGCTTTCAGACTTAAAGGGACAAAAGTCGAACTTGTCTCGATCACAGTCAAAGAGAACTCGAAGAAAATACGTCAAAGGGGGACTGCCCTCTGGAATCGGTAAGGGAAGTCGACTAAGTAATTGACTTCCTATGAACTCAGGGACGTGGGGCTGCAGGCTCAAGTTATTATGTTCAGGCAATTCGTGATTTCGATTCGAGAACAGAAAAGGACAGTAGAGGACAATCCAAGCCTGTAGGAGCCAAAAGGATCCAAAGAAGGTACCGGATTCTTTTCCGCGCATAGCCAAAGAGGCGTGCGTGATGCCTCTGTACAATGCAGCAAGTACGAGCGGGCCTAATGCGATCGATGTACCTTCTGCCAAGCTAGATGCGATACCGAGGAGATCCTTAGATACTCTAAGTGCAGGGTGGAGAAAGACGTACTTGGATAGCCAGTAGAGCAGGAAGGCAGTATGCTCGTCATCCTCAACTTGTCCAGATGGTTGACGGAAAGTGTTCATGAAGCTCCCGTAAGAAAGGGCATTGTCATCGATGGACTCGAGGTATCTGGGCGAGCCGATGTCCTTTGCAGCCAAGCCAGTGGGCATGAAACCGGCTATGGCGTGCACATCCAGAAGGGTGATCGACATCGGTCCCCAGGGAAAGAAGAAACAGTTGGTCGACGGAGACCAGAAGCAGACTACAGAACCCAAAAGGCCCAAGTTCAGATTCCAGTCGAAGCAACTAAACTGAAGCGCCCTTTCGATGCCGGCCTTCTTCCAGAGAGAGGTTAGTCGATCTTGAGCCGTCATTCTCCGGTACCATCGGTAGAACTCGGGGTCGAAGGAGGGAAATCCCCTGAATCGCTGCGACTCGGCGGTCCAGACATCCCGAACGGTGGGAAGTTGGAAAAGAAGGAGCTCTTCGCGCGAGCGAGGAAAACAACGGTCAAAGACCGGTGGGATCGGCGAGGATCGTTTGAAGCAAGGCCCCGAGACGAGCCGAGAGCCATCCCCGTCGATGTCGTTCCGGATGTCAAGGCAACAGTTGTCACCACATTCTCCGCTCCGTAGCTGGTCGAAGCGAGCGACGTAGGTCGCAGCTGTGAAGTCGGAAGAGTTGGATGCCATTAAGAACGACCAAGGTTGAAGACGAAGCTCTGTGGTTTAAGCGTGTAGGATGGATATGGGCAGAAGGGCAGATAAAAATTGAATCTTTTTCAAATGGGCATGTTTTTATACAGAAAATGAGCTAACCCATCGACACAGAATGTGTTTGCCGATGACTTTGGTGTGAACATCGGCACATATCGGCAAGTAAGGGCGAATGATGGCCGATTACGAGACCAGAGTTGGTCGATGAGCGTGCCGACAGAAGGAGCAAGATGATCGATTCAAAAAAGAAAGGAACGGCTTCCATCTTCCGCGAGAAAGCGCCCGACTCACGGCGGCTTGTCAGCTCCGGCCATGGCCGGTCACCGGTGTGTTTTGCTCCGGTGGGGCTACAAAACCAAGAGGAACATCACGGGCCGACGAGGATGGCTCGACTCAGATCTGGCAAGAAACCGAGCAAGGGAGCCCTCGAATTCGACACCGGCGCTTCCTTCGCAGGCGGCTCGACGGCCGGGGCCGTCGGCTGCGTCGGCCGGAACAGCCACGGAGACGGAGGCTCCGCCGTTGGTCGGAACCCTGAGGCTCTTGAGCGAGAGAAACGCACCGAGCGAGAGTCGGACAACTTGGTTCAGTAGTTCGGACACTTCGAGGAACAGACCACTTCACGCGGGAAGCGGACGCCCTTATCACAGAGGCTGCTAAGAGTTTGATAAGTGGATGTCCTTATCATGTCTCAACTTATATATAATATATAAAATAGTTAATACAACAAAAAACTCCAAACCGGTACATTTATAATAAATTTATTCCAAACTAATTTTTTGACCATAAAAAATTTCAAACTGGTACATCCATGATAAATTTACCATAAACTAATTTTTTAACCACGAAAAACCCTAAATTGGTACACTCGTAATAAAGTTACCTCAAACTAATTTTTTGACCATAAAAAACCTCAAATTGATACAAATGTGATAAATTTACCCCCAAATTGATAATCTTGTGACAAATTTTACCCTCTGTTAGCAGGCCAAGTTAGGGTTTTTCGTGATATTTGCCTTATGGATTTTCACGTGGACTTGCCATGTCAACATGTGTCATCTACATCAATAAATTTAACAGTAAAATTTGATGGAAGTTAACGGACAGTAAATTTATCACAGATGTACCGGTTTGAGGTTTTTTGTAGTTAAAAAATTAGTTTGGGATAAATTTGTCACGAGTGTACCAGTTTGGGGTTTTTCGTGATCAAAAAATTAATTTGGAGTAAATTTATCACAAATGTATAAGTTTGAGATTTTCCGTAGTAAAAAAATTAGTTTTGGGTAAATTTATCACGAGTGTACTAGTTTAGGGTTTTTCGTGGTATTAACCCTATATAAAATCCATTTGTTTAATAGGTAAGACTTATACTTTTCCAAAAATTGTCTCCTCCCACCTTTTAGACAAGTTAACCTATGTGAAATTGTTCTGACCAAAAAAAAAAAACCTATGTGAAATTGTACTATAAATTATGTAACCCACCATTATATCCTCAAGTCTCGGGTTATCTACTAGATAAAATAGTTATACTAATATGATGTAATAGAGGTGTACGTGTAACAATAAGGTTTCGGTTTATTATTTCTTTTATTCGAGTGGTTAAATATTACGTAAAATGATAATATTAACTCTGAAAGAGTAAGTCATTATATCAATGACACAACTAGTTCAACATTTTCATCAAGTTAAAAAGGGTTAATATCACAAAAACCCCAAACTAGTATGACAAATTTATCCTAAACTAATTTTTTTACCATCAAAAACCTTAAACTGGTACACCTATAATAATTTTACCTTATGTTAATTTCCATTAAATTTTACTGTTAAATTACCGAGTTGGATGACACGTAACAGTTGACGAGTGTCCCAGTTTAGGATTTTACCATCCATTTGTTACAAGTGTATCAGTTTGTGATTTTTCACGGTAATAATCTAATTTAATGGAAATCAACGGAAAGTAAAATTATTACAAATGTACCAGTTTTAAGTTTTTAGTAGTCAAAAAATTAGTTTGAATAAAATTATCACATGTGTTTCAGTTTGGGGTTTTTAGTGATAAAAAAATTAGTTTTTGGTCAATTTGTCACTAGTATACTAGTTTAAAATTTTTTGTGGTATTAATCTAGTGAAAAAACACAAAAAGATAGAGATAGAACAAAAAGTGGTGACTAGTTAGCTCGGAGAAATCACAAAGTGCCACGCCTTTTTTAGAGAGATTCTCTATTGATATCCTCTCAATTGCACAACTCGAACTTTGAACGTTACTCGCAAATTGCATCTTAATGGGAAAAGTGTCTAATCAGTCACAAACTTCTTATACTGATCCCAATTTCAAGTTCTAAATTTTTCAATAATGCAGCAGGGAGTCCAATAAGGTTGCGGATTGGATTGTTAAAGCCTAAAGAAATAGATGCATACCTTATAATTGGCTGTCTAGCCCCCTGAAGCTCTACGGGCTTTGCTTTGCTCTGAATCAAGTCTATTGTACTCGAACTCCATGAGCTAGCCAATGACATATGTTTTTTCCGATGAAAAAAAAAAAGTAAGCACTGTATCAAGGCTCAGGTACGTGTAGACCCATTAAGGGAGATCACGGAGAAGAGTTACTACAACAAACGAACATGGAGAGATCGAGATGCATGCTATTTTAAAGGAGCAATTGCTTATAAGAAAAGAATCGACAACGTGGGAATATGGGACCAGAATTTTCGAAGGTGTGGAAGTTACAACCACGAAGGATCTGCTCCGAGATGGTTATGGTAGAAGGCCTATAAATACCAAGTTCTCATCAACTTGAGACCCCCCACAAACATATCGACACATGTTATTTGCAGTTATCTTTAGCTTCATGCAATTTACTTACCGTTTTCAAACTCACATCATCAATTAAATTCCGATGTGTATCTTTGATGTAGCTCTCGATGTTACATCATCAATTAAATTCCGGCATCACATCCCCATCCTTACGAGCTTTGCCGTCGATTAAATTCCAACAAAATTTGTAAACTATTTAGTTTGTTTGGAATAAAACAATAGTTTTCATGTACACGCGTGATACTTCATGTCTAGAATCACCATAGGAACTATCTCCTCTCTTTAAACTGAAGGACGACTTTCAGTAAAAAAATATTTCGCCACGGGAGTCAATTTCGGCGAAACAACCTTCATTTGAGTGTATTTTTTTACGTAGTCTACGGTTTGGAGTGTGAAGAAAGTCCAAGAGTGTTAGCAAATTGAAAAACGGGTCTTGAAAGGTTACTATCACAAAAAAAAAAAGTATAAAAAGATTTGGAAGGTGTTATTTCCGTACGTTTTTTAAAACTAAAAGCACGTCTTTTTTAGGTAATTGACTAATATATCCTTGTGATGTCAGATTTGGTCCAATATTAATGATGAGACTTTTTTGCTCTCAATCCTAATTTATGACCAATCATTTTTTTCTATTAAATTTTATTTTATAATAATTCCTTCTTTATTTCTTTTTCGCATGGGAATAATGGGAATAAGAAAACTTGTCTCTTTTCTCCAACATGGAAAAAAAAATATTATATTGCCAGAAGCATGGTCAAACGTAAACATGCTTATCTTCAGGTCCTATCTAAATAGTAACGAAAAGTAAACACAAAAAGGTAAAGAAAAAGGGAACTTCTTGCTATTTTACTTCTCGATGAAGAAATAATTGATATCAAGCATAGATTTTATCTCATAGCAATTACATCAAAACTTCATGACATGCTCAAAGTTTCCACTGAAATAATGTGATGTGAGTTATAAAGTGGAGAAAGTGTAATTAGAGTTTTGTGTTTCAACTCCCATTTTGCAATTAAAAAAAGTTAAAAGCTTAAAGAAAGCACAGTTAAGCAATCTTTAACTATAGAAACCTGCAAATTTATTTTGGCAAAAATCCCACGAGGCTAAGATTTGTTAGATAGAAATTTAATTTAATATAGTGTTGCTCAAACTATTTTAATAAAATGCAATTACTTGTGTATTCATAAGCTGTCATAAATAAAAGGAAAATTTTCAAATAAGGGCATAAAGTGCCATCATTTTCTCAAATAAGAATCTGAAGTGCTTTTATTTTCTCAAATAAAAACTTAAAGTGAACCTTATTTCAAATGAGGGCTTTAATTGGCCATAGGGGTGTGCAAAATGGAATGCCCGGATCGGACCTGATCAGCCGGTTTGGTCCGGTTCCCGGGAGTATCGGTCCGATTCCTAGTTCCTAAAAGTGGAACCGGTGTTTGAGTGGTCTGGTTCCCTATTCCAAAGGGGAATCGGATCTGACCAGACCGACTATATGTATTTTTTAATTTTTTTCAAAAAATTAATAAAATGTGAACTAAACCCTAAGTGTTTGATAAAAAACAAACAAAACTCTAAATGACCAGTTCCCAGTCTTAGGACCAACCGGTCCAGTCCCCGATTCCCAATTTTGGGAATCGATTCTCCTGGTCCGGTCCGATCTGATTCCAAGGTGGAATCGGGATCAAGGGCATTTTTATCCTTTTTTTTGTCCTTTTTACCATTTCGCTTTTTTTCTCCATCGTCGACCGATGAGGGCTTGGCATCCCTCGCCAGCCACTAGGCAAGGGCCCAGCCGGTTGCTGGTGAGTTGTAGCCCTAGCTGGCCGCGAGCAAGGCAACCCCCACCCAGATCTGGCGAGGACCGACCTCACTAGTGGCCAGCGAGGGCAACCCTCACTAGATCGGGCGAGGGTGGCCTTACCCAGGCAAGGTTGTGGGTCGACGGCCTCGCCAGGGTAAAGCGAGGGTCGCCTTGCCCAGTCGGTGAGGGCCGTGACCCTCGCCAGCGACTGGCCGTGACCCTCGCCAGCGACTGGCCGTGACCCTCGCCAGCGGCTGGCCGAGACCCTCGCTAGTGGCTAGCCGAGCCCTCACCTAGTGGTTGGCGAGGGATGCTAGGCCGATCAGTGACGGAGAAAAAAAACACAATGGTAAAAAAGAAATGCGAAAAAAGAAAATATAAAAGAAAATATAAAAGGATGAAAATGCTATTGATTGGTTGGTGAGGTCAAATCCTTATTTGAGTAAATGATGACACTTGAGGTCCTTATTTGAAATTTTCCCTAAATAAAAAGTTCTAATCTTATATATATAATATTTTTAAAGATGAGCCCATATATAAAATAACGACCTTCTTCAGGCAAGTGATAAGAGGGTGAAGGATAATATAATATCTTGTTGCAAGTAATGGTGTCATGTGTATTGTGAAATTGACAAGAGAGATGGAAGAAATAAGTTTAGTTTTCTCCGTTAACATGATAAAATAGAAACAATAAATCAAAAAGAGGTGGGTATTTCGGTCAGCTAATTAAAAAAAAAGACTGTCTTATCCAAAATGCCGGCATCTCCACCCAAAAGAAAAAAAACAATATAGTGCCTTCTTAACTCATGGAGCATTCGAGAAGTTGCATTGTTCTTTCATGTTCTTAATGTTAGGAAATTCTAAAAGGACAAAAGACCCGATTATACATGGACGAATAAAATTAATGCATAATTAGGACCTAATGCAGAAACGTGAACATTCTTTACTAACCTCCAGTCACTGATGAAGTTCGATTGATAACCTGAATCGTCAAGCATTGAACGGTCGATGAAGGGTCTTTAGCCAATTGCCCTCTCGAACATGATGGTGTGTTTTCTGATTATTCTTAAGATCAGATAATGAGAGGGTTTGGTTTAAAAGACCATTTTGTATCCATTCGTACCCCTTCATATGACTTCTTCCATCAAGAAGTTGTGCCTTTCGGGTGGTCACAATATAATGGACGCTTATCACGCAACTTAACGTGGATAATAAATGTTAATGAAATTAACTAAATGTGAGAATAATAAACCGAATGTGAGATCACATTATTGATATTATAACACTTAATGTAATTTGAGACGCCACAATTTTGCTTAAAATAGGGTTCAGTCTAGCCCCATCCCTTCTTCAGACTTTCTCTTAGACTGTAGTTAAGATAAGTCCAAATGTGAATTTGGCAAAGAAAGAGTTAAAGATCAATAGCCCAATTTTTATTTATTGGCTAAGCTCTCACAAATGTTAATGGCTTGCAATTTTGTCCTGAAAGGTTACCAAGGAAAAACGTGCCTTGTGCGATGAGAATCTGTTGAAATATCTTGACAAAATTTTCCCTCCTTCACTCCCTAACTACTAACTAGAATTGCAATATGCCCCTACAATGATGGAAACTCGATTTAGTGGCATGGTGCCTTGTTGTAATATATCGCGGAAATCATAGGATCTTGCAAATTAAGTCAATACGAAAATACTAGAGAAAAAAATAAGGAACGATAAAGGACTGAGAATCGATAACGGCATGGAGTTCTGTAGTAAAGATTTTACCAGGTTTTGCGAGAAAAAAGGGATTGTGACACACTGCATAATGCTCGGGACACCATAGCAGAATGGCGTTGTCGAACGGAAGAACAAAACTTTACTGGAACGAGCTTAAAGCATGCTTTCACATGCAAGAATAGGCAAGGAATTTTGAGCCGAAGCAATGAATATGGCATGTTACTTGATTAATCGATCTCCATCATCTACTATCGAGTGGAAGACTCTTGAGGAAGTATGGTCAGGGAAACCTGTTGATTACTCCGGATTATGAGTATTTGGATGTTCTGCGTATGCTCATGCAAGTGATGGTAAGTTTGAGCCGAGGGCGAAAAAGTGCATATTTCTGGGTTATGCACATGGGGTGAAAGGATTTCGGCTATGGTGCACTGATCCCAGATCAACTAGTTTTCTAATCAGCAGAAATGTGATCTCTAACAAGACTGCAATGCTTCAAAGGAGGAGTGAGACATAACCAGTAGAGCAAATGGATCATGGTGTCAGTAGTGAGGTGGAGATTCAGGTGGAGACTTTGGAAACCTCGGAGGTAACAGAAGTTGAGACTGCAGATGAGGCCGCAGTTCCTAAAGTCAGTGACATTGAATAATCATCAGAGTCGCAGCACACTATAGCCGTGAGCAGATGGAGAAGGTAAATTAAACCACTGTACATTATGATATATTACTTATGCACTGACCGGAGGTGACGAGGTAGAGACAGATGAGCCTTCGTTTTACTATGAGGCGATGACTAGTTCTGAGTCGTCGTAGTGGCTAGGGGCTATAAGCAAAGAGATACAATCACTCCATCGAAATGAGACATGGAAGCTGGTCAAAGTACCAAAAAGCTAGAAGATTGTCGGAAGTAAGTGGGTCTTTAAATGGAAGGAGGGCATTCTCGGTGTCAAGGCAGCTAGATATAAGACGAGACTTGTTGCGAAAGGGGTATACACAACGGGAGGATATTGACTATAACGAGGTGTTCTCTCCTGTGGTAAAACATATTTTTATTTGTATTTTACTTACCTTAGTTGCTTCACGGGATCTCGAGCTGAAGCAGCTAGATGTTAAAATAGCATTTCTTCATGGTGAGTTGGAGAAGCGGATTTACAGGAGGTAACTAGAGGGATTTGCTATTCTGGGTAAGGAACATCATGTTTGATTAGTAAAGAAATCTTTGTATGGGCTGAAACAATCTCCTAGACAGTGGTATAAGCATTTCGATTCTTTCATGGCTAGTCAGGATTATTCTAAAAGTCATATGGATAGCTGTATTTATTTTAAGAGATTGGAGGATGGGTCTTTGATATATCTATTACTATATCTTGATGATATGCTGATAGCAGCTAAGAATATGTTTGATATTGATGTGTTGAAAAGGCAATTGAGTGCTGAATTTGAGATGAAAGATTTAAGTGCTGCAAAGAAAATATTGTGTATGGAGATTTTGCGTGATAGAACTGCATGAATTTTATGTTTTTCTCAAAAGAAATATATTGAGAAGATTGTTACACGATTTAACATGCAGTCAACGAAATCTATGAGTATACTTTTAACGAAGCACTTTAAACTTTCAGATAAGTTATCACCACAGACTGAGAAGGAGGATGAGCATATGTCACGTGTTCCTTATTCTAGTGCAGTGGATAGTATTATGTATGATATGGTATGCACTATGCCTAACATTTCACAAGCAGTGAGCATTGTTAGTTGTTATATGAAGCGTCCTGGTAAAGCCCATTGGAAAGCTGTGAAGTGAATTCTCAGATATCTAAAGGGGATAGTAGACGTTGGAATTGTGTATCGAAGGGACAGTAATGGCAACGAGACTATCGGTTATGTGGATTCGGATCATGCTGGTGACTTGGATGAATGTAGGGCTTTAGCAGGGTACGTATTTACGCACGCATCTTTACACTCTATAACCCAAAAGTTGTTCATTTCGCTAAACTTCTCAATTTCAACTTTCACTCCAGACATAATTGCAATAACAGAATTTTTAGATAATAATCAGACAAGCAAAAGCCTCAAATCACAATTAAGAAAATCCAACCCTTAAGTTCTGATACCAATTGTTGTAGTATATCGCGGAAACGATAGGATCTTGCAATTGAAGTCAATGCGAAAATACCAGAAAAAGAAATAAGGAACGATAAAGAACACTAGAGATTTACGTGGTTCGGTCCGAATGTCGGTACCTACATCTATGGGGAGAATCAGCAACGAATAATCCACTATAATTGGAGAGTCAGAATTACAATTCGCTCATACACTCGAGTGTTTCACACATCTGAATTTAAGCTTAAACCCAAAGCGTTTATAAATAAATAATTCAATTGGACAAAATAATTCACTGCACAAATCACCGCGTGTTCAAGCCCAAACAAAACACGTGCACGATCAAGAATGTCTCTGTACGTTCTGCCTCCTTCGTGCGGCTTGAATACGAGTGTCTCTGTATGTCTTGCTTTGTGCGGCTTTTTTTTTGTCTTCGCTAAAGGAAAGAAACCCTCAAATTGTCTTTTTATTTGCAGCAAAAACCCTTGTTTGTACGTCTAAGAAGGGAAGTCCGTCGCTGGTAATGAGTCAACAAATTGACCTGGGCCCACCGAAATAGATATAATAAAATTAAGTGTGCCATATTTTGTCTTTTAGTGGCCTTCTCTATTTGTGTTGCCGTCAGCCCCTCATCCGAAATCAGCGTGAATTTGTTTCGTTGGCTCAAACTCGAGACATAAATTTAACAGTACCTAAATGTGATGCCGGGCCAGTGGATGTTAATTGTTGAAAATTTGATGGTGTAAAAGCATAATTTTGATATCAATGATAGTTTGTGATTTGAATATGTACAAGTGTATGTGTGTATGTTATAGTTAATGCGGGGATGAACAAGAGGCAAAGTATAGAGATGACTATTAGAGATAATTTTGAATTTCTCTAGGATAATT
This sequence comes from Syzygium malaccense, assembly GCA_031216405.1. Taxonomy (NCBI): domain Eukaryota; kingdom Viridiplantae; phylum Streptophyta; class Magnoliopsida; order Myrtales; family Myrtaceae; genus Syzygium; species Syzygium malaccense. Next base: position 13,066,909 of record CM062254.1, read on the forward strand.
TCCATTGTTAAAGATATTTTAATAATTATATTAATTATTCGCATCTCTCAAGATTGCATGTATATTGCACATGTATTGCATGTATAATGCACATGTATTGCACGTTTATTGCATGTATATTGCACGTGTATTGCACATGTATTACACTAATATCTCCCTTTGATGGTGCATATCTTGATTGAGATATTATTTTTGAATAGTTTTCCAATAAAGCCCGTAAATAGGCTGATGGATTCTTTATTAATATATACATCGAAATATACAAAAAATTTCTCAACTTTCTTTTGTCGCATTATTTCTCAGGTATTCAAGGGATAGTAGGCTATGGGATATGAAAATATAGTTTCATAGATTTTATATGGAGGAGTACATATGGGGTTGTTGGAATGGCGAGGGAGCTAAGGGATATGCATTCTAACTTGTTTTAGTTGACATTTGTTTTGACTAAGAAGCTTCAACTTGGCTTCTTCTTCTTTTTACTTGTTCTTCAACATTTTCCAATCTTAATTCTTTGACTTCTCTTCTTCGATCTTGGACAGCAGCTGGAGAAGTCTGGATAGCTCGTGAAAATGGATCACAATTTCCAACATTAATGCACTTTAACACCGACAGCTCATAAGCTCAACTGTTGGAAAGGAAATCAGAAGCAATTGATGAAGCAATTAATTTCAGACATTCAGATACCAGCAAGTGAGGAGGAGATTACAAAAGCCGTTAACTCTCTTAATACAAGCCCCGACAAAAGAAAGAAACAAGAAAAGAGAAAAACAAGAGGAAGAAATTGGATCTCTATCACAGAAATGCAAAGTAGCTGCTTCGAATAAAATGCTGTTACTCTCCGTTTTTGCCGTCAATCTCTTCAGAGCAGTGGAAACTTCATGCTAGAAAAGACCTGTGTATAAACGTGTCCTATATACAATCCGTTCATTAGTCTCCGTTAGAGCCACTGCTGATCGTCTTGATCGGTGGGCGAGCATGGAATGGAAGGCAGGAAACCCTACCTGCTGAACACGGGCCTCGTGAAGGCATCGTTGAATTTTCACTAGTAATGGTGCACCATGTGAGAAGGGGTGCTCGGGAGCTTGCGCAAACTGCTCGGTCGGGATATGCTTTTGCTGTTCTGGTGAGACTCCGAGTTGTATCCATTGCTGAGCAGTGGCTGAGTGAAGGATCTGGGACTTGATGGCTCAAAAGATATCGTGCTGGTATAATAGTTGGTCACAGGAAGCAAGATTCTCACTAGCGACTTTGTCAACAGTCCAAACACCTGTATCAATGAATGGTATCTTGAGGCACAAGCTACATGTTATGCCATCAATTAGACTTGGCACAGGAAACGCCGCCTTACCACAGTGCTGAACAGAATGACCGTGATGGTACTCGTGATCATAGACACAATGCCCGGCAATTTCGCGTGACCTTGTAAACTGTACCCGCAGAAAGTGAACTTCAGAGGAAGCCTATGCGTCAGATTAAGACAAGAAAACATAGTAAAAACTCTTAAAATAGGCATCTTTAGCAACCACATTCATTGCTCTGCTAGGAAAAGAAAGAATCTCACAGTATCACACGTGAAAGTCTCCAGAAAAGCGAGTTATCCGATCATTTTACCTGGTTTGAGAGAGTGCCATGGAGACAGCCCGTGCATAAGCCCTAGCCACCAAATTGTGACCTGGACATATCAAGTTAAATTAGGAAACTCCATCATGCCGACTACCTCATCTGTAGGAAAATCCGCAAGAAAGTTTTAATTTCTAACCTGCTTCTTTAAGTTGATCTTTTTGTACTTCCTGGCCAAGTTGGATAAGAACGAAAGGGGAAAAACGAAGGCGGCTCTTCCAATCAGAACTTGTCCCAACAATATCGAGCTGACCTTGAATGATTTTCCAGGACTGAGAAGTTGCCCGTAAACTTCAGAGCACGTAAACACCTCATCGGAATGCAGAATGGAAATTTAAGCCTTCAGAACTGAAAACTTACCCGAATGGCGGTCGGGTGTGTTCAATTTTAATTCGTTGCATCCTAACATACCCAATGAGGATGAAAGGGATTTCTTGGATGAGGGGCCAATAGTCGCCAGTGAGTTTTAAGCATCAATCTTCCAGAATCTCGCTTCTAATTTATCTCCAAAGGGAGGCCATCCTCTGGCAAGTATTTCAATTGCGGGCAATCTGCAAACCGTAACTGTTTGAGAGAGGAGAGATGGTTCCAAAGACCACTTGATAGTCTTTCCACGTTCCTCAGTTTTGTCATCTCAAGAGGGTTAGAGAAGAAGAAACAGAAGGCTCCATGCATCCTCGTCCTCCGAAGGAAACCACACACCTTCTCTCTGTCGCTCCCATGCTGCCGTCAATTTTTAGATGCTCGAGGGATGTGAGCATGTGTAAGTCCCATTCCTTCACTGGCTGCTTCAAATTCTCGCTCTCTGAAATTTTAAGCTCCTGCAATGGGAGGCAAACCTCCTATGGGGAAGCAATTGATTTTTTGGCAACTCCTAATTTTTAGCATCTGGAGGGATTGAAGATGACGACACTGATTTGGTTGGCGGCTTATCTCTGGACAAATAATAAAAGAGAAAGATGACAGAGTGATAGGAAGTAGAGGGATGGACTTCACTGCTGGACAGTTGCAATATGCCCCCGCAATGATGGAACTCGATTTAACGGCGCAGTGCACATTTACAACGATGCCTAAATGCAACAGCGGGCCGGCAGATGTTAATGCACACAAATACTGACAGCTTCAAAAGCTCACTGTTGGTGAAGCAATGAATTTCAGACAGAGATATCATCCAGTGAGGAGGAGATTACAAAAGCCATCACTCTCTTAATACATGCCCAAGACAGAAAGAAACAACAACAAAGGAAAACAGGGGGAAGAAATCAAATCTCTCTGTCACAAAAATGCAAAGTAGCTGCATCGAATAAAATGCCGCTACTCTCCGTATAAGCCATCAATCCTGTCAAAGTCGTCAAAACTTCACACTTGATAAAACCTGTGTATTAATGTGTCCTATATACAAACCACCTAATAAAATCATTACAAACCACCTAGCAAAATCATTAGCTCTTGATCTCGTCTTCGGCTTTGGTTAGAGCCACTGATGATCGTCTTGATCGGTGGGCGAGCAGGGAATGAAAGGCACAAAACCTCGCCCGCCAAACACAGGCCTCATGAAGGCATCGTCAAATTTTCGCCAGTAATGGTGCACCGTGTGAGAAGGCGTGCTCAGGAGCTTGCGCAAACTGCTTGGTCGGAGTATGTTTTTGCCGTTCTGGTGAGACTCCAATTCGTGTCCGTTGCTGAGCAGTGGCTGAGTGAAGGATTTGGGACTTGATGGCTCAGAAGATGTTGTGCTGGCAAAGTATTTGGTCGAAGGAAGCAAGATTCTCACTAGAGGCTTTGTCAACAGTCCAAACACCTGTATCGATGAATGATATCTTGAGGCACAAGCTACAAGTTATGCCACCAATTAGACTGGGCATATGAAGCGCCGTCTTACCACAGTGCTAAACAGAACGACCGTGATGGTACTCGTGATCATAAACGCATTGCCCCGCAATTTCGCGTCAGACCGAGTAAACTGCACACGCAGAAAATAAACTTCAGAGCAAGCATATGTGTCAGATTAAGACAAGAAAACATAATAAAACCTCTTCAAATAGGCATCTCGGGCAACCACATTCGACTTATTACTAGGAATAGATAGAACCTCACAGTATTGCGTGCGGAAAGTCTTCCAGAAAAGCACATTATCTCATCATTTTACCTGGTTATAAGCGAGTGCCATGGAGACAGCACCACGCATAAGCCCTGCCCACCAAATTGTGACCTGAACATATCAGAGTTAAATTAGGAAAATCCATCATGCTGACTACCTCATACGCAGGAAAATCCGCAAGAAAATTCTGATCTCCAACCTGCTGCTTTAAATCAATCTTTTCGTACTTAGACTTTCTAGTCAGGTTGGATAAGAACGATAGGGGAAAAACGAAGGCAGCTCTTCCAATCAGAACGAGTCCCAACAATATTGAGCTGACCTTGATCGATTTTCCAGGACTGTGAATGAACGAAGAAGAAGAACGAAACATTAGGAAAATGGAAACGTGATTCCCCCTATCCAACATCGCCTAGCGAATGTAGAATGTAACAGAGACTTATCATTACCTATTGCTGACAACTCCCCACTTCTCGATATCTAATGCATCCATTCCAACATAAAGGAAGATGAAGATCTCAGCAACAAAGGACAAAGTGGCAAAAACGTGCCTGCAATCATTGGCAAGTATATGTGAACATTAGTGGCATGAAATTAACAGAAATCATGTCCAAGGAAAAATTGAAAGTGGGTTGACTCGACATACTTAGTGGTCACTCTTGAACTCTCTGTCACGTTATGCCATGTGTAATGCGACATGACAATTCCACAGAAGAACACAGTGAGGATGGCGCTTAAGTAAAAAAACTGCCAAAACAATCCACTTTTAACAGTCTGAAAAGAGGCGAAGAAAGAATTATCGGTGAAGAATAGTTCTACGAGCGTACAAGTACTAAAGATTATCTTACTTCAGCCAACATATATGACAGGTATGCCATGAGTATCATCAGTGCAACCTCGCGATCTGTAGAGTGCCTGCACTTGTAACATTAGAAACTATAAGAGCGCAAAAAAGAAAGTACCCAAAATAAAATGTGAGCACTGAACAGATATTGTTTGTAACTGGTTTCATTTTATACACAATTAAACCAGACATTGGTGCTAAGAATCAATTTGTCAACCTGCCAAAGTAGAGTTTCTTAACAATGTAAGCACTGAGCAACCCTGCCTGCAGGAATGCAAACCAAACATGTCAAAACAGATCAAGAACAGCATCTTAAGCCGGGAGGAAGGAGGAGGGAGTCTCACCAAAACTCCAAGCATTGTGCTCGTGATAAACAAGTATAAGAAGTTGCCCATGAACTCCAGAGCGATCCTCGAGTTGATGTGGGTAAGGTCAAAGCTCTTAATCGCATTAAACAGGACGACTGATGCAGCATCATTCACCACGCCTTCACCAAAGACCAGACTGTACAATAGAGGCGTCTCATCCTGATTAAGCACCTGCACCAAGTAATCGAATATCGATTATGTTTTCTCCTGTCATCTTTCTGACCAGGTGGTGGGGAAATTGCACTGCAGCTTCGTACCACCTTAATACCTGCAAGGTGCAGACAGAATCTGTTGCGGAAAGTATCGCTCCAATCGCTGCATTCACCAAGGGAGTGTTAGTTCAAGTACACAGTAAGGCACTTAAATGTTGAGTCCCAAATCAAAGGAAAAAATTTCTTAAATGAGATGTATATACCCAGATAATCTCTCAATTCAAGTGGACCAATTTTCATTTTCTGAAAGATGTGTACAGCACCTAGATTGAATAAGAGGCCATGAAACTATAGTCAGAACTATATATAAGAATCGACGAAGGTGCAGATGGATCAAGTTTTCTTCCATAGAATATATTGTTTTAATTCAACAGGAACAATCTGTTTGGAATGATTATTTTTCCTTGAGATGAGAACAGATTGCAGACATATACCTAGCGATATGATACCAAAGGATATTAGAGTACCAATTGCACCGAAGAGCATGATCGTCATGAAGTTGCGAAAAAATTGCTTCTTCTTCACTTGGAACCTGGGGAGAAAAAAAAGAACAATATGTCGTGGATGAACTAAACAACATCCAATAATTTAGCAAAAGAAGATGCAGCAAACTCCAAGCTCTCGCATAATCAAATATGGAATATTTAACAATCAAAGATGGTGCAAAAATTTGTCTCTAACTCACCCGGCATTGAAGATAATAGGTGGAAGAAGATAGATGAAGAAAAGATCTTCGCTGAAAACCAGAAGACGAGAGCTCTTTCCTCCAGTAGTAAGCAAAATTACAGCTCCGGTGCACAGACCCTACATATTATAGCCCAATAATCACTTAAACAATCAAATCAAGATATAAGTTTTCCCAAAAATCTGTCTATTGAACTTACAATGGCAAGGGCCGTGATGGATTCATTCATCCACCTGTACTCCTCCAACCAGTGGCCCACCACAATACAGGCACAAAGAAGTGCCACAAAGAGGTTCATGGATACAACCGAGGAATGATCAGAGGTCATCAACATGTTGAGTTTAGCCAACAGGAAGCTTGTCTCCATTGCCACACGAACTCTTAGAATTTAGAACTGAATAATGAAAGAAAAATCTCAGGTTCAAATCAAATCTTGAATCTTTGTGAGCGGAACAAAACAGCCAACTCATGTACAATTGCACTTCCAAGTTCTGCCCACCAAAACCTTACGTGCTGCGACCAAAAAAAAAAAAAAGAGAGCAGAAAGCACAGATTATTATGAGTTAAGGAAAAGGAAAATGATGGTTTTCATTTCTTATGTTCCAGCTGAAGGAAAAATGAGAATAACAGTAGAAACACAGGATTCGCCAAAACATGAGAAATATGGTGAAATTACGGTAAAAAACGAAACCGCAGTATTTCCAAATTTAGGACAACAAGAGACAGGACAAAGGTGAATTTGGCTTGGCTGTTTCTCACATAGCGCTCACTTTTTTCACTCTTTGGAGACGACTTTTTGCTTTAATTTGAAAATGCGTATGACTTACATGCACAAGAACTGAAGAAACCGGCTGTGAACCTTCCTCAGCTTCTCCTCCAGCTACACCCAAAGGAAAGAAAAGCAAGAAGATATACAAAGACTCTCAAACAGCTTCAAGCTTCAAGAAGCCTCGGACCAGCACCACCTGAGCCAGTGATTCAAGTCACTCACCACAACCTCGAGCTTCACCAACGCAAGAAATTTAGCAAACCCAATAGACCCACCTTAGATCTCTGCCTGAACTCATCATAAACTTCAACGAGCACAAAAACTAGAGAGAGAGAGAGAGAGAGAGAGTTTCAGTTAGAAGACTGAGAAGGCCAAGGGCTGGGGAAGACAGAGGTTGCCAAATGGAACGTATATATACGGTTGCATTAAAAGAATGAGAGCGATTGAGTCTCTTGATCTTTGGAAGCAGATGGAGAGAGAGACAGACAGACAGAGACAGAGAGAGAGAGGGGAAAGTTCCACTTGTATGATTATGTCGTTTGCGGAATCTATCAACGACGAAATTGAGAGGCTTTTCTTTCTTTTTTTTCTTTTTCTTATTTGACAGAATCTTCTGGTTCAAAAGCAATGGACTTTTTGGAGATGAATTTATGAATGTTAGACACACAGGCATCAATGAAGTTCTTCAGAAGAATTTTATGAGTCCATGTACTTAAGCCACGCATGTAACCAATGATGGATTACTTTTCTCGCCTGCATATCTACATCTACATGTTGAAATCAAAAGTAAGGTTTGTCTCACTTTTAACTTCCTAAATTTCTCATTGCGTTATGTATCATTTTTTTTTGAAAGAAATAACTCTTTTTCAGTCTCCACTTAGTTTATTCTTCTCGTCGAAGAACTTTTTCAAAGACTAAGGTTGTAAAAATGAGAAAAACAGAGAACTAACCGGGACTTTTTTAAAAGAAGACTACCGACGGCCTAAAAAAAGAAAAACAACTCAAATCCATTTACGAAATGCATGTGACGCACATAGCACGCGTTTGTTTTGATATACCGTATGTGTCTGTGTGTTAAAATCACTACTTGTCTCACTTTTTTTAATATTAATTAATACTCATAAGTAAGTAACCACCCACTTTCTTTCTAGTGCATATATAAGTAACGATATTTTCATCCTTTTTTTGAAGTGCCAACACGATTTAGGGGCACTATCATTAGTATAGAAGTTTTTGCCTATGCTTTTACATATGAGGATTCTCATCTTATCTCTAGAATGATATTACTATATAAATTCAGCAAATAGAATTTACAATGTCATCTCCAAATTAGTAACACGTGCATAGAACTTAGGATAATTACTAAAACCAGTCTTAAATCTATTGTGCATACGTCAATTCAATCCTAAACTTTTCAATTTTGCCAATGTAGTTTTAAATCTTTGCACAAAATTCCATTGTAGTCAATTTGGCTTCGTCGGCAACTTTCGATGGCAATTAATCGGAATGACTACATTGAAATTTGGTGCAGAGGTTTAGAAGTATATTAGCGAAATTAGAAAGTTTAGGACTGAGTTGGCGTCCGTATAATAAGCTTATGACTAATTGGTAATGTTCCTGACTCCACCTATAGAGTGTCTGACGCAGCCATAGGAATTACTTTAAGTGAACATAGAATATCTAACATTCAAACGAAATACTTAACCAATCAGCCGCTCCTTTGGAAATTCTACATTGAGATTTGAAAGGGTCATTTAGGGTTGTTAAGAGTGACTTTGGGGGTTTTTTTTTTGTCTTTAGCATTTGAGGCTTCACATTCATTTCACATAGCAATGACTATATTGAAATTTCATGCAAAAATTTAAGATTAAATTAGCAAAATTAAAAAATTAAAACTGAATTGGCATCCGTAAAATACGTTTAAGACCAATTGGATAATTTTCCTCAGGACATTGTATGTGATTTTCACGATTAAATGAACAAGAAAAGGTTGGCTCATTGAGTACTCAAGATGACGAATTGAACCACCGAGAAGAACATGATTAGACCCTTAACATGCTACTATGATTCACTGTAATTGGGAAATAATGTTGTCACCGACAGGTTTACTGGCAATTAAACTAGGGGCATCAATTATGTCGTTGCAAGGCGTGCTTGAATCAGCTGACACGTACATGCAGTCCTATGACCTTCTCTGATTTTTCTTTTTTTACGTGCTTTTTTTCAAAACAAAGACAACAATGATGCTCCATGCCACCTTAAAAAAGTCAACTAAAGAAAAATAGAGGCATGCAACAAATTCGCTCATGCATATAATCGATGGAGCCATAAGAAATTGATAGTGCAAATTTTGTAGTTTTCTTTTGGCCAATCTTTAAATTTAAACCCCACCTCCATTAGTTGAATGCGGTCCAAACATGGGTCTCTTCCAAAGAAATTTACCGGTTGCAATTGATTCATATTAGCCCAATTCACATTAATCGTTAGATAAAGTTGGTTCCACTCAAAATCATATAACTGACAAGTAAAATCATTCAAGAAAAAGTAATTCTTTGGGCGGATTCTGAGATAAAAAAATACAGAATGAAATAAATTTAGCACCCCAATAAGTTCAACTTGGGATTACAGTATGTTGCAATCTATTTCAATATACGAATTTATAATAGTTCAATTTCAGTGACAATTAAAATGTAAAATAATTCATCAAACATAGTACTAAAATATTTTTAATAGTAAATATCACATGATATACTTCTTAATTTTATTGTATTTCGTAATTTTTCTACACTGACGTCTAGTTATAATCGCTGAAGAGATTATTAATAAAATATTCATCACTAGATAATAGTATCATAATCGTATATAACAGTAAATTATAACAATGAATCAGTGTAGGAGTGTTACCTTAAGCTAACTGCAAATTACAAATCATAATTCATACATTAATTTCTTTAGTATAGTAAAATTTGATCTATGATTTGCAATTCATCGACTAACCATAAACTATCGGTTAGTAATACGCGCAAAATATAAGAATAAGAACAGTTAATCTTAGTCAGATTGATCAAATACAAGAATTTATATCTTATCAATTAACACTAAAATTACCAATATAAAAATCAATATTTTGTGAGATATCGTCGTAAATATATATACTATTATTTGTGTGTGTGTATATATAATTGTTCTTGGACATGAAGCCTAGCCCACCACCAAAGACCAGGAAGGTGAGTGGGAATTAGATTCTACTTAGCGTTAATTTGTCAGGAACATGATTCATGCCATCTGTAGAATGGAATGTTCCCATCGATCTTGTGATTGGATCGCAAGATTGATTGATTTTACAAAAGATTATCCCCAGAACATATTTCACTGATAGGACAGAATGTGAATCTTGATCAGGTATTGCTAGTGATTTTTCTAATCAGCTGTCTCTATAGTGGCGGCCAAACAAAAAAAGAATATCCACCATCCTGATAACCCCAATAAAGTCTAAAATTATAACGACGGAGCTTAATTCAAATGAGTTTGTTCGATAATCATAATTAGTATTGACTCAAAAGATTCGATTAAGTTCTAAATTCACTTAAATCTGTAAGCATAACTCATCCCAACATTCCGTAGCGGGTGTATAAATGTTATGATAATGTCCAGAAAGGGTTGATAGCATTGGTCTCCCCTCCAAGCCGTTTTGCTTAAGAAAAAAAAATCTACTATTGACTGGCACAAAAATAATTTAATTTTCATAGCCCGGTGAATCTGATATTATTCCCCATTCATATATATATATATATATATATATATATATAATAGTAAAGTCGACGTTTAGAGAGAGTTCTTAAGGTGCTGACACGTGGCACCTTCGTCATTTCTCTAGTGTCTTTATTGTTTCTGTAATTTTTCGTGATGTTTAGGTCATCCTTTTGACACGCGCATCCTTTAACCCAATATCCTTCTATGAGTATTACATTCTCGTATTTTTCCTTTGCTAGTTTACCACTCTAAATATCTAATTTTTTGCCTATTACTAGCACCAATTGCGAAGCTTAAATGATCCAAAAATTCGAAAAATGCCAACAAATTTGCTGCATTTTATCTGTCTCGCATCTAAAATGAATTGATATAGACTAATTTTAAAAGTGGGATTTTTGTTGGGAAAATTGTCGAAAAAGTCCTAAACCTATTGCGTGTTTGCCAATTCAGTCCTAAACCTTTTAAGTTTGCCAATTCAATCTTAAACATTTTCACTTCTTGCCAATTGAGTCCATTCGGTCAATTTTAGCTGGTCGGCACTGACGTGGCCGCTGGCCGGTGCTGGCCGTCCGGCCAACACTGATGTGACAATTTTTAAATATATTTTTTCAAAATTTTTAAAATTTTTTCTTTTTTTTCTACCTTCTTCCCTCTGGCTGGTTCGGCAACTGGCGACCGGCCAGAGGCGCGGGCCGACGAGGTCGACCTTGCCGACCTTTGGCGAAGCTTGCCCTCGCCGGCCACTAGCGAGGACGAGCCTCGCCCGCTGCTACCAGGCCAACCTCGTCCAATGATGGCAAGGCCGACCTCGCCTAGCCAAGGTAAGGTCGGCCAACGCCGTTGCATGTTGACCTTGCCTTGGCTAGGCGAGGTCAAGCCTCGCCTAGCCAAGGCGAGGCTGACCTCGCCGTCGCTAGGGCTTGGCAACGGTAGGCGAGGCTCGCCCTCGCTAGTGATCGACGGGGGCAAGCTTCGCCAAAGGTCGGCGAGATCACTGGGGCCTGGTAGCAGCAAGCGAGGCTTGCCCTCGCTAGTGGCTGGCGAGGGCAAGCTTTGCCAAAGGCCAACGAGGTTGACTTCGCCGGCCCGTGCCTCTGGCTAGTTGCCAGTCGCCGGATCGGCTAGGGGGAAGAAGGGTAGAAAAAAAAATTTTAAAAATAAAAAAATTCAGAAAAGAATATTAAAAAATTACCATGTCAGCATTGTCCGGATAGCCGGCGGCCACGTTAGCGCCGGCAGGTCAAAATTAGCCGAATGGACTCAATTGGCAAGAAGTCAAAAGGTTTAGGTCTGAATTGGCAAGAAGTGAAAATGTTGAGGACTGAATTAGCAAATTTAAAAAGTTTATGACTGAATTGACAAAAATGCAATAGGTTTAGGACTTTTTAGACAATTTCCCGATTTTTGTCCATAAAATGATATTGAACGTGCCGTAAGTTTAAATAGTATATAACAATGGACAAGCAGGAGCACAAAGTATTACTAAGTCAACAATGGATCAAGAAAGTAAAAAAGTAAAAGCAAGATAAAGGAGAAAAAAAGAGGATAAAGGCGAGAGAAGAGAGCCCGATGACTTACATTGAAATTCAAATATGAAAGTAAGAATATCTTAAAATGCAAATGCACTTGCCTTCTCCAGTCTATGTAGTTGGTGTGGCATATTGATGTTAAATTTCAAATGAATTGCATACTGAAATTATTTTTAAAATCCATGTCACATGACTGATAAAACTAACCGTAAATTATATACTTTCTCTTCAAAACTCTTATAAATGAAAAAAAAATTAATACCACAAAAAACCCCAAACCAATATACATGTAACAAATTTACTTCAAACTAATTTTTTTACCACAAAAACTCCAAATTGATACACATTTGATAAATTTATCCCAACCTAATTTTTTGACCAAAAAAACCCCAAACCGATATACATGTAACAAATTTACTTCAAACTAATTTTTTTACCACAAAACTCCAAATTGATACACATTTGATAAATTTATCCCAAACTACTTTTTTTACCACAAAAAACCCCAAACTAATTCACATTTGATGAATTTACTCTTCATTAGTTTCCGTTAAATTGGATATATACCACGAAAAATTTTACACTGGAATGCCTATGATAAATGAAGGGTACAACCCCAAACCGGTACATCTGTCAACCACCACATGTCATCAAACTCGGTAAATTAACGGTAAAAACATAAGGTAAATTTGTCACGGATGTATCGATTTATAATTTTAGTTTAAGATAAATTTATCACAAATGTATCAATTTGGGGTTTTCATGATATTGACCCTGAAAAGAATAGAATAAGTATTGAGCCATAATATTGTGTAGCTCATCCATGGGATTCTATAAAGCTAGAGTTTAATATTGAAGACCTATCAAATCTATTACGTCAACCCAACGAAATAATAGTGCACACTCGATTTTCACAAATACATTTATATTAGCGGAACGGCACATGAAATTTGATGAGCAATGTGCCGCACATGCGAAATAAACCCGGACGAAACCCGATTATTGTAACATGTCGAAATGTCCAATCCAAAAACAAGTGATATGGAATGCTACATTGGATCGTATGATTATCTCCAGAACGGGTTAATTATAATAAATCAATTATCAAAGGCGGGCAAGCGCGAAAGCCCGAATCTAAGGCGGGGAGGCACCAGTTGTTAAAATATGAAACCCTTTTTGCCTGCCATTCTTCAAAAGCGAGCGCACTCGAATATGCTTCCCGCACCGGACGGCGGACAATTTTTCAATAATCAATCTGATGTTTTCTCCCTTCTTTTCGTACGGCGGAGATGATGACGTCCACGGGATCTGGCTGGTGCTTGACCTTATTTTAGCGCGCGGCACCGCCGTACGGGGGAAAGCGCCGGTGGCGTGGTGGTGTCTTCAGGTGTCCCGTCCGTGTGCGGGGGTGGTTCGGATGGCCGGGGGTCTGCGAGGGCTTGTGGCCAGCACGCCATCATTGCGTGTTTTTAACAAAATAGTGAGTGCGACTCGAGTATTTACCCAAATTCTCGTGCCGTTTCTTTTTTTTGTTTTCTAGATTATTTTTTCCCACTTAAAGTTTGAAATGTCGTTAGTATTTTCTGAAATTATGAAGAATTTATAAATTTAGGTGTCGATACCGGCGTTGGTGGAGGAGGTGTATCGCGAGGGGGGCTGGTGGGAAAGCAGAGGCCGGGATGGTGGAGGTGGCGGTCCTCGCACAGGGGGGCCTATGATGCTATTGCTGGAGGTTACAATAAGTGGTGGGATGGTGTGGTCGCGCAAGCAAACAAAGGAGGAGGGAGGAATCGGATGACCGACGGATGGCGTCCACGTGTCATTCATTGCAGGCTGGGGACAATACAATGGTACTATTCACCGGAACGCTACCCCGGCACCCCACCACACGTCGCGGCCTCTCGCTACACTACTTGACACAACCCCTTATCTCGCTCGCCCTCTGTCGCCACGGCCGCCAAAGCCTTGGAAAGACAATGGGTGACCTCAGCCCGGGGTCGCTCAGCTCGCACGTCCTCAGGTCGAGGTCACAGAAGCCACGGATGAGATCACATCCGACGTCCACAGTGGCGGCCGGCGACTTCAGACCGATGTTTCCACCCGAACTAAAGTCCCTTCACGTTAATCACTACTATTCAAATGGTATAAACCAACCTTTATCCAGCACTCTCAACAGACAATCAATGCCACAACTCCTAACGAATTTTTTGACCTTTTGCTCTCGAGGGGAATCAATTGCATCGTCGGGGGTACACGACCTGTGCTTTATTTTAACGAGGGTTAATACCACGAAAATTTTCAAATCGGTACATCAGTGATAATTTCATTCCAAATTAATTTTTTGATCACTAAAAACCCCAAACTGGTATACTTGTGACAATTTTACCCTCATTTTGTTTTCATTAAATTTTACTGTCAAATTCCTTTGTTAAATGACACACAGCAGTTGACTAATGTGTTAGTTTTATGTTTTACGCTTCGTTTGTTATAAGTGTACCAGTTTGTGATTTTTTATGGTCTTAATCTAATTTAACGAAAATTAATGGAAGGTAAATTTATCATAAATGTACTAGTTTGGAGTTTTAAGTAATTAAAATATTAGTTTATGGTAAAATTATCATAGGTATATAAATTTAAGATTTTTTATGATCAAAAAATTAATTTTAAATAAAATTATCACGAATATATCAATTTGAGATTTTTCGTAATATTAACCCTTTTAACAAAAGGCGTTCTCATGGATCATCATCATTCGATCCTGCCCCTCTTTTACTTTAATGGTTACTCAGCGCTGGTCGTGTTTAAGGTTTAATTAATCTCCGCTTTTGGCTTGCATCATCATGACAACCTTGGACCCCAAAAAGGTCGTTCATCTTCTTTTGCCTTTAGATTTCATGACCCTTTCATGAAAAGAAACGCAACAAACGAAAGAAACTTACATGGCATGATTAAAGAAGCGAAACATAGTGTCTTCCTATTCGCGGGTGGCGGTGGGCCTTACTTGCAATGGGGACAATGGAACGACACAAAGTAGAGCGACAAGATAACAACGTCGGTCAAGATCTTGCGTGTGCGCCCTTTATGCTTTTCTGCATAATCAAAAGCTTCAACCTTGGCGAAACAGAGAGAAATCCTGCCATTCGTAAAGGGCTATGCAAATTATAATACGTGCTCTGCCGAATCTTCCTTACGTGAAAGTTGAGTTTTGTGATGACAAATCATGACTAAAGTAGGTGTGGGTCCAAAGTTGCACTGGACTAGCTAGAGATTCAGATTATAGAAGGTGGGGGAATCAATGAAAAAGGAAGAGTGCATCTATTGGGTCTCGGGTTCGTGCATTGACTGTCGATCATGAGACGGAACAACTCAATGCAAGCACGCAAATGACTCGAATTATGCCTTTCGAACATGATCCAGAGTCGACCTCATGGCACGTAACATGATCTAGTGGACTTCATTCAACCAGAAGAAAGCAATCGAGAGCCTAAGCAGTTCTCACGACAGGAATGCTACACAGATGCAGTATAGCCTTTTCGTCATACTCGCTTGTTTTGTAAGACCCGCTAATCTGTCAAACATTAATTACTCTATATCAATGCATTAGAAGCTGATTGCTTTTTTTTCAGATTGATCCGCTTTCAACTTTTCGTTCTCTTATGTGAGAGCGACTTGGATCTAATGGTCGAATTGCATCAAACAGGTTTGTGTCGAACCCTCTCCCTTTTCTCATGCAAAGAGAGAAATTCGTGTCTATGGTTACTAACAACTCTATGTCATATACCCCAACTTCACAACTTTCAAAGCCACGTCATGGATGTCGACGCTATATAGTTGGAGCCACAAGCATATATGATGTCCAAAATAGAGCAGTATGGCCAGCAAAGGATTGACATTATATTTACTGAATATGAACAATTCGCGCCATTTGCCCAAAAAGAACAATTTGAGCATCGGCAGTATAGGAGACAGGAATGAACAATTTAATGATGGTTAAAATTGATTCTCAAAAACTGGCTCTAACCTCATGTATGGGGCTACTTACACCGTCGCCTAACAAAAAATCCGAGTAGCGATTCTACGAAACTGAAACACTTCCATCTGGCTGCTGCACGCTCAGTGGTTTTCCTACAGACGAGTATCATTCATTTAACACAGGTAAGATGCACCAGAATAAGTACAATGAAGAGAGATAAACACGTAACGATATTGTCAACTTCCGAGTATGGATTTATTCCACAACAATGGTAATGGACCTGATCCTAGACAAGCGTGTAGTGCTTTCACAGGCAAGCGCATGTGAGAGTGCAGGCGAATGCATGTGCCTGGGTATATATGTATATATAGCATGCAACCCATATATGAGCAACACAAAGCAAGGTTTTCGAGCCTTCCAAAAGCAAGTGCTAAATAGCATCCTTGAGAAGATATGCATATTTTCCATCTCCCTGAATTGCTGTTACATATTGGACCTCTCGAAACATTGCACGCAATTTGCAAGCTATTCTTCTCTCTCTAATGACTTGAAAAGTAATATGCGGCATAGCTTCTAAGTAGTGACATAGTTTGATAAGTGAAAATATCATTGACATTAGAAACAAATCTATTCTGACAATCAATGGAAAAATGTAATGATAGGCACGAGATTCATATCTTCTAATGTTTCAGCAATATATTTTGGGGGCCCAGCTTCTGAGTTATGGTTTATGAATTTCCATTGAAAAGGTTGTTATGGATTGAAAAAAATAGCAAGATCATAATTAAATTGCAAGGAATTGAGGTGTCCACTGTCCCATAAGAAAATTAGTTACGATAAGCTAATATTCAATCATAGATAAAAGGCAAACACCAAAGGGCAAAAATTAAGCACAAATAAAAGTAGAATTCCATAGCTATACACCAGTCTCCTTTCAATAAGAAATTGGAAACCGGGTTTTAACCTTGTTCTCATACTGATGAAAACCATTACCTGAGTCACCAGCAAAAGAATAACCATTGGGAAAAGTTCTGCCTTTCATTAACTGAATTGGATCATCCTGCGGCCTCAAAGCAGCATCAGCGGATAGATAATTTGATACTTTTGACGGTGGCAAAGATACTGCAGCGATATCTGAACGTAATGATGAACTTTTTGAGAGAACTGGGTCAGGTTCTTGCAGTAAAGGCAATGGCTGTGCATCTCTCAGTTCCTGAGAATAGAATGAGCAAAGTTGCTTTCTCATAGTCATTTTTGCAAGTTAACACCACTACCTCACAAATAATGGCATGTTAGCTATCAGAGCAATATGGTAAAAGTATATCATTTAGCGCCGGTACCATGTGGACTGGTGAGTTTGATCTTACTATGCCAGACATAGTTCTTAACTCGTAAAGGCAAATGAAATAGGGATTCGCCTTGCATCATGCACAAAAAATGATAATAAAATTAACATCTTCTGAACAGAACACTTAATTGGTTGTGGGATACGAAAGTCCCCAAGTTTCAGTGGTATCACCATTATATGATACACTTTCTCAATAACCAGAAAGTTGAATATTGTACTTCTCACATTTTCAAAGTCAAACTAGCTAAGAGCAGAATTCATAAAGCCTGCACCATCAACAAGGTTTATATCTATGTGAGGACTCCAACAATTAGCATTATGAAGGATCTGCCTCCCAGCATCAAGTATGCCTTTACATAAACTAAGAATATCACATGACTAGTATATGCAAAAAGGAGGCTAACACAACAGGCTATTAACATAGCAGAGACACTAGGAAATCAAGTATCATCATAAGATTAAGCGAAACGGGGCAGATGACATCAAACACTTGCTCATATTATAAGAACAAAGAAGAAAATAATTCTTAAAACAACCTATTTCCCATGAGTAAAGAACTCTATTGAGATCAAGCCTGCATTCACATCTTCTTATACTTACTAAGTCATCAAGAAGCCCATCAGTTGATGTCATGTAATAAAGATGGCCGATAGCTGATCGGAGACGATTGCTTCTTTGAGAATAATATATTTTGCTAGCAAGTGGCACAGGAGTACCTAATATCACAACTACCGTTAGTCTTACAAGACCAAAAATATTTATAATAGGACACTGAAGCAATATTGCATGAAAATTCTCAGAAACTTCTCTAGAGAAGCAACTTTGGCTTTAAATCGCATCTTACCTCATGAAATGAACAATTACAGTGTACTTCCCCTACAGAAGTTTGCAAATTACAGCACAGCCAGACAGTCATACCTTGTGTCAATTGGCTATTTGTATAAATTTGCAAGGGATTCTTATAGTCGATAGCACAACCACTCTTCACTTCTTGTTCCGGAAGTGATTCTTTTTGGAAATCCCTACCTGGCAACATGCAATGGAATGTTAATTAATATACCATCAGATATACAGTTGGATCATGCACCCTATATCAGCTATGAACATATTGTAGAGTAATCCAAATGACCAAGCACGTAGTTGTCTCAAACAAGTGATAATACAGAAAAAAAATGACAAAAAGATTAAGGGCCTGTGTGATTATACTTTAATATAAACAAAAATTATTTTTTTGCTTTCTCATCAAAATTTACAATATTATTCAAAATTCAGAAAAATATGAAAAATATATATGTAATCTACGTATCATTTGAGTGTTGTAAAAGTTTCAAGAGTTTCCGATTTCAAAAAAAGTCAAAGTGCGTGAGCTGCAAGATTTAAGTTAGGTAAAAAGCTAAAAGTAAAAATCAATCCAGATAGGCCCAAGTTTTCAAAATGACAAAGATTAAGCCTTCAAATCGCAATTGTGATCCTGCTATATGTGGTTGATCCTCTTTAAGAGACATGTCCTCAAAGATTCATGCAATTTCGATATTGAAAATTAAAAATTTCTCAGATTTCTTACCTCTCCTCTCACCAGTTTTAATGGTACATAACATGCCCGAATAAGAAATCCAACTTAATTTGGAAGGCTTTCATTATCTACTCATGAATACTTCACTGAAAGTGGAAGGCAAGTCATTTGGCTCTCTCGTCCAATAATGTATAATTTGAGGAACTTGGGTTCGGTATTAAATGCTGCAAAAGGTTTTGCCAATTAAAATGCAAAAGATCCTTTGAAAATCCATTAATTATTTTGCATGAGTCTTTTGCATTACTTCATGCAAGCAAAGGCCACATCATGTACCTCCTAGTATTCAGCAGTTCAGCCCTTTAAAACCATATCAACTTCCAAGTATTCCTCCATTTCCAAACATCCCCCTCTTATCCAAACACAAAGTAAAGCATCCCTCTCTTCTACTCTCTTTTATCTTTTTGGCCAGTTATATGTTACTCTCTTTCTAGAATTTTTGTGATCTAAAAACTGTAACTGTACAAATAAAGTGAGCTATAGAGCAACGATGCATGTGCTTGATTTAAGGTCCCTGTTTCTAAAGAAGAGAAGTAGGCTGCCAAGATGGCCTTATTACAAAGTGAATATGGTAGTCAATACTAGACTTATATATGCTACTTAACCTTAGGTAGTTTGTTACTTCCTTTCATACTCATTCATTACACACTCTAATTCATCTAACATGTCACATATACGTTCCTTCCGCATTTGCAGTATTATGATGTTTATTTACTTGACCTTTACATCTTTCACCCAACGGGTGCTCCAGGGAGGAGCATACTCAAATTAAATGCAACATTTTATACCCATGCCATAATTCAGCTTCGACAATGTTTTTTTAAAATTTTCAATTTCTAAACTCAAAGACCTTAATTTAAAATCAAACCCCAGGAGTTCATTTATTGGCAAAGGAACAGACTTATGTGTGTGATTTAGTTGCACGATTGCAATACCCCATGAAATCAGACGCGGATAGTTTCATGATTGGTCGGACCAATTTGGTCCACCAACTCAGGTTTCGACTTGTCTTGCATAATCCATAAGATTAATGGGTTATTTCACCCGCTGAAAGTTTATCCATTTTTGTTTTGTAACCTGTATAGCTTCCTTTGGCATGTTTCACATCAATGACACATCTGTGGATCAATAGACCTGCTCTTGAAGACCACTAGGAAGTTTGGGGTATTGTCAATTTGGTTTTATTACTGGTCTATTAAATGATGAAGCTTCATTGTTATTAGGTAAATTATTGATTTTTTTGACATTCTGCCAACCCAAGTTTCAGGTGGACAAGGAATTATGATATTTCAGTGATCTTTCTTTTTAGACTTTTCTGCTTTGAATAATTTATCACAATTTTTTATGCTTAGTGTTGGCAACATTCAACTCTAGCAAAATCTATCTGCATTTTCTTTATGAAAGACAAAATGTAAGGGTAAATTAGAGAATAAAAAGCTTTTCCTTCCCAAGGAGATTAAAATATGAAAAAGGCCAGGTTATAGACCGTTACATCTGGTATACTCTCAGGTTAGAAATGATCCACAATCCCTATTATTCGTAAAAGAACACTTAAAAGAATAGGACCCAAATGTTACAAGAATCTTTCTCCCTGGCTTCAAATAACGGAACTTGAATATTATTGCCAAAGCAAATGACATACATCTGACAAATGTGAGGAAAAAAAAAGCGATCACATAAACCAAACACAACCTATCAAATGTATAAGATCGAAAGAATATAACAAAGAAAAAGATGAGGCATAAGAATTTGAATGATGGACCCAAATCACACTCAGTTCAAACTTGTAATCAGATGTAATCATATGCAATTAATAATAGGAAATTAAAGGCAGTCAAAATTAGATAGAGCTCGGCCGAGTGATGCAGGCTAAAACAATTCTCAAGCTAAAGACACTCGTTTTTGAATTCCTCATCTATATTCCATTGTAGAAAAGCAGTCAATTAATTTAGCATTCAATCACTGAAGACAATGAAGTTTCACAACTGTTGAGGAAAGAATCATATCTTGCCAGAAGATGGTCAATCGAAAAGTTATGCATGCCAGATGTCAGAAAACAAATTCCAAATTTCAAGTCTAGGTAGCAAATTCAAACTATGAACTTGTACTTCTAGTGATACCAGAATCTGTTTCTTGATCGTCTGTTTCTGACATATGCTCCCCTGCTATCCTACAAGAACAAAATATAGTTCAGATATTACAACAAAGAAACAGAAAGAAAACATCTTTGCTATTGGCCTTTATTGAGAAAAAACCATGTGACTATAAAAAGCATTTATCCTACTAGATATGTCAACACATTCTACAAATAAGTATACATTTTACTCATTTAAACTCTTATTCAAGTAGCACATATTAAGAAAGGCATATTTCATCCGTCCAGGCCTTCAATATACAACACGAGCACTAGATGACCTTTGTTGAGATGAAGATTGCGCAAATTGTTTTGTTGGCCAGTGAATGCTGCTTAGATTAACAAGTTAACATATGAATGAAGAGATGAAACAAGAATGGAATCATACAATCTAGAACGTTTCACAGGAGGATGCATTTGACTTGCTGACTCATCAGCATTTCTAGGGATAACTCCTGGATCATCTTTACTTCTTGGAACAACTTGACTAGTTGAATTTCCTGAAGTAAATAAACTCACATTAACAATTCAGTCTGTAAAAAGTTCATATATCTAACAATGCATCATGAACAAATAAAAAGACAATTTTAATGAATATATGTCCCCAGATCAAGGAAGAGGAGATGTGGTAGTTACAAAAAGTTCCCTGCAGACAGGCCATGTAATGACCCTTACGGCATTTTTTGACACTTGAACTTGATAAATAACCCTAGAAAAACATAGATAGTGATGTTTCCACAGTGCTTCCTAACGTTTCTCTCTTTCAATAAATGCAATACGTAGGCAATCACATTCTTTGATAGAATAGATGGCAAGATAATTATTTAAATTGGGGTTCAAGTCACCTGTACCTCTTTTCCTCTCCCACCCCCTCTTATTCCAATCTGTGTCACCAAGAATCTTCACCTACTGTTGGACCATTCTAGTGCAGCTTGTGGATAATTATATCAATGAAACCAGATTCATTTTTGAGTTCTTGCTTTGATGTGCTTCCGTTTAAAGTGAATATATTCACTACCCCTCTGAAGAACAAGAGATTATCCAATGGAATGATATGTGAACAAACACCTAAGGAAATGCAATGTTAACCTATCTGATACTAAAAGTCAATGTGGACTACGCTGAGAATTTTGTGTAGGTGCGTCACACTCTAGGCTAATCAACATGCAACTCTAAGAATTAGCTTCAAGGATGATGTGCGTGGAAAATTTATCAAGGAAATGGTTAACAAGAAGAAAGAGAGAATCCGAAAATGGAAGAGAGAGAGAGAGAATTTCGAATCGAATTATAGTGAGAAACACAAAATTTTCATAAACTTTGACCTCATCCCTTCTAACACTCTGGTGGCTTGCAAGACTAAATTAGTATTTCATTTTGTAAATGTTTCTTAACTTTCAGTGCAACATGGCAAGGTGTTGTAGGTGTTATGGCAACAACAAGAAATAACAACTTCAAGAAATTCAATACTAAATTTCATAAAAGACACAGCTAGAGCCAAAAGTCAAAAACTCAGTTAAAAACATTATCCTGTCCATGCCAAACAGCCTATCCAAGATCTCTCTCTCTCAACAGAGCTTCAATTGCAGATCATTATTTAGCCACAAACTGTAGGAGACAAAAACATCTATAATTTGAGGTTTGATTCCCGATCTGTAACTTTTAGTCTCTTGTTCCCAAAATAAGTTTAACATCAACAAATTTTATTCTGACGTTGCACGTCTTTCTTGTTCGGTGAAGATTGCCTCTGAAACTCAACATTCACAAAGTCACGGTGCCCTTTGAATAAGATTGAGTTCATTTGAGTTTCTGATACTGAGAACATACAGTCATACAAATGTCCTATGAAATTAAGGTTTAGGCTGGTGATTTGTATTCTGGAAGTTTTGTTCAGTAAAGATGGATGCAGGAGGTATTTTTAGGTGGCATTTGGCTGCTTCAATTAGATTCACCATGCACACTCTCATCCCTTCTATTGGTACTTGGAAAATTAGAGCGCAAGTTGAGGGCCATAACTTCATTCTAAAGGAAGAACTTCCCATTCCAAGAAATTTTAGCTCCCCTTGGGTCAAATGCAAGATCTTGTCGTTTTTTGAATTGATGGAGACATGATTTGCCATATGCATCTCATATGTAATCTAATGTAATATCCAGTGACAAAATGGTGATTTTTTGCTCATAAATATCAAGCAATTCAAGTTTGAGCTTGAGCACATTTTTATTTGGGCAAAATCAAGTTCAGTAAAGTCAAGTTAAGACAATCTTGAAAACATTGGAAACCATTTCAAGTCGAGTTGAGCATAAAAAAATGATAGTTGATCCAGCTCGAGTTGAGCTTCAAGAAGTTGATGAGTCAAGTAGAGTTAGAACATGAGCTTGCATTGCCCTATTGCAGCTCACTTCTACACCTAGTTACACATATTAACTGAATAAAACCAAACTCCGGTTAAGATGCAGTTAATCAAAGATAAGCATGCACATGATCAAGAAACACTAGCAACAACAGTGAACTACCTTTGACCTCCAAACATAAAGAAGATGATTGCTGGTTTCCATTATAACGAAACTGTGGTTCAACAGTGATGGTATCCTTCACAAATTCATAATTCCCTTGCTCTCCAATAGTGAGTCCCTGCTCTAATAGCAGATAAGGATGCAAATGAAAATTGTCACCCGTAAGGAAAGTTGAATGATTAAACCATCATTATTGTCATAATAAAATCAGATTCATCATTGTAATCTTAACAAAACCAAGAGCATCAAGAAGAAATAAAAAGAGTGAGTCCCTGCTCTAATAGCAGATAAGGATGCAAATGAAAATTGTCACCCCTAAGGAAAATTGAATGATTAAACCATCATTATTGTCGTAATAAAATCAGATTCATCAATGTAATCTTAACAAAACCAAGAGCATCATGAAGAAATAAAAAGCCGAGGATTGTCTAATACTAATTACTAAATCATTTCATTTCCATTAAAGGGAAGTGGATTTCTAACAAAGAACAGATTTACACTAAGCTCTAAGCATAGAAGCATGCATGCAGAGAGACAGAGAGAGACAGAGAGGATACTGGGAGTGGTGGACTTTTTCCTCTCCTTCCTAGGTGGTCTTTTGCCCCTTCCAGTGCCATTAGGCTCCAAAACAGCTTCTTGTGTAGAATTCAATAACCTACAGATATCTGAAAAAACAAGGAAGGAGTGAACCAAAAAGGATAACAAGACCCAACAGATTAGGATTATCAGTAAAAGCCTTTTCTCTACAATTTAAAAACCTCCATATTTCAGAAACATTTAAGGAAAATACCTTAGCATGAAGAAAAATAATAGCTACAGCCAGCAGGTTAGGCTTCTCGATTAAATGGTAAAGAGTGCACTAAGGCTATCCAGAAGTTTCAGGCCATGTATTGCATTAGACTGTGGAGCATAGAGACTTGCTAAAAGAGTAATAAGTATGAAGAGAATGGGATTCACAACTCTAAGAAAAATCAAGACAAGTGATATAGCGATTCACAATAGTATTAAGAAAAAAAATCCAATGAAGAGGGAGTTGTACAGCTAGAAGAGGAGGTGAGAATTCTACTAGGGAGAAAACAAAGATGAAGATTTTCTGGTCTTCTCACCATGGCAGACAAAACCAGAAAAGATATCCAGATTGATTAGGAGTCAGACAGCATGGCACACATACAATCCTCAATTTAGCAGAACAATTTTGCCAAAACTTTCTCTTTAAATATGCTAGATGACAGATAAGCAAAACAGAATCCCTCAATGCTTCACAAAAGTCAGGTTCAAACCTTGATGAGCCATATATTGACTGGCCTTGATTGGCTTCTTACATGCATTGCAACATACCTGCAGAGAGAATATTGCCTTAAGATGAAAAGCCATATCTCGTGATCATCATAAGCAAAACAATCTCACTGTTTATCCTCAAAAAAACTGACAGAAAGTGGATGGAAAGTACAATCACACAACTGAGAAAGCAGCAAAGCAATATCATTTAAGGTAAAACCTACTATAAATAAGTATTAAGATAATAGATTATGAAGCAAATTCAAAACATAAACTTGAATCTGAAGGCAAATATTGTCGTAATCTGCTCAAACTAAAGTCTTTGTCCTAACATATTTCACCACCATGCTTCATGAGCAAGAGGAACCATAGGCACAATGCAGCTCTCCTCATCAATAAGGGTAGTTGCAGTGATGTACATAAACCCAAGAAAAAGCAAGAAATGCACAGGTAAGTACCAATGAAAAAGGACAAAGACAACATGCATTTCCGAACCTTACCAAATGCAGTTGATCAGCCATAGGCTTCAAACCATATACATGCATGTCTGCATCCACAAAGCAGAAACCGCAAGGCAATCAGATAATCAAAAAGAACAAACTATCAGAACAGAATAGCACTTAAAACAATTCACAGCACTTGCACAACTAGATGCCAGAGCATACGTTCTCTATATGTTTTCTTCATATTTTAAGACAGATTAATCCATCCTCCAGCCTGGTGGCTTTGGGAGCTTCTCTCAAACCCCAGGTCAGGGGTTTGAGAGTTGGAAGTGAGAGAGAGAGAGATTGACCTACATACAATCTAACCCAATAAATAGTTGAATGAGTGCAGAGAACATAAAAATTTTAATGTGAAAAACTACATACTAAATTTTTTC
Organism: Syzygium malaccense; assembly: GCA_031216405.1. Taxonomy (NCBI): domain Eukaryota; kingdom Viridiplantae; phylum Streptophyta; class Magnoliopsida; order Myrtales; family Myrtaceae; genus Syzygium; species Syzygium malaccense. Next base: position 13,092,481 of record CM062254.1, read on the forward strand.
CTTCCACTTTCTCAACAGGTTTTGGCAGCAAAGGTTGTCAAAACATTTGAAAGCTTAGACTCTTATACCAAACTTGATCCATATACTATTAACCCATGACCTGTTAACTAAAGATATGTCCAGATTGTCTTTTACTTTTCACTTTTTGCTCAATCTAAATCTTATGACACACACCTATTTAACTTCTTTTAACCCAAAACATCTAAAACTTTCAAAACATATAAATGTTGACATAATTCGAATATAACTTTTTCATATTCTTAAATAGTGGTTATGAGCATTCAACATACAATGACTGAATATCCATGCCCAAACTCTTTCTCCTTATTAAGCTGCTTGTTGCTTGAAAGATATTTGCCAAGATGAAGAAGAACAAAACAAAAAGACAGAGATTCAGCCATTCCATAGGCCAAGTCAAGATACTTCTGGTCAAGATTTCACTTTCTCAATGTCTTCCAATTTTACCCTATAAAATCAATCTCACATGCCGTTGGACAGTACTCAGGTTCCTTGCATTTTCATAATTGTGATTCTATTGTGGAAGGTATATCCACGCTACCTATTGATGTTCTGCAGTAATCTCCGTTTAAAAGGTAACCCAAAAATCAAAGTAGAAAGAAGAAAACTGCAATTCATTTAGTACAGAAATAACAATTCACAATCAAGTAGGTCAACCAAAAATTAAAGGAAAAACGAAGAAAACGATGACCTAGTTTCTGAAGAAGAGAAATAACAACAATTGAGCAGGCAACATATACCACCCGAGGGCATAAGTTTATATGAGAATGAACTTGCTCATTAGTCTACTGCCACTCCACTACCCCATTATTGCAACGAAAATAATAGCCAACAATGCAAAAATTCCATTGCAGCACCATGTATACTAGAAGAATTACCTTCCTCATCGAGCAAATTTGCTTCATCAGCCTCACGAAATTCCCTAAAAATGTGCTGAGCCAATAATTTCTGATGGCTAACTTCCTCTTCTGAAGTTGGGCAAAAGAATTCATAATCAGTCAACAATTAAAAGAAAAGGCACCAATATCAGACTGTATGAAAAACAAAGTATCACCAAATGAGGTCTAGAGCTACATGTTGATTTCCTTGAGATACAATAGAAGAAATGAAGAGAAAAATAGTTTGAGAACAAAGTGCCAGCGAAGGTTCTTGTTTCTTCCTAGGAGGCACCATAGGGGAACATTTTAACCATTGACAACTTGCAAGAGAATGGTAAAATCTTGCTAAACAAATGCTGCTCATCCAAAGGAGCCGAAGAGAAAGTTGAGTTGATCATCTATCACTCCATTGCCAATGGTCTGGGCGCCTATGGTATACCATGAGGGCAATTCTGGGCATACAATTGACAATTGCAAAGACAGTTGAAGAAGAGTTCAAAGTGCGAACTGCTATACAAGTGTGCAAAAGGAAGAGAAAGTTGATTAATATAATCCCTCTAGCAACTTTTTGGTTTATTTGGAGAGAAACAAACAAGAGGCTTTTTCCTTACCAAAAAAAAAAAAACAAACAAGAGGCTTTTTTTTGCCTTACCAAAAAAAAAAACAAACAAGCGGCTTTTTTATGGCAAAGAAAGTCACTTAAGTTCTGTCAGGAATTCGTGGTTTTAGTAGTTATGACCAGCAGTCAGGTCTTGATATAAATGACATACTAGACTGAGTGGACAAAATCTCTCATAGATAACGCTTTATATGGGGAAGCACTCCTTTGCGCCATTTGAATGGAATCTTTTGGACTAATTATTAACTTGTAATTACAAGCAGCGTTTCAATGAAGCTTCTGAGTGTTGCTAACATCTACCAGTTCCTACTTGGACAAAATGCTTCATATATACAGTGTTCTCATTTATAAGTTTGTCAAATCGCTTGTAATTATTTCCGGCTCAATAGTATTATGACAAAATAAAATGCAACCATGCCTGTGGAAATACATTTCAGTTCTATCCGACAATTAGAAACTGCTCCATGTATCAATTGAACTCATTATGAAACAGTGTAGTACAAATTGCATATTTGTTTCAGAAAAGTCCATCACTGTGCATAAACATAGATGTACTAGCAAACCTCGAAGACAATAAAAGGAAAAGAATTTCGGCCCCATGTTGCTCAGACTTCAAAGCAGGCCTATGTACTATCATTTATACATCAAAAAATAATTCCTCTATGCTCCAAGTCAATCAGAATAACCATGTACAAGCGACGAGACGATTACAAGCTTAATGAAATTCTTTTTAGTGCCATGGAATGATCAAACGGTGCTTAGGATAGGGGCCATGCAATCCACAGCCAATATATACCTGCTGTATTGGAGAAACTGCCTCCCGCAAGAACCCGAGCCAAAACAGCCATTTTCCCACTCCCAACTGGGCAAACCATAGTGACGGTCTAACATATATCTGCACATCGAAATTAACAGTACAGTTACGCAAATCGCCTGAGAAATTCGCAATGGTTATGGCATAAAGCTGCATTCATCGCGCCAAAACCACAATTCAATCCACAAATCATATCCACCGCACCATATATTGCTCATCTACTCAACCGAACCAGCTCCAACTGGGGAAATACCTCAACCCGCACGGACTCCAGCTCGCACCGACCGCGTCGAAACGGCGAACCCCGCGAAGGCAGAACGAGACGAACCCGATCGAACTCCGAAAAGAGCAGAAGAACGGAAAACGCCGCCGCCGATCGAAGCAATGTGCGTCGCAACGAGAGAGGCCGACGAGAGCGGTCGGCAATGGGCCGGCTCCGGCGACGGCGGAGAACCCTAGGAAAGAGGGGCGGGAGTCGCCGCCGCCCTCATGCCGGTCCGATGCGCCTCCCCCTCCCTCGCGCGCGCGCGCTCGGCGATGCAGCGGAGGAATCGCAGTTTGCTCTCTCTCTCCGATTTTAGAGAGAGAGAGAGAGGGGGAAGAAGGAAGAGAGAGATTGCGAAGCTTTTGCTGGAGGATGAAATGTTGGTGGCGTTTATATTGTTTGTGCGCTGCCTCGTTGTCGTGATCCTCGCCGCACCGTACCGTATCTCTGCAGTTTTTTTTGAAATTCGGAGAGAGAAAAAAAAATCCTTATTCCTTTTCTTTTTCGCTTTTGGATTTTATGGAATTTCTTTTTTTTAACAAATAAATAAATAGGTTAATACCACGAAAAACCTCAGATTGGTACGCTTCTGATACTATATGCCAAACTAAATTTTTGATCATCGAAAATCTCAAACTTGTATACTTGTGATAAATTTACTCTCCATTAAATTGGATTAATACAACGAAAAATCATAAATTGATAAATTTGTGACAAATAGAGGGATAAAATCCAAAATTAGTACACTTGCTAACTGTCACATGTTATTAAACTCGGCAATTTAATGGTAAAATTTAACGGAGACCGACGGAGGATAAATTTATCACATGTATACCGATTTGGGGTTTTTCATGGTATTAATTCTAAATAAATTCAACGTCCTATAGCTCTCATTGGTCTGGGCTTTTATGATGGTAAAATCGCTTGACGGTTTGTTTGAATCGATTCAAAAAAATTAAAGCAATTTAAGATATATTTTGCCTTCTAGGGAGACTTTAATTCGCGAAAAATAGTGTTGAGGTACGCACCGCTCGCGGACATGGTCGTGGATTATTATGTAGGAAGAGAAAGGAATCTTGTTTTGGAAGGAATTGGGTGATTATTTAATCGAGGAGATGTAGTTACGTAGTTATCAAACATGTGTTAACTGGGTGGTTGCATGATGAAAAGATGGTAATAGACCAGTTTTAAAATCATATGTTTTCATATAATGGTAATAGTAGAATATCCAAAAAAAAGTGAGACAAACACTGGTTTCGTGAAATTAGTGGTGTCATTGTTGCATGTAATAGGATAATTAGTAAATGTGAAAAAAAAAAGTTGTAACGAGAGTTGCAAAATTCTTTATAAAATGAGTCTTTGCAAATATTGCGACTCGTACATTTTGACTTTTTTTTAGCGCAACTTAAACATATTTCAAAAAATAACAAGTAGTGACATGTGAAATCGTATGTAATTATTTAAGACTAAGTATCTTTTTTATATTCAAGATTTGAGGGAAAGTAATAGGTGGATAATAAAGCATTTTTCCTGCTTGTCAAATTTTCATTTCATCATTGCGACCTAAAGGAACATGCTTTTCTTTTTTACTATTTAAAGGGGGCAACATAACAAGATATTCTAAATTTTAGGAATATGTTCATTAAAAGTCCTAAAACTTATCACAAAAGTGTAATTGAGTTCTAAAATTTGCAAAATATGTAATCGAGATCTAAAACTTGTCAAATTGATTTAATCGAGTCCTAAAGTTAACACCGTCTAATTTATTAACGGAAAATGCTGACATGGCGATTATGTGTTTTGTTTTATTACTTTTATTGAAATACGTGGCGATAATGTGGCGTCCAACAAGTGCCATGTCAGAAGAAGTTAAAAAAATATAAATTAAATTAGAAAAAAAATACCCCAACTAGCTCCTATGGCGGTGGCCAAGCCCACATTGGTGGCCGCTGCCACAACCGGCGGGAAGGGCCGGCGGAGGTTTCCTTGGCCTTTCCGAAGCCCGGCAACCCTCGCTGGTCCCAGCAAGCCCTCAGCAAGGGCTTGCAGGCCCTGATCTAAGGGAGGGCGCAACCTTCATCTCAAATCTGAGCGAGGATCGCCAGTCCACGCCTGGGGCCAATTTGTCATGGATATATTAATTTAAAGTTTTTTATGATTAAAAAATTAATTTTTAATAAATTTATTATAAATATATCAATTTAAAATTTTTTGTGTATTAACCTTATAACAATTATCTCTCTTTGTGACGGTGAAGACGTTAAAGACAAAATTTGAACAGCAAGTTTGAGCCACGTGCCTTCCTCGTTTATGAAGTTTTACGGAGGATCGCAGGAGACATCCCTGGTTTTGCGGCTTTCACCTTTTTTATTTTATTTTATTTTAGGACTCACCTGGCTCTGCTGTTGTTTTTGCTGCTATTCAAATTTTAAAATTTATTAAATGACAAGACAAGCGTAAATCATGCCATTTGCAGGGATGGTCATGCATGGTTGTTTCAGATATGATTAATCGCGCGTCCCAAGTGCAAGTTCATAATGAAAATGTGATCAAACAGGAGAACCAAGTACAACTTGATCAATGGAAAGGTTTTTTCTTTTAGAGAAAACGGTAATCCTGGATGTGTCCCAAATACAAGTTGATCAGAGATCTAAAATGAGTGATCAAATGCGCATTCCGAGCGCATGTTGACTACAACCGACATTTTTAGAAAGAGCTATCAAACATGCGTCCCAAGTGTAGGTTGATTTTTTGTTTCTTTTTTGTTTAAATCAGTGATCAAATATGTATCCCAAGCACAAATTGGTCAGGGATTTGAAATGAATTATCAAACACGCGTCTCAAGTGCACACTAACGACAACAAAGGTTTTTTTTTTTTAATAATGGGCGATCAAACATGCATCCCAAGTGTAAGTTGATTGGAAAATTATCTAAATCGTTGATTAGACACGCATTTCGAATGGATGCTGATCATAGTGAATGTTATAAAAATGATTGGATCAAAAAAGTCGAGCTTTGTCCCAATTATTGTTGGTTAGTAAAACAAACTAAGAGGTGCATTGTCCCACATCGAAAAGATGTGAGTGTGCATGTGGACGAGATTTGACACTAATCAACGATCATTAGTTATTTATCAAAATTCGACCCATTATGTCCTATTGAAACGGAAGGAGTTATGGTTATTTTTTTTATTATTTAATTTTGAATTTTTATCTTCTACCTAATGGTTATTAGGCGCTCTTACAACTTTTGGAAGATTATATCTATTCGGACATAATTTATTTACATTTAAAAGATTATGTTTGTTCAAAGTACATAATTTTTCAACGTTTTTGTTCAAGAACTACCATTTTTCGTTTCTTCCACGAGATAACAGCCATATTTTCCAATTGTTTCCCTTAAGAGATCCTGGAAAAGTATCAAAATTGCTATATAGTATTCTTATTCGAGACTTTATTGTATCCTGAAGGATTTTTGCTGATAACCATTAGTAACGTTGTGGGGTAAATAATTCCTTAAAGAGAGTGTTATCACGCCTCAAAGTCTAACTCATTATTCTTCTCGATTCACGTTGATATTTTCCCAACGATTTTAAGAAATTACTTTGTAACAACAGAGTTAAAGTCAATCAAAGTCATAAATCAAGACACGGTGAAACTGGACCATTTTAATGGCAACAATTTTGCGCTCGTTGGAGTGAGGGAACTACCCAACAACTACAGCAAGCGGTCAACGATTCAAAGGACGGAAACCTTTTTGTTCTCTAAATCCGTGAATGAGGGCCACCCCGACATGTTGTGTGACACGATCTCGGATGCTGTCCTTGATGCCTGCCTCAAAAAGGACCGTGACAGCAAGGTTGATTGCAAAACATGCACCAAGACCAACATGGCCATGGTGTTCGGAGAAATTACCACCTAGGCCAATGCAGACTATGAAAAAATTGTCTGTGGCACACTATTGGATTTGTGTCTGATGACGTTGGTCTTGATGCTGACCAGTGCAAGGTTCTAGTCAACATTGAGAAGCAGAGCCCTGATATTACCCAGGGAGTCCACGGCCATCTCACCACGCCCCAAAGAGACTGGTGCCGGTGATCAGGGCCACATTTTTCGATATGCCACCGATGAAACCCCTGAATTTGTTGCCTATAGATATCCAAAGCCTCCCACCTTTGTTGTTACATGCATGGGAGCGCATGTAGTGCTCTATTTATGGAGGCGATCGGGAGATACCGAATGGGTTTTCGGGTGTCCCTTGTTTGGTTCTGATGTGTTCCATTTGCTGTCCTTGCTCCTCATAGATCTGTTTTCAGGGAACATGATAGATATCATACATGGGTTGTGAGAGTAGGATTGCACTGGTTTTCTATTTTTGGTATATGTATTTTGTTGAGTTTTCTCGACTTTGCTCGAGTTCTTTTGCCCTGTATTAGCTCATGGTATAAAGTCATAGGAACCCTCCACATCGGAGGTCTCATTTGTCAGGTTCATTGTGAGTATAGTTATGGGCAACGACACTTCTCGCACCATGGGGTGCTTCATTCCCAATGGGAAAGGCGGAGTCGATTTGGAGTTCTCGGAGCCCCTGGATGAGGGATTAGGCCATTCGTTTTTGCATCATGGCATTCGGATAGATGAGGCGGTATTATGTTTGGGCTGATCGAGAAAGGGGCAACGTCCGGTCCTCTGGATGCTACAAATAAACCCAACTTCTCGGCAGCTCTTGCACGGGGGCGTCGAAGACGTGGTCTCCAAGGTCTCACGAGGAGTGTTAGTGGGCACATGAAAGTACCATCGCTCGAGCCTTTTCTAGACATTCCATGGAGTCTCACTGGATGCAAAGGTTTTTCTTGCATCCCTAGCCCACCTGGCCTGGGATCCCAAGAATGCATAGTTTCGATTGGATGCCTCCCGAAATAGTCTTGAAGTGGGGGTGTCTAAAGGGGACTATGGAACCAATATGATTGGAGTCATTAAGACTAAGAAGTATCTAACTTCTATTTTCAAAATGAAAGGTTTGGATGAAGTAGTTACCATCTTGAGTAGTAAAGTTAAAAAAATAGTAGGGGTTATTCTTGGAGCCAAAGTGATTATGTTAGAAAAGATGTTAAATAAATTTAAACATCTTGGTTTCAAAGAAATGAGTATTCCATTTGATTCCAGTATTAGATTGAATTATAATACCAATAGAGCAATAGTACAACTTGAATATGCGGGTGCTATAAGGTCTTTAATGTATGCAATGCATTGTACTAGACTTGATATTGCTTTTGCTGTGTGTAAGTCCAGTAGATATACTAGTAATCTAAGTATTGAACATTGGAAAGCTATTATCAGAATTTTTGTTATTTTAAGAGAACTAAAAACTTGGGATTGTTACAACCCGCCTGGGTGACGCTGCTGGAGAGGGCACTCTTTCTCTCGCAAAATGTTGAGTGTTCGAATCCTGGGCGCCGCAGGGTAACTTAATCGGTGCACGTGTGTGGTGGCTAGCACGTGTCGCCCCCAGGATTTACTTCTCGGCTGTCGGCCGTGCGGGGGTTCTCTGGGTTATCAAAAAAAAAACTTGGGATTGTTCTATAATAATTATCCGGTTGTACTAGAAGAATACACCGATGCTAGTTGTGTAGCGTCCCACGCATGCCCCTTACTAATGCGATCCACACAACTTCTTATGCTCGCTAATTAGCATCCCAGTGGAAGATGTACCCTCTCTAAGTCAGCATTTATAACATGAATTTAAACATAAGACATACTACTAATTAAACGAGTTACAATTCCCCTTTTCTCAATTCTTAATAAACTTAATAAGATCATAATTTCATTAATTATAGTCCTTCCTGCTAAAACGGTCACATCTACCCATTTCTTTTGTTAAACATTGTTCTACTTCCATTATTAATACGAGGACAAAACTAGGAAGATAAACGATAATAAGAGTATCATAATGTGCAAACCATAAAACTTGTTTTAACTTCATCTTATCTTTATTTATAAATCTTGGGTGATTTACATAGCGAGAACATGCTTGGGAAGCTATCCCTAAAAGCTATGTTCTATGGGTTCACCTACCCGAGCTTGCTTACTAAGCAACCAAAAGTTATCACCCAACCTGCATGACTACATTACAAAAAGTGACTAGTCATGCATCCAAAAATGATTCTCTAAGTCGGCTCCTGAGCCAACCTACTCCACCACACCTACCCCTCCATTCACTCCATTGCCACCACCATCGCCATTCATCGGATACCGGATGGGCCTCGCCAAACTTCTACCAGCATTATGAAAGAGCGAGACGAGACGGATAGGCACTTAGTGACTTGATAACCCAACATCCGCCCACAATGTGGCCTCATTGCGCACTAGCCGAATCAGTGGGAACTTAGGGTCGGTGAAGGGAACAAGACGGCCCACAAACTCATCCGAGGCACCAAAGAGGTGACGAGGGTTGTAGGTGATGGGTAACTCATGCTTACTAATATGTGAAAATCTAGCAGCCACAAGAGTGAGCGATAGTGTCACGCTCCAAACCCACTAGCGTGCTAACATCTCACTAATGGTTGTGTAATGACAACGTCCCAAGACACGTCGCCGACCCAAACAAAAAACATCGAATAAATGCATGCGGAAGCGGACTATATTCACCCAAACAGCAATCAATAAAGCAGGATAGTAAGGAAAACACTTTGAGAAGAAAATCAATGAAACCATTTTATAAATACGACGTCAACCCTTGGAAGATACAATATACAAGTCTATCACAAGGCCACTTTCTAAAAAATCATGCATAAACAAAAAGAAATTTGGTGGTCAAGTTAACCTAGCTTCACTATTAAAAGGGGCGTTTAAAAAGATGGGATATCCAAACCCATCACCACAACTGGCCATAACCAAGAGGAGGCTTCGGGTTGGACTCCACTTTGTCCGCTTCGGACTCCATGTCATCTGGACCGGTATTCGGATCGGTAATAGCTATGTCAGGAGGATCGAGATCCAAGGGGTCCCAAACCTCATTTCTAGCGCCACCATCAAGTGGTCCATCAAAGTCCTTTATCGGGCCAAACTGCCTACCCTTTTCCCTAATGAACCATGCTACGAATGCATGCAGTTGCCATAGCTCAAGCCCCTCGTCAACCCAGACAGTTGACGTATGCTTCTCATAAACCCTACTCGGTCCCACCAGGAACTTTACTATTATCGTGCTCATATCCATGGGCACGCCAAAACACATTGGAGGGCGATTCATGGTTGGGGTCTGAAAAAAAAAACGGTTAACAAACAACAATGAGATAAACTCAGTGAGTTAACAACCTAAGCCTTGATTAGGAAATTAACCCATCTTGGATGCACCTAAACATGCAACTCAACTTGGCGCACATAAACATGCCATCACACAATCATAGATAACCTTACCTTGCCTTGGCACATGCCCTGCACGTTATAAACCTCCATATACAATCATAATGCAATAAGCATATAATGCAATCAGAATATGCAATAGCTTTCCTATGCACAATGCATCCACACGAGTCTCGATTATAAGGTGAAACGGCTTTAGCTCGTCCCATACCGTGCCTCACAATTTTATCTCATAATCAAGCGCAATGCTACCATACTTTATCACGCATTTTCAGATTACTACGACCACTCAAGGCACAGCACAATCTACGATATTCGCATTAGGTTGGCGGTCTTTCGGCATAACCGGGCATAATTTCGCCTCGTCAGGCATGACATCGTCTCACCCAACCTCAATGACAGCATCCCATAAAAGGGGTTCGTTCCTAATCCAATTTGCGAACGACTGCGTCTCACCCTGCCCCTTGCGACAGTATCCAATTACCAAATTGGGCACGACCTTTCACGGCCATGGCCAAACCCTAGGTTGGCGATCTTCCGGTATAACCGGGCACAATTGAAACTTTTAGGTGATTATGCACACATAGCAATCACTCAAGCCAATTCATTTCTCTCATTTAACCAATGCACACATGATTGTGCTCACATATCAAGATACTATAATTTTCATGCCAAAATGCCGTAATTAAATCACACGTGACCACGTACACGTAATTAAACTGCCAAACTTTATATGCTTCCATATTTAAATATCCTCGCCCTGTTCTACTCATAAAATTTGACATATAAGCCCGACACCTCAAGTTTTACTGTTCATATGCCCGCAATTCCATCCTTGAAAATAGCAATATAATTCATTTTGCTATACCAGCTAATTTATACAGCGATTTCCAACATAGGCATCACGATTCAAGCCTAAAAAAATCACAATTTATTATTAAAAACTACACAAAAAATAATAAAATATTAATATTTAAATTCCAAAAATTAGTTTATTTAATAAGAAAATATTCATTATAAAATAAGTCGATATCTTATCGTCAAATTATCGATAGCTTATTACTAAAACCTCGATAGCCTATCGCAATATTGGCGATAGCCTATCGCTAAAACTCCGATAGCATATCACATTTTTTTGATAACTTATCAAGTTCACTTATCACTTATCGCGATAACTTATCACTATCGCTTATCACTTATCGTGATGGCTTATCAACTAATCCCTAATTAATTAGCACTAAGCATAATTAACTTTATCTAAACTCATCATAATCAAGTTTAACATACTAATTAAGGGATTAGGGTGAAAACTCACCCATTAGCGATTCTGATTACATGGACGCGACGGCAGCGGCGAGGGCTATGCGTGGCTTGGTTCGAAAATGACATAGGATGATGATGGACGACTGGACTGTAGCAACTTCGGTGGGGCTGTTTGGCTTGTAGTGAGGCGGTCCGGCAGTGAAAACGGCTTGGACGCGTGGTGTACAACTCTGGGCGGTCACGGGGCTACTAGTGGTGGTTCTGGCAAGCGAATAATAGCCAAAGGGGCTGAGATGGTGGCTGGTGGTGGCTGGAAACGATGAGGCCAAAAGGGAGGGAGAGGGGCCGATGGAAGAGAGAGAAAGGAGAGAGAGTGAGTGAGAGAAATGAGAGATATTTCTCTTCTAGATAGGCTTGTCTTTCAAGCCAAGTTCAAGTCCAAGCTCATCATTTCATCTCATAAATGTCAAGACTTTCTCTCCCTTTTGTCACTTCTCAATTAATGCTAGAAGGGCAAAATGGTAATTTCACAAAGTATATTATAAAATATTATATGCGTATACGGGCTAGAATTTTGTACGGACTCATATGAATCAAGTTTGGGCTCAAACGGATAAAGAATGAGCTTGAAAATGCTATTGGGCTTAAATTGAGCTAAGTGGGCTTGCTTGGGCCCAATTGGGCCGAAGCACACAAAATGGGCATAAGGCCCATTGGGCCTTTGTCTGGCCCACTTCCTCGTGGGTTCCAAATCTCGGCTCGTTAACTCCTTTTTCGAGCATTTCAAGCAAACTGATAAATCGAAGGATTAACGAGGCGATGTCCAATTCATCTTGAAATCCTTGAAGGTTCGATACCTAAATTCAAATTCTACTTCATAGTCAGAATCGATCGATTGCGATTTTAGTATATCTCAAACTAACAGACGGCTTTTAGGAGTTATGTGTATTCAACACGTGGGTGATTTGATATCAATCCACGTTTAAGCTTTCTTGAGCTATAGATGATCTCGGTTGTCATGTAATTGCGAGAGGTTAATTACTAGTTCTGAAGTACATGATCATTAGGAATTGGTTTAGGGTCATTCGTGATCCATACAATGGTCAGGTGGAATCACCCGCGATCCGATTATATACTATTGGCGAAACATTTTATAACCGTCCCTCGTCAATCCTTATGATCGAATTGTCAATTCATGATTGAGTTCTCAAGTTGTGCATACTTAATTCCTTAATAGCTTTTCTCTAATTGTTAGTCTCTCATGAGTGATCAATTTAGAGTGACATTTAACTAACAGTCAATTGATGAATAATCATTTCATTACATCCTGAATATGGTCGAAATTTAAGGATGTCACAAATAGCCCAGCAAAGAAATATCTATGGCACTATACTAAACAAATAACCATCAAGCACATAAAAAATGATCATTCACATTCCATTACCAAATTCTAAAGTGCAGAGATCCAGATGATCACTAACATTAAGCAATTATACGATCTATAGGTGCATAAACAATTAACGCTTGCAAGGGTACTTAAACATTAACTTCAAGCCCCATGGTCGATGCGCTCAATAGTCACGCAAGGAGGAATACTTCTCGTCTAGCAAGGTTTGGTGTGCTCTCCGATCTGCCGTGGTGTACACCAGTATTCTCATCATCCCACGTAGACTTCATGATCCACAGATCATGATATCTCGATCACACTCCCGAGGCATCTAGGGTACACTCATCCTAGGCATCCAGTTCACACAATCCCAGGGCATTCCGCTATTCCCTACTGGCTCTGCGAGGCATCGTCGGTTTGATAACCAACGATATTCAATCAAGTTTTCCCCAAGCAAGCTCATACACAAGAATCCGTCCATTCATTACACCATCCATCATTGAAAATCAACTTATCTCAATGTCACCGTACGATTTACTGAATACGATTCCAAAATTAACACTTCACAAGTTTATGGAAAATAAGCCTAACTAATATACAGAACATATCATACTGCTCAACCTAGCTTGTCATTCAACTAAATAATTCATGGATCACCAATTGACTATCCCAACTCACGGCTCAAACGTGCTACTAAACACACATCCCTCTCCCCCGTGACTGTCTTGACCGTGTAATAAACTTGCCATCTTCCGCTTGCACTTCTCTTGTATTCCATCTCGTCTATACTCACACAAAGCCCCAATTTGTTTCTCAATTTGCAACTCGGTTACGCCCGTCCTCCCCGAACTGTTCACAAACTCGGCCCTATTGCCAAATTAGCTGCCCTCACCACCGAGACTCCATTTTCTTCCCCCCGCGAGGAGCATCACTACTTCTTCCTGCATTTCTCTCTCACACTTAGAATCACACACTCAACTTCACTCAAGGATTTGGTCACTGCTCACTAGCCCACAACAATCACACCCTCACCGAATCACTCCTCCTCTCGGACTGACAAATTGAGCATCATCGCCCCTTTCCACTCACGGTATCATTCACCGCTCGCCATCACGACCCAAACAATCAGACTACAACTGTCACTAACATTTCCTACACCCATCCAAGACTCCAATTCAATATGCAAGTAGTCACTATTTAGTATAGGGTGTTAGAATTTTCTTGCCTCAAGCGGACAGCTCGGAGCGGTGCCGTTCCAGGGAAGAAAGAAGATCTGTTGGCTCCTGAGGTTCCTGGCTGTCATCCTTGAGCTCACGGACAGCAGGAGAGGGTTGTTGGTCTTGAAGCATTGCCAGATTGGGTTGCTGGAGCGGCTGGACGAGTGAAAGGTGCCGGCAGATCAACCGAGGAAGAGAAGAAGAAATGAGATGGGGCTGATCTGGGAGGAAAGAGAGAGAGAGGGACTTTGGGGGTTGTTCTTCCCCTTTTGCATGTCGTGGCCGAGGGGAAGGTTGCCACTCGGCAACTTCCCGACTCCATTTGGTGCAACGTTCCCACCAAGTGGCAGGGAACGAAAGAAAAGAAAACAAACGGAAAAGAAAAGAAGAGAAAACAGAAAAGAAGAAGTCGAAAGAGAAAAAGAAATCGGATAAAAAAAGAAGAATTAGGAAGAAGCAACAACTGAGTAACCACGGTGCTAGTGATGGGGGAAATAAAACCGTGATTTGAGTTTGCATGTGTTCGCTCGTTTTCACGAGGAATATCCTTCACCGAAACTTCCATCTTCGATTTTTATTAAAATAGGTTCTCTGGTTTGATTACCAGAAAAGTTGTGGCGAAAAACAGAGTGACACAGGATTGTATTGAAAATGGATCGAAATCGAATGTATTGAAAATGGATCTGAGATCAACAGAATTTCAAGCTATGTTACAATACTCCTACGAAAGCTGTAAAGAACTCGAAAGTTAACTAGAGCTACAGGAAGTTGTAAATACAGGAAGTAAAGATGCATAGAAAATTAAAGTGCAGATAAGCTTGAGTGTTTTTGCAGTGTTGTTCGTCCCCTTCCTCTTTGCTTCCTTTGAGTATTTGTATCTCCTCTTATCCCGCAACTGCTTGTCGGTTACTTCCATGTTTTCAAACTTTGAATATTTTGGCGCTTCCAATAACTGCCTTTTCTAACAACATTTTTCCAGTTTTATTGTTCGCCAAAACTTGATCTCAACCGCTAAGATGATTTCAAATCTGGACAAGTAACTTCCCATAATATGCTCGTGCTCACCATCTCCACTTTTGCTCATAACTTCTTATTATTGTGATTTTCGTGGCTGGGCTGTGATTCTTCAATGTATTCTCGAAGTGTGAATCTCTCGAATTTCGGGAAAGGGTCGCTATCCTGAGGCATTAATATTCCACCATCCCGAATTATAACTTTCCATATTTCGATAAATATACATATTTTCATCACTTACCGAATTCGGGACACGATGCCATTCACACTTGCTTCTCAGCATTTTCGAATTTGGTCCAGACGTATTTCGGAAGATGGCTGATTTTCATTATACGCCAGATTCGGCATCAAAGCCGATTCGATACTTATGCCGATTCTTATTTTGGTGTCAATATATGCCTCCTTTTAAAAGGATTAAAAGAACTTTTAATTCTTTTAAATGCCAAAAAGAAAGACACTTACGTTTTATTATTTCTGTCGCTTCGTCACATTGCTTCGCGCGCTCTACCTTTTCTTCTTCAAAACACTTCTTCTAAAAATCGTTTCTTTCTTCGTGCCCTTACATTCTCACCTTTTCGACTCTCTGCAACTTCTCGATTCTCTACGCTCTCTCTCGATAGTCATCTAAACCCAATGGCTTTCAAGGCTTCCAAGGAGCAAACTTTTTCTTTTCTGCTTCAGACGCTCTTGATCGATACCATATATTCCGAGATTATGAAGATTTCGATGAAGAATTTCATCTGTTCTCCGTGGAGAATGATTTGGAAGATTCTTTCATCCTTAGTCCAGTAGTGCACAATCAGTTCTCTATTCCAAGGTGCCTATCAAGCCACTTCCCACGTCATCAATTTGAAGTGCCTCCAGTCCACGAGTCATCCATCTTAGCATATCAGTGGCACTCTCGTCCTCCTCGCCTTAGGGATTTTTTTTGTCTTTGAGCCAGACTTCTACTAGTGGTATTTTCGACTCCTCTCGTTTAAGGTCCCCTTTGGGATATCCTTTCAATTCATAATGCTCTGCGTCTTAGCTGTTTTGATTACCATTTGAATCATGAGCTAATCGGAGCATTATCTTGCTTTTGGTCGCTTTTCACTAATTGCTTCTTTTGCCCTTTCTCTCTTGTGTCGGTAACTCTGCTTGATATATACTGCCTCACTGCACTCTCTCCTTTAGGTACAGACCCATCTACCTTGTCTCCCGATTCTCGTTCAATATTTAGTAAATTATCTGATTCTGAAATGGCCTATGAAGCATTCATAAAAAAGTATTTCAAAAAGGAGAGTATAGTTACCGACGAGAAGCATACTGCTTTTCTTCTATACTGGCTCTGTAAATTTCTTTTCTGTCATCCCATAGTTAGGATTTTAAATGACTTTATTGTTGTTGCGTCCACTCTAGCATCAGGGACCCCATTGGCTTTGGGCAAAACCATGTTAACTTTGCTGTATCGGAGTTTAGCCCATGCTTCCTCCTCTATTACTTCAGAAGAAGTTAGTGGAGTTTTTGGTGGTCCTCTCTGGCTCCTTCAAGCATGGGCGGCTTTCTATTTCCCTGTCTGGTTTTCTAAGGACCAAGTTATCCAGCCCCTTTCAATCTCCATTCCTGACCATCCAGTTTGTCAGGCCTTGAGTAGGAAATTAATCTCTGTTGCCGAAGAGCCATCTTCTTATCTTCGGTATTTTATTTCTCAAATCTATTCTGCTGAGGAGAACCCATATTCCTTCACTCCTTTCTTTGTTTCCCGATTCAAGTCCTACCTCATTGCTTTCCAGAAAAATAGGAGTGACTTTTGACAGACCGTTCTGGCTTCTGTTGATCTTCCTGTAAGATTTTCAACAAAAGGCAGATTCGTTGTTGGTTTTGAAATTTACTCTCCCCAATACTGTGCCAGACAGCTTGGGCTAATTCAAGGGATTCCTATTCCAGCCTTGTATACCTTTTCTTATACTTCCTTCGACAAAATATCGTGCAAGCTAAAAGATAACCAACCTTTTATTGAACTGACCATACTAGTCCGGGGTATTTATCGATTGTTTCGTGTTGTCGAATTCATTGGACATCCCAACCGTTCTTCAGCCGATTTCAATCTCTGGTGGGATGGTTATCGAAAGACCGTATTTTCAGATTCTCTGGATCAAATTCTTCTAAAGATAAGGGACATTATTCCTCTTACATTGTCAAAAACAATCGAAGTTGCCAATATACCTTTAACTAAATCAGCAGAGACTTCTAAAGGTAACTTGATTATGCTTTTCCATATCCATGTATTTTGTTTGATACTCAACTTCCAATTTGACTTTTATTCTTACAGTGAGTAAGAAAAGAAAAGTTTCTGACTCACCTGCTCCAAAGAAAGTATTAGCAAAACGTAGTGTGAGGAGAGTGATTATTCGATCCTTAGAATCACCTCCAGAGAGCTCTCCAACACTGAATCAATCTCCAGAACCCACACTACGAGCCATGATAAAGCCACGTACTCCGAAAGGTAATTCTTATGCCTTACTTTTAAAGGTTATGACAGCACTAACTTATTTATCTTCTGATTAATTCAGGAACTCTTAAGACCTATCAGCCCAGTACTGCTTCTTCTGCTTCCCTTCCTAGCAAGGATCTTACCCCACCAGCTTCAAGTCCTTTACCGATGATACTCGCTCCTTTGACAGAGGCTGAATTGATTCAAGAACAACCCTCTATTTCAACTCTGAAAGAGAGTATTCCACCAAAGGATACTCTTGCCTCTGCTATAGAATCTGAAAAAGATCTTAGTTCGTCTTTCACCGGTAAATATTATTATCTTTTGTCTGATTCAAGATTTTATGCTGTTGTCTAACATGCATAGGCTAACATTTGTAGTTACTGATGAGACTATTCTTGTACTTCAAGAAGTTCCAATTTCTACAGGAGCATCAAGTGTCCACAACTTGCAATTACCAATGAGCCCATTCCTGTACTTCAAGAGACTCCAATTTTTGAAAGAGCATCAAGTGCACCACTACTTGCAGACACTGATGAGCCTCAAGAGACTTCAACTTCCGAAAGAGCTACTTATACAATTACTGTTTTGCCTCCCTCCATTTCTCGTGCTGTACCTAGTCCACCTGCCGAGATAGAAATTTTTTCTCAAGCTAAACAGGTAGAAATGGAAAGGATATTAGCAAGTACTCATCCTGGCTCTTCCACAGCTCCTGATTCTCCAAAGTCCTCAACTTTATCAATGTCTGCTGAAATTCCTAGAGAAATAGGCAAAGCTAAATGGGAAAAGCTCCTTAACTTGTTGGAACCTGGCTATGGAAAGCTGATCAATGACTCTGATAAGGAACGCCAGGCAAGGATTCTCTTCCAGGAAGTATGCTCTGGTAATCCATCCTTTGTTTTATCTGAGTCTTTTCGGGACAAGATTGATCTCTTTGCCGTCGGCTTTGTGGATGCTGTGAGCACAATAAAAATCAACCTTGATCAACTTCCTCGCCTTCTCTTTGGGGAAAACAGAGGATTGGCAATCCAAGATGAGCTTACACGTAAGCGTGAAGATGCTCGTCTTTTCTACAATAATTTCAAAGTTGAAGAGAGCAAACTTTAATGCTTGGAGGTCAGGAAAGAAGAGCTTGAGGCAGAGTTGAGGATGGTGAATGCTCAATTGGAAGAACAAAAGCTCACAGTTTCAACTTTCTGTCCTATACTCAGGTGCAAAATGAAGCAATGTCGGGAGTTGGAAAAAGAGTTTGATGCTTCTATTGGAATGGTTAGAGTCCATAAAAAGAAGAAAGCTGAGATTATGGATGAAAACCATAGACTTGAGACTGAATTGAGAGACTTTGTAATCGAGGCTAAAACTCTATTGGCCAAATGCCAATGAATTGAAAGTCTTGCTTGCTGAATTTTGATCTCCTTTACATTCACTCAATATCCCGATGATATAAACTCCCAACGCTATACTCTGTTCACATCAATAATTTACCCTCGTAACCAAAGGTTAAATCTAATCTCCATTTGGTTCCTTTGACATTTAAACTGACTCAAAGAAAATTGCTCCATTGCAACTTTCATAACTTAAAGGTCAAATAATAACCTTCTTTTTTGCTTATCCTCTCTGAAATTACTGACTTCAAAAATAACTGATTGTCTTTCCGCATGAGCCACGTTCGGCCTCTATCTCAGTTTTCCAAAAAGAACTCTGGCACATTACTATCCACGATCTGCTCCATATCATTTACCTTTATAACTGTTCAAACTACCAAATCTTTCCTGAGAACTTACAATCCTATTTATGATGTCTTCACATGATTCTTCATCTCAATTACTTCTTTGGTCCCAATCACAAAGATATCGCATTTTCTATGAAGGTAAATTTTCCACTGAACATTACCAGATTTGAATTTTGACAACTGTTTAACATGAACAACTTATTTGTTCCACTGCCTAGGTAATCGGTCCTTATGGAGGCGTCTGCATGAATTACTATCTCAAGGGCATTATGCCTTATTATTAAAAAGCAAGTATAAGGTAGAAGTTACCGATTTGGCCAACTTCTTTAGATCCAAAGTGTTTCTATCTGCAGATTCTGCCTTCTTAGATCTGGTTTGGGAGCTATGCTCTTTATTCTCTGCTAGCTTTGATGAATTCGAGCATAATGTGAGGGAAATTTGGAATTTGGAGCCTACTATTGTGGAAGCCAACGGCCTTCATCTTCAAATTGAGGAAGAATCTTCCCGATTACAAAATTCCAAAGAGAAATATGCTCAAGCTCAGAACTCCTGCACTCAAGTTAGAGATGACGTTGAGATGACACGTCAACTTCTCAATTTCTTTTTCAATCATCATCATGTGGAGTGGAGGATACTCAAAGATGAAATTTCCCATGTCAAGTCTATGATTGAAGCTGCTTCAAATAAGTACAGGCGATTGCTTCAAAAAGCTTGGGAGAAGTTTAAAATTGTCAGTTTTCATTCTCGTCACCTGGAGTATCTCGAGAGACAATAATCTAAACTCCATCAGGATCTTGCCTTGCATTCTCATCATGTAGCCGAAAATCTCAAACTTGTTAATGATTTACAGGCTTTTGTCACCAAGATTAGAATGTACTTTCATTTCGAATGAATAAATTAATTTCTTTATGTTTCTCAGATTGATGGATGATATTTTTTTCAAAAATTTCCCATTTATAGAACGTGATAGTTCTTTTCCATTGATATCATCAATCGATATGCATTCCCATTAAACACTTCGGTAACCAAATATGGATCTTCCCAATTTGATGACCATTTACCGAATTTCCTGTTTTGGAGGTTAAATGGCAAGATTGCTTTCCACACTAAATCCCCCATAATAAACTGTTTGACCTTAACCCTTTTATTAAAAGCTCTGGCCACTTTTCTTTTTTGTGCAATCAACTGATCCAAAGAAGCCGCACGAATCTCATCTAGCTCATCCAAATTTATGTGGATCAAATCTCTATAATCTTCAGACAACATCTCGCTCTGCAATTGGACTCTTAAAGATTGTACTGTTATTTCCATCGGTAAAACTGTTTCCTGTCCATATGTAAGCATATAATGACTGACACTTGTGCTCGATCTTCGTGATGTTCGGTATGCCCACAATACCATTGACAATAAAACATCCCATTCTCTTGGATTTTCTTCTAGGTGTTTCTTGATCAATCTAATAACAACCTTATTAGTTACTTCAGCTTATCCATTTGACTGGGGATAATATGGTGTGGAATAGACCATTTTGATTCCTCTTGATCGTGCAAATTCTATCACTTTACTTTCAGTGAATACTATTCCTTGGTCCACAGTAATCGACTCGGGTAAGCCAAATCGATGAATTATGTTTTCTTCAATAAACTTAATCATAGTCTTCTGTGTAATACTCTTATATGGAATAGCCTCCACCTACTTTATGAAGTAATCCGTAGCCAATAAAATATAACTATGCTTATGAGAAGAGAGTGGATAGATCTTACCTATTATGTCCATTGCCTATCCCCTAAATGGCCATGGCTTTATGATAGAATGGAGCTCCATAGCAGGTACATGTTGCAACGGTCCATGCTTTTGACACGAGAGACATGCTTTAGCATAGTTGATACAATCCTACGTCATTGTTGGCCAAAAGTATCCATACTTTTTTAATAGCCATCTCATCTTGATTCCTGCTTGATGAGCTCCACATATACCTTCATGTGCTTCTGCCATCACCAATTTTACATTATCTTCATCAAGACAGCGTAAGAGTAATCTATCTCAGAATTTTCGATATAATTCTTCTCCTAATATAACATATTTCTGAGCTTGCATCCTCAACTTTCGATCTCTCGAATCTGGATTCTTCAAATATTCAATGATGGTTTGTCTCCAATCCTCTTCTCGAACCACTTTGCTACCTGCTATCGGTATCTTTCTATGTTCAATAGAAGGTACCGATAGCGTTATAGTAGTCACGATATCTGCCACTTCTTTTGATATTCGGTATCCAGAAGCTACTTGAGCCAACTTGTTAGTCTCGAAATTCGTATCTCTTCTCACATGAACTATGTCGTACTCTCTGAATTATTCTAACTACCTCTTGGCCAGATAGTAATAACCAATTAAATTTTCATTTAAAGATTGGTATTCTCCCTTTAACTGTTTCACTACTAATTGTGAATCACCAAACACTTTGATAAATTGTACTTTCAGCTCAATCAATATCCCCAAGTCAATAATCAGTACTTCATATTCAGCTTGATTATTTAAACATTCAAAGTCTAACTTACAGATGCACCTTGTAAATTTTCCATCAGGAGAAATTATTATCAATCCTGCTCCAGCTATACTCTTAACACGCGATCTATCGAAGTACATAGTCCATGATAGCACTTGACTAAAGCTCTGCTCATTTTCTTCCATTTGTAAACATGGGTATTCGGTAAGAATCGGCAATGGCTTGACCTTTTATTGCCTTGATCGACACATATGTTAAATCAAATTCAGACAAGATAAATGTCCACTTGGCTATACGCCCTTTTATCACAGGTCGGGATAACATGTATTTTATTATATCAGTCTTGTCGATCACATGTACTTTAGTTGGCAATAAGTAATGTCTTAACTTCATACAAGCAAAGTATAAAGATAGACATAATTTTTCAATTGCAGTATATCTTTTTTCAACATCAATTAGTATTCTGCTCAAATAATATACCGCTTGTTCTTTTCCATTTTCATTCTCTTGTGCCAACATACTCCCGATAGTTATATCGGTAGCCGATAAGTACAATTTTAGTGGTTTGCCTACTTTTGGCGGTACTAATACATGAGGATTCATTAGATAGGCTTTGATCAAATCAAATGCCTTTTGCTATTTCTCTCCCTATACAAATTCGTCCTGATTCTTAAGACGCAAAAGTTATGTCATCGGCTCCATTTTGACAGACAAATTGGCAATGAATCTTCTAAGAAAATTTATTTTCCCAATCACCATTTGTAATTGTTTCTTGGACGTAGGATGGGAAATCTCCATGATAGCCCTTGCTTTGTTCTTATCAATTTCAATTCTCCTCTGATTGATCAAGAATTCCAAGAAATTTCCTACTCGTACTCCAAAGGCGTACCTGGTTGGATTCATCTTCAATTTGTACTTCCTCATCCTGATGAATGCCTGTTCGAGATAATCCAAATGATCTTCCTAGGCTGACTTAACCACCACGTCGTCAATATAAACTTCTAAGAATTTACCGATCATATCATGAAAAATAAAATTCATTGCCCGTTGGTATGTGGCTCCTGCATTTTTCAATCCGAAAGGCATAACTACCCACTGAAAAGTCTCGATCGCACCAGGACATCTAAATGCTGTCTTCGGAACGTCTTCCTTAGCAATAAAAATCTAGTTATAACCCGAATGACCATCCATCAAGGATAACATCTCATTTCCCGACGCCGAGTCTACTAACATATCTGCCATGAGCATTTGATATTCATCCTTTGGAGTAGCATTATTTAGATCCCAAAAATCAATACATACTCTCAGCTTCCCATTCTTCTTTTTCACAGGGACAATATTTGAAATCCACTTTACGTACCTGGCCGTTTCAATAAATTTTGCCTTCAGCAGCCTTTCTATTTCCTCTTTGACTTTATCAACTACATCAGGAGCAAATCTTCTTACTAGCTGCTTATGTGGATGAAATCCCTTCTTGATTGGAAGACGATGTTCTACAATATCTCTTGATAAACCATGCATTTCATGATAGTCCCATGCAAAATAATCCTTATACTCTTTAATCAGGTTAATCAACTTGTCTTTCATGCCCCCTTGCAAAAATGTACTTACATACACTGGGCGAAAAAGACCAGGTTCTCCTCTATCAACCTCTAGTAATGGATCTTGAGCCTCCATTGTTTTGTCTTCTTTGAATAATATATCTTCCCATTCATCAATACAATCCGAGGCTTCAACATTCTGCTTTGCTATTTCCGTCAAGTGTGTGAAGTACCTTTCACAAACTTCTTGCAATACGAACTCGTTTTCCATAAAGAATGTGTAATTCTTCTAATGCCAAGCTTGATTTGGGGATCCATTCAGCTTTCCTATCCCCGAAGCGGCAATAAGCAAGGGACTGTGGATCTGTCTTTGGTAATTCAATAGCATAACACTCATAAAGACAATCCCGATGTTCTTGACAAATGTCAGTCCACCCGATTAAAGCATATCTAGAATCTGCCTCAACCTATTCCACTTTCTCGCTATTCCAAAATGCCAATATTTTGATGCAAAGTTGAAGGTACACACTGATTAGAGTGTATCCAATCTCTTCCAAGCAACAGATTATATGAACCATCAGATTCTACTACAAAGAAAGTTGTTTCAGCCGACTTGGATCCTGTGGTTAAATCAAGAACTATTGCCCCCTTGACTTCGGTAACCTCCCAAAAAAATCAGATAACTGAACATTAGATGGGATGATGTCATTATCATCTTTTCCTAATTTCTTGAAGTATTTGTAAGATATGAAGTTCAAAGTAGCTCCAGTATCTACAAAGATTTTACCGACAGACCTACCATTGACCTTTCCTGAAATAATCAAGGATCTTAAATGTTTTGTTCTTTCAGAAGGTACCTTATCAAACTTGATGGCTTCTTTGTTGGGAAACTGAAATTCTGCCACGGCTGTCTCTTTTTCTGAAATATGTTCGATATCTTCCTCCACTATCAAATTAGTTCCATACTTCGCTGGAAGTCTAGTGTAGACAATGTTTATCCGTACTGGAGAACTATATTTTTTTCGATATCTTGGAATAGCCAGTTCGGTAACTTTTGCCATCATTTTGTGACAATTTAGGATCTAAGTCTTTTTGTTCCACATTCTCTTATTATTTTGGGTTGAAAGCTACAGTAATTTGCCCAAAATTAATTGTTTGTAGACCCTGAGCAACTCCTTCCTCTTTTTTCATTTTGATGTGAGAGTTACTTTCCGAATCACCTGGTTCTGGTTTACTCTAATCTTTTTCATCGGGATTTCTTCTCCATACCTAATTACCTTTCCTGCTGATAGATGTGAAAGGCAAACCTTGCCTTGCCATACCTTTGACTTGGCCATTCTCAAAATTCCTTTGCCTATTTCTTATTCGCTGGAAACGCCTCTTAATAGTTCTATAAGATGCCTATCCCGGCGATTTAACTGTTGACCATTTTCCTTCGGGAGGGTCATACGGCACCTTAACCATTTTTCTTCTGTGGATTTCCTGAGATTTTAATGGTGGTGGATCATCAAATTCATCTCCCCAACCGGTTGGCTCAACTGGCAATGATGGAGGTGGATAATCATCCGTACTTCCATAATAAACCACATAGTCAAACTTCCCACTAGGTTCTCTAAGCAATCCAACTTTGGGATCACCTTCCTTATATCGCTGCCATAAACTCTTTTTCTCTGCAGGCTTCGGTAATGTTTCGTTTTCTTCATGAACTTGCGTAATTGACTTCCGAATTGGGAGGGCTAGTTGAGATGAACCAAGGTGGTATTCCTTCCTCTCATGCCTATGACTAGCATCTTTTCTTTCAAGCACTTGTGCTGTCTATCTTGGGTAAATTTTCTCCTCTCTTGCTCGTACCGAAGAGTTTTCGGTAGCTACAATCTCAGATTTTACCCGTGGTTCGCTTATCCTGCGAACAAATGATCCCGATCTGTATTTTCCTCTTATCCCCCTCATGAATTGGAACTTGGGAAACTCCCGATTCAACTCCCGATCTTGCCGAATTAACTCCTGGTGACAGCGAGTGCAAAGTTGTTTGTTGTCATCATCTGTTGTCTCTCGTATATTGACCATGCTGATCATTTTCGAGAAATGATCTGAATCTACTTCCATTAGGGCCTTGCCTTTGTCTTCGGCAAATTTAATCTTGCCTTGGCGAATTGCTTTTTGGATTGTCTTTCTAAACACAATGCAATTCACTGTATCATGAGTTGTAGAGTGATGCCATTTGCAACATCTCTTATCTGTTATTTCCTCCTTTGACGGGATTACTTGTCCTTCATATAATTTGATTATTCCATCTTTCAACAGTAGGTCAAATATTTCATCTAACTTGTAGATATCAAAGGAATAGTTATTTGTCTCCTTAGCCTTGAACTTGAACACATCTCTCACCATGGCCGGTTTAAGTGCTGGGCACACATATGATTTTTCAAGTACCATAGTTGCTATAGCTATCTCATTCTCCTCTTCGACTATCCCACCATGTTCGGTACTTTCGGCAAATGTAACTGCCTGTCGATTGTCCTTATTCGGCTTCTTATCTTTCTCTTTCAACAAATGTTCATACTTAGAAACCCGGACGTTTAACTGAAAGAGATCGTCAAAGGCTTGTCCTCGAAATCTTTCCTTAAGGTTAAACCTCAAGCCGTTAAAAGCCAAATCTGTGAACTCCTTCTCAGTGAGTGACGTTAAACATCGGTTTCTGGATTTCTTGAATCGGGCAATAAACTGGTCTACTGTTTCGGTATTATATTGGTACATCCTGGCCAAATCGGCTACCGTTACCTCTGGTACTATTCGGTAAAACTGAGAATGAAACTGCCTTTCCATCTCAGCCCATGTTTAAATAGAATTCGCAGGCAAATTTATATACCAAGTAAATGTTGTTCTTGACAAAGATAATGGGAACAACCTTAACCTTAGATACTCATTAGTTTCCGCTTCTCCATATTATGCTAGGAATCGACCCATATGTTCCACAGTTGACTGATCTTCCTCTTCAGTAAATACAGCAAAGTCTGGCATCTTGAAACCCCTTGAATATGGTATATTATCAACTCAATCGGGATGTGGCTTCCTATATACTGGCCTTGGCAATCCTCTCTCTGCTCTTAACTGTTGCATCACCAACTCTGCAACTCTATCTGGGTTCTATGGCCTTAAATTTTGCTGGCCTAACTAAGGATCTTGACCCCTAGGATCAAACTGTTGAGGTCGATTCACCCCTTGCTGCTCCATGTTAAAATTAACGAGTGGTGGTGGCCTATAAAGAGGGTTTTCTATCACATGAGGATACGGTTGAGGCGCAGGTGGTCTGATATGATCAGCATTAGGCATATTTGCTGGTGGAGGTACATTCATCACTGGTGGTGCATTTGTGACCATAGGATTAACCAAATTAACATCATTCGGGACATTTTGAGGAAAATTATAAGCACTCACACCATTCACAAGGTTTATAGGGGTAGGATTCTCTAGCCTTAGTATAATTCTAACAGGAGGCTGAGAATTTAATCCTCCATTGCAGTTATACCCCATATGAAGAGGTCCCGAAGTTGGTGGTAATAATGTTGCTCCCTGAGGATTTGCATAAAAGGGCGGAACTTGAGAAGATGAACTGAGACGTGATATTACCTCATTCATAGCATTGACCACCATGGGTTTTATCACATCTGTCACATGTCGCATTATATGATTGGTAAGCTCGTTCTGCTGTTCTTCAAATAGCTTTTTCATCGTGGCTACCAAGGTATTATCTGGTGCCAACGTGTGGGCTTGTTCTTCAGTTAATTGTCGAGGAATATCGGCACTTTCTTCTACTTAATTAGCAGCAGAATGCTCAGAACGTGCTCCCTCAACTGGATTGTTGATGTTATCCACTGGTATTCCTTCAGATTGCCTGGTTCTCACCATTTCTCCAAATCTTACCACGCGAGTCCCACCGGGGGTGCCAAAAAGATGTTCGCTTGTTTTCACGAGGAATATCCTTTACCGAAATTTCGATCTTCGATTTTTATTAAAGTAGATTCTGTGATTTGATTACTAGAAGAGTTGTGGCGAAAAACAGAGTGTGACACAGGATTGTACAGAATGGATAGAAATCGAATGGATTGAAAATGGATTTGAGATCAACAGAATTTCAAGCTACGTTATAATACTCCTACGAAAGCTATAAAGGACTCGAGAGTTAACTAGAGCTACAGAAAGTTGTAAATACAGGAAGTAAAGATGCATAGGAAACTAAAGTGCATATAAGCTTGAGTGTTTTTGCAGTGTTATTCGTCCCCTTTCTCTTTGCTTCCTCTGAGTATTTGTATCTTCTATCCTGCAATTGCTCGCCGGTTACTTCCATATTTTCAAACTTTGAATATTTTGGCGCTTCCAATAATTGCCTTTTCTAATCACGTTTTTCCAGTTTTATTATCCGCCAAAACTTGATCTCAACCGCTAAGATGATTTCAAATCTGGACAAGTAACTTCCCATAATATACTCGTGCTCACTATCCCCGCTTTTGCTCATAACTTCTTGTTATCGTGATTTTCGTGGCTGGGCTGTGATTCTTCAATGTATTCCCGAAGCGTGAATCTGTCGAATTTCGGGAAAGGGTCGCTGTCCTGAGTCATTAATATTCAACCATCCCGAATTACAACTCTCCATATTTCGATAAATATACATATTTTCATCACTTACCGAACTCGGGACACGATGCCATTCACACTTGCTTTTCAGCATGTTTCCGAATTTGGTCCAGACGTGTTTTGGAAGATGGCTGATTTTCATTATACGCCAGATTCGGCATTAAAGCCGATTCGGCACTTATGCTGATTCTTATTTTGGTGTCAACAACATGAAAATAAAAGAATGATAAGATAAGTTGCGAACCCGGCAATATGGTGTGAGGAATTGAAAAGATAAGCAGTCGTCGGACGGTTCATATGAAAATAAATATAATGCTGAGCGTCAAACGATTTGTGCGGAACAACACGGTAATGTCGTGGTAGTGTCCAAGTCCCCTAAGTCGACATCTTTTTAAATTCCATTGACGAACGTCCAAATTTCCACTGTCTTTACTCACTTGTATTCGTTAAACAAGTTGACGGAAATTTTGGGATGCCACAAGTTGGATTACAAGTGTGGGTGAGAAATGCTCCACTTATGGCTGGATTTTCACATTAGATGGAGATGTTTCTTGAACAAACATTTATAACTCACTCAACGGTGGAATCCAAATTCAATGCTTTAGCAACAACTAGGAAAGAAGCTAAATGGATTAGAAATTTGTTGTTGGACATCAAATTATAGCATAGTCCTATGCCTCCTATTTCTATTCATTGTGATAGTCAAGCTACTTTGGTAAGTCGAGACATATCGGTCTAAGACATGAGTGTGTAAGACAATTGATTCAAGATGTACTATAACAATTGTCTATGTGAGGTCAAGTAAAAATGTGGTTGATCCCTTTACAAATGCTTTACCAAAAGATGTGGTAAATGTGACACCAAAAGAAATAGAGCTGAAACCCTTTAACAAAAATAACCAGTTATGGTAACCTGCCTAATACTAGTAAATCGCTAATTATGAGGTTTGATGGGTAAAAACAAGTTACTGAAAGTGATTGTTTGATACTGACATTAGCCCAGACATGAATTGTCAATATTGTCTGTTACGTTTTGTAGGCTGAATTATATTCTTAATGAAGTGTGATACAAGTTAGTAATATGTTATTAGTAACAGAAACAAGTGGTAGATACTTCACCCATATGAGCATAGAAGTGGTGCCGCTTTTTACGAAAGTTAGGGTTGCTTTCTAGAGAGCTCATGAAATAAGTACCAACACAAGGCCATAATAGTGCTAAGTAAATTATAAATTTCTCGTTGAAATAATAGGTTAGTATATATGTGATATATCTGATTCTATTATTAAAGTGGCAATTTTAAAGCATAGCTACTTGAAACTTTTATAAAATTTTAAGATACTTGCACTAAATAAAGGTTTAACTCGAAAGAGATCTTTATGCATGTATATGAATCTTATGAAATTTTGGTTGTATATTTTAAAATATATATTTATTTTGTAATTTTAGTTTACAAATAAAGTGGGGGATTGCTGATAGTTTGTTTGCAAAACAAACTAAGAGGTACCTTGTCTCACATCGAAAAGATGTGAGTGTACATGTGAACGAGATTTGGCACTAATCGACGATCATTATCTTTTTATTTATCAAAATTCGAAATTGTAATTATAAAAAAATTTTAACCATTGTGTCATATTGAAATAATATGATTGTTCACAAAAGAGTTATGATTATTTTTATTATTATTTAATCTTGAATAATTATTTTTTGCCTAACGATTATCATGCGCTCTTAAACCTTTTAGAAGGTTATGTCTGTTCATACATAACTTATTCACATTTGAAATGTTGTGTTTATTCAAAGTATATAATTTTTCAACTTTTTTGTTCATTATGAAGAACTACCATCTTTCGTTTCTTCCAAGAGATATACAGCCATCTTTTCCAATTGTTTCCCTTGAGAGATCCTAGAGGAATACCAAAATTGCTATCTAGTATTCTTATTCGAGACTTTGTTGTATCTTGGAGAATTTTTGCCAATAACCATTAACAACGTTATAGGGCAAAAAATTCCTTAAAAAGAGTATTATCATGTCTCATAGTCTGACTCATTGTTCTTCTCGATTCACGTTGATATTTTTCCAACAATTATATCGTATTCAAAATTCTTGAGAGGATTTAAAAATCCATATTTTGAAAATGCTTTGGTCATTAAATGCAAGGGTTTCCATTGGGAATGGGATCAATGGAGCTAAAATTACACTGTACCACTAGCTTCCAACTAAGGGTTATCTTTTTTATTTTCGCCATATCATTCTCATCGATCAAAATGGTCTTGGCGGAAAGCATGTAACGTTGGTTACATCCTTTGAATTTTTGAAGTGAAAGGAGATCATTTTCGCTTTAGGGGTTGTGAGGCACAAAACTCATGCACACAGGTTCTTTGGATCAATCTCTTTCTTAAGTCACGCGGGCCATGCCAACACTGTTTGCTTTTCCAGCGTTCATGTAGGCAAATTTTTTACGGTGTTCATTGACGAAATCTTGACGGAGGGTAAATGTATCATACATGTACAAAATTAAAAATTTTGATGTCACATAAAAAAATTTAAGATAAATATTTTATGATGGGCATAGTTTGAAATTTTTTGTTACTTTTCCACTTTCCTGTTTTTGTCTTGAAATGTAACTTCTTTGCCTTGCTGACTTTTGTTTGATTTTCACACCGCTTTAAATGCTCTCGACGCATGCCTGTGCCTTTTGTTTGGCATTTGTCTTGTCGTGGCGTGGCTTTCTTTCTCTTAAAGATGGAGTGAATCAATCACTTTAGAGAAATAGGAAAAGATGCTTTACGACTAAGCAACGTAAGAGTGTACCCATTTAACGAGTTCAATTTTCAACTTTGATGTTGAAGGCAACTTATCAAAATTCTTTTTTGTCTTATGCATAATTTGAAAGAGCAGGCTCAATCATGGCCCTTGTATCTTCGCCTCATATCACTTGGGGATATAGTGTTTAGGAGAACAGTCAGAATATGCCACTGATTTGGTTGCCAGCTGCTACGGTTTTTCTCATAAAAAATCTACTTATCCGTATGTCATCAATCACCAAATTATGGGGGGAATTATTTAATAAGTCCTTAATATATAGTAAATGTCAATTTAGTCCTAAATATTTGCGCGAAAGTTTAATGTAGTCTTTTAGGTCAATTTTTGTTGAAAATTGCTGATGTGGCGGTGTACCACGTAAAACAACTGACAATGACTGAATCGCCATATCAGCGATTTCTGGCAAAAATTAACTGGAATGACTACATTGAAAATTCTCGCGAAGATTTAGGACTAAATTGATAAAATTAAAAAATTTAAGACTGAATTTATATCCATATAATGAGTTGGGGACTTATTAGGTAATTTTTCCCAAGTTATGATGCAATGAATTGATCGGTTTTGTATGTCTTGTCATGTCTTGTCATAGGCGCTTTGCAAACCAAAGTTGTTTTCCCTAATGTCAACTGAGGGGTGAGTAGTTCTTATCTCTAGGTCGAACTATTCGATTTGATGAGAAAGACCACGGAAGTTGGCAACCAAATCAGTAGCTCATTTGGTGTGGAAGATCCTCCTCATCTTGTCATATCACTTTATATCTTCGACATATTGGCTTTCGATTGATGAGAAAATAGGTTAATTATAACATCTTCGTGTGAAGGATTGTCCGCATCTCCTTCTTAATTAAGGGTGCGTTTGTTTAACTGAAAATTTCATGATAAAGAAAAATATTTTTCATAAAAGTCATTTTCAAGAAAAACAGTTATTTTTCATTTATTTGGTAGTTTAGGGGAAGTAATTTTAGAAGAGGTGTTGTTTTTCTCTGACCTAAGCTTATTGTTTTCAATCTATGGAAAACATTTTCCGTGGATCGATCAGTCGTCCAAATATCAAAAAGTCGTAAAATAATTTTTCGAATACCGTTTTTCTTCGAACAAACGAACCTTAAGACCTTTCCATCTTCCTCGTTATTGTTCCCGCCCAACCTCTTCACTTCCTTCACCTTCCTGTTCTCCCACTTCCTCTTCTCGGATATTATTTTCTTCGTTCTCACTCTCGGCTTCTAGGACTTCCTCTCGATTGTTCGGGATGCATTGAACCAAACTTGATTCACTTCTTTAGTTTTCTGAAGCCAATGAGGACTTTATACGAGGGATTTGGGTAAATTTCTATTGGTGCCACTTGTCTCGATCGCACGTGATTTCTTCAACAAAGGGAGGCGTAGCGCGTTAGCGACTTCGATGAGCCTGATGAAATAGAGAGCATGTGAGAGGAGGAGCAGGTAATCCTATAGGACTTGATTGCCAAGTGGCAGGTGAGGAAATGTTAGAGATTAACAGGTCGTTGTCTTGAAAGATGTTTTTTTTTTGTCAGAACCTGAAAATATTTCCCTTTTAACTTTGTTGTTGCTAATTTTTTTTCTT
Source organism: Syzygium malaccense (assembly GCA_031216405.1). Lineage (NCBI taxonomy): Eukaryota > Viridiplantae > Streptophyta > Magnoliopsida > Myrtales > Myrtaceae > Syzygium > Syzygium malaccense. The sequence goes on from CM062254.1 coordinate 13,124,609, forward strand.
CAGAACGGATGGTTTAGGAATACTCATGGCGAGAGGTGAGAGGTGGGAGGTGAATACTAAATAAGATTTTGACACGTGGCAATCCGTGTATGTCGAATCCACATATGTTATCCTCCGCTAGGAGTACGTGGCACGTGATGAAAACATGGGTTGACTTCAAGCCCACTATAAAAGATTAGGGGTACATTCCGCCCTTTCCTATTGAGCCCCACTCGAAGCCTATAATTAGACCTGTCAAACATATGGGTTGAGACGAAAAGGTCTAACCTAAGTAGACCTATTTAACTCATATTACTAAAATACTTCCATATATAACAAAATCTAGAAAAACTCATACCCAAATTAAGGTGAGAAAGGGGAGTGAATGAGCGCGAGATTGAATGAAGAGAGCGTTATTGAGACGGGTTAGATTTAAATAAGTTATAAATCCATTTAATACCGATATTACATTTAAACACATTTATGACATATTTATTGAATATAACTAACCCATATAACAATTCAGCCCATCATATATGGGTAAAGAAATGAGTTTATACCTCATTTTGACAGGTCTATCCACCGTGTCAAAACTCTCCAAAACACCCCAATAGATTGAGATAATTTGGGATCCTGCCACTAAACCAGAGTTAACCCTATAGAGACTTTTCAAAGGCTGCGCGTGGGCCTTCATTGTACAGGCCTTCCCAAGGACATTTACCTGCTATATATCTTTGGGCCAAGCCCTTGTTAGTGGGCTTGGATAGATATAGTAAATAGTTATATCGTTTTTCATACATAGATATCAAATAAATATCATGACAAAAATATGGGTCTATAGCTTAATATAACACTTATAAAACTCATGACTTGTACCAATCTCACGTGGATTTCATGCAGCCTAATTTGCACAACTAAAGTACGAGATTATGGCGTAGACATTTTGTTGGAAAAAAAATTGCCTTCCCAGAGATATATTTGCTAATGGACCATCTCCGTTCACACACTGAATAATTATAATATTAAACTTTTATTTGGAGAAAAGTAATGAATTACTTGGACGGATCGTAATTGGAATTTTTACATTAAATTTGATAAACAAGAATTGAAATGTAATTTTTCAAGAAATAGTAAGATATGATGACTAAATTAAATTGTGATAAGCAAATGATCTATCATAAATAAACCAAAATTCTAGTTGGCGAATAATTTGGTAAAAAATAACCTAAGTATATAGTTTTAACATTGCCGGATAAAATTACGTAAGAAAGAATTAGATATTCAATGTATCTTCTTGGGGATAAAGGACCAATAATCCCTCAACATTAGCAAAATGTTCAACTTTTTTCGATTGGCTCCCGCAACTATATACTTTAGTGTTGGATGTTTCATACTTTAGCCAAGTCATCGCCACGTAGGAGATAAAATATTAGTATAAGCCATGTCAATATTTTCTATTAATAAGTTTGACAATGTAAACTCTAGATCTCGATTGAATCAATATCAATTTGAAAAATTTTAGGACTTCATTGGCATTTTTATAATAAATTTTAGGACTTTCCTAGAAGATATCCCACAATTTAAACCATATGTAAAAGTCTCCATTAGAAATACCCTTAAGAGTTGCCATAGAGGTGGCAACTTTTCACCAGATGCAGGAGCCCCAGTAAACTTGAAAACTATCTAGCTGAGTTTGCAACAACTTGCAGCCCCAGAAAATTCGGATTTCATTTTCTTCATAAACAAGAAATTAAGAATAAATCCCAGAAAATCAACAATCAATAAGTCTAGCTCTCAGGCTCAAACGGCAGAAGTGAAGCGCACACAGTGGCCCAAGGAACGTCCCAATGGAAGCCTAGGCGGCCTTGCGTTTCGCGCAACTAGGCATTTATACGGCATTACTTGTACACGTTCAAGCAATGTGGGACTTTGTCCCCGCTTGGAGGCCTCTTTCTTCTATGGAGTGATAAACTACGAATAAATAGTGACATTAGCTCACGGGTTCGAGGGATAGAGATGAAACACACGTAAAAGTCCAAGGTCCTGCTTCTTCGGGACTTGTTCGTAGTTCATTGTGTGATCCAAAATCGACTCGACCCAAGTTCTAAATGAAGAGGATGTGATATTAGCCTAAACACTAGAGTACACCAAACCCAAACTCGATGCAACCTGACATGATGCGGTTCTGACTCAACCGAATTCAAATTTGAAAAAAAAAAAGGCGAACCCCAATGTATCCGGAACCCGGGCAAACTCATGATTGGGCACTATCTAAACTATGCGCAATCTAAATCTAAGAAAAGGAAAGCTGAGATAATTGAGAAATGATTTACCTAGACCTTGTATCCGAGAAGGCAAACTCAGAAAGACTCAAGCTCAAAATCTATTTGAAGTCGAAACATGCTTATGCGGATGCAATGATTCGGTCTGTTTCATATGGGTCAAGCTATCAAAAAGAGTTTTAAGTAACCAAATAAGGTGGTGACAATTTGGGGTGGGTACAAGCTTAAATATCACACAATGGGGCCTCTCCCATTTGGTGTGAAACTCGGGATGTCACAAACTCTTCCACTTAAAGAATTGATGTCTCCGACCAAAAAAAAAAAGAATTGATGTCATCGTTAGTGTTGACAATTTATGTGGTCTAGTTCGTTCCAATTTTGTCAAATATCTTTGAATAAACATCTTAAATCCCACATCAGTTGGGAGAGGCCTTGGTGAGATATTTATAAGACAACACCAACCTCAATCAATCACCACCTCGTGTGGTTTCTTAAAGTATTCCTTTTGAGGGTCTGGTCTTAAAGTATTCCTTTTGAGGGTCTGGCCCACGTCAAATAGGCGGGGGTCATTACAAATGCTATCAAAGCTAGTTCCCCTCCACTAATTGAGTGGTTTGTGGATAGATTAGGTCTATATACCCGATCCGATGAGGACCTTGTTGGGAAGATAGGTTTCAAATATTGATTTTCAGGATTCAAAGGGGACAGAAGTATATCGGATCACATATTGAATTGGGGGATTATTACCAAGCTATATAAACCAATATTGACGAGGATGTAGGGTTTTAGGTAAGGGAATTTGTGACATCTCAAGTCTCACAGCAATTGGGAGAGATGATGTTGAGTGAATTATAATTCAACATGCACCCCGGAATAGTTCACCACTTGTTGGAAACACATTCTCAAAAACAATTCACAAAATGCAGAAAAAATGTGCCCATTCTTTATTTAAATCACTGATCGAGCGAGGCATATCACGTAAACGAACATATCTCTTTACCATAGATTAAATGTCTGCCAATTTGCAGCCTTGATAGAGTGTTCCCATTTTGGGAGTTTTTCTGCAGAGCGTCGTTCTCTAGAGCTGTAATGTGAAGAAGAAGAGAACTCAATCTTTTCATAATCACTAAAAGATAACTTCCATTTTATCTTCTTTTTAAACTACAACTGAAGATGGGCCCACATGATGGACCATGGGCCGGGTTAGCCAAACATGGGCGGCCCATATTGTCACGCCCCGAACCCCGCGGGCGTACGACACCCCGCTATGGTTATTGAGATGCGACGTCCCAGGACTCATCGCCGACCCTTCATTTTATCTTTTAATTACGCATGCGGAAACGATCACAAAAATCCCCAGACAACAACAATAAATAGGGATAGCTCGGAAGATAAAACACAACAGTCAAACCACACTATTTTGATTTTCACTTGATTAACTCCTGGGAACATTCTTACAAGCCCACATCGGGCGCTACCACAAAAGCCAGCAAAAAGAGTATAGTCTAGGGTTAATCTACTCCATCAACAAGTCGATCCCAAAAAGCCAGCTTCCAGACGTCCTGAACCAATTGGGTGCATCAATATACTAAGGGCCTGAAAAGTGATTAACAACAATAAATGAAACAAAAGTCTCAATAAGTTAACAGCCTAAACCCCGCTTAGGAGGCCAACTCGCACGGGGTCCCTAACCAGGCAATATAGCATCAATAGCACATCATTAAATAACCACAGGCATCCTTACCTTGCTTTGGTACACTCGTTGATGAAATGCACATGTCACAAACTCGAAGCATTTAAAAAGATTTCCCATAATTAATGCATCACAGTCGCGCGTGTCTCGATTATAAGGTAAAATCCACTTGGGCATGTTCTATACCATGCCTAACAGTTTCTACCTCATAATCAAGCACTATGCATCACATGTATCCAGTTATTACGCCCCCTCGGGGCCACTACACATCAAGCGATCCGCAGCAAGATGGTAGTTTACCGGTATAACCGGGCTCTGTCCCGCCCCGTCGGGCACGGCTACGTCAAACGATACACAGGATGACGGTATTCCAATACGGTAACATCAAATGATATACAGTAAGATGGTATCCCGTAAGGAGCATCAAGTCCGGCCTTGAGCCGCGACAAGGCATCCAGGGTATCGATACTCCAGATAATCCCTAGGCATTCGATAAATCGGGCAACGTCAAGCGATACACAGCGAGACGACTTCGACGTGTGACCACACGGGCACACAAGCATTCCGGCCAATTATTATCTTCTCAATTAGCCCATGCGTCCATGAATAGTGCTCACACAATGCCGCATAACAAACCAAGTGGTCACACATGCAAATAGTCAATCAATCTAGCAAGCTTCAATGCCAAACACGTTTATCAACCACAAAGCATTACCATCATTCTTGACATATCCGTAAAAATAATTTAATTCCAAAAATCCCATAAATTTTCCTTGAAAACTTCCATTCAAAACAATTAGTCATCTAATCAATTTAATATAACAAATCACGACATAATCGTCACCATACAAGCTGGAAATCATAATTTGAGATTCAAAATTTTTCCGAAATAATAATAAATAACTTCAGAAATTAATTATTTAATAATATCGGAAAATAATTTATTTTTTTTCCAAAATTTGAAATATTTTCTCGAATCAAAATCATTCAAATCATTTGCCAAAAATGCCAATTTATACGGTAAAATCCAACATTGGCATCACAATTTGGTATTGAAAATCATTCAAAATTCTAATATTTAATTTTCGGAAATTAATTATTTAATAATAAAATAGTAATATTTAAATCCGAAAATAATAAAATAATAATTAATTCCGAAAATATTTCTATTTAATAAAATAATCAATAATAATAATATAATTGATAACCTATCACCACATTCGCGATAACTTATCGCAATACAATAATAGCCTATCGAATTATTACCGATAACCTATCGCTTAATTCTAATTAACTAAACATAACCTTAATTAAACTTAATCTAAACTACCCTAAGTAAGTTTAACACCCTAAATGAGAGATTAGGGGTTAACTTACTCGGCTAACGACGGTGACAACGCTAGGGCGACGGCGGTGACGAGGGCAGTCTGCGGTGTCCTTGGAATGTTTCGGCGAGCGGCGGCGAACAGAAGCGGCGAAGAAGCAGCCGCTGTGGGGCTGCTTCGACGCGGCCTGAGTTGTTCCCGGTGGCTGGGACAGTGGCGGCGACTGGCTCGACCAAGGTAGCGGCGGCGAGCGACGGAGGTGGATGATGCGCGGCGGCGGGGCGAGCAGGACGGCCGACTGGGTGGCTGGCCAATGCCGGAGCGTGATAGGCGCGGCGGTGAGCCTGCTGCGCGCACAGATAGGGGAGAGGAGGAGCGGTGACGATGGCGGCATGGCTCGGTCAGGGTGATGGTGGCTGGGCTGGTCGCCGGCGAGGCGCGGTCGGCGTCGATCAGACAGCAAGGGGAAGCAGAAGCTAGAAGCAACGACGTCGGGGGCAAGACCAGCGAAGGAGAAGGAGAAAAGAAGAAGAAAAGAAAAAGGAAAAGAAAAGAAAGAGGGAGAGAGGGGTAGGTGGGGTTTGGTGGGGGTCAGACACGCAAAAGGGGAGACCGGCGAGAAAAGAGGGGAGGAGAGAGAGAGAGAAAGAGAATAGTTAGATCGCAATAATCTGGATCTAACAGCCATGATTCGAATTCAAAAACGATCTAACGGTCCCCGAAAAATCCTAATTAATAATTTAGGATTTGGCCAGAGGGTATTAATAAAAACACACTGTGAGAGAGGTCTATCAGTCCAAATCCGCACCCGGTCAAAAACTCACTTTCCACATATCCTGTGCAATATCGAGGTTGGCCACAATAATATCGACACCACCCAATTAAATTCGTTTCGAAATTTCAAGAAATTCAACACCAAAGTTTGGGCTCTAAATAACGGCCAAATTCGATCGAATGCGATTCTAGCGAAATCTCAATTTTAAAAATAATAACCGGGAGTGATCAGTTCCCGGGCAAGATTTTACTATAAACACACTGACGAATTATATGTTTTATAAATCTCAAAAATGGGTCGAAATTCGGAATGTCACACATATATCATATCTATCATCTCCCACTCGCCTATGATGGACTAAACATAACTCTCTCTTCTTTAAAAGCTTCATATAGACAAATAATCTGTGCGACCAGCATACTCTGAGAGCTCGTTGCCACACATCTATTAAGAATATATAGCAGCTCATGTTGGGCATATTTCCTTAGAGTAGATTTAGTATGCAATACTCGAGATCAATTAGTTACATTTATATCTCTCTTGATCTCTTTAAGTATCATGTATTGTATTCACAACTATGATTAACAAACAATCATAATTGGTCGACCTGTGAACACAAAACTAGTATGTGACATCAATAGTAAATCGATCTTCCTTTTTCTTTAAATCTCTTGATTTCAGTCCAGTTCGCTTTTCTAGAAAGGCCCCATTAGATCGAATCATTCATGACCATTGACGATATTCTAAGATAGCAAATACTAAATAGAAATTTTGAAAATAAGTAAGAGTCATGATGACACTTGATTGAGGAACTGTTATCCTCAAGAGTCTCACACATCTAAAAAGTTGAAATCAAAACTATTGCCAACTTTTATTGGTCGTCTCATGGATACATAGTATGAAATACGTATTACGGTATTTTCTCTTTTCCCATGGAACGTTTGTCTTTACACTTAATATCATACAAATGATATTTTAGACATACCTATTGTCTAACTCCAGTTCACAAATCTACTCTATTTATAAGCATCTATCAGAACTCACATTTGACATTAAAGACAGGTAAAGTGAAATATGTGGGTTAATTTCACTTTCAGACATAATAATATATATGTCATCATCTTAACATTTTGTTAAGGTGACATCAGTATTTTAAGCTTGAGCTCTCAATCATCACATAGATAATAAGTTTAAAATTGTCTCATCTCTATTCATCACATAGTAAGTAGAGGCAATTATCCGTGTGAATGGGCTAATCTCTCATTTGTCCGTCATACCTTTCAATATGATGCACTGTGCATTAAGATACATAAATATCAATTTATCTCATAGGCATTAATAATAATATCAAACTTCATTAACAATGAACATTTGGAGAAAAATACAATATTCAGTATATCAAACTCTACGTAGTCCTAGAGATTTTACATGATTATAAAAAACATCTCTAGAAATCGATTTCGCTATTGGATCTACTATCATTCTTTGCGTGATTATGTACTGTACGTTCTCTTTCTTTCATGCTACCATATCTTTAGCATAGTTGTATATGATGTCTATGTGTTTGGTTTTACAATGAAACTTGGGATCTTTGGTGTAAGCTACTGTTGCTTGGCTATCACAATATACCAATAATAACGTTATAGCATTTTTAGTAACACCTAAATGGTCTAAAAATCTCCTTAGCCAAACACCTTCTTCTACTGCTGCTAAGAGTGCCACAAATTCAACTTCCATTGTTGATAGTGTTATACATTGTTATTTCTTACTGTTTCAAGATATAGCACCTTTGTTTAGTAAGAATACATGCCCGAAGGTGGATTTCCTCTCATCCAAATATCCTCCCTAGTCAACGTCAGTATAACTTTCAAGGTGCATATCACTTCCTTGATAACTTTGTGAATAATTAGTAGTAGCCTTTAGATACCTCATGATTCTTTTAGTGGCAGACCAATGTACTTGACCTAGATTGGATTGGTATCTACTAATCATTTCAACTGCAAAATATATATCAGGTCTCGTATACATCATAGCGTACATTAAGCTCCCAATGGCACTAGTACAAGGAACACGTTTCATTTGTTCCTATTCTTGTGGAGTTTTAAGACACATTTTAATGCTCAGTGCTTCACCTTTTGCAATATGAGTATCTATGGGTTTACAATCTTGCATATGAAATCGTTCAAGAACTTTGTTTATATACGTCTCTTGTGAAAGAGATAGTAACTTTTTTGAACGATCTTTTGAAATCTTAACTCCAAGAATATATACAGTTTCACCCATATCTTTTATCTCAAAATTGGAAAATAACCAATTCTTAACTATATTACTAACTCCATATTGCTCCCGGCAATTAGTATATCATCTACATACAAAGATAAGATCACAAACTTATATTTGGATCTTTTGATGTATGCACAGCGATCCTCATCGATCATCACAAAATCATATGCCACTATGGCATAATGGAAACGTATATACCACTGTCTCGAAAATTGCTTAAGGTCATATATCGATCTCAAAAGTCGACACACCTTCTACTCTTGTCTTTTTGTAATGAAACCAACAAGTTGTTCCATATAAATTTCTTTATCTAATTCTCTATTGAGAAATGCAATCTTTATATCCATTTGATGTAATTTAAGATCCATATTAGCCATTATTGTCAGAAAAAGGCGAATCGAGGTAAACCTTACTACAGGAGAAAAAGTTTATTCAAAGTCAATTTCTTCCTGTTGATTATACCCTTTTGCTATAAGGCGAGCCTTCTATCTTTCAATCGAGCAATTAGCTTTACGTTTTACTTTGAGAACTCACTTATTCCCAATAGTTTTGTGTCCTTTTGAAAAATCAACTAATTTCCGAACTTGATTTGATCCCATTGACTCTATTTCCTCTTTCATTGCACGTATCCACTTTTTCTTGTCAAGGCATGTTAGAGCCTCATTTACATTCCTTGGCTCATTTTCATCTTATAGAGCTACTATAAAAGCTTCCCTTTCAATGTCAAAACATCGATGGGGAATGTTTTTATGACTTGTTCGTCGTATGGTAGATTGTACTCTTGGTACATTATGCTCCATTGTGCTCCCACTCGGATTAGATGATGATGTTATCGTGTGATCAAGTATTTGCATTTGAGACTAGTCTAGAACTAATCCCTCACTTCTCACACTGTTCCCATTTGAGTCATTATTACTATCCAAGGTTTTAAATAGAGACTAGTCCTCTCCTATTTCGCCCCTCTTAGGAAATTCATTTTCTAATAATATGACATCTTGTGATTCGAATTCAATTACACTTCCACTTTCTTGTTCACCTATAAACAGATACCCCTTCGATTGCTCTAAGTATCTTATGAAAATACTCTTTTTACCTCTTGGACCTAATTTTCCATACTTGTGAGAGATCTCGTGGGTATAGGCAACATAATCACAAGGTTTAAGAAAACTCAAATCGGGTTTTCTACCTATCCATAATTCATATAGAGTAGAAGTAATTGATATAGAAGGTACACAGTTAAGTATATAGGCAGCAGTCAACAAAACATCACCCCAAAATGTAATAAGTAGATTAGCTTGTGCCATCATAGACCTAACTATTTCCATTAGGGTTCTGTTTCTCCTCTCCGTTACACCATTTTGTTGAGAAGTATATGAAACAGACAATTGTTTTTTTTTATTTCTTTTTCATCATATAGATTTCTGAACTCATCATATAAATATTCTCGATCTCGATTAGATCTTAATGCTTTTATTTTCTTGTCTAATTGATTTTCTGCTAAGATCATAAATTTCTTAAAGCAACTAAATGCTTCAGACTTATGAGAAATCATATCGATATGTCCAAATCGAGTATAATCATCTATGAAAGTGATGAAGTAAACATCCCTATGCTTTGCACTTACATTCATTAGACTATAGATTGTGTGGATTAATTGCAAAGGAAACTCAGCTCTTGTTCCTTTTTCAAATGATTTTTTTGTTTTTCCCGCTAGGCAATGCTCACAAACAGGCAAATCGACTTTTTCAATATTACCCATTAAGCCCTCTTTGGCTAATCTATTCATTTGCTGTTGGCCAATATGACCAAGTCTAACATGCCACACATTCACATCATTATCATAAGATTTAGAAGATGTAAATAGGGAATAACAAACATTCACATTATTGTATTCAATATCCAATACAATAAAACAATCTAGGAAATGTCTTGAACCATAATAACTTATACTTAAAAATAAGTCAACACCATTGTTATGGAAAATTCAAGCTAAAACCAACTTTAACTAACACCAACACAGAAATAAGATTCCGACGAATTTCTGGAGCACACAACACGTCATACAGGAACAAGGTGCGACCACCATGCATCTTCAATTGGTAGGTATCAATGCCCTTGACTTCTGCTCTAGAGTTGTTCTCCACATAAATCCATCTCGCTCCATGTGGAATTTGTCGGAACTCCATGAAAACTTCTCTATCTTTTGCTACATGGTCTGTGGCTTCCGAGTCTATAGTCCACAAAGGATTGATTCAGTTAGAAGTACTAAACTAGACACATAAGTAATACTTTCATGAATGTTAAGGGTTTTTACCTTCTTTGGCTCGTTACAGTTGCGAGCAAAGTGACCCTTTTTGCCACAATTGTAATATTTCACCCTTGAAATGTTTTTTCTTTTTGAAATGATGCTTTCTATTCTCCTGTTAGTTGATTCTTGATTTCTTTCCTGAAGTACCTACTCCCTTGCTCTTTCACCTCTTGAACCCTCATAGGTGCTTGCGCTTGGAGCCCAAAACTCCATGTGAGCTAGTACCAGCAAAATAGATGTCAGATTCTAGTTTAACCGCCAGGAGGCGGTCCTCTTCCAGCTCAAGATGGTGCATTGCATCCTCAAAAATCTTTATATTCTCATTGTGGGACAGGTGGACTTTCATATGCTCCTAGCTTTGGAACAGGGAACGGATAACTGCTTGCACTTACTGTTCATCAGTCAAAATATGACCAGTATCCTTCAGCTTACTAATCATGTTTGACATACGCCTCATATGTTGTTTCATGGTCTGATCATGAGGTTTTTTATATGCGTCAAATCTAATTGTAAGTTGTCTCAGTTTAGTCACGGAAGTTTGACCAAACCTAGGTGCTAGTGCTATTCATATATCTTTGGCATTATCAAAACGCCTGAGCTCTCGCATGATGTTATTTTCTATGCTACTCAGCAATATAATACGAGCCATAGAGCTCTTCTTTTGCCAAGCAGCAAATGCTTCTTTGTCCCTTCTATGTTGTGTGATATTCCCATCTTCATGCTCTTCCATAACAAGGTTAAAAGCTTTAAGTGCCTCTTGCTCTTCCAGCACATACTCAATTTTCACCTCTTGCTCTTTCACCTCTTGAACCCTCATAGGTGCTTGCGCTTGGAGCCCAAAACTCCATGTGAGCTAGTACCAGCAAAATAGATGTCAGATTCTAGTTTAACCGCCAGGAGGCAGTCCTCTTCCAGCTCAAGATGGTGCATTGCATCCTCAAAAATCTTTATATTCTCATTGTGGGACAGGTGGACTTTCATATGCTCCTAGCTTTGGAACAGAGAACGGATAACTGCTTGCACTTACTGTTCATCAGTCAAAATATGACCAGTATCCTTCAGCTTACTAATCATGTTTGACATACGCCTCATATGTTGTTTCATGGTCTGATCATGAGGTTTTTTATATGCGTCAAATCTAATTGTAAGTTGTCTCAGTTTAGTCACGGAAGTTTGACCAAACCTAGGTGCTAGTGCTATTCATATATCTTTGGCATTATCAAAACGCCTGAGCTCTCGCATGATGTTATTTTCTATGCTACTCAGCAATATAATACGAGCCATAGAGCTCTTCTTTTGCCAAGCAGCAAATGCTTCTTTGTCCCTTCTATGTTGTGTGATATTCCCATCTTCATGCTCTTCCATAACAAGGTTAAAAGCTTTAAGTGCCTCTTGCTCTTCCAGCACATACTCAATTTTCAAATTCCAGATTTCATAGTTATCTCCATTTAACTTTTCTCCTTTGTTCAGTTCAACAACTATATTTTTTAATGCTGAAGCCATGATATCTGAACATTTTAGACATATACGCACGAATTATTAATGCCACTCATTTATGCATCAATTTTACACAAACTGATTATATTAATGAGTAATTTCACATAGGTTTTAGATTCGAAAGTTCACTATGTTCCCAATGATAATCTAAAATCCTAATTTGAAATTATCATTAATATAATCATTAAGGTAAAATTACGTTCTTTAAAGTTACTAAAAACTTTTAGAACTTACACTCAACCACATGATACTAATAAGACAGTTATTAAATAGAATAGTACCATAAACTATTCACAACAAAAAAATCCCATTAACATTGTGCAAATCTAACTCAAAGATTCATAATCAAATATGTCATAAAATGTGAACACAATATTCATGAATGGGAAGTTATAACTTGAAAAAACAAGTATTTACAAGCAATTGAAAAACAAACTTAGAGTGAACATATCCATAAACGATAACGAAAGTTAAAATAACAAATAACATCAGGTTGTGATCTTCTTCATATGAAGCAGGATGGAATCATAAAATTCCTTAGGAAGTTCTTTCGGACTGTTCCCCAACCGAGAAAAGACCCTTGCAGTTCCCTCGGGTTTGCGCCACGGCGCATTCATTCTGCACCCATTCATCCCAGGCGTTGACGTCCTTGTTGCCATGACCCTAATATATCTCCTCATGAAGGCTTCCACGATCTTATCATATCTTAGTGTTTTAGAGTTCCCGTAAACATCAAACAACACCCTTTTCTCTTGTCTAGGCAGAGTGTCATAAAAATGATTAAACTTATCATTTTCTGTCATCACGCCTCCGTGCCAAATGACATCTTGTATCTTTTTGTTGACCGTAATAACATGGGTCATCATATTAATATTACCATTCCAAAAACAACCGGCTAGCTCTCTTCTAATCCTTGCCAAGTCTGCCCTTTGTTCAGCCGTTCTAAGGATAATAGGGGTTCGATACCTTTGTACCATCGTTCCTGCAACAAATGTAGAAAAATAAAAGGATTATTTTTAATCCATGATATAATATCGCAAGAAGCACATTCTACATCCCCCCCCCCCCCGCCCCTTTTTTTTCGAGTCAAAATCAACGGGTTGGGTCAAAAGTCTAACCAAATTGATTGGTCTGTAAGCTGGATCAGTTGACGTCAGCGTGACGTGGGGTCACTGACGTCATGGTGCGGTTACCAGTAACTGTGGGCGCGTGACCTTCACACGCCCGCAACTATGCACGCGCCAACAGTTCTAGGTGACATCCCTACGTGTGGCCCTTACGCACGGACGTCATCCTCGTCACATGCAGGTCACCTCTGCTACTTCCGGTGTCGCCTCGAGATCGGCGACCACTCATTCTTCTCATCTCGACGAGTACTATCCAACGACACAATTACATTTCACTTTCACGGAATAAAAATTTCAAAAAGAAGATATGAACAGTACGTTCGAACTTGCATACATCCATGACTGCGAACCCTATTCATTCTAAGCATGTACACTACAAATCCGAATACATTCATGGCGGACATAAATTCACGACATGATCAAGAAACAAATAATATGGGCTCTGATACTAATGTCGAAAACATATTGTCAAAAGAAATTCACAAAACGTGGAAAAAAACGTGCCCATTCTATATTTGAATCACCGATCGAGTAAGGCATATCACGTAAACGAACATACCTCTTTCCCACGTATTAAATGTATACCAATTTGTAGCCTTGAGAGAGCATTCCAATTGTGGGAGTTTTTCTGCACAGCATCGTTCTTTGGAGTTGTAACGTGAAGAAGAAGAGAACTCAATCTTTTCATAATTACGTTCGTAAAAGAAAACTTCCATCTTATCTTTTTTTTTTTGTAACTCCCATTGAAGATGGGCCCGCATGAGGGACCATAGGCTAGGTTAGTCCAACATGGGCGGCCCATATATAATATCTATCACCACTTAATGTGGTAACATACAACACTCTTTTGGAGACTTACCCCAAATGGAATGACTGCAGCGGTGTATAGCGAAAGCTAGCCTAATCCACTTGTTTGTCACCTCCACTTCTTAGAATTAACAACATTTTCAATAGGATTTTGTTAACGAATATCTCAAAAACTAGTTAAGTACACTTTTAAGGAATGTCTCAGGGAACTAATTAAGTATACTTTTTTCAAGCAATACGTTAGCACTTGTAGCGTTTTCCTAATTAGACACTTGAAACACTACTCTCGGTCCATTACTTAAAGCCCAAGAAAGGCTATCCGTCATTCTTGGGTGTTTTCGTAACCCTAGAGAATGACACCTCTTATAAACAGATTCATTTCACTAAAAACCCCCAAGAAAAGGAAAAGTGATCGGTCTGGTGTAGCCGGCCAATCACATAATCAGCATGATATGTAATGCCTAGATTTTAAAAACATTAAGGATGGGGACAGGAGGCAAGGTAAACCCGAATTGGATAAATTTTTTTTAAAGATAATGTAATAGTAATCTTCCAACAATAGAGTGATGGAGTGCCACATCCGGATATTGTCTCGCCAATCATCGTGCAAGGACCAATACCACGACAGTCCATGATCGTCACTTCCTACCACCGTCTGATTGTCGTTGCCTCTGACTATCGCCGATCGTTATCGCTAGCCGATAGTATTCCGATGACTTAGGGTGAAAAAGAGAAGTGATACATCACATAGCTATCACCATCAAAGAACTCAAATCCCCTCATGAGTGCGTCAAATCCTTTGAGGCCGTTGTCCCCTGCAAAGGCGTGCTTGCTCTTGTCACTTGTTGCCCATTGCCATCCACCGGTGGATCTTCGTCCACCTCCTCTTTGCCCCTCACCCTAGATTGTCGACTTCGAAGTTAAGTGGCACTCAAGCTTTGCGCGCGGTGTCCACCACCTCGTCGCCACCTTTCACCTCTGCATCGGTCGTGGTTGCCTCGTCCGCCAGATCAGCCACGTCCGTTGCCTCCCTCGGTTGCTCCGCGAAGCCATTAGCGACCGAAGGCTTGTCTTCGCTAGCGTCCGATTCACCTGCAACGCGGTGAAGCTTAGTGAGGACTACCGCCCGGAGATAGAGATGACAGCGGATCTGGTGAAGAGTAGACGAAGCAGAGGGAGCTAAAGAGAGCGGGTTTGATAACGCTGGTAAGGGAGCTCATGGGGTAAGATCCAGATATCTCGTTAGAGATTGCACTAGATAGAGATTTTCATGCGTTTCTAATTATATCTTGGATTGCACTAGACATATGATATGATTTTTTACTATCCGGAGGATATTAAGAGGTTTCTAATTTCACCGTATTATGTCTCATCTGATTCTGAATTCGGACGACCAGGCGCAATTTAACTTTTTGTCAACTTGTCTCGAGTGCGACTCTCGCATGAAACACCTTTTAACAAATCCTGAGGATTGCTCTCGCATCTCTCTCCGTGCTGCGGAAGGAGAGCCAATCAACAATCGGATTGCAAGTCACTTGCTCCATTTGCATCTCCGCCGTGTCTTTTTATCGGAGCATGTAGTGATGGATGCCACCATCATCATAGCTTCCCCTTCTTCTCCACCTTCTCCTCCTTACTTCACTCCACCTCGTCTCGCTAGACTCTCTCCTCGCTCGTCGCGCCCTTCCTCCTCCTCCTCCGTACGCCTCGTCTCGAACGGCACGCCCCGGTCCCCATCGATCTTCGGGATCTCCGATCTCGATTCCGGGCTCAGATCGCCGCCGTCGGGGCCGCGGCACCTCCGAGTACGCGCTCTCTCTGTCGCCGGTTGGTCCCCCGCCGTCCCCTCCCCCCTCTTCCTTTCTTTCGCGTCCTTGTTCACGGCTTACGAAATGTCGATGGGTGCTCGTGTTTTTGGCGTTTTTCGATGGTCGCCGAATTGAGGAGACCAATGTCGAGAACGTTTTCCGTTGTGGGTTTTCCTTGAAAAATTCTTGACTGGATCTATGAACGAGAAAAATTGCGTCTTGACTGGGTTCTTGTGAGGAATTTGTCGATTTCGCGCGTCCATCACTGTTTGATGGCTGCGCAGTTGAGGTAATGAAGGTGGATTAGATTAGATATCCGTCACGAATTGATTCTTTTGATCACCCATTTTAGTTTAGATACAGGTATATGAGTTGGGTGAGGTGAGATGCAGCTCGAAGATTTGAACTTTAAGCTGCACGAATGTGATGATGTATGAGGAAGCGTTGACCCAAAAGATGAATGAAGTAGCAAAAATTTAGGCCGTCTCTTGGCCGCGTGCTTGTGCAATGCCGGATGCTGACTCTTATGCTGACTGTCTACTGTCTGTTTTGTTTGCTTTGGAGAGTGGAAAAGGAGTTGTTCTTGGTTTATTAATGGTTTTATTTTTGTGGGCAAAGGAGCACGAGGTGAAGAAATGGAGGTTTCATCTACCGGAGCGGTTGGACAGAACGATTTGCTGATTGTTGGGCCTGGCGTTCTTGGGCGCTTGGTGGCAGAAAGATGGCGTGAGGTATGGATACAAAATTTTCTCTATCTCTGAAAGTCTTACTGGGAGAAACCAAGGGAAATGATCCCGTAGCTTGAAAATACAACCATGTTCTCGTCTAAGCCTCTTGCTTGATACTGTCTTTGTTGCTGACCCTCCTTAATTCATTTACATGTGTCTCTTCAATAAACGTATTGCTTGTCTCAGTTGGATGTTGCCTCTTACACCTGGCTAATGTGTGGCTCATTCTGCTTAGAGTTATTTCAATTTGCCTATTGCTTCACAAGACGTCCCCTCCGTGTTGTCCTTTTGGGGGGGGGGGGGGTTGTTATGTTGCTAGTTGAAGCAGAACAAGCTTTTTATATGAGACTGAGGGTATGAATTTTTTTGAGCAGGAGCATCCAGGCTGCCAAATTTATGGGCAGACAGTGACTTCCGATCATCATGATGAGTTGGTCAAAATGGGGATTATACCATCCTTGAAAGGATCAAAGACAGCTCAGCGGTTTCCTTATGTGATATTTTGTGCTCCGCCATCACGAACTTCTGACTACCCTGGTGATGTCAGGTGAGCCTAAAATGAACACCAATCTGTCGCACAATTTTCTAATTGCTTTCAGTTGCACTTGGATGAAAATGTGGCTAGGAGGTGAAACTTTGGGTGGTGAGGCCTGCATATCACACTTTTGAATGTTTAGGTGCTTGTGCTCTGCATGATAATAAATTTGAACTGTTCATCTAACTTTACTCAGACTGGCTGCCCTGAGCTGGAATGGGGAAGGTTCTTTCTTATTCACATCAAGCTCTGCTCCATATGACTGCAACAACAATGGAAACTGTGATGAGGTGCTAATCTAACATAATGTTTAGCTTTCACCCAATGTCTATGGTGTTTCATGTTTTTGTCATGGCTAAACTACTGCGTTAACTAACAATTTGTAAATACTTACCTTGTTAATGGTTGTTCAAAAATATGCAGTACGCATTGGTATCTGTTGCAATTGATTCAGGGTCATTGGGCACTTAATGCATCTTTGTTGAACTTAGGTTTTTTTTGTCATTTTTACGCTGTTACTTTTGTGCCTGTATCATTTGTACTTTTGCAAAGTACAAATCGTCCTAACTGTTGGTGGTGTTCTGTTGATCTTGCTTTGCAGGACAGTCCTATTGTCCCTATTGGTAGGAGCCCCAGGACAGACGTTCTCCTGAAAGCAGAAGCAGTGGTGATGGAATTCGGTGGCTGTGTTATTAGATTGGCAGGACTCTACATATCCTTTTAAAGTTCGGTAACTGGTATATCGAGAGGGAGAACACCTAGAGTTTGTTATGGGAAAACTACCACCTCTGCTAACCTTAACATTACTTACAAAGCAGATAGGGGTGCACATTCTTATTGGCTAGAGAAGGGAACTGTTGAAGTTCGTCCAGATCACATCCTCAATCTTATACACTATGAGGTTCATATCCTATTTGTTCATTCTTCTGTCATAGTTTGACCGATTTTGGAATGTGCATTGCCAAAAACTCAAAAGGGTAAAGGATGTGAAGGAAAATGGGAGTCCTGCATTATGTCTGCTCTTCTTTTAGTTCTTTTCTAGGTTCATTCAAGTAAAATTAGTGGTCTACACAATGAAGGGTGCTTGCATGCCAAAAACTTGATTTTGCTTTTTGCGTGTGCCTGTGTGCACAAATGACCTATCTGGATTCTTGTTACATAGATAGCTTCTTTTCCTTTTGTCATTTTTGGGAAGGATGTAGTGGACTTACATAATGGTCTGAATTTTGACAGGATGCTGCTTCCCTCTCAGTTGCAATTATGGAAAAGAAACTTCGTAACAGGATCTTCTTGGGATGTGACAATCACCCTTTATCCAGGTAGGGAATGAGATTTCTGTGGATAGACAAAACGATATTCTAGTGTTGCTTATATAATGTTATGAGGCGTACAATTCCCAAGGCATTTATTAGATTTCATTTAATCTTACTGAATGTATGGTTGAGCCGTATGAACATCCAATGTTTTTTAATGCAGGCAGGAAGTTATGGACATTGTTGAGAAAAGTGGCAAATTTAGTAAAAAGTTCCAGAGTTTCACTGGTAATTTCCCTTTTGACATTTAAAATGCATCACCGGGTACTTAGATTAAGTACCGAACATTGTTCAACAGTATGGGATTCACAGAAACCATTCTGCTAAAACAGAACTTCACTTGCTTACCTTGTTGTTTCAGGAACTAATGATCCGCTGGGTAAGAAATTGAACAACTCGAAAACTCGTGCAGAAATAGGATGGGAACCCAAGTACCCTAGCTTCTCACATTTTCTTGGAGTAGCTGAGTAAGTGCTGTGCCATGTGATGATGGGAATTGATTCGCAGACATGGTGGGAGAAAAATGCCTGCTCTTAGACTGAAGGCAATTTTATGACCAGTTTATTTCAATTCGTTATTCCTGTGTCACAGTGATTGAAAATGTGTACATACTGTCAAGAGAATATGTTCAATAAGAAGGTAACGGAGCCTGTGTTCATGTATACAAGTCCTTTTTATTTAAGAGTCAGCTTGGGCTTGCTCTGATTATGCGGAACTTTATGCTTGCAAGTAGATGAAACAGCTGAAGTTATATCTTGGTTCGTGTAGTACAATGTCACTTTCGCTATCTATGAGGTAAGTCAGTTTCTGTTTCCCCAAATCTGGCCATCTTACAGGATTGTCTAGTGTGATGCTGAGTTTGAGAGTGTTCTCTATCGGAAGAATCCATCTCCATATGTTCATCAATTTTGTGGAGGATGCAAGTCAAATTCAAATGCCTTGTGAAAGTTAACCAATTGATTCTTCAAAGTTAATCGAAGACGTGTCTACTCAATATTCTGCAAGAGAATGGCTCATCCTACAAATCTTGCTTTAAGATGTGAAATTGACCATTAGTTTCTGGAACCTAATGTTGTTCAAGATAAACTAACAGGGTCTGATCCTGCAGTTACAGAATGGTTAGTGCATTTGGGATAGGAATCATGGCAGACCACGATCTAGTAAGCAAAGAAAACGCAAAGGTGATACTGCTTGAGAACTGCGATGTTCCCCCTTATTTGCTCTTTTGGAAACTTTCATTGGAAAAATTTCAATAAGTCAGGAAGTTGCAGGGCATTGCCGCCTGAACTAATTTAAAAAGAGCGCCTATGTTTGTAGTTGCTCTGCAGAATGGGATTTCAAACTCGAAGTAGACAATTCATCACGTAACAGAACATTACCAGCTACTGCCGGCCCTGGAATCAGCGTGTTTTTGTACCTTCGAGAAAGAAGGCAATCGAGATCGGGTCAGCGAACACAATCGACTTTCTTCTGAAACATGCTTGGGTTAAAATTATAACCTCTGTTCTAATTTTCCCCCTGCTATATACTACTTCCTGCAACTCTTTTGCCTTCCCAGTAAAACAAGGTGTTGAGAGAAGCATTTGGTTGTTCCTCTCACTTTCGTCTCCGTTAGTTAAACTACCTTGGACAAATTGCTAGAAACATGAATTGACAAAGGTAAACCAAACTTTTCCTTCTTGTTCTTTCTTTTCTTCATTCCACATGCCTATTTTGCTACTTGCTGAGAGCATCATCCTAGCTTGTAAATCATTGACCAAGACGCATATAAAAATCCTTCCTCTAACAACTCTCCGTGTCCTCTCCGAAGCAATGCGACTTTCAACCACAGATTTACCAATTTTATTATGAGTTGTTGCTAACAGACACAGCTAATTATTAGTTCATCCAATTTGCAGCTTGAAGGTCGAACCATTCTCAATCAGTGGTTGTATCCGAAATAGATATAAAAAACAATGGATTCTTAGTTAAACCCCCCAGAAGAACGAAGGGCATATTTAGTGGAGGCTTGAGGTTTCAAAGAAACTTCTCGATCTCAAGTCAACTTGATTCTGCTGAACCAAGAGCTTGGCATCTTCATTCTTCTTCTCCCTCTCATCCCTTGCTCATACTTCACGCGACTCACGCATAAAGAGCCGATTCATTAGTTCTTCAGAGCCTCCATTGGAGATGGGAAAGTTGTGCTGCTCATCGGAAGAAGAAGAAGAGAACGGTGGATTCGATTTTACTTGGATTATCATCGGGGTGGTCGTGTACGTGCTGCTCCTGTACATGTCCACGCCGCGCAGACCAAGAGGGGGATATGTCTGCAGGACTCATTACTGTTGACCCGGTCCTGCCAAAGTTTGGCTTCAAACATTTCCATGTAACCTTGCTAGTTACTGTCGCTATTGTGCTTTGAAACTCTTATCTCTATCAACACTGGATTTCGCAGTCCAGTTGCTTTATGAATAATTTAAGTTTCATGGGTCATTTGAATTAAGAGTTTTCTGTTCCCTAAGTGTTTGTTTTGTATGAAAGTTATGGTTGATTCCATGTAGCGAGAGATGAATCCTACATGATTATAATCAGCTGTTATTCGTCCTGCTGCTATGGATGCTCGGTTCCTGGTAATCGTTTTCCGCTTCTTGTCTGGATACTCCTGCAAATTTTTCTTATGTTTGTCTCGGAAGCTTCAAGGATTTCAGCTATGAAGATTATGCGAAGATGTCAGTGGATTCAATCTTTGAAAAATCTGGTAAAAAGGCTAATACCATCCTCACGGGACCTGCTATTGCTTTTGACTGGCTAAATGGTTTTGCCTTTCTTTTCGCCTACCAACAGTATCTGGTAAATACGGATCATCAATTTCTGAGAGCGTTTGATTCTTTTTTGTTCCAAACTAAATCCGAGTGTTGATTCGATGTAATATGATTTCCAGATGAATGAACTCAAGGAACCATGAGCTTTTTGCATTTAGGTAGGTCACAATATTAATCGAGTCATGAAAACTTGCACTTGTCACAGCTTTAGCTATTGAAAGATTCAATAGCTCGAACTATATCATGTAAAAGAAGACATAGTGTTGGGAGGTCATAGAGAAAGCCCGATACTTTCACCTGGATAGAGCCCGACTCTGAGTTTGTCAACATATCCGGTTAGATCCACTTTCATTCAAAAGTATAAGCTAAAGAGCATGAGCCAACTAAGATATATTAATTACTCCAAGTTACGCCACATCGTTGATGGGTAACTTCTTTTTCCTAATGTCCTCAGACATACACCTTAACAGAAAGAATGAAGGACCCAAACAAGCAGATGGAATCGAGAAAATACAGCAGCACTGAAGTTGGAACATACTGAAAATCGTTAAAAAGTGCTGCTCTTATTAGAGCTGTAGCCTCCAATACACCGCATGGGTTTCTCAAACATAACTCGTCTTAAAACTGAAAAGGAACACACGCGAGAACTTCAACGACAAAGATGTGGCGGTTTGCTGACAGTTGCGGTGAAGATCTAAGGCGTGGCATTAAGGGTAGATGCAAAATGCACTTAGCTTTAGATGGCAATAGAAGGTAGTGTTTAGTTACACAGGTTTTGAAAGGATGAATGAATTTGTTTCCAAACCTTTCAAAAGAAGGATCAAAAAGGGGCTATGAGAATAATTAGAAAACTTTGAAAAGAACTCCAATTCAATTATTTGGACTAACATAAAGTGTCATGTTTTTCCACAACCCTAGTCGAAGGGAGTTCTCTTTAATCATACCTTTGACTAGTGGGTTACAAGCATGGACATTACATGTACTTTATATTCATTTAAGTTTGCATATATGTGATGTTTACAACTTGCGACCCATCAATCGGAGTTATAGTCGGAGAAAGGTTTCATTAATCAGGATTGAAGGAAAAAAAAATATCGCCCTAATAGAATTGTTCATTCAAAATCAAAATTGTTACTATCATTTGAAATAGAGCTTTACTTTATGGACTTAACGGTTATTTTGTTGATTGGGTATCTACTATATATTTGTGATGAGGTACTTATCGGTGCCGATTATATATAAATTACAGGTAAGAAATAACTAGCGTGCAAAGTTGCAACTATCGACAAATTCGTAACGGTGTTGTCGAAACTGCTATATTCATCTGTGAAAACTTCACTGAGCTTCACAAACGATGTTTTTCAGAAAATGAAATTTGTTAACGAGTGCTCGAGGGCACTCTAACTTGACTTCTTGAAATTATCTTTGATGGGTTTTTGTGAAGATGGGCCGCCCATGATGGGCTAACCCAGAACCCAGCCCATGAAAGAAAATAACCGCATTTGGCAGTTATTACTTTCTGAACACAAAAAGCAAAAGTGAGAAGGAAGAAAGGACGTGAATGTATTGGTTGCATTTTTATCTTCAGAAAACAGATTCTCACTAAAGGACAAAGAAGAAGGGGCTTTGTTCAACAATCCAAGGATTGTTCTCTCTCTCGAGGCTGTGATAAGTGCACTTAATCTGTGGAAAAGAGGTATGTTCAATTCGCGTAATATACTTCGAACGATCGGTGATTCAAGCGTAGAATGGGCACGTTTTTCCGTATTTTTCGTAATATGTTTAGGAATATGTTTCCTTCAATCTTCAATAACGGAAGTCGCATTAAGGTTGTCACTTTACGACAAAGATGCTTTCATCGCATTCTGTGATTTCAATCCGTGTCACATGCATATCACGATAAAACATACATATTGGGGAACAAAGCCAGCCACATGAAACGACATCAATACCCATAATCATCATGTGGCCCAAATACACACCAATTGGGGAACACACAGTGGACATCTCCTAGAACCAGACAGGACGACCCATAAAGCATATACATACAAATTTACACGAACTAAACCAATGCACCAGCCAATACAAGGTCGACCACATTGCGCGAAAAATACATCCAAGTTGGCAATTGATAGACAAGAAAAGGACCCCTCTACTTGGGGATCTTCTTGTGGATGGAGAGGACGGAGAGGGCGATGAGGAAGACGAGGATGACCGCGGCGAAGAGCGAGACGGCAGTGGCACTTCCGATGTGCCGGCAGAACTTGTCGTAAACGTTGCAGATTTTTCCCCAGTTCGTGTGGCTGTTGCCCTTTAGGCCGATGTAGGCGACTGTGCCGGCCGTGCCCGTGGCCGATGCAACGAGGCCGAGCATCACCTGTTTGTGCGCCAAGTGTTGGTGTAATTGTCAAAGAGAAAGGCGGTAAAAAAATGACAGAAAATTGGTGATGTTTGCGAGAAGAGGCAAGGGGAATTAGGAAAGTCGGGGATATAAAAATTTGATTGTAATGGGCATCCATCACATCACCTCATAAATTAATTTTATCAATCTATAATTACATTTTTTTAATGCTATTAACTATTAATCAGGCATCACAACCGAAATTAGGAAAATCAAACCACAAGTTCCAAACCTCGTGTGGCAAGTCCTAAACTTTTAATCAGTTTGATCAAATCTTGAACATTCGCCAAAAAGTACAATAGAATCCTAACATTTCAATTGGTTCAATTAAGTTAAAAAATTAATGTTCAGAAGTGTAATTTAAGGATGCCATGCAAGCAACTCTGGTTATCGTTCATCAAAAGAACTCAATTGAATCTTTTCCGAAAGATGTTTAGGACTTAATAGAACCAAGCAAAAAATTTTAAGACTTGATTACATTCTATACACAATATTCAAGTGGTCTGGTGAACTTTTCCTGTCATAGATCGTTATCATTTGCTTTTCCTGAGTAGCATCAAAGAGAACAAGATGAGGTCACGGTAATTACGATTGGATTTTCGTCCAACTCTATTGAGCTTTAATTCAATCAAGTTGATGCAAAATGTATAATCATCTGATAGAATATATCTCGGCTGTAGCATGTCTCTAATACAAAACTGAATTCATCATCGACAAGATCAACCATAAAATCAACATTATAAGTTCAAAACACTAAATCCATTCACATTTTTTAGTGGACTTTATTACGTCATCACTTTATTTTTCTCGATTGATACGATTAAATGTATTTTTTTTATCATGTCCGTCAATTCAGCAAATGAGTAAAATCATGATAAGATGGCTTGGAAAATGAAAGCTCACCACATCGCTGAGCAGGAAGAAGAGCTTGAAGCTTGTTGCGAAGATTGGAGTCAAGATCACGGAAATTGATGCCAGTGCTGTGATGATGCTATAAAGGCAAGCCACTGATAGGGCTACTACAAAGTATCTGCAAATTTTGAGTAAAAAAATAAATACATAAATAAATAATTAAGTTTTAATTAGACCATCATTGCACATCTTTAAACTTTTAATTGCAATCATTAATTGTTTAATTAATATTGAGTAAAGAAATCCACCAGTGGAGTAAAGGAAAGGTGGTTCCACCCCCCTCGGATTATAATAAGATTTGCACCAAGCTTTGCGTTTTAAGTATTTGATTTGATTCCGTGGTCCATACCATTATTATATGCATGAACATTTTGTCCCACATGATTATGTGCAAGACGTGCAATCATTGAGCTTGAGATGAGCCAAGGCCAAGAGGAACAAATAATTTACGAAATTTATCTTATTCAAACATTAAAGTGGACATATGATATGTTATTTATTCAATCATTAATTTTATTAGACATATGTTGCATAACTTGTGGTATTACTACTTCTTCATGACAAACTGGCACAAAACATCTCATTTTTCATAGGAAAGACTCGGTCTACTTGGACCAACATTTTTTTTAAAGATAAATTGTTATCTACAAGGAAGCTGGTCAAGTACAAACATTCATAAATGAAAATATGGTATGTCAATTTATAAATTAATTTTATTGGACATCTTTTGCATGATTGATATTACTCATCGCCATGGAAAATTTGGCAAAAAGATATCTTTTTTTTGTTTGGGAAAAGCCTCGTCTACTTGGACAAACATTTATTTATCTAGATTCGAATCATCATGCACGGAGCGGGTTATCTGAATCATCGAATATGTGGGCCCCGTGATTTACCAAATTTAAAATTGGCAAGATTTTCAACTTTCCTATTATTTAGTAAAAGTATCGGTCTCACCCAGCTGGAGAGAGCACCATTTAGGTGGAAGAATTGATCCTTTGTGCTTAATTGGAGTAATCTTCTATTGAAGGATAAACTAATACAAGCTGGTAGGAAATTTGTAGAATTTTCATTTTCTTAGTGATTACAAAAACGGATGAGATTTCAAGGAACTTGTGTATAGACAGCAACCTAATTTCCTCTTTTATTATAAGATTTTTGTTATTATAAATAACTCAAGAAATATTTAGGTCAGTCTAGGACACGGTGTCCTGAGCCTCGAGCCAATCTACGATAATTGAATCTCATGAATCCCACTCAAATTCGAATCAGGTTTCGCTTGGTACATGTTTATGAAACAATATAAATGTTAATTTTAACAAGCCAAAGCCCTGTTCAAGAAACCCGTTCTCACCTGAGAAACGGCATTTTGTGTGATATAGTTATATAGTAGATGATTTATCTTCATGCTAAACGCCAGTAATCTATTTTTTTTTTATAATTATTTGATGTCGGATAAATATGGAGAGGGGGTGACAGAATTTCAACCCTAATCCTTCCTAGTTAGCGGATTCTTATCGGGTCGAATCCTTGTTACATGACAATTATTATAAATAATTTACAACTTTTTCCCCGAGTCACACGCCAAATGATATAAATTATAAAGCCAAATTGTCTTGTCCATGTGTGTGTCATGACTTTGGCAAGAGAATTCTCTCCCAAGAGCTTCTCAATACCAAGAAAAATAATGATAAAATCCACCATTTATTTGCAGAAGTTGATGAGCAGAAGATTATTGAAAAACCTTAACAAAATAAAAAAACAAAAGTGGAAAAGGAAAAATAAGTGATGCTGTGCATGGAATGAATATAATCTTACACGAGAGCTGGTGAGTTGTTGAACTTGGCCTCGACCGGAGCCGGACCCCCCAACCTCGGCACCACCTTTGTTTGGTTGCTCGCGACCATCACCACCACCGCGGTCACCGTCGCCGCGAAGAACAAAACCCTAAGCGCCACGTCGACCACAAAGCACTTATCCATCGGCGGCGCTGGCTCTGGGGGTGGAGCCGGGGCTTCTGGGGGCGCCTCCTCCTCTTTCGGGGGCTCGCCAACCTCGAGGACGGCCACTTTCTCGAGCTCGACCAGCTTCTTGGGTTCCGCTGTCTCAGCCATAGTTGCCGCGGAAAAGCGGATTGAGGCACTCTTGTGTGCGTGTGTGATGAGTTTGCGAAGAAGTTGATGTTTTGTGCTTGAGTGTACAAAACGTAGTGCGCTCGTGGGAGTATATATTAGGGTTTAAGGGTATGTTTGGTTGGAATAACGGGCACGCAAAGGCAAATTGGATTTGAATAAAGTGGCTTAAATTGTTGAGCAGCCAAAAATTAGTGCCTCTCTCTCTCTCTCTCTCTCTCTCTCTTTCACTGAGTTGGAATCGTTGACTCGGGGTTAACTCAATCCAACTCAGGCACGTAGTAATTATACATTTCATTTTCATGAGTGGGAAGTGAAGGAAGAAATGGGGACCTGTTTTTTGTTTTTTTTGTTATATTTTCTTAATTGTAGGTAGCTCTCTAGCTAGGGAGCTTATTGTTTAAGCAGCAGTCTTGTTCGATTTGAGTTGGACATTGTCGTTGACATTGAAAGGTACTGAAGAGCTGGTTTTCTGTGATCTTGATTCTTGACAAAATTGCTATAATTTGCGGAAGTAATAAAGTATATCCCTACATATATCCATGTTTCTATGGAAGTGGAAGAAAGCGTTTTGAGCCCTTTAATTTTTAGGGTTAATATTACGAAAAATTCTAAATTGGTACACTTGTGATAAATTTACTTAAAACTAATTTTTTTTTACCACCATAAATTCCAATCTGGTATATCTGTGATAAATTTACCATTTGTAAGTTATCGTTAAATTTTACCGTTAAATTGCTATGTTGGATAACACGTAACAGTTGACAAATGTACCAATACCCTCCGTTTATTACGAATATATCAATTTGTGATTTTTCATGATATTAGTCCAATTTAACGAAAATTAACGGAGGGTAAATTTGTCATAAATATATAAGTATGGGGTTTTTTGTGGTCAAAAAATAAGTTTAAGATAAATTTGTCACAGGTGTACCGGTGTGAGGTTTTTGATGGTCAAAATTTTAGTTTATGGTAAATTTGTCATAGGTGTACCAATTTGAGGTTTTCCGTGATATTAACCATAATTTTTAAAATATGGGTTTAAGTCAATATAATAGCTTTTTTCCTACTTCTAAGATAAGGGGCTCAATCTAGGTAAATCTATTTTCTTCCGGTGGACGTATGATACCATCATGGTTATCTTATAACATCAAGTATAAGTAATTTCAGATAACTATTTTTGTAAGCCAAAGCGTGCATTTTACTTGTTCATTAGGAGTAGGGAAGATTTCAAATAAGGGCTTGAAGTGTCATCTTTTTTTCAAATAAGAGCATGAAGTAGACATGATCTCAAAGAGGGGCTTGAAATGGCCAAAAGGTCTCAAATAAGGACCTTTGGCCGGCCGGTGACTATTCCGTCGTCGGAGAAGGGGTGTTTTAGTAAAAAGAATATACACTTTTATTTTTTTATTTTTTTACTTTATATTTCTTTTTCTTTTTCCTTTACTTTTTCCTTTTTTCTTCTTCTCTCCCGAGTCGTTGCTGTTTCTGGCCGACGACCACCGCTAGCCTTAGGTGAGGGCGAGGGTTGCCTCGCCTGAGTTGGGCGGGCGAGGGTTGCCTCACTTGGGCTGGGTGGGTGAAGGTGATCCTTGCCTAAGACCGGCGACCTTCGCTGGCCTCGGGATGGCCATCGGAGGGAAAAGGGAACAAAAAAAGAAAAAAGAAAAGGAAATGAAAAAGGAAAAGGAAAAAGAAAAGAAAAAAATAGAAAAAAGAATGAAAAAAAGTAAAAAAAAAATAAAAAAGGTAAAAGATGAAAATACCCTTCGACCGCAAGGTCAGATTCTTATTTGAGACTGATATGGTCATTTCAGGCTCTTATTTGAGACAATGTCCACTTAAGGTCCTTATTTGAAATCATGTCCACTTCAAGCCCTTATTTGAATCATGTCTACTTCAGGCCCTTATTTAGAATTTTCCCAAGTTATAGAGTTATTCATTATTAACAAAAGCTATACATGACATGTTACAAATTATGATTGCCCAATTGAAATTATGATTGTCCTTTTGATAAGTACAACAATATTCTTAAAATTGAATACTTTTTCATCAGACACGTTTAAGAAGTACCATGGTCACTAGTTAACAAGACCTTAAATCAGCACACATATGGTTTGAATCTGTACAAATGGTGTGTTTAATACAATAACTTAGTCACAATAATTAAATATGTAGGAAGACATAACCTTTCTCAAGATTCAAATGTGAACTTGCTTTCGTTTTTTTTTTTGGGTAAAATAAGAATTTGATTGGCATGATCCAGCCGGAAAAATGAGTCTAAAAGAGTCTACGTTTCAGTATGTCCATACGCCCTTTTCCTTTGGATTTGGAGCAATCCTTCAACGGTTGTTAACCATACGCACGAGAGGTTTGAGCATCAGAAAATGCTGTCAGTCTTGAAAATAAAATAGAGTATCGTATATTTGCATCGAGAAGTTATTAGCCGTTCAAAGTACAAAGAATGAATTGTTTGGTATGTCGACACACCAATTGCCTTAAGAATATATGCTTAAGAAAAAGGCAGTGGATCTTGTTGTTTGAGTCACGAAATTGATTCCAAGAAGTAAACAGCTCGCGATCCAAATGGATCAAGAATTCTACGAAACCCTAACACACATGGAGGGTTAAGAGCCACAAGGATTATCTAAGTGCGCAAAATCTGCATCAATGGCGTGAGGTTTC
This sequence comes from Syzygium malaccense, assembly GCA_031216405.1. NCBI lineage: Eukaryota > Viridiplantae > Streptophyta > Magnoliopsida > Myrtales > Myrtaceae > Syzygium > Syzygium malaccense. The sequence continues at coordinate 13,154,000 of CM062254.1, forward strand.
TTGTCAACAAACTCTAAGAGACCTTAGTGACCATTTGAGTAAATGACTTAATTTAGGGTTTTAAATAAATATATTGGTGTAATACATGTCTTACGTCCGGTTTAGGCCCACGATTCGATTCGATTCTCTACTCCACTGGATGTATACCATATGTGTTTGAATGTGATTGTTCCAATCGCAACTCCTCTCTCTCACAATAATCTTGGATGTCGTGCTTGTTATCCTCTGGGTGAAACCTTATCTGATGCACACGGACAATAGATGCATCCGTGGGGAGTCGAGCTGAGAGGGATTTCATGCCCTACATAGTACTTGATCCTAGCATGGCCAGGGGATTTCGTGGCTTTCAAGTTTATACTTATTTGAGATAGACTTCTTTATTTTAGAAGTTTTAGAAGTAAATAGTTAATCGCGGAATTAAGTGATCTAGTGGTAAGGGAGCCACATCGTTTTTCACGAGGTTTTGAGTTTAAATTGAGTTGTGAGGTGATTTTTTGATTAGTTTGCTTTAGGAATTTACCACTTCATGTAAAGAGAAATCTTGATTTCTAGCTTGTCGATGAGGCTACTGAAATAGGCTCTACCTGAGAATCCTCATATTTTGAGTGGATACAACAATTATAACTCTTACTCAATATCAGTGATGGGTTTCAGAACCTATAATACCCAAAATAAATAACTATAGTCATCGCCCCTTTTCCACCATTAAGTACGGTATAGCACATATTCTCTCTTTCTTTTTGGGCGTTCTAAAATTTTCTACCAAGTGAAAAACATAATAAACACCACACAAAAACCAGCCGGCACGCATATCCAGCTTGTTTTCTGATCTCCAGGGTACCAATTTCTATGGGCATGAAAGATTAAAAAAATGATGATGAGATGTCTGAACTTATCCTAGGGTTGTGCTTGTCGTTCATCCAACTTCAATGATTGGGCAATTCCATTGCACACGTGTCAATGAGGTGGCCAAACTTTCTGTGGACGATACCAAGACCTACCACTCCACGATTCTGTAGTGGGTAGATGAGCCCTGTTTTGAGGGAGGAAACATCTGATTCTGCCGAGTAATTTCTTGCCCATTTTTGACATATTTCATCAACCTTTTTTCCAATGTTGAATGTACAAGAAATCACATACCCTTGTTGTCTATTGGCTGATGAAGGTTGGCTCAGAAATTTTAGGACATTAACACGTCACGCTAGAGAATAGCTCCCGGAGCTTATCCATTAGAGGCTAAGAGTCAAGTCCACACTAATTACAACAAAGTATTTTCTTTCTTTTCTTAAATTAGGTCTAATTTACAAGAGTCCCCATGTGCCGAACCCAGCGAAAGGGTAACACCCAAGGGGCGCGGCGGTCATTTTGGAGAAGCTCGAACCTGGGAAGCAAGTGGAGGAAAGTTTAATCGGTGTACAGATTTTCTTGGTGGGCTTGACATCAAAATGATTGCTGAGCAAGCAAGGTTTTTTTAAATCAGATTATAATAATTGAAATGTATTAAGAATAGTGTTAGTTTATTGCCATTCGTTCTATCTTGGCTCAATATCCACACATATATTCCTAATCGCTTGCTCAAGAAGGCAATGAAAAGAAAAGAGAAAATGATCTTGAGCAAATCATACCTCTCTTCTGTCATGGTGGTTGGTGCTGATTTGTTGATCAGTCCGCGTATGCTCAGGGAAATGATGAGATCATACATATGGAAAAAAGATCTGATTAAGCAAGGAAAAGGAAAAGTTTGGAAATCCACCCCGAAATGATAAATTTGATGTGTTCAATTTTATCGGGATAATTGTCCAAAAAGCCTTCAATTTATCATATGGAAGCCAATTCAGTTTTAAATCTTTTAATTATGTTAATTTAGTTCTAAAGTTTTCAATTATATCAATTTAATTCTAAACTTTTTGACGATTTACCAGTTTAGTCCTAAATTATTTGAAAATTTGCCAATTTAGTCATCTCTTATGTCATGGCGGCTGATGTTGATTTGTTGATCAGTCGACATATGCTCAGGGAAATGATGAGATGGAAAAAGGTCTGATTAAGCAAGGAAAAGGAAAAGTTTGGAAATCCACCCCAAAATAATAAAGGTGATGCATTCAATTTTACCTTCTTCATTCATCAACGCAAACTAGCTAAACAGTCTAACTGAGTTTCCGAGCGCAAAATATTCCAGAGGAACCGATTGGGGGGAAGAAAATATTTTCGATGGAGTTTGGCAACCCAATCTGCAAGATGGTCAGCCTCAGGAGAACAGTGGATGACTCGCAATTGTTTTTAGTTGGGTCAGGCAGGCTTGACCAATTTTACCCATTTGAAACAGTGACATATCATGACATGGCAGACTCATTTGTCTTTCCTACTTTGGTCCCATTGTATGGGCCACAGATGTTGGTCCTTTTCATGTAAAGTATGTATGGCCCAAGCTACATTGAAGTTGGTCGTTTTGTGTAAGCGTGGCCCAAATAAGATCGAGAGATAATCCATCTTGGTAGTTCATTCGCTCAACCGCGCTTAAAAAATTAAATTCCAATGTCCATCCAAATTGCTGCCATGGAATGGAGGCCGTTGGCCTCGCGCTACTGCAGAGACCTCCACGACCGCAAACGGCCACCTCGAACTCCATGGCCTCGGGTGAGAGAAACAGAGATAGAGAGATGAGCGCGGCAGAGGAGATCAAGTGGCTAGGACAGTAGCGGTGGCGGCATTTAGGGGTATCAATAATTCGATTCGATTCTAGTTTTTTGAAAATCCAAACTGAACCAAATCGTTAGGGTGTACGCTTGAACTAAGCCGAATTTTGAGCCGAACTGAAAATGAATCCAGTTCGGATTTTGAGAAAACCGAATATTAGGGTTTTTCATGGTGATTTTGAGAGGGGTGAGAGGACATTTAGTTTTTATTGAGAATTTCTGAACCGAACTGAACTGAAATAACCCGAACTGGTAAAAAAGAATGATTATTTTTCCATTATCCGAACCGAACCGAAAATGCACGAAATTTCGGTTGGTTCAGTTCCAGTTTCAATTCGGTTTCGGTTTGGTTTTTACACCCCTAGCGGCATCGATGGGTGAAGGACGATGGCGACAGCTTGTGGCAGCGACGGATGGGCGGAACAACTCCAGTGGCTCGGATGTTCAGGTCGGGGAGGAGGAAGAAGAAGAAGAAGAAGAACAGTAGTTACACGACAGACGTGTGGGAACTTCGGAAAACGAGGAAAAGAAACGAAAAAAAGGGTGATAAATCTCAGCCATTCGAACACGTTATATGCCTTTAAAAGATTTAGGAGCTCTTCTTAAACCAGCTTGACGTCTTTCAACTGGATGAACAACAATATAATTCCTGGACTGCAGAGTTTCTTCAGCCGTCGTGGCTCCTGGAAGTTGGAGTGGATAACAAGAGAGAGGAACAAAGCTGCTCATGAACTTGCTTCACTGCCCTTTTCTTGATTCTTGCCCTGTTTGTTTGCCTGAAACTGTTTCTGAGACCATCAGGGTGGAGGCTCCCTGCTGTTTTGCTTAGAGTAGGTTGTAATCTGAGTTTTTCGGCAACGATATTATAGATTTCGTACTTTGGTAGATAAGACTGTATATTTACGCCCTTAAATGTAGAGGATCTTATTTACACTCGAGGCAACGTACGCAATCGTTACACGCAGTTTGGTGGTTATGCACAAGAAGAAAGTGTATGATTTTGTTTTTGTTCGTGAAAAGAAAGTCGGTCATTATACGAAAGAAATAGTGGTTACGGTGGGTGTGATAATGTAAGAGTGGTTTTTTGAAAGTAACTACTCCTCGACCGAAAAAAACTATCCCAAGCTCAAAAGTTCCTCTCTATGGCTCCGTTTGTTTGGCGGAGAATGAATAATTTGAAAAACTTTTTTCTAAAACTAATTGCTTGCCTCGCTTGAAATATTTAATCAATTAAAATTTTTTTTATCATCGATAATAATTTATGTCTAAATATTTTCGTAGATGTTGAAAATATTTTTCATTAATTCATATTCATAAGAGATAAAAGTTATTATATTTAGGAAAATATTTTTTAAATCATTTATTGTTTGCGAACAAACAAAGCCTATATAAATTGGTGGCATCCTCCCTTTGTTTCATATGGGTTGGGTCATTTCTACCTCTCATTAAGCATCCTAAAAGAATCAAGAGTCTCGTTTTATTCTTGCCCTCCGTACAATCACCTCCAACTATCATTGTCGAAGCTCTTGGTACATGAGACGTCAGCATATATAGCAAGGGTGCATCTATTTTGCGAAAAATACATTATTTGAAAAACACTTTCCTAAAATGATCGCTTGTTTTGTTCACAAAATTAAACGAATAAAAAAAAGTGGTCCATGAAAGTGTTTAAACATAAATTGTTGTAAAAAATGAAACATTTTTTGCCGACAAATTATTTCAAGTAATACTATCAATTAAATTTAGGAAAATGTTTTTCAAATCATATATTTTTTGTGAAACAAATGGAGCCTAAGATTCAAAGCAAAATGGAGACACAACATCAAGCTATCTTCAACTGTGCAAGATTGTACCCTAATCTCTCTCCTCCTCTCCTTTACCATGTCCAAATTTGTTTTAAACCTTTTGTATTCATACCAATTCGGTCATAAACCTTTCAATTAAACTAATTTAGTTCAAACATATTACATTTGTATCAATTCAGTTCATTCGGCCATTTTTAATTTGAAAATTTTAATGCGGAGTCCAAGTCACTAACATGGGTGCTAGAAAATAAAACGACGCCATTTCCCCCTCTTGAAATGGCATCGTTTTCCCTAAAAAAAAGCCTTCCTTAAGTCCCAAAATGGCTCGTGTTAGCTAGGGAATTCTCACCCAAATTGATCTTCACCTAAATCCAAATGAACTCTAGTTTGATCTTGCCCAAAATTCTCACCAATTTTCCCTGGATTAGATCCCGTCTTGCCATTTCCCTCAAGCCAAGTCGTTTTTACGTCAGTCACCTTTGTTAATCGAGACCTCTTTCGCCCAATGCCTTCATCCGTTACAATCCCAGGCTCACCCGTCCTTGTGGGCAAAGACCCAACTCACCCACAACCCAATTGAGACCCAATTTGTCTGTCACAATTCACAGCAAATACGAGCAAGTATTGTGGTCCCAGTTTGATTGTGTTGCCGGCAGTGTTAAGCGAACACAACAACTTTACATGGTGGTCCTAAAGTCAACAAAGAATGATCAAAAGGTATGTTGTCGTCATCCTAAACTGAGTGTGTCATATCCATTTGCCTTGGTTTCTTCGCATGTGCTATTGTTGGTTGGAAGAAAATATGCATGCTTCATGAGTATTGATAGTCACTGTCACATATCTTAGATTATACAGTGAATTAACGCGATTGAAATGAGAATATTCGGCCTTTGTCAGCCCTTGTAGCGATAGAATACTCGCAGTGGTTTTAGCACTAAAATAAGAATACTTAGCCTTTATCATATGAATTCATTAAATGAGAATGTATAATAAAAGGTTGAACTGCTATATAATACTATGAGACGGAGAGGATTCAACACATTTGCTCAAGTCAAAATTTCCACTCATTGGTAGAACTCTAGGGTGCAGTAATGCGAAACTAGATTGTGGTGATTAGATTGTGCGTGACTACTAACATCTGCTTATGTGTTATTATGTAGTCCCTTCATTATATGACTGCATATAACATATGTAGCATATTTTGTGTATGAACGGTAAGTTAGCATAGGTTTGCCTTTTCCTTGGTGGAAATTTTTCCCATCGCCCTTGAATATGTTTGGGGGAAGATTGTTTAGTAAAAGTTGATATCAACTCAACGAGCTATGTAAGCTTCATTAGAGACATTCAAAATAAGGTAAATAGTAAATTCGAAAAGTTTTATTTTAAGTATCTTGGAAAGTCTCTAGAAGATGAATTGACATACATATGGAATGAGACCAGTGTTGTCGATCTAGTTTTTAGTTATTTGCATTATAAATTAATTGAGGTATATGGGGAAAATTTGTAGCTGATCAGATATGTGAGGGTGATGGTTAGGGTGCCAATGTAGGTGTGGGTGATGATATTGGTCAAAGTGAGGGTGTTGCTCAAGGGGTCCGTAAGGATGCTTGTACTGATGTTAGTTTAGCTAATGAGATAGTTGTTGAGCGTTAGGGTGGTTAGATCATGATGACTTAGTTGATGAAGGTGATTATATTGTAGACGATGACGATGAGATAGACTTCTTTGTCGATGTAATATTCTTGACTAATGATGATGATTGTGATAATGAGGAGTTTTTAGAAGTAAGGAAGAATATGACGGAGTTCTAAGAGAGTGGCTCAAAGGATTTGATTTTAGGAGAATCATTCCTGAAATTGATAAATCGCAACTATTAGATGTGGATAATATAATTGATACTAAAACTGGTTACAAGAGAGAGTACTGTAAGATAGATAGAGACGAGAGTTTGTGGTTTGATGATGGGGGAGATGATGATGATTTTACAAAAAGGAAAATGAGGTTTTCAAGACATGATCCTAACTGTGTTGTGCTTGTGTTTATTGTGTTTATGACATTTGATAGTAGTAGGCAATTCAAAGATACTCTAATAAAGTAATCAGTGGCTGAGTGTGGAGAGATAAAATTTATAAATAATGACAAGAAATATGTAAGAGCAAAATGTGTTCATGAATGTTGTCCTTAAAAGATTTCTGGGTTTGTTGATGTTCATAGTGGATCATTTCATATGAAGACCTACAATTCAAAACGTACATGTAACATTAGCTCCAAATATATGAGGGTAATATATTCTTGGTTAGCAAATTTATAATAAGAGCAATGTCGACTATTAAAATTATTGCTTTCATGGAGCTTATTAAGGAGCAGTTGGGCTTAAGTATAATTCAATGTAAGAAAGCTAAGTTGTTTGCTTATAAAATGTTGATGGGAAGTTATAACAAGGAATATGTAAAGCTGTGATATTATGCAGAGGAGCTTAGGGAGAGAAATCCTTTGAGTATTATAGCATAAATCGCTGGTGTACATTATTTTTATACAAACGGTCTTATCCATTATGAATTTAATGGTTAGTGAGAGAGTTAGTACTTAAAATCCTAAAGTAAACAATGGATAAGGCTGTTTGTGTAAAGTTTTTTTTACACTGGCGGTGCAAGGTCTAATTTTCCATATACGTTGTTTTTGTGATAAATGTCTTGCCTAATCATCAGCCGAGCATGCTATAACTCTAGCTATATGGTTCTAAATTTTTTTTCCCAAGTGCATAGGTAGTAATTATATGGACTCGCGTGGAGAGAATTTGTGCATGTACAAATTATTCGCACATGAGCATGCGATAATCTTCAAAAGCACACCCATGACTTCCTTCAAATTATATCATCATGGAAATGCTTATATACCGAAGTTAATTTGTTGCTGCTATGAAGAGGACACTCAAGAGATTACTTTACTAGTATCTAGATTATTTTAACAGGATTAGGTCATGACAAGTCCAGAAAAAGTAGTGACATTCATGTCAGGGCACCACCTCAATAACACAAATACACCGGCTCCAACTCGTGCTTTTGACGAGCACACGCATTATTTTACCATCAAATTTTACTGGCGTGCATGTATAGAGAGAGAGAGAGACACAGAGAGAGAGAGAGAGAGAGAGAGAGAGAGAGAGAGACTGAAGAGAAGGGTTTGAAAAGCAGCAGAGAGGAGGAGCCAGTTGATGGTGAAGTTTAGCTGGTGCTCTGGTGTGATTTCTTGAAATGCTGAACGGATCCTATGGCATCCAACCACGCATGATCCCACTCCCATCTACCATTATTCTTTGCGAAACATACGTCTCTCTCTCTCTCTCTCTCTCTCTCTCTCTCTCCCCCTCTGGTCATCTCCTCTTGAATGGGAAATGGAAACATCATATCAAACAATCCTTCTCACAAGCACAACATGGGAAAAATATCTTTAGCTACCGAACCAGCAGATGACAAAATATTATTGGTTGCCAAGATTTGAGAGCCATTTGCTCTCTCTCTCTCTCTCTCTCTCTCTCTCTCTCTCTCTCTCTCTCTCTCTCTCAAATCTCTTCTTGGATTCCATAAATTTAGGAAATTTTGTATTAATTTCGAAGGTCATATCATACTATAATCTGTAAATGATGACTTTCATTGGACGTATACTTGTTTTATTCAACCCGCTTAGATTGAATATGCCCACACATTCCATAGGTTCAAGACTACCTTTGCTATATTATTCTCAATATCGTGTTTATGGTGGATTAAATTCATCCACAATTTGATTCGCTTTACAATGCATTGCGCATTTGAAACGAACACGAAGCACACCCCGGACAATGTAGTCTTGTCGTTGTTCGTCTCATGATGTAACAATCTCACCTGCAGTGAATAAGGACATCTTCATTTTTCAAAACCTCAAAGAGAACAATACACACGTATATATAAAGAAATCTGATAACACTTCATTTTATATACCAAAAGGGCGACGTGGGCGTACTAACCCTTCTCCACACATAATCGAACCTTCGGATCTATTTTATTTTTGTAGATCGGTTAACCTCTGGGTGATTTGACTTCCATCTAACAACTAGAATTTGAAATTTACAATCGACATAAGAAATGATTAGTGGCGACTCATAGAACGATTTAGGCATTTAAATCAAAATAGCTTACCCCCGACCTATGGGATGGAAGACTATAGGCCATAGACTATGGGACAGTGTTTCAAAATTGCATTGTTTGAGAGATAAAAAGCCTAATATATAATCTAACGCATTGTTTGAGAGAATGTACATTTGTTTTGCTGCTTGTAAGAAAGGGTTCCTTCGTGGATGTACGAAAGTTGTAGGGTTAGACGGTTACTTCTTGAAGGAAAATTTTTCAAGGTCAGATCTTGCGTGTTGTTGGAAGGGATACAAATGATCAGATATTCCCAATTGCTTGGATAGTTGTTAGAGTTGAGAGTACTTGGCCATGGTTTTGCACAAATTTGATGTACGATCTCAACAATTGGAACATATATGGACGAGGCTAGGTTATAATTAGTAACAAACAAAAGGTGAGTTCCTTATTTAATTTTTATTTGTTATACCTCTTAGATAGATAGTCACACTTGTAACTCATGCTTTACATTGCAATCATGTTTTTCAGGGCCTTTTATAAGTTGTGGCTGAGTTGTTACATGTAGCTAGGTATAAGATGTGTGCCAGACACATCTATGCTAATAAGGGAAATAAGTATAAATGGATACTGTTTGGAAAACTCAATCCCCGATTGTCACGTTCAAAACATATTCGGAACAAATTCGATCAATGCGGAAAACGTGCCCGAGGATCATCAACTTGTATCACCGATCGTATAGGCATATCACACAACGAACATACCCGGTATTGTCACAGATTAAGTGCCGCTTTGCGCTTGAGAGTTCTTCGATTGTCTTTCGTACTCGTGTGCGTTCCAAAGGAAAACAGAGAAGACATCGTATTCGAAGGAGTATGTTTGCATATGGAAAATCAAGTCTATTTTTCAAGGGGTGCCTTCTATTATAGATAGGTAAATAACTACCTCGTGGGCCCTTGTGGCTCACGGGTCGGGTTTGACCCATCTTGGGCGGTCCACCCATTATGTCTTTCATCTCCCACTCGCCCACGATGAGCTAAACACAACTCTCTTCCTTGCAAAATTTATATTGGTAAATAATCCGCGCGACCAGCATACTATGAGAGCTCGTTGTTATACATCTGTTAGGAATATATAATAGCTCAAATTTGAGCATTATCCAGAGTAGAATTAGTATGCAGTTCCCTAGATCAATTAGTCACATTTTTTTTAATCTCTTTTGATCTCTTTTAGTATCTCATATATTGTATTCACAACTATGATTTACTCAAAATCATAATTGATCGACCTGTAAATACAAATATAGAATGTGACATCATAAATTAAATTGATCTTCCTCTTTCCTTAAACCTCTCCATTTCAGTCCAACTCGCTTTTCTAGAAATACCCCGTTAGACCGAATTATCATGATCATCGGCAACATCCTAAGATAGGAAACACTGAATAGAAATTTTGAGAATAAGTAAGAGTCGTAAGGACACTTTAATTGAGAAGAAGAGTCGTAAGGACACTTTAATTGAGAAGAACTATTTTCCTCAAGAGTCTCACACGATTTAAAAATTGAGATCATAAATTTTTTGCCAACTCTTATTGGTCGTTCTATGCATACGTAATATGAAATATGTATTATGGTATTCTCTCCTTTTCCCATAGAGCGTATGTCTTTACTCTCAATATCGTACAGATGATAGTTTAGACATACTCAATGTCTAACTTGAGTTAACAAATCTACTGTATTCATAAACATCTATCAGAACTCACATCTGGCATTAAAGACAGGTAAAGTAAAATATGTGGATCATTTCACTTTCGGACATAATAATCTATATGTCCTCATCTTAATATTATGTTAAGGCGACGTCCATGCTTCAAGCTTGAGTTCTCAATTATCACTTAGATAACAAGCTTAAGACTATCTCATCTCTATTCATCACACAGTGAGTAGAGGCGATTACCCGTGTGAGTGGGCTAATCTCTCATCTGTCCGACATACCTTTTCAATATAATGCACTCAGCATCGACATTCACAAACGTCATACAAACTTATAGGCATAGATAATAATAAACTTCATTAATAGTAAACATTCTGGGAAAATTACAATATTCAGTACATCATATTCTACACAGTCCTAGAGATCTCACATGATTATGGAAAACTTCTCTAGGAATCGGCTTCGTCATAGGATCTGCTATCATCCTTTGTGTAGATATGTACTTCACGTTCACTTTCTTTCGTGCAACCATGTCCTTGACATAGTTATACTTGATATCTATATGTTTGGTCTTTCCATGGCACTTGGGATCCTTAGTGTACGCTATTGCTACTTGGCTGTCACAATAGACCAATACTGGGTTTGCAGTATTCCCAATTACACCTAAGTGATCCAAAAATCTTCTAAACCAAACAGCTTCTTGTGCCGCTGCTGATAGAGCCACGAACTCGGCTTCCATTGTAGATAAGGCTACATACTGTTGTTTCTTACTGCTCCAAGAAATGGCGTCATTATTTAGTAAGAACATGTATCCAGAAGTAGATTTCCTTTCTTTTAAATCTCCTCTCCAGTCAGCATCAGTATAGCCTTCAAGGTGTAGATTACTTCCTTGATAAGTCAGCGTATAGTCGGCACTTCCCTTTAGATATCTCAGGATTCTTTTGACGGCGATCCAATATGTTTGACCTGGATTGGATTTGTATCTACTTACCATTCCAACTACATAACAAATATCAGGTCTTGTACACATCATAGCGTACATCAAACTTCTGACAGCATTAGCATATGGAACTTGTTCTATTTGCTCCTTTTCTTGTGAAGTCTTAGGACACATTCTGTCGCTTAATACTTCGCCCTTTGCAATAAGAGTATCTATTGATTTACAGTCTTACATACGAAATCGCTCAAGGATTTTATTCGCATATGTCTCTTATGAAAGAGATAGGGATTTCTTTGAGCGATCTCTTGAAATCTTAACTCCAAGAATATATCCAGCTTCACCCATATCTTTCATCTCAAAATTGAAAGATAACCAATTCTTGACTGAATTAGCCAACTCCATACTGCTTCCGATAATTAGTATATCATCAACATATAATGATAAGATCACAAATTGATATTTGGATCTTTTGATATATATACAATTGTCTTCACTAATCATTACAAAATCATATGCCATTATTGCATTGTGAAAACGTATATACCATTGTCTCGAAGACTGCTTAAGGCCATATATCGACCTCAATAGTCGACACATTTTGTGCTCCTGGCTTTTTGTAATGAAACCAACAGGTTGTTCCATATAAATTTCTTCCTCTAATTCTCCATTGAGGAATACAGTCTTTACATCCATTTGATGTAATTCAAGATCCATACTAGCTACTATTGTCAGAATAAGACGAATAGAGATAAATCTAACCACAGGAGAAAAAGTTTCTTCAAAGTCAACTCCTACCTGTTGATTATATCCTTTCGCCACAAGGCGAGCCTTACACCTCTTTATTGAGCCATCAGCCTTACGCTTTATTTTGAGAACCCACTTGTTCCCAATGGCTTTGCATCCTTTTGGAAAGTCAACCAATTCCCAAACTTAGTTTGATCTTAATGACTCCATTTCCTCTTCCATTGCATGTATCCATTCTTCCTTATCAGGGCATTTTAGAGCATCGTTCATATTCTTCGGCTCATCTTCATCTTGTGGGGCGATCATGAAAGCTTCTCCTTCAATGTCAAAACATCGACGGGGAATCCTATTACAACTTGACTGTCGTATGGAATGCTGTACTCCTGATGATTCACCACGTTCCATTGCGCTTCCACTCAAATGAGATAATGGTGGTGTCGTCTCTTTAAGTGGTTGCAATTAAGACTGGGTTGCATTTAACTCTCCATTTGTCACAATGCTCCCACTAACTTCACTATCACAATCCACAGATTCGTATAGTGAGTAATCACCACCTACTTCACCTTTTTTAGGAAATTCATTCTCTAAGAATATGACATCCCGTGATTCAAATTCAATTATACTTCCGCTTTCTTGCTCACCTATGAATACATATTCTTTTGAGTGCTCTGAGTATCTTATAAAAATACTCTTTTTGCCTCTTGAGCCTAATTTTCCATACTTGTGAGAAGACTCACGAGTATAGGCAGACAACTCCAAGGTTTTAGAAAGCTTAAATCAGGCTTTCTGCTTGTCCATAATTCATATGGAGTAGAAGCAACTGATTTAGAAGGCACACGGTTAAGTATGTAAGCAGTAGTCAACAAAGTATCACCTCAAAAGGTGATGGGCAAGTTAGCTTGTGCCATCATTGATTTAACCATTTCTATTAAGATTCTGTTTCTTCTTTCCGCAACACCATTTTGTTGAGGAGTATATGGAATAGTCAGTTATCTTTCTATTCCCTTTTCATCACATAAACTTCTAAACTGATCAGACATATATTCTCGACCTCGATTGGATCTTAATGCTTTTATTTTCTTGTCTAATTGATTTTCCACTAAGCTCATAAATCTTTTAAAGCAATTTAAAACTTCGGACTTATGAGAAATCAAATCGACATATCCTAATCGAGTATAATCATCAATGAATATGATGAAATAAATAGACCCGTGCCTTTCTTTTACATTCATTAGACAACAGATGTCAGTATGGATTAACTGCAAAAGAAATTCAGTTCTTGTTCATTTTCCAAATGATTTCGGCGTTGTTTTTCCTTCTAGGCAATGCTCATATATGGGCAAATCAACCTTTTTAATATTTCCCAATAAGCCATCTTTAGCCAATCGATTCATTCTTTGTTGGCCAATATGACCAAGTCTAGCATGCCACACGTTCACATCATTCTCATAAGAATTAAATGATGTAAATAAGGAATAACTAATATTAACTTCACAATAGTCAACATCTAATACAATGAAACCATCTAAAAAATATCCAGAACCATAATTACTTGTACCTAAATACAAGTCTACACTATTGTTATGGAAGTTTACATTAAAACCAAGTCTAACTAAAATCAACACCGAAACTAAGTTTTGACGAATCTCTGGAGCAAATAGCACATCATGTAGGAACAATGTGCGTCTACCGCGCATAAGTAGTTGACAGGTGCCAATGCCTCTGACCTCCACTCTTGAATTTTCCCCACATATATCCATTTCGTTCCTTATGGAACTCGTCGGAACTCCACGAAAGCTTCTCTATCCTTCGCTACATGGGCTGTGGCTCCCGAGTCTACAGTCCACAAAGGATTAAATTCGGTTAGAAACGCTAAACTAGATACATAAGTAGCATTTTCATGAATGCTAAGGGTTTTTACCTTCTTTGGCTCGCCATAGTCGCGAGCAAAGTGATCCTTCTTGCCACAGTTGAAACATTTTACTCTCGAAATATTCTTCTTGAAAGGACGCTTTCTTTTCTCCCGTTGATTAAGCCTTGACTTCTTCCTTGAAGGACTTGGCCCCTTACCTTTCCACTTCTTTGACCCAGTAGGCTGCTTCCTCTTGGAGCCCAAAACTCTATGCGAGCTAGAACTAGCAAAGTAAATATCAGTTTCTAGCTTAGCCGCTATGAGGCAATCCTCTTCCGGCTCAAGATGCCGCATAGCATCCTCGAAGGTCTTAATACCCTCATTATGGATCAAATGGATCTTCATGTGCTCCCAGCTTTGAGGCAAAGAGCGGATTATTGCCTGCACCTGCTGTTCATCAGTGAGTATGTGCCCGGCATCCTTTAGCTCACTAATCATATTCGACATCTGCCTCAAATGTTATTTCATGGTCTTTCCATGAGACATCTTATATGAGTCGAAACGGATAGTGAGTTGCCTCAGTTTGATCACATAAGTTCGACCAAATCTTGATACTAGTACAGCCCACATATCTTTGGCACTTTGGAAACATCCAAACTCTCGCATAATGTCATTGTCCATGCTGCTTAGCAACGTAATGCAAGCAAGAGAGTTCTTTCTTTTTCAAACAGCAAAGGCATCTTTGTCCCTCTTGTGTTGGGCAGTTGTCCTATCATCAGGTTCTTCCATAATCTGGTTAAAGCTTCGAGTGCCTCTTACTCTTCCGGCATATATTGAATCTTGAGACTCCAAATCTCATAATTGTCGCCATTCAATTTTTCTCCCTTATTAAGTTCAGCCACTGTGTTCTTAGTTGCTGAACCCATCATATCTGAACATTTCAGACACATACACACGAATTATTAAAGCCTATCTAAATGCTTCATCAGTATCATGATTACATAAACTAATCATATTAATGAATAGTTTCACAAAAGATCTTAGAGTCGAAAGCTCACTATATTCCCAATCATCGTCTAAAAATCCTAATTTGAAATTACCATTAACATAATCATTTATGTAAAGAAATTGGTTCTTCAAAAGTTATACAAACTTTGAAGAACTTCCCACATATAACATAACATATAATATGGCAATATAAAATGAGAAATCACAAAAAAATTCATAACCATATATATATCATAACACATTCGCAAATGTTTAAGAATATGTAATATCAACTTGAAACATGTACAGAATTGATTCCAAATCCTAAAAGAACAACATCAAGTGTACCAATCCAACAGATAGACAGGAAAGGACTCATAAAATTCTTTAGAAAGTTTTATTTTCTTTGGAACATAAACAGAGGCTCCCGGAAAACCCCTAGATCCGGGTCATGGTTTGCGCCGAGACCCATTCAATGCAAGGGTTGATATTCTTCTTGCCTCGACCCTTATGTATTATTGTAGAAAATTCTCTATAAGCATCTTATAGCTTGGACCCTTTAAGGTTTCTCTAATCTTATCAAGCATTTTTCCCAACTCCTCAGGAATAGTGCATTTTAGGGCTCCGACCATTACATATTCCGGCATTACAAAACCGTTCCAAATGATATCTTGTATCATTTTGTTGATCTTGATGATGTGTGTCATCATATCATCTCTAGCGTCTCATCGATAAAGAGCTAGCTTGACTCTTAGGTTCTTAAACTTCTTCTTTTGAGCTGCCGTTCTTGGGATTATCGGAGTGTGTCTCAAATGTACCATTATTCTTGCAACGAATGCAGAACGAAGGATTACTTATAATCCATGATACATTAAGATAAAGAATGCTTATTCATATATATATATGATCTAGCACTTGCATTTAAAAAAAAATATAGAGAAATACTAGAGAAAATGCCAAAGAATATATCCCTAAGTACGTGTACATAGGGTTTATCGTGCATTTTCTTATTCATAAGCATAGCAAAAATACAATATGAATACACCATAACGTAGAGCATTCCGATACGAGCATGTCGATACCAAGAACGCCCAAATCGGAGTTCAAATGAGCTCGAACAGGCCAAAAGAAATAACGGGATCATTCTGCCCGGTTTAAACCGGTCCAGTTCGACCGGTTTGACCGGTTCGACCGTTGATCGGTCAACGGTCAACGATCAACGGATCGGGTCAACGGTCAACCGGGTCGAGTCAAAAGTCAACCAGGTCAGGTCAACAGTCAACTAGGTCGGGTCTCGGGTCAACCGGGTCAGATCAAGGTCGGCTCCCGATGACGTCACGCTGACATCATCGTCGGCGGTTAGTGGTGACCGACGCGTCGTTTCACACGGCCAAGCGTGGGCCTCACGCGCCGTCGCGTCCAAGGCCCTTGGCGGCGCGTGAGGGCACGTGCGGCATCCTCCGACGATGCGCCGTCCATTTTGCGCGTCTCGATGAGTACTTTCTGTTTATGCAATAAAATTCAAGTTTTGACAAAAGACAAAAATCGGAACATGCATGAACAGTTTGGCAATGCGAAGAAAACGAACAAAAACAAGGCCAAAACGAAAAAACAAGCAGTATACATTTTAGACGATATATATGCATGATCGGGAAATAAGTAAACGGGCTCTGATACCAATGTTTGGAAAACTCAATCCCCGATCATCACGTTCAAAATATATTCGGAACGAATTCAATCAATGCATAAAACATGCCTGAGGACCATCAACTTGTATCACCGATCGTACAGGTATATCACACAACGAACATATCCGGTATTGTCACAGATTAAGTGCCGCTTTGCACTTGAGAGTTCTTCGATTGTCTTTCGTACTCGTGTGCGTTCCGAAGGAAAACAGAGAAGACGTCGTATTCGAAGGAGTATGTTTGCATATGGAAAATCACGTCTGTTTTTCAAGGGGTGCCTTTTATTATAGATAGGTAAATAACTACCTCATGGGCTCTTATGGCTCACGGGCCGGGTTTGACCCATCTTGGGCGGTCCACCCATTATGTCTTTCAGATACAAATGCAAAGACTATTTTGGCAATAAGCTAAGAGCAATATTACAATGGAGTATAACGAACACTTTCAGGTATTGAAGAAATCAGTCCTATAGCATATCATGACTTGGTTCAAACAGAGTCAAAGCACTAGTCTAGGGTTTTCTTCACCACTCATGTGAAATGTGACATTGCGATAACAACTTATGCGAGAAATTCAATTGAAGAATCATACATGCTAGGTGTAAGTCCATTTACCATATATGGAGAAAATGCAGATAATGATAATGACAATGATGCATACACAGATAAAGATGCATGTGCAAGGTAGAGAAGAGATTGTGGTCCAAGAATAGTAAAAAAGTTTGAAGAAAATAGAGTTGGTGCGATGTACTACCAAATGTTTGGAATGGTGATATTGGATATGGAGTGATTGATAAGGGTGAGAAGTATGTGGTGGATATATTCAAGAGAGACTGCTCTTGTAAAAGATGGCAACTTGCTGGCATCCTTTGTCCTCATGCCATTTTTTATATAAATCATAGGCAAGAGGATGCATATGACTATGCTGATGAGTGTTATAAGAAGGCTAAGTTCTTAGCTGCTAGGAGAACATGATGATGCCAGCCCAAGCAGAGAAATTTTGGAAACAGACTAATAAGGAGCCACCTGAACCACTTCTAGCCAAGGTGAAGGCTAGTAAATGCACATAGAAAAGATTAAGGGAGGAAGGTGAGGTGGCAGGTGGAACTACGATGTCGAGGATATAACAAAGATGACACATCGAACTTGCTCGAAGACAGGACACAACAGTTTGACATGTTCAATTAAAAAGATTGGGTATATATTATCGCAAACACGATTTTCAAAATAAAAAAATTTCAATTAATACTTCCATTTCCATTGTGTCATGCTTGCTTCATTAATAAGATTTTAAACAAATATACTCTTTGTAGGTTTAGAGACGTATAGACAAAGGTGCAAGTAGCAATAGTGGTGGCTCTATCGGTATGAATCCTACAAGCAAAAGTGTAAGTGTCCGAAGTTATTCAAAGAGCAGAATGAGAGGATATGGGGTAGGTTTAGTATTGACACATTATGGTTGTTTTTATGTGTGTGTGTGATGATGGGTTCAGTGAAATGGTGATAATTCATTTATTCTTTTCATGAATGATGGGATTAGTGAAGTAGTATGGATGTATATTTTTTATCTATCTTAGATGGCCTGTTTGTGTAATAGTTGGATTTAGTGAAGTACTATGCTTGTGAACCCTTTCTTATTATAATGAAATGGATTTGTGAATTTGTCATTTGCTCGTTTACTATATTGCAACTATTTGTTCATGAAGTTGTGAGATTGTATTGCCTTTGTTTTTTTTTTTTTGTCATATTGTCCTTCATTGGTCATAATAGCAAGTCATAACAGCAGGAATAATATATCTCCGGTGTTGAGGTTGAAAAACATATTGCATATGAGGCAAGAGATTGCAAACAACTCACTTCATTGATATTCATACTTTAACATGTGGACAAATACAAATCATATTAAAAATATGTACTAAAACAACCTATATAACGCAATTGGTATAACATACCCTACAACAAGGTCATTGCATCATTCATCTTCAAAATTCCAAATAATATGTTTCCTAGAATTACTATAAACACCAACAACACAACCAACATTATCTTCAATGTCGAATTTTGTTTCTTAAAATTGAAAAGTTTAGAACTGAATTGGCATCTGTACAACAAACCGTGCCAATTCTAAATTTTAATTTCGTACATTGTATACACCAACATCTATATTGTGAGTTTGGGTGAAAGCGTCAGACGAATCTGGGCGAAGGCATTGGGCAAGCGTCGAGCGAGTGTTCGGTGAATTTGGGCAGAGGTATCGGCCGAGCGTCAGACGAAGGTGTTGGGGGAGTGTCGACTCATATTTGGAATATTTTGAGATCAATTTGAGGAAGATCTCAAATTAGGGTTCCCGAGATCAACTTGGTATTTAGGGAAAGAAACCTAGACATTTTGGTTCCTAAGATCTCAAACACGATGCTATTTTGGGACTTCTTCAAGTCTTTTTTTAAAAAAAGGAAACGACATCGTTTTGGGAGAGAGAAACAACGTTTTTTGGCTTTTCGGCGTACATCGGAGCTAAGTGAGTATCCACATCAGACTTTTCTGATTAAAAATGGCTGAATGAACTGAATTGGCACAAACATAAAATATTTATGACTAAATTGGGCCAATTGAATGATTGAGGACCAAATTAGTATAATTGCAATATGTTTAGGATTTTTTTAATACTTTTCCCGACATTGGCATATATAGTAAGATCAAAAGAAAAATGGAGACACAAGATCAGGCTATCTTCACCCATGCAATATTCGTTGTCGTTGTCATCTTTCCATCATTATCTGTCTATCCTCGTAGATTTGGCTTCAAACCTCAAGTCCTAGTTCAAATTCATGAACATTGTAACATGCGTCCTCTAATCTCAAAAGGGGGCAAAAAAAAAAAAGGAAAATGAAATCCCTAATAAATTCTCCATTTGAAACCTCCACCTGTAATTTGAAAGTCCACCTTAGATAGATTAAACATCGAGCCCATGAAGTACTCCGCTATCTCATGGGCTAGATTATACATAAGGTAAACCTAGATGACTAGCCTAAATATAGAATTATTTGAATTATATGTCTTCGGGAATCACTCCGTGTTGTATGCGTAATCCAGACACTCAAGTTTGTTCCTTAATAGCTAAGGGTGCGCATGATAACCATTCTGGTCCGGAATGAGTTCCTGAACCAGAAATAGATTTTTCTATTTCTGGTTCCTGGACGAGTTTCGGGGAAAAAAAACCCGTTTGATAACGACAAAAAATTTCTGTTTCTAGAACAGAAACCCGTTTGATAACAGCACGAAATTTCTGGTTCCTGAAACAAAAACCCGTTTGATAAACAACATAAAATTCTATTTCCAGGAACAGAAATCCATTTTTTTAGAAATGAAATAAAAATAATAAAAAAATCTGAAAAATTCATAAAAATCTTTAAAAAAATTTCGAAAATCTCAAAAATTTGAAAAATTCTAGAAAAAATCATCAAAATGTTGAGAAAATAAAAAAAAATTCAGATTTCGGGAAAATAGGAAATTTGTTGAAATTTCGGGCTCAAATATTCACAAGCAACTGAGATGGAAAGCGAATTTAAGAGACGGACGAACCTTGTGCACACCTCGCATACTAGTCTCCTTGTGCAAAAGTTTTAAAACCTAACAGATAAATGATTGAGCACATTGATCCTTATAATCCGTAAATTGCCCAACAACAAAATGCTGCAGTTTTGCTAAATATCAAGAAGAAGACGATCTTTGCCATATTCTGTTCATATGAAGTAGTGATGAGCAGCTTTATAATGCAGTACACTAAATATTGTAATATCAGCTGCTATTTGGATTGTATAAATATAGGAATTCACCATCATGACTTTGATATAAACTGAATCGTGCCTTTTACATTACTACTGCTCACAAAAATTGCAGCTTCTGCAAGTTTCTATAAACTACAGAGGTTAACAACTATGAATTCCTGGGCGAAGATTTTCTTGTCATCAATTGAAAACTAAAACAGAAATGGACTTCCCGAAAAACCCGAAGAAATCACTCCTGGTACTGATTCCTGCAGTAATCGCAGATGGCGAAGATGATTCGGCTGCCAAATACAGCCTCACTTAACTTGCAAGTAGGGAGCTCTGTCCCTTTTGCAATCTTCAAATAGGTCAGATGCTCCAGCAGAGGAGGCCAAGCCCTCTTGCTACCATTACGCCAATCTGGCTGAAGATATAACTCTTCATCCAAATCCCAATTTAAGGCCCACAACCCAGCATCAATGGTTGGCGAAGCCTGTGACATAGATGAAAATTGACCTAGAGTCAGTATCACACAGCACTACCCAACTTCTGTCCCTGGTTTGCCACAGGCAACAATTGAGCTGGTTCAAAGACAAAAGCAAAACATAATCAGATCGCCAACATGCTAATCAATGGACTCACATTAAAGTAGCTAGATGCCAAGGTATTCGAAATTTAATTGGAAGATCAAGACTTTACTAATATAACTATACCAAAAACCTTGATAGACTCTTACTACTAAGGCTAATACTAACCACGTGCAGGTTATTTACAGCCATCCAAGGATAGAAGTTACCTCAGTCAATACTATGCTTTGGCAAATCGAGCAATCTTGGAAAGTACAGTTCTTAGAGTTCTCATACCAGCTCCAGATTTTGAGCTCACCATCATCTGAAGTGAAACCAAGGAGAGATAATCACTTCTCAGTCAAAAAGACATCACTGACAAATTATATTCCCAATCACATGGTATTTCATACCACAGGTTGAATGGACTTGTTTGAGCTCAGACTCTGCGTAATTTAGAAGCATTAAAAGACATTAGGTTTTACAGGATATATCTGGGGTAAAGTAAAAGCTGATGAAAATTAGTACATCAATAACCTCTTCAATTTGCATCGCACGGCGTGCCACATCAATTGGAAACACCAGATCTGTCTTGGTTAGAACAATCTGATATTTAGTTTGAGATCTACAAACAAACAAGAATTGTCCATCAATTCTTAGCATATGTATCCCAAGTAGATGTCTCGACTTTAAGGGCATGTTCTTGGTTACTAGCTACTAGTTTTGCAAATAATGCACCATCATAAATGATTTACCTACGGTGGTGGCACTGCACATTCTTTGAATTGAACAACTACTTGCAAAAAGATGCATTTAAGCAATGATGCCGAAGGAAAAGAGATCCCCCCCAGCTAAGAGAAAGGGAAGATATCATCCAATAAATTCAGAAAAAAAGGATCATCCGATCTAACATTATGCCAGACAGCTTCTAATCAGACAAATCCTGCCAAAACGCAAACAACCAACAAATGCCGATTGACCAGGCCAAGAATTTGCCAAACGATCCAAACTTTCCAGGGTTAGCTCAAACCACCCATCAACTATTTAAGAAAAATCACCAACAACCGAGTCACCGACAAGACCGGCAGAGTTGATCATCCAATAAGAATAATCACTGGAATTTGGAGTCCTATCCAACTTATGTAATTTTGATGCGAACGCCCAACAGATCATGTTACACTCTCAAATCCCAGGACAGCAATTCAATCAATTGACAAAACAGGGGACGCATACAAAGCAATCACGACAGCATCAGCCCCCGAATCAAACACTAAAAACAACCAAATTTTTCCCAAACTGACCGAGGGAAAGCAACGAACGCCAAACTCCCACGAATGGTCATGCGCAAAAGGCAAAGTCACAGGGATGGAAAACTGAAGTTAAATTTACTACAATATTATTGCATTTTTTGCTAGCTATCATCCAAAAGGGGAATGATGCTTATGAAGTCTGTTAGCAATTCTTGTTCCCCATCCAGTTGGGGAAACCTACGTTAATGTTGAACGAGGTTTAAAAAAATTGCACAGAAATCATTCTATAGAAATCTTCCTCCATTCACAGAATTCATAATATTCGGACAACTCCCAAGCAGTGGAAGACTTCGGAGATGCACATCAATTTTTAAAAAACACAAATCATCAGAGTTAAATCAACAAGATTCGCAAATTTCAGAACAGTTGAAGAACTCCCAGTCGAAGATTTCAAAGAAGAAATTGCATACCTGAGTTGAACCTCGAAGAATTTTGACACGAACACTTCGAAGAAGTGGAAATCGAACCCGACTGCAAAATTACCCAGATCAAATTAGTGAAAAAATCGGGCGAAACACTGGCTTTCAAAAATAGAAACCCATTTACTTCACCAATTTGGAGTTCGCTACCAATTATGGAGCAACTGTTCAGTGGTCAGAATGTTCCCACGGCGAGCTCGACCGCCGCCCACGGCGAGGCCGCTCGGCCTCGGCCAGATCTGGGCGACGGCGAGCTCGACCGCCGCCCATGGCGAGGCCGCTCGGCCTCGCCCAGATCTGGGCGACGGCAAGCTCGACCGCCGGCCCTGGGCGAGGCCGCTCAGTCTGGGGGAGGCCAAGCGGCCTCCCCCAGGGCCGGCGGTCGAGCTCGCGGTCGCCCAGATCTGGGCGACGGCGAGCTCGACCGTCGCCCACGGCGAGGCCGAAGCTGACCCCCTCGATCACGGCGACTTCCAAATCCAGAAAAGAGAGAGATGAGAGGAGATTTGCGCACGATCGGAACTTACGTGGAGCAGGAGCGAGCGGCCCTGGCTTCCTCTCGGTCGGAGCAAGCGAACGAGTGGCTTGGCTTCCTCTCTCGACGGCAACTGAAGAGAGTAGAGAGAGAGTCGGGCAGAAGAGAGAGCTCGAAGGAGACGAGAGAGAGATGTGTTGAAGAAAATCGATTTCTTCGGGAATGAGTTCTCACTTTTGGTCCAGAAACGAAAAACCTAGTTTTTTCTGTTTCTCATTTTTGGTCCAAAACGAGTTCCGGGACAAAAACTTGTCCCGGAAATGGAAAAATTAAATTGCGTTAACAAACGGGTTTTTGGGCCAAAATTGATTTCGGGAGCAAAAAACCAGTTCTGGACAGAACCAGAATGGTTATCATGCGGTACCTAAGCCAATCCCATAAGGTTGTAATTCATGTTCTGCACATATCCCAACAATGTGATGCATAAGTGATGACGCTGTTTTGATCCTTCCTATGATCGTCGAGTTAGAACCTTTCACCTGTTGCTTAGGTGCAATGGTGGGTGCGCAGTTACATTCCCAAAGGCACTGTGACTCGTCACAATCCACGCGCAACAAGTACATGCAGATCATAGAAATAAAAGGTTTTACACTGGGAATGCATGCTGTGGACATACAAGTGACTAACCACATCAATTTCAATGACCGAAAAGCACGGTCAATTATAATAGACATTTCGAAAGAACATGGGAAATGGAGGCTTGTCCATATTCAGATTGAACCCGTCGATAGTCAATTTGCCTTTTATATGGTCTTTATTTGCTACAACTAGAGTAGTCCTATCAACGAAAAGTAAAGTTGAAGGACCCTCTAAGTGGCATTAAAGAGCAGCCACCCAATCATAATGCATCAGACAACTCAGCAAATGTGCAATGTCAGCTGACACAGCCCAATCCTAGTTTGTCAACCCATGGCAATGATTCGTCCTTATTCCGACAATTGATAGGGAAATATATATATAAAAAAAAAAACAACCCTATCGATGATGTAAATGCAGGAGCAGACGATCATGGAACTAGACGAACATGGAAGCGATGCAATCGACTTAACAAGATCAAGCAAAAGATCCACAATGGCATGCGAAATCAAATCGTGTTTGATACGCTTAATCTTCTGTACACGCATGTTTGGTGCATTAGCTGTTAACTCCATCCTAACTTAAGTGATATTGATGAACATGTTGATCTATTCGGAGGAGGAGTTCATTGTCATCTTCGTTTCCTTGGTTTGACCATTCTCTATAAGTATATATATACACAATTATATATAATAGAGAGAGATTTTGATTCTCCAAAGATCGTTACAGCTGTGACTTTTTATTGAAGACATATATAAATAAAGATACAAATGATGGTGATCATAGTTCTATCATGTATTTTAAGATCTAATCCTTTGTTTCAGTTAAAATCTCTTTTTAGTTAATTAATCACCGGGAAGTCAACCGCTAATCATAATAGGAATGACTTGCTTATAAAAGAATTGAAATAATAGCTCAAATGCAAAACTAGAATGACACCTCACTGTGACCTCTAACATAGAGATAAGGGCACAGCTAGTCCCTGTAATTTGTCAACTTGTTAAATTTTGTCCCTGTGCCGTTTTTCTGCCAATGTGGTCAATAAGCCATATGTTTTTTTCTTTTTCCAAATTCGGTCATTTTATTGAAAAAATCAAAGAGAAATGGTGACGTGGCAATGCTGTCATTAAATTGTGATGCGACGAAGATGTGGCATCCTATGTGGCTTATGATGTGGTGCTCGGTTAGCAGTCCACTTAGCATTTTCGACTGCAAATTTAACAGAAGGACTAATCGAGCAGGAAACATAGAGTTCAGGGGACCATTTGGCCAAAAAAAAAAAAATAGGCATGAAATTGTACCGATTGAAAATGTACCGAATCTAGCAGTGCCACTACCACTATCCCCTAAATATACGACAGCATTTGAAGGGAAGAATGCAAAAACCAGTTTCCTGATAATTTATAGAAATTAAAATCATATAATGCATAATATATTATTGCCACGTATCCCTGGCAACTTTTTTTTTTTAATCTGGATGCTGGGAGCCTAGAGCCTATCCAGATCAAATATTAAAAAACAAGGTTGTCCGCTGTATCATATCTCATAGGAGACTTCTCGATTATCAATGTGAAGAATGTGTATTAAATTCACATTGAGTCTCTTTTAATAAACCCATTTTTTTCCTTTTACTTTCAGATTTTCGAAAAGCTTGGCCACGTATCGCTTTAGAAATTGAATCTCATCAACTATATCCAAACTACTCCGGTAAAGACTTCAAACACAGGCAAAAAAAGGCTTGGAATCAACCAATTTATTGGATTTCTAGCATATTGTATGAGCACTTAGCATTAACCGAGCATCTACACTCGTGTCTCCTAATTATGGAAAAGAAGCAAGTTATGTGAAAATGGCTTTCAAGTCCTACAAAATATATCCTTTGTCAGAGTTTTTTCGCCCTATATATCAAGGGGCACATGAGCCTTTATGTATCAGTCTCTCTAAGCAATTCTTATTCCTGGTAATATTAAGAGTCATTGGAGAACATGCTCGCAGTTTTTCATTATTGGGTGTTATCAAATTAACGAAATTTGTCTAATATTCTTTCATGGCAATGTTCACCATAAATGGACGTTGACCCATGTAGTGAAAAATCTTTCACCAAAAAAGTTGATCTTTAGATTTTTACGAGAAGGGTTCACTGGTGATTTCAGATAGGATTTCAATTGGTGCAACAAAGAAGAACAGTGAATTTAAAGGTTAAAAACCATAAATGATGGAAACTGAAAAGACACTAACATTAATAAATTGACAAAAGCACATTGAGCATATGTGATCTTGATGATGGATCCATTTCTAATTATTACACGCCGCCTTTTATAGCCTACTCAGCAGAACTGCTTATAAGCGGATAATACTCTAAATGCGATTACAATTGTATCTTTGCGATTCTAGGCTACCTATCCATACGCCGATCCTATCCATAAGCGGGTACAACTCCTGAATTTCGCATTACTCTAAATACTAGAAGGAGTTGAATTCGATCCACCAAACGTGGCCTATTTGGTACAAATTTCAAACTTCCTAGCTCACTAGTAACGTGAGGCCGATGCTGTACATTGTTCTAAATAAATGACGATGAAGTCTTTGTCCAGACAAGGGTTTGAATTTTGACACAGAGAGGATAAGGCAAACCCTATTCAGAGTGAAGCCCATCACTGTTTGAAAAGACTAAGATCACATCTTCCACCTTTGGAATTCACAACGTTGTGGTAGAAACCTAACCGTATGAAAGTACGAAAAGTTTTCACACCCGAAGACATGTGAATTGCGATTGTGCCCACTAAAAATTACCCAAAAAAATAACAATAATAAATCCACTAAAATATGGACTTCCTTCACCAACCTCCACAAATTAGATGTGTCACATGTTGCATGAGTAGGGGTGAGCATCGATCCCAGATTGACCCTGGACCAACCCTGAACCAATCCAACCCGTCCAGTCCTGGTCCGGTTCTTAGGGGGAATAGGCCGATCCTTGGTCCTGGGACCTTTAGATCTTGCACTGTAGGGGTTGGTTCTCGATCCTAGGATTTTAGGATTGATCCAACTCGGACCAATCCTCTATATAT
Organism: Syzygium malaccense; assembly: GCA_031216405.1. NCBI lineage: Eukaryota > Viridiplantae > Streptophyta > Magnoliopsida > Myrtales > Myrtaceae > Syzygium > Syzygium malaccense. The sequence continues at coordinate 13,180,788 of CM062254.1, forward strand.
ATAATTATTATATAAATTATATTATATATTTTTGTCTACTCTAAACCCTACCCTAACGCCTCCGCCTTTGTTCATTCTTATGTGGTTCTGCTGTGTAAAATTATAAATTACAAAGTAGAAACCCACTTAACTCAGCCCTTATTTGACAAAAAAAAAAAATAGAAACCCTCTTCCTTACCTCTCTTTGTTTGCTCACCACTCACCTAGGAAACCCTCTTCCTCACCTCGCTCTATTCGCTTGCCGCTCGCGTCGCTCTCAGCTCTGTTCACTCGCCTCGCAGGTGTTAAATCATGTCCTCACTTTGCTCTGTTTATCATTCATTTGACTAGATAAACATGGTTTTGGTTGTTGCACGTCTGTGTTCTAAGTGATAAATGTGAGGGCTTTGGCAATTACTGGTTCCACTCTAGTATATAGGCGAACTTGATGAAGTCAGATAACATGTCAATCGAAGTGGAGAGATATTATGAGATGAGTCCAATGATGGAATCGCCAGGCCATGAATGTGAGGAAGACTTAAAAGAGTCGACCAAGGTACCTACTAGTGATCCTCCTCTTTGTAAGAAGAAAATAATAGATAAATCCATTGCGTGGGATAATTTTCCGAGAAACATAGATGAGAAGACAAAAAAACATGTATGGTAAAGTGCATTCAAGGTTTATGTTACATATTTTGAATTTCTTATGAATTAATTATATTTCACGTGTTTGTTTTTTATGATTTATTGCTTTTAGAAAATGGAAAATTTTGTTATTATCTTATATTAGATTTATGTTTGATATGTACCGGTATTCGTATTTTGGTTGCTCAATGTTGCATTGGTGATGTATATGAAATTTGAAAGAGTATGTTTGCGCTTTGAAGGAATACAAAAAATGAAACAAAAAAATAATTGGTTAATCCTAGGTTGACCCTGAACCAGACTGAACCCATAGGGCCGGTCCGGTCCTCGGTTTTAGGCTCAACAGGGTCGATCCCTGATCCCAAAAATGGGGACCAACACTGCGTAGGTTGGTCTAAGGGTTAAGTGTTGGACCGGCTTAACTCGGACCATGCTCATCTCGGGCTCTGCCCAATAAAATCTCTCCAAGTTGTACCTTCTCGTACACATAAAAGTCAAATACGAAGTGACAGTTCTCCAATGCAATCGTAATCTCTGAGGGTCAAAAGTAAAAAGGAATTAATTTCTGTTGAATGATTTATCTTTTGACCGCATGGTGGAAAAGTGGTCCTAATTTGGATACGTGAATTTAGTTGACTAAAAGAAAGAGGTGAAAACCTACTTTTGGTTGTACTAACGCTAGAACCCGCAATTTATATACTAAGCTATGTATGGCACACTCTAATTGGTCATTTAAACAACTGAATCATATGAAATGCTCAATTAAAGCCTATCGTATGCCATATCACTTAGTATCGACATTGTAAAATACTTAGAATTAAATTTTGATGAAAATCTATAGCCTTTTTAGTGTCACATTGACACAAGAATTATCGCCATAGTACTTCACCGCGAGAATTATGAATCTTTTGTTCCCAAGTTCCCATTTAATATTCCTAAAAGAGGAAATCATCAACCGTGCTATGTGTTTTAAATTTAGACCATGGAGTCAAGGACTCGCTAAATATATGTATACATATATACGTGTGTGTGTGTGTATATACCCATTCATATAATATTAGTATGGATTTGTCGGCGAAATTGTCCCAATCAATCTGAAACATATTGTACAGAAGTCAATTCAGTCATAAACTTTTAAATTTTGCCAACTTAATCTTAAACCTTTTGCATGAAATTCTAATATAGTCATTGCAACTAATTTTTGCCAGAAATTATTGACGTGGCGATGTACTACGTATGACGGCCAGCAATGACTGGATCACATATCAATAATTTCTGACGAAAATTGACTGAAATTACTATAGTGTAATTTTGTGCAAAAGTATAAGACTAAATTGAAAAAATTGAAAATTTTAAAATTGCATTAGCATCCGTACAATAAGTTGAGAACTAATTGGGTAATTTTCTTGGATTTTGTTAGCTAATGCCCCTAGGGATTTATTAGGTAACCAATTAAAGAAAATTTACAATTTTTCAATACACTAAAGTCTTGTATTATATGTGTAATTATTATATTAAAAAGTTGATTATTACTCTTGTAACATGCTTAACAAATGTTTTAAAGGAAGTTTTTTACAGGACCTTGTTTATACATATGTTGAGAAGAAAAATTTTCACATCAATTTCAAGCAAACCTGCCTATTTCATGTTTAGCCATCTTTGGATTGGGGTTAAAACAGGTTATCCACGTCCCGGGAGATTCAATTCAAGAATGCTTATTATTTTTGTGATTCACTAGTGTTTCTTGAAATTACCTAATGTTGTTTAAATTGTGTTGTCATTGCAATTTATGACCTAAATTACCTATATTTTTACATTTATTCATTGAATTTTATTGCTCATGTATTGTGACTTTCATTACACACGAAACACCCAAAATCATTCAAAATGTACACAATTATGCATAAATTCTTTCATAAATAAAAATTAAGATAATTTTTTATAAAAATTTTTTGAATGAAATTAGAGCACTTGGCTAATGTAGCCTTCACAGGAGAGTGGTTCACTCCTCCTAGATCACTCTAGAGATTTGTGGTACACCCCTCTTATTAAATCATTCTAGAGATTAGTCGTTCGATCTCCCCCCTTATATCATTCTAGAGATTAGTGATTCACGCTCCCTAAAACGATCTAGTATTCTACGGAAAATAGATGAGGTAAGTCTTCTTCTTCACCTCATATCGACCCACAAGTTTGAATTTCTTGAATTTTCTCAAGTTGAGGAAAGACGAGATATAGATATACTTCTAACAGGTAAAGTACGCAGACATTGTCCAAATATCCAAAAATCTCTCTTTGACGCTTATGTTTAAAGTTTTCATGTTGAAAACAAAGGTCATTCATATTAAGAACCAAAGGTACTTGCCCTTTATTATAACAAACAGAATAATTTAAACAATTAGTCTTTTATCACTATAGAAATATTTTATCTCCTCATTGTCCTTTCTTATTCAAGCAGAAGATCCACAATGTGTCATACAATCATAAAAAAATAAACAAACGAAAAAAATCAGATTCTTGTACATGCATGTTTGGCGCATTAACTATGAAGCAAATATTGGTGGCTATGTTGCCCCAGTCGGGCGAGGAGTTCATTGAAGACACATATAATCGTCTCCATTTCTGGATCACTTCCATTAATTGCGCTAATTGCACGTGGACATAACTTGGGAAACCTGTAACTTTGCACGAAGGCAAGCTGGCATGATAACAAAACCAAAGTTTCCCAAGAAATGTAGAATAGGCCACTGATTCAAAATGGCCTAACGATAATCTCTTGAGTCAAGCAAGGCGAATCAAAACCGAGATTCAGTGGTCCATGGCATGAGAGTGTTTCTACGCGATGGCGCGCAAAGTCATATCATTGCTGCACGCTTAATCTTCTGGGCATGCATGTTTGGCGCAATAACTATTTAAAGTCTCACCTAACATAAGCAACATTGATGACCCTGTTGTCCCAATCTAGCGAGGAGTTCATCGACATTTTCGGGTCCTTGATATAAGCATTCTATCAGTGTATATCAACTTCAATGCCATGGAGATTGTTACGTCAATGGCTTCCTATTGAAGATCATAATGTTATAAGTGTATTTTTAATTGCTGAAATATGACATGGATCTAATCCTTTGTTCAGTGCAAACCTCTTTTTAAGTTGATTAAACACGAGGAAGTTACCGTTTTAAAATTGTAAATGAAATGATGACGTGGCGAATACGTGGCATCCTATGCACATTGGAATTTTTAAAATAATATAAGTAGATTTATGATAAAGAAAAAAGAAAAAACAATTGGTGCCCCTTACAGGGCCTAACGGCCGCAGCCTGGAGGTGGCCAGGGTCATCATGACCCCGACAAAGGATGGGCCAGCAAGCATTGGTGCCACTCGCGGGGCTGAGCGGCCACAGTCTGAAGATGGCCAGGGTCACAACGACCCCCGACAAAGGCCGGCCGAGGTCGCACGTTGCTGGTGACAATAAATAGTTGAGGTCGTACGGCCCCGGCCACGGCAGATTCAGGGTAGCTCGAGTCCGAGGAGGTGAGAGATGGTGGCTCCAACTCTGTTGGATGCGGTGCCACCGTGCCACGGTTGGCCAAAGGCTGGCGGGCACTTGGTGGCCCTTCTTGGTGCTTGGACGGAGCCGCCACTTCCATCTCTCTCTTTCTCTCAGCATTCGAGATGGTCAGAGCTAACGTGGCACTGAGACAGCGGTCCGCATAGCATTTCCATTTGCAATTTTTAGCAGAAAGAACTAATGGAATACAAAAACACATAGTTTAGAGACTACTTCACGATAAAAGAAAAAGAAGAACAGAGATCAGATCGAATAAAGTTGAAAATCCGGGGTTTCATCCGCTCCTGAAAAGATGACAACAATTGGTTTGCAGTCCGGACCGAAGGGTCTTTGTCCAATCTGGCAGATTTGCAGAGATAATTGCGGATATCTTCCATTGGAGTACGGAACAACACGATGAATGGATATGTTTTGGCCACGCCCCCCTCACAATTTCATTGTTTTTCTCTTGGTCACTTATGAGTGGTCAGTCTGGATACTGGAAAGCCTGGAACCTTTATTCATACCCAATATGAGAAAACAAGATTGGCCACTCTGTCACATCTCATTAAAGACTTCTTAACCACCAATGCGAAGAACGCATTAAATTCACATTGATTCTCATGTAATGAACCCATTTGTATTTTTATTTTATATTTTGCCCTTTTTCTTCTTGGGGGTTCGGATTATCAAAATGCGTTAAGACAAATATAGCCTGTTTAAAGGATTAAGGAATAAGAGCAGTTGATTAGGGTCTAGGATTTTCAGCTTGGAGATTGAAATGTTATTTATTCAAATGCCATCAATAACATGTAAATCGCTCCAGCTAGGACCATATCAAGAAAAAAGCCAGAGCTCAATCGGTTTATTGAATTTCAAAGATATTTCATGAGCATTTAAAAGTTAGAGTCCCCACGTACATGCCCTCTAATTATAAGAAACAAAAGAAAAAAGCAAGTTATGTGTAAATGGCTTCTAAGACCGGCAATATACGCTTTCGAAAATGAGATTTTACGTATCACTCGTTCTAAACATTTCTTACCCTTGGCACTGTTGAATTAAGCGTTATTGGACAGTATGGTCACAACTTTTCAATTATTGGGGTGTTATCAAATTAGCAAAGTTGTATGGATTCTTTCATGGCAATTAATATGGTTCAACTAAAAATGAGTTGGCATTGAATGACGGATCACCAACTTAATTAATTATTTCTACTAACTTAACAAACCGTAAGTACATAATCAACATCACTCCCTCGTAATCACAGTCTCTCGTATAGTAACTCGGCGAGCAGTGCACGATATGGACATAAACCCTAATTCCTGACTAGTCTTTCAAACTTCCCAGCTCCCTAGAAAAATCTAACAAAAGTCCAATGGCATGATTTGCCATATCAATAAATGGAGATGAAGACTTTGCCAAGAAGGGTTTTGAATTTTGACATCGGAAAAGATAAGACAAACCCTATTCGGAGTGAAGTCCCCAACTGTCTGAAAAGGCAAGATCATATCGCCCCAACTTCGGAATTCATGACGTTTTGTCAGAAATCAAACCGTACGAAAGTAATGGAAATGTTCACACCTAAATGCCCATTAATAAATTACCAAAGAAAGATCAAATAATATATGTCCATTCCTTCACCAACCTCCACATATCTCCAAACTATATCTACGTGTTCAATTACTATAATTATTAGATATATTAAAAATATTTTTATTTGTTTTTGTGTGAATGCAGCTAAATAAGTTTTATAATCAGTGGTCGTTGCGTTCATGATTGTCGCTTTGAGGCAAGAAAATGCTGGGACATTGTCCAATCAGTCCTAATTTATTGTACGAATGTAGATTCATTTTTAAACTTTTAAATTTTGCTAATTTAGTTCTAAAATTTTGTGAGAAATTCCCATGTATTCATTCCAGCCAATTTTTATTGAAAATTGCTGACGTGGCAGTGTATCATGTAAGACGGTGAGTAATGACGTCATCGTCGCGTTAACAATTTCCGGCGAATATTGATAGGAAGGATTACATTGAAATTTTGCACAAAAGTTTATGACTAAATTATCAAAATTAAAAAATTTAGGATTGAATTGACATCCGTACAATAAGTTTATGATTGATTTGAAGTCTTTCCAATTCTCAAGCGGTGTCATTTAATGGTGAGTGTGTAAGTCATAATAGAATTCGTTAGCTTCATGTAATAGGTGCGTCAAGTATGGAAAAAGATGCCTACCGATGGAAATTTCTACAAGTTGTACCTTCTTGCACACACGTAAAAGTCAAATGTATGGCCTATACATGTATGCTACGAAATGGGTAGGGGTGAGCAACGGTCCAGGGTTGACCCTGTACCAACCTTGTACCAGCCCAACCCAGCCGGTCTTTGGTCCTAGGACCCCTGGACCCTGTACTGTGGGGGTTGGTTCTCAGTCTTGGGAGTTTAGGGTTGATCCAACCCGAACCAACCCTGTATATATAAAAATATAAAAATAAAAATATATTTATTTGTTTTCCAAAGAGCCTAATGCCCCTCCCTCATTTTCTTCTAGCAATGAAAATAGAAACCCTATTGACTATTGAGCGTCGCCTCTCTTCCCTTACCTCTCTGTGGTTGTTCGCTAGATCTACCTCTCTTTGCTCGCCTTATGAACCGGCTTGCCTCTCTTGGCTTGCCTCAGTGCCTGAAACAGCAAACGCAGGTGACCTCACTTGGCTCTCCTTGGTGCCTCACGAACAACAAACGCAGCTCATTGCCTCTCGACGCCTCATGGACGAATAAGATATAAAGTTGCTTGTATTGCTTTTAGGTATTCAAAAGTTGAAGCAATCTTTTGAGAATAAACAACATATGAAGTTGTATAATTCATGGTTTACGTTATGTATTTTGACCATTTTATTTTTTAATTTTATTGCACGTGTTTGTTTACCATCAAGTGGAGATTTTTGTTGTTGTCTTATCTTAGATTTTTATTTGATTTATACCGGGGTCCATAGTTTGGTTACTCAATATTACATTGTCGATGGATATATATTTTCAAAGTGTACCGTTTTTCCTTTTAAGAAACAAAAAAAATGAAACATAAAAAAAATCGGTTGGTCCTGCATTGACCTTGGAATCGGACCAGACCCATAGGGTCGGTCCAGTCCTCGGTCCTAAGCTCAATAGGGTTAGTCCTCAGTCCCAAAAATTGGGGACCAACATTGTGCGGGTTGGTCTTAGGGTTAGGTATTGGATCGGTCCAACCCGGGCCATGCTCACTCTTAGAAGTGGGAGTCCTCAAATTCAAACCCTAATCTCTAAGAGTAAAAGAAAAAAAATTAATCTCTCTCGAATGCTTTATCTTTCGACTCTATCAAGGAAACTTGGTCCTAATTCGGGCACGAGAATTCGGTTGACCAAAAGAAAGAGGATAAAAACCTAAATTCTAGCTATACCAAAAGTAGTAGTCAGAATTCGTATACTAAGCCACGCGTGGTGCATTCTAATTGGTCATTTAAACAATTGGGTTATATGAAATACATTATAGAGCCTACCATAAGCCATAATACCTAGCATTAGACCTGTCGAACAGGGCGGGTCAAGTTGGATTGAAAATGATCCGACCCAACCTATATTATTAAAACACTTCTATATTTAACCAAATCTAAGAAAACTGAGGTGAGAGTGCGGAGTGAGTAATAATGAGAGAAAATGAAAAGAAAGTCATAGAGGTGGATTGGGTCTGGATAAGTTATAAATCCAATCATGACCCATTCAACATCCATATTATGTTTAAACTCATTTATGATATAGTTACTGAATATAATTAACTCATATAATTAACAAAAAGCAGAAGACATAGGCTTGCACGAAGCCAAGCTACAGCCACTGACAGATTGATGGATTGACAGACTTGGGCTACCTTTACCCTGGAGATCCACTCTCCTCTGACTTATAGCTGGCTTTCGCGGAAAATCGGCTATATCCAATCTTGGTTGACCTTTCATCCTTAGCCACGAGTCATCCCCATATTTTACCACGTTCGGGGGTTCGGTCCTCTAAGGTACGTTCATCATATACGGGTTAAGAAATGGGTATATGACCAATTTTGATAGATTTACCTAGCATCTAATTTTCTAAAACTAGTTAGAATTATTGAAAAGAGAGTTTGAGTGTGAATGCACCCACACGAAATGATGGAGCGACAGCGTGTATAGCCGAATTGGGAATGTGTACACCTACCTTTCCACGCAATGCCACAAATTCTTGGCATGACCCACTTCCTTGCGAACTCTTCTTAGCTTCCACACCACCCCACACCCCCTCTTCCCCCCACCGCCCCCCCCCCCCCCCCAAAAAAAAAAAAGAACAACGAATGAGTCCAAACCTTCCTATCTCTCTGGCCGACCCCTTTCATTTGCCTATAAATTGAAATCCCCATTTGATCTCATTATTCACCACTCTCTCTCTCTCTCTCTCTCTCTCTCTCAGAGGCATACGCAGAAAACGCACAGAAGCCAAAGTTCTTGTGCATCGGCAGGGAGAGTTACAGCACCTGTGGGAACAGAAACGAACATGGATAGGGATGGCGAAGCGAACAAGGCCGTGAAGGGTTACGGCGAGAACAGGAGGACGAGTACCTGCGGTCTGGTGCTGAGGCTTCTGGCCATGGCGCTGACTCTTGCCGCTGCTGTCGTCCTTGGGGTCGACAAGCAGACCAAGACCGTGCTGGTCCAGGTCAGCCCCGGCTTGCCGCCTCTGCACGTCCCCGTCACCGCCAAGTGGCGATACCTGTCCGCCTTTGTGTACGTCTCTCGGCCCCTCTCTCTCTCTTTTCCTGTTTTGGGTAGATCGTTTATCGAATTAATCTTTTAAGTACACGAGCCGTGTTATCTTTTTCAACACAGCTCGAGTTCATCGCCATCGATCTAGATAGTTAGTCAACTTTTCAAATCATGGCCACCCATATCAAATGAGATGTGTCAATTATAACGGAGGAAATATACGTGGGCTGTCATGTTCTTTCATTAGTGGGACTTTGGGGGTCCATCGATATGGTTATTACCAATTTAACACGAATCAAAAGCTTAAGATATTAGATTGAAATCATATAACTTGGTATAGAACTCAGTTTACACCTCATTTATCGCTTAACCGTCTCATTGATTCCCGGCCTTGCTTCTCATTTACAAAAATGGCCAAGGCATTCTTGTCCTTGGTGTGCATGTGAAGGGTAGGGTTATAGTCGCACGATGCTAAAAAAATTAGGAATACAAGTTGGTGATTTGCTAAAATGACATTAGTGCATCAACCTGGTATAAGTCTTCAAATATATGCACTTAAAACAGGGCGAATTCCCTAAAAAACTTCAAATTTTAGGTCAAGTGCCAAATTTGCCCCAAGCTTTTTTTTATATTTGAAAAAAACCACAAACTTGAAGTTCAGTCCCAAATTTACCTCGAATTTTATTTTATGTAAAAAATCAGCAAATTTCAATTAATTTGCAAAAATATACCCCCGTGATCTAGTCCCAACTTGACATAGCACTTCCACATCGATAACAAATCCTCATCAGCAAAGTAATGGAGCGATAGGCACAAACCGACGTCGCATTTTCGGTTCGATAACAAATCAAACCAAATACAAATAGTTGAAATTCTCCAAAATAAAATTATTCTTGGATATGAAAGTTAGGGGCAATAACAAATCCACCCCAAAAAACTTTTTTAAATTTTAAAAAAACTTAACTTTAAGGTTCAATCCAAATTTGCTCCGAACTTTTTTTTTGTCTAAAAAAAAGCCCAATTACTTTGTTGATATGGATTTGTTATCGATATGAAAGTGCCACGTCAAGTTGAGACTGGATCACGAGGGTATATTTTTGAAAATAAATTGAATTTTGGTGATTTTTTTTTACACAAAAAAATTCGGGGTAGATTTGAGACTGGATTTAAAGTTTATGGTTTTTTCTGAGACAAAAAAAAGTTTGGGGCAGATTTAGAACTTGACCTAAAGTTGGTTCAATTTTCACAATACCGATCATGCACACCATGCGGACAATTATTACATTCGGGAAGCTACGAAGCTTTCTCGATTGATTGCTGATACCAAGTATCTCTAGAATAACATTCGTTGAGAAAATTATATATACAGTTGGTTTGTATGTCTTCTTAGTAAACTAATAGTAATAGCATCATTCCTTAATATGTATCCTTAGTACTTTGCGCATATCGATTATCCATTTAAGGCCCTTGCCTCCCACCCACTCCGGGCAGATTCAAATTGACAAGCACACCACCTACGCCTCATTTAATTCTATAGTTCTTCTTTTCTTTATTGACTTTTCTACAAAATTCAACTATCAACCCCTAGCATTTAATACTTTGGTAGCATTAAAATGGATCGAAGACCTATTATTATTATTATTATTATTATTATTGGCAGTAGAAGTAAAGAGATAGAAGGTTGCCAACACAAACGAGAAATTAAAAAAAAGGGACTTTGTTAAAAAAAAAATTGATCCAATGACACTTATCAAGTAACTAAGTAAAGAAAATATGCGGTTTTCGATGCATAATTTATTTATTTTTGCGTTATGTGTGATCAATGCTTTCGTAATGACAATTGGGAGATTCCTTATTAAATATATTTGATAAGTGTCCCATGAAGAAAAAACAAAAAAAAATCCCACCTTGTTTGCAAATGGTCAATTGTAAATAGTAAACCTCGTGATGAGCCGAGGGGTTCGACCGATGATCAAGTGGATTCCATAAGCCGAGTGGCTCATAATTGTGCATCAAGTAATCGAATCAAGTAGATTTTTTTTCCGCGTAAAATTTCATGACTAATAAAAAATAAAAAGGAGTTTAAATAGAATTGTTTCAGTTTAATTAACTAAAAAAATTTTCTTAATTTCATTTTTAACTCTTTTCAGGTACTTTGTGGTGGCCAACGGCATAGCGTGCGGCTACGCCGCATTCTCCTTGCTCCTCCTATTCGCCAACAAGGCTGGCAGGAGCAGAGCGCTGGCCTCGGCGGTGGCGATGGCAGACATCGTCATGGTGGCGCTCCTCTTCTCCGGTGCCGGCGCCGCCACGGCCGTCGGGGTCATTGGCCGTGAGGGGAACTCGCACTTGCAGTGGGGGAAAGTGTGCAACGTCTTCGACAAGTTCTGCGACCGCGTGGCCATCTCCATCGGCTTGTCCTTGCTTGGGTCGTTGGCTTTCGTTATAATGGGCGGCATGGCGGTCTTGGGCTAACGGGCCTTTCCCAAAAAGCCTCCTCTAATTCATTGCAAGTTTCAATGTTTAAGGTTAATGTCTCTGTGTGTTGCCTTCAATTTCATTTGGGTAAAGACATGTCAAGGTGTGTCTTGGCAAATGTTGCTTATTCCTTATCTTTTGTTTTTTTTTTTGTAAGAAATTGCCTGCTCTATGTGGATATATTTGTGCCCTATCAATTGCTAAAAAGGGGCAAATTGCTCGAAAAGACATGCTGTTAATTCACAGAAGACGTGGAAAATCTGTTAATCTTCCTGAATCCACTCATTTGGGCCTCCTCGTCTTCTCATAATTTGGTGATCAGTGGGCAGACCCGAGCTAGGCTAGGTGCGAAAGTCGAGCCTATTGTAGTTAGATAGAATGTTCAGGTCGAGTTTTTGCCAAAGTTGGGCGGGCTGTGCTTTCTCGCGAAAGCACGTTGGCCAATTCCGTTCGCTTGTCTTCTAGGCCTCTCGGGCCAAATGGGTCGCCCACCCATTGATCGTCTCTATTTACGATAGGTGCGACGAGCATGGGTCTTTTTGGGCATCGATTCCATACTGGACATAGGGTCAATATAAAGTTCATTATGTAGCGGGCCTAGGACTTGACCATCTACAAAATCAATGTCTTGTTGTATGGTTAATCAATCATACAAGACTATATATATAGAAAAGGGGTGGCCTATGAGAATCACGCTTTTGCACATCAATTCCATGCTCTTCATATGAAATTTATAGAGATCTCATGGTGTATATGTACACGGTTTACTCGAAGTGACTAAAATAGATAGGGTCAAAAGGATACATGAAAGGGACATAATGGATAATGCAGAAAAATGATGAAAATGCAAAAAGTCAAAAAGAAAGAAAAAGAAGAAAATTAAGATGTGTGAGAGAGAAGGCCACACAAGATCCAATAGCCCAAGAAAATCCTTTACTGTACTTTGAAATATTTGAATCGTTAAATATTGGAAAAAATTTATTGATAAATATACACTCCATAGAAATTCTATAAAAGTATATGCTGGAAGAGAATAATATTTCAAAACTTAAAGCTTTTTTTTTAAGAAAGGTAATTGTTCGCGAAAAATAAAATTATTCACGATATTTGTGAAATAAATAGTCATCGATGTATTAGAAAGGAAAAAAAATAATCGCGATTCTTAAAAGTAGAAGTTTTTTTTTTATTTCTTCATCTAATAATATAGATGGTGTATGTAGAAGTAGAACACCTAGGAGCAAACAAAAATCGACGTAAAAGGATCCTTACAACTTAAAAGGCAAATGGAGATGGCAAATTTCTCACTTAGGATCACATGACAATTTTGTTGAGAAAAAATCCAACGGCTATCGTTAATTTTCATTTCATCTATTCATCGCGAAAATTCATTTAAATTTGTGTATGTGTCGTGATCTTAAAGATAAATTGATCTTCCGAATCTTATTTCCCTTAATGAGCGCAAGTTGAAATCCGCCCTCATTTTGATTATACGAAACTACAGTTGTCTTTTTTACAAAAAAAAATTGGGGGCATGCCAACGCTGCCGATCGTGTCTTGTCTCGATGTTTGCCATCGTTGTTGATCATAGATATTAGTATTGGGTGGGTGCATCGATTTCAGGTAAGCTCAATATGTTGTAGTCATTAAATCGTATGGATATCAATTGAACCTATTAAAATTAGGAATTGTAATATACTGATCTCACACAATTTGAATTAAACCCATGAATCACACGATGTGCACTTATGTGAATAACCCGATCATGATTAGCATTTTAATTACTAGTTCAATTAAAAAAAATTTGCCAAAGCTCTTGTTTCCCCTTTAATGTAGAGTTGGGTCAATTCCAATTGACCATGGCCATCATTTTTTGTTGGGTTTTCACCCAACTTTAACTAAAGCCTCATGCACACATGGCTTGTCTCCTCTTGCCTTTCCAATATGTTAGTGTAGAAGTGTGCTGCTCTCGTAGGAAATAGATTGCACACACTTAGCATGTGTGGATCCCAAGCAAATTATTAATCATACCATGATCAGGCGAGCTTGCCAAATTGCAACCGTCGGATCATATAGGTCTCGTGTGAAACCTGCTGAGAATCAAAGGTCGCGAATGCATCGAACTCGCATGAACCCGACACCGTTCGAGAATCCTTCGCGAACCACATGATAAGCATGTAAATTCCAAAAGGTAGAAAAGCACATTCAGCTGCCTGTTGTCTCAATTCTTGTTTTAGCGAAGCTTTTCCGAAGCATCTTGATCCTGATTAAGGCGTTGTCTTGTCCCTCCGTACGCTGCACTTTTCCAACCGCCTGAGAGTGCATTCCCCCTCCCTCACACACACTCGCGGAGTAACATAAAAAGGACATGCACTCCACTCCTCCCCGGTGAGGGTGAACTCTAAAGACAGACATTGTTAGTTGGACGGCTGAACGGCGCAGGCGGAAGTTTTCAGGGAGTTTGTCATGGAAGGTGGAGGAGAGACCGCCGGTGGCGTGAAGGGGTTCGGCCTGAGGAAGCGCAGGAGGGCGGGGAGCGATGATCGAGGGAGACCCGAGGGCCCGATGAGAGACAAGTGCAGGAGGGAGAATATCACCGAGCTGTACACGAAGCTCCGGTCTATGATCCCCAGCATGTGCCCCAAGGTTTCCTCGCCTTCCCATTCATCTTTTACATTAGACACAGAATTGTCAATATAAGGATGAAAAGGACATCACTGTTTATTAGATGTCAATACTCTCTGTTTTGAAACCAACAAACAGAGCCAGCGATCTCTGTTTTGATACCAACAGGGTCAGTCATTTAGCTTGTTCAGTTGAGTAAAAATGGCAGTGTTTTCTTACATTGGCAAGAATCGGCACGAATCAGACACGATCACGGCATTGTAAACCAAATTGGCAGCCGAATATAACCATATCAACCTTCGGCACACAGCAAATTGGTCTTCTGTTAATCATCTCTATCAGGAGTTTATTTGTTAATAATTCACTAAGTCAATGATATTGCTGAGCAAAATATTGGAGAAAGGTGTAATTTTTCTGGGCCAAATTAAGATTTCTTGATCATGTCTGTTTCATCTTATGTTTCTGCAGGCTCCAAGGGCAGAAATTTTGCAGGAAGCATCTCTTTACATCAGGTTCCTTGAAGGGGAGAGGGCGAGGTTGGAGATGCTGAAGATGTCGTCAGCTCAGGTAACAGCCAACAGCTCATCGATTAGCGTCACTTTGTCCGACAGCAATCTTGCTGTCTTTGCAATCACGTCCTCTATCAGACGGAATTTGGTGACCGACATCATTAGTGTCTTCGGCCGACATCGAGCAGAAATTCTTGCCGCTAATGTTGTGGCTCAGGCAGGGTGGATGAGTATGACCGTGACGGCTGCAGTGAATGAAGTTGCAGACGGCGCTATCGAGAAGATTAAGCAGGACATTCTCATGGTATGAAGCATGTCCGGGTCTCGATTTCGTACACTTGGACTAGCATCTCAAGTTTTTTCAGATATATATAGGGAAATAGGGAAAGAAAAGGAAATGTGTATTGAGTCTCAGTCGAAGCATTATGATATTAAAGAAGTACCAACTCCTACTCAGTTTATGAATGTCCATCTTAGACAATTCCACTGAACATTTATGAAGTTGCATTCTCATTACAATTTGATAAACAAGAAAATTAAACAGCTTTAGATGAAAAGAATCCCTAAACAAGTACTGGATAAGTAGCAGCTCTATTCAATCTCGAACACGAATCAATCTTTGATTTATGCCAGGCCAGAGATAGCTTTGCAGCAACTACCCCGACGATATGCTAAATAGAATTGATTATGGATAAAATTCCACCATCAAACAAGCGCTTCCATGCACAAATGAGACTACGAGCCATAGTAAATTGGTATTAAAGAAAAACAATGACAAAAAGAGTAGATTATATTAGTCTCAGAATGTTGTCACAGCAGCAATAATTTAATCCCCAATCCCCATGTTGGTATCTTTGAATTGCTTACAGAACCCCAGAGACCCGTTAGCTGGGCTTCAACTCCATGAATTTGGAGGAAGAATGTATGATTCAAGAAGATCTGATAAAGAAGAGTATAATGGTACATAAACATTGTAGAATGATCAAATTGATAAATAGAGACCCGGTACAAACCAAAGCATCCTTGCCATTTCACACAAAGCATGAAAGCTTCAGTCATACCTCCCTGGCCGGTACAATTGGTCGATTTAAAACCTAGTCATTGAGGAAGAACCGGAGGGCCAATTGCTCGTGTGTTATAGGATCTGCAGTGGCTACATTTCTGCCCGATAATGTGAAAGTAAACTTCAGTAGTGTCGTTACAGTCATTGCATAGAATCCACACCTGCAATTCCATTTGCCATCTTAGAATCACTTCTAGAGAAAATAAGCTTAGCATAGCAGAGCATGTGATAAAGGCATTCTATACGGGTAACAACAGAAAGACATTGGAGACAATTTATTCACATTTCGAAAGTGAGTGTATCATTGTTCTCAAATGAAGTGGACAAACCAAAGATGTAATCTGCAGACCAGAAAGCACAATCACAATGAATTGTAAAGATTCAAATTAGCCCAAAACATAGGCTGATCTAAGAGATTCCTATGACACTGGATAATAATCAGAGCAATGATAAAACAAGCCTCAAGATTGAAATATAGCATTTCACCCAGAAAAACTATGTGAAATGAGGAGAAGATGGTCAGAAAGGACGAGAGAGCTCTCACCTTCTTATAGCGGTAGTCTTCAGGCATCTGAGTTGCTTCTATCTGCTCAGAATGTCAAAATTAAGTGATTCACGAGGATCAAATTCGAGATTGTTATCAAAGACAATTGCTCCCAATGCCCCATCATGTATAGCCTCACATATCAAGGTGAACAACAGTTTTACATAGACTAAAATTAGGTTCTGTATTTGTGAGCCTACCTCCTCATCCATTCTCTTCCAGGTCTTGGACATATCTATCACAGATCTGGAACATATTGGACAGCAGTATCTGGTGAAGGTAATGTGTTCAAGTCAGAAAACCAAATGGATAAGACAAAGCTTTTTAAGTAACTTAGCATAAAAAAGTTGAAATGGCTCACTTGTCGCGCTTTAACATCTCGCTATAACATTCACAATGCATCGTGTGCCCACATTTCATAACGGTCGTATCTTTCAAAGAATCAAAAAGGTACTGCACAAGAACAATATGGAAGAGTCAAGAAATGGTAGACCAACATAAAATAATCTCAAAATCTGTCTTTTTAAATATCTCAGAAGGCAACTAAACTACAATACAAACCTCATAACATATGGGGCAGTGATGACGCATGGAGTCCTCCACACACGAATGGTTATTCTTTAGACCAATGGAGTAGCAGGAGCCTGTAAAACAATACTCATGACCATGTATTTCAGATTAAAATGGTGTTCAAGGTGTACATAATTATAGACAAATAGACACCAATATTCTAGTACATAAAGCAGATTCAGTGGTTTAGATGGATAAATCTGTCATTTCTTTTCAAATGGTCAATCTTTCATGTCTTTCCAATCTAGTGATGTTTCGCTATGTTCACCTCTGAGTAGCCACAAACAGGAGAAGGCATAATTAGCACCATATAATGCTTAATAAGCTTATCGGTGATGACCACTCACTAAGCCTATGATTTCTTGGAGCTGGAGAAGTCATCTGCAAAGACACTTTCTTTTACTAAGGAAAGAGAGTTTGCTAATATACAAAGTAGCATCATCTTGACATCTTGATGTAGGCAAGAAGCTAGGTCCACATATAATTCCTTCGATATACCTTGCTGGGAACTAAAGAAATTGAAAATATCACTATCCATCAAGGACACATACTTTTTTTTTTGCTTTTGTTTTGTTTTTTGGTCGATTCAAGGATACCTACTATGTATTGCAGATTTTAGAACAAACAAAATCTCAATTGAATTGCTATTTGGTCACAGTACCAAGGTAATGAACATAACAAGCTACGGCCATGTTCTGTTCGAGTAGAGAGTAATGTCACTTCCAGTCTATAGCAACAATTCCCAAGAAATTGAATTTAGATCTAATTTAAGATATTTTTTTAAGTAACTGCAGGCAAAAGGAGCTTCTACAATGTTCATATCCATATACAACATACTTGAAAATTTGGTAATAGAACTGAAAAAGGTATCAAAATACCATGATCACAAATAAAAATCAATATCTATCAAATACGCACCACACTTTTTGCAATGGAAGAAGTTCTCGCGCCCACCAACTCTGTTACCGGTAATATGATATGAGTCAGATCATTATCGACGAGTTCAGCTTTAACATAACACTGAGAAACTCGTAAGAACGTCCAACTAGAACTTACTCACCTACATATGCCACAATCATCACAATGAAACTGCCCCTTCCCAGTCTGCAACAACAGTGCCGTTTCTTAATCACAATTCTCGCATCGCACGAAGTAAAAAATTGGTATCGAGGCCACATAGCCACTTAAACCACGACAAATAAACCAAATCAAGGTCTCCAAAAAGAAAAAGACCAAAGTATCGTCTCTAGAATCCAAGCTACAACCTAGAAAAGCAGAGATCTTTGTAACGTCACTCTTCAGAGATCTTTGTAAGATCAGTTGAGAAAAGTCAATTACATCATCATCAAAGAATTTGCAAATTTTGCAGAAGTACTCTCCCATTCTGACTCCACAGTTTGTACAAACTTGATCCACCTGAAAGATATGCAAATTACATAAGTTTCAGATCCTCAATCAGAAAATTCAATCAAAAGGAGTTCTATTCACTACAAATCTCGCATTTCATACCGGTTGGCCCGTGTCACAAACCGAGCAAACCACCTGACAACATCAAGAAATCCACATAAATAAGCAAACGCTAAAGTTAGCGTAGCAAAACAGAGAAGAGAGACAAAATCCTACTTGTTTGACGTCTTGGCGAACGAGCTCGTGCCGATCAAAGGGGTTTCTCAGCGTGCTCTGAATCAGTCAAAAGTTACCCAACAAGAACAAAAATCAAATACCCACATGCAGAAAATCAAAAAGAACGATCCTACAGTGAATTAAGACCAAGAAAGATTCATTTTTTAATCATCTTTTCGTTTCTTTACCGCGGCCTCGTTGTGACAATGGCGACAGGGGAAGATCTCGTTGCAACAGGGAGCTCGAATCTTGCACCTTCTCCTGTAATGCTGGCATCTGATGCACGGCATCAAACAACAAATCAATGAAACGGGACAAAAGAGGACCCAACAACAAGCCTTCCATGATTCTGAGGAGAAAGGAAAATGATAAGAGTTAGAACTATATATATACCCACCCATAGCCCATCTTCCCAAAACCAAGACGTTCATTAGCTGAGCCTTCCATGATTCTGAGGAGGAAAGATGGAGGGAGGAGCTGAAACCAGAACGCAGAAGAAGGCTCAGAGTAGGTAGAGAGAGAGAGAGTTTCCCTATTTGGGAACGTGGGCTTTGCTTGTTTTGTCTTCAAGTCTCCACAAAAGGCTGAACAAATTACAAAGACCATTTTTCATAATTTATTTATATGGACGATCTTTATTTTACAATTCGCCTATGATAATAAAAAAAAATATGCATATTCCTTCTTTGGTCACAGAAAAAAAAAATATGTGGATGTGATTTGGTTTGTTTTATTTAATCGTGTTGGGGTCCAAGCACTATGGACATGATAATGTACTTTAAAGATTGAAAGGCATTTCTTTGTAGCACGACGAAAGACAAATTGATTTCCACGAGCTACCTCTCCTGTTCGACAAAGAAATAAAACAGGAACTCCCCTAGAAAAAAGTTTGGTGAGGAGCAAGAGATTTTGAATTACATCGTAAGGAAGTACCTAACTTCTCGAAAAATCTATCAACTTTTAGGGGCAACTTGTAAATGAGCTCCCTAACCTTACTTGTTAAGTTAGCTATATGTATAGTTTTTATTTAAATATTAAATTTTTAAGGTTTTAAATTCACATCCATTGAGAATAAAAAGAAAAAAAGTTGTCATCTTTCTAATGTTTAGTATTATGAGGAAGGATTTTCCCGAAACTGGGTAAAATTAATTCTCGTCAGGTAAATTTGTTGCAGGTGTACAATTTAAGGGTTTTTAGCGACCCAAAAATTAGTTTTGGGTAAATTTTTCACGGGTGCACTCATTTGAATTTGGTTATCTGAAAAATTAGTTTGAAAAAGACTTGTTATAAATATCACTAATTTGAGATTTTTGTCATATCAACCTATTTTCTTTGAGGGTCAAAATTGAGCACAAAACTTATAATTCATTTTTTTTGATCATATCTTTAATTCTCTTCACGTTTCAAAATAGATCGTGGGAGTGGAATCTCATATTCATGATACTACCATTCCCACCTTTCAATTCTTTTACTAGCCGGCGGCACCGCTATTGACTGTATAGTTCGTTGAATTAATGCTATTTCATTGATGAGTCCCTGATGAAATAGCAGGAGCCAACTTAGAGAGAGAGGATAAGGTGTGGGCGGAGAAGCATCGAACGCCCCGGAAACACTGTGTCGTTTTGTCTCGTGGGCTGCTGCTGTCGGTCTTGACAACCCCCTCCCGCCCGCCACTTTGACTGGCCATCCTATCATCATTTTCGCCTTTTCGGCTTCACTCATTAATATTAATTAAGCCCGTGATTAAACATTGCTATATAAATCACCTCATATTTAACTTGTTCTTCTTCGATCGACTAAAGAATTGTTTAGATCTAAACCGATAAAAATCACCCGCCTAAAGAAGAATTTTGACACAAACAGACCATCGTCGTTTGTACCGACGCGAAGAATTTCATTTTCAGAAGATGTGATTAGCCATAGATTCGGAAGATATTGTTTTGTTCAATAATTTGATTAAAATTATTTTTTGCCCTTATTTGTTTGATCACTTTTCCTCGAAGTCCGAAGGGAAGGGTTGATGGTCGAAAGAATGTGATGGTCCTATGAGGAGCTTGTTGCAGAGTCAGTAAACTAACCTTTTCTTTTTCCAAGAAAAAAAAAAGAAAAGGGAATTGGACCAAAGATCAAGAGGAAGCATGTTTCATCATCATAGTTACTTCAGAAAAATACGTGACTTTGTTTTTTTTTGTGTTTTGGGTAGTTGGAACCGGGTCCATCATCCCTCCAATTCCAGAGGATTTTTTTGAATTGTGGCCACATTCATGAATCATGATCACAGGTTCCCCACCCGGCTGACAAGAGATAAGAAATAGATTCCTATTTTCCGGGGTCAATGCATTGATATGGTCGCAAGATCATTGAATAGAGTGAAGAAACTAAGGAAGAATGCTGTGAAAAGTGTGTGATCGAGTATCAAGAATGATGACAACAATTAGAGTTAACAAAAGCAATTAGGTGATTAGCGAAAATGACGAGGAGGGAACGATTAACTTGGAAGAGAATGGGGTATTCCGAACTTTAGAAATCGGGTGATAAGTGCTAACCATTTCAAAGAATACTATTCGTTGCTTTCACCTCTCCTGAGGCATCGTAATTGCCGACCATAGAAGCAAAGAGGCATAGAGATTCAATTAGTCCTTTTTTGTAGCAATTGGAGGGGTATGAAGAAATTGCCAAAAATAAATAAATAAATTGGAGGGCTTCCCGTGGATGTTATAAAGAAAGGCTCGTGACAAAGTCGAAAAAGTGTATGCGGTAACTTTCTAAATTGAGAGACGAGGTAGATGTCTCGCAAATATAGCATGTTTCTTTACTGAAAAGGACGAGAGGATTTCCAAACTACTTATGAAGCGACTCTAAGTATTAATACTTCTATTGAAATTAAGGGTCTTTGAGACATGTGTGTTTGGTCGAACTTGCATAATCGATTGAGACGCAGCCGGTTTGTGGAATCGCGATGATGCGATTTCTATGTTGCAAGAAGAGAAGGTAACAATAGCTTGAATTTTCTCGATAGACTATGTTAACAGTACTCTAATTCGCAAAAATGATGGCTCAGTTTGTTGTGTGGAGAGTGTAAATGACCATCTCGGCTTTGTGTTAGAGTAGAATGTAGCGATTTTCACGTTTGTAATTGATTAATTAAAATAGAACAACAATTCATGGCTTAAGGCTCATGTGCAATAATGCAAATGAATGTTCTACAAATCGACAATTTCGGGTTTTGTCAAATGTAAGGTTCCAAGAATTAGACTGAGCTCATGTCAAAAGATCCATATGAATAGTGATAACAATAGTTTATCGATCTAATCAGAAAAAAAAAAACTTGAAAACCTGACTTGATATAAGTACTAGTGATATGATTTACGACCTGTCTCGATTTACTTTTACTTTACGCTTAAGTTAAGTCTTGCAACTCCTCCACCATGACTATTTTGTTCGGAAACTCTTGAAATTTTCTCCTCCTTTTTTGCAGAAATGCATTTGGACACCAGGTAACGTACTCGACACTGTACCATTAGGCGTTCTACTATGCGCAGCACGTGTCACAGGTGGCCCATTTTGTCTGTCGTTTTTCTGTTCCCTGGAAATAAGGCAAGCCTTTCTTCATCACGAAGGCCTTTCTTCGATCGGAAGGAATCTGTCTCAAAAGAAAGAGCTGGCGAAGCACACCGATTCCATTCGATTCTCTCAGACAGAGTAGGGTAGGTGCCATCAAGCTTACTCTTTAGAGCGAGGGCGAGACCAATGCTATCAAGAAGATCAAAGAATAGCCTCTATGCCTTAAGCCTCGAGCTAAGCCATTGATCTTGCGCCTGGTTTGGCTACAGGACATTGCCGCATTCCATCTTAAAGGAGAAAGAAATAAACATGTGCATGATAGAATTAACAAAATTTTAATTTGCCACGTAGGATGGCCGGTGCTGACCAGACCACCGCTTTGGCAATTTCCGATTAAAATTAGCCGAAAAAACTGCATTAGTGATTTTTTTTTTAAATTTTAGAACTAAATTAAGAAAATTTACTACTTAATTTAATGGTACCTTGTCGAGTGCGTTCCCTTTCGCTCAAATGATGAAAGCGGACAGCGTCCTTGATGGAGCACTGCCTTGGCTTTTCCACAGGTTTGCCAACATGGAGACCTACTTTGCCGCTGCGTGACGGTCGGAACAGATCCTCGGGAGTTCTTAATCAGTCCCAATAGGAGCACTGCCTTGTCTTTTAACCAGTTCGTAAGTCCTGCTCTGCAGAAAAAAATGATACACAGTGTGGTCAATTTGTATTCTACTAATTCGGGTGATTGGTTTCCGATTAGGTCCGATTCTAAGAAACCAGTGGTCCGGTCCTGTTCCTATCTAATCCAATGAAACTGGGAACTCGAGAGGTTAGCTTCATTTTGCTTTTTTTATTTTAAGCTGAAATTAAGTGACGTCATTAGCAACCAAGTGTTTCGTAGACATTGTTTGGCTTTGACTTTTAGATTCATATTCAAGACTTAAAATGCAGCTGCGTTCTGATTACCAGGGGTGTTAGGAAAAAAAAAGTATGTGTGTAGTCGGTCCAGTTCTTTTTGGAACCAAGAACCGGACTATTCGGATACCGGTTCCACTTTTAGGAACCGGGAACCGGACCCAACCGGTGGATTCGGTCCGGGTGATTTTCGATTTGGGCGGTCCGTTTTGCACACTCTTAATGGGTGTTTGGTTCAGCTTTGGGAAGGAACTTTGAGCCTCGAAAGTCCCTTCCCAAAATGCTCGGGTGTTTGGTTCAGCATTTGGCCTAACATTTGGCCAATGCTAGTATTCCAAATGCTGAAAGCCCAAAACTAGTCCGGACCAGCCTTGAGCTTTCAGCCTTTGTTAAATGCTACTGTTCATGCGTCACTATTCATCTTCTTCAGTGAAGGAGGGCGACTGGCGCCTGGATCGCACCGGCGAGAGGCCGGCGAGGTCGCATGACCCAAGCGATGGCCGCCGGAGGTCGCATGACCGCCTAGGCACCGCTAGCCTGGGTCGCGCCGCCTGGTTCGCGTGACCTCGGCGACGGCCGCTTGAGGTCGCGCGACGCAGGCTGCCGTCACCTGAGATCACGCGACCTCAAGCGGCCGTCACCTGGGTCGGGCAACCTCAAGCGGCCGTCACCTGGGTCGTGCGACCCCTGTCGAGGGTCGCCTGGCCTCGGGCGACTGTCGGCGGCGGCAGATTTGGCTCGCCGGGGGTCGCTCGACCTCAAGCGACGACCACCGGCACCAGATCTATCTCACCGGTGGCAGTAGGCCATCGCCGGCGGCTGGCTCCGGATATGGGTAGGTTAGTTTTTTTTTTTAATAAATAAGATAATTCTCAAAGTCCATTTGCAAAAAAAATTCACCAAACATTATATTTTGGCCAAAGTAACTTTACAAAATATTTTTACCAAACACCATTTGCATTTTCCCAATGGGCTTTCACGCAAAGGTATTTTCATTCTCCCAAGTAGTATTTTCAAATTGAACCAACAGGCCCTTAGTATCCCGCTCCAAGCTTTGTCCATGTCTCACCCCTGCGCTTCTATTCATCAGCTCTTTGACATGATCAACATCCTTCCGTCGACATGGCATACGGGTTCATCATTAACACATGGTTAGCAGAATTATCAGGCTCCAGTTCAAAAAGATTCTCTGCTGCAGTCTCTGCAATTCAGCCATTTTTTTAGCTGCAAACCATGGGTAGAAGGCATGTCATGGGACTGAGGGCTTTGCAGCAGCTATGGTTGACCGAACCAAGGGGACAATGAGCTAGAAACGAAAGCACATCTTGGCTGGAGCAGGCGTGAACAGCAAGCAACCGGGGGAGGACAATTTCTCCTCGGCTGATTTTCAGCTGGAAATGCGAAGAGAAAACGTGTGGAGGAGGACAGAGGGCTGCAGTTTCCGGATTGACTTGGGATTGAATGGAGTGTGATTGGGGCTGATTTGAGATGACAAATCAAAGCTTAGAAAGTGTTGGATACGAGCGGGGAGTAATAAGGAAAAACTGCTGGGCAAAAGTGATATAAAAGCCAAAAGAGAGGGTTCCCAGATGAGGAGAGGAACACACATGGACGTCTCGCATATGTCTCGCTTCACTGAACCTGATGTCAATCAAGAAGCCAAGTCTCAACACTTTTGCTCTTTCAATCGAACGTATTGTTCAGCCTCTGTTATCTGCTTGTTTGCTACTCGCCGTTTGCTGGTCGCACTTCCTTGGTCTTGAAATATTGGTATCTGATGTCTCATTTAAATGCTTGGTTAATCAATCAGGAGGTCGCATCAATAATGCAATGTTTCCGCCATAACCCTCGCACGTCACATAAGCCTTGTTGCGCAATGCAAACACCATTCTCATCTCTAGCCACTCGTGATCATTGTTGGATGTGTTCTCCGCTCATTGTCCAGACGAGGAACGGTCGGCCGGCCGGCCTTGTTTGCATGTCTTTTGAAGCGATGTAAGTGCGTGTGCTGCTATTGTTGTAAGAACGAACCGTGTCTGATTCGTGTTTTAAGTTCTCGCCAAACTCATGCCTGTATGTGGCTTTTATCCATTGAACACAGGTTGAATAGCATGCTGTCCAGCTTATATGGGTGAACTGAAGGCCGCAAGGGTGCCACTTACGTCTATCAAGTATTCTGGTGGATATGCTTCCTTCCACCCAGCGCCTAGCTGGAAGGAGGCAGAGCGGCAAGGGCGCTAGATAGAGAGCAATTTCATAGGACTATACCCAAAGTAGAGACGTTACATCTTTTAGCATTCGATGGCGATGACGATAACCCAGAAATGTCGACTGAACTGCGTCAACAGGCTGGGATGCTAGCAAGCTGGGCACGGTCTTACGCCGTTGGAGGTTCCCTGAAGCAGATCCCTGGGCAACCAAAAATGGCTGCGGCACCGGGTGTGGAGAAGATGGCTGATCTGTAAATTTTCTCTTGTTCTGGATCTCTATACGGTGCCGGAGTAGGCTTTTAGCCGATTCAAGCGCTTAGAATACAGAATAATCGACTTGAGTGCAATTCAAATTGATAAATAGCTGGGTATTTCAACTGAGATCGTAGAGGCCGTATACAGATGCTCCTGCAAAAGTGATCCTTCAAAATCTTTTCACTTCACCGAATGTCCTTCTACGTTCACCCTCTACAAGATGGTTCGCCTGCGCAAATTGACATCTTTGATCGGTAGAATGCTTACCTTTTATTGGTCCATCTAAGTTTTAGCGAACCACCCTCCATCTTCAAGACATAAATCCCGTCCAATAACTTGTTCTCCTTCTGCATAGCCAAAGCTTTTTTATGATTTAGACGTCCCGTTGTTAACACCATCTGTATATGGCCTATGTTTATAGAAGTAGTTCATTCTTACACTCAAATACACATATTAGTAACATTTTATTATTTTGTCATTTTCAAAATATCATTCGTGATTTTCTCAAAATATAGTTCATGGAATTTTGGGTTTGCTAGATCCGGGTTAATCTAGAAAGCATCAATTGCTCAAAATCAATTATCTGAGAGATCATCAATTTATTTCGGTTATATGTTTGGAAAATGGTAGCACCCTCGCATAACTCTTCCGATACCACATTCCTTAATTAAATCAATAGAATGCATTTATCAAGCGATTTTCTTACATGACACACATGATTGTGATTACTTGAAAATTGATATGCAATTATCATCATACAATCTAAAGTCTTGACATCACTATCTTGTAATGATCCGACTCTGCGTGCAGAGCATGGTTGCATTTTTTCAAGATTATGCTATCCATGTATGCATCACCATGATGCATGTCCAAAGTTTTTTTTTTTTTTGGTCAGACATGTCCTTAAGATGCATGATTTGGACATGAACACAATGAGGGTATACTGCTATCATGATGCATGGACATGGCCTTCGCACAACGGCGTGTCTTGATGCCTGGGAATACGGTATGCATGTCATGTCAATGACAATTTATGCATGAATGAAAATGCAAGGTAACAACATAATTGATCTGTTGGTCCGGGCATCAAGAATTGTCAATAAGAACTGGAAGTCACTTGTTTAAATCCCACAAATTGGGCAAGACCATATGTTCTGGCCAAAAGTTAGGACTTAACCGGTTGATAGGGCCAAGGAGATGGGATTAGTACCAATCGTTTAGGATCCACTTATTGTAGCCTACTTTTGAAAGTACCAAATACATAAATGAATTTTACCTTCAAAGACCATATTCCACATTTACATCAATTATCTTTTTGTCCTTGTTTACAAAAATGCCGTTTTCTTTCCAAAAATGCCAGCACCCAAATCCTAAATCCTCGTGCCCACGCAAAAACACTTAAAACCGACTAAAAACCAAAAACCACCGAAACCCTAAGTAAGATGCTAAAATGAATTTGCAAGGAGGGGCAAATTTGTCCTTTTAAATTGGAATTTTGCTTAGAGATATGTGACTATTAGGTCAAAAAGGACATCATACAATGGCACATGGCATGCATGTGGCATGAATTTCACATGGCATATGAATTATCATAGAGAGACGTGGCGCGTATCATGCTGAAATCTGACTTCTGAGAATCAAATCCCGAAACATCTTCCTTTGTGTTTAATTGAATTACCAAGTCTTCAATTTGACAAATTATTGCTGCAACATAAACAATGTGAGATCACGACCAAATCGTTCACCCTATGCATAACTTATTGTAAAAAAAATTGAATCATGAAGTAACTAGTAATTACGATTGTTAAATAGAATATATCATGTCATCGAAGCATGGACATTTTATCAATTCGCAAACAACAACCCCAATCAAATGCAGTGACACATTGTATAAAATATTTTCCCAATGCATTAAACCCCAGTCAAATGACACCCCATGATTTGCCAGCCCGATTCTTCACAATGCAAGGACCATTGTAGCTGCCTGACAGAAGATATACAACTCTTTCTACCAAGAATGGACAACAGAAAAAACGGTTTTCTTCCCTCAATTGCAGACAAAACACCAACAACTAACTGCAACATCCAAAAAGAACAGACAACATAGAAATCACAAAGCCAAAGACAAGAAGGGAGGACGATTAGACTAGTCTCCCTCCCTCATTCGATTCGGAATCATGGGTTGCAGTGAATCGAAGCATGATGTTGCCGCTGGAAACACCATCAGCCTCAGCAAGACATCGAAGGCTGACGAGCCAAAGGAGATCCAAAAGGATGCCGACACCACCCCTGAAGCGGCCGGCACCACCTCTGATGGGGCCAACACCAACGGCACAAACTTGCCCACGCAGAAAGAAGGGGAAAGCAAGGCGAACACAGCCTCGGGAGGTGAAAATGTGAGCAAGGTGGCCGATGTTGGAGACGTAAACCAAGAGACCGAGGCGAGAGCAGGAGAAGAAAAAGATGGGAAGGCCGTAACGGATGACTCCTCTCCGACGAAGGAGGTGGATTTAAGTGCAAATGTTGCATTAGCTGATAGTGTTGAGCCAGAAAATGTTGTGGAAGAGAAGGAAGAAAAGGACAGCGGTAAAGAAGAGAAGGCTTGATCTCACATCAACAGCAAATACTTAATGAGAGTCTAATTTTGATTCATTTTTCGCGCAGGAGAGCCCAAGATTGTGAAAGAAGAAAACTCGATCAAGGAACTGGAATCCGCGCAAGCGGTTGATGAGTCAAAAGCGGCAAGTGCAGAGGTAAATTCAATCGAGTAGTTATTTCCAAGAATACATGTGAACAGGGCATTTTGATGCTGGTGCTTTTTTTAATGCGATAGAGTATGGCTATGTTTGATGAAGAAAAAAGGGAATGTTTCCGATAACAATAGTATTCCTGCTGTTTGATCAAGAGATGACATACTGCTAACGCAAATCAAAAGCCTAAAAACTGAAAATATAGAGGGTTTTACAAGAGACTATCCATGGATCTGTACCTGCGAAATTGGTCTCGCATAAATGGATCAGTGAGGCCTGTATAAATTAGTATCAACGGAAATATGCGGAAAACGAATGAATTGACAAAAATTCTCTTATGTGCAGGGAGCTGCAGCAAATGCAGCCACTAGCGACGAGAAGACGAACTGAAGAAAGAGTTCGGCATACCAGGGTAGGAGCGAATTGCAGTCGGAAAGTTCCTTTTTCTCTCATACTATTGCATTGTAATTTTACTATGACAACCTCGAGGGACAGCTTAAATCACAACTTGAATGGTACAACAATGTCCTGTTAGTTCATTGTGGCGGCCTTGGAACGATTCGAGTTTAAGATGGTGAACGACAATTTCGTTGACTTCATCGTGAACCCCCATGATTTCTTGAAATCAAAGGATCTGCGACCCATAACCATCTTGGATAGAATTTATCAGATCACGTTCATGTTACGACTCCGAATGAGAAAGACTGGATTATCTATTTACAGAATTCTTGATCCACTTTCGATCACTTTGTGGTTCATTAACTGAAGAAAGATCGCATGAATAATAATAGCTCAGGCAGATAAGGTTTGATTAAGCGTTACAGTACACAGGCTCAGCTTATGACAAACAGTACGTAGTGAAGCCAGCTTCATTGGCAATTGGTGATAGATGTTCCATTCTACAAAAAGCTTGAACTTTCTACAGCCTAATGATAAACCTCAAAAACAGTGTTATATAAGAAAGCGCTTCATAAATTTCTCTTGGACAGGCACAATGTACGAGAATCGAAACTTCTAGGAAGTAATTATTTTTTGCATTGATGAGGGTGGTTGACATTGCTCCGTGCTTTATATACAAACCTTCCCAAAGCCAAAGCACACAAAATGTTCGACACCGTGTCCTCTTTAGAAGAACTGTACAAAGAATGATGCAGCTTGCTCTAATATGAGCTTGTACCGTCTGCTCCAATATATTTGCTGAAGAAAATCATGTCCCCAAGAGAACATAATCCTAAAGAATGCTTTGCCTGTCACCCGATCCAGCACCAGATCTCAAGACCGAGACAACAGGAGTCTTGGATAATACAAGATTTCCCTCAGGATCTGCAGTTCCATATTTCATTATACGAGGGTCTGTGACAATTTTGCATGATCCTGATGGGTCGCCCATTAACTCCACCCCAAAGTAAACTAAATGGTCTGGGATGCTGTTCCCTGACACGGACCTGCAAGGATTAATTAGCATTAACTGCAAGAAAAAGCTCTTGTGCACGGATGCAGTCCTAGACAGGCC
The DNA here is from genome assembly GCA_031216405.1 of Syzygium malaccense. NCBI lineage: Eukaryota > Viridiplantae > Streptophyta > Magnoliopsida > Myrtales > Myrtaceae > Syzygium > Syzygium malaccense. The sequence continues at coordinate 13,210,336 of CM062254.1, forward strand.
ACACTTCTCCGACTTTTCCGTCTCCAGATCATGCACCCCTCACTTCCCTTAAAAGCCTATCAGACTTTCTCAAACAGCGAGGTAATTCTAAAGCAGCAAGATAAATTAAGTGGGTGTACATATTCAACTGGAGAGGGCAAATCATCAAACTTGACACATGAAACCAAACTGCTGGAAGGGTCCATTTTCTGTAAAAAGTCCAAGTTTCAGACAAAGCTGAACCTCTGAAACCTTGCATACTTAGATTTGGCAAGCATTGTATAGATTCAATACTGTAAGTACAGTGTCTTAAATATCAGTGAATCAATCAACTTAAGAACAGAAGTTTTTCAAAGTATAAGCAAGTGCAAACAATAGTCAAAGAAAAAGGCAACATCTGGGATGTGTTTACCTGCTGCATGATGGGTCCTCCCCAGTATCATCACAAAGTTTCTCAATTGTGTAGACTAAACTTTCCAAGTTTACATTATAAAGCCATACCTGCAATTATAGCATGAATGTATTTAGATATCAAAATAGTGTACGTGATCGGTTTTTCTACCAGACAGATACCAATTTAGTCAAAGATGGCCTTAATACCAGATTATGGTTATACAGCAATCCAGTAAAATTAACAAGAAGCCATCAACTGAACATTACTACAAAGCCAGGGCAGGCAGAAAGAGTAGAGAGCAATTACTGTCATAGAAACATTATTCCTGTAAATAGAACCTCACCGACAACTTCAACAACCAATCATAAATGAAAAGCCACAAATTTTCTTCGGAAATTAAGTGACAATTTATGCTCTAGGGACCTCAACAAAACTTAAAGCACAATGAGGTGCCGTATGAAGAAAATCACGGAAAGCATATTCCCTGCAAGAGGGCAGATTCGGCTCATAATTTCCATCAGACGGCAAGAAGTGAATTTACCTCTTTAGGGAAGTGGTGGTAGGTCTTCTGCGGGAAATAGTAATAATATGGAGGCAAATGAGGAACTATGTCATGCCCATTGGTAACTCGAAATGAATTTGGCACAAGTTGACTGTAGTAGGATGCAAAAACCGCATTGCCAATACGAGGTTGTCCAAACGTGATAACCTGAACACTCTGAGCTAGACAATTTACCTAGAGTATAAGTAGCAATCAGTCAGAAACACAATCAGAAACTTTGCTGCAAGCATTCTCTATAGATAATTTCCAGTGCTGCACATAAGCTGCAGAACAAATGGCAAAAAGCAAAATTCTACTCGATGGCACTCAACAAAATCAAGCTTTGACCAAAGCTAAAGTGCCATCATTGATTTGCAAAATGTGAGATAAGCAATAGTTTTGCATGAATTCCAAATACATTTAAAAGAAGCTAATACCATTCTGGTAGGACTATACAGAAGAGACTTAATTTCTTCTCAACTTTAACAATATCAGGGGAAGAGCTAATGTCAGAGACCTGAACAACCTCAAAGCTACTCCAACTCTGCTAGCAGAGGTACAAGAATCCTTACTTTGAGATCAAGTGCACAAAAGGATGCCATAGCCCCTCCCATTGAATGTCCTGTCACCATAATATTGATATCACCATACACCTCTTTTGCTCTTTCGACAGCATTTAGAATCCCAGGCCGTATAGTTGTGTTGTGGTAAGCAGAATAAAATCCATGGTGCACCTGAAACAGTTGAGATATCAGAAGATGCCTTAACTATACCAAAAATGCACCAAAAGACTTCAAAAGAGATTGAAATACCATCGCATCAGGCATGCCAGGATAATTTAGATCGAGCTGCTTCCAGAAAAGGTCTTCAACCCAATTCTGGATGCTGCAATAGTAAAATTAGGTCATTACTGTACCATGAAGACACTGACACCAATCAAAGGAGGACAAGCAACATAATAACCGCAAGGGCGACCACAAAGTGACAACAATGCAACAAGCATCAAACAATTGAGAAACGCAAAAGATAACTTATAACTGATAAATTCTGATAAAAAAACAAAGAGTAACTTGGAATGGAAATAAACATTAAACGAATTAATTAGTTATTATTTCCTCATATATAACAGTTAACGGATGCATATGCTTGTACCTTGTACATAATACAGGGAATTCACATAAAAAAGCAGCTCCATTGAGAAAAAAAAATATGGAACAGTCATCAACAAGTGGGCAGATGGCACCGACACTAGAAAAGTCCAGAACATTTTTCCTATACCCTCCCAAAATAGGGAGAAAATGGTGCTCCCATTAACTTGTAAGCACAGTTGTGGTCATTCACCAAAAATTTACTCGACACCCCAGTTATTCCACAATGGGGATGCCGTGCATTTATAATAATACAAAAGTCAACAAAAGTAATTAAATGAAGTACTTCAGATACACTTACGAAAAAAAAAAGAATAAAAATTCATTTCTTAAGATCCAGAAATGTTGTACTTCCCCATAAGACCATACATAACATCCATCACAGCGATGCTCCTACAACTTTGCATATAGACGCGTGCAGGTAAAAAGCATGGTTCTAATTTTTGGAGGCAAAGCTAACACAGAGTAGCCATCTAAATGTCAAAACCTGTTTCCGTGAGTCCCTCTGAATGCAATTACTATAGCATTAAGATCCTGTGCTACCCCGACAAATGCCTGCACAAATATATTCAAATCCATCATAAAGTAAAGGCATAAAAAGACCACACCAACTGAGAACTGCAAACGAAGCAATGACACAAGTTCAAAGTGTTGGGTCGTGGTTAACCTGTAAACAATGCTTTACATCCACAACAAGCTCTATGACCTCAAATCCCTGTTTTATGTTAGAGCATGGATTGTCAGCCATTACTCAATATGTAACCTATGAGCCTCTGAATTAACAAGTTAATTTTAGATCATTACCTCAGTTTTGTCGCCACATCTTGAACAAGTCCACGTGAAAAGTTCCGTCATATCTGAAAGGTAAATCTACAAATAAACTCATAAACAGTTAAAACTACAAGCGAAGAAAACAAGAACTAAGGCAAGAAAATGACTTGACCCTTCATGACCTTCCCCTTTTTCGGCTGGTTCCAACTAACAGAGATATCAAATCAAAGCCTCAACATCTGGAGAACTTAAACAGAAATTTGTTTCTGCTGGCAGGTGGCTAGCGATAATTTTAGAATATTACATCTTATCAAAATGAGCCTAAAATAGAGGAAAGAGGGTATATGGTAATGCTCACCGCAGATGCATATTCCACCAATATTGTGGCAAGGGTGTGATTATAAACAGGGCCATCGTCCTCGTGCTTGATCTTGAGTTCTGTATATAACAGCAGAAGATGTCAGAGCCAAATTAAACATCCTGAGTAGTGACAAAGGTCCATCAAACATTGAGCTTTACCAAAAGCAAACAATGACATTCAGTTGGTTAGAGAGAACACTCTAGCTACCATCTAGTCCACAAGACAATTAACTTGATGGCATAAGATGACAACCCCATTCTTCAAGTTAGTTTAAAATGGAAAATGGTTTCCCAAAAAGTGCATTTTCAAGTAAAATCAGGGAAAAAAAGGTAAAATTTGTACAGAAATGCACTTTATTGAAACAAAGAAACTATAATGGAAGCCCAAAGTATTGGACCCTTTTGTATATCAGCAACGGGCTTTCATACAATCTCCGTTAATTTAGAGCCCGAACAACACGCTGGTTTCACTCCGACAAATAAGGGAATGTACTGATGAGTATCCAACAGGATTCATCACTCTATAACCCCCAGATACGCCGTGTATATTTGCCCACGAAACTTCATCATATGCACCACTAAAATGGCATTGTAGCTGCAGTCACAGAAGAAACACAGCAAGCTATGTCTGCACCTCGGTTCAGCACGCATGGGCGAACCTCCAAACCTCAAAGACTTTCCATTTCCATCACAAAATCCACCTCCATTCAGTGGGCATTAACTCAAGTGACTCCAAAAACCACCCACCATAATTCCTCCATAGCCCCCAAACTCACTAAAAACCAACAATCACGAGCACAGCGAGATGCAAACTAACCAAAACTTCCACTTCTAGCCAACCGAATCCCAAGCCCTAGCAATCAGGCCAAAACGCACGAAATCACGCACTCCCTCACGAGCCAATACAGGGGCAGAAAAGATGAACACGAGCTACCTCTCGCCCCGCAAGAAGCAGCAGACAAGCACAGCAAGACCGTCAACCCCAACCACCGCCTCCCTCGCTCCATCGCCCGCGGCGCAAACGTCCAAACCGAAGACGGAGAAATCCCCACCGATTCGCTTCGCCAACGCTGCCGCGATTGGCGGATCCGCGACGAACCGTTACGGTCTCAGAGGCGGCGCAGCTTCTGCATCGGCGGCGATACGGTCCGATTCGCGACTCGGCGGCGCTCCGTGCGGTGGGGGAATCGCCTCGACCCGTGGGAGGCGACGACGGAGGTGAGTGTGACCGCGACGAGGACTGCGAGGTGGTCTGCTTATCTCGTGATATTCCAGATTTGCCCATGCTTTTGGATGAGATTTCCGAGGATGCCTCGTTGGTACTGTGGTGATTTGGTTGCTTCTGTGTGGGTATTTTTGGAAATGCGGCGTTGCTTTGCCTTGTGGTTTCTGAGTAGCTCTTGTTGTTGACGTGAGATTCTACTTTTCGTCTACGAACTTTCTTGATTTTTCAATTAAATCCTCATGTTTTAATTTTTTTTTAATTAAAGTCCTTCTACTTTAAAAAAAAAAGAAATTTAATCAAGTCCCCGTCGATACCGATTCCGCCCATATCTAACTTATGTAGCCGTCTGAGGATGCCAAAGTGCGATATGATATGAAATAATATGTACAATTGTACATGGACGCCTATTATAGATAGTTAAGGGCCTAGGAGAATAAAAATATAATAATCGGGGAACAACAATATGTATGGAGTTTTCGATGACCATGATGGGTGTCAATGTCAGCAATTTTCAATTGACATCGCACTTCGGTGTCCTCCAACGACCATGTTAGCTGAATTTGGTTGCATTGTTGGGAAAATCACCAATATGGTGATTGTTGCAAAATCTCCAATATTGTTCTGATGATGACAAAGATAATAAAAAACTAATAATATATATATTGGTTAAGTAGTGCAAGGTGATATATGCACAAGTCGAGATTTAAATGTTTGTCATAAACATAATTAGGATATTATGATATGAGGAGTACTATGCCAGTATCAAGATTGATATGTCGATATATGAGGTGACCAAGAAATTGAGCATTGAAGATGTCTACAAATTAAAAGACTCTTCGGATAAGATGAACATAGGAATTTAATTGATGGTGAATAAGCCGAAAAGAACGAGAATGTTCGTGATACAAAGATTGGGGGGGGGGGGGCGGGGGGGTTGGGGGGGCGTGTGGAAATGTAGCGGGTTGCTTTCCCTTGTGGTCTCTGAGTAGCTCTTGTTGTTAACGTGAGATTCTATTTTTTGTCTACGAACTTTCAGAAAATTTTCAATTAAATCCTCATATTTTAATTTTTTTTTTAAATCAAAGTCCTTCGACTTAAAAAAAGAAATTTAATCAAGTCCCCATTGATACCGATTCCGGCCAAATCCAACTTATGTAGCCATATGAGGATGCCAAAGTGTGACATGATATTGAATATTGTCTAATGGATACCCAGTATAGATAGTTAAGGGGCAGGAGCATAAAAATGTAAAACTCGGCGAACAACACTTTGCATGGAGTTTTCGATGGCCACGGCAGGTGTCAATGTAAGCAATTTTCAATTGACATTGCATTTTGGTGTCCTCCAACGACCATGTCAGGTAAATTTGGCCTGATTTTGTAACGTCCCAGAGCATCACATACTAAGGTGTTTTTTAATCTTCTTTTGTATTATTACGCATGTGGAAGATAACCTTTTAGTTTAGCATTTATAACATGAATTAAACATAAACAAACACACTCTTTCTGAATACAGGGGAAACATCATCGATTCATTTCATTTGACCTATCTACGTAACATCGGGTGATACCACTATATACATCAGAAAAACTATCAAGGAGGTATCAAAAAGTTATATACTCCCTAGCCACCATGGGATGAAGCCCCTAAGCTATCACTCGTCATCATCACCCGATTGATCAGACCACGCCAAAAAGTCACTACCATGGTATCCCAAAAGTTGTCTCCCCCACGCGTACTACTCCAACTCCCACTGAGTACTCCGCGCCATCATCACCGTCATCACTACAGCCGCCATCAAGGTAAGGGATCGGTCCTTCCAAATATCCATCTACAAGAACAAAGACCGATACAAAATGGTAGGGTACATGGTCTCCCGGAATTCCAACATCAACCCATAATGTCGCAGTGTAGTGCACGAAGACAGCCGAAGGGAAATCGGGGTCTATAAATTGGTATAGCTCCCCGTCAAAATCAACAGGGTGATGCTGGGATCAGAGGCATGACTAAAGATCCAAAAAAAAAAAGTATCAACAGGAGTGAACAAACGCTCAACAAGAGATAAGACTAGCTTATAAACCAACTGATTCTACTAATGCTCGATTCCTAGGACACATCTAACATGAAATAATTAATGTATCCTCTCATGAACGCACACCATCTGAAAGAAATATCCGTAATCACATGTATCATGCCAGCATGCATCATGGCAATAACCATATCAAGCGTCCTCAATCAAACTCATTACCAAAATCATTATTAACACAATATAATAGCAATTTATAAATGATAACTTAACAATTTGCAATAATACTACAAGCACATGCTACATTATTTCAGTGTTTCACTTGTTTAGTCTCACGCTCGACTCACGAATTATGCAGGTTATTCACCGGTCCGCGCAAGGTACCCCGAATTACACCGATTCACTAATCAATCTGGCTTTCGTGGTTTATCGACCACAGGCATATCCACTCTGAAGCATCGCGATTTGCTAATCATGACATCTCTGCACTCAGCTCAGGGGCATCCTGACCTCCTATGGGGCATGATGTGGACATCGAACTCTATCGAGGAGGAGGTGCTAGGGATCCGTTGTTTTATCCGCTAGGCTCGATCACTCGAGCGAGAGCGAAGGAATTCAAACAAATTGTCGGCATCATGGTTCAAGATATTTGGAATGGAGATAATCTGGCTTCGAAACTTGAAGATTCTGAAGCTCCTTGGCGCAACATGATTACTTTTGATCCAGCGAATTCCGAAGGAGCTTAGAATTGATGAACTCCGAATTAGCTCAAATTTGGATGAACGCTTGGAAACGGGCCGCTAATCAATACTCACTACTTTAGTAGTGATTGATGACGTTTTTTAGCGATTTAGAGTCGTTTAGATAAACTTTTAGGCCTTTTTCTATTTTTGGACGAATTTTTAATAATTAAGGTTATTTTTGTAATTTTAATCCTAGTAGGATTAGGATTAGGGTTAGCACCTTATATAAGGTTACATATAGATTTCTAAGAGGAGGTAGAATTTTATATAGAAAAGTTTTCTTCTTGAGTTCTTTTGAAGACTAGATCTTATCAAGGCTTCCTTGTGCCGATCGAATTCAACTTATCGAGTAAGATTGCGAATTCTCTTGTTCGTGACGTTATAGCGTAGATTAGTTGACACAGGTTCGTCAACAGGTCGCGTTCATACCGAGATTACCAATCACAAGTTCGATTGGGGGTCAAGGTCAGCAATTCGTAACTCACGAATCTTCGTAGAACGATCATCTTCCGCATAGATTCATATCATCTGGTATCAAAGCTGGTTCTACAAGGTCTAGTTATCCTACTTTTACTGCTTTTCATTCATCAATCTAGGGTTTATAGAATTAGGGTTTCGTTATTAATCGAATTAGGGTTCTGAATTTGTTCTTCCTGTGATTTCAATTTTGATTTAGGGTTTTCGGTCCTAGTTGTTTTTTTTATATATTGTACTTGAGTTCGTCAAAAAAAAAGAAAAAAAAAGCAAAAAAAAAGGAGGCAAAAAAAAGCCAAAAAAAAGCAAAGAAAAAAAAAGAGGCCAAAAAAAAAGCAAAGAAAAAAAAATTCAAGAGGATGACTCATTTTTTTTATCATTGATAGTTTGACCGAATAGAAAAAAAAATGATTTCAGTAGCAGAAATTGAATATGAATCCGAATCTCGCGAAAATTTGCTGAATTGCTGAGTTGAGCGGTATATTGCTGAATTTGATCTTGCTTGATGGTTTATCGATTGTTATGAGGAGCTTGTGAGACTGGATTCAAATCTGAAAAAAAGAGCTTGCTAGAAGGAAACGAGAGGTAAAAGGCAAGAGTGTGTGAGTTTAATTGAGGGAAGAAAAGCCGAAATTGAGTTAAACACGAGAAGAGTGACAAACACTTTGAGCGGAAAACGTGAGGGAGTGACTAGTGAGATTTCTTTTATCTCTAACATTTTCTTGCAGGTTTAAAAAAAATGTCAAGCTCAGGCCAGAGAAGTGTGAATCAAAGGGAGGATCGCACTCATCCAAGGAATGATGCGATTCTAGTAGGCATCCAGCAATTAAGTTTATAAATTGAAGCACTTAGCAATCGAATTGCAAGATGTGAGACGAGACTTGAAGATGACAGAGAGCCACCACGAGAGAGGCCACAAAATCAGCGAGAGGAACCTAGGCCACAACCTAGATGGCAGCGGCAATTTGATGATGCATATGTGTCCGATACAAAACATGATCGAGATGGCAGGTTTGAGAGGAGAAACGGATGTCGAGAATTTAGATGTCGAGAAGATAATGAGCTTGGCAACATCAAGATGAAGATTCCATCTTTTCAAGGAAAGAATGATCCTGATGCGTATCTAGAATGGGAGAAACGGATGGAGATGGTATTTGATTGCCAGCGATATTCGGAGCTCAAAAAGGTAAAAATTGTAGCTGTTGAATTCACTGATTATGGTATAATTTGGTGGGATCAACTTGTGACTAGCAAGAGATGTAATGGTGAAAGACCAATAGAAACGTGGGATGCGATGAAAGCAATGATGAGGAGGCCCTTTATACCTAGTCATTACCACAGAGACTTGTTCCATAAGCTGCAAAATCTCACACAAGGTATTAGGAGTGTGGAAGAATACCATAAAGAGATGGAGATTGCTATGATCCGTGCTAATGTAGTGGAAGACCGTGAGGCCACAATGTCACGATTTTTATGTGGTTTGAGCCGAGATATAGCAAGGGTGGTAGAGCTGTAATACTACGTTGAATTAGAGGAATTAGTGGACAAAGCCATCAAAGTTGAGCGGCAATTGAAGTTGGATCGAAATTACAAGAGTGGTGGAGGTTCAAGCTCGAATTGGAGTCTAATTGGAAGAGAGACGAGAAGTCGAATTGGAAGGAAAATAATATCAAGACTGAAACTTTGAAGGAGAAGGAGAAGGATGACAAAGTTGTTTCAAATCCGATTTCAGGTAAAACTGAAAACCCTACCACTAAGACTCGTGATATTAAATGTTTTAAGTGTTTGGGCAAGGGTCATATGGCAAATCAGTGCCCTAATAGGGGGTGATGGTCATGACTAGACATAATGATATTGAATCAGAAAGTGAGAGGGAGGAAGAGGATGATGACATGCCACCATTGGGCGATTATAGTGATATTGAGATGCTAGCAAAGGGTGAATTGATGGTGGTTAGACGTTCTCTTAGTGTTCAAGTCAAAGAGGAGGAGTATCACCAGCAACACGATAACTTGTTCCATACAAGATGCTTGGTGAATGGTAAGATTTACAGCTTGATTATTGATGGAGGTAGTTGTACAAATGTAGCAAGTTGTACCATGGTGGGGAAGTTGGAATTGAAGACTACAAAGCATCTAAGACCATATAGATTGCAGTGGTTGAATGATAGTGGTGAAGTAAAAGTATTGAAGCAAGTTCGAGTTCCATTTGAGATAGGGCGATATAACGATGAGGTGACGTGTGATGTAATACCTATACAAGCAGGGTATCTTTTGCTTGGTAGGCCATGGCAGTATGATCGAAAGGTATATCATGATGGGTACACTAACCGATATTCATTGGTGATGAATCAAAAGACATACACATTGGTGCCAATGACACCTACTGAGGTGTATGAAGATCAATTGAAATTACAACGTGAGGCTGAGAGAGAAAAAAAAAGTGATAAAACTGAGGGCTTTCATAGAAACTCTGAGACACAAGTAAAAGGAGAGGAAGATAAGAGTAAAGTGGTAAAAACCAAGAGAAAAGGAGAGAGAAAAGAAAAGAGAGAAGAATTTCTATGTAAAATCGAGCAAAGTGAGGAGAGCTTTGATTCTGAACCGACCGATACTTGTACTTTTGTACAAGGAGGCACTGTTTACTATTAACGAACTTGACCTGAATTTGTCAAGTTCCGTCGTGTCTTTATTGCAGGAATTTAAAGATGTCTTTCCTGATGAACTTCCTAGAGGTTTACCACCGATTCGAGGCATAGAGCATCAAATCGATTTGATTCTTGGTGCACCATTGCCTAACCGACCTGCATATCGAAGTAATCCTAAAGAGACAAAGGAACTTCAGCAGCAAGTTAGTGAATTACTAAACCAAGGATATGTGAGAGAGTCTCTTAGCCCGTGTGCTGTTCTTGTTTTGTTGGTGCCAAAGAAGGATGGGTCATGGCGAATGTGTGTTGATTGCCGAGCAATCAATAACATAACGGTAAAGTATCGACATCCTATTCCTAGGCTAGATGACATGTTGGATGAATTGCATAGAGCTTGCATATTTACTAAAATTGATTTGAAAAGTGGTTATCATCAAATTAGGATGAAAGAGGGGGATGAATAGAAAATTGCATTTAAGACCAAGTACGGATTATATGAATGGTTAGTCATGTCATTCGGTTTAACTAACGTACCTAGTACTTTCATGCGACTTATGAATCATGTTCTGCGTGCTTTTATTAGTCGATTTGTAGTTATCTATTTTGATGATATCCTGATATATAGTCGAAACCTTGATGACCATATTGAGCATGTGCAAGCTGTTTTGCAGGTTTTAAGGGCTGACCAATTATATGCTAACCTAAAGAAGTGCTGTTTTATAACCGACAAATTAGTATTTCTAGGCTTTGTTGTTGGTGCTGATGGAATACAGGTTGATGAAGAAAAGGTGAAAGTAATCCGTGAATGGCCTACACCTAAGACAGTTGGAGAGGTGCGCAGCTTTCATGGTTTAGCCAGTTTCTATCATAGATTTGTAAAAGATTTCAGCACCATTGCCGCACCTTTAATCGAGATTATTAAGAAGCATGTGGGTTTCACGTGGGGAGAAGAGCAAGAGAGAGCATTCAATCTATTAAAGGATAAGTTGACTAATGCTCCTTTATTATCTTTACCGAATTTCAGTACTACTTTTGAGATAGAATGCGATGCTTCTGGTACAGGAATTAGAGCCGTGTTGATGCAAGGAGAACGTCCCATAGCGTATTTCAGCGAGAAGTTAAGCGGAGCGATATTGAATTATCCGACTTACGATAAGGAGATATATGCTTTGGTGCGAACTTTGGAGAATTAGCAAATTACTTGTGGCCAAAGGAGTTTGTGATCTACACCGACCACGAGACCTTAAAGTACTTGAGGGGGCAGCAAAAGTTGAACAAAAGACATGCCAAATAGATGGAGTTCATTGAGACTTTTCCATATGTAATCAAGTACAAAAAAGGTAAGAAAAATGTGGTAGCTGATGCACTTTCTTGAAGGTATGCAATTCTAACTACTCTAGAAGCAAAGTGTCTAGGTTTCGAGTATATCAAAGGTTTATATGCTGACGATGATGATTTTGGAAGAGTATTTGAAGCTTGTGAGCATGCTGCGTTTAAAAAGTTTTATAGGTATGATGGATATCTCTTTCGTGAAAATAAGTTGTGTTTGCCTAGATACTCTTTGCGCGAGTTGTTAGTGCGAGAGGCACATAGTGGTGGTTTAATGGGGCATTTTAGAATCAATAAGACTTATGAAGTGCTGCATGAGCATTTTTTTTTGCCACACATGAAACGAGATGTTACACGAGTTTGTGAGAGATGTATCGCATGTAAGCAGGCTAAGTCTACGATTAAACCACATGGTTTGTATACACCTTTGTCTATCCCGACGCATCCTTGGGTTGATATCTCTGTGGATTTTGTGTTAAGATTGCCTAGGTCTAAACATGGCAAGGATTCTATTTTTGTGGTTGTTGATCGATTTTCAAAGATGGCTTATTTTATACCTTGTCATAAATCTGATGATGCATCGAATGTTGCTGAATTGTTCTTTCGTGAGGTTGTGCGTTTGCATGGCATGCCTAGGTCCATTGTTTTTTATCGAGATACTAAATTTCTAAGCTACTTTTGGAAGATATTGTGGAAGAAGTTAGGTACACAACTTTTATTCTCTACTACTTGTCATTCATAAACTGATGATCAAACTGAAGTAGTTAATAGGACTTTAGGGACATTGTTGCGTGCTATCATTAAAAAAAATATTAAGTCTTGGGAAGATTGTTTACCGCACGTTGAGTTTGCTTACAATAGGAGCATGCATTCTGCTACTAAATTCACACCGTTTGAGATTGTTTATGGTTTTAATCCCTTAACTCCGTTAGATTTAACCCCTTTACCTATTGCTGAGCGTGTGGATTTAGATAGTGCTAAGAAAGCTGAATTTGTGAAGACTTTACATGAGAAGACGCGGCTGAATATTGAGCTTAAGACAGAGCAGTATGCAAAGCAAGCCAACAAAGGGAGCAAGAAAGTAGTGTTTGAGTCCGGTGATTGGGTTTGGGTTCATGTGCGCACAGAGCGTTTCTCCAAACAACGACACTCTAAATTGCTATCATGAGGGGATGGGCCATTTATGGTGTTGGAAAGAATTAATGATAATGCTTACAAGCTTGATCTTCCAGGTGAGTATGGTATTAGTGCTACTTTCAATATTTCTGATTTGACTCTTTTTGATGCAGACGCTGATTCGAGGGTAAATCCTTTGCACGGGGGAGGGAATGATGTGGACATCGAACCCTATCGAGGAGGAGGTGCTAGGGACCTGTTATTCTATCCGCTAGGCCCGATCATTCGAGCGAGAGCGAAGGAATTCAAACAAACTGTTGGTATCATGGTTTAAGATATTTGGAATGGAGATAATCTGAATTCAAAACTTGAAGATTCTGAAGCTCCTTGGCGCAACATGATTACTTTTGATCCAGTAAATTCCAAAGGAGCTTAGAATTGACGAACTCTAAATTGGCTCAAATTTGGATGAACGCTTGGAAACGGGCCGCTGATCAATACTCACTACTTAGTAGTGATTGATGACGTTTTTTAGCGATTTGGAGTCGTTTAGATAAACTTTTAGGCCTTTTTCTATTTTTGGACGAATTTTTAATAATTAAGATTATTTTTGTAATTTTAATCCTAGTAGGATTAGGATTAGGGTTAGCACCCTATATAAGGTTGCATATAGATTTCTAAGAGGAGGCCGAATTTTATATAGAAAAGTTTTCTTCTTGAGTTCTTTTGAGGACTAGATCTTATCAAGGTTTCCTTGTGGCGATCGAATTCAACTTATCGAGTAAGATTACGAATTCTCTTGTTCGTGACGTTATAGCGTGGATTGGTTGACACAGGTTCGTCAACAGGTCGCGTTCATACCGAGATTACCAATCACAGGTTCGAGTGGGGGTCGAGGTCAGTAATTCGTAACTCACGGATCTTCGTAGAACGATCATCTTCCGCACAGATTCATATCAGGGCATCATCGGCACAGGGCCCAATGGACATCTTTTTTTTCCTTTACTTTTTCTTTTTTTCCCTAAACTTAGGATTGTTGAGGGCCGATGAGGGTCGCCAGCCGAAGACAAGGGCCGAGATGCCCTCGCTAGCACTGGGTCAGGGCGTCCTGGCCCCTTGCCCAAATCTGGGCCCTCGCCAGCCCTAAGTGCAGGGAAAAAAAAACTAAAGAAAAGAAAAGAAAAAAGAATAAAGAAAAAAACTATAAAAAATTTCAAAAAAAATATTTTTAAAAAGTCCACGTTAGCACCGATCGGCCAAAACTGGCTGGATAGATTGAATTAACAAATGCAAAAAGTTTATAACTCAATTGGCAAAGAAAAAGTATAGGATTGAATTGATACAATTGTAATAGATTTATGACTTTTTTGCTAACATTCCTAACGAAACTAGCATCCCTAGTTATAAGTCACTAGTCCCCACAAAACCAGAGGCAGAGAGAGAGGGGAGGGGGTGGGGAGGGGGGTGGCGATGTATGGAGGAGGGAGACCAGACTAGGAGGAGAGACGAGCAGCCATGATGGGGAAACGAGCGGGGTAGAGACAATTGTGGGTGATGCTGGTTAGGGTTTGGGAAGTGGGTCTTAGGTTTCTAGGTGGGGTGAATTAGCATGAAAAGGATAAAAAGAGGTGGGATGTGGTTTATATCATGCATAGAAGTGGGAGTGTAATGACGTGCGTTTGAAAATAGATTTTACAAAGAGGTGTTGTGGTAACATGAAAACTCATGTTAGACCTTGGTATCTGTGCCTAGGTATCCGATCTTAGCTTCTAGGTCCCTAAGGCCGAGCTTGAGACCCTTATGTCCATGCCTAAGTTTTTGGTAGCTAGGCACAAGATCTTGACTCTTGCTTCCAAGACTCCGGTGGTCGGGCACTAGTTCCTATTACTCGAGCCTAGGACGTCGGCAGTCGAATTTAGGTCCTTTGAGGTTAGCCCTAGAATCTTGACTTTTGTGTCCAGATACCGATGACCAAGTGGGACTTGAGGCTGTATAGATTCTTTTTTTTCAAATGTGTATTTTATATTTTTTCTTTTCAAATGTGTGGATATCAATTTAGTCATGAAATTTTCAATTTGACAAATTCAGTCCGAAATATTTTGATAATTTACTAATGTAGTCTTTCTGACCAATTTGGATGGCAATTGTTGGCATAAACATTAGTCGCTTGATGTGGCACGATCAATGCTGACGCGAATAATTTTTTCATTTTTAAAATTTTCTAAACTTTTTTATTTCTTTTCTTTTCTCTTTTCTTTTCTTTTCCACATTGGTTGGACATTAGAAGAAATTCAGAATTTCTTTTTAAAAAATTGAAAAAATTATCCGTATCAACGTTGGCTATGCCACGTACAATGACCGGCATTCACATCAGCAATTTCTAGTTAAAATAGACTGTAAGGACTATATTGATAAATCATCAAAATATTTAGGATTAAATTAACCAAACAGAAAATTTTAGGACTAAACTGACATCCGTATATTAAATTTATGACTTTTTTGATAATTTTGCCCGTAATTTTCTTGTAACATTTAAAGTGATTTCAATACTATTTGCAATTTACAACGAAACAACTGGAAAGTGAATAATTTACCTTGAAAATACGTTCTTTTGCAAATGTTTTTCAACAAAATTCATCTATGTGAAAGAAAGAGAGCCTAAATATTCTTTGATGTAAATGACCATTTTAATATCTGCCTAGCGAGGAAATTTCTTCCGATATCCAGGGGTGGTCGTACGTAAAATTGGAGCGACACACGGTGAAAGAATGATGTAACTTTTGTCTCGATTTTGCAAAAGAGAGAATATATCCAGTCACTGATTTGACATTGCAATTTATCTGTTCATTGCGTTTAGCTATTGCGAGGGCATCGTAATATAGCTGCGGTATTTCAATGTGGATGCCATTGTCCAAAGGTGACAGCGATTCTTTTTTCAAATTACAACATTAAATTTATTCCAGTGCGCTTACTTCTACATTTGCTTTTCTCATCAAAGAGGTTAAAAATATAAGTAAGAAAACAATGGAAGCAGGTCGTACTCTTTGTGTCTTCTATGGACCTTTTTAATCTATCATCGTCAATGAAATTTTTGAATTATATATGTCGTCTAATAAAAGATCACTCTTCAACTTTGCTTCATAATGTAAGAAAATTCAGCTTAAAAACTTAAACTGATAGATGGAAGGAGATCACATAAATAAGAACTTTTAGAACCTATTGTCAAGTAATGTAGTGTAATACTTCAACACCATATCTCACGTGCAAGTTGAATTACGAGCGACGTGTAAAATTTAACTAACGGGGGTAGATGTACATTAGCAAAAGAGACAGCACTGGTTCTGATACTATGTAAGAAAGTCCAACCCAAAATCTTAAGTTGATAGATGGATAGAAGCCACATGAATATAAATAGCATTTATGACTCGTTGTCAAGTGATGTTGCGCAATACTTTAACTCAGGGTTTAATTTATCAAAGTTTACTTTCGTAGACACATCATCATATGGTCTATATCATAATGAAGACCCTTAGTCAAAATCAGCAATATAATTATACTTTCTCTTCATTGATTTGTTCTAGTCT
Source organism: Syzygium malaccense (assembly GCA_031216405.1). Lineage (NCBI taxonomy): Eukaryota > Viridiplantae > Streptophyta > Magnoliopsida > Myrtales > Myrtaceae > Syzygium > Syzygium malaccense. Next base: position 13,226,673 of record CM062254.1, read on the forward strand.
TCTCCTTACATTGTCCACTAAAAGCCGCACATGCAAGGGACTTACATATATTGATAATACGCATGCGAGTGTTGAGCTATGATTGTTAAGCTTATTTTCCATGCTATTAGCAAACTTTATGTTTTGGGTGGCAGCATGTCACCGGCTTCTCTCGCTAGAGCCACAAAGCTCCAGCTTCCATGAGCATCTTCTTCAGCGAGCCATTGAGCTGAAGTGTCATGACGGCATTGGCGGACCCGACGAACTTCCCTCCGATGAAGACCGCGGGAACTGCAGGGTTGCACCCAAGCCTGATCAGCGCCCTCTCCACCTCCTTGCCCCGTGGGTCCTCATCGAGCTCGTGGACCGCAGGGCTCACCCCCTGATCGTAGAACAGCCTCTTGATCGCATGGCACATGCAGCACGAGCTCTTGCTGAATATCACCACCGCCTTCTGCGACGCCAGCCTCGACACCCTATCCATGTCTCTAATCAAATGGTATCTTGAGTTAGCCTTTTCGAGCTACTTTTAACTAGCTAGGATTTGAGAGAGAGGGAGGGAGGGGGTCGTTTCTGGGTAGATTTTCTTTCGAATGTAGCAAAATGAAGTCGTTGGTCGAAAAGACAGAGAAAAACGACGGGTACTCTACAAAGAAGTTCGGTTAGGGTTTGGGACCTCTCTGTTTTACTTATGGAGGGTTGATGTTGTGCAATCGACTTGTGATGCAATAACATTGCGTGTCATGGACCTTTATATATACTGAAGGAGGGGAGCATCTTCAGATATTGGCTTGATATTGAATATTAAAAGCGAAGTGGAGGACAAAAGGAAAGGAGAGGAGAGGAGAGGAGTGAAGAGGAGTGAAGAAGATGGTGGTGATGGTGATGAGAAAAGGCGAAGGTTCTTTCGAGATATTTGATGCGATTCCCGAGAACACCCCTCGATCTCTTGGCGACATTTATTCGGGGATTGTTCATGGAATTGACGATAATCTGTGGGACGCGAGAGGCACGACAATGCCGAAAGTGGGTTTTCGTTAATAGGGGTGCAAAATGTGTGAATAATTAGCATTGTACGGAATTCCATTTGGAAGAGAATGTTGTTTTCTTTCTTTTGGGAGTGCCAAAGTTCTTTGATAGAGCAGAAGAGAGGGCATGGGATAGATTTGGGAATGTCAACTTTGGATAAGGCTTGGAGCCAAAGGGGGTGGCATCGTCTGGATGATGATGTGGACTTGCTTCGCCAAGCAAGAAAAGGACCCTTCACTTCTTTCGTCGAGAAACTTAGCTTTCGAGATAAATCTCGACCATGCTTTTGAAAGGGTGTGCCGCAATACTTTATGTAGGAACTTTTACTTTGGTACCCTGTATTAGGACGAAGAGAATTCTTTCCGGAGGGGATTGCATAGAGCTCTAGAAGATGATGACTTCTAGGGATAAGTCTTTTACTTTATTTAAGGTTCCACCTTTCAGTTTCCCTATTGGATTACATTTGGATTGAAGTCCCTTCCAGCAACACGGCTTTCTAGATTAGAATTTTTACTTATCTATCACTTTGCATATGCATCTGAGAGGAAAATTACCAAAACATTTCTAAATCTATTACATTTGTACCAATTTAGTACTAAACCTTTTTTTGTATCAATTAAGTCTTAAAATTTTGCATTTGTGCTATTTTAGTCTATGTAGCCAATTTTGGCTGACCGGTGCTAACATGGACGTTGGCCGTCCAGCCAATGCTAACGTGATAGTTTTTTAATACATATATTTTTATAATTTTGAATTTTTATTTATTTTCTTTTTCTTTTTCTTTTGCTTTCTTATTTTTTTTTCTTTTCTTTCCCTTCATCTTCAACCTCTAGCAAGTCGTCGGTTGAGCGACTGGCCACAGGCGGGGGATGGCAAGGTCGGGCCCGCTAGATGCTGGCAAGGGTGAGCCTCATTCGTCCGTAGCGAGGCTCGACCTCGCAAGCGACGGCAAGGACTAGCCTCGCCATGGCTGGGTGAGCAAGGACAACGGCGCCGAAGGCCTCGACTTTTCCGAACTCCATTCTGATCTCCCCATCACCGCCGCCGATGACTCGTCTAGCCATGATGAGGCTCGTCCTCACCGTCGCTCTTGAGGCTCACCCTTGGCCAACCACTGGTGTCGGCCTTGCCAGTGGTTGGGCGAGGGAGAGTCCCGCCAGCAGTTGGTGGGGCCGACCTTGCCAGCCCCTACCTTTGGTTGGTCGTCAACTCGATCGCCGAACCGGCTAGAGGTTGAAGATGAAGGGAAAGGAAAGAAAAAACAAGGGAAAAAGAAAATAAAAAATTTGAAAAAAATAAAAAAAATTGCCATGTTAGCATTGGTTGGCCAAAATTGGCCGGATGGATTGAAACGGCACAAATGCAAAAGGTTTAAATCTGAATTGGCACAAAAAAAGGCTTATGACTAAATTGACATAATTGTAAAAGGTTTATGACTATTTTGGTAATTTTATCGCTTTCTGAGAGGTCATTCCTTGACTCACCACACATGATTATAGCCTTGGACCACTAATAGGGTTGAGCGTGCATGTGAGTTGTATTAGAGAAGCACCGATCGGAGATTGATTTGGTTAAGAGTAATTCGTATATCCTAATTGATTCATAAATTCTTGGATTTAACTTTTGAGTAAAATGAGGGAATTACTCAAAACACTCCCGAACTTTGGGGGTAGTAGACGTTTGTCCCCAAACTTTTACTCTTTTAAGGAAATCTCTCTTTTACCATTGATTTATATAAAAAAATAAAAAATAAAGAAATGGAGAAAATATATTTACTAAAATATTAATATAAGAAACATTTGTCACTTATAATATTAAAATATTTAATATTTAATATTTGATGAATATATTTGAGACCTAATAAGGTATTTTAATAAAAAAGAAACACAATTGTGTAAAAAGGAAAAATCCCTTAGTAACAAAAAGGGAAAATTACAAAAATTGGATATCCATTATGTGTTTTTAAATGGTTAATTAATGCAAATTGATTGATTAACAATTTTTTTTAAAAGTATCACCTTAGATTTTGATTGATCATTTCCTTTTATGACTTGAGGACACCCTTTTTTTTAATATTTTTTTTAATATAGTTATTTATCAATCACTTATTGCACTAATTAACCCTATAATGAGTAACCATTCTTTTTTCATTGTACATTTTTGCTATGGAGGCATTTTCCTTTTTATTCATTTTTTGTTAATTATTTTATCATTTATAGCTATTAAAGCAGCTATATTTATCAAATTTTAACATTTTTTGTTTAATATTATATCAATACTTTATTTTTCTAGAACTAACATTTACTTGATACATTTTGCTCTTATTTTCTATATTTTTTTCAATTTTTGTAGCAATTCAAGGTAAAGAAAAGATTTCCTTAAAAAATGAGATGAAACTATATTTACCCATTAAAAGTCATGTGTAATGCACATTTTAACAAAAAAAAAATAAAGGAGGTTTAATAGCTGAAATAAAATTAAATTTCAGGAGATATTATGTGACAGTTGAAAGTTTGGGGGCAAATGTGTACAACGCCTAAAGTAGTGTAACTTCCCCACAAAATGAACACGCTTACAGTTGTTCTACCACTCGAGTTACTAATGCATTGATATGCCCCAAGAAAAAAAAATGCCGAGTTACTTTTCTAATTGTGCGCGAGTTTCGTCACAACTAAAACATCGTGTGTATATACATAGAGGTGAATGAGGAGGAGAGATCCGTGGTAGGTACGAGGGGAAAAGTGCCATAAAAGTCATAAACCTTTTATATTAGTGTCAATTTAGTTCTAAATCTTTTTTTGGGTGCCAATTCAGTCCTAAACCTTTTGCATTGGCGCCAATTTAGTCCTAAACCTTTTTTTGGTGCCAATTCAGTCATAAACCTTTTAAATTGGTGCCAATTCAGTCCTAAACCTTTTTGTTTTTGTACCAATTTAGTCCTTCCGGTCAATTTTGACTGGAATTTGCCGACGTGGACGCCTGCTGGCCGGCAACCAATCACCAACATCGACGTGGCGCTGACGTGGACAAATTAAATAATATTTTAATATTTTTTTGAATTTTTATTTTTTCCCTTTTTTTTCTTTTTTTTCACTTTTTTTTTTGGGTTTCTCCTTCCTCAGGCCGGCGAGGTTGGGCCTCGCCCGACCATGGCGAGGCTTGCCCTCGCCGCGGCCTCCGGCGAGGGCTCGAGCCTCCCTGACCTTGCCGAATCTGGCAAGGTCGAGCCTCGCCCGACCAAGGCGAGGCTCGGCTCGCCGGGCGAGGCCGCCCTCCCCAGTGGCCGGCGAGGTTGAGCTCGCCGACCTCTGGCCTCTGGCCGGTTGCCGGACCAGCGACCAGCCTGAGGAAGGAGAAACCCAAAAAAAAAGTGAAAAAAAAGAAAAAAAAGGGAAAAAAATACAAATTCAAAAAAATATTAAAATATTATTTTATTTGTCCATGTTAGTGCCACGTCGGCACCGGTGACTGGTCGTCGGCCGGCAGGTGTCCACGTCGGCAAATTCCGATCAAAATTGGCCGGAAGGACTAAATTGGCACAAAAACAAAAAGTTTATGACTGAATTGGCACCAATTTAAAAGGTTTAGGACTGAATTGACACAAAAAAAAGGTTTAAGACTAAATTGGCACTAATGCAAAAGATTTAGGACTTTTATGACACTTTTCCCTAGGTACGAGACTCATATGGTCACGTCTAAAGAGAAGGCAAGATTTATGATTGACCTGCTGCGTGAAGGGGCCTTGGTCTTTTTAGTTGGGCTAATTTAGATGGACTGAAGCAATGCAAAAGTGATGCATACTCCACTCAATGTCCAAATCTACTAGTTTGTTTATTTATTGCTCGAGTGAGGGTGTCTGGGTTCCATTCCAAAATATTCTTTGAGCATCTGGCTAATCGTCATTGATTTATACTCCAAAATGCGGCTTCATGCGCAAGTGCGGTTGTCGAATACTAAGTTTTCTACGAAGAAGACATGCATGCTTAACCCCTAAGCAACCCCTTGAGAATGCTAAGTCAAAAGGGATAGTAGCATAAATGAATTCTGAATTTTGGTCCAATTTGCACGTCATTATGAACTTTTAATTTGTGCAATGTGGTCCTGAACTTTGGCCTAAGATGTAATGTCGTGTCTAAACTTTTAATTTGTTCATTATAGTCCCTAAACTATTGGAAAATGTATAATGTAGTCTTTAAACTATATGAAAATGTTTTAAAGTTCCGGAACCATATTGAAAATTGGACCAAAGTTCATGGACCACATTAAATAAATTAAAAGTTTAGGAATGACATTGCAAATTGGACCAAAGTTCATGGACCATTTGTGTCATTTACCATTTTCAAATTTGTAGATACCAATATAGGCACGCGAATAATATGGTTTACCTAATTTGATGTACTTTAACATGTATTAAAACTCTTATTGAGTATTCAATCGTACGAAAATTCTTTGTGTTGGGTTCCCACTTATTTTTTATTAATCATTGGAAGTATGACATGTCACTTAATAAACCAAAATTCCTTACTTCTTAGTGACACTAGCATCATCGAGAATTCGTTCGTTATGTTTTCTTATCGCTCTTCCACAATCAAATGGGAATCAAATCGTTGGTACACAAAGTTATTGCACGTGGCTCAATCAAATCTGGCATGCTAATTGTGTGAAACATGTGTCCATTGACTTATGGAGGAAGTTTAGTCCCATCAATATCTTGTTTCTTGATAGTTTCTTCATTTAAGTAGTAACTTCCTTATGTTTAAGAATATCTTTATCTTTACTGTGAATATATTTATAAGTTATTTCTACTATAGGCCACAATATCATGTTTATTGATCTGTTTATTTAAGTTGCTCTAAATTCTTAATATTAAGTTAACATTATAATTAAAATTACCAAAAAAATTCTAGACATATTGCACTTATGCCAATTCAGTTCTAAACATTTTGATAATTTGCCAATTTAGTCATTCCAGTTAATTTTGGCTAAACTTTCTGATATAGATGCCGGCTGTCCTACGTGGTAGGGCCAGCGCTAACGTGGAGAATTTTTATAATTTTTTTTATCTTCTCTTTTTTATTTTCTTTCTTTTTCATTTACCTTCTTCCCCCATTGGTCGTCGGCCCTCGGCAACCAGCCACAAATGAGGCTCGACCACAACATTATCAAAAAGTTTAGGACTTAAATTCACACAATTAAAAGGTTTACGGCTAAGTTGGCACAAGTGCAATAAGTTTAGGATTTTATTGGTAATTGCCCTGGTTATAATTATTATAATCTAATAATATGCCAATAAGTAAGTCACCCTTATGCTTTAATGTGTATGTGCATCATCTTTTATCATAAATTCATCAAACATTTCACGCAAAGCGTGGAGCAATGCCTGGTTAAATGTATTCCCGAAACCGGAGAAATTCTCTTGCGTGCCCCACGAAAAAATAGACCTAAAATTGACTATTAAACGTCCAAAGGCGCCACTTAATTAATAGATGTCTACAATTATTTAAAAAAAAGGGCATCTACAATGAAAGCAATTAATGAACTTTATATCTCCCCGATGTTGAATCTATATAAGATAACATCCACCAATGAGCATTTGGCGAGGATGAGGGATGAAGAATTCTCTTCAATCATGCACGTGTTAACCAATGACAGAGGAATTAACAAGGGGTTGACAAACGGGGTGGGGTGGCTGTCGACTGGACGAATATTCAACAGATCAACAGGCTTTTTTCCCCTAAATTATCATTGTGTTTTGATGAACAATTCGACAGTAACAAAGGCCCTTCTGATATTTTGTTTGTGATGGCTCTCTGAAATGTCATCTTTGTCATCTTCCTAGGGTTTTCACACACGGAGAGAAAGAGAGAGATTATCCATCTGCTGGCATCTGCAAAAGTGGTGCGGTCTCTGTCCAAGATAAGAGATCTCTCTTTCCCTTTCGTCTCTGTGGAGGAGAGGGAATATCGAGGCAAAGGGAGAAGAAACAAGTTGTAAGTCGCAATCTCTCCCATCTGTGATGCCACGATCCGACCCCGCACTCTACTTTATCTTTTTGCCGTCCGCTGCTAGCTGATACGAAAGCTCACGTTCTTTTCTGCAACTCGCGCACGCTTGTGTCTCTAGGAACTTCTAGGGTTCTTCGGCGACAAGATCTCCCGCCGTAACTTTGTTGTAATCACGTGCATGTTACCGTAATATCTATATAAAGAATTGTAACAGGCAAAAATTTAAAGGTTTGGCAATCACTAACTAAGTGAAATTTGCTTGCATTTTCATTCAAAGCCCACACATACCCGGCAATTATCAAGGATAATTAGAAACGTCATGTCGAACAAGAACAAGGCACTAACCCCATTTACCAATCCAACTTGGCAAGCATCCACCAACAACCTAAACATATTAATCCTCTAACATGCAAGAGCTTCTACAATCCTTGAGAAGCCATTTTTCAAGATATTAATAGGCGTCGGACCAAATAAGATTCCCATTGATTATAAATTCTTTAATCTTTTATGTATCGTGACACTTTGTAATTTGAATAAGTGTTACAAGAAAATGCACGTTATCATAATGTGTTATAAGCGAGGAATCAGTCTCGATGAATCATAGAAGCCCCCTTAGTCACGACATCTAAAATCATCACTAATTTTGTATGGAGAGTCTATAACCCACTGTTTTTCCGATTTCAACAAGTCGCGACTTGATCTGGTATACCAATCCAACAAAAGGAAGATAACATCAGCGAAGCTAAATGTTTCAAATTATTTGCCAAAGCAATATAATTAAAAGAGGCAATTTTTTTTTATTAATTTCGAGTGTTTTGCTACAATTGGGGAGCGAATCGAAAGACAAAGTGTCCAAATCTCCATTTTATTCTATATGAACTCTGCATGTCGCTATATTAGACTCAATATTCCTATTTCCCAAATGAAAGTAGGATGATAAGAGAGCTATCACTTCAAGATCTTTAGTATGTACTTGTTTCTTCTTCAGTATGTTCAATTTAGTCCCTAAATTATATGAAAATGTTCAATGTTGTCCCTGAGCATGAATGAATAGAAGAATAATATTGGATATTTTCATATAGTTCGCGGACTAGATTGAATATTTACCAAAAGTTTAGGAACCATATTGAATAAATTAAAGGTTCGAGGACGACACTGCATGTTGGGCTAAAGTTCAGGGATTACATTAAATAAATTAAAAGTTCATGGATAACATTGCACATTGGGCCAAAGTTTATGGACTATTTGTATAATTATCTCTATATTTAATGATATACCCATATTTGTTCATCTAGGTGACTTCTGTAATATTTACTTAAGGTATACATGGTGAGAATGAAATCAATTGAAATCAAACGTCAAGAAAGCTTATCTTAGTGGCACGATTAAGATATACCGATCCGATGAAGAGTATTGTTAGGTCATGAGAGAACATCTTATTTCACGTTCATTTGGATCGAACATATCGAATTTTTTTTTCATGAATTTAATTAGCCACATCAGTAGAACCGTGTAAATTCAATATATTTTCTTCGCAATTGATTCACTTTTGACTTTGGATTGCCTCAAATTGCACAAATAATCCAAAGCACACAATAAGATAAAAATAAACATTGAAGGACCCATTTTTTTTATTTATAAAAAAGGCCAAAAGAACAAGAACGTACAAAATGTCCCTTGGCCTACCAATTGGGTCGGTTCTGAAGATATTGTGCCCTAAGATTTTAGTGTGGAGTAGCCTTTTTTGCAGGGCATACATACGTGGTAGCTTGAAAGACTCAAACAAATTCACATTAAAAAAATGGCAAGAAGATTCGAAATGGTGACGACTGACGAAAAGTCGAATTGTGAAAGTGAAGTGGCCTTTCGGATTTGGCACGACGTGCCTTTTGATTTGGCAAGGCCAAAAAAGCAATCTAGAATACCGGGGACACGTGAGAATAATACCAATTGAAAAAAAGGTAAAAATAATTGGATAAATTATTGTGTAAATAGTTCTTACCAGATTAAACGTGGTTAATATTCGTTATCTATTCGGATTTGTGGAATCTTTACCTAGCTAGTTGAAGTGAATTTCTTGTTTAGCCAACTTATCTGATCAAACACGATGGTTAATTTATTCCCTATGTCCAACATTTTTCCTAATCATATAATTAAAAGGCGAATCCGGTCTAGAATTTGTTGTTAGGGATAGAGTTTGGGAGGACTTTTTATGCTAAAGACATAGTATTGACATGTAGTTAGTCTATTTCGAGATGATCAGGCACTGTTAATCCAAAAAAAGAGTTTTGTGATGCCCTCGACCAGGTCTAAGTTTAGTGAATTAATTTTTAATTGAAATTGGTAGCATGAGTATAGGAGGACTCCTAAGCAAAATTGGAGCAAATAATAGGAATATAATGAGGTTGAGTGCACAACCAAATGCTATGGCAGTTCAATTTGTTAAAGAAATATTATATATTTTATATTTGAAGAAACGTCTCAAGTATTCATGGGATGGGGAAGGCTTTAAACCCTACAACCCGATAGTTATGAGGTATGATAGTGAATAACTCAAGTACACATGGGTCGAAAAATAGTCGATACTCATTAAAGATAAAGAAAATTCGGAGACAATTTAAAAAAAGCACAAGGAGTTAAACTGTAGATCTCTTAGCCCTTGAAGAAAACTATGTAATCTTTTAGCACTCCCTGCTTGAAAAATCGCACGTAGATGACGAAATAAGGAGTCGGCTGAAAATGAAAAATGAATAATCGAATTAGCTACAAATAGATTCACACAACATTGAAACGAGCGTTTGGCCAGATGAACTCCACAATATTAAGCTGAAAGATGGAGGTGTGATTAGTTATTCGAGCTCCTTATACGTAAACTAGGTCTTGGGAAAGCCTTGCCTCAAACTTAACTTTAACCATTCCTCGACTTTTCAAAGTGGTTACATAGACTAGTAATTAGGGAATAATTGTTGAAAAAGTCCTAAGCTTATTGTATAACGACCAATTCAGTCCTAAACCTGTCAATTATGCAAATTTAGTCTTAAACCTTTCAATTTATCAATTGACTCCTAAACCTTTGAAAAATTTTTCAATTCAATCCTAAACCTATTATTTCAATGTTAGCTAGGAGGATTACATTGCTAAATCGTTAAAAGATTTAAGATTAAATTTGCACAATTAACAGGTTTAAAACTAAATTGGCAAATCGTCAAAAAGTGTTTAGAACTAAATTGACACAATTGAAAGGTTTATAATTGAATTGGTCGCAGTAAAATAGGGAGAAAATTGTCCAAAAAGTCCTAAACTTATTTCATTTTTGCCAATGTAGTCATAAACCTTTCAATTTTACCAATTTAGTCCCAAACCTTTTAACATTTATGCCAATTCAGTCTATTCGGCCAATTTTAGCCTGCTGATGCTAACGTGGACACTGGTCGATGCCTACCATCTGGCTAACGCTAACGTGACAATTTTTAAAATATTTGTCTGAATTTTTATTCTTCTATTATTTTCCCTTTTTTCCCTTTTTTTCTCATTTTTTTTCCCTTCTTCCCTCTGGCCCGTTACCGGACTAGCCAGAGGCAAGGACCTTGCCGGACTTTGGCAAAGCTCGCCCGGTCATGGTAAGCTAACCTTGCCGTTGCTGGGTGAGGGAGAACCCAGCGACGGTGAGGTCAGCCTCACCTTGGCTGGGCGAGGTCGAGCCTCGCCTAGACAAGGGGACAAGTCTCGCCGACCCTCGCCTTTGGCAGAAGGGCAGAAAAAAAAATTGAAAAAGAAAGAAAAAAAGGAAAAATAAAATAAATTTGAAAAAAATATATTAAAATATTAAAAAATTACCACGTTAGTATTGGCTAGACGGCTAAAATTGGCCTGATGGATTGAATTGGTATAAATGTAAAAGGTTAGAATTGAATTAGTAAAAATACAATAGGTTTATAACTTTTTGGATAATTTTCCCTGTAATTAGAATTAAGCCAACATATTGATTCCAAAGTTTGACCATGATCATATGCAAGGCAGTTATCAATCTCATGATGAGTTGTACCTCTTCAAGTTAAGGCAAAGCCACACATTTCAACTTCCCAAAGTCACTCACGCACTAGGCAGAATCTTGTTCTTTATTAGGACATAAAGGCTTGGGAAAAAGATGGAGGGCAGAGACTGGTGTCATATGGTTGCTTTTCTTGTCCTAAAGGAGTGCTTGTTTTTACGACATTTTTCTTCTTTCCATCTATATATACTTGCGCATGATCACCAGGTCTTTCTCAATTCTCTTTCTCGAACACAGAATGAGAATCTTCACAGAGAGAGAGAGAGAGAGAGAGAGAGAGAGAGGTGTCCCCAAGTGGATAAACCCTAGTTTCATTCTCCAACTCAGCAGATGCCTCCAAGATAAATGCACAAAGAAAAATTCCCATGGTTGAAAAGAACTTGTTTCAACAATGAGCCAAAAGAAAAAAGAAACTTAAATGAGGGATAAAATACTTTTCGGTATCCATGAATTGATTAGTAAATAGTTCCAAATTATAAACCCTAGCTAGTGTTGAGAAGTAAATGAGGGAGATGGGTTTCATTGCTAAAAGAGCGAAGAATTACTCGGCCTAAAAATAAAATTTCCCATAAAATGGAGGATACTTATACAAATATGAAAAGCCATGAAAATAAGAAAATTAAGGATATAGTGGATACAATGTGAAGCCGTACAAAGGACATGTTGCCTCTGTTACATATTGAAAGAATCTTATTCTTTTGTATGCAGCTTCTGTTCTCTAGTGCAAATGCATCAGTCCTTATCTATGTTGCAATGATCAAGAGTTCCATAAGAATCCTTGTGAAATAGCCAAATATCTAAAGGAAAACTCTCTCTCTCTCTCTCTCTCTCTCTCATGCAAATCCAAAACCCCACCTTGAAACATCTATATAAGCATGTCCTCATGAAGCCTCAAGCACTCCACACAACACAAGAAACCCGAAAATCACATTCCAACCTTCAAGAGCTCACTTTGCTCTCTCTCTCTTAAAGCTTATTATCACTCTCTGATATTTACTTTAGTCGACATACTTGGAGTCCCCGACATCTCGAAGCTTTTTTCTCAATGGAGGATCTGGTGGAAAGGATGATCTCGGAGAAGCCGGTGGTGATCTTTAGCAAGAACTCGTGTTGCATGAGCCACACCATCAAGACGCTTCTTTGCGACTTCGGGGTGAACCCGACAGTCCACGAGCTAGACGAGATTCCGAGAGGCAAGGAGATCGAGCAGGCACTCGTGACACGCGGATGCAGCCCGGCGGTCCCCTCCGTGTTCATCGGCGGCCAGCTTGTTGGTGGAGCCAATGAGGTGATGAGCCTCCATCTTAATAGGTCCTTGATCCCTATGCTCAAGCGCGCCGGAGCATTATGGGTTTAAAGGATTTCATCAACAGCCTCATCCGGCCAACTTAGAAAGAAGAATAAATAAACAATGTGTGTTTTTGGTACACGAGTTTTGGAAATATAGGTATACTAGTCGGATGTGTTGTCATATGTATGAAGAGAGCTTATCATAGTTAATGTTAGACAAAACCCTAACGTATATGGGGTTTGTATCATTTTGTGGTGACTCCTGTTTTTGAATTGAATAATAAAAATGACGCAGTTTTGCTATATATCTTACATCTTTTATATATATAATTCTGGAAAGGAAAAATTTTAAGTATACAGCTTGCATAACCTTTTTTGATACACAACTTTACCAAAAACCAAAAAAGACCTTTTTGATACACAACCCCTATCCATCTGCATTGATTTAGATAGTCTGTCAACTTTCAAATTATATCTATCCACTTCAATAGTGCTGGAGGTAGATTGACTAATGGGAAAAGTACCAAAAGAGTTTTAATTCTATCGCATTGGAACAAATTCAGTCATAAACCTTTCAATTAGACCGGTTTAATCATAAACATTTTCACATTAGTATCAATTTAGTCCATCCGATCAATTTAGATCGAAATTTGCTGACGTGGATGCCGGCCGTCTTATATGACCTGGTTGGCGGATGACTAGCACTAATGTTGGCATTTTAATAATGTTTTAATAATGTTTTAATTTTTTTAAATTTTTTCCTATTTCCCATAATCGGTGACCGACCACAGGTGATGGTCACCCTCACCCCCTCGCCAGATACGATGAGGACAACCTCGCCCAGGCTACGAGGGTCCAGCCCTCACCAGATCTAATGAAGCGGCCCTCGTGCAGGCCACGAGTAGGGGTGTGCAAAAGAACCGGAAACCGCCTAAACCGCCTAGGATAGCTCAGAACCGAACCGAAACTGATGGTTCCTAAGGGAACCGATCCTATTCTCGGTTCCAATTTTTGGGAACCTGTGGGTATTAGTCCAGTTCCTGATTCCAGATGTGGAACAGCCCGCACGCCCATCCGGATTAGACCGACAATATAATAATAAATATAATATATAATATATTTTTATTTTTTTAAAAAATAAAAATCACAAATCCTTAAACTAAACCTAACTCGCTTGACGTTTACATCCTCACATTGAGCCGAGAAACACCTTCTTTTGCTTTCACCTCACGCTCACTCTCACTCTCTCACTCTTCTCGGTCGATGCTCACCTCACCGTCTCCGACTCTCCATCTCCTTGTCCATATTTCCGTCCTTGGCTAGTGGGACCGGTTTCATGGACCCATCTAGGAACCAGACTGGACTGGCTGTTTGGTTCCCGAGTGGATCCATGGAACCAACGAGCGGTTCCATGGTTCCAATTTTTTGGAACCGGTCCTTAGTGGGCGGTTCCCGGTTCTAGGATGGGAACTGCCCACCCGGACCATGCTTACCCCTAGCCGCGAGGGCAGCCCTAGCAAAGGTTGTGAGGGTGACCCTTGTCTGTGGCCAGTTGCCCGCCATGGTCGAGTACCAGCCATAGGCCAAAAGAAAGAGAAGGAAAAAAAAAGAGAAAAAAGGGAATTTTTTTAAAAATTATTAAAAATGTTCACGTTAGCGTCGGTAGTCCGTCAGTCGTGTCATGTAGGACACCCGATGTCCACGTTAGCAATTTCCAGCTTAAATTAGCTAGATGAATAGTTTGGTATCAATGTGAAAAGGTTTATGACTAAATTGATCCAATTAAAAGGTTTACGACTGAATTGGTACCAATGTAATAGTTTTAAGACTTTTTTGGTACTTTTCTCATTGACTAACTAATAGTTTTCACATGGAAAAATTACCGAATCCATGGTAAAACTATTGTACGTATACCAATTTAGTCCTAAATTTTCAATTTTTCCAATTTAATCTTAAACCTTTTCACGAAATTCAAATGTAGTCATTGTCAGCCGTCTTACATGCACACTGCCATGTTAGCGATTTCCAGTAAAAATTGATCGGAATGACTACATTGAAATTTCGCACAAAGGCTTGGACTAAATTGTCATATGTACAATATGTTTAGAATTAATTGAACAATTTCTCCATTTTCACGGGCCATGAACCATATAAAAGGTAGATAGTTGGAAAACTGGCTAGGCCAAAAGTTTGGGTATAATTACAAAAAAATCCCAAACTTATGTACTGATACCAATTTAGTCATAAACTTTTAAATTTGATCAATTTAGTCATAAATCTTGATGATTTGCTAATATAATCCTTTTGGTCGATTTTGGTTTGGAAATCACTGACGTGGCGGTCTAGTCAATACTGGCCGTCCTATGTGACATGGTCGACACCGGCCAACGTTAATGTGGATGATTTTTATAATTTTTTCAAAATTTTCTGAATTTTTTCTTTTTTTTCTTTTCTTTTTCCCTATTTCCCTTTGCGACGCCCTTGCACAGATGTGGAGAGGGAAACCCTTGCCAAATCTGATGAGGGAGACCCTCACCTGTGGCCGGTGGAGGTCGCTGGCCATCCCTAATGCCCGAACGAATAGCGGAGGGAAATAGAAAAAAACAAAAGAAAAGAAAAGAAAAGAAAAAAAATCAGAAATTTTAAAAAAATTGCAAATATTATCTACGCTAGCGTTTTCCATGCCTTGTAGGACGACTGGTATCCACATTAGCGATTATCAGCCAAAATTAGTTGGAAGGGCTACATTGACAAATCATAAAAATATTTAGGACTAAATTGGCAAACTTGAAAAGTTTGGGATTGAATTAACATTTGTATAAAAGATTTAAGACTGATCGGACAATATCCCTGAACTATAATAAGAAAATCTCATTCTAAAAATGCAAAAAATACCTTATGAGAGAATGCTTTTCATGAAATTAAGCGCATATTTTATCACACCTAAGTTATGAAACTCGAAAGAGGTCATTAATTACATCATAAATATGTAATGCATCTATTACATACTGTACACATGTTTTACTACATGGATTTTAACTTTCAATAAATTAGCTAAGTGGTTAAGCGCTTGATTTGGATGCAGTAGATCTTCTGTTGAAATCACAATTTTTCTCTCTTAAATTAACCTTGGAGGTGTACCCGCCACCCTATGGATGGAATCTTGCATCGAGACAATTGGCATGTATGCGGAAAGATTTGTCAAGCAAGGAAGTTTAAATACTCGTGTTATCCAAATAATATGTTTATATTTTCGGATGTTGATACTATTAGGTACAATTATGAAATTAATTGTGTCCTAATCACGTACTTAGTATTATAAGACTACAAGAGACGTGGAATCCCCGTTTATATATTATATAATTTGATTTTCAAGTTAAAAGTTAGACTTTAGAATTACTATTGTACAATTTTAAAGTTGTAAACTTCATAAAAAAATTTAATTTCTCTCATTGCAAGGAAAGTTCTCTCTGATTACCATATAACAGTTTAAGAACTCAATCATCATGTGATACTTTCATAATAAGATATTGTAGGATACTCAAGTTTTGAGGATTTTTAATACTTACGATTGGTCATGAAGTAAAAAGATGTCATGGAAAGATAATATTAATGTTCAACTAATAGTTTCTTTTTATTCCTCCTTATTATGTTATTAACGGTGGTTTCAAGGTATTTAGGTTTATTAAGTAATCAATATACACATAATGGAGAACGTGAAGCTTAAATCTAAATAATTGTGGACATACTAAAACCAATATGCCATATTGATTTAAAAGTGACATGGCTAGGTTCTAATCTGTGCTTAAATATGACCCGTGTATCTAACTATTTAGTTACAATGTACTACACCACTTTATCAATTAATTTTATGTCCACTTTATTTTTATAAGTGATTAAAGCTCGCGAGATGTTGTGCTACTTTGCATGCTCACGTGCGAGCTTTAACTGGTAA
Organism: Syzygium malaccense; assembly: GCA_031216405.1. Classification (NCBI taxonomy): domain Eukaryota; kingdom Viridiplantae; phylum Streptophyta; class Magnoliopsida; order Myrtales; family Myrtaceae; genus Syzygium; species Syzygium malaccense. Next base: position 13,242,982 of record CM062254.1, read on the forward strand.
TTTGTTTTTGATGGTTGCTTTAGAAAATCTCTAATCCTAGCAAATCTCTCGTTCTTATACATATTTTGGGCCTAAATCCAAAAAAAAAGCACAAACTTTACCTTAAGTGATAATTCTGACCCGAACTTTTTATTGTCTAATAAACAATCACAATCTTTTACTTAAATTTCAAATCTGACTCGAACAATTTGAAAATTTTACATTACGAGGTTAGATTTGGGATTAGAGTAAAAGTTGGTGCCTTTTTTTTATTGAGACAAAAAAATGTTCGTGCCACAATTGTCACTCATAGTAAAGTTTGTGCCTTTTTTTTAAAAAAAATTAGCCCCATATTTTGATAACAAATCTCTAATTGATGTACATATTTGACGAAAAAATGAAACGAATGTTTGAAAATAACAAAATTAAGTATTAGCAAGTATAAAAACCATCATTACTTAGTTTTATAGACAAAAAATGTAATTTTAACATATTGTACAATTTTCCATACAACATAAATAAATATTTGAATCAATGCATAATTAGTGGTGACCCTTATCATAAAATGCATTACATTTTTTAAATTTGTACTAAACTATCGACAAAATAGTTATCCAACATCACAAAAACCCAACACCACATATTCTACAAATGAATTAATAGTATAAAATGATGCAAAATGAGTATTAACAAATCAACAATTTACTAGTGATTTCAAAAAGTTATAATGAAAGAAAATTAAGTGTCCAGGTATTGCTTTAAAGATTGATGAGATATATAACTAAGAGAAGACTTGATGTTGTTCATTTTCAGCTGTTACTTTGTCAATAATATCAAAAAACTGGGTGATGTTTAGACTCATTGTTAGAAAAGTAAGCCAACTTCGACGAACTATGGAAAGCAACTAGACAATACCGATCAACATCCAGTATATCCAATAGTTAGCTTTAAGTATCAATAAATCTAATTAACCCAAATAAGTCCATTCGGCCAATTTTGGCCGGATATCAATAACATAGACACAGATCGTCCCACGTGGCACGACTGACACTAACGTTAACAATTTTTAGTAATATTTTTGTAATTTTACCAATTAAGTTCTATACTTTTTTTTTAGGGTTTTGCAATATTCACCGCACCGCCAATATATGAATGCTTTTCCCGAGAATCATGCTTGGGGCCGCCCACTCTCTCCTGATCCCCTTACCACTAGGCCGCTTAGCAGCCCATTCCTCGTTCAGCCCCGACTCATTAGGAGCTAAAGGGCGTATGACCGCTTACTAGTTCTTGAAGAAGTTTAGCAATAGGACTAACTTGAGAGTGAAGACCATGAAATTCAAACTGGAGAGACACAGTTCACGATTGAAGTGGGTTGTCAAAACCCTCTTACGCCATGCACAAAGTCATATGATCCTTAAACTATCAACATTTCAACCAAATGGCTGCTTTTCCCCGGGCCGATGGCCATATGATCCTTGAACTATCATTATTTCAAGGAAAAATTTTAAATAAGGATTTAAAGTGGAGCTGTTTTCTCAAAAGAGGGCCTAAAGTTAACATTATTTCAAATTAGGGTCTGAAGTAGCTGAGTTAATCTTAAATGATGGTCCAAACTCACTAGTTGGCCAAATCTTCGCTAGTTGGCTTTTACCAGTGGCTAGAGCAAGGGTAATTTTTTTTTCAAAATTTGCAAATGGGTAATAAATGGGTAAGATCCTAAGAAACCAAAAACCACAAAATTGAATGGCCAAAATCCAAAGAGAGACTCAGCCTCCTCGCGTTCTTCAAGTCCCGATTTCGATTGCACTCTCTCCTTCCTTCTCTGTGAAATAGCGTTTCCGCGAGTGTTGTGCGACCTGAACTCATCTTTTGGCCGTTTCTTCGGCAGAGCTTCATCCTTCTTTCGTCAACGGCATCTGTAAGTCTTAACCATGCTATTGCTCTGGTTTCTGTACTGCCATGGGCTCTCTCTTGCATTTTCACTTACGTCGGCACTCTCAACCCCTTTTACGTTGGGTTCTTCTGGTCATCGGCTTCAAAGTCTTACAAAGTTGGGTGGAATGGCCTAGTTCTCTTCTTGTTTACTTTTTGTTTCAGCAGCGGCCAGATTTGCTTTATGCGGTTAATAAGCTTCTCTAACACTTCATCGAATGACTTCGCAGGGTCGTGGACCGATTCAGGTGGATTTAAACAGAACGGGGAGCACAGCGTGCGCTGGCAGTTGAGGCTCTCTGTCGATGTCTTTTCCTCATGCGCGTCGTTCAATCAGAATTCATGATTTTTAGGAATTTACCCATTTTTAACCCAGTCGCAAATTTTGGACCAAATTGCCCTTGCTCTTAACTGTTGGAAAAAGCCGACGTTGAAGGTTTGGCCAACTAGCCAGTTTGGGCTCGAAAACTAATTCAGTCACTTCAGCTCTTATTTATTTAAGGTCTACTCTAAGCACTCTATTGAGAAAACGGCTCTATTTCAAACCCTTAGTTGAAATTTTTCCTTATTTCAGCACCACAATTGGATTCCACATCCTACCAAGTCTAGGCGGATACCTCAATTCTTGCTTCTTTTAAGTGCATACATGACACACCATTTTGGCCAAAACGAAAAATCAGCATATTTTCAAATTTCGAGGCCGTCGGCATCAAAATTCTATTAATTAATCATTGCCATTAATGGAAATAACATAAAATAACTATCTTCGAAATTATCATTTTGAATAAAGTTGCAGTCAGAGCCAAAGCATCACGTGCTAAAATAAAGTCGAGTTGTCACAAGCAAAATAGACAGCCACCACAGGAAGGCTCGACTGTAGAATGGTATACAGAACTGTTTTGCATGGCACATGGACGTCCATCAAATTCAGAGGCCAACAGAAAGCCGTGCTGCACCATATCTGGAAACCTGCCTATAAACAACACCATATTCACATATTCGGGGAATACGGCGAGCTTTTCTGACCATTGAGAATATTCATACTGCATAGACCTCACTCAAAAATATGTACCATCTGTCATGACACTGCTCATGATTATCCAAGCAAAAGCGGAAGAAACTCCATTTTCTGGCTCCAAAAGGATCAGAAACGCCCTGTTAAAAGAATCAGATGTTCTAACCTTCACAAAGCTGTCCTTCCACATGTGAAGCAAGACCTTGGTCAGGCTTTACACTATAGCAGCTCTGTCTCCTCGACATCTGCATCGGCATCCTCAACCTCATTTTCTTCATCTTCGTCAGGCGCATCCGGATCAACTCCCTAAAAGAAACTAACACTCGATCAATGCCTCACATCACATGAATGGTCCGGTCTCTCGACTTAAGCGAGAATAAGTGAAGGATATTCCATCACCAAGAGTTAAAGACGCACCTTCATCTGCTTCTCCACGCGGTCCAATCCTTTTTTCGCAGCTTCATTCTGCGAGCTGATCCTGAATCATAGATTAGAAGAGAGCATGAATATAACAATTAAGACATGAACTCAATCTTTTCTTTATTCCATTCTTTTCCAAACTTTTTTGGTTCCTCTTTTGCAAGGATCCAGTAGAACCACGGTGAAGCCAGGATCAAGAATTTTCAAGAATTTTACGAGCCTATGCCTTTAATTATATTACAACCTTAGTGCAGCCTGATAATGGGCCAACGCATCCTCCAGCATATTAGTTGCAGAGAAAACTTGGGCCAACTTAACATGAAGAGAGTCATCTGCCCAGTCCTTGAGATATCTCTCAAGAAGAGAGACGGCATCTCCATGTCGTCCCTCATTGACGTGCAGTTCAGCCAAAGCTAATGCAGCTCCAAGGTAACCAGGTTCGAGACGAAGAGCTGACTCGTAGAACTTTTTTGCCTATCACCAGACCAGGATATTCAGAGACTTCTTCAACTTGGTTAAAAGAAAAGGAGATTCTACAACCATCTGGTAAAAGCTTATATACCTTCTCCCTACCATCAGGATTACTAGCATGGACATCTCCCACCAATTTTAGAGCCCTTGCGGATTGAGGCATCGCTTTCATTGCTTCCCTGGCTGTATAAAGGGCTTCTTTAACTTTTTTGCACGCCAAATAGGAGCGAACTAAACCTGCAACAATGATAAGCTTCCAATCACTTAGATGGTCAAGAATTAGGCATATACACCTCTGCTGCAACAAATTTTAAGTAGTTTCCCACACACACCTTGATATGAACGAAGATCAGCCCTCAACTCTCGTGCTCCTCTAAAGGCAATTACAGCTGCTTCAAGCCTATCCATCGACAAATACAAATTTCCCTGAAAGCATACGAGAAATACTTATGATGATTATATTTAACAATGACCTATCATGATGTATACCAGAAGCTTATACCCCTCCACCAAACTACTGTCTACCTTCATTATATAGCCAGGTATGTGTCTCTCATCAAGTTGAATGCTCTGATCATGATAAGAAGAGATTGTGAGAACCATAAAAGCAGACAACTAAACCAAAGCCAAAGGTAATCAAAAACTACCTTCTCGGCATAACTTAAGGCTCGTTTGTCATCTTTCCTTTCCCACATCACAGATAAAGCGACAAAAACTTCTGGCCTCGTTGGGTCAGTATTCAATAAATCATGCACCAACTTGCCAAGCTTTGAGTAATCAGATTTCATTTTGAGAAGCATCGCATACTCATCCATGTATGTTAGGATGTACGGATCAACTGACCTAGCCTGTCAATACAGACACTCTTCATGCCATCAAATAAAGCATGATATTTGGTCAATATGACCTCCAAAAAAACTCTATACTAACCTTTTCGAAATTCATTATAGCCTCGTCATTTTTCCCAATAATAGCTTCAACCTTCACACATTTGTCCATATGGAAACAAAATTTAATCAGTATGCACTCACTTCTCAACTACCTAGGCACACATAATGGCACATTAAACTGAAGATACACAAATTCAAGCGAGCAACTATTTGGGAGGGTAGGTCTGAACTTCCAAAAACATGCACATATAAATACTTCAAGGTAGTGTATACCAATAAAAGGTATTTACAAACTGACAAACTGAGAACCAGATCAAATTGTCTTTGGGTGGAGAATCCATAGATGGATTTTTGCGTAGTCTATGTGTTCATTGCTTATTACTGCTTAACTTGCTCCTTGATTTGGTATAGACTATAAATGCAAGGCACGTATGATAACTTAGAATCATCATATATCTTTCTAACCTTTGCCATTTCAAGTAATATATGTATGTTGCTAGGAAATTGTTGCAAAAGCTCCGCATATAGCTCCAGACCACCTGCCAACAGACAAAAAATAGTCTCTGAAGTTAAACATAATGCCTTCAGTTACTAACATACTCACTCAAACAAATTACACTAACAAGATATGCATAGTCATCCATCATATCAGCACACGCATTATTGTTATGCACCTAGAAAAGGTCAGACTCGGATGCATCTGAACAAAAAAAGCCAACTAATATGAAATAATTAAAAAAGTTAGTATTTTAGTGTTAATCTCTTCCTTTCTCTTCTTGAAATTGACCTAATCCGCAACATGACAATGGCAATTGGTGAAGAATAGTAGTGAAGGGCATGACAATTTATGAATGGCGATGCCCCCTCAAAAACCTTTCCAGGATCAGTCTTTCCATTTCTTGTATACAAAAAAGTTGATCCTTAGAAAATGTACAAAGGTAGAGGCATTAGATTACCTTTGTAGTCATTTGAAGCAATACAACACTGGGCCTCAACATAACGCTGTAAAGAAATACAGATCATCAATACTCATCTCTATTTATTGCTAAATCTCTGGCATAATAAGCAGTATTGTCATGACGAGACATGAGAAGAATGTTTCTCAAAGCTTGGAATCCTGCAACTATATAGTATCCCATAGCTACTAATTGGAAAAGCATTGGTTGTAACTATAGACTGACTTATCTATTAGTCAGCACACAGATTTCTAACAATTGCAAGGCATTGGTACAATATAACTAATTAAAGGAGGACATATGCAGGAGAGTAGGATAACTTATGAACAATGAAAGATGAACAAAAGCCGGTAACCTATATATAAACTCTCTTATTTTCAGAAAAATTTTGAACCGCTCATCTGTCCTATCCCCACAGCAACCCACTAAGCCATTTGCCCAATGGCTAACTGGTTTATCGACTTTCTTCTGTAGAAACAAATTTATTGACTTATGACAAGAGGAAGTCACCTCCAATTTATTTCAAACTTACTTGCAGCCACCGTGCTGAATCAAGATGATCATATGAACCCCTGTTGCCTCTATTTGGAGTCTGAAGTTCATGGACAAAAGGAGAAGGCCTAGGATTTAGTAAACAAAATCTCCACTTATTCTAAATGAATAATCAGCAATTGAGAAAATACTCGGAGCAACAAATTACAATGCAATCAGTTTGCATAACAATTAACAACAGGATAGCAACTAAACTAATGCTTACTCATTGCTGAAGAGATCTGTCAATAATGGCCTATTGACTTGGATTTTTACCAACTAATAAAACGTTTGCCTAAAGGAAAAGCAGGAGCAAATTTAGTTTCTAAAGAGATCTGTCTACCTGCTCACACAGTAATGCACTTCTCATGGTTTTGCAATCCAAATAGAGATAAGAAGATCGATAATAATTATAACACAGCAACATATAGCTAGATGGACAAGTTTGGATGGGACCAGAAGCCAAGTCACTTTATTCTGAATGTCTTCATACGGATAGATGTAACGATTTAGACAAGATCAAGAAACTTGGACAATCAATGAAGTGAAAAACAACTGCAACTTTCCCTTGTATCAGATACCTGCGGAATCAAAGAGATAATATTCTTTGGAGTAACTCCCAGCTCAGCCAAAGCTATAATAGCCTCCATAACGAAAAAGCAGTTTCTGTAACACAAATCAAAAGAAAATAAATATGAATTTAAAGAGCTCAAAGCATTTGACGGTAACCCTGACAGCAATTAAATCCTGCAATAAGCTGCTTGGCTAATTTAGCAAATAGTCTGCTTTGGATAGACAACATAATACCCAAAAACAGTGAAAATATGGATAGAGTAACAGCGGTTTGCAATATAATTGCTTTCTGTATGTTTATTACAAGCTGTCTGAGGAGACACTCCAGCTGATCATATCTCCCGAAACCTGCAATCCATGTTGATATTCAAGGCCATGTGGTGCGAGCATCACTCCACTCTCGTGTTAGACTCATTTTATAAGCAAAAGCTTGTTTTAGGGTATTGGAATTGCTGGACAATGGTACACCAGTTAAGTGTGCTTGTTGTGGTTTTAATTTTTTAATTTAGGCGTAAGTATTTGGCCAGCGATCTAACTTTCATTTCCTAATAATTGACTATGGCTTATAGGACGGAATGACTTAATATGCAGATCAAGGATGAAACAAGACAAAGATACACGTCTAGGTCAGAACACCTGATGCAATTCAAAAGCACAGATTCCAACTTCAGTGGGAGATTAGTGTCTGAACAAACCTACCTCAAACACTCTCTATAACAAGCAATAGCAGCACGACTGTGCCGTGAGTTCCTATAGAGCTTTCCCATGAGTAAATTCATTTGCAAAGTTCTCGCTTTGCTTGGAATCCCTTCCAACTGTTCTAGCAGTGACAAAAGTTAGTCATATGATATAAAGAGAAAGAAAGATCAGAAGCCCCAATTAGCAAAGGGAAACTTTACCAAAAAAGCCAACTGTTTATAAACCTAACACACCATCAGGAATGTATTTGCCACAACTAGTAATAGCAGAGAGGATTGAAAGGAATGAAGAAGAACCTCGAGAAGGGCGGCTTTATTCTCATTTAGTGAAGAGTGACAGGATGCAATCTTGAATTTCACCTATCATGTAAATCAAAAAAGGCAAGAAGCAAAATATAAACAGAATATTTTGTTAGATACACCAGGAAACAACATAAAATTATTATTTTACAGGAAAAAGAGTCTTCAACAAAGCGAACTGATCTAACCTCATTTTCATTAACTGCAGATACATTGAAAGAATTCGGAGAAGATGACCTATTCGACGTGGACAACGAACTTCTGGTACTCGCTGAAGTTTGTTTTGGAATAATCCTATTGTACTGCAAGGCTTGTTTGTACATATGCTGCCAAAGACACATTTTACAGAATAAACCCAAAACGGCTAAACAACCCCACAGAGTATAGGGAATATAACATATATGCGAAACTAACTACAGATGCCAATACAAAAAACCATGAACCACCAAATACCAATGCAATGCCACAACATGTACACAGCATAAGCTTGAAGGAGCTCGACGCAGAGAGTACAAACATTCCACCCGCACTGATACGCACAGAACGCACTAGCAATTGTTCTCCGACACTACTACACTCAAAACCCGGCTACACGAATCTAGACACGGATTCCAATAAATACCAAACCAATCCAAAATCACATAGAAACACTAAGTTCCAACTCAATGATACCGAGACGCTTACCATCGCTCGGCGATACTCTTTCTCGCGAAGCAAGGCATCGCCGAGCAGCACCTGCAGCAGGAAAAAGGAGAAGAAGAAGAAAGGCAAAACTCAGTCCGCATTCGAATGAACCCCACAAGGGAAAACAACAAGAACCCACTGAAAGGTGCCCTTGAAGAACAGCTAAAGAAAGGGAGAGAGGGCAAAATGAAGGGTCAAGGTCAGACCAGGTTCTCGGCTTTGATGTGGGGGTTGGCTTCGGCATTGGCGGAGGAGGAAGAGACCAGAAACGAGCCCTGATCGAGGTCCAACCCAGCTGGGCAACGTTAGCCAAGGGACCAGCAAACAAAGGAAGCAGAAGCAAAAGCAGAGATAGAGAGAGAAAAGAGAGATGTTACGAGGAATTGAGCGGAGATGGAGAGGCCATGGTCGAGGAGAGTTGAGATTTGATCCTTGGGGACGTCCATTGTTGAGTGTTGTTGATTCGTTCACCGTCGGTGATGAGCGACGAGCGATGAGTGAGGCTCTTTCTCTCGCTAACACCGCTTTAGGTTCAAACCCGCTTGACATTTGGGGAAAATTTCAAATGACCCTCAAATGGCAAAATTTTTTCTCGAAAGAGTTGTCCCGCATCCATCTTGTCTCGAATACGATCCCGAACTATGCGATTTAGGGTGCGCATGATAACCATTCTGGTCCGGAATGAGTTCCTGAACCAGAAATAGATTTTTCTATTTCTGGTTCCTGGACGAGTTTCGGGGAAAAAAAACCCGTTTGATAACGACAAAAAATTTCTGTTTCTAGAACAGAAACCCGTTTGATAACAGCACGAAATTTCTGGTTCCTGAAACGAAAACCCGTTTGATAAACAACATAAAATTATATTTCCAGGAACAGAAATCCATTTTTTTAGAAATGAAATAAAAATAATAAAAAAATCTGAAAAATTCATAAAAATCTTTAAAAAAATTCCGAAAATCTCAAAAATTTGAAAAATTCTAGAAAAAATCATCAAAATGTTGAGAAAATAAAAAAAAAATCAGATTTCGGGAAAATAGGAAATTTGTTGAAATTTCGGGCTCAAATATTCACAAGCAACTGAGATGGAAAGCGAATTTAAGAGACGGACGAACCTTGTGCACACCTCGCATACTAGTCTCCTTGTGCAAAAGTTTTAAAACCTAACAGATAAATGATTGAGCACATTGATCCTTATAATCCGTAAATTGCCCAACAACAAAATGCTGCAGTTTTGCTAAATATCAAGAAGAAGACGATCTTTGCCATATTCTGTTCATATGAAGTAGTGATGAGCAGCTTTATAATGCAGTACACTAAATATTGTAATATCAGCTGCTATTTGGATTGTATAAATATAGGAATTCACCATCATGACTTTGATATAAACTGAATCGTGCCTTTTACATTACTACTGCTCACAAAAATTGCAGCTTCTGCAAGTTTCTATAAACTACAGAGGTTAACAACTATGAATTCCTGGGCGAAGATTTTCTTGTCATCAATTGAAAACTAAAACAGAAATGGACTTCCCGAAAAACCCGAAGAAATCACTCCTGGTACTGATTCCTGCAGTAATCGCAGATGGCGAAGATGATTCGGCTGCCAAATACAGCCTCACTTAACTTGCAAGTAGGGAGCTCTGTCCCTTTTGCAATCTTCAAATAGGTCAGATGCTCCAGCAGAGGAGGCCAAGCCCTCTTGCTACCATTACGCCAATCTGGCTGAAGATATAACTCTTCATCCAAATCCCAATTTAAGGCCCACAACCCAGCATCAATGGTTGGCGAAGCCTGTGACATAGATGAAAATTGACCTAGAGTCAGTATCACACAGCACTACCCAACTTCTGTCCCTGGTTTGCCACAGGCAACAATTGAGCTGGTTCAAAGACAAAAGCAAAACATAATCAGATCGCCAACATGCTAATCAATGGACTCACATTAAAGTAGCTAGATGCCAAGGTATTCGAAATTTAATTGGAAGATCAAGACTTTACTAATATAACTATACCAAAAACCTTGATAGACTCTTACTACTAAGGCTAATACTAACCACGTGCAGGTTATTTACAGCCATCCAAGGATAGAAGTTACCTCAGTCAATACTATGCTTTGGCAAATCGAGCAATCTTGGAAAGTACAGTTCTTAGAGTTCTCATACCAGCTCCAGATTTTGAGCTCACCATCATCTGAAGTGAAACCAAGGAGAGATAATCACTTCTCAGTCAAAAAGACATCACTGACAAATTATATTCCCAATCACATGGTATTTCATACCACAGGTTGAATGGACTTGTTTGAGCTCAGACTCTGCGTAATTTAGAAGCATTAAAAGACATTAGGTTTTACAGGATATATCTGGGGTAAAGTAAAAGCTGATGAAAATTAGTACATCAATAACCTCTTCAATTTGCATCGCACGGCGTGCCACATCAATTGGAAACACCAGATCTGTCTTGGTTAGAACAATCTGATATTTAGTTTGAGATCTACAAACAAACAAGAATTGTCCATCAATTCTTAGCATATGTATCCCAAGTAGATGTCTCGACTTTAAGGGCATGTTCTTGGTTACTAGCTACTAGTTTTGCAAATAATGCACCATCATAAATGATTTACCTACGGTGGTGGCACTGCACATTCTTTGAATTGAACAACTACTTGCAAAAAGATGCATTTAAGCAATGATGCCGAAGGAAAAGAGATCCCCCCCAGCTAAGAGAAAGGGAAGATATCATCCAATAAATTCAGAAAAAAAGGATCATCCGATCTAACATTATGCCAGACAGCTTCTAATCAGACAAATCCTGCCAAAACGCAAACAACCAACAAATGCCGATTGACCAGGCCAAGAATTTGCCAAACGATCCAAACTTTCCAGGGTTAGCTCAAACCACCCATCAACTATTTAAGAAAAATCACCAACAACCGAGTCACCGACAAGACCGGCAGAGTTGATCATCCAATAAGAATAATCACTGGAATTTGGAGTCCTATCCAACTTATGTAATTTTGATGCGAACGCCCAACAGATCATGTTACACTCTCAAATCCCAGGACAGCAATTCAATCAATTGACAAAACAGGGGACGCATACAAAGCAATCACGACAGCATCAGCCCCCGAATCAAACACTAAAAACAACCAAATTTTTCCCAAACTGACCGAGGGAAAGCAACGAACGCCAAACTCCCACGAATGGTCATGCGCAAAAGGCAAAGTCACAGGGATGGAAAACTGAAGTTAAATTTACTACAATATTATTTGCATTTTTTGCTAGCTATCATCCAAAAGGGGAATGATGCTTATGAAGTCTGTTAGCAATTCTTGTTCCCCATCCAGTTGGGGAAACCTACGTTAATGTTGAACGAGGTTTAAAAAAATTGCACAGAAATCATTCTATAGAAATCTTCCTCCATTCACAGAATTCATAATATTCGGACAACTCCCAAGCAGTGGAAGACTTCGGAGATGCACATCAATTTTTAAAAAACACAAATCATCAGAGTTAAATCAACAAGATTCGCAAATTTCAGAACAGTTGAAGAACTCCCAGTCGAAGATTTCAAAGAAGAAATTGCATACCTGAGTTGAACCTCGAAGAATTTTGACACGAACACTTCGAAGAAGTGGAAATCGAACCCGACTGCAAAATTACCCAGATCAAATCAGTGAAAAAATCGGGCGAAACACTGGCTTTCAAAAATAGAAACCCATTTACTTCACCAATTTGGAGTTCGCTACCAATTATGGAGCAACTGTTCAGTGGTCAGAATGTTCCCACGGCGAGCTCGACCGCCGCCCACGGCGAGGCCGCTCGGCCTCGGCCAGATCTGGGCGACGGCGAGCTCGACCGCCGCCCATGGCGAGGCCGCTCGGCCTCGCCCAGATCTGGGCGACGGCAAGCTCGACCGCCGGCCCTGGGCGAGGCCGCTCAGTCTGGGGGAGGCCAAGCGGCCTCCCCCAGGGCCGGCGGTCGAGCTCGCGGTCGCCCAGATCTGGGCGACGGCGAGCTCGACCGTCGCCCACGGCGAGGCCGAAGCTGACCCCCTCGATCACGGCGACTTCCAAATCCAGAAAAGAGAGAGATGAGAGGAGATTTGCACACGATCGGAACTTACGTGGAGCAGGAGCGAGCGGCCCTGGCTTCCTCTCGGTCGGAGCAAGCGAACGAGTGGCTTGGCTTCCTCTCTCGACGGCAACTGAAGAGAGTAGAGAGAGAGTCGGGCAGAAGAGAGAGCTCGAAGGAGACGAGAGAGAGATGTGTCGAAGAAAATCGATTTGTTCGGGAATGAGTTCTCACTTTTGGTCCAGAAACGAAAAACCTAGTTTTTTCTGTTTCTCATTTTTGGTCCAAAACGAGTTCCGGGACAAAAACTTGTCCCGGAAATAGAAAAATTAAATTGCGTTAACAAACGGGTTTTTGGGCCAAAATTAATTTCGGGAGCAAAAAACCAGTTCTGGACAGAACCAGAATGGTTATCATGCGGTACCTTAGTCTCAAATAACCGAGGAGGCAAGATTGAGATGAGATAGGAATGAAGATTGAAGCCATAATTAGGGACAATATCTTGCTGTTTTCACGTCTAGCGATGCGAATGCAGCCTCATTCGATGAGTCCGTATGCTCCTTGAGTTCTCATGCTTGGAGAGCTATGGATTAGTCGGTTTGGTTTACTTCTAGGCTGCGTTTGGTCGACCGGATAAAAGTCAGGATAGAATATGTTTTATCTTATCCTGTATTTGGTGGTGGTCCAGGATAGGATAAGGTCGGATATAGACCGGATATAGCCCGGATAAAAAAATCCGAGGGGGGAGATGAGATAGACCCGGATGGGATTTATAATGTCTATTTTTCCAGAAACCCTCGCTCCACTCGCCGTCATCTTCATCCCCACATCTTGTGCGCTTTCACCAAAAAATATTCTCGGCTTTTTTTCATTCACTGACTCTTCGAACCCGTGAATAGGAAAAAATAAATAAAAATTATCCTATCCGACTTTAAATTCGTAGTCCACTAAACAGTGGATAGGATATAAAGAAATACCAGAATTTTTTATCATATCCTATCCAGTCCTATCATGTTTAGAAATCCGGACGATCAAACGCAGCTCTAGTGTATGAGATGGCGTGTGAAAGATAACAAGAATGTGTGTGTTTGTAGGCTCTGTGCTGGTGCATCGAACTGCATCCCTCACTTTCGATCAATTGTTGCTTCACGAACGAACGTTGGATGCAAAATCGAGATTCCTGTATTGCATACCTATTGCGATGGAAAGTTGTGCCTTTCGTTGTCCCTTCCATCACAACATCCTTTTGGATGCTTGGTTGGACTAGATAGAAGGCCTTGCGTTCCATGAATATCTCATGTGATTGTTCGGATGGACCGCGAGTGCTTGCTTGTTTTCTCGGATGCGGAACTTTTTTCATGGGTAAGGGGTCATTAGCCCTTGTTCCCAAATCTCTAAGCGATTATCGCTTTACTGGAATGACACTCTTGTCTCGTCTTTGACCACGTGGAACTCTCGGGTTTCATGATAAATCATGCTTGGCGAACGTCGTGAAGGAATGCTACTTGGTTGATCCTGCCAGTAGTCATATGCTTGTCTCAAATATTAAGCCATGCATGTGTAAATATAAACTAATTCTAATGGTGAAATAGCGAATGGCTCATTAAATTAGTTATAATTTGTTTGATGGTATTTGCTACTCAAATAACCGTAGTAATTCTAGAGCTAATACATGCAATAAACCCCGACTTTTGGAAGGGATGCATTTATTAGATAAAAGGTCGATGCGGGCTTTGCCCATTGCTCTGATGATTCATGATAACTTGACGGATCGCACGGCCATCGTGCCGGTGACACATCATTCAAATTTATGCCCTATCAACTTTCGATGGTAGGATAGTGGCCTACTATGGTGGTGACGGGTGACAAAGAATTAAGGTTCGATTCTAGAGAGGGAGCCTGAGAAACGGCTACCACATCCAAGGAAGGTAGTAGGCGCGCAAATTACTCAATCCTAACACGGGGAGGTAGTGACAATAAATAACAATACCGGACTCTTTAAGTCTAATAATTGGAATGAGTACAATCTAAACCCCTTAACAAGGATCCATTGGAGGGCAAGTCTAGTGCCAGCAGCCATGGTAATTCCAGCATTAATAGTGTATATTTAAGTTGTTGCAGTTAAAAAGCTTGTAGTTGGACCTTGGGTTGGGTCAACCGGTCTGCCTCACAGTGTGCACCGATTGGCTCGTCCCTTCTACCGGCGATATGCTCCTGACCTTAACTGACCAAGTCGTGTCTCCGGTGCTGTTACTTTGAAGAAATTAGAGTGCTCAAAACAAGTCTACGCTCTGTATACATTTGCATGGGATAACATCATAGGATTCCGGTCTTATTGTGTTGGCCTTCGGGATCGGAGTAATGATTAATAGGGACAGTCGGGGGAATTCGTATTTCATAGTTAAAGGTAAAATTCTTGAATTTATGAAAGACGAACAATTGTGAAAGCCTATCTTACCAAAAAAAAAAAATAATTGTGAAAGCCTATACTTTTCATTTGCGCCCAGCCCTCTCGCGTATTGTCCACGCGCCCAGCTTGAAATGCTCTTGCCTGTGCAATTCGCGGGTACTGTTCACCTGGCGAAAATCCACTGAATCCGGCCACTTTCGGCATCCGTTGGGGCTAATTTTTGGAGACAAGGATCCTCCCTACCTCCTATATCAGCCCTCCAAACGGTTTCTCCTCTAGTAGAGTCTTGAGGCCTGAGGATCAGTTTCTGGATTCGTAGCTCTGGTGCGTTTTCTGAGCTTTGCGATCACTATTCGCCCGCTGGGAAACTGCTGGCTCCGTCCAATTCCGGTGGTTTTTGGGGCTGATTTTTGGAACCAAGGATCCTCTCGGTTGCCTTTATCATCCCACCGAACGTTTTCTCTTCTTGTTTAGTGATGCGACCCGTAGAATAGATCTGGGATTCCATGCTCTGGAAAGATTACTGCTTCTGTTCTTCGGTGGTTTCTGGGTTTCTGTGTGGAATCTAAACCTGTGCTTTGGCCCAAGAGGTCGCCTTTCATCCTTGGAAGACCCCTCTTACACGGTTGCCTCAACCCACGTTTTGCTGGGTTACTCGGATTCCTTGGTTAGTTACCCGTATCTCCTCTCTTATGGATTTGGTGTGAGATGCCATGAAATCCTCTACTATGTCTGTGAATGAATTTCCCCTTCCCAAGCCGGTTGTGGATAAGAGAATAGAGAACTAGATTGAGATGCTTCCACAATATCTCCCTGAGCCCCGGATAGAGGGCACTAGTAATGATGTTTGCCCAAGTGCTCAGGTTGATCCTAATAGTAGCAATTTGATTGCTCAAAATGTGAGTATGGGCATGCCAATAACCTATTTACAGGTTAACACCCGTACTAATAGACGAAGCCAGAGCAGAGGGCGAGCTCGTTCAAAGCAACCCCATAATGCTGCAACCCCAAAAGATGTTGGGTCTTCTATTGCTGCTATTGGACCCTCAATGTCCCAACCTCCCAATCTGAATGGTGAAGGACAGCAAGGAGGTAACCAGAGCAGAGTCAGGACCTCCTCTAAGGGACCACGACGGGAGCCAAAACCTGCAATGCGATCCTGGGCTACCATTACAAGGACAGATGAGAAAGATTATAACCTCTCTTATGTCCCTCCTTCCAATATAAATGGTAGACCTTTGGTAGAAATTTCTGATGCTATCCTTGAGGATGCCAACCCGAAATGGAGGGAATGCCTGGTTGGATACTACGTGGGAAAGAAATTGCCCTTCAAACTAACTGAAGAGTTGGTTAAGAAAATGTGGGGACCATATGTTGTAGATGTTATGGCCAATGATGAAGGATTCTACTTCTTTCACATTTCGGATGATTCCTTTCGTCGGAGAATCATTGATGGGGGCCTTATTACTCTTCTTAGGGTACTAATGATATTACAACAATGGCATCCGGGACTAAAACTTAAATAAGGGCAGCACGAAGCTCTTCCTATATGGGTCAGGTTAAGGTCGATCCCGTATGCCCTCTGATCTGCTTTTGAAATCAGTGTAGTGGCTAGTGCCATTGGGAAATCATTATATGTTGATTTGCAGACAGAATAAATGAAAAGGATCTCTTTCGCCAGGGTATGTATTGAGATTACGGCTACTCAGCCTCTAGCTGATTCAGTTGATGTCATTCTTAATGGTACCTTGTGCCCCATCAAAGTTGAATATGAATGGAGACCAAAGGCATGTGAAATCTAGCATTTTTGGCCACAAATATGAGCCTACCAAAAGTGTTTCTGCCGAGATTCAGAAGGCTCCTTCCATTGTTAGTGCTGAAGTGGCTCCTCAACAATCGAAAGAGGGATGGGTGAAGGTGCAAACAAAGAAGGGTAACTTGAAACACAAGGACCCTCCTCCATCGATCCTCATTCAGACGGACAAGGTAGCGTCGCTTTTGATATCAAATTTGGAGGAGACGGCCGTACAGAACCGAAAGGACCTGGATCGGTCACTCCAGGCCAACCCTGTGGAGTCATCTGATTCGAAAAGTGAGAATGAAGTTGCTAGTGAGATAGGTAGTGATGAGGATGTGCCCCTCCCTCCCATTCTTACGAGAGGGAGAGTGATGCCAGCTCCAAAGATGGATCACAACCCTATTACTCGAGTGCCTAGTCCCTCAGCTCAGCAATAAGTGGCTGCCCAAACTGTCACAATCTCTGAGAGTAGTCCTTCCATAGAAAAGAAGGCCATCCCGAAATCCTTAAAGAAACGGGTTGGCAAGAAAAAGAGATAACCCTACATACTATCTTTGTACATATGTTTTTCGGAGTTTGAAATATTAGGAGTCTAGTTGACCCCTTCAAACAAGCAGAAATTAGATCCTTTGTTAGATCTAATAACATCTCTTGTCTTGGTATTATTGAGACGAAAGTTAATATATCCCTTTTTGATGATATTTCGACTGGGCTCTTACCTGGTTGGAAGTGGACTTCCAACTATGAATCATCACCCCGTGGTAGGATTTGGGTTGGTTGGGACACTCGGTTCATTGAGCTTATGATTATAGCCTCCTCTGATCAAGTCATTCATGGCAATCTGCGGCTCTTGTCCATTAATAAGTCTTGCATCTTTTCGGTGGTCTATGGTGAACACTCTTTTGGTTCCCGGCGAGCTCTTTGAGCTAACCTTATTCAGTCCAGTGCCTCTTTTAGTATGCTTCTTGGCTGGTGGTGGAGGACTTCAATGCCATTCGTACTCACTCGGACAGAGTTGGCAGCTCAAATGCTTGAATCTCGGCTTTTAATGAGTTTGGTGATTGCCTTGATCAGGCGGGTTTGGATGACCTTCGGTATGTTGGACATAGGTTTACTTGGTCTGGGTCCTCTGGGGAACTCCATAAGTAGAGGAAGATTGATCGTGCCCTTGTTAACGAACATTGGAGCAGTATTTTCTCCTTCTCTGAGGCATCTTTCCTTGCACCTGGAGTCTCGGACCATACGCCTATACTCATCAGGCTTATGACCCCTCCGAACTCTAAGAAGCCCTTCAAGTTCTTTAACTTCTGGATGACACACCCGGCTTTCTTGACCATCACTGCCAAGGCTTGGGAGGCACAGATTGTGGGGACGTCGATGTTCATGGTCTGCCAGAAACTTAAGCTCTTAAAAGGGCGGCTCAAACAGATGAATAGAGATTCTTTTTCTAATATCTCCTCCCGTTCTGCCCATGCTAGGGTAGCCTTAGCTTGCACCCAAGAAGCTTTAGAGGCTGACCCCCGGAATCACGTCTTGGCTGAGCTTGAGAAGGAGCAGCTCCGATCCTTCTCTGAGCTGAGACTTCAAGAAGAATCATTCTTCAGGCAGAAATCGCGGATTAAATGGTTGAAGGAAGGGAATCTAAATACCAAGTGCTTTCACCATTATGTAAGCAGGAGACATCGGTGGTAGATAATAATGGATCTACCCTCTCTGAACCGCAGGTGTTCCAGCAGCATATTGTTCAACACTTCCAGGCTTTGCTTAATGGAAACACCCAGGTGGTTAGGCCTGAAATCCCTGCTTTGCTGGAGCTGTTCCGGGATACTTTGGATGAGAACCAAGTCCGATTTCTATCTCCCCCTATAACGAACCTTGAAATCCGAAACAACATGTTTTCCCTGGCTAAAGGTAAGGCCCCTGGCCTGATGGTTTTAATGTGGAATTCTTTAAAAGCTTCTTGGGATATTGTTGGTCCGTCTGTCTCTATAGTTATAAAAGATTTTTTTGCATATGGATCTATGCTCAAAGAGATAAATTCAACCATTCTCACCCTAGTGCCAAAGTTTCCCAATGCCTCGGCCATGAATGATTTTCGGCCTATAGCGTGTTGCAACACAATTTATAAATGCATCGCCAAGATCTTTGCCAATAGAATGGCATGTGTACTTCCATCTATTATCAGTCCCACCTAGAATGCTTTTGTCAAAGGACGGAGGATTAGTGATAATATCTTGCTCGCCCAGGAGCTCTTTGCAGGATTCCATCATGATCCTTACCTACCGAAATGTGCAATCAAGGTTGATTTTCAAAAAGCCTATGATACTATTGATTGGGGATTCCTTGAGCTGGCTCTACTAGCTGTCGGTTTTCCTCCTTTGTTTGTCAAGCTAATCATGGCCTGTGTTAGTTCTTCTATGTTCTCGGTAGCTATTAATGGTGAACACCATGGCTACTTTACTAGTAGTAGGGGTATTAGCCAAGGAGACCCTATATCGCCCTACCTCTTTATTATTGTTATGGAGGTACTCACCGGAATCATCAACGCTAAAACAAAGCTCCCAGGGTTCAAGTATTTTTAGCGATGCAAAGCCACGCAGCTGACTCACCTCTTCTTTGCCGATGATGTCCTTCTGTTCATTGAGGCAAACATAGCTTCTATTAATATCTTGAAGGAGGGACTCGACCTATTCTCAAGTTGATCCGGATTAATGGCAAATGAAAACAAGAGTGAGATCTTTTTCTTGGGAGGATCCGATGATTTACATCAACACGTTCGGCAGATTATGGGATTCCAAGAAGGTACGTTACCTTTTCGATACTTAGGCGTTCCCGTCATTGCATCTAGACTTGGCAAGGCTGATTGTAATGCATTGGTTAACGCCATTACGGCTAGAGCCCACTCTTAGTCCCATCGGTTCTTATCATTTGCTGGCGGGCTTCAACTAATTAAATCAGTTCTGCATGCTATTCATATCTACTGGGCTTCTATTTTCTCTTTACCGAAGTCTGTTTTGTCCTGAATTGAGTTGATCCTAAGAAAATTTTTGTGGAAAGGACTGGATTTGGGTGTGGGTGGCGCTAAAGTCCCATGGGAGGAGGTTTGTCTTCCCAAAAATGAGGGTGGATTGGGGATCCGTAGGTTGTTAGATTGTAATCGGACAGCCATGCTTAAACATATTTGGATCTTATTTACGGATAACGAATCGCTGTGGTGCAAATGGATCCATTCTACCTTCCTGAAGAACAAGAATTTTTGGGTAGCCTTGAAACCCATCTTTTGCTCTTGGGTTTGGAAGAAAATCCTAGACACTCGAGCTGACCACTTTTTGTTTTTCAAATGGCGGATTGGAAATGGGAGATCAACATCCTTTTGGTTTAACCCATGGCATGATAGAGGTTTGTTATACAAGCTTTTCACGGATAGAGACATTTACAGATTCGGCGTTCCGAAACATGTAACAGTTCGGGACTTCTTCTCTTAAGTTTGGCAACCATCAACAGTTCTGAACTCCATCTTAGCTTAGCCAAAAGCTATCCCCACCTTTGTTGAGGATAGGAGAGACCGGTTCATGTGGCAAGGGCACCCCTCTGGGGAATTCTCTTTTGTCTCTGGCTGGGAGAACATTAGAACCCCCGGACAACTGGTCCATTGGCATTCTTTCATGTGGGACCGGTCTCTAGCGCCGAGCTACAGCTTCCTTCTTTGGCTTATAATGCTCAACCGCCTCCCGACTCAGGTTTTTCTTCTATCTTATCACAAAATCTTGAAAGGGGCATGTCCCTTTTGTCGATGTAGGCCAGACTCCATTGATCATCTCTTCTTTGGATGCTCTATTACGGGGTCGATCGTGCTTGTATAGGCATCCAAGTGCAACCTATCATGGTGGAATGGTTCGTGGCAAGAAACCATCCTCTGGGCCAAACAGAACTTTGAAGGTCAGAGCTTTCACCACCGTATTGCTCGATTCTCTTTTGGGGCGCTTTATCATATCATTTGGACAGAACGGAACCACATCCTCTTCCGCAGTAAATCTCTCTTTATGCCGGCTCTAATCAAGCACCTCATAAAGGTTGTCAAAGATAAGGGCCTCACTTTCCATCGTGTCAAAGATCATCCCCGCAATAGGAGATTGCAAACAGTGTGGGACATCTCCCCCTCTATTTTTGAAGACACTTCTAGGTCTTCCTAGCCTCCCCTGTTTTTTCTTAGTTTCATCCCTCTTTGGTTGATGTATCGCCGGATTGTCCTTGACTCCGTTTGGAGGTCCCTTTCTTTGCTTGGTCGTTACACCTTCGTACCCCTTGGATACTCTTAGGTATCTCATTGGGTACGAGGTTTTTGTGTATGGCTCTTGTTATGTATCTTCCTTTGTGAAAAGTCAATATACTACTTATCTTACAAAAAAAAACAATTGCGAAAGCCTCCTTGGTCAGGCTGTATCTCGACCCAATGCCTCCTTACAAATGGAATCTTGCGCTATAAGTCACGCCCCATGCTGTGAATTACCTGGCTTGAGACCCCCTATTGAAGTATCCTCGCTAGGTCTTGGAAAGGGTGTTTGTATGGCCGCCTTGCCGGCCCCAACAGTTACTGACCCTGCTCTTATTTGTAAGGCCCCTACAACTAAACAGGCCACCCCCAAATCCAGGAAAAGAGGTGGTACAAAAAAGCGGTAACCCTCTTCCCTCTTCATAATGTTTTTTGGCGTCTGGAATATCAAGGGTCTAGTTCAACCCCTCAATCAGGCGGAAATTAGAGTTTTTGTTAGATCTAATAATCTTTCTTGCATTGATATCATTGAGACCAAGGTAAATCAATCCCATTTTGAATCTATTTCTACTAGATTGTTATCGGGTTAGGATTGGTCTTCCAATTACAATTCCTCTTCTCGGGACAGAATTTGGTTGGGTTGGAATCCGCAAGATTTGGTCTTGGAAGTTCTGTCTTTTTCTTCCCAAGCTATACATGCCCGTGCAAGACTGCTAGCTCTTAGTAAAACCTGCTACTTCTCGATTATATATGGCGAAAACACCTTTATGAACTGCCGAACCTTATGGGCTGATCTAGTCCATTCTATTATACTATTCTCGGATTTTCCTTAGGTAGTGACCAGGGACTTCAATGCCATTCGTCACCAATCTAACAAAATTGGTAGCTCAAACTTATGGATACCCGCCTTTGATGAGTTTGGCTTTTGCCTTGATGAAGCTGGCCTGGATGATCTTAGATATGTGGGGCATAGATATACATGGTCCACCTTCGTTGGCATTCTTCGCAAAACAAAGGAAAATTGATAGAGTCCTCATCAATGAACAATGGAGCCACGATTTCTCTTTTGCCGAGGCCTCCTTTCTAGCTTCGGGAATTTCTAACCACTTGCCCATGATTGTTAGAATTTTTCCCCTTTGACTATCCAGGAAACCATTCAAAAATTTCAATTTTTGGATGGCTCATCCTTCTTTTCTGGATACGATCAACTAGGTTTGGGACTCACATATTATGGACACCCCCATGTTCGTTCTATGCAAGAAGCTCAAAATGCTAAAAGGACGCCTTAAACTTCTTAACAGATATTCATTCTCTGATATTTCAAATCGAACAGCGCAGGCCAGGTTAACCTTATTTACTACCCAGGATGCTCTTGCCTTTGATTCTTTTAATATAGATATGGCCCAACTAGAAAAGGATCAGTCTCGAATTTTCTTGGAACTGCGTCTTTAAGAGGAATCTTTTTACAAACAAAAGTCAAGGCTAAAGTGGTTGACAGAAGGTGATTGCAACACCAAATATTTCACTTTGCAAACAAGAGACACCTTCAGAACCGCATCATTTTGATTTCTGACTCCAGCGGTGTAATCCTTAATGAGCCAAACCTTGTTCAGCATCACATTGTTCATCACTTTGAAAATTTTCTTGCGGCTAACAGAACACCCTCTCTGCCTAATATTGCGACCATTCGGAACACTCTCCAGCATATGTTGGATGATAATCAGACCCTTTTACTCTCTCGAGAGGTGACAGTTAGTGAAATTCGTAATGCTATATTTTCTCTGGCCAAAGGCAAGGCTCCTGGACCTGATGGGTATAATGTTGATTTCTTTAAAGCTAATTGGGATATTATTGACTCCTTTGTCGCCTCGGCAATCACTGACTTTTTTCAGTCTAGATCTTTATTAAAAGAAATTAACACTACTATCATAGCGCTCGTGCCGAAGGTCCACAATACCCAGTCAATGAATGACTTCCGGCCTATAGTGTGTTGCAACAGCATATACAAATGTATATCCAGAATTTTGGCCGACCATATCTCCACAGTTCTGCCAACTCTTATCAGTTCCTCCCAAAATGCTTTTGTCAAGAATAGGAGGATTGCTAATAATATTCTCCTGGTTCAGGAATTATTTGCAGGCTTCCACTATGAGCCATACCTTTTGAAATGTGCTATTAAGGTTGACTTTCAAAAAGCTTATGACACTCTTGACCAAAACTTCCTCGAATTAGTTCTGCAAGCATTCTGCTTTCCATCATTTATGATCAAGCTTATCATGAAATTTGTCACCTCACCGAAATTTTCTATGGCTATTAATGGTGAACTTCATGATTTCTTCTCTAGCGGCCGAGGCATTCGACAAGGAGATCCTCTTTCTCGCTATCTTTTTACATTGGCCATAGAAGTATTCTCAGGCATCCTTAACAATCAAACTCGGTTACCTAGTTTCAAATTCTTCTGGCGCTGTAAGGCCATCAGACTTAGCCATCTCTTCTTTGCCGATGATGTCCTCCTCTTTTCTGAAGCAAGCTTGGAGTCCATTATTATTCTGCCGGATGGACTTTGGCTATTCTCTTGCTAGTTCGACCTCACACCAAATGCTAATAAGAGTGAGACTTTCATGTCAAGTGGTTCAGCAGAACTACGAACCTAGATCTTACAACTCCTTGGCTTCAGCGAAGATATGCTTCCATTTAGATGCCTTGTGGTTCCAATCATTACCTCTAGACTGTCCAAAGCTGACTGCTGCCATTTGGTCAACATAATCATGACCAAAGCTCGATCTTGGTCCCAACATTTTCTCTCTTTCACTGGACGATTACAACTCATCACTTCAGTGCTTCACGCAATACAGATCTACTAGGCAAGTGTCTTCACTCTCCCTAAATCAATACTTTTGAGAATTGAGATAATATTCAGACAATTTCTCTAGAAAGGACCCGACTTGGGAGCTGGTGGCGCAAAAGTGCCATGGAATAAAGTCTGCCTCCCGAAGGTGGAAGGAGGGCTTGGCATTCGGAGGCTTGCGGACTGCAATAGGGCTGCAATGCTCAAGCACATATGGCTTCTATTTATCGATAAGGAGTCCTTATGGTGCAAATGGATACACTCCAACTTTCTCAAGAAAAAAAATTTCTGGGTAGCAACCAAACCAACTTTCTGTTCTTGGACCTGAAAAAAAATCCTAGAACTTCGCTTGGACTTCCAGCTAAACTTCCTTTGGAAGATGGGTGACGAGGCTTCCATCTCATTCTGATTTGATAATTGCCATCCTAAGGGCCCTCTCTATAAACTATTTTTCGATAGAGACATATACCGTTCTGGTATCCCGAGAAATGCATCGATTCGGGATTTCTCTTCTTCCGTTCGGCAAAACTCTAACTTTCTGGACATCTTCAACTCTTGGACAGATAGTGTCCCGGATCTTGATGCGGAGAGGCCTGATCGCTTTACCTAGAAAGGCCATCCCTTCGGATTGTTTTCCACTTCTTCGGCATGGGAACTTATAAGAAACAAAGGCCCGTATGTTCCATGGAGCTCCTTCATTTGGGATCGAGCCATTGCACCAAGGTACAGCTTCTTGCTATGGCTCATCTCTCTGAATAGACTCCCTACGCAAGTCATTTTGCTAAGCTATCACAAAATCTCCGAAGGTGTCTGTGCCTTTTGTAGAAGCAGACCCGACTCTATTGACCATTTTTTTTTGGATGTGC
Organism: Syzygium malaccense; assembly: GCA_031216405.1. Lineage (NCBI taxonomy): Eukaryota > Viridiplantae > Streptophyta > Magnoliopsida > Myrtales > Myrtaceae > Syzygium > Syzygium malaccense. The sequence continues at coordinate 13,267,694 of CM062254.1, forward strand.
TGTCATCGGGACTCTTGCTTTATTTTGGGCAAATAACTGTAATCTAATCTGGTGAAATAGATCTTGGTAAGAAAACCTCCATTGGGCCATCCAAATTATTAGGGGACAAAACTTTCATCAGCAAATTGCTCGATTTACTCTTGGCGCAATGTGCCATATTATCTGATCGGAGCGAAACCACATTCTATTCAGGAATTGTCTCGTTTTCATGCCGGTCCTCCACAACTACCTCACTAAACTTGTAAGGGACAAAGGCTTGTCCCTGAAGCCCTTTGTAGATAACGTCTGCAACAGAAGAATACAACAAAAATGGGGCATCTCCCCTTCCATTTTGAGTAATCTTTCAATTACTTTATAAGTAGTTTGTAGGTCTCTGTTTCTGTTGGCCATCTTTGTGGCCTTGGTGTTAAGCACTCATGCTTGTAGCCCCTGTATTAGTCGCTACACCTTTGCACCTGTTGGGACACTTGTTGTGTCGCCTCAAATGCGATGTTTTTGTGTTCAACTACTTTCTCTGTACGTCGCGCATTGAAAAATATATAAAATTCTTAACTACTTTCTCTTCTTCGAATGCTCCACTACCAGCAGGCTGGCCTCCTTTTGGGCAACCAAATGCAATCTGCCATGGCGTAACCGACCGTGGCCAGATCTTATTCTGTGGGCCGGCAAAGTTTGTGGAGGCGCCACCTTCGCTCACCGACTGGCTAGGTTTTCCTTCGGTGCTCTCTGCCACAAGATATGGATTGAGAGGAACAACTCTCTCTTCAGGAACAAGAGCATCTTCATTCCCGGAATACGCAAACACATTCTCAAGATGGTGAAGGACAAGGCGCTATCCTTTGGAAAAATTCCTGACACACCTACAAATAGGAGACTTCAAAGGAACTGGGAACTCTCACCTTCCATTTTTTCTTAATTTGGCTGTGTAGTTCTCTGTCTTGTATTATGCTTTGCTGTGCTGACCTTTTGGCTAGCCTTGTTGTAGGCCCCCCCTCCCGGTTTTGTACCAGTAGGGCCCAGGATTGTCTCTTGTCTTTTCCTTGTTAATAACATCTGTGTAAGCTGGCTCTTGTATAGTACCAGCTAAACCTCCCCCTGACCCTGCGGGGACATTCCTATGTCCTAATAGGGTCAGGTTCGGGTTTAGGCTTTAGGTTGTACTTGGTGTTTGAAAAGTTATATTCATTCTTATCTTACCAAAAAAAAAAAAAACAATTGCGAAAGCATACTTTTCACCCGCCCCTAGTATTGTTCACACTGGTACTGTTTAGCTTCTCTCTCAGATGCTGTTACCTGCGGAACTGTTCATCAGTTTGGCTTGTTAGTCTCCTGGTTGATCTAGTTGCTAGATTCTTTTGAGTTTTGGTGCTTAGGGTCGCCAATAAGTACATTCTCATTCCTCTGTTGTGATTCCCGAACTCTTTTCTCTGCTGGGCTGTGGAATAGATCTGGGTTTTTTTGGGGTTTTGCTTTGGAATTTTTCCTGGTGCGTTTTGCTGTTCTAAGGGATTGACTCGCTGGTTTCTAGATACTCTTTGGTCCTCTCCTATGTGGTGCTTTCTTGTTAAATGGCTAAACTTGTATAAGAGACTCCATGTCCGGAAATCCCACATCTTGCGAAATGGAGCATCTTTGGAAGGCCCCTAGACCGAAAGCTAAGCAAAAGCGAGGACCTGCTAAGCATTCTTCTACTGTCAATGCCTCCTCTATTGCCAAAGCTGGCTCTTCTGAAGTCATCTCGCGACCCATGACTCCTATGGAACTCGTGAAATTGAAAATCATAGATACTTCAATAGAAGCAGGGACATCCACCACTGTGGCTTAGCAAGCACAACGACATGGACAATACGGACGTAGCCGAGGACGATCCTCGGCAAACCTAGTGAGTATTGAGGCAACTGAAGCTAGAACCTCTACGGAACCCCAAGTTAAACAGGGGCCAACCTCAAGGTAAAGCTTAAGTATAGGGGTAGTAGCTTCCAAGAAACCCCGCAGGACCCTAAGCAGCAACCAACTCAATGCTCATGGCCTGCTGTAGCCAAATTAGCTGAAAAGGGATATACCCTATCATACATCCCTCCCACAATTGTGGATGGAAAACCTATTGTCAAAATCTCTGATGAGATTCTTGAAGACACTAACCTCAAGTGGAGGGAATGTTTAGTTGGCTATTTTGTGGGCAAGAAATTACCCTTCAAGTTGACTGAAAACGCCATTAAAAATGTCTGAGCAGCATATGTTGTTGATGTCATGGCGAATGTGGATGGATTCTTCTTTTTTCACATTCCAGATGAATCTATTCGGCAGAACATCCTGGATGGTGGCCCGATTACCATCTTAAGGGTACTTATGATTATTCAACAGTGGCACCCTACCTTGAAGCTGAAGAAGAATTAGCATCAATTTCTACCGGTGTGGGTAAAACTACGGGATATACCCTATGCCTTATGGTCCGCTGCTGACATAAGTGCTGTGGCTAGTGCTATTGGTAAGTCACTGCATGTAGATATCCAAATAGAGCAAATGAGAATGATCTCGTACGCTGGAGTATGTATTGAGATCAAGGCAAGTCAGAATCTTCTTGAATCTGTAGAAATCATCTTGAATGGTGAAACATGGACAATTGCAATGGAATACGAATAGAGACCAATTTCATGCAAGGTCTGTGGTATGTTCGGGCATAAATATCCCCCTATTAGGGTGACGCCTATAGACAACAATGATACCCCCTCTCCAACTCCTGCTGCCCAGAATCCACCTCTCCCGGTGGAAGGAAAATGGGAGACTGTTTGCAAGAAGAATGTTGCTCTACAAGCAAAAAACCCCGTTGTAGCGGTCCCCCTTCTAGTGGATTTTGTTCCTGCTAAACCCAACACCATTCGTGCAGCTACTCAGTCCCTTCTTGACCCTAATTTGCTTTCTCCAGCCATTTCTATGGATTCTTCTGACTCTGAAGACTCTGAAGGGCTGCTGGCCAGCAAAGTTGGAAGTGACTCTAAGGAGGCGAATCACTCCCCTGTTCTGCTACTCTCTAGTTCGCAAGCTGGTTTGCCTCCAGATGGTGGTTCAAGTTTGGGCACTACTGACCCTACTCTTCCTGCCTTTGCCGTGATCACTCTCAATCCTAAAAGCAGCCCCAAAATTGCTAAAGTAGCCCAACCGAAACCAAAAAAACGAGCTGGCAAGAAAAGGTGATAGACTCTTCCTTCCCATGTTAATATGTTTTTTGGAATCTGGAGTATTAGGGGGCTTATGGCACCCCCGAAACAAGCTGAAATTAGATCCTTTGTCAGATCTACTCCCTTTCTTGCATTGGTATCATTGAGGCAAAGGTTGAAACATCTCTTTTTTATGAAATATCTGCTGGGTTGATTCCGGGTTGGGTATGGACCTCAAATTACAGCTCCTCCCCTTGGGGAATAATCTAGATTGGGTGGAAACCTCAAGAGGTGGAGTTGGTTGTTATCTCTATGTCATCTCAGGTTATACATAGACATTTGAGTATAATAGCTTTGAATAAGACTTGTTATTTCTCGGTGGTCTATGGTGAACATACTTTTGTCTCTCGGCGGGCTCTCTGGGTGGATCTTATCCAAACGAGTTCTCGCTTTGCTAATGCCCCCTGGCTGGTTGCGGGTGACTTCAATGCTATCCGTTATGATTAGAATAGGATAGGTAGTTCTAATGCCTAGATCCCCGCTTTTCAGGAGTTCAGTTTATGCTTATGCCAAGCTAGCCTAGAGGATCTTAGATATGTTGGCCATAAGTTTACTTGGTCAACATCCTTGGGTACTCGGTGTAAGCAAAGAAAGATTGATCGAGTCCTCATAAATGAGAAGTGAGGCAGAGATTTCTCCTTCTCGGAGGCCACTTTTTTAGCCCCCGGTGTCTCGGACCACACCCAAATGATCGTCAGAATTGTACCTCCAAGCTCTTCTAGGAAGCCTTTCAAGTTCTTTAACTATTGGATGTCTCATCTATCTTATACAGTATTGATCACTCAGGTGTGGGAAACCCAGTTTATTGGATCTCTTATGTTCGTGCTTTGCCAGAAGCTGAAGCTACTTAAAAGGCGCCTAAAACAACTAAACAGGGAAGCCTTTTCTAAGATATCCTCTCGCACCACCCAAGCCAGGTCATCCCTCTTCTCTATTCAAGATGCTCTTGAGGCTGACCCTTTTAACTTGGTATTGGTGAGTCTTGAAACAGACCAGCTCCTGGCTTTTTCGCTTCTCAGAATCCAAGAGGAATCTTTCTTTAAGCAAAAGTTGAGAATCAAATGGTTACAGGAAGGGGACCACAATACGAAGTACTTTCATCACTTTGTCAACAAGAGACACCTCCACAATCGTATCCTCTCAGTATCTGATAATGGCAATATTATCCTCAATGACCCGAGTTTGGTCCAGCACTATATTCTATCTTACTTCGAGAATTTGCTAGCTGCTAATACCTCAAATACCCAACTTGCTGTTGCGGATCTACAGGCAGTAACTGAGCAAGTCCTAAATGACAATTAGGTCCGGTTTTTGGCTTGAGACATCACCTACATTGAGATTTGTAACTCTGTGTTCTCCCTGGCGAAAGGCAAGGCTTCAGGCCCTGATTGTTTCAATGTGGACTTCTTTAAATCCTCCTAGGATACAGTAGGCCCTTCAGTCATATTGGCTATAAATGATTTCTTCCAATCTAGCTCCTTGCTTAAGGAGACCAATACTACCATTCTTATGCTAGTGCCAAAGGTACCCAATGCCTCGGCTATGAGTGATTTCCAACCCATTGCATGCTGCAACACGGTCTATAAATGCATCACTAAGATTTTGGCAAACAGAATTACCTCTGTGCTACCGTCTCTCATAAGCTCTTCCCATAATGCCTTTGTTAAGGGGCGGAGGATTGGGGATAATATCCTCCTGGCTCAGGAACTCTTTGCTGGATTTTACCACGAGCCATACCTGCCTAAGTCTGAAATCAAGGTAGACTTCCAAAAGGCTTACGACACTATTGATTGGGGATTCCTCCAAATGGTCTTACAAACCTTTGGCTTCCCTCGGATATTTGTTAAGCTTATCATAGAATGTGTTACCTCTCCAAAGTTTTCGATTGCCATCAATGGTGAACCTCATGGCTTCTTTGCTAGTGGTAGAGGTATTCATCAAGGTGACCCTGTATCCCCTACCTCTTTACCTTAGTCATGGAAATTTTCACGGGTATCCTCAATGCTTAATCACGGTTCCCGAGTTTCAAGTTTTTTTGGCGATGCAAAGCTAGTAGTCTAACCCACCTATTTTTTGCTGATGATGTCCTCCTGTTTACTGAGGCTAATGTGGTTTCCACCACTTTTCTCAAGGAAGGACTTGACTTATTTTCGTTCTGGTCTGGGTTAAAGCCGAATTTGAACAAAAGTGAGATTTTCCTCTCAGGCGGATCGACGGAGCTACGTAATTCTATTCTTGAATTAGTCGGCTTCCTTGAAGGTACGCTCCCCTTTCGATATCTTAGGGTATCGGTCATCGCATCCAGGCTTAGCAAGGCTAACTGTTGCTCATTGGTGAACTTCATAACTGCTACAGTACGTTCGTGGTCCTAACGATTTCTATCCTTTGCTGGCCACCTCTAACTCATTAAGTCGGTCCTTCATGCCATCCATGTACATTGGGCAAGTGCCTTCAGCCTACCCTTATGTCCTATCGAAGATCGAGTTAATTCTTAGACAATTCCTTTGGAAAGGACCGGACTTTGGTGTTGGGGGTGCCAAAGTCCCTTGGAATGTGGTGTGCCTCTCGAAGGAAGAAGGTGGCATGGACATTCGCAGATTGGTTGAATGTAACCGTGCAGCAATGCTCAAACACATCTGGTTGCTATTCACAGATAAAGAGTCCTTATAGTACAAGTGGATTCATACCAACTTCCTCAAGCATAAAAATTTTTGGGTTGTACCCAAATCAACATTCTGCTCTTGGGTATGGAAAAAGATCCTAGACATCTGCCAAGCATTCAGCAACATTTCAAATGGCGAATTAGACATGGAGACACTACATCCTTTTGGTATGACTGTTGGCATCAAAGAGGCCCCCTCTACAAGCTCTTCACGGATAGGGATATCTATCGCTTAGGTATTCCGAGAAGTGCCTCTGTACAGGATTTCCATACCTCCGTCTGGCAGGTATCCAATGTTATCAATACTATAAACTCCTGGTCCGAAGCTAGCATAGCTCTAGACACGGCAAGTGAAGACAGGTTCATATGACAAGGCCACCCCTCTGGTAACTTTTTTATCTGATCGGCTTGGGAGATTACCAGGTCTAGGGGACACGAAGTAACATGGAACACGTTTGTATGGGATAATAGCATTGCACCAAGATATGGTTTTTTATTGTGGCTAATATGCCTTAATAGACTCCCTACGCAGGTGGTACTATTGTCTTACCATAGGATCTCTGAAGGTTCTTATGCCTTTTGCCGTTGAAGGCCAGACTCAATTGATCACCTATTTTTCAGGTGTATAATTACGGGTGCTCTTGCACGCTTTTGGGCAGGAAAATGCAATATCTCATGGAGAAATGCTACATGGCAGGAAAATCTCAATTGGGCCATCAAGATTATTGGTGGACGCAATTTCCACCAGCGTATCGCTAGAGCTTCCTTTGGGGCGTTGTGCCACTGCATATGGACGGAACAAAATCATATCCTTTTCAAGGATTGAAACCTCTTTTGCCATCCCTTCGGACTCACCTTGCCAAGATAGTAAGGGATACAACTATCTCCTTCAAGCCGGTTGAAGATACCCCCGGAATAGAAGAATCCAATTTAAAAGGGGCATCTTCGCCTATATCTTCCAATGACGTCTCTACTGTCCTTTTTAGTTTTTTATTTGTCGGCTGTTGTTCTGGCCTTGGGTTGTGCTGTGCACGGGTTGCTTTTAAGCTTCATTTAGCTATTACACCTTTGCACCTGTCGGGACACTCTTTGTGTCGCCTCAGGTACAAGGTTTTTGTGTTTCGGCTTATCACCTTGTAAGTTGCGCGTGAATAGTCAATATACTTCTTACCTTAGCAAAAAAAAAAAAATTGCGAAAGCATTTGCCAAGGATGTTTTCATTAATCAAGAATGAATGTTGGGGGCTCAAAGATGATCAGATACTGTCCTAGTCTCAACCATAAATGATGTTGACTAAGGATTTGTGAATATTACTTTTAGGACTCCGTCGGCACCTTAAGACAAATCAAAGTTTTTGGGTTCCGAGGGAAGTATGGTCGCAAGGCTGAAACTTAAAGGAATTGATGGAAGGGCACCACCAGGAGTAGAGCCTACGGCTTAATTTGACTCAACACGAGAAAACTTACCAAGTCTAGGATATAGTAAGGATTGATAGACTGAGAGCTCTTTCTTGATTCTATGGGTGATGGTTGATGGCCGTTCTTAGTTAGTGAAGCGATTTGTTTGGTTAATTTCCATAATGAACGACTATGGCCACTTAGGTTAAGGAAGTTTGAGGCAATAACAGGTTTTTGATACCCTTAGATGTTCTGGGCTACATGCGCGCTACATTGATGTATTCAACGAGTCTATAGCCTTGGCCGACAGGCCTGGGTAATCTTTGAAATTTCATCATGATGGGGATAGATCATTGCAATTGTTGGTCTTCAACAAGGAATTCCTAGTAAGCGCAAGTCATCAGCTCGCGTTGACTACATCCTTGCCCTGCCCTTTGTACATACTGCTTGTCGCTCCTACTGATTGAATGATCCAGTGAAGTGTTTGAATTGCAGCGACCTAGGTGGTTCGCCGCCAATGACGTCGTAAGAAGTCCACTGAACCTTATCATTTAGAGGAAGGAGAAGTCGTAATAATGTTTCTGTAGACGAACCTGCGGAAGGATCATTGTCGAATCCTACTTAGCAAAATGACCAGAGAACCAATAACAAACTCAATGAGGACGGCGGGCCTTGCCCAACTTCCCTAGATGCTTGGATGGCACGGGTACCTATGAGCGCTCGGGCTTTTCTCGGCGGCACAACAAATCTCGACGCGGAATGCGCCAAGGAACTTCAACAAAAGAGCGATGCTTTCGCCACCCCAGACATGGTGCGTGTGCGGGATGCCATGCAATCTCCTATTATTCATAACGACTCTCGGCAATGAATATCTCGGTTCTTGCATCGATGAAGAAAGTAGCGAACTGCGATACTTAGTGTGAATTGTAGAATCCCGTCAACCATCGAGTCTTTGAATGCAAGTTACGCCCGAAGCTTCGGTTGAGAGCACGTTTACTTGGGTGTCACACATGGCATTGCCCCTAACCCCTCGCCTTGAATTGGGCGGCGGGACTTGGGTGCATATGTTGGTCTCCCGAGACAACCTTGTCCCGGTTGGCCCAAAATCGAGCGTTGGAGCGATTAGCACCACAACATTTGGTGATTGACGAGACCCCAATGATCAATGTCGTACGTGTTGCTCATGCACACGCACCACGAATCTACCTTTCACCAACACGACCCCAGGTCAAACAGGGCTACCTGCTGAGCTTAAGCATATCAATAAGCGGAGAAAAAAAAACTAACAAGAATTCTCCTAGTAATGGCAAGGGAACTAAGAAAAGCCCAGCATGAGAATCGGATGCCCTCGGCATTCGAATTGTAGTATGGAGAAGCATCTCTAGTGACGGACTGGGCCCAAGTTCCCTAGAATGGGGCGCTAGAGAGGGTGAGAGCCTCATCGTGTCTGGACCCTGTCACACCACGAGGCATTGTTGGCGAGTCGGGCTGTTTGGGAATGCAGCCCTCATCGGGCGGTAAATTCCGTCTAAGGCTAAATATGAGCGAGAGACCGATAACAAACAAGTACCGCGAGTGAAATATGAAAAGGACTTTGAAAAGAGAGTCAAAAAGTGATTGAAATTATCGGAAGGGAAGCTGATAAGGGCCGGCGATGTGCCTCGGTCAGATGTGGAATGGTGTGAGCCGATCTACCGATCTACTGGAGGTATGGACCAATGTAGATTGCAATGTGTATCGTGCCATGTATCGTTCATGGCCGAGCGTCATACCCATGCATCGTTCATGGCCCTGCTCGTGCTTGTGCATCATGTCGTGCATCGTTCATGGCCGAGCGCCGTGCCCGTGCATTGTTCATAGCCATGTATCGTGCCCGTGCATCGTTCATGGCCGTGCTCTTCCACGCATTGTTCATGGCCGAGCGTCATGCCTATGTATGGTGCCCCTGCATTGTTCATGGTCGAGTCCGTGTTCGTGCCCGTGCATTATTTGTGGCTGAGCGTCGTGCCCATGCATTGATCATGGCCGAGTGTCATGGCTGTGCATCGTGCCTGTGGATCGTTCATGGCCGAGCATCCTGCCTGTGCATCGTTCATTCATGGCCGAGGGTTGTGCCCGTGCATCGTTCATGGACGTACGTCTTACCCAAGCATCGTGGCTAAGTACATGGGACGTGGCCGATGATCATGGCCATGCATCGTGCTCGTGGATCGTTCATGGCCGATCATCCTGCCTATGCATCGTTCGTTCATGATCGAGGGTCGTGCTCGTGCATCGTGCCCGGGTATCGTTCATGGCCATGCGTCGTGCCCGAGCACCGTGGCCGAGTACATGGGACGTGGCCAATGATCATGGCCGAGTGCATCGGTCCTGCACGAGGCTCATGGCCAAGTGCATCAGTCTTGCACGAGGCTCATGGAACAGATCGCTACTTTATCAATCATTTCTCAAACAATTGAATCCATTCTTCTTCCTAAATTTTGTTTGAGTCATCAAATAGCTCCCCCATTTTTTTTCCGACCTCTTAACTATTTTTCCTAATTTTTTCAATTTTTTAAATACAAAAAAATATTTACAAGCATCAAAATGTTTTTTTGATGCATCTATAATTTAGTTCACATTTTTCTAAGCATCCCTGCAAAAAATCTCATCAAAATTCAATTTCTATATTTTTTTAGAAACATGATGCCATTTCAAACATGGCGAATGTCTCCTCTTGGTGAGAGCAAAATTGCTCATAAGGCTTTTTAGGGGGGCAGAGGTGTTCGAAGGCCATAACTGGCCTTCGGACAATTGTTGGGCAATACATGGACCTATGTTATGGGTACAAGATTGAGTCATAACATGGTTCAATGACCGATGAAATAGGCCATGACCGATCAAATAGAGCACCTCTAAACAAAGATGGATGGACGGACGGATGACCCGTGCTCATAAGGCTCATTAGGGGGGTCGAGGTGCTCAAAGGCCATGATCGGCTTTTGGGCAATTGTTGGGCAATGCATGGACCTATGTTATGGGCACAGGATTGAGTCATAACATGGATCAATGATCGATGAAATAGGTCATGATCGATCAAATAGAGCACATCTAAATAAAGATGTATGGACGGATGGATAACCCGTGCATCGCATGACTCCCCTCATGCAAGTATCATGGCCGAGTGCATGGGTCGTCAACAAGCCAAGCGACCATACAGGATGAATCGATGATTGAGTTCCTTAGGAATCGATGAATCCATGAGTTCCTTTGGTAAGATGAGACCATGCCTCGCGGCATGAGTGAATGAGCCACGATGGTGCAATGATTGTCCCATGATCAGGCGAATGATCAAGTCTCGATTTGAGTTGAGATCACACCATGACTAAGGCCCTAATGGCCAAGGGGAGGTGAGATAGGGACGTAGATTAAAGCCACGATTAGGGACAAAATCTTGCTGTTCTCGCGTCTAGCGGTGCGAATGTGGCCTCGTTCGATGAGTTCGTGTGCTCTTCGAGTTCTCATGCTTGGAGAACTATGGATTAGTTGGCTCGGTTTACTTCCAGTGTACATGATGGTGTGTGAGAGATGACAAGAATGTGTGTGTTGGCAGGCTTCGTGCTAGTGCATCGAACTGCTTCCCTCACTTTCGATCAATTGTTGCTCCACGATCGAACGTTGGATGTAAAATCGGGATTCCTATCTTGCATACCTATTGCGATGGAAAGTTGTGCCTTTCGTTGCCCCTTCCATCACAACATCCTTTTGGATGCTTGGTTGGACTAGATACCAGGGCTTTTCTACGAATATATCATGTGATTATTCAGATGGACCGCGAGTGCTTGCTTGTTCTCTCGGATGCGAAACTTTCTTCATGTGTAAGGCGTCATTGGCTCTTGTTCCTAAATCTCTAAGCGTTTATCGCTTTACTAGAATGACGCTCTTGCCTCGTCTTTGACCACGTGGAGCTCTTGGGCTTCATGATGGATCATGCTTGGCGGACATCGTGAAGGAATGCTACCTGGTTGATCTTGCCAGTAGTTATATGCTTGTCTCAAAGATTAAGCCATGCATGTGTAAGTATGAACTAATTCAAACTGTGAAACTGCGAATGGTTCGTTAAATCAGTTATAGTTTGTTTGATGGCATTTGCTACTCGGATAACCGTAGTAATTCTAGAGCTAATACGTGCAACAAACCCTGACTCTCGGAAGGGATGCATTTATTAGATAAAAGGTCGATGTGGGCTTTGCCCATTGCTCTGAGATTCATGATAACTTGACGGATCGCACGGCCATCGTGTCGGCGATGCATAATTCAAATTTATGCCCTATCAACTTTCGATAGTAGGATAGTGGCCTACTATGGTGGTGATGGGTGACAAAGAATTAGGGTTCGATTTCGGAGAGAAAGCCTGAGAAACGGCTATCACATCCAAGGAAGGCAGCAGGTGTACAAATTACCCAATCCTGACACGGGGATGTAGTGATAATAATAACAATACCGGGCTCTTTGAGTCTGATAATTGGAATGAGTACAATCTAAATCCCTTAACGAGAATCCATTAGAAGACAAGTCTGGTGCCAGCAACTACAGTAATTCTAGCCCCAATAGCATATATTTAAGTTGTTGCAGTTAAAAAGCTCGTAATTTGACCTTGGGTTGGTTCGACCGTTTCGCCTAATGGTGTACACCGATCGGCTCGTCTCTTCTATTGGTGCTACCCTCCTGGACTTAACTGGTCGGGTCGTGCCTCCGGTGTTGTTACTTTTGAAGTAATTAAAGTGCTCAAAGCAAGTCTACGCTCTATGTGCATTAGCATGGGATAACATCATAGGATTCCGGTCCTATTGTGTTGACCTTTGGGATCGGAGTAATGATTAATAGGAATAGTCGGGGGCATTCGTATTTCATAGTCAGAGGTGAAATTCTTGGATTTATGAAAGACGAACAACTGTGAAAGCAAACCACCCGCCTGGGTGGCGCTGCTGGAGCGCGCACTCTTCCTCTCGCAAAAGGTTGAGTGTTCGAATCCCGGGCGCCGCAGGGTGACTTAACCGGTGGCACGTGTGTGGTGGCTAGCACGTGTCGCCCCCAGGGTTTACTCCCCGGCTGTCGGCCGTGCGGGGGTTCCCTGGGTTATCAAAAAAAAAAAAAAAAACTGTGAAAGCAAGACCACCCGCCTGGGTGGCGCTACTGGAAAGGGCACTCTTCCTCTCGCAAAAGGTTGAGTGTTCGAATCCCGGGCGCCGCAGGGTGACTTAACCGGTGCACGTGTGTGGTGGCTAGCACGTGTCGCCCCCAGGGTTTACCTCCCGGCTGTCGGCCGTGCGGGGGTTCCCTGGGTTATCAAAAAAAAAAAAAAACAACTGTGAAAGCAACTTTTCACAAGCGTCTGGTACTGTTCATCCAGTTCAAGGGAGACTCTCTCCCGATTCTGGGCGATTTCTGGTACTGTTCACCCGCTTGGAGATCTTCGAATCTGGGCTCCATGATCGTTGGCTCGTGGTGGTTCTTCGTGCTGGGTTTCGCCGGCACCTATTCCAGCTCTGGGAGAGCGGATTTCGCTTGAGGTTGCCTCAGCAAATCGGGGCAGACTCCCTCCCGTTTCTGGCATTATCTCGCACTATTCATCCGCTTGGGTGTGCTTCGATTATGAGCTTTTTGACCGTCGACCTGTGCTGATCTTCGGTACAGTGTGTCGCCAGCAGCTATTCTAGCTCTGGGCGAGTGGGTTTTGTCTGAGTTAGCCTCAGCTGATCGGGTAAGCAGATCTGGAATTCAACTCTCTGCTGTTCTTAGCTCCTGTTCACCCGAGTAGCTCCCTCTCCCGAATCTGTGTTTAGTTTGTCGAATCTTGCTGTGCCTCGGAACTGGGTTTCGCCAGGTGTAAATTTGCCCCTGGTTTGAAGGATTACTCTTACGGAAGCCCCTACTTGTTGGGTTCCCAGATCTGGGTTTTCTGGGTTTGGAGGATGTTCTTCGGCTACTGTTCATTCGACTGGTCTATTTGATTCTGGTCTTTTAGTCTGGTGATTCTGAGAAAGTTGGTGTTGGGATTGGGCTAGTTGCTGTGAATGAGCTCTCGTGTGGTGGTTTATACACGGAGCTACACAGCGATTTGGCGCTCGCGATTCTCGGTAGCCTCCTCTTTGCTTTGCGATCCTGAGCTCATGGCTTTCCTCTCCTAAGTTTGGTCATGGCTGGTATTCAGTGCAATGAGGAGCCTCTCCCTCAATCAAAGGCTCCTATGGTGATAGCAGAATCCAAGCAAGGCAAGGGCGTCGCTAAGACCCCCAAGCATCATTCTGGTGCTAACGTCACTAAGACCCCCAAGCATCAATCTGGTGCTAAGATTGGCTCTTCCAAAGCCATCCATAGTCTAAACCCTTCTGGGGAAAATGTAGGACTTGATGTCCCTGGCACCTCAACTTGTAAGTCCAATGTAATGACTTTCCAGCCTCAACGCCCTAGAAGGCATGGACACAGCAGGTCCCATTCGGCAGGGAGGAATGCTATTCCAGTAATTCCCCCAACTATCTTAGACGCCCCGGGTACTTCCATAGCTAATACCCAGCAGGGACAGAAGCCTTATAGGCGCAGCAGAAGTAGGGGAAGGAACCGGGATAGGGATCCCCGAAATGTATCAAATGCTGCTGGACTGAACTCCAGACCTGAAGCGGTGGCAAAACCACCTAGCGGTGACCCAGCACAGCAAGCTCAACGAACATGGGGAGCTGTTGCTAAGTCAGCACTGAAGGGGTATTCCCTGTCCTATATTCCCCCATCCGTGGAAAATGGGAAATCGGTTGTGAGAATTACTGAGGACATCCTGGAGGAAACTAACCCGATGTGGCTAGAATGCATTGTTGGGTATTTCGTTGGTAAGAAACTACCATTTAAATTGACGGAGAATGCTGTTCGGAGTCTGTGGGGAACCCAAGTGGTAGACGTCCTGGCTAATTCTGATGGATTCTACTTTTTTCATATACCAGACGAAGCTTTCCGCGGGAAAATATTGGATAGTGGCCCCATCACCATCCTACGAGTGCCTATGATTCTTCAACAGTGGCACCCGGCATTGAAGTTGAACAAGAATCAACACCAAGCCCTCCCGGTCTGGATAAAACTAAGGAATTTTCCTTATGCCTTATGGTCGGCCTCGGGAATAAGTGCAGTAGCCAGTCCAATTGGCAAACCTTTGTATGTTGACATGCAGACGGAAAAAATGAGAATGATTTCCTACGCTAGGGTATGCGTAGAGCTTAAGGCGACCCAACCCCTCTTAGATTCTGTGGAAGTTATCTTGAATGGTGAAACGTGGTCGATAAAAGTAGAATATGAGTGGCGCCCTATCTCTTGTAAGACCTGCGGTACTTTCGGTCATAGGTGTGCTGATCCTGTGGAGGTGCCTAATGGGAGTCCTAAAGCCAATACTGCTCCTGCTGCTGCTGATAGCATGAAGGATTCCCTCGGGGAAGGGACTTGGGAGACGGTTAAAAAGAAGCGGGGACCAGCAAATCCTTCATCTGCCCTAGTGCCCCCTCGGATTTCTAGTGCGCCTGGTTCAAGTCTTTTAAATGAGGATTTAAACGAACCTGCTGTCCATGAACCTGAGCTATCTTCTAAGGAGTCTTCGGAGGCGTCTTCTAAATCAGAGACGAATGAAGAGGATTCAGTAAGTAGTATTGGTAGTGATCAGGAAAGGGATTCTTCCTCCCCTGAACCTGCGGATAGAGGGAAAGTCCCCATTTATGATCCTGTTGGTCCCACTCCATCCAGGGCTGATCCCATTGCCGAATGCAATAAGCCTCCGAGTGGTGATTCTGCCCAGGGCAATTCTGCAGACCCCATGTCTTCTCCAGTTGCAAAATCTGCAGCAGTACATATTCATCCTTCTACGAAGATGGCCAAACCGAAACCAAGGAAACGGGGCGGCTCTAAAAGGAGGTAGTCCCTTCCTCTTATCTACATGTTTTTTGGTATATGGAATATTAGGGGCCTTGGTAAACCCCTTAAGCAGGCCGAAGTTAGAGCCCTTATTAGAGCTCATAATTTATCTTGTATTGGTATACTTGAGACGAAAATCAGTCCGTCTCTTTTTGATAAGATCTCGACTGGGTTTGTTCCTGGATGGGTATGGACTGCCAACTACAATTGCTCTCCTCGGGGACGCATTTGGATTGGATGGCAACCTAATGAGATCGACGTGCAGGTGATCTCGGTTTCCTCTCAAGTTATCCATGGCCTTGTCCGGTTTTTGGCGCTCGATAAGACTTGTTATTTATCGGTTGTTTATGGGGAGCACACTTTCATTGCTAGGCGTGCTCTATGGGCTGATCTTGTGAGATCTAGCGAAAATTTTGAGGCTGAACCGTGGCTAGTTGTTGGAGATTTCAATGCAATCTGAGATGACTCAGATAGAATCGGTAGCTCTAATAACTAGATACCGGCTTTTGATGAATTTGGCCATTGTCTAGATCAAGCTGACCTTGACAATCTTAGATATATTGGCCATCGGTTTACATGGGCGACATCTTCTGGTGCATCACGAAAGCAGAGGAAAATTGATAGAGCATTGATCAATGATAAATGGCTCAGCTCGTTCTCCTTCTCGGAGGCTAACTTTCTAGCCCATGGAGTTTCTGACCATTCTCCGGTTATTATTAGAATTGCTCCTATTACCCGGTCGAAGAAGCCCTTTAAATTCTTTAATTGTTGGATGTCTCACCCTTTGTATCCAATGATTGTCGATCAGGTTTGGGACTCTCGTATTGATGGTACCCCGATGTATATCTTGTGCCAAAAACTGAAATTGCTTAAAGGGCGTCTTAGGCAGCTCAATAAGGATTCCTTCTCGGATATCTCGTCGCGCACTTCTCAAGCTAGGGCTGCCTTAAAGTCTACTCAAGACGCCTTAGTGCTGGACCCTCTCAACTTGGACCTGGCAAACGCGGAAAAGGAGCAACTCCAGGTATTCTCGGATCTTAGACTCCAGGAGGAAAGTTTCTTTAAACAGAAATCAAGGATTAAATGGTTGAAAGAAGGAGATTTGAATACCAAATACTTTCACCATTTTGTCAACAAGAGACAACTTCATAATCGGATCCTCTCGGTGTCGGATGATACTGGAGCTGTTCTCTCGGATTCTTATATGGTCCACAACCATATTGTCTCATACTTTGAAACACTCCTTAAGGTGAACTCTCCAACCGTCCGGCCATCATGTGAAGAAATTCGGGCTGTGGTGGACTGTACCCTTAACGCGGACCAAATTTGCTCTTTGTCCAGAGAAGTTACAGACCTTGAAATTCGGAATGCAATGTTCTCCCTTGCCAAAGGTAAAGCCCCTGGTCCTGACGGCTTTAATATTGATTTCTTTACATTCTCTTGGGATACTGTGGGGCCTTCGGTTGTGCGTGCAATCAAGGATTTCTTTCGATCAGGATCATTGTTAAAGGAGATCAACACAACGATCCTCACTCTTGTGCCTAAAAAACCTAATGCCTTATCTATGAATGACTATAGGCCTATTGCTTGTTGTAACACTGTTTATAAGTGCATTACCAAGATATTGGCTAATAGGATAGCCGCTGTCCTGCCATCCATCATAAGCAGTTCCCAAAATGCTTTTGTTAAGGGACGTAGGATAGGCGACAATATTCTTCTTGCTCAGGAGCTCTTCGCAGGGTTTCACCATGAGCCTTATCGGCCTAAGTGTGCAATCAAGGTTGATTTTCAGAAGGCCTATGACACATTAGACTGGGGCTTCTTGGAAAGGGTACTTCAAGCCTTTGGATTTCCTCAGCTATTTGTAAAGCTCATCATGGAGTGTGTAACTTCTCCAACTTTCTCCATTGCCATTAATGGAGAGTTACATGGGTTTTTTACTAGTGATAGAGGTATACGCCAAGGAGATCCTATGTCTCCTTACCTATTTACACTAGCAATGGAAGTACTTTCTGGTATTCTCAACAATCAAGCGAGGTGCCCAGGATTCAAATATTTCTGGAGATGCAAGCAAGTGGGGTTAACTCACTTGTTCTTTGCTGATGATGTCTTGTTATTTGCTGAGGGGAATATTAGCTCTTCTACCTTGTTGAAGGAAGGTCTTGACCTTTTTTCGAAGTGGTCTGGTTTGAAGCCCAACGATAACAAAAGCGGGATATTCTTCTCAGGAGGGACAGCAGACACACGCAACCAGATTCGAAATGTATTTGGTTTCAATGAAGGTATGCTCCCATTTCGATACCTTGGTGTTCCTGTTATTTCTACCAGGCTGAGCAAGTTGGATTGCAATTCTTTAGTGAATTCCATCACTGTACGAGCTCGTTCATGGTCGCATAGATTTCTATCTTTTGCTGGCCGATTACAACTAATTAAGTCTGTCCTTCATGGCATTCAAGTGTTTTGGGCAAGCGTGTTCACGCTCCCACTGTCTATCCTTTCTAGAATAGAAATGATCCTTAGACAATTCCTATGGAAGGGCCCGGATCTTGGAGTTGGTGGTGCTTGAGTCCCCTGGAGTGATGTATGTTTTCCTAAAGAGGAAGGTGGCTTGGGTATTCGTAGACTTCGCGATTGTAATCAGGCTGCAATGCTCAAACATATATGGACTCTATTCACAGATAAGGAGTCCCTTTGGTGTAAGTGGGTTCACTCCAACTTTCTGAAGAAAAAGAGCTTTTGGACAGTACCCAAGCCGACTTTTTGCTCTTGGGGATGGAAAAAAATCCTTGATATCCGCCGGGATTTCCAGATGTTCTTCAAATGGCAAATTGGAGATGGTGCAACCATATCCTTCTGGTTTGACCCTTGGCATCCCAAAGGTCCTCTCTCGGATTTCTTTTCTAGCAGGGACATTTACTATTCCGGTATCCCAAGGGAGGCATCTATTTGGGAGTTCTTGACTGGATCGTGGCATAACTCTAATATGCTTCAATCTTTCAATTCCTGGCCGGAGACTACCCCAGTATTGAATGCACAAAGACCTGACCGTTTACTGTGGAAGGGCCACTCGTCAGGCGTGTTCTCGGTGGCATCAGCATGGGAACAGATAAGAATGTGCAAACCTATTGTTCCTTGGCATTCCTTTGTTTGGGATCAAAATATTGCGCCGAGGTATGATTTCTTACTGTGGCTCAAATCTCTAAATAGGCTCCCTACACAGGTTGTCTTGCTTAATTATCGCAGAATATCGGATGGAGCTTGTGCATTTTGCAAATGTAGACCCGATTCTATTGATCATCTATTCTTTGGGTGTCCTGTTACGGCGTCCCTGGCTCGGTTCTGGGCTGATAAATGTCATTTATCGTGGAGAAATCAGCCGTGGCAGGATAATCTTCAGTGGGCAGTCTGCTATATAGGAGGTCATAGCTATCATCAGCGCATTGCACGCTTCTCATTTGCAGCTCTATGCCATATTATCTGGACAACTCGGAACAATATTCTATTCAGGAATCAACCCCTCTTTGTGCCGGCCCTACGGCAACATCTTACAAAACTCACTAGGGATAGAGGTTTGTCCCTCAAACCGGTGGAGGACAATCTGTGCAACCGAAGGGTCCAAGGCAGCTGGGGCATTTCGCCTACCATTTTTGAGTAACCCTTTGTGGTTTTGATGTTTCTTTTCTGTTGTTCAACAGTTGGTTTTGTTGACCTTGCCGTCTTTTGCGTTTTGATGCGCTTACCTTCTCACCGTTACACCTTTGCACCTTTTGGAATACCTTAGGTGTTACTTTAGGTACGAGGTTTTTGTGTTTCGGTCTCATCTGTTGTAAGTATCGCTTTGAAAAGTCAATACACTTCCTTATCTTACCAAAAAAAAAAATAACTGTGAAAGTAAATACTTTTCATTTGCGTCTGGTTCTGTGCTCCCTGTACAGTGCAAACTCTCTCTCGTTTTTGGGCGATTTTGGCACTGTTCATCCTGCTTGGATGATTGTCGATTCCGGGCTCTCAGATCGTTGGTTCTGGCTGATTCTGGGTACTGGGCTTCGCTAGCAGGGGTCCTAGCTCTGGACGAGTGGATTAAGCTTGAGGTAGCCTCTATAAATCGGGTAAGCAGATCTGGGTAGCGATTCATCTGCTGTTCTTGGTCCTGTTCACCTGTCTGGTGATTCCGTTCGATTCTGTGTGTTCGGGGGGTAGAATCCTCCTGTACTCTTGGTCTGGGAGTAGCCAGATTCTACGTTTCCTCTTGCTTGAAGGATCTCTGTTTAGCAAGCCCCTGGTTGGATCTACTTTTCTGGGTTTTCTGGGTTTCATTGCTTCCTTGCAACTGTACACCCGACTGGTGTCTTTCGCTTTCTGGGCAACTGGCCTAGCTTTTTGGGCTGATTCTACTCTTGGCTAGTTGCTGTGGTGTCTATTGGTGGTATTCATACAGAGGCTGGCTTGTTTTACGGTGTTAAGATCCTTGGCCCTCTTTCTGTAACGCCTTGTCCCTTATTCATGGCATTTTAATTCTGCTTATGGCTGGGAATCAATACTCCGGGGGGTCTATCCTGCTTTCGGAGGCTACTAAGGATGCAGGGGAACCTTTGCAAGGTAAGGGACCTTCTAAGCTCCCCAAGCAACATGCTATTGCTAAATCTGGTCCATCCAAAACTCACCACAGAAAAGCAAGTTCTGGTGACATGGTGACAGATGATATCCCTGGTAATACAAAGGCTACTGGAAAGCCTGATGAGGTAGTTCATCAAGCAAATCGCCCTGGTAGTCGTGGACGCAGCAAGCCTCCTCTTGCTATGGAGGAGATCCACACTCAGCAGGGTCAGAAGCCATTCAGGCACAGCAGAAGCAGAGGGAGAAATTTCCCTCCAAATAACTCTGTGGATGCTGGAATGTCTGGCAGAGATGAAGTGGTGGCTCAACTACCTAGTAGGGACCAAGCACAGCAAACCTAGCGATCGTGGGCAGCTGTTGCTAAGTCAGCAATGAAGGGATATTCCCTGTCTTATATCCCTCCATCTATTGAAGATGGAAAACCGGTGGTGAGAATTTCTGAAGAGATTCCAGAGGAAACCAACCCATTGTGGTTGGAATGCATTGTAGGTTATTTTGTAGGCAAGAAATTGGCCTTCAAATTGACTGAAAAGGCTGTTCAGAGTCTTTGGGGGACACAGGTGACGAATGTCCTAGCTAATGCGGATGGATTCTATTTCTTCCATATACTGGATGAAGCCTTTCGACGGAAAATACTGGATAGTGGCCCAATCACTATCCTTCGAGTGTCGATGATTCTACAGCAGTGGCACCCGGCACTGAAGTTGGAGAAAAATCAACACCAGTCCCTTCCAGTCTGGGTAAAACTAAGGAATTTCCCTTACGCATTATGGTCGGCCTCGGGCATTAGTGCGGTGGCAAGCCCAATTGGAAAACCGCTGCATGTTGACATGCAGACGGAGAAAACGCGTATGATTTCCTACGCTAGAGTATGTGTAGAGCTCAAAGCATCCCAGCCTCTTCTGGAGTCGGTGGATGTTATCTTGAATGGTGAAACCTGGTCTATAAAAGTGGAGTATGAGTGGTGCCCTATCTCTTGTTTGACTTGTGGTACCTTTGGCCATAGGTGTGCTGCTCCCGTGGAGGCGCCCAGTGGGAAACCACAAGCCAGCTCCAATCCTGTTGCTGCAAATAATAAGTCCCCTCTTGTGGAGGATGATTGGGAGACGGTAAAGAAAAAGCGGGGACCATCTCATTTGCCCCCTGATCTGCTGGCCCTCAAAGTATCTAATGCTCCGAGCTCAAGTCATACAAAGGAGGCTGTTAATGCCCGACCTGTTCCCCAACCTGAGTCATCCTCTTCGGTGTCCTCTAAGGCATCCTCTGAATCAGTGAATACAGAGGACTCGGCCAGTAGTGCTGACTGTGACTTGATGGAGGACCCTTCCTCCCCTGTCCCGAAGGCTAGTAAGCAAGAGCCCCCTAATTCACATGCCAGTTTGGCTCCAACTAGGTTCGCCACAGATACTGGATATACTGACCCCTCGGGTGGCGACCTAAATCAGGAGGGCATGGCTAAACCAGTGCCTGGTCCGGTGAAAAACCCCAGTTCAGCGAGCAATCCTCCATCTTCCAAGAAGGCCAAACCGAAACCCAATCGGGGCGGCTCTAAACGTCGGTAACCTCTTTCCTTGTTTCTATATGTTTTTTGGTATATGGAATATAAGAGGCCTTGGCGATCCTCTTAAGCAAGCGGAAATAAGAGCTTTGGTTAGAAATCACAATATTTCTTGTATTGGCATCCTTGAAACGAAAATTAGACCGTCTCTTTTTGATAAGATCTCTTCTGGGCTTTTACCAGATTTGGTGTGGACTGCCAACTACAATTTCTCTCTGTGTGGTAGAATCTGGATTGGGTGGAAACCCCATGAGGTAGACATGGAAGTTATATCTCTATCCTCTCAAGTCATTCATGGCCATGTCCGTCTTTTGGCTCTTAATAAGACGTGCTTCTTCTCCGTTGTTTATGGAGAACATACATTCACTGCTAGGCATTCCTTATGGGCTGACCTTGTAAGATCCAGCGAACTTTTTGAGTGGGAACCTTGGCTAGTGGCAGGTGATTTCAATGCAATTCGGTTCAACTCGGATAGACTGGGAAGTTCTAATTCATGGATTCCTGCTTTTGATGAACTCAACCAGTGTTTAGATCAAGCTGGCCTCGATGATCTTAGATATATAGGCCATCGGTTTACCTGGGTGACTTCTTCTGGAGGCTCTCGGAAACAAAGGAAGATTGATAGAGTATTGATCAATGATCAATGGCTCAATTCGTTCTCTTTCTCGGAGGCTAATTTTCTAGCCCAAGGAGTTTAAGATCATACTCCCATTATTATTAGAATTGCCCGTGCTACCCTCTCAAGGAAGCCTTTTAAATTCTTCAATTTTTGGATGTCTCATCCTTTATTCCCAACGATTGTCTCTCAGGTTTGGGATGCTCGCATTGGTGGAACCCCCATGTATGTTCTCTGCCAAAAACTTAAGATGCTCAAAGGCCGTCTCAGGCAGCTCAATAAGGATTCCTTCTCGGATATCTCTTCGCATACTGCTCAAGCAAGGGCTGAACTTACGTCTACCCAAGATGCCCTAGCACTAGACCCTTTTAGTGTGGACCTGGCGATCATGGAAAAGGACCAACTTCAGGTATTCTCTAATCTGAGACTCCAAGAGGAAAGCTTCTTTAAACAGAAATCAAGAATTAGGTGGTTGAAAGAGGGTGATATGAACTCGAAATATTTCCACCACTTTGTTAATAAGAGACAACTTTAGAATCGGATCCTCTCGGTATCGGATGATGATGGTACTATTCTCACGAACCCGAATATGGTTCATAACCATATCGTCTCCTATTTTGAGACTCTTTTTAAGGCGAGCCCCCTACCTTGCGGCCTACGTGTGCTGATATTCGAGCTGTGGTGGATCGCACCCTTACTGTTGATCAGACTCTCGTCCTTTCAAAAGAAGTAACTGACACTGAAATTAAGAATGCAATGTTCTCCCTTGCCAAAGGTAAGGCTTCAGGACCCGATGGCTTTAATGTTGATTTCTTCACATCTTCTTGGGAAATTCTGGGGCCTTCAGTGGTGCTGGCCATTAAGGACTTCTTTAGGTCAGGATCGCTTCTAAAGGAGATTAACACTACGATCCTCACCCTTGTGCCTAAGATTCCTAATGCCTGTTTTATGCACGACTTTAGGCCCATTGCTTGTTGTAACACTGTTTACAAATGCATTACAAAGATCTTGGCTAATAGAATAGCCTCTGTTCTGCCGTCTATCATTTCCAACTCCCAGAATGCATTTGTTAAGGGGCGGAGGATAAGTGATAATATCCTTCTTGCACAAGAGCTATTTACGGGGTTCCACCATGAGCCTTATCGGCCAAAATGTGCAGTAAAGGTTGATTTCTAGAAGGCTTATGACTCTGTAGATTGGACTTTCCTAGAAACGGTTCTTCAAACCTTCGGCTTCCCTCAGTTGCTTGTCAAACTAATTATGGAGTGTGTCACTTCCCCAAAATTCTCCGTTGCTATTAACGGAGAGTTACATGATTTTTTTCCAAGTGAGCGTGGAATAAGACAAGGGGACCCGATGTCTCCCTACTTATTTACATTAGTAATGGAAGTTCTCTCGGGGATCCTCAACACTCAAGCAAGGAATCCGGGGTTTAAATTCTTCTGGAGATGTAAGGCTGTCGGCTTAACCCACTTGTTCTTTACTGATGATGTCCTCTTATTTGCCGAAGGAAATAGAGACTCAACTACGTTGTTTAAGGAAGGACTTGACCTATTTTCTAAATGGTCTGGTTTGAAGCCTAATGTAAACAAAAGTGAGTTTTTCTTCTCTGGTGGCACGGCGGACAGTAGAGAACAGGCCCGGACTATATTCGGTTTCAATGAAGGTACGCTTCCCTTCTGCTATCTCGGGGTTCCTGTTATCTCGACCAGATTAAGCAAGGCGGATTGCACCTCATTATTGAACGCAATTACTGCACGTGCTCGCTCATGGTCCCAAAGATTTCTATCCTTTGCTGGTAGATTACAGCTCATAAAATCTATCCTTCATGCTATTCAAGTATTTTGGGCTAGTGTATTTATGCTTCCACAATCGGTTCTGTCTAGAATTGAAATGATCCTTAGACAATTCCTTTGGAAGGGCCCAGACCTTGGCGTGGGTGGAGCTAAGGTCCCCTGGTGTGATGTTTGTCTCCCTAAAGAGGAGGGCGGCTTGGGTATTCGTAGACTCCTCGATTGCAATCTTTTGGCAACGCTCAAACATATATGGACTCTTTTTACAGACAAGGAATCACTTTGGTGTAAGTGGATTCACTCCACTTTTCTCAAGAATAAGAATTTTTGGATAGCGCCCAAGCCGACTTTTTGTTCATGGGCCTGGAAAAAAATCCTTGACATTCATCGGGACTTTCATATGTTCTTTAAATGGCAAATTGGTGATGGCTCTACCGTATCTTTTTGGTTTGACTCTTGGCATCCCAAAGGTCCTCTATCGGATCTCTTTTCTAATAGGGATATCTATTGTTCGGGTATCCCTAGGGAGGCATCTGTGCAGGACTTCATAGCTGGATCCTGGCATGCCTCAAACATGCTTCAATCATTTAACTCCTGGCCGGATAGTGTCCCTATTCTGGACGTGCATAGGCCTGATCGCCTAGTATGGAAAGGCCACCCTTCGGGTGTTTTCTCCGTGGCCTCCGCTTGGGCGCAGATCAGAATATCCAGACCTGCTGTTCCTTGGAGTTCTTTTGTCTGGGACTAGAGTATTGCACCGAGGTATGGCTTCTTGATGTGGCTTATATCCCTGAATAGGCTCCCAACACAGGCTGTGTTGCTCAATTATCACAGAATATCAGTAGGTGTTTGGGCCTTTTGCAAATGTAGACCAGATTCGGTGGATCATCTGTTCTTTGCATGTCCTATCACGCGTTCTCTTGCCTTGTTCTGGGCTGGAAATTGCTACCTTTCATGGAAAAATCAGTCGTGGCAAGATAATCTTCATTGGGCCACCAGTCACATAGGAGGCCATAGCTTTGACCAGAGAGTTGCTCGGTTCTCATTTGCAGCTTTGTGCCATATTATCTGGATCACTCGGAATAATATTCTCTTCAGAAATCAACCTCTCTTCGTGCCGGCCCTCCGGCAACATCTTGCGATACTCACCAGGGATAGAGGTTTGTCCTTCAAACTTGTTGAAGACAATCCACGCAATCGTAGGATCCAAGTCAGTTGGGATATTTCCACTACTATATTTGATCAAACCCCTTGAGGTTGTCTTGGTTTTAGCTTTGTGGTCGCTTCGTTGGCCCTCCTGTACCTTGCTTTGTTGCCTATAGCTCTATAACCGTCACACCTTTGCACCTATTGGGACAGTTCTTTGTCGCTTTAGGTACGAGGTTTTTGTGTTTCGGTCACATCTCTTCTAAGTATCGCTTTGAAAAGTCAATACACTTCTTATCTTACCAAAAAAAAAACACAACTGTGAAAGCAAAACTTTTCATTTTCACCAAATTCGCGGGTACTGTTCACTCGGGCAGAATGCTCTCACCTGAACTTCTCGCGGGTACTGTTCACCTGGTGGTTTTCTGTTGATTCCGGCTGATTCCGGCGGCCATTTGGGCTGATTTTTGGAGGCTAAGCCCCTTGAAGGCTCCTCTATTACCCCTCCAAAGGGCTCCTCTTCTCGTTCAGCATAGAGGCTAGGCTTCCAGATATGAACGTTGCTCATTTCGGTCTTCCTCGCCTGAGACTCTTGACTGAACTGAGGCTTCGGTTCTGGATTTTTCCTGAAGGTAGTTATCCCCTTTACGTACTCTCCCTTCGTCTCCCTCCTGCTGGTTTGGGACTGGTGGTTTGCTTGGTGCTCATAGCAATTTGGGGGACCATCTGGTGCGTTCTTCCCTGTTCTAGTGCAAACCTTGTGCTGGATCGCTGCTGCTGGTGTTTGACTGGTTGCTGTTTGGTCGGTTTCCTGGCTTTAGTCCTCTCTTTTGATGTCTTCTTGCTGGTTGGAATTGGAATTTGTGTTTTGAGGTTGCATTGTATTGGGAGACTTGCTGATGCGTATCCTGTTCTGGTCTATGGTGCTGGTGGGTTGACTGGTAGGTGTTTGTGGTTTTGTCCATATGGAAGAGACTATAGTAACCACATTGCCTGACCCATCCCCTGTTCTAGAGGCTGAACCACTCCCTGCTGTAGGAAACCATCAGGCGCCTATTGGTTCTGATGTGAACAAAACAGCAACTGATCCTAAAGGAAAATCCTCTTCGGTGTTGTATGAGGCTGATCGTTCTTTGGGTCTTAGACCTATCCTCAAGGGCAACTCTAGCCGTAGTCGGAGTAGGGGTCGTACGAAGGATAGGAGCCACTCTCGTAGAAGGATACATAATGCTGGTGGTGCTATGCGCTCTGAGTCTAGAGCAAATTCAGTAAGGGAATCAGTTGAGGTGAGACAGACCTCTTCTCGTCCTCAAGGTCAGATTAACCATGCCCCTACTCCTAGAACATGGGCAAATGTTGCTCGGGTGATGACTAAAGGTTATGACTTAGCCTTTGTTCCTCCCCTAGTAGAGAATGGTGAAGTTTTTGTAGATATCACTCCAGAAGTTGCTGCTGATCAGAATCCGTTTTGGCTAGAATGTATTGTTGGTCATTACATTGGGAAGAAAGTCCCCTTTAAATTAACGGAGGAAGCCTTTAAAAAAACATGGGGAGAGCAAGTAGTTGATGTTAAACTACATGAAAATGGGTTCTATTTCTTTCGTGTCCTGAATGATGACTTTCGCAGAAAGATAATTGAGATAGGTCCAGTATCTATTTTCAGCAGCACAATGCTACTTCAACAATGGCATCCAAAGATGAAACTCAAGAAGGGTGCTATGGATTCTCTTCCGGTCTGGGTCAGGCTAAGAGACGTTCCATTCTCTTTGTGGTCCCCTGCTGGTATTGGTAGGACTGCAAGCGCCATTGGAAAACCACTCTATGTGGATACCCAAACTGAGCATATGACTAGAATCTCTTATGCGAGAGTTTGTGTGGAAATCAAAGCCACAAAACCCCAGTTGAAAACTGTAAAGGTACGTTGGGATGGTGAAGTTAACTTGGTCCATATTGAATATGAATGGAAACCATTGGTATGCTCTTCTTGTGGTTTATTTGGACATAAAACTGGTTCGAATGGATTTGACTGTGCTTCTGGTCATCCTGTAGTTAGAGCCGAGAAAACACTTCGACCTCAAGCAAATGCTAGACCTGAGACTACCCTTCCACCTCATGAAATTGAAGGGTGGACTCAAGTCAGTAGGAAAAAAGGCAAACTCTTGTTGAGCAAAGGTGCAACCCAGTCCAGTTCTGCAACACACCTTAATCTGGAGGTGAATCCGAAGGGGAGGATCATCTGCCTTCTGTTCGAGACCCCTCTACTGCTCATGGGCTGATAAGGCCTGATCTGAATGTTCCAAAGGTATCGAATGCAGGGCTGACTAGAACTGTAAATAATCTTCTTCTGGACACGACTTCAAGGGAGGACGAACTTCTGCCCCCTATTGTGAACCCCTTTACTGACCATGAGCTGATCAGTCCTGATCTGAACTTCCCGAAGGAATCTACCACAGGGATGAGTCATTCTACTGTGCCCGATCCTCAAGGATGTATTCACCAGCAAATTGAGGATCTTGTTATTAACTCTCAATCTTCCTCTGATGATTCTTCTAGCTCTCAAGTCGGGGTGGAGAATAGCGACTCTGAAGAGCTACTGGTGGAGAAACCTGCTGTTATATCTCCCCCAACCACCCGTTCTCGAACCTTGACATCTACTACCTTGGAGGATACCTCCAAAGCCTCCCAAGGGCCTATTCCTAGCATGAGCTGCCCTGGTTCGACTCATGGCCGGTCCTCCTCAAAGAAGAAAGACAAAAGGAGGAGGTCAAGGAAATCTCAGAGATAATATTTCCATTTCTTTCTATGTTTTTTGGTATATGGAATATTATGGGACTAGTAGATCCCTTTAGACAAGCTGAAATTCGTACTCTCATCAGGATTAATCGTCTTTCCTGTATCGGTATTGTTGAAACAAAAGCTAAAAGCTCCCTTTTTGCTAGCATCTCGCAAAATTTATGTGGTAATTGGTGTTGGATCTCTAACTATGATTCTTCTCCCCTTGGCAGAATTTGGTTTGGATGGAACCCGGATGAGATGAAAACCAGTCTTCTATATTCTTCTGACCAACTGATTCATGTTCAGATTAGGCTCTTAAACATGAATAAATCTTGTCTCTTTACAGTTGTTTATGGTGAGCATTCCTTTGTGAAACGACGTCTGTTATGGGCTGACATCTTATGTATCTCCGCTTGTGACTTACCTTGGATTGTAGCTGGGGATTTTAACGCTATCAAAGATCCAAATGATAGAGTGAGCAGTACAACTCTATGGATCCCGGCATTTGATGAATTTGGGGATTGTCTGCACCAGGCGAGTTTGGAAGACCTTCGATATGTCGGGTGTAGATACACATGGACTCATTCTTATGGTGCGAATCGGAAACTCCGAAAGATTGATCGAGTACTCGCAAATGACATATGGATGCAACAGTTCTCCCTTTCGGAAGCCAGTTTTCTCTCTCCTGGGATATCTGATCACTCTCCCATGGTGATAAAAATTCTTTCGCCACATAGTTCTAAGAAACCCTTCAAGTTCTTCAACTTCTAGGCTACTCATCCTAAATTCTTGGAACTAGACAAGCAAGCCTAGGACACGCATATAGTAGGTACTCCTATGTACATTATATGTTGCAAACTGAGGGTCCTCAAACTGAAACTGAAACTACTAAACAGGAGTTCCTTTTCTGACATCTCTGCAAGAACTGATCAAGCTAGATCAGATCTCTACGCTGTCCAGTCAGGCCTACAGCTCCATCCTTATGACCAGAGCCTCCTAGATAGAGAAGTGGAGCTCACACGATCCTTCTCTACTTTGAGAATGCAGGAGGAATCCTTCTACAGGCAGAAATCCCGTATAAGATGGCTTAAGGAAGGAGATTTGAATACCAAGTTTTTTCACCACTTTGTCAATAAAAGACGCCTACACAATCGAATCCTCTCGGTTTCAACAGAAGATGGGTCTATAGTTACTGATCCTCAGGCCGTTAGATCTCACATTGTCGGCCACTTCCAGGAGATACTTAACGGTTCTTCTACTTCTGTTTGGCCCTCTGTTAGCGAGATAGGTGTTTACCTAGGACGGGTTCTAGATGAGAATCAGAGGAACACATTGGCGCATCCGGTTTCAGATGAGGAGATCCGGTCCACCCTTTTTTCGCTCGCTAAGGGCAAAGCCCCTGGACCGGATGGTTACAATGCTGATTTTTTCAAAATTACCTGGGAGATCATCGGACCCTCCACACTTGCGGCTGTAAGAGTCTTCTTTGAGTCAGGATGCATGCTTAAAGAGATCAACAACACCATCCTAACTCTAGTTCCGAAATCCCCTAATGCTTCAGCCATGTCTGATTTCCGTCCGATTGCTTGCTGCAATACCTTATATAAGTGCATCTCTAAAATCTTGGCTAGACAGTTAGCCTGTGTTCTACCAACCCTGATTGGCCCGGCCCAAACGACGTTCATCAAAGGACGCAGAATTAGTGATAACATCATGCTTGCTCAAGAGTTATTCACTGATTTCCACCATCAGGCATACCTTCCTAAGTGTGCCATTAAAGTGGACTTCCAAAAAGCTTACGATACTGTTGATTGGAACTTCATTGAAAAGGTCTTAATGGCTTTCAACTGCCCGGCCTCCTTTGTCAAGCTGGTTATGGCATGTGTTTCGACTGCCAAATTCTCTGTTTCTATCAACGGGGAATTATATGGATATTTTGGTAGCACTCGTGGCATTCGTCAAGGAGACCCATTATCGCCGTATCTTTTTATACTGGTTATGGAAGTCTTCTCTAGTATTCTTAAGGCTAAAACAGAGATTCCAGAGTTTCACTAGTTTTGGCGATGTAAGTACACCCATCTTTCGCATATCTTCTTTGCGGATGATGTACTTCTATTTTCCGAAGCTCACTTGAGATCAGTTAAACTAATCAAGGAAGCTCTCTTTACGTTCACTGAGTGGTCTGGTTTAAAACCAAACACCACCAAAAGTAATATCTTTCTCTCAGGAGGGACCCCGGATTTGCATGACCAGATACTCCGATGCCTCGGATTTCAACAAGGTACTCCCTTTTTGGTACTTAGGCGTGCCCATTATATCCTCTAGGTTGCGTAAAGAGGACTATAAAGCTTTGATCGATGCCATCACTGCTTGAGCTCGCTCCTGGACCTAACGGTTTTTGTCATTTGCTGGTAGGCTGCAGCTTATCAAATCGGTCTTGCATTCCATCCAGGTTTATTGGGCCACTATTTTCTCTCTTCCGAAAGCTGTATTATATAGAATTGAGGCTATCTTGCATCAATTTCTATGGAAAGGTCCTGACCTTGGCATAGGTGGAGCGAGGGTAACATGGAATATTGTTTGCTTACCCAAGGACGAAGGAGGACTAGGTATACGGCGGCTTGTTGAGTACAACAAAGCGATGATTATTAAGCACATATGGCTTCTTTTCTCTGACAAAGAATCCTTGTGGTGTAAGTGGATACACTCTACTTTTTTAAAAAAGGCCAACTTTTGGGTTGTCTCCAAACCTACCTTTTGTTCTTGGACTTGGAAGAAAATCCTTGACATGCGGGTTTCTGCTCAAACTATGTTCCGGTGGAAGATTGGTCATGGGCATTCTGTTTCTTTTTGATTTGATTCATGGCACAATAGAGGCCGTCTATACCTTCTTTTCAGTGATGTTGGCATCTATCATTCGCGCATTCCACGGGATATCTCGGTTAGGAAATTTTATGAGGGTACCTGGCAACCTTCGAACACTCTCAGCACTATACTGAGCTGGTCGGATACTCCCCCTACCTTTTCGGAAAATTTGCAGGATTCCCTTTGCTGGATCCCTCATCCATCTAAAACTTTCTCAGTTGCTCTTGCATGGAATCATATTCGAAGGAAAGGACGGCCAGTTCCTTGGCACTCGTTCATTTGGGATCAGAATATTGCTCCTCGCCATGCTTTTCTATTATGGTTAGTTTCCCTTAACCAATTACCTACCCAGATCTTCCTCATACATAATCACAGGATTGTCAATGCTCTATGCGCCTTTTGTGGATCCAGACCAGATTCTATCAACCACCTTTTCTTTGAATGCATATCTACCAGTAGGTTGGCTTCTATGTGGGCAATAAAATGCAGCTTACCTTGGCGCAACCATCCCTGGCAAGATCATATTAATTGGGCGATGAAAGTTTACGGTGGGCCCTCGTTTGCTCATCGAATATCTAGATTTTCCTTGGGTGCTTTATGTCATATCATTTGGACTGAAAGGAACAATGCTATATTCAGACATAAGAGCGTATACATCCCGGGCATGCGCAAGCATCTTATCAAAATTGTCAAGGACAAAGCCATTTCCATGGGAGGTGTTGAGGATACTTATAGGAACCGTCTTTTACAAAGAAAATGGGATCTTCCGTCTACAATCTTTATAGAGAACAGGAGTAGCTCTTAAGTCATTCCTTTGGTTCCTGTGGTGGGTCTATTTTCCCGTCCGCTTTTTGTGCTGCTCTCGACTGTGTCCGGTGAGTGTTGGTGCTGTTCCCTCGGTGCCTTGGGTCTTTTGCCTCCAATCTTCGGATTGGTTGGTTGATCTTGTCTGTAGTTCTCCTTATTCCTTTCCTTTTTGCCAGTCTTTGGCTTCTTATATAGTTCCTGCTGAACCTCTCTTGACCTTGTGTGGACATTTCTATGTCCTAATAGGGTCAGGAACTGGTTTGGGTTATAGGTTGTATTTGGTGTTTTGAAAAGTTATATACATTCTTACTTTACCAAAAAAAAAACAACTATGAAAGCAAACTTTTCATTTTCATCTGGTACTGTTCACCTGGTACAGTGGAGACTCTCTCCCGTTTCTGGCGAGTTCTGGCACTGTTCATCTGCTTGGGTGTTCTTCGATTCTGGGCTCTCTGACCGTCAGCTCTTGATGTTCCTTGGTGCTGGGCTTCGCCAGCAGCTATTCTAACTCTGGGCGAGTGGATTTCACTTGAGGTTGCCTCAGCAAATCGGTGCAGACTCTCTCTCGATTCTGGCAATTTCTTGCACAGTTCATCCGCTTGGGTGTTCTTTGATTTAGGGCTCTCTGACCGTCGGCCTTGATGATCTTTAGTGCTGGGCTTCGCCAGTAGCTATTCTAATGCTGAGCGAGTGGATTTTGCTTGGGGTAGCCTCAGCTAATCGGGTAAGCAAATCTGGAAATCATCTCTCTACTGTTCTTAGTTCCTGTTCACCCGATTGGTTCCCTCGTCCGATTCTGGTTGTTCAGTTAGTCGAATCTTGCTGTGCCTCTGGTCTGGGCTTTGCCAGGTGCGAGATTGCCTTTAGATTGAAGGATTCCTCATAAGAAGGCCCCTGGTTGTTGGGTCTTTAGATCTGCGTGTTTCTGGGTTTAGTGGCTGTTCTTCGGCTACTGTTCACCCGACTAGTCTCTCTTGATTCTGTTCATTCAGTCGGGTGAATCTGTGAGAATTTGGTGCTGGGCTAGGTCAGTAGCTATGGTTGCTCTCTCGTTTGGTGGTATCACATAGTAATCCCGATGATTTGGTGCTTAAGACTCTCGATGGCCTCCTTTCTGTCTTGCCTTCCAAAGCTCATGGCTTTTCTCTCCTAAGCCTGGCCATGGCTGGAAATCAATGCAGTGAGGAGTCTCTCCCTCAAATGAAGGCTCCTATGGTGGTAGATGAACCTGTGCAAGGCAAGGGTATCTCTAAGATCCCTAAGCATCAATCTGGTGCTAAGACTGGCTTATCCAAAGCCATCCCAAGTCTCGCCCATTCTGAGGAAAATGCAAGAGTTGATGTCCCTGGCACTTCAACTTGTAAGTCCGTTGTTGTGACTCGTCAAACACAACGCCCCAGAAGTCGTGGACGTAGTAGGTCCCATTCGGCTGTAGGGGATACTATGGCAGTAATTCCCCCAACTGTCTTAGAAGCCCCGGGTACTTCCAATGCCCAAACCCAACAGGGGCAGAAGCCTTATAGGCGAAGCAGAAGCAGGGGAAGAAATCTGGTTAGGGGACCTCGAAATGAATCAAATGCTGCTGGGATAAACTCCAGAGCTAAAGCGATGGCAAAGCCACCTAGCGGTGACCCAACACAATAAACCCAATGTTCATGGGCAGCTGTTGCAAAGTCAGCGATGAAGGGGTATTCTCTGTCCTATATTCCTCCATCTATGGAAGATGGGAAACCGGTTGTTAGAATCTCAGAGGATATCCTAGAGGAGACTAAGCCGATGTGGCTAGAGTGCATTGTTGGTTATTTCGTTGGCAAGAAATTGCCCTTTAAATTGACGAAGAATGCTATTCAGAGTTTGTGGGGGACACAAGTGGTAGATGTCCTGGCTAATACTAATGGATTTTTCTTCTTCCATATACCTGATGAAGCTTTTCACAGGAAAATATTGGATAGTGGCCCCATCAGTATCCTTAGGGTGCCTATGATACTCTAACAGTGGCACCCGGTATTGAAGCTTAACAAAAATCAACATCAAGCTCTCCCGGTCTGGATTAAATTAAGGAACTTTCCTTATGCCTTGTGGTCGGCTTCGGGCATCAGCGCGATGGCCAGTCCAATTAGTAAACTGCTGTATGTTGATATGCAGACGGAAAGAATGAGAATGATTTCCTACGCTAGGGTGTGCGTAGAGATTAAGGCGTCCCAACCCCTTTTAGATTCTATGCAAGTTATCTTGAATGGTGAAACTTGGTCGATAAAAGTGGAGTATGAGTGGCGCCCTATATCTTGTATGACCTGCGGTACTTTCGGCCATAGGTGTGCTATTCCCACTGAGGTGCCCAGTGGGAGTCTTAAAGCTAATCCTGTCCCTGCTGCTGCTATTACCAAGCCTTCTCTCGTGGAAGGTGCTTGGAAGACGGTTAAAAAGAAGCGGGGACCAGCGAATCCTCCCTCTGCTCTGGTGCCCCCCCTAGAATTCTAATGCGCCTGGTTCAAGTCTTGCTAATGAGGCTATTAACAAACTCCCTGTCCCTGAACCTGATCTATCATCTAAGGATTCTTCTGAGGCCTCCTCTGAATCAGAAGCGAATGAAGAGGACTCAGCAAGCAGTGTTGGTAGTGATAAGGAGGGGGACTCCTCCTCTCTTAATCCTACGGCTAGAGTGAAATTGCCTCAATGTGCTCCTGTTACTCTTACTCCGTCCAGGGTTGGCCCCATTGCTGAATGTAATATGCCTCCGGGTGGCGACCCTATCCAAAGAAATATTGGAGCTCCCGTGTCTTCTCCAGTAGCAAACCCCGTAGCAGCCCACAATCATCCTTCCACAAAGGTGGCCAAACCGAAACCAAGAAATCGGGGCGGCTCTAAAAGGCGGTAGTCCCTTCCTCTTATTTATATATGTTTTTTGGTATATGGAATATTAGGGGCCTTGGTGAACCCCTTAAGCAGGCCGAAGTTAGAGCCCTTATTAGAGCTCATAATATCTCTTGTATTGGTATACTTGAGATGAAAATTAGTCTGTCTCTTTTTGGAAAGATTTCGACTGGGCTTTTACTTGGATGGGTGTAGACTGCCAATTACAATTGTTCTCCTCGGGGACGAATTTGGATTGGATGGCAACCTCATGAGGTAGACTTGGAAGTGATCTCGGTCTCCTCTCAAGTTATTCATGGCCATGTCTGTATTTTGGCTCTCAATAAGACTTGTTTCTTATCGGTTGTATATGAGGAACATACCTTTATTGCTAGGCGTTCTCTATGGGCAGATCTTGTGAGATCCAGTGAAAATTTTGAGGTTGAACCTTGGCTGGTGGCAGGCGATTTCAATGCAATCCGAATTGACTCGGATAGATTGGGTAGCTCTAACAACTGGATACCGGCATTTGATGAATTTGGCTATTGTCTAGATCAAGCTGGCCTTGACGATTTAAGATATATAGGCCATCGGTTTACTTGGGCGACGTCTTCTAGTGCCTCACGTAAGCAAAGGAAAATTGATAGAGCTTTGATTAATGATAAATGGCTCAGCTCGTTCTCCTTCTTGGAGGCCAACTTTCTAGCCCAAGGAGTGTCTGACCATTCTCCCATTATTGTTAGAATTGCTCCTACCACCTTCTCCAGGAAGCTTTTTAAATTCTTCAACTGTTGGATGTCTCACCCTTCATTTTCAACGATTGTCTCTCAGGTTTGGGACTCTCGTATTGGTGGTACCCCCATGTTTATCCTATGCCAAAAACTTAAAATGCTTAAAGGGCGTCTCAGGCAGCTCAATAGGGATTCCTTTTCGGATATCTCGACGCGCACTTATCATGCCAGGGCTGTTTTAAAGTCTACTCAAGACGCCCTAGCACTGGACCCTCTTAGCTTGGACTTGGCAAACTTGGAAAAGGAGCAAATCCAGGTATTCTCGGATCTTAGACTCCAGGAGGAAAGTTTCTTTAAACAGAAATCAAGGATTAAATGGTTGAAAGAGGGGGACATGAACTCCAAATATTTCCACCATTTTGTTAACAAGAGACAACTTCATAATCGGATCCTGTCGGTGTCGGATGATAACAGAGTTATTCTCTCTGATCCGTGTATGGTTCACAGCCATATTATCTCATTCTTTGAGACTCTACTTAAGGTGAACTCTCTAACCGTGCGGCCCACATGCGCAGAAATTCGGGCTGTGGTGGACTGTACACTTAACGCTGATCAGATTCGCTTTCTTTCTAGAGAAGTAACAGACATTGAAATTCGGAATGCAATGTTCTCCCTTGCCAAAGGTAAGGCCCCTGGTCCTGATGGTTTTAATGTTGATTTCTTTACATCTTCTTGGGAAACTGTGGGGACTTCAGTTGTGCATGCAATTAAGGATTTCTTTCGGTCAGGATCGTTGTTAAAGGAGATCAACACAACGATTCTCACTCTTGTGCCGAAGATACCTAATACCTTATCTATGAATGACTTTAGGCCTATTGCTTGCTGTAATACTGTTTATAAATGCATTACCAAGATCTTGGCTAATAGGCTAGGCTCTATCCTGCCGTCCATTATAAGCAATTCCCAAAACGCTTTTGTTAAGGGAAAGAGGATAGGAGACAATATTCTTCTTGCTCAGGAGCTCTTTGCAGGGTTTCACCATGAGCCTTATCGGCCAAAGTGTGCAATTAAGGTTGATTTTCAAAAGGCCTATGACACATTAGACTGGGGTTTCTTGGAAAAGGTATTACAAACCTTTGGATTCCCTCAGTTGTTTGTTAAACTTATCATAGAGTGCGTAACTTCTCCAAAATTCTCCATTGCCATTAACGGAAAGTTACATGGATTCTTTGCAAGTGATAGAGGTATACGCCAAGGAGATCCTATGTCTCCCTACCTCTTTACACTAGTGATGGAAGTACTCTATGGAATTCTCAACAATCAGACGCGGTGCTCAGGATTCAAATATTTCTGGAGGTGTAAGCCAGTGGGGTTAACTCATTTGTTCTTTGCTAATGATGTCCTTTTATTTGTTGAGGGGAATATAATCTCTACTACCTTGTTGAAGGAAGGTCTCGACCTATTTTTGAAGTGGTCTGGTTTGAAGCCTAATGCTAACAAAAGCGAGATATTTTTCTCAGGAGGGATTTCGGATACACGAGGTCAGATCCGAAATGTATTTGGATTCAATGAAGGTATGCTCCCATTCCGATACCTTGGGGTTCCTGTTATATCTACCAGGTTGAGTAAGGCGGACTGTAGTTCATTAGTGAATTCCATCACTGCTCGTTCTTGGTCCCATAGATTTTTGTCTTTTGCTGGCCGATTACAACTAATTAAGTCTGTCCTTCATGGCATTCAAGTATTCTGGGCAAGTGTGTTCACGCTTCCACTGTCTGTTTTGTCTAGAATAGAATTGGTCCTTAGACAATTCCTCTGGAAGGGCCCAGATCTTGGCGTTGGGGGGGGGGGGGCTAGAGTCCCCTGGTGTGATGTTTGTCTTCCTAAAGAGGAAGGTGGTTTGGGTATTCGTAGACTTCGTGATTGTAATCATTTCAGCAATGCTCAAACATATATGGACTCTTTTCACAGATAAAGAATCTCTTTGGTGTAAGTGGATTCACTCCACCTTTCTGAAGAAAAAGAGTTTTTGGATAGTGCCTAAGCCGACTTTTTGCTCTTGGGCTTGGAAAAAAATCCTCGATATCCACCGGGATTTCCAAATGTTCTTCAAATGGCAAATTGGTGATGGTGCAACCACATCCTTCTGGTTTGACTCATGGCATCCCAAAGATCCTCTCTCGGATTTCTTTTCCAGTAGGGACATTTACTGCTTCGGTATCCCAAGAGAGGCCTCTGTTCGGGAGTTCTTGTCTGGCTCGTGGCATAACTCAAATATGCTTCAATCTTTCAATTCCTGGCCGGATACTATCCCTATACTAAAAGCACAGAGACCTGACCGTTACTGTGGAAGGGCCACTCGTCGGGTATGTTCTCTGTGGCCTCGGCATGGGAACAGATCAGAATATGCAGACCTATTGTTTCTTGGCATTCCTTTGTTTGGGACCAGAGCATTGCGCCGAGGTATGGGTTCTTGTTGTGGCTCATATATCTAAATAGGCTCCCTACACAGGTCGTTCTGTTTAATTATCGCAGAATATCGGATGGTGTTTGTGCTTTCTGTAAATGTAGACCCGATTCTGTTGATCATCTGTTCTTTGGGTGCCCTGTTATGGCTTCCCTTGCACGATTCTGGGCTAATAAATGTTTTTTATCATGGAGAAATCAGCCGTGGCAAGATAATCTTCATTGGGTAATCCGCTATATAGGCGGCCATAGCTTTCACCAGCAAATTGCTCGCTTCTCATTTGCAGCATTATGCCACATTATCTGGACAACTCGGAACAATATCCTTTTCAGGAATCAACCCCTCTTTGTGTCGGCCCTACGACAACATCTTGCTAAACTCACCAGGGACAGAGGTTTGTCTTTCAAACCTGTTGAAGATAATCCTCGCAACCGAAGGGTCCAAGTCAGTTGGGGCATCTCACCTACCATCTTTGATTAATCCCCTTGGGGTTGTGTTGTTTCTCTTTTACAGTTTAGCGGTCGGTTTTTTTGGCCTTGCTGTATTATGCGTTTGTTGCTCTTAGCTCCATAACCGTTACACCTTTGCACCTGTTGGGACACCTTGTGTGTCACTTCAGGTACGAGGTTTTTGTGTTTCGATCACATCTCTTGTAGGTTACGCTTTGAAAAGTCAATATACATCTTATCTTACCAAACAAAAAAAACAACTGTGAAAGCAACTTTTCATTTTCACCATCTCGCGGTACTGTTCACGCGAGCTGAAAATGCTCTCTTCTGGAAATCTCGCGGGTACTGTTCACCCGCCGGTGTTTTGCTGATTCCGGTGGATTCCGATGGTATTTGGAGCTGATTTTTGGAGGCAAGGTCCTTTGTAACCTCCTCTCTCTCCCCTCTAAAGGGCTCCTCTTCTTTCTTCCTGTAGAGGCCGGGCCATCAGATCTGAATCTTCCACCCAGTGCGCTTATTCTGAGAAGGCTGGCCACGCTGAGTGCAATCTACTGGGTTGCCCTTTTGCAGGTTGCCTTTCCCTCCTGAAGGTACTCTCCCATTGATACCCTTTCTTCTGGGGTGGGGTTGGATTGAATGCATTTATGCTGATAGTTGGAGACCTACTGTTGTTACGCTTTGATCTGTGTATAAGCTGCTGGGTCGGGTTGACTGGTTGGTGAATCTGGTGTGGTAGCTTGCTAAATATAGACCTTCTGGAGGAGGTTATAAGGATCCCCTCTCCTGGCCCCTCCCCTGTTGCTGGGTCTCAACTGGCGGTAGATGGTCAAGCTGGAACCTCTAAGGCAGTAAAACTCAAAGGAAAATCGATCTCCTGGACCCAGAAGGGTGAACTTCCTACTGGTCATAGAGCTGTCCTGAAAGATAATCCTAATCGTAGTCTTAGCAGGGGCCGACCAAAGAGCAGGGGCCGCTCTCTTAGGCATGCCCACAATGCAGGTCTTCCTTTTCGCTCTGGTTCCATGCCTAATACAGAAGGAAAAACTAATATGGCGGGACAAAACTCTAATCGTCCTCTAGGCCAACCCATCCCTACCCCCGTGACTAGAACATGGGCAAATGTAGCGAAGGTATTGACTAAAGGATACAACCTTGCATATGTTCGACCGCTCATGGAGGATGGCGAAGTCATTATGGAAATTACACCAGAAGTAGTTGCTGATGAGAGTCCATTCTGGTTGGAATGTATTGTTGGCCACTATATTGGGAAGAAAATCCCCTTCAAGTTAACTGAAGAAGCCATAAAGAAATCCTGGGGAGACCAAGTAGTTGATGTTAAACTACATGAAAATGGATTCTTCTTCTTCCAGGTGCCGAATGATGAGTTCTGCAGGAAGATTGTGGACATGGGACCAATTTCCATTTTTAGTAGCACTATGATGCTCCAATAATGGCACCCAAAGTTGAAGCTTAAGAAAGGTACTCTAGATGCTATCCCGGTTTGGGTCAGACTTCGAGACATTCCTTTCTCTCTTTGGTCTCCTGCTGGTATTGGATGAATAGCCAGCGCCATTGGGAAACCACTATATGTAGATGTGCAAACGGAACAGATAACCAGGATCTCCTTTGCACGTGTCTGTGTGGAAATCACAGCCACTAAACCCCATGTGGAAGCAGTGAAGATTCGTTGGGACGGCGAAGTGAATTTGATCAATATTGAATATGAATAGAAGCCCCTGGCATGTTCTTCTTGTGGTATTTTTTGCCATAAACTGGGTTCCAATGGATTTAAATGTGCTTCTGCTCATACAGAACTTAGAGCCGAGACTAATGTTCAAACTCAACGAGCATATGGATGGACTCAAGTCACTCGGAGAAAAGGCAAAAGTACTCCAAACAACCTGCCCCAACCCATTTCAGAGTCACTTCTGGCACCGAACCTGGAGTAGGAAGACCCCCTGCCTCCTGTTTTGAATCCCTCTATGGAACCCAGCCAGATAGGTACTGAACTGAACCATCCCAAGGACTTTGAGGCAAGATCGAGCATGTCATTTGCACCGTATCTAGCAGGGGTACTTATCCAGCAGGATGAGGATTCCTCTCTGAACACACAGTCTTCCATAGCAGAACCTGCTGACTCCCCGGAAATACTAGAAAAGACTAGTGTCTCTGAAGATCTGGTGGAGGAGGAACTAGCTTGTGTATCCCCCCCAACACTCGTTCACGAACAGTGGCGTCTAGTGCCACGAATGAGATTACTAA
Organism: Syzygium malaccense; assembly: GCA_031216405.1. Taxonomy (NCBI): domain Eukaryota; kingdom Viridiplantae; phylum Streptophyta; class Magnoliopsida; order Myrtales; family Myrtaceae; genus Syzygium; species Syzygium malaccense. The sequence continues at coordinate 13,307,839 of CM062254.1, forward strand.
GACCTCTCCCGGCTCTACACCTAGCTCGATGTGCCCTGACAAGGCACACGGCCCGTCCTCCTCGAAAAAGAAGACTAAGAGGAGACGGCCTAAGAAATCTCAGAGGTAACCTCCTTCGTCTCTATATATGTTTTTTGGTATATGGAATTCCAGGGGCCTAGTAGAACCCCTTAGGCAAGCTGAAATTCGGGCCTTTATTAGGATGAACTAGCTCTCCTGTATTGGTCTTGTTAAAACTAAAGCCAAAGCCTCCCTTTTTGCTGATATATCTAGAGGCTTAAGTGCTAATTGGAAGTGGATTTCCAACTATGATTTTGCCCCTCTTGGTAGAATTTGGTTCGGTTGGGACTCGAATGAGATAGAGATGAGTCTTATCTTCTCTTCTTCCCAAATGATACATACTCAGTTAAGGTTGTTGAATATGCAAAAATCTTGTCTCCTCACAATTGTATATGGCAAATATACATTTGTGAATCGGCATCCTCTTTGGGTAGACCTTATTCGGCTTTCTTCGTGTGAGTTACCTTGGACTGTTGCTGGAGATTTTAATGCTATCAGAGACCCGGATGATAGAGTGGAAAGCACAACTCCATGGATTCCGGCTTTTGAAGAATTTGGGGAATGCCTAAACCATGCTGGTTTAGAGGACCTTCGTTATGTGGGATGTAGATACACTTGGTCCCATTCTTTAGGCAACAATCGGAAACTCGCAAGATTGACCGGGTGCTCATAAATGACCTCTGGAATCAGCTCTTCTCCTTCTCTGAAGCCACTTTCCTTGTGCCAGGTATCTCTGATCACTCCGCTATGGTGATTAAAATCTTATCACCACATAGTTCCAAGAAGCCTTTCAAGTTTTTCAACTTCTGGACTACACATCCAAAATTTCTGGACCTAGTTGCTCAAACTTGGGATACTCATATAGTGGGCACACCTATGTATAGGATTTGTTGCAAACTTAGGCTACTTAAAACCAAGTTGAAATGCTTGAACAGAAGTTCCTTCTCAGACATTTCCACTAGGACTGACAAGGCCAGATTAGACCTATATGCTGTCCAGGCAGCCTTGGAACTTCATCCTTATGATCAGAACCTGATTCAAAGAGAACTGGAACATACACGTTCCTTCTCTGCTTTGAGAATACAGGAGGAATCCTTCTTCAGATAGAAATCCAGAATTCGATGGCTTAAGGAGGGAGACATGAACACTAAATACTTTCACCATTTTGTTAACAAAAGGCAGCTACTCAACTGTATCCTCACGGTCTCTACAAATGATGGTGTATTAGTAGCTGATCCTCCTGTGATCAGCAACCACATTATTAGTCACTTTCAGGATCTACTCAATGGAAGTTCTACTTCTATTCAGCCCTCTGTTTCGGAGATTAGTAACTTTGTTGGCCGGGCCTTAGATGAGAATCAGCGGAACTTCCTAGCACAACCAGTTCTGGATGAGGAAATCCGGTCTACATTATTTTCGCTGGCTAAAGGTAAAGCGCCGGGGCCGGATGGATATAACGTTGATTTCTTCAAGTCCTCTTGGGAGATCATTGGACCCTCCATCCTTATGGCGGTAAGAGATTTCTTTGAATCCGGGTGCATGCTCAAGGAGTTAAACACCACCATATTGACCCTAGTGCCGAAGTCCCCTAATGCTTCGGCTATGAGTGACTTTCGTTCGATTGCATGTTGCAACACCCTTTACAAATGTATTTCTAAAATTCTGGCTAGGCGCATTGCACATGTCCTTCCAACTCTAATTGGCCCTTCTCAAACGACATTTGTTAAAGGGCGCAGAATTAGCGACAACATTATGATTGCCCAAGAGCTATTCACGGATTTCCACCATGAGGCCTACCTTCCTAAATGCGCCATCAAAGTGGGTTTTCAGAAAGCATTTGACACTGTGGACTGGAATTTCATTAAAAAGGCTTTAAAGGCCTTCAACTTTTCGGATTTCTTCATCAAACTGGTTATGGCTTGTGTTTCAACGGCTAAATTTTCGGTGTCAATCAATGGGGATTTACATGGGTTTTTTACGAGTTGCCGAGGCATACGACAAGGTGATCCCCTTTCTTTGTATCTTTTCATTCTGGTAATGGAAGTCCTCTATGGGATTATTAAGGCCAAAACAGATGATCCGGATTTCCATTGGTTCTGGCGCTGCAAAAATAACCGGATATCTCATCTTTTTTTTTTTGCGGATGATGTACTCTTATTTTCACAAGCCCACTTGAGGTCGATTGAACTAATTAAGGAATCACTTGATTTGTTCTCCGACTGGTCTGGCCTTAAACCGAATGCTAGGAAAAGCAATATCTTCCTTTCGGGAGGAACTCCGAATTTACATGAACAACTTCTTCAATGCCTCGGATTTCAACAAGGAACACTTCCTTTTCGCTATCTAGGCATGCCCATTATCTCGTCTAGACTACGTAAAGAGGATTGTAAAAGCTTGATTGATTCTATAACTGCTCGAGCCCGTTTCTGGACTCAACGGTTTCTGTCCTTTACTGGTCGACTGCAACTCATTAGTTCAGTCCTGATTTCCATACAAGTATATTGGGCCACTATTTTCTCCATTCCGAAATCTGTACTGCATAGAATTGAGACTATTCTTCGACAATTTCTATGGAAAGGTCCTGATTTAGGCATTGGAGGAGCTAAGGTAGCGTGGAATGCTGTTTGTCTACCTAAAAAAGAAGGTGGCCTTGGGATACGGCGACTTGTAGAATACAATAGAGCTCTGACTCTTAAACATATTTGGCTCCTCTTCACTGATAAGGAATCTATGTGGTGTAAATGGATACACTCAACCTTCTTAAAAAAATCAAACTTTTGGGTTGTATCCAAACCTACATTTTGCTCTTGGACATGGAAGAAAATCTTGGATATGCGAGCCTCCGTTCAAGCATTATTTCGATGGAAGATTGGAAATGGACATTCGGTATCCCTTTGGTTTGATTGGTGGCACAACAAAAGCCCTCTCTACCTTATATTTAGTAACGTGGACATATACCAGTCGCGGATCCTATGGGACACCTCGGTTCGGGAGTTCTATGATTGTATATGGCAACCTTCAGCCACACTGGACACTATCCTGAGCTGGACAGAATCACCACCAATCTTTGTGGAAAATACCCCGGACAAACTGATATGGGCACCACATCTATTTGACTCTTTCTCGATAACGCTAGCTTGGAATCATATCACGAGGAAAGGGTAACCAACCCCTTGGCACTCATTCATCTGGGATCATCATATTGCCCCTCGTCATGCATTTCTATTGTGGATAGTATCTCTTAACCAGCTGCCTACCCAGGTACTCCTCTTACAAAATCGCTGGATTGACTCTGCCACGTGCGCTTTCTGCGATACTAGACTGGACTCGATCAACCACCTCTTCTTTGAATGCACATCTACCAATAGGCTGGCTTCATTTTGGGCAATAAAATGCAACCTTCCATGGTGCAACCGACCTTGGCAAGAGCATATTAGGTGGGCAATGAAAGTGTGCGGTGGATCTTCTTTTGCTCACCGCCTCTCTAGATTTTCCTTTGGTGCACTATGTCATATCATTTGGATTGAAAAGAACAACTCCATCTTCAGAAACAAGAGTGTTTATATCCTGGATATACGCAAACATCTTATCAAAGTGGTGAAGGATAAAGCCGTATCCATTGGGGGAATTGCGGATATACCTATGAACTGAAAGTTACAAAGGAAGTGGAGACTTCCACCTTCAATCTTTGAAGTGATTCGGATGGCCTCTTAAATTCGATGTACTAGTTCCTTTGGTTTATGATTGGCCTCTCTGTTGGCTAGTTGTATAGTTCTTGCTGAGCCATCTTTGACCCCATTCGGGCATTTCTATGTCCTAGTTGGGTCGAGGGTTGTCTTTGGCGCTATATTGTATATGGTGTTTTTAAAAATAATACATATTCTTACCTTTACCAAAAAAAAAAAACAACTGTGAAAGCAATATTGTGAAAAACAACTGTGAAAGCAATACTTTTCACAACTCCCGGTACTGTTCACTACAAGCTCCCAAGTTATCTCTAGTTTTTGGTGCTCGGGTCATTGTTCATCCGGCCGGTTCTGCTGCGATTCTGGGCATTCCAGTGGTCCGTTTCCTCTGAAATTTGGTGTCTTGCTTTGCCTAGCACTACTCTCGGTCATACTAAAAGGAATCCACGTGTGGTGTCTTCCTTTGAGCGGACGAGTAGATCTGAATCACTGACTAGGTTTCCCGTTGGTTGCTGTGTGCTACACTGTTCACCCGCTGGATTCTTTTGCATTTGGTTGATCCACCCATCCTTTTCTTATGCATTTTGGACCCAAGGATCGCCAGTAAGTTTACCTCCTTCTCACCGTTGGGATTTTCGTCTGGGTTGCTCTGCTGGGTTTGCCCGTAGATCTGGTTTTTTGGGTTTTAGCATTCTAGTGCGATCATTCCCGGAACCTACCCTACTGGTGTTACATATAGTTCGGTGGAGGAAGCCTTCGTCATAGATGGTTTCCGCCTCCTGCTCTGCCATCTTTCTCTATGGCTGTGACAAAATGAAGATTTCCATGGTAGGTAATCTCGCCATTTTAGGGGAGTCTTCAATGCCGAAACAATCTATGGTTGTGGCTTCAGTCAAGCTACCTAAGGTATATCTTAAACTATCCTCTAGTGACAATACTAGCCACATGGATGCGAGTATATGACCTACTTTTGTGTTAAAGGATAAATCTGTTGTTGGAAATGTCGAAGTGGGTGTACCCGCTGTTGTCACTCCTGCTCTGGTAACCCAACATCATAGAAGTCGTGGGCGTAGTCTTGGTAGGACTGATCCTAACAGGCCTCTTATTAACTTTGTTGGTGCTAGGACATCTCAACATATGCAAGTTAAAACTCGAAATAAAACTGGGCGAAGTCATAGTAGAGAAGAAGCAGCCAAGTTTTCTCCCCTGGAAAATGCACCTTATACCACCTAGCGAACTTGGGCTACAGTTGCAAAATCGGCTGAGAAGGGGTATAACCTCTCTTACATCCCACCTACTATGGTTAATGGTCAACCCATCGTTAGAATTTCTAATGAGATTTTGTAGGAAACAAACCCCAAATGGCAACAGTGTCTAATTGGTTACTTTGTTGGTAAGAAATTACTATTCAAGATGACTGAGAATGTTGTCAAGAACTTTTGGGAACACAGCTGGTTGATGTCCTTGCAAATGTAGATGGCTTCTTTTTCTTCCATATTCCGAACAACTCCTTTCATCGGAAAGTACTAGATAGTAGCCCTCTTACCATCCTTAGAGTGCCGTTGATCCTTCAACAATAGCAACCGGATCTAAAGTTGAAGAAAGACCAACATGAATCACTTCCTGTTTGGGTTAAGTTAAGAAACGTCCCATATGCTCCGTGGTCAGCAGCAGGTATTAGCGCGGTAGCTAGTGCCATCGGTAAACCTTTATATGTTGATGTTCAAACTGAGAAGATGAGAATGATCTCCTATGCAAGGGTGTGCATTGAGATCAAGGCTGTTCAGTCACTTCCTGAATCGATTGACGTCTTGCTGAATGAGGTTGTCTGGTCCATTACTGTGGAGTATGAATGGCAACCATTGTCGTGTGGGATATACGGTACCTTTGGCTATAAATGCACTCCTCCCACTGATGTACACCCTCCCACTCAAGAACCTTTAACTCAAGCAGCTGAAGCTATGGAAGGCCCTCTCGCGAGAGAGGGCAAGTGGGAAATGGTAAGGAAAAAAAATGTTATGGTTATTTCTAGAGCCTCGGCTTCGTCAAAGGTCCCTAGACCCGATCCAGCTACATGTACCCCTGCAGACTTACCTAGCCTTGTTTTCAAATAGCCCCTCCTGTCCTAGAATTGCCATCTCCAGTCACTTCTACGAACCTATCTGAATCGGATAACTCTGAGGATGGTCCAGCTAGCAATTTTGGCAGTGAAATGGAAGAGGAACCCCCCTCCCTTGCTTCGCCAACCACTAGATTGAGATCAGGGTTGCCTCATGGTGGTGAGCCTCCTATTAATTGCCCAGCTTCCTCTACGCCTGCTCCTTTGTTGGTTCCTTCTATTCCAGATAGTAGCCTAGGTACAACTAAGAAGGCCAACTCGAAGTCTAGGCGACGGGGAGGCCCAAAGAGAAGGTAGTTTCTGTCATTACTGTATATATGTTTTTTGAGTTTGGAATATTAGGGGTCTCATGGACCCCCTCAAACAAGCCGAGATCATATCCTTTGTAAGATCTTTCAACCTCTCATGTGTTAGCATTATCGAGAGACTAAGGTTACCCAGTCTCTTTTTGACACCATCTTCGCTGGTCTTGTGCCGGGTTGGAGCTAGATTTCTAATTACTCATCCTCCCTTTGTGGGAGAATTTGGTTTGGCTGGACTTCTCAAGAGGTATATGTGGACATCCTTTCTACTTCTGCTCAGGCTATCCATGCGCGTATACATATGCTGGGGTTGAATAAGACTTGCCATGTCTCTATTATCTATAGTGAGCATACTTTTGTTGGTAGACGTTCACTCTGGAATGACCTTATCCAGTCGAGTGTGACTTTTGCAAATGAACCATGGCTAGTTGCGGGGGATTTCAATGCCATCCGTGACCATTCTGATAGGCTCAAGAGCACCAACTCTTGGATCCCCGCATTTGATGAGCTTGCTTCTTGCCTAGACCAAGCTGGTCCCGAAGATCTTAAATATGTAGGCCACAGATATATTTGGTCAACTTCTTCTGGTAATACTCGAAAACAAAGGAAGATTGATCGAGTTTTGATCAATGATCAGTGGTCCAAAACCTTCTCATTCTCGGAGGCTACTTTCTTAGCACCAGGTGTCTCAAACCATTCTCGGAGGCTACTTTCTTAGCACCAGGTGTCTCAAACCACACTCCAATACTTATCAGAGTTATGCCTACATCTTCTGTTAAGAAACCATTTAAATTCTTTAATTGCTGGTTGTCTCACCCTTCATTCCTGACTACTGTCAGTCAGGCCTGGGATTCCCACGTCACCGGCACCCCCATGTTCATCCTTTGTCACAAGCTGAAGGCTCTCAAAGGTCGTCTGAAAATTCTTAATAGGGAGTCCTTCTATGATATATCTAGGTGCACTGCTAGGGCAAGGGCAGAGTTAACTGAAACCTAAGACACTCTCGCCAACAACCCCTCTAGCTTGTCTTTGGCTCATCTTGAAAAGGTTTAACTTTAGGCTTTCTCGGAACTCAGAAACCAGGAAGAATTGTTCTATAAGCAGAAATCTAGAATCGAATGGTTGCAAGAAGGGGACCGCAACACCAAATATTTCCACCATTTGTCAACAAAAGACATATGCATAAACCACATTATGTCGGTCTCTGAAGAAGATGGTTTTGTTCTTATTGAGCCGGCTTTGATTCACCAACATATTGTGGCACATTTCCAAAACTTGCTTGCGGAAACTCCTTCAACCACTTTGCTGGCAAGGCGGGATATTCAGGATATGATTCAATGCTCCCTCAAAGAGAACCAAATACAATTTTTATCTAGGCAGGTTACTGACTTGGAAATCAAGAACACTCTGTTCTCCCTTCCTAAAGGGAAAGCCCCGGGGCCAGATGGTTTGAATGTTGAATTCTTCATCTCTTCTTGGGATATTGTCGGTTCTGACTTCACAAAGGCTATTAAGGACTTCTTCCAATCTGGATCTCTACTCAAGGAGACTAACGCTACCATTTTCACACTTGTGCCTAAGGTACCTAATTCATTATCTATGACTGATTTTAGGCCCATTGCATGCTGCAATACGGTATACAAGTGCATCACCAAGATTATAGCTAATAGAATTGCCTCGGTTTTGCCTTCTATTATAAGCCCTTCCCAAAATGCTTTTGTCAAGAAGCAGTGTATAGGGGACAACAACCTTCTTGCCTAAGAATTGTTTGCTGGTTTTCACCACCAGCCTTATCTTCCTAAATGTGCCATCAAGGTGGATTTCCAGAAAGCATATGACACTCTTGATTGGGATTTCCTCGAGCTAACTTTGCAAACATTTGGCTTTCCCAAAATGTTTATTAAGCTTATTATGGAATGCGTCACAACCCCTAAATTCTCGGTGGCCATCAATGGTGCTCTCCATGGTTTCTTTCCAAGCCGAAGAGGCATTCGTCAAGGTGATCCTATGTCTCCATACATATTCACCTTGGCCATGGAAGTGTTTACCGGAATCCTCAATGCTCAAACTCGGCTCCCTGGGTTCAAATATTTCTGGTGGTGCAAAGCTATTAGAATCACTCACCTTTTCTTTACTGATGATGTCCTCTTATTTACTGAGGCAAACTTGATTTCGATCACCCTCCTTGAGGAAGGCCTTATACGATTCTCTCGGTGGTCTGGCCTTAAGCCAAACATCATTAAAAGTGAGATATATTTCTCCGGGGGGACGCATGACCTAAGAGACCAGATCTTGCAATCTTTCGGTTTCCAGGAAGGTATGCTTCCTTTTCGTTACCTTGGTGTCCCTATTATTGCTTCTCGTTTGAGCAAGGCTAACTGTTCGTCACTAGTGAATTCTATTACTGCTCGAGCCCGCTCATGGTCCCAGTGTTTTCTATCGTTTGCGAGTCGAATTCAACTTATCAAGTCAGTCCTTCAAGCTATAAATGTGTTGTAGGCCTCTATATTCACTCTTCCTCGATCGGTCTTATCAAGGATTAAGCTTGTTCCTAGACAATTTCTTTGGAAAAGCCCAGATTTGGGGATGAGAGGGGCGAAAGTTGCGTGGAACATGGTATGCCTCCCCAAACAAGAAGGTGACTTGGGCCTCTGGAGACTTGTTGACTGTAATAGAGCGGCAACACTCAAACATATTTGGGTGCTCTTTACGAATAAAGAATCACTTTGGTGCAAATGGATTCACTCCACATTTCTTAAATCGAAGAACTTGCTCTTGGGCTTGGAAAAAAATCCATGATATTTGGCTGGAATTCCAGGAACAGTTCCTATGGCAAATTGAAAATGAAAAGTCTACCTCCTTTTGGTTCGACTCTTGGCACATCAAAGGTCTACTTTATAAACTCTTCTCTAATAGGGATATCTTTTGTTCGGGCATCCTGAGATCTACCTCAGTTTGGGACTTCCTTTCTGCGGAATGGAACCGGTCTAATGTGCTGCAATCATTCAAATCCTGGTCGGCTCCTCTCCTTATTATTAACACAGACAGCCAGGACAAGCTTATTTGGCAAGGACATCCTTCGGGAGTGTTCTCTATCGCCTTGATGTGGGATTTGATCCGAAAACAGGGTCAACCAGTATTCTGGCATTCTTTTGTTTGGGACTGCCACATAGCATCGAGACATAGCTTTTTGTTGTGGTTGATATCACTTAAGAGGCTTCCCACACAGGTTCTATTGTTGAGCTATCATAGACTTGCTGAAGATGTGTGTGCTTATTGCCAAGGTAGGCCTGACTCTATCGATCATTTATTTTTCGGTTGCTATGTTACAGGCTCCCTTACACGTTTTTGGGCTACTAAATGCTACCTTCCTTAACGGAATGGATCGTGGCAACACAACCTCCGGTGGGCCTCTCGGTATATAAGTGGAAATATCTTCCAGCATCATATTGCTCGGTATGATTTTAGGGCACTTTGCCATCTCATATAGACACAAGTAACCACATTCTATTCAGGAATGGTACCCTCTTCATGCCATCCCTCCGATTACACCTCGCCAAGGTCGTTAGAGACAAAGGTCTCTCCCTCAAGCCGGTCCAAGATAATCCTCGTAATAGAAGAATACAAGCAAATTGGGGCATTTCCGATTCCATTTTCACTTGATGTTAGCTAGAGTCTTCTGTAGTTCTCTGGCCCGTTAGTTGGTCTCTATTTAGCCTTGCTTTTCAGGGCCCTTGTCTTGGTCAGCTTTTGCCGTAACACCGTTGAACCTGGTCAAACACTTTGTGACCCTCCTGGTTAGAAGGTTTTTGTGTTCGACTCCCACTTGTACAATTGCGTTGAAAAGTTATAAACATCTTACCTTTACAAAAAAAAAAAACAACTGCGAAAGCATTCCAATAAGGCCAGCTCCCCTCCAATAGCCAAGCTTGCCAACCCTAAAGCTAGGAAAAAGGATGGAAAGAAAAAACGGTAGTCTCTCTTCCTTCATGTATTCATGTTTTTTGGAATAAGGAATATTAGGGGCCTTACGGACCCCCTCAAGAAAGCTAAAATTAGATCTTTTGTTAGATCTAACAACCTCTCTTGTATTGGGATTCTTGAGACCAAGGTCAATCAGTCCCTTTTGGAATCTACCTCTTTTGGGCTGCTGCCGGGTTGGGATTGGTTTTCGAATTACAACTTCTCCTCTCGGGGCAGAATATGGGTAGGTTGGAACCCGCAACAAGTGCAAGTGCAGGTTCTTTCTATGTCTTCCCAGGCCATTCATGGTCAGGTTAATATGCAGGCATTGAATAAGACTTGCTTTTATATCAATTGTGTATGGAGAACACACTTTTGTGAATCGCCGATCCCTTTGGGATGATCTGATCCATTCCAGCTCTATTTTTGCACATGAGCCTTGGTTGGTTGCTGGAGATTTTAACGCCATCCGTCACCATTCCGATAGAACCGGAAGCTCAAACTCTTGGATCTCGGCTTTTGATGAACTCGGTGAATGCCTTGACCAAGCCGGCCTAGACGATCTCAGGTTTGTCGGTCATCGTTTTGCTTGGTCGAACTCTACTACTATTAATCGCAAACAAAGGAAAATCGATAGGGTCCTTATTTATGAACAATGGAGCAGTGATTTCTCCTTCTCCGAGGCATCCTTTCTTGCTCCAGGAATATCTGATCATACTCCTATGATTGTTCGGGTTCTTCCTCACCAACCATCTAAAAAACCGTTCAAGTTCTTCAATTTTTGGATGACCCACCCTTCCTTTGAGAATACAATTACACAGGTTTGGGACTCGCCCATCATGGGTTCTCCTATGTTTGTGTTATGTAGGAAACTCAAAATGTTGAAAGCGCATCTTAAACTCCTCAACCGGGATTCTTTCTCCGGTATTTCGACTCGCACTGCTCAGGCCAGGTTAGCTCTCACTTCTACGCAAGATCTTCTTGTTGCTGACCCTTCTAATATGGCTTTGGCACGACTAGAAAGGGAACAATCCCAAGTGTTCTCGGCGCTTCGACTTCAGGAAGAATGCTTCTTCAAACAAAAGTTCAGATTAGATGGTTGACTGAAGGGGACAACAACACTAAATATTTCCATCACTTTGTCAATAAGAGACATCTTCAAAACCATATATTATCAGTCTCTGATAATGCTGGTACTATCATTCGTGAACCAACCCTCATTCAGCAACATGTAGTCTCTCATTTTGAGAACCCTCTTGCTGTTGACACTTCTACCATTCGGCCGACTGTCTCGAACATTTGTCCAATGCTCCAACATGTTCTGGATGATAACCAGAACCTTCTACTATCCCGGCAGGTGACAGATAGTGAGATCTAGAATTCCATGTTTTCCCTAGCCAAACAAAAGGCCCCGGGTCCTGATGGCTTCAATGTGGATTTCTTCAAGTCTAACTGGGACATTGTTGGCCCCTTTGTTATTTCTGCCATCAGAGATTTCTTTCAGTCTAGGTCATTGTTGAGAGAACTCAACACTACCATTCTCACACTTGTGCCGAAGTCTCCCAATGCCTCATCTATAAAGGTAGATTTTGTGCTATCAAGGTAGATTTTCGGAAGGCTTATGATACCCTTGATTAGGGTTTTTTGGAATCACTCTTTCAGGCCTTTTGTTTCCCTTCACATATGGTCAAGTTGATTATGATTTGTGTCACTATGCCAAAATTCTCTGTAGCTATTAATGGAGAGTTACATGGTTTTTTTGCTAGTGGCCGAGGCATCCATCAAGGAGATCCTCTATCCCCCTATCTGTTTACCCTCGTAACGGAAGTATTCTCGGGCATCCTTAATGCTCAAACTCGGGCTCCTCCATTTAAAATTTTCTGGAGATGTAAGGCCACTAGACTTATCCATCTTTTCTTTGCCAAGGATGTCCTTCTCTTTTTTTAGGCAAAGGACAGTTTAGGAATGTTCTCCAGCTAGACCGGCCTCAAGCCAAACTAAAGCAAAAGCGAGATCTTCTTATCGGGTGGATCGGAGGAACTCCGCAATCAGATTCTCAATTGCTTTGGGTTCGTTGAAGGTATGCTGCCATTTAGGTACCTTGGAGTTTCTGTTATTGCCTCTAGACTCTCTAAGGCTGATTATTGCTATCTAGTGAACATAATTACGACTAAAGCCCGCTCTTGGTCTCAATGTTTCCTTTCGTTTGCTGGCCGCTTGCAACTTATCAAATTAGTACTCCATGCAACTCAGGTTTATTGGGCAAATGTCTTCACCATCCCTAAGTCTGTCCTATCGAAGATCGAGATGGTTCTCCGCCAATTCCTATGGAAAGGACCAGATCTGGGTAAGGGTGATCGAAGGTTCCTTAGAATATCGTGTGCCTCCCTAAAGAAGAAGGGGATTAGGAATTAGGAGAGTTGCAAATTGTAACACAGCAATCATGCTCAAACATATATGGCTACTCTTCACTTATAAAGAGTATCTTTGGTGCAAATGGATCCACTCCACCTTCTTGAAGAGTACAAATTTCTGGGTTTCCACCAAGCCGACATTTTGTTCTTGGGCATGGAAGAAAGTACTAGACCTTCGCCATGACTTTCGATTAAACTTCAAATGGAAAATTGGGGCAGTGCCTCCATCTCTTTCTGGTTTGACCTACGGCATTCTAATGGCCCCCTATACAAATTGTTCTCTAATAGGGACATATATAGATCTGGAATCTCGAGAGGTGCTTCCGTCAAAGATTTTTTCTCTTCTGTTTGGCAACAATCCTACGTGCTTGACACTTTCCGCTCCTGGCCGGACGCTATTTCATTGATGGTAGAGAGAAATGATCAGTTTGCTTGGTAAGAGGATCCTTCGAGTGTTTTCTCCACTCTCTCAGCTTGGGACTTTATCCGGATAAGAGGCCCCCCAGTCGCTTGGTACTCTTTCGTTTGGGATCACCATATAGCTCCTAGACACGCTTTCTTGCTTCTGCTGATATCTCTCAACAGGCTTTCGACACAGGCATTACTATTAAGCTACCGCAGGATCTCCGAAGGTGCTTGTGCTTTCTGCCATAGTAGATCGGATTCTATTGACCACCTCTTCTTCGGCTGCGGTATCACTTGCTCCCTTGCTCTCTTTTGAGCTTCTAATTGTAACCTTTCTTGGCGTCTTGGCGCAATGGCACTTGCCAAGAAAACTTTCGATGGGCGGCTCGATTTACTACCAGTCACTCCTTCCATCATCGTATAGCTCGATTTTCCTTTGTGGCTCTATGCCATCTCATATGGACAAAAAGGAACCACATCCTTTTTAGGAATCGGTCCCTATATTTGCTTGCCATGCGCACTCACCTTTCTAAGGCCGTTAGGGATAAAGGGCTTTCCCTCAAAACTGTGGAAGACAATTCTCGGAATAGAAGATTACAAGTCTAATGGGGTATCTCGGCGTCCATCTTTCTCTGATCCTTGTAAAGCTTTGTATTTTCCTTTCCTTCTTATGCTAGCTAGTTGTCTCAATCTTGCCTTTTAGTGCGCACTTGATGCTCCTCTTTTAGCCGTAACACCTTTGTACCTGTCAGGACATCTTATGTTTCATCAGGTACGAGGTTTTTGTATTCGGCTACTCTCTTGTACTTTGTGCGTTGAAAAGTTATACCACTTATACTACCAAAAAAATAAACAACTGCGAAAGCATATGCTTTTCTCTAGCGCCCGGTACTGTTCATATTAGGTCTCCCTCATTTCTTTCTCGATTTGTTAGTGCTTGTGGTACTGTTCACCCATCTGCCTTACTGTGTTCCTGGTCAATCTGCCCGTCGGTTTCTTTTGAGCTTCGAGGTCGGGATTCGCCAGTTGATATCCTCACTTTTAACCATTGGAATCCTCGCTCGGTGTTTTCTGGCTAGCTGGTTGGTAGATCTGGTGATCTTCCTAGGTCTTACTCTGTATTCCGGTGTATGTGCTGTTCCTGGAGCTCAGCTTGCTAGTGTTGGCTGTGATTCAGTGATGGTAGTCACTTCCACCTCATCTTTGATCCATACGGTAGAATTCCTGCTCGGTGCTCCCCTGTGTGCTCCATGGAAAATCTGGAGTAATGGAATCTGTGGCAGAAAAACTCACTTCTCATGAGCTCTGCCGAAGCCTTCAATGGTTAAGGCGAAAGTCAAGCAAGCTAAGGTGTTTTCTAAGCATCACTCTATTGTTAATTTTGGCTCGATTGAAGCTATCCCGCGGTCTGCCCCTGTGGAACCTACGAAGGTGAAATTCTCTGCTGATTCAGAAGGAGCGGGTGCTTCCATTGCTATAATTCAAACTCAGTAGAGACAACATCCTAATAGTCGCGATCGTAGCCATGGACGGAATTCGTCCAACCCACATCGAAGTGATTCTGTTGATGCTGGGACGAACAAAGACCCGCAAGGAAAAACAAGGCCTATGGCTAGATGAAGTCGCAACAGGGGGAAGCCTTCGCCAAGCCATCCCTCCAAGACCTAATGCAGCAACCTACTCAGCGCTCATGGGCTGCTGTTGCTAGTTCCACCGAGAAGGGGTATACTCTATCCTATATCCCACCCTCTATGTTTGATGGTAAACCGGTTGTTAGAATTTTTGAGGAGATTCTAGAAGATACCAACCCGAAGTGGATAGAGTGCTTAGCCAGCTACTATGTTGGCAAGAAATTACCTTTTAAGATGAATGAGAATGCGATAAAAAATGTGTAGGGGGCACATGAAGTTGATGTCTTGGCAATTGTTGATGGTTTTTTCTTCTTTCATATTTCTGATGAAGCTTTTCATTGGAAAATTTTGGATAGTGGTCGGATTACTATCCTCAGGGTGCCAATGATACTCCAACAATGGCACCCGGCATTAAAGCTAAAGAAAAACCAACATGAGGCTTTACCCGTCTGGGTTAAACTAAGAAACATTCCTTATGCTTTGTGGTTTGCGTCGGGAATTAGTGCGGTGGCTAGTGCAATTGGGAAACCTTTGCATGTGGATAAGCAAACGGAAAAGATGAGAATGATTTCATATGCTAGTGTGTGCATTGAGATCAAGGCGACTCAAACTTTGGTTGACTCTGTTGATATCATCTTGAATGATGATATTTAGTCGATCAAGGTGGAGTATGAATGGCGACCTGTGTCGTGTATGGCTTGTGGTACATTCGGCTATCAATGTGCTCCAACTAGTGAAATGCCCACTGTTATTCTTAAGGCCCCAATATTAAGCAGTTGCTACTAGGATGTTCCTCCTTTGGTGGATGATACATGGGAGACAGTCAGGAAGAGGCATGGTGCGGTGCACTCGAAAATCTCTGGATTGGCGACCTCCCCTATTCTAGGTTCGGATACTCTTGACCCCATACACAGTTTTGCTATTGCGGGTGTACAAACCCTCCCGAACCTTGATATGAATTCTCAGGCTACTTTTGTGTTATCGTCCGACTTGAAAGACATCAAAGGGGATATAGCCAGCAAAGTTGGCAGTGACTTAGAGGAGGATTCCCCTTCCCCTTCCCTTGCCCCACCGAATACTAGATCGAGATCCTTGTTATATCGAGGAGGTGATCCCGACCCTGGCAACCAAGACCCTATTCCTCCTGATCCCGCAATGGTTATCCCTAATCCTGAGAGCAGCCCTTTGACTGCTAAGGTAGCCAACCCGAAGTCTAAGAAATGGGGTGCCACAAAAAGACGGTTGTCTCTTCCTTTCCTTGTATATATATTTTTTGGAGTATGGAATATTATGGGTCTTATAGACCCCTTGAAATAGACTGAGATTATATCCCTTGTTAGATCTAATAATATTTCTTGTGTTGGTATCTTTGAGACAAAGGTCAATCCGTCTCTTTTTTATAAGATTTATGTTGGGTTGTTGCCGGGTTGGATGTAGACCTCTAAGTATAATTTCTCTCCTCGTGAAAGAATTTGGATTGGATGAAAACCTCAAGTGGTGGAGCTGGTAGTTCTTTCTATATCCTCTCAGGTTATTCATGGGCACTTGTGTCTATTGGCTATGAATAAGAATTGCTATATTTCGGTGGTGTATGGGGAACACACCTTTGTTGCTCGTCCGACTCTTTGGTCTGATCTATTCCGATTGAGTCTTCTATTTGCTACTAATCCCTAGCTGGTTGATGGCGATTTTAATGCCGTCCGACACCATTCGGATAGATTAGGCAGCTCCAATGTCTAGATCCCTGCATTTGATGAACTCGGCACTTGCTTAGACCAAGCAGGCCTTGATGATTTAAGATTTGTTGGTCATAGATTTACTTGGTTGACCTTCTCTGGCGCACTTCGTAAGCAAAGGAAGATTGATAGAGTCCTCATTAATGAGCAATGGAGCAGAGCATTTTCCTCCTCGGAGGCTATGTTCTTGGTTGCGGGAGTCTTTGATCACACTCCTATGATTATCAGAATTGTGCCTTCCCTATCAACTAGGAAGCCATTCAAATTTTTCAACTACTGGATGTCTCACCCATCTATTTGGACTATTGTCACTCAGGTATGGGAATCTTAGGTTGTTGGAACTCTCATGTTCATATTGTGCCAGAAGCTTAAGATACTCAAAGGGCACCTTAAACAACTTAACAGGGAATCTTTCTCTGATATCTTGACCCGCACCGCCCAGGCCAGGTCAATTTTAACTTCTACTCAAAATACTTTTGCCATTGACCCCCCTTAACCAGGTGTTAGCAAATCTTGAAAAGGAGCAGCTCCAAGTTTTCTCGGAACTTAGACTCCAAGATGAATCTTTCTTCAAATAGAAGTCAAGAATTAAACGGTTGATTGAAGGGGACCGAAACATGAAGTACTTTCACCATTTTGTCAACAAGAGGCACATTCATAACCATATTCTATCGGTATCCGACAATAATGGTGCTGTCCTCACTGACCCGAGCTTAGTCCAACATCATATTGTTTCACATTTTGAGAATTTACTTGCTACTAACGCTACAAAAAAATATCTTTTTTCCGATGAAATTTCCAACGAAAAATTTGAAAAAATTCGTTGGAAAACAAATTTTCAACGAATTTTCCAACGAAAAAAAATTCGTTAGTAATTCGTCGTCGCAAATTTTTTCAACTAAAAATTTCAATTTTCGTTGGAAATTTGCGACGAAATTTTTTTCGTTGGAAAATTCGTTGGAAAATTCGTGGCTAAATTCGTTGGAAAAACTACAAAAAAAAATTTTTTTGGTCGAAAAATTGTGGCAAATTTTTTTTTTGGGTCAAAATTAGTTGGTAATTATTTTTTGCAAAATTCGTCATGACAAAAATCGTGCGGGCGAGGGCCAGCCTCGTCGCCAGCGACGGCCGAGCTCGCCATGGCCGGTGAGCTCGAGCTCGTCCAGATCTGGGCGAGTTCTGGGTGACCTCGAGCTCGCCGACCATGGCGAGCTCGGCCCTCACCATGGCCGACGAGGGCTAGCCTCGTCGCCCTTCGAGCCGGCCGACTGCCCCGACGACCTGGTCAAATGTTCGAGCCGTCATGACCGAGGATCGGGTGCCGGGCTGATTCATGAAATGGACAAGTTTGTACATTCAGCAGCAGGAACTCGCCCATGATGACGAGCAACATCAGGTTGAAGTCGAACAACGCCGCCTTCTCGATCTCCGCCGCCAGCGCCGGCAGCGGCGAGCCAAGAGGGCGAAGGACGCGGCGACGGTGAGGAGGGGTAGGGATTTCTCAGAGAGGGAGACAAGGGGCTTCGGGAGCCTAAACTTGGGGACGGAGAGGGTGACCTGGGGTTGCTGCTTGGGCTTTGAGGCGAAGAGGGTAGGTGGGATGTGGATCTTGCAGGAGGAGGAGGAGGCCACGATCATCTTGGCCATGGCCATGATTCCGAGGACGGCGGCGGCGGCGAGACTTTCTCTCTCTATCGACGGTTCTTTGCCGACTGCGTTTTGGAGAGAGAAAGAGAGAGGGAGAGATGTTGATAAAAGGGAAGAAGAAGAAGACGAGAAGAAGGAGACGAGACAGATTTTTCGTCGGGAAAATGAAAAAATTTTCGTTGGAAAATTCGCTGGAAATTTCCAACGAAAAATTTTTCATTGGAAATTTCCAACGAATTTTCCAACGAATTCAAAAAAACCCGGTATTGTTCGGTATCGTGGGAAAATTCGTTGGAAATTTCCAACGAATTTTTCGACGAATTTCAATTTTCAAGGCAATTATTTTAGTGTGTACAATTTTCGTTGGAAAATTCGTTGAAAATTTCCAACGAATTCAAAAAAATCCGGTATTATTCTTCATTTTTGAAAATTCATGGGAAAATTCATTGGAAATTGCCAACGAATTTTCCGACGAATTTCAATTTTCAAGGCAATTATTTTAGTGTGTACAATTTTCGTCGGAAAATTCATTAGAAATTTCCAACGAATTTTCCAATGAATTCAAAAAAACCCGGTATTATTTGTCATTTTTGAAAATTCGGGGGAAAATTCGTTAGAAATTTCCAACGAATTTTCCGACGAATTTCAATTTTCAAGGCAATTATTTTACTGTGTACAATTTTCGTCGGAAAATTCATTGGAAATTTTCAACGAAAAGTTTTTCGTTGGAAATTTCCAACGAATTTTCCGATGAAAATATTTTAGTTGGAAATTTCCAACGAATTTTCCGATGAAAAAGTTTTCGTTAGAAATTTCCAACGAATTTTCCGACGAAAAATTTTTCGTTGGAAATTTCCAACGAATTTTGCGACGAAAAATTTTTCGTCGCTAATTTCCGACGAATTTTACTTTTCGTTGGAAAATTTGTTGCAAATTTGCGATGAAAATTTTTTCGTCGCAAATTTTTGTGGCAAAAATCCAATTTTTTTTGTAGTGTAACTCTTCAACCGTTTGGCCAACTATTGAGGATATTTGGGCTGTGGTTGAGCGCGTTCTTGATGATGATCAGACCCAATTTCTCTCTCAGGAGGTGGTTGATATCGAGATTTGTAACACTATGTTCTCCCTTGCTAAAGGTAAGGCCCTAGGCCCTGATGGCTTCAATATCGATTTTTTTAAATCATCTTGGGAAATTGTGGGTCCTTTTGTCACGTTGGCTATCAGGGGTTTCTTTCAATCTGGTTCCTTGCTTAAGGAGACCAATACTACTATAATCGCGCTTGTGCCGAAGGTGCCCAATGCTTCCGCTATGAATGACTTTCAGCCCATTGCATGCTGCAACACGGTTTATAAGTGCATAACCAAGATTTTGGCGAATAGAATTGTTTCTGTGCTGCCTTCTATTATTAGCCCTCCCCAAAACGCCTTTGTTAAAAGGCAGAGGATCAATGACAATATCCAACCTGCCTAGGAACTTTTCACTGGTTTTCATCACGAGCCTTATTTACCGAAATGCGCTATCAAGATTGACTTTCAGAAGGCTTATGATATTGTTGACTGGGGCTTTCTGGAGATAGTCTTGCAAACTTTTGGCTTTCCTCGGATGTTCATCAAGCTTATTGTGGAGTGTGTAACCTCCCCAAAATTTTCGATTGCCATTAACGGTGATCTCCATGGTTTCTTTGCTAGTGGTAGAGGTATTTGACAAGGGGACCCTATGTCTCCCTACCTCTTCACCCTAGCTATGGAAGTATTCACTGGCATCCCCAATGCTCAGACACGGTTACTGGGATTCAAGTTCTTTTGGTGGTGTAAGGCCACTAGCCTAACTCACTTGTTCTTTGCCGACGATATTCTCCTCTTCGCTGAGGCAAATATGGCTTCGACCACTCTTTTGAAGGATGGCCTGGACTTATTCTCTAGGTGGTCTGGTCTAAAGCCGAACGTTAATAAAAGTGAGATCTTCTTCTCTAGTGGGTCAGTCGATGTACAGGATCAGATTCTGCAATCCTTCGGCTTTCATGAAGGTACACTCCTTTTTCAATATCTTGGGGTACCCGTTACTGCTTCTAGGCTGAGCAAGTCTAACTATAGCTCTTTGGTGAACTCCATTACCACTGGAGCACGCTCTTGGTCTTAGTGATTCCTATCTTTTGCTGGCCGTCTACAACTTATTAAGTCGGTCCTCCATGCCATACATGTATTCTGGGCTAGCGTCTTCACTCTCCCTCTGTCTATATTATCGAGGATTAAGTTGATTGTTAGACAATTTGTTTGGAAAGGGCCGGATTTGGATGTTGGAGGTGCCAAAGTCCCTGGAGTGTTGTTTGCCTCCCGAAAGAAGAAGATGGCTTGGGTATTCACAAACTCATGATTGTAATCATGCAGCAATGGTCAAGCATATATAGGTGCTCTTCACGGATAAGGAGTCGTTATGGTGCAAGAGGATACACTCCACCTTTCTGAAAATTAAAAATTTTTAGGTTGCTTCCAAGCCAACTTTGTGCTCCTGGACATGGAAAAACATTCTTGACATCCACCAGGAATTTTAGTTGCAATTTAAATGGCGGATTGGTAATAGAGTTTCCACTTCATTATGGTTTGATTTTTGGCACCACAGAGGCCCCCTTTATAAGCTATTCACTGATAAGGACATTTACCATTCTGGTATCCCGAGAAGGGCTTTAATGCGGGACTTCTATTCCTCGGACTGGCAACTGTCCAATGTACTTGAAACTATCAACTCCTAGACAGAAGTTATCCCTGCTCTTGACAGGGAGAGGTGTGATCAGGTAGTTTGGTAGGGACATTCTTCAGGCATTTTTATCCATTGCCTCGGCTTGGGAACTGATCAGAAATAGGGGACAGATCGTGACCTGGAACTCGTTCATTTGGGACTGCAGTATTGCATTGAGACATGATTTCTTGATGTGGCTTATCTCTCTCAATAGGCTCCCAGTGCAAATTTTATTATTGAGTTACCATAGAATCTCGAAAGGTGCATGTGCTTATTGCCGACGTAGGCCAAACTCTATTGACCATTTGTTCTTCGGGTGCGCTATCACAGGTATCCTTACGCGTTTCTAGGCAACTAAGTGTAACCTTTCTTGGCGAAATGGTACGTGGCAAGAAAATCTCCGTTGGGCCATCCGCTTCATTAGTGGTCACAACTTTCCCTAGCACATTGCTCGTTTTTCTCTTGGTGCGTTGTGCCATATCATCTGGACGAAACGGAATCATATCCTATTCAAGAATCGGATCTTTTTTTTGCCGACCTTTTGCAACCACCTTACTAAGGTTGTAAGGGATAAAGGCCTCTCTTTTAAGCCTGTTGGAGACATTCCCCGCAATAAAAGGATTCAAGTTAATTAGGGCATCTCGCCCTCTATCTTTGAGTGATCTCCTGTTGATGCCTTGTATTTAGCTTTCGTTTTTCTGCTGGCCGGTGTTTTGGCCTTTGTTTTTGTTGCACACTTGTTGCTACCCTGCTTTGTTTAGTCGCAACACCTTTGCACCCATTGGGACACCCCTATGTATCGCTTCAGGTACGAGGTTTTTGTATTCAGCTACACTCTCTGTACGTTGAGCGTTGAAAAATTAATATACTTCTTACCTTACCAAAAAAAAAAACAACAGCAAAAGCATTTGCTAAGGATATTTTCATTAATCAAGAACGAAATTTGGGGGCTCGAAGACGATCATATACCGTCCTAGTCTCAACCATAAACGATGTCGACTAGGGATCAACAGATGTTGCTTTTAGGATTCCGTCGACACCTTATGAGAAATCAAAGTTTTTGGGTTCCGGGAGGAGTATGGTCGTAAGGCTGAAACTTAGCTGCTCTCAGAATTGAACCAGAGATGTTATCAAAGGCCAAGGCACTGCAGTAGACAGACCCGGAGATTCAAAAAATTCAGAAAAGGTTCTCATAAAATAAGAAACCTGACTTTCATATAACCAAAGACGGGATATTGAAGTTCAATGGGCGCCTATGCGTACCCAACGACGAACAACTTAAGGAGGAGATCCTAACGGAAGCACACAGAAGTAATTATAGTATTCATACAAGTAGTACTAAAATGTATTAGAATCTACGCCAACATTTCTGGTGGGACGACATGAATAGAGGTATTGCCAAGCACGTTACAAAATGCCTGACATGTCAACAAATAAAGGTACAACATTACCAAGAAATGTTGACAGATCGACAGATTGACAAAGTCAACTCACTTTCTCGCAGTATGAAAAGATTTCCGATCAGAAGAGTATGCAGAACTATATATTCGACAGATAGTGCGACTACATGGAATCCTAATGACAATCACTTCGAATCGAGATCTCAAATTTACTGCTACTTTATGGCGAAGTCTTCAAACCGCTATGGAAACGAAACTCTAATACAACACTGCCTATCATCCACAAACATATGGCCAAACAGAAAAGGACCATCCAGATGCTCGAAGACATGTTACAAGCTTGTGTTGTCAATTTTAGACGAAGTTGGGATGAACACTTGCATCTCATTGAATTTGCATACAACAAGAGTTATCAGCAGAGCATCAAAATGGCACCATTCGAGGCATTATATGGTCGAGCCTACAGAACTCAAGTCTATTGGAATGAGGTCAAGGAAAAGAAGATCACTGGTCCAGAGCTGGTACAACTCACAATGGATGCTATACAAGTGATTAGGGATAGGCTTAGAACTGCCCAAAGCAGATAGAAAAGTTATGCTGATAAACGTCAAAAGCCACTAGAGTTCCAA
Organism: Syzygium malaccense; assembly: GCA_031216405.1. NCBI lineage: Eukaryota > Viridiplantae > Streptophyta > Magnoliopsida > Myrtales > Myrtaceae > Syzygium > Syzygium malaccense. The sequence continues at coordinate 13,330,568 of CM062254.1, forward strand.
GTAGGAGACCATGTCTTCCTTCGAGTATCACCCATGAGGGGTGTGTCGCGCTTTGGAAGGAAAGGTAAGTTGAGTCCCAAGTACGTCAAATCATTTGAAATTTTAGGAAAAACAGGGAATTTGGCCTATCAGTTGGCGTTGCCACCGAAACTTGCTCAGGTACATGATATGTTCCATGTATCAATATTGAGAAAATATGAGCCCGATCCGACATACGTGCTAAATTTCAACAAGGTCGAAATAGACAGCAGAGTGTCTTATAAAGAAAAGCCTATGCGGATCGTGGACCGGTAAGAGCAAATGTTGAGAAATAATACTATTCCTATACTAAAGGTCATATGGTGTCACCATGGAACAGAAGAAGCAACCTGGGAAAGTGAGGAAATCATGAAACGTTAGTACCCACATTTGTTTGACGAACCAGATATGTGTTTAAATTTCGAGGACGAAATTTTATTAGGGAAAGAGAAATGTAACATCCCCAATTTGAACCGAGACGACTAGGGGAAAAAGACCATGGAATTGGCGATAGGATCGATTTGAGGGTCGGTCATGGATCAGGTGGTATGGTTGGAACGGGTATTTAAAGGATCGGTCACGGCTTGATCGAAGGATCGTCCATGGATCGATCAAGGGATCGACAATGGAATGACTTCCTAATCACACAAGTCGGTTAGAGTGATTTGACCATGGATCGACTCTTCGACCATAAGGGTCGGCAGTAGAATAATCTCGGACGGCCATGAATCGAGGCCGCACAAGCATGAGTCGATCACAGGTGATTCCATTTAGCCATGCATCGGTCGCGAGCGACATGGATCGATTTTGTGATACTCGATTCAACGTGACTACATGACAACCAAGAGTCGATCATAGATCGTTGATGCTCGAACATAGACTAATCACGAATCGGCCATATATCATTGCGTCAAGTCGAGTAGGCCATGGAAGAGCCATGTGCTAAGCTAAGAGCCTTGTGGCTTGGTCGAGGACCAGGCTTTGTGCCGACCGCGCAAGTCAGGCCTTGTGCCCGATCATGGACTAGTCGTGTACCTGTCAGTCAGGCCATGGACCGGCCCTATGCCAGTCTGTGTACCGGCCATTGTGCCTAACTTTTGTGCTAAGCCTTATGCCCATTGGGTCCGGCCCAGAGTAAGTCCCATGCCAACCATACTTAGCCATGGGCCACTCGTTGTGCCGCCCATGAGCCAATGCAAATGTTTGGTCCATGAACCGATCTCTCGTCCGTATGTTCCATCCATGCGCTTGGTACCTTGCTCGTGTGCACACTGTCCATGCAGCTCGACACCATGCCCGTGCATTTGATCTCGTGCCTGTGCAGCTAGCCCCACAGCCGTATAGCCCAGTAGTGTGCTCGACCTTGCGTCCATGCGGTTAGACCCTGCGCCCGGTTAGGCCCAACCAAACAGGCCATGCACTAGGACAATTAAGCTAGTTCGGTCTTGCGTCGTTCAGCCAGGTCTTTGACTCGATTGTGTCCAATCATGTTTAGATATAATTTTACACCGAACCTCGGTTCCAAATGGAATGGTTGATTGTTTATGGAAGTTGAAACCCTTAATTGCCTTAGTTGTTCATTAAGTTAAATCTTAGGTAAAGTTTAGTGCCCAAAGGAAGAAGTGCCATTAGAATTCATGAGAACCCCAATAATTGAGTGCTCTTGAGAAGGCACGTGGATCACACGCCTAGAAGGCTTCTTGGAATAAGAAAACAAGTTGACTTGACTTGGCACCAATAACGGAACTTGTTCTACAAGAACGAATAATGAAGACCAATCCCCAATAATAGAACCTCGGCACCAATAATGGAGTTGTCTTGCAAGGCCAATAATAGAGAGAGACTCACGCCCAAAGGGGGAATTCACGAGCTAAGAGACAAATGGACAATTTCTTTAGCAAATTATGAATAATAGAGCTTGTCCAAGAAGACAACAATAACTGTAGATTCTTGAGGAAGATACCAATAATGGAGATAGGGCCAATAATGTAGGAGCCACCAATAATTGAGTCTTGAAAACTAAGACAATGAAACACACGTCCAAGACCAAGAGAGGAGAGAGGTTCACGCCTAGGAGGGAAAAAGCCAAAGACAATCATCATCTTAATCTAGAATGATTTAATAGGATATAATGACCCTAGATGAGCAATTGGGAGACCAAGTTAGCAATATGCGGTTCTCATAAAAAGCTTGAAGAGGAAGACTAATGATGGCTAAAGACTTTCAAAGCCGTCCTCATCATTAACTTAGAATTTTGGCTTCTTCTTCATTAGTGACCATTAGTGGACCACACTATAAATAGCCATTACCCCCACTTAGTCCCTTTTTCCTCACACGACCATCATCTACGCCTCTCTCTCTCTCTCTCTCTCTCTCTCTCTCTCTCTCTCTCTCTCTCATGCCTACCCTGCTGTCCGGCCCCTCCCTTTCATCTCACACCAATCTCTATCTCTCCTCACATCACTTTCTCATTTCAGTCCTCACTAAATCTCGTTTTTGTTGAGTAGTGTAAGTAGATTCCCTAATCTTGGGATAGGATGATGAAATGTGTTGTTAGCTAGTGTTTATCCACGATCCGTGCTTGGACTTTGCGTGATGCCTGCTACTTGTTTTATTCTTGTATGTTATAAGTTCATGTGATGCACGATTCGGCCGCGAAAGAGGGAACGTATATCTTGTACATACACTAAGGCGCATGAACCGAAACTTGGTTGGCAAAGGTTCGATATTGAGGCGTATCAGATCCAAGCTAAGTCGGTTTGGTTTGTCGCTTGGTGTGTCGGATCAAGTCACGAGCCTTCGACCGTGGCCGACATATTAGTTGATTACGATTTGTTTGTCCATGAATCACACTTACACTCACGCCTTCGGGCTCTTGCTTGCATGGGCTATTAAAGAAAGATAAGAAATGGATTGCTTGATGGTTGTGATGCATGGATACACATGGGACTAAAACCATCTATGATGGATTTTGAGATGTTGCCGAATGGATTTCGAATGCCTGGTGAATTCCGGATGCCCAATGGATTTCGGATGCCCGACAAATTTCGGAAGAACCAAGGGATTTTGGTTAAGAATGAATGAATCCCGTGTGTTCTATTTATGCATGCATCATTTATATACCATGCTTAATGTTCTCTTGGCAATTGTGTGCATCATAAATAGTATATAGGCAAGGTAAGAAATACATTTGCTATTGATTTGCCATCGATATCCGGGGCGGTAAGGTTGGATGCGTGTCCAGCGACGATTGATTTTTCCTCACTTGAAATTAGAGGATATACTTATTGAGTCGATGACTCACTCCCCGTTGTTTTTCCCATACTTGTAGGATGGCAGCCCCTCCCATCCGATTCGGCACCTTGGTTGAGATAGAGGTAAAGGCAATAGATGTGATTGACAGTCGTGAGAATTGCGCGTATTGCCGCGTCACTACTCATATGATGGTGGATGAGGGATTTGATAATCCCGTGATGGAAACCTATGTGGCTTGGTATATGTGGGCGGATGGCGACCTAATGGGACCCCTTCTTGGGTTTGCCAAACCATTTGGAGGACCTGTCGGTTCCGTGCTCGAGGGTGCCATGAGTGGTGTGTAGGCGGACCGGAGTAACAGGGAAAGAATGCAACTTTTTGGGAGCTCGTTTTGGGAGGAACTTTTGCGGAGGACCTTTTTTGAAGAAAACCATGGTAACGTGGCTAGGCATAACCTAACCGTGTTTATTATAGCGGAAATATGTGTGTGAATCTGCCCGTAAAAAGAAGGGGAATGTAAAATGGTTTGGCTTGTAATGTATATATAAGCTATCATGTAAATACAAGATTTGCTCACGATGCTTGTCTTAACCTCGTTGTCTGATCTTGTTGTGATTGTCTCGATTTCATGCTTCCGCTTGTTCGTAAAGAAAGATAAAAATAAATGGGACGTCGTAAAGTAAGCCACGGGTCACAGTCTTGGCCGTGACGTGACAGCCCTTACCTAGGCTTATAAAGATTATTTGATTTTTTTAAATTTCTTTCCGAAGTAATTAAATTATATAAACTATAATATTCTTTTATCTAACTTTTTTGTAGCGATATGTATACTGAAAATCCTAAAACTAGTCATAAAAGTACAATGGAGTTCTAAAACTTACAAAAAGTACAATTAAGTCCTAAAACTTATTAAATTGATGTAATCAAGTACTTAACTTTGTCTAATCAAGCTAATGGAAAATGCTGACATGGTTTTTATTTCTCTCTCCTACATGGTGCTAACGTGGCTAACAACGTCGTTTTAGTCCAAATTTGATGTTTAATAAGAAATTTAAAATTAATTCTAAAATAAATTAAAATTAAAAAAGGAAGGGAAACCAGGCGAGGGTTGCCCTTGTCGCTACTGCCCCGCCATTGCGGGTGATGATGATGGATGGTCGGCCAAGGGTCGCTGGGCTTCGGCTAGTTGTCATGTCTCGACCCGGAATTACGATCGATGCTTAATGACTGAACATGACCCGAACGGAACCGTGACTCGTGGAAATAAATTAGTGCGTCCTGTTCATTTTAATCAATGCGCATGCGGAAGCAAATATAAACAGAACATCACAATATCAACATAAGAAAATTTCGCACGTTATATTTACATGATACTTGCTTATTTTTACAAGCCTTACTCTCGGGCCATGTAAACCGCACACATATATTTTACATGCCCATTTTAAGGGCGATTCCGAAAAACAAGCCAACTAGCAAACAAACAAAACTTTGGCTTAGGGTCCCTAACTCTACTACAGCTTTTCTTGCTCCTCGCTTCTCGATCCTCCCATTCCCCATCCGTCCGACCGTCTCATGCCCTACTGCGGGTTGCCTCGAAGCCGGCCTGCCTATGCCGTTGAATGAGCCGTTGAACCCGCGTAAAGGTTCAACGCAATCTCCGTTAACCAAACAGTACCATGCCATTTACGTATGAGGGACCAATTCCTCGCGACCCTCATCCACCATCACGTACGTGATGATCCTATGATAGGCGCGGCCTTCAAGGGCATCAATTACGGTGAGCAACTTCGCTCTTATCTCGATGGGGCTATCAAACCGGGTTAGAGGAGACGCCATACTACGGACCTGAAAAGAGGAAAAAAAACAATGGGAGTGAGTCGATGAGACTCAATAAGTTGCAAGAATGAAACAATCGCCGTTCACATAAGTTGGCTCTTATTATACCGGTATCGATGGCAAATCAATAGCAAAATTCGTGCTACGAAACAGCAAAAGAACATCAAACATGATTATCACATATGAACATCACTTGTCAAAGAAAGAACAAGCTATAATCGACCAAGTAACCGAGAAACAGTCCAAGCAAACCATGTTACAATGTATCGCAATTTTCTTTTCCAATATTAGGAAATTCACTTACTCAACGTAACACTAGAGCACATGAGAACATGTGAGAAGAAAGAAAGCGAGTGGCGTGTGGCTTGAGCATGGGAAAAACGGGGCCTTAGGCGATTTTCTAACATGGCTTCCTAGTTGGCCGAACAAAAGGAAAGGTTGGTGGGGCTTCTTTGGGTGTGAATTACGGAAGCAAGAAAGCAAAAAGAAGAAGATGATGGCTGGTTGGTAGAAGTGTGTGTGCATGAGGTATGTGGGGGCTCCTTCACGTGAGCTTCTTGCTCCATTTATAGAAAGCCAAGCTTGAAGAAGAAGCAAGGCAATAATGGTAGGGCATCCAAGTCAAAGAAGCCTTAATGGCATTAATGAACTATGGCCAAAGGATATGATGAAGTGCCATTAAGAGACTTTAAGGTGGCCTTATCTCTTCTTGGTCTCTCTCTCTCTCTCTTGGCCGACTCCTCCCCCCTGCCCTTGTTTTATATGTATTATTGGTGACCATGAGTCACCTTGCAGCCTTAATAAGGCTGAACAACTCAGCTGCTCAGCAATAAAGGAGGGGAACACCTAAGCAAGTCCAATAATGGTGGCCTTAAATGTCTTTTAAAAGGCATTTGACTTGGTCAACTATTTTGTTTTTCTCACTAGCTGAACCATGAGCCTTGTCTGGACCGCCTGAACATGCTGATTTCACTCACAAATAACTTGGGCCAATCGGTTTACACAAAATCGACTAATTAATACCGAATTCGCAACCCCGTATCATATTCGTTCAACTTATTTTTCGAGGGTTTTCCACTCTTGATATACCCATTCAACCCAAGGTTTGATGTAGAAGGACTTCCACATATGGCCAAGTATGACCAATTAAAGGTCTAAGTCCATTGGTGATCAATTCGGGCCAACCGAGTTGCCCAGGCGTGTGGCTTGTCTGACTGGGCCTAACCGGGTGCATTGCCTGGCATGTTGCCGAGTCGCACAGGCGCATGATCGAGCACATGGCCGGGCGCGTGGCTGAGCGCACAAGGGCGGTGCCGAGCTGCACGAGTGACACACCGAGCACGACACCGGCTGCACGAGCAATGTGCCGAGCACAATGCCGACCCACACAAGCAAGAGGCCGGTTCATGGGTCTAACACATGCGTTGGCTCATGCATGGGTACAAGACATGGCTCATGGCCAAGTCCATTGGGTATGGGACTAGATCGGAACCGGATTTAACAGGCACGTTGCCTGGCATAAGGATCAGGCACAATGACTAGCAAACGACCGGGCACATAACTGGTCTATAGCCTAGCTGACAGGCACGATGGCCGATCATGTCAGAGGGTACGAGACCTGGTCAGCGCGGCTAGCACATAGTCGAGCTTGCGGCCTAGCCATTAGGCTCGTGGCCTGGCACATGGCTTATCCATGGCCTATCCAACTCAACGCAACAATTCATGACCGACTCGTGATCAGTCCATGCTCGAGTATCAACGACTCATAGTCAACCCTCGATTGTCATGTAGCCTCATGGAATTAAGTATCCCGGACTTAACTCATGGTCGTCCGTGACCGATGCATGTCCGTGCGGCATCACCCGCTACCGACACATACCGACACCGGACGAATCCCGGACTGTCCCACTAACGGTCCTTATAGTCGAAGGGTCAATTCACAGTCATATCACTCTAATCGTCTGGCGTGAGCAGAGAGTCATTCTACTGTCGATCTCTAGATTAATTCATGGATAATCTTTTGATCGAACCATGATCAATCCTCACTACACTCATTCTGACCATATTATCCGTTCCATTACCAATCTTCAGCTTGGACTACTTGCCCATTCATTGATCACTTGCCCTTGGCTCCTAAGCCCAAATTCGAGGACGTCACACTAGTGGCCGACGACCCTCGTTCAGATCAGGCCAAGAGCTGCCACTAGTGAGGGTCGGTCGCCATTGGCGACACTCGGCTAGATGTGGGCCAGGGCCAACAGCCCTCGCTTGCGATTGGTGAGGGTCTTTGGCCACTAGCTGGTGCTCGACAACCCTCATCAATCCTTGGTCAGCCATCCCCACCATCGCCAGCCCTTCCTAGCTATGGTGAGGGAGGCTGTGGCGAGGGCCTTGTAGGCATTCACTGTTTTCCTTCGTTCCTCTTCTTCTTTTTTTTTCTTTTAATTTAATTTTTAATCTAATTGAAATGGTGTTTGATAAGTTAATGAACTTGATTCAACTTTCTGTTGCACTTATCTTTTTGATATTCCAGTGAGTTCAAAATCATTTCAGCGGGGCTAATCGCCGACTCACTTTCTTGTCCCGAAGCTAAAGGATCAACCTTTCACCGTCTCGCTCGCTCCCTCCGTGCTCTGTGATTCCATGGAGTCGTCACCTTCTTCTTCTTCTTCTTCTCGACAACGGGCTTTCAGTTCTTCTCATCGCCGCCGCCGCCGCCGCCGCCGCCGTGAGAAATCCCTCTCCAGCGCGATCCTCCCTTCGATCCGAGGCCAATCCTGTCCGATATGCCTCGAGGACATCGAGGCCAGGGGGCGCGGAGCTGCCGTCGTCGCCAACTGCCTGCACGCCTACTGCATCGACTGCATCCGCAGGTGGAGCGGGCTGAGGAGGAGGTGCCCTCTCTGCAACGCCGAGTTCGGCTCCTGGTTTCGCGAGACCGCCGGCCCCTGCCGTCGCGGGCGTTTTCTCGAGGAGCGGTTGCCTTCGGCCGACGAGGGCGGCGAGGCCGATAGAGGAGCTGGTTCGGGCCCCGTCGTTCGTCGGGGGTTAGGGTTTTTCTTTATCCGCCGTTCCAGTTCCCGAAAGTTTTGTTTTTTTTTTTTGGTGGGCGGTGAATTGGCTTTTGAACGGATTTTCCATTTGAGTGCATTGCAATTTCATTGGAATGTTGTGTTTCGTAATATTGGAAGGGGGCATTTAGATGTTGGAATTTGGGGCGTTCTTTGAAGTCGAATCTACTGATTTAGTGTGAAGTATGAGCCTCAAGTACTGAGTTTGGATGTTCAGGTAGTAGATGATTGCATTGGGTATTCAAATTACAAACGATCGTCTTAATAAAATGATTCTAATTTGTGAAAGTATCATCAAATCAGAACTTTGTTAAAACATTAGATATGCTGGAGAATTCAGATTCTTTCGAACCTTAAGGGCTATCGTAAACCAATCCCAACTATGGTCAATGTTATAATATTGTGTTTTGACCTCTTGCACGAGTTTCGTTGGCACGTGATCAAAAGTCGAGTTTTTTTGCTTTATAGAGCTATCCGAAGATCAAGAGATGAGTTGAATGGTTCCACCCGGCGAACCAGACCAGATCCATGGCGAAGATCATTTGGGAGGCCGGGCTCTGTTCCTCCTAATGTTTTAGCCACAAGAAAACTCCAATGGCGTGCCAGGTACGCAAAAACAACTGTGAAAATTGTCAGTTTTAGATTGGTTCACTTCAGTCTATTTGACATCCAGTCGCATGCATTATTGTGGATAATATGTTCCTGTCTTAGGAGTACGATTACACGTGTCATTTTTATCCCCAGTAACCTGTGTTATATATACCCATATTTGAATAGTTTGTAGTAGTCACTCGTTTTGTTGTTCCATTTTCTGAGAATGCAATATTTTTCTTCTGTCCAGCATATACAACCGACACTTGCAGGCTGTTCCTTCTTCCAGGAACTCTCAGGTATATAAACTTACCATACCACTGATTTCAGTCAGTTTTCTTCTCTGTGTATTCGAAATCCTTTAGTGGTCTAGGCAATAGGTATGCTCGTAGTATGCTAGTCATCTTTTACTTTTTTTTTTGTATTTAAGAAGTATGTGGTTTCTGTTCATACAAATAAAGGGACTGCTTTTGCATTTACATTCGTGGGGAGATAATGTTTTTGGTTTGGCTTTTGAGAGAATCAGTTTTCTTACTTCTCTGCACAAATTGTAAGTCCTAATCTAGTTTCTTGATTAATTTTAGTCACCGGTGTTTTAAATACCAGAGCAGTGCAGGGTCAGGACAAGCTCATATTTCACAGCTCAACCAGTTAAACTGCTTCTTTAATTTTTGCCATTGAATTCATATCCAATGTCTAAAATGTGATAATACACCCAAAGACACAAACATAGTCTCGCCTTTGCCTTTCCCCAAGAGCATGGGTTTCATCCTTTTTCCCTACCAAATTAATGTTTCATGCAGAAGTATAGCCTACAAGTGAATTTGAAATCCTTCATTTGACCTTTAATCTAATCCAAAGAAAGCACATTCAGTTAAGCTCTTGAATTTGGGTGAACATTTTCCAAGGGGTGGACTTCCTGTTCCAGCATGCTAAAACTTTGAGTAGTGTATAATTCAGTCGAGCTGGGTTGAGAGTTGAATTGGCTAAAACCTGACGCAACTGATTTTGACCGGCGAGAGTTTGGGGAAGAATATCAAACTGGATCCAAACCCACTTCTTAGTTCAACCAACCCGCCTTTATGGTTTGAGAATATGGTTTTCAAATCAAGCTTCACTGCTTTTTTCCCCCTTTCTCATAGATCGTCAATTCTTTAGTTCAGTAAATTTTTCATCTCTTCACCGCCTCATTTTCCCTTTTTTGGTTTGTAATATATTCAAAATCGTTCTTGTCTTTCCAGGGCTTGCCAAGAGATAGTGGTTGGAAGGAAAGGATTCGACAGAGAATAGAATCGTGGATTCGGAGGGAGTTAGAGGCCATCCTTGGGGACCCAGATCCTTCTGTTATAGTTCATGTAGTGACCTCAGTGTTTATTTCGACCTTTGAGAAGAAACAAAATGTCCCACATGGACAGCTGGGTGAAGATGTGGTTGCTTCTCTACGGCCTTTTCTACATGAACAGACCAATATGTTCTGGCATGAATTAAGGTTTGTGAATTACATACGAAGTTTCATGGAAGCTGCTTCCATCTATGATTTGGAGTCTTATGCTGTTTGCAAAAAGGTAGAATACCATGTGTGTGTGTTTATGGGTAGAAGGAAGACTTTGATAGATTATCTTGCTTTTTCTGATGCTGATTCCCAGATTAGAATTTGATTGAACTAGGGCTTTTGTACCAATGGGGAGATTTACCTTTTAATGTCAAATTGATGCTTTCTGCGTGTTGTTGTATATCTTCTTGTGTAAACATATACTAGTTGTAATTGTTGTTGCAGATGTTTTGCTGAGAGTTCGCTCTCTATGGAAGCATATGATGCAGTCGTCGAGTACAGGAAGTTGCAATAGCTGTCAAAGGTGGATTTTGTTTCTGTCCAGGATGAGGAGGATATCATGTAGGAGGTGCATATATAAGCATTAACAGGATGCTGATTAGAGGAAATCTGCAGATCTAAAACTGCTTCAAATGCGAGTCTGCTTAATATACATGAACGGTGATGTGGCCTGAATCTCAAAATGGTGAAATGGATGATTGAGACGAATTGGTAATCGCTGACAGCAGATTTTCTCCGGTCTAAGATGGTGGTTTGCAGTATCGTCTGCAAATTGACTCTGAGGAATTTTGACCAATCCAAATCTGGCAAAGATATCCATACTGAAGCTCCAAATCTTCTCGTTGGAACAATTGGCATTGCCGTTCAGGTGATACAAACCACTTATTGTAGAGATTACACTTTACATATGCTCAATGTTAGGCGTATCAAAACCCGTCTACAAAATTGGTTTATCTTTCGAGTGGATTATTAGTAAATGGGTGATAATACTCAATAGTTGAATTTCCTTCATCTCTAAAGGTAGTGCAGATAGCGAAGATGACACTAGTTGAACTTTGTATGCTGTGATAGCTTGAGAATTTTCTGTCATCCGTGGTTATTGCAGTGGAGTCATAGTTGAGTTGTGAAATCCAGTTGGTCTCCTGGGTCCTGACTCCTGACAATTAACGGTCTTGTCTCGCAGACTGGTCTTCATGCAGGAGCTGCAGTTCTGCTGCAGGTTTCTAAGTCATGTCGTGTACTTAGTTCCCGGCACACCATCTCATGTATATGCATCCTCCACAATATTTGTACTCTTGTCCACAATGCACATGAGGAAGAGAAAGGAGGGTCTGCTTATGTCAGTACATTTGGTTAACTCACTTCCTCTACTGCAAAGTTGGTCTGTCCGTGCAAATTGAATGATGGGGAACTCTAGTCACAGCATGCCCCCATCTTGATCACTTGATTTCGCTACATAATCTTTTGGTCTGTTATCCAAATGAATCCATTCCTTAATGTCCTGTTACGGTTACCCCAACCTGATACAGATTGCTTCTGTGATGCGTTGTTTTGAGGGCCAGACAGATCTAGACCATTAATTTTGGTGGAACTTGCAAGGGATCTGCTGGTTGAATGCTTCTTTTCTTTTCTTTTTGGCAAACGCCGTGCATGGTAGGGGAAAAACAATTTTACGAGTTCAATAGATAACTTAGTTTTTAATGTTCTGCGGGAGCAAATATGAATGACAGTTCAATACTTACAAGACAAAAATTTTAGACAGTATTTACTTGTTGACTTAAGTTGGTCAGATGACAATTATAAGGCTAAAGGTCATGTTAGCTAATGAAACTTCTAACAAAAAGTATGTTATGAAAGTCGAATACATTTCGTGTTATGCACGTTATACTTAGGCTGCGGTTGCTTCGCCGGGGCAAATGTATAGGATATTAAGTTAATGTAGTTTTCCGAACTGCCAAAGTGTGTTTGTTTAATTGTGACTTAAAAGTCCTTTGTAAAGCAATTTTGGATAAAATAGTTTTTGTAAAATAATTTTTTGTGAAGGACTTTTTCTATTTCTTATTAAAAAAACCAAACCCTTTGTTGACTCCTGCTAAGGGCTCAGGTTGTCGGCGAGCTAGATCTGGTGTCAGTGGTTGTGGTATGAGATCACCTAACCTAAGGTAATCCCTGGGGTGGCCCTCGTCGAGATTATGTGACCCTTGCAACCCCAAGTGGCCCCTAACAGAGGTTATGCGACCCTAACAAGGGCCACTTGAGGTCGCATGACCCTAGGCGGCCATCGCCTAGGTCACACCGCGTGACCTCGGCTTGGGGCTGCCAGGGTTGCGCGATCCTAACCTCCCCAAGCCGAGGTCGTTAGTGAACATTGACCGACCTCTACAACTCTTGACAAAGCTTCACCACGTGGAAAGGATCAATAGTTACTTATGACGGCAAAATCAAAAAAAGAAAAAAATTGGTGAGGATAATTTTGAAAGAAAAAAATTATTAATTTTGAGACATGGCCTTCCGAAAATGCCGAAAGTCTAAACCCATCTGTCTTGGGTTTTCAGCTTTGCCAAGGCTAATATTTGGCCGAAGAAGTTCCCAAAAAGTTTGCCAAAGACTCCGATTTTTCTCAAGAGCCTCTAAAGTCCCTTGGAAAGTTGAACCATAATGCAGCCTTACACGGTTTAAGCCGTTTGGTTGCGCACATGTTTTAAATTGATATCAAACCAAAAGGTCTCCAGGTTCAATTTCTCACGCCACCTTTTCACCCCGTTTATCGGTTTCCGTCCTTTGTGATAAGCCTTGAATGTCAACGAGTCCCGACAAAAAGCAAAGGAAAATCGATACAGATGCCCACTGAGAGTTTGAGGAGGCAGCACATGTTTGGCCTTGGATTCCCATGGTCCTTTTACCACGGGGGTGCGAGAATGGACTTATGGTTTCCCCAGTGGAGGCTCATCTCTTAGCCGGAAATGGTGGTGTTTGGTGATTTTTGTCAATAACATTTGGGATAGCAATCACGTCCATTGACCCTTCAGCGGGGCGACACGAGGTCGGCGTTATCACCGTTATTTCGCGGCTCTTTCGTCCTTGACAGCGCAAGGGCAAACATTAGCGCTCGCATCCCAAAGAGTGGTCAAAAGAGAGCGGAAGAAAGTTTAATGCATATTTTATATTCAACAGGGTTTATGCGATTCCGAAAAGTGGCCTTAAAGTCTATGATATGGTCATGACTGATTGAACCGGTGGAGTTCGTGTTCGAATCATACTTTTTAAACAACTCGTATTTTGATTTACCAGGAAAATTATCCAATCTATTTTAAACCTAATATACGGATGCCAATTCAATTCTAAACTTTTCAATTTTACCAATAAATTATTAAAATTTACGCAAAATTCCAATGTAGTCATTCCGACCAACTTCTATCGGGAAATCACTGACGTCGCAGTGTGCCACGTAAGACAGCCGGCAAAAACTAGACCGTCATGTCGGCGATTTCCGTCCAAAATTGATCGGAATGATTAGATTGGAAATTTCGCACCAAATCTCATGACTCAGTCGACAAAAGTGAAAAGTTTATTAGGACCGATTGAATCATTTTCCCTTGATTTTACTTGTTCTCGATTTGGTAAATGTGGAAAATGACCACCACGATCGTATCAAGAAAAAAGATATTTCGCCAAACCCAATCACTTTCATGTTCAAATATCTTTCCTTTTTTTTTTTCTGTCTTTGGCATCACTCTGGGGTCCTATCACTAATATTCACAGGAGAGAACGCGAGGTGTACCCTCTCAATGGCCACCTTTTTTTCCACGAGCGAGCGTGGCTAAATCTTTGGTGGGTCACGCCCCCTTCTTTTGTGCTCTGATCTCATCGGTGCGAGCTGCCCTGGATTTGTTCCCCACACGAAGCTTTAGAGCCAGGAAAGAAATCAGAACAAAATGAAAACAAATTATGACAAGATGAAGTCATTGTGACCCTCATGCGAGGTTAATCAAGCACTCCATCATGCACCCTTTGAAGATTCTAATTTGCCCTAGCTGGCAACATTAAGGACATCGAGGAAAATTTTGTGTTTTCCCCTGTAGTTCGTGAAATTAAACTCGACTCGTTTCTAGAAAGGTGTTGATTGTGAGTAGTTTGGATTTAATAGCAGTTGCCAACATCCTGAAGGTGTTAATTGACCTTTTCTTTTAGAGAGATGAGTATTGCTAAAAGAATCGTCTCTTACAATTTCGTCACCTTGAATACTATAGAATGTTTGGCCCAATTCCCTAAAAGACCCTCAACTTTAACTTTTGTCCCAATTATATCCTAAATTTTTTTTGTCTCATAAAAAACCCCAAACTTTTACTTTTGTCCCAAATCTACCTAGTTAACTTTTCGTCCAATTTTTTAATATCATTTTTTTATTTTTTCGAATTTTTTTATTTTTTCTTTTCTTTTCTTTTTCCTTTCCTTTTCTTTTTTTTTTTGTTTCACCTTCAACTTCCGGCCAATCGCCGGTTCGGCGACCTGCCAAAGGCGGGGGCCGGCGAGGTCGGCCCCGCCGGCCGCTGGCGAGGCTCGGCCTCGCCGTTGCTAAGCGAGGTCGGCCTCGCACAGCAACGGCGAGGTTCAGCCTTGGCCGACCTCGCCGGCCGCTAGCGAGGCTCGGCCTCGCCTAGCAAGGCGAGGCCGACCTCGCCAGTCGCCGACGAGGCCGAGCCTCGCCAAATCTAGCGAGGCTCGACCCTGCCGGCCGCTGGCGAGGCTCGGCCTCGCCGTTGCTGGGCGAGGCCGACCTCCCCAGTAGCCGGCGGGGCCGAGCCTTGCCAGATCGGCCCCCGCCTCTGGCCGGTCGCCGGAATGGTGACAGACCGGAGGTTGAAGGTGAAACAAAAAAAAAAAGAAAAGCAAAGGAAAAAGACAAGAAAAGAAAAAATAAAAAATTCGAAAAAAATAAAAATAATATTAAAAAATTGGACGAAAAGTTAACTGAATCGATTTGGGACAAAAGTAAAAGTTTAGGGTTTTTTATGAGACAAAAAAAGTTTGAGATATAATTGAGATAAAGGCTAAAATTGAGGATTTTTTAGGGAATTGGGTCTAGAATGTTCTCATAAAACGTGTCTTTTTCATTGAACCGTGAATGACCACGCAAATTTGTTCCGATGCTTATTTCTTGATTGATAAGTATTAGGATACAATAGTTCTTTTTATCATTTACTCTCGTGCAACGTGCAAGGTCACGTCTAGTCATAATATATGTACACATCCATCACCAAATTTTTCGCAAAATGTTGAAATCGGACGTGGACACGTTGTTCGAAAATTGCAAAATTTGCATTAGAGGTCCTCAAGTCTTGTATTTGGATTCTAAAATTTTCAATTAGTTCGATGAAGTTCTAAAATTTTATTTAAAATTGCAATAAAGTCTTAAGCCTTTTAATTTGTGCAATCAAGTCGTCAACCTTTACTAAAAATGTGATCAAGTCATAAATCTACATTGACAACCGCAATTTAAGACTTGAATGGGCGATTTATGAGAGCCACATAGGTGATTTTCAATATTGTTAATCGAAATGACTTGTATTGTGTTTAGTGAAAAAAGCTTAAGATGAAATTGCATCAATCGAATGATTTAGAATTCTATTACATTCCTACATAAGGTTTAGGACTTGCAATGCACTTTTTCCAATAATAAATATTTCAACATGTAAAGAGATCTCACATGTGTGCAGGGTTGTGAGTCTCGATGTGGATCATCCGGGTTCGGCTCAATACCGGTCTGGCTCGAAAAGCTGGTCATTTCAAATAGGTAGAGATGTTTTTTTTTGTTCAAAGAAATAGGTCGAGATTTCTTCAAGCCCTATTTGATCCTATTCAAACCAAGTTGACCCTATTTTTTTGGTCGAAAAAAGAGTCATACCTTTTGTATGTGGATAGACATCTTGCACAATAAACATCTTCACCAAGCCAATAAACGGAAAAATTACGTATTAATCACAAATTTGTTGCAACTTCTAAATAATTGTAGAATTAGTTTGCTTGACACATCTTAACAACAAATAAATAGAAATTTGAAACCGATGGCTGACACTATAATTTATAGATTAGAAGTCTCGGACGAAACAATATCTTTAAATTATACTAAAGATGATGTCTTTAAAGAGTATCATTGAAAGCCAACATCGTGCTTATTAGTATTTGTTTCATTGAAAATTGTCAACAAAGTACCTTTTGAAATGTGGATCGATATGGAAAATGATAAAGAACGTGAAGGGTCCTTTATTGATTTTTTAATAGGAAATGCAGATTGACGAGAAAATTAAAGGTACGAAGACCGGAGGCAATTGCGGCTAGCCATGTGAAATGGTATTAAAATGTGAAGATAACAAATTCAATGATCATTTATTTAAAAACTTCCATTTTAAGAATATTGCTAGCTATATTATTTATTAAGCAAAACCTATGATCATTTAATCTCAAACTTTTACAAAAAAAAAGTTGATAAACACCCTATGAATATATAAAAAATGCACTATGACAATACACAACTGTAGATGGACAAAATCACAAATTTTGAGAAATTTATGAATATATCCAGTAATTAAAAATAATTTAAATATTTTTTTAATTTACTTCGTCAGTGATATTAATACAAAAAACACCAAATGAAAGCATAATATTATTTCTACTAAATTAGTTGTATGTGATGTAATGTGACTTAGTTGAATCATAATGTTGTGCTATTACATATAAACCAAAATTGTCTTATACATTTGAATCATTAAATCATGGAAAGAAATAGCCAGTAAAGTTCACAACACGAAGAAAGTGAGTTCGGTTTTAAGGATCTTAATTATTTTTGCACTTCTAATTGACAATGTCAAAGACTAGAAAGCTAGTATTCCAAAATTTACTTATCTATATGTAAAATTAAGGGTTAATACCGCGAAAAGTTCCAAACCGGTACACCTGTAACAATTTTACCTTCCGTTAGTTTCCTTTAAATTTTACCATTAAATTATTGAGTTGGATGATACGTGGTAGTTGACAGATGTTTCAGTTTAGGGCTTTACTCCCGTGTTTGTTATAGGTTTATCAATTTGTGATTTTTTGTGATATTAATCTTATCTAACGGAAGGTAAATTTGTCACAAGTGTATTGATTTGAGGTTTTTGGTGGTCAAAAAATTAGTTTATGATAAATTTGTGACAAATGTACCAATTTTGGGTTTTTTGTTATGTTAATCCTAAAATTAATTAAATTGTTCGTAATAATTATAATGCAATATTTCTGGCTATACTACAAATTTCTTCTACGATTAATTACACTACAAAATATATGAATTTTACTTATTGATATATACCACATGTGTGGATTTAGTTGGCACAATTGAAATAAATAGTCAATCACTATTGTAACTTATGTTAGCATTGCCATTTTTCTCTATAATTAACGACAGGCACGATTAATTTACTTATGATAACAAAGTTAATTAATTTATAAGAAAAATGTATACATAAGAATAAGAAACACGATAGCTAACCTATTAACTATTGTCAAAAAAATGGGAGAAGCTCATAATCGACTTGCAAGTCTAGTGAAGAGAACTTTATCAAATCAATAAGTAAAAAGCTTGTGCCAATGATTGCATTGGTTTGTAGATAACCTTTGAACTGGTTTGTCTGACTTCTCATGGTTAAAAAGTTTACTAATATTTCTTTTTTGGGTTAATACCACAAAAAATCTCAAAATGATACTCCTATGACAATTTTATCTCGAACTAATTTTTTTACCACAAAAAACTCCAAACTGGTACACCCGTAACAAATTTATCCCAAACTATTTTTTTTACTACCAAAAACCCCCACACTAGTACACTTGTGACAATTTTACCCCGAATTAATTTTTGACTACCAAAAACCCAAAATTGGTACACCTGTGATAATTTTACCCATAACTAATTTTTTGATCACTAAAAACCCCAAACACATTTGTGATAAATTTACCCTCCATTAGTATCTGTTAAATTGGATTAATATCACGAAAAATCACAAATTGATAAACTTGTGACAAATAGAGGGGTAAAACCTCAAACTTGTACACTCGTTAATTACCGCGTGTCATCAAATTTAGTAATTTGACAGTAAAATTTAATGGAAACTAACGGAGGCTAAATTTATCATAAGTGTACTAGTTTGGAGTTTTTGGTGGTAAAAAAATTAGTTCGGGATAAAATTATTACAGGTGTACCAGTGTGAGATTTTTGTGGTAAAAAAAATAGTTCGGGATAAAATAATCACAGGTGTACCAGTTTGGATTTTTTTTACCTAAAAAATAATTTGAGATAAATTTATCACAAATGTACCAATTTGGGGTTTTTCGTGGTATTAACCTTTCCTATTATACAAATTAAAAGTTATTCCAGCTTCACATTATATATCTATATGAGTAAATTAAAATCATATCAAATAATTACACTTGTTATACATTAATCATACTATAGAATATTTACATTTCACTAATGATACCACACATGTCACATTAGTTGACAAGTAGAAATAAATGTTCAATTTCCATTTGCAACATATGTGTTATCATGTAATGTTTGTCTGTGATGATTACTATTTACGTTGCTTAAAATAATAAAAATTC
The DNA here is from genome assembly GCA_031216405.1 of Syzygium malaccense. NCBI lineage: Eukaryota > Viridiplantae > Streptophyta > Magnoliopsida > Myrtales > Myrtaceae > Syzygium > Syzygium malaccense. The sequence continues at coordinate 13,349,309 of CM062254.1, forward strand.
GATGCAATTTTCTGTCATGTTATAAAAAAAATCTCGTTGCAAGTTCAATCAAATGCAACAAAATAAAATTCAATTTTATCTCTTTAGGTGTACCCTAAGGTCACAAATTATTGTGTTAAATTACAGTTCATGGCAACGAAACTTACTTTTATCGCCTTAGGCATACCCAAAAACAAAAACAAAAAAAAATTTATTCATTTTAGGGTAAATCGAGGTAACAAATTCTCATATTTGCTACCTTAGAGTCAACCAAAGGCAATGAATTCTTAGTTTTGTCACCTTGGATTTAACCATTTGAGTCTTTTCATTAACTCTGTTCAACTTAGCTGACGGAAAATGTTAACGTGACTTTTTTTATTATTATTTTCTCTATCATACATGGGCAATGACGTGTCAAAAACAACGTCGTTTTGATCCAAATCTCATTTTGTTATTATTTTTTCTATCCCAACGGCAAGGGTCACCGAGCCTCAGCCAGTGGTCGGCAACCCTCACTCAGGCCCTTGCTTCCCCCACTCTCGTCATCTGGTTTTTCACTCCTCTTCTTTTTTTATTTAATATAAATTTAGCTTATTTTTAATTTAATTTACTTAAAATTTGTATTAAATATTAGATTTGGAAAAAAAAGTCACTTTAGCCTTAAATTTGATGTTTTAGCCACGTCATCGCCACATAGGAGAGAGAAAATATTTTAAAAAAATCACGTCGGCATTTTCCATTTAGCCAAGTTGGACGGAGTTAAGAAAAAGACTCGATTACATTAATTTGACAAATTTTAGGACTTAATTACATTTTTTGAAAGTTTAGGATTCAATTGCACTTTCATGATAAGTGTTAGGACTTCTAGTGCACTTATCCTATATTTTTTAAGATATTGCACATATTTAAGATAACAAGACTTGGAATATTTCAAAATTAAAATTATAATTTAAGAATTAGAGTTTTTTGTGGTTTTAATCCTAAGATATATGGGGTCAAACCGGTTGACTCGACCTAACTCGAAAGTTTTCGGGTCTAGGGTTGGCTTGACCTTTTTCATGGATTGAACAAACGTTCACCCATAATCTATTTTCCAAAGTTGGTTTGTTCAATTATTAGGTTCGGATTCCTTTTTGCCAGTTCTAAGTAAAGCTTTCCATATGATAATTACCTAGCTAGGCCTAAATCTATTGTACAAATGTTAATTTAGTAATAAAACTTTCAATTTTGCTAATATAATCCTCAGTCTTTACGAGAAATTTTAATGTAGTCATTCTAGTCAATTGCCACCAGATGGCTGATGTGGTGATCTGCAAATTATTCAAATCAGCATGCCGCATAGGATAGTTAATGATGATTACACGCCACGTTAGCTATTCCAGCGTCAATTGGCCCGATCAACAATATTGAAATTTCACACAAAGATTTATGATTATATTGACAAAATTAAAAATTTATAGTTGAAATAATAAGCTTATTACTGAATCGGTACTTTTCCTGCTTTTCATTAGTGGTGTTAATCCAAGGAACATTAAAAAATTGATGACGCAGGGCCATCGAATCTTAGATTGACAAAAAGCTTTTTAAGGATAAGATGCACGTCGAGTTGATGTCTGTTGTATCCAATGCCCGCAAAACCCACTTTCGCCTGAAGATAGATTTTCAGGTGGGAGGCTGTGATTCTGCATCTGGCTTTAACGAGGAATCTTTGGTTTTTCAACTTTTCACCCATGAGCATGACCCACTTAAGGGAAAAAACAGAGACAAGAACATGCACAAATTTTCATATCCTGAAAAAGAAAACCCCTTTCCCCTCAATGTCATCTGTAGCTTTTACTCCATTTTTTAGCTTTCAGAAGCAGCAAGGACGGTGAAGCTTTAGAGAAGGTAAACAGTAATTTTTTGTATTTCACTATTGGTGAACAGAAAGACAAGAATTCTTGTAGTTTCTTGGAGACTTTCAGATGAACCAGCTTATTCATGGTGTTGTTGTCTGTAAATGCTTGTAGGAACCGGGATCAGACATGGAAACAATGCATATGGAGAATGCAACTTGTCCCCCTTTTCCCTTCACCCATTTTTTCATTTCCTTCGGTTTATTTTATTAGGAAAATGTTAAAAATGCGCCTGGAGCACTTGTTAAGTCTTTCAAAATATTATTCGTAAAATGAAACTTTCTCATATGTATACTTCTTTGATTTCCAAAGCACTTTGAAAAAACTATTATTTTTATGGGTTAATGTCACAAAAAATCATAAACTATGCCTACTGTGATACAATTACTCCGAACTTTCTTTTGTGTCACTAAAAACCCTAAACTTGCATCCCAAACTATCCTTTGTGTCATAAAAAACCGCGAGTTTATACCAGTGTGATAAATATACCTTAGATGGAACTGAAATAGAGTATATATATAACACAAATATTTAAGTTTGGGTTTTTTCCATCACATAAAGAAAGTTTGGGGTTTTTGTGTCACAATGAAAAAATTTAAGGTTTTTGATAACACAAAAAAGAAGGTTTTGGGTATTTATACCACAATGAGCATAGTTTGGGGTTTTTCGTAGCATTTGCCATATTTATATTTCTACTATTAGTTAACTTAACGAGGGCCTTAGAGTCACTTGTTAATAAAACTCATTTTATTATTTTGATTTTTCTTCCGTTTTTTTTAAATGCTAAGAACGTCCAAATTCGGGAATCTTGTTTGCACGAAGGCAAGTGATAAGAGAGGAGAGACAAACTTCTGCGAGCAATAAATTTCCATTTGTTTTTTATGTTGTTGCATTTAGGGGCAAAAAACATTTTATCTCCAAGTCATTCAGCTGTTGCTCTCCCATTTTTCTCTGGGGAATCATTCGGAGTCATGCTCGTTCAGTGTCTTCTAGAAGGTAAAACCATAACTGGGAAGTGATTCAATGATTTGAGGGGCTTAGCATTGCCTGATGGAAGCTACTTTGATGCTTCTTCCCGAGTCTGTTAGTCCAGCAAGAAACGGTGAGATCCAACTTTTGACAGAACAATGTTAGACGCAAATTTCACGGCGCGGCTCGCGGAATTCTCAATAGGCTGGTCGATCTGGGAAGGGAAATGAAGAAAAAGTCGAAAGTCTTCACAAGAAGAGAAGAACAAAACAAGAGTTTCAAATGCCAACTGTGATGGAATCAATGATGCATGAATGACACATCCATGATGATCCCAACCCACACAGATCTGTTTACACTTTCGTACCGATCATGGCGAAAATAAAGATGACAATGTCACTTTTCTGTGATTCCTTTGCCAATAATAGTATGCGTGAGTTGGAAGTCGAGCCACAGTTAGAAATTATGGTACGGCCAGTACAGCACAGATCTTCCCATTCTCACAGTACGTTTGTAAGTCTACATGGTATATTAAAACAGAAGAGGTAATCAAGAAGAAGCAGAATGGTCCAATTGAAAATTAGCGCAAGCATACTTGGTATAAATCTGCTATAGTATTTGATTGTTTATAGCATTTTCTGTATTTGTGGACTCTAAAGTACGGATGTTATGAGGACAGCTGGGAAGACATAAAGGAGGACAGATGACGAATGGTTGTTTTGTTAGGTTTGTGGAAATGTTGGTTTTACCATGCATGAAGAAATGTATGAAAGAGGAACAACAAAATGGGAGTGAAAAATTTCCCTCCTCCCAAAAAACAACAAAGAAAGAAAACAGATCTTTTGGAATCACTGAGGTCTTGTACAAAAGACCCCCCGTTCCCCCACATGCTGTCAGCCTCAGACAAGATGTCAAAACAGCATCTTACTTGACAACTGCATCATTCCCCAACAAACTCCCTCTCTCTCTCTCTCTCTCTCTCTCTGATTGAGGGACATGGGCCTCTTAATTCCAGCCTATACTCTGCATAAAATGACACCCTCCAGACACCTTCACTTTCAATCCAGGCAAGACCAGCTACAAAAACATGAAAAGAAACAATTCTTGAGCTAGTTTGTGTGTGTGTGTGTGTGAGAGAGAGAGAGAGAGAGAGAGAGAGAGAGAGAGAATTCTTGTCTTACAAGCTCTTGCTAAAATCTCCACGAAAATGAGCCAACCAAAAAGCCTCCTTTTCCTCGAGCAAAAAAAAAAAAGCCTCCTTTTCAAATTGTAAAAACCAACAACTTTGCTACCTGAGAAGGGAAAAAATGAATCTAAAAGAATTAGCAAAGCCCAAGAAAAAGAAAGAACCAAAAAATCTGCTAAGCTGCTTCTGCAATGTCATGTTGGCTAAGCTGTCATGACCCCATCAGGGAAGACTCTGATATCTCTCTATACTAGAAAAAAAGAAAAATATGAATTAACTCTCTTCTTTCCAGATCAGATGACAAAAAGAGGCAAAAAGGAAGATAGAGCAAAATTCAGGAGAGAGGCTTCAAATCGAAACACTTATAACTACCCTTTTTCTCTTTTGATTCCCCAACCCCGCCCCCCCACCCTCCCCCCCCCCCCCTCAATTACTTATGTCTTCCCGAGAGACTGTCCAAGTTAAAGTCACTTTCATACCTGTCAATGTGTACATCTCAAAACAAAGAAAAAACAAAACCCGCAAGAAAAAGAGGAAAAAATGTACATGCTTACAGTCTCAGTACAAAAATTAACCGAGTGGGCATCTGCAGTTTCTTGATGGGGAGGTTCTCCATTGAACCTCCAACAATCTTTTGGATCTCTCCTGCATACATACACTTTTGCAAGAATCCCTGAACTCAACAAAATAATCTCCTACCTTTCGAAAGGCCTCAGATTAACCGCAGTAAAGAAATTTCCTTTTGCGTGTTTAATCTTGTGGGGATCAAGATATTGCAAAGCTCCGTCACAATGTGACACAGGCATCTTTCTAGCGGTAAGAGATGGAACAGCGACTTATCTTGAGATTATCTTACTTATTAGATAATTATTGAACTTTCCTCCAGGAAATCGTATAAAATAAAAAGCTTTGGTTTCGAGGAGGATGTTCTGGGGAGGTGCTGAGGAGTGAGCACTGTGCATAGCTACAGAGTGAGGTCCTTTGAGAAAGCGAATGTATTGATCTTCTCATGTCCAGAATTCAGCTACATTTATCATCACCACACGTCTAGTTCCAAGGCAAATACTTGAGACTGAAGCTTAGTATTCCTCCACACCCATGGGCAAGAAAACCACTATAAATGTGCAAGTCCCATTTGTATATTAGAGCTTCCTCAATAATGAGGACTACTTGACCCAGTTAATGCTTCTGAACTCACACCAGTATCAGACACTGCGCTTAGTTCTTCTTTCCCCGTTGCGAACCCCAACATCACAGTTCCACGGTTCATTTGCACTGGTTGTGCTATTAGAGCTGTTCTTGTTCTCTTCTTGGCAGGTTCAATAATTAGGCTTACTGAAGCAGTGAAGCCAAAGCTATGTCAAGTTCACTAGCATCAGTAGCCGCAGTTTCTGCCGGGGCACTTGCATTGGTGGCTGTACTAGTTGGACTCGTTTGGTTTTGCATGTCAAAGCTGAACTCTTCAGCTAACAGGAATTCCGAGACGGGTTCTTCTGATCCATCTGCATTGGGTAAGTTCTCTGTCCAACTGAGAAGGGACAATCTGTCAAAGCTATTTATTTGGATTTACCTCTTCTGTATGAACTTCGGCATTCTCTTCCTTGTGACAGTTGACTGGAATAGGGGAGGTGGATCTAGTTCAGGAGCAGCTCTGCCGCTATCCGGGCCCCTGGGAGCAAGGCAGTTTACAATGCAAGAGTTGGAGCTAGCTACCAGGCAGTTCGATGAGAGCAATCTCATTGGACATGGAAGTTTCGGTTTGGTCTATAAAGGTTTACTTCGTGATGGAACGGTTGTCGCCATCAAAAGGCGCACAGGTGTGCTTCAACCAGAATTTGTCACTGAGGTATCAGTACATGCAACATTTAACTTGTTTTAGATCAGTATCTAGAACCTTTGTTTCACTCATACCTCGTTTAACTGGAGCCTTTCCCGAGTACACAAGCTCTTCTAGCTTTTTGCTTACATACATTGTGTGCGCTTTATATCAGTACTGCCTAACCTTTGTTGTTCAGTTAAAGCTTCTTAACGTAGAGATGACGGTTAAAAGCTAGGGATCGTCATGCATAATGGTCTCATTTGTTTAAGATCCTCTATCTTGACATATAGCATTCTCATCACCACGAGTGTTCATCACGAATGGAGATTATCAGTGCTTTCAATTTCCGTGCCCCTTATTGGAGCAAAAGTTTTTATTGAATGTCTTTTGCCCTTAATTCATCCATATTAATATGTTTTTCTGTCTCCAAACAGGTATCATATTTGTCAGAGATTCGCCATCGTAATTTAGTCACTCTCTTGGGCTACTGCCTTGAAAATGGGTGTCAGATGTTAGTCTTCGAATACCTACCAAATGGCAGCATGTGCAACCATCTTTATGGTATGAAAATATGGTAAAAGCTTGTTGGTCCAGTAATGGCAAATGAAAATCACTTAAAAATCATGACTGAAAAACTTCACCGCTCTTGCAGACACAGGACAAGAATCTTCGACTAAGCTAGAGTTCAAGCAGAGGATCTCCATTGCTCTTGGGGCTGCTAAAGGTAGATCCACAGCTATGAGCCGATTTCAGAAGATTATTTAGCATGATCTCACAGACTCTCTGACTTGAGAACACTTTTATTTGTATCCAGTGCAGGCTTATGCCATTTGTATAGCCTTAGACCTCCATTGGTGCACAAGAACTTCAAAACGGCTAATGTCTTGGTTGATGAGAATTTCATAGCTAAAGTCGCAGATGCGGGGCTCATGAAACTTCTCGAAAAGAAAAAGATAGAAGAAGCAGGTCCATCTCGCGCATCTGTCAGTGTTTTCCAAGATCCAGAGTAAATTTATTTCTTCTTGCATCATTTTTTATTCAAGTCGGAAAGAACAAAATATTACTTTCTATGGAAATGTAATGTGTTTCCACTAATTAGGGCAGGAGAATCGGGTGGTTTCTCTGAGATGAGCGATGCATATAGCTTCGGAGTATTTCTTTTGGAGCTTGTTACCGGAGAAGCAGCTCCGAATATGATATTGCCAGGGCATGAAAGCTTAATCCAGTGGGTAAATATACTTCTACCTAATACCTTTATGCAATCAACTAGTTACGATTCTTCTTGTTATTTTCCTGACATTCACATAACAAGATGCAACACAATCTACTATCAACAACTTGATCGATTGAAATTCTATACTTTCCACCTGCAAAAATTATAGTAAAGATCCTGAATCGTCGGATCATTTCCCTAAACAAGGTTATCACAATGCAACCGGTTCTTCTCTTGCTCTAGTTCACTCTCTCGTCAAAAGTTCCTTTTTTTTATTATTATTGTTGTATGCCCAATTGAGTAACTTGGTTGTAAAGTAAGGTAATACCAATTTAATTTCCATCACTTGCATAGCATTGAGAGAGAGATGAAGAAAAGCAGGTTGCTTGTTTAACCTTCCTAACCATCCATATCTTACCTTCTAAAAAGTGACTTGTAAAGAGCATCATCAGTGATCACCTTTTCTCGTCTACTCTCGGAAAATTCAATATTAGGTGGAGTCCCATGAAAGTTTGATAAACCTTGTGGACCCTCGGCTTGTCGGAACTTTCACAATGGACGGAATAAGGGACTTGATGAGGCTAACATTGACGTGCATGATTTCCCCGCGCGAAAGGCGACCGAAGATGGACGCGATTGCGTGGGAGCTCGAGAGGATTCGGGAGAAAGAGATGGCTTTGACGACAGTCATGGGCGAAGGAACTGCCACAATTACTCCAGGCAGCGAGTTGTTTACGTCTTAATCATCCAGGGTTGTTAAAATTTGTGCTATAGGGGTCCATTAAGTAAGAGCAAAGCTGTAAACTTGATGGACCTGGCTATTAGAAGCTATAGGCGGTGAGTGAGCAATTACAGTGCGTGGCTGTGCGTGTGTGGATCTGTGGGATATTGCAGCCAAACTAAACGTCATGAATTGATTGTATTTGATGATCTGAAATAATAGTTTCCAGAAGGAAGATTGATCTAAAGCACACCGAGATCCCGTGACTTTCTAGGATGCACAGCAACTACGAAGGCTTCTTCTTGTATGCCTTCATTTTCTGCCAAGAGTCTTAACAAACCATAAGATTAGATTTAAACTCTCTACTTTAGTTTAACGAGAAAGAAATAAAAAAGCATCATTCTGCTGCAGACCTGAACTTTTTTTTCCTTACCCGCACTAAGTCAAATAACCATGACGATTTTAGAATATCAATTGAGCCAAAGACATACTTCTGCGCATTCAAACAAGCATCAGCTCTCATGACATTCCCACGTTGAGATCTACATCAACCCAAACACTCGTGGAGCCACAAGGGAAAAGAGTGCAAAAGCTGGCCGAAAGTGTTGTGTCCTTGGAAAATGCTGAGCGATCAGAAACAGGAAAAAGATCAGCAGAAAGTGCGGGAGACATGAGCTGGATGGATACCCAAAACGGGAGGCATAGGGAATGGGAAAAGGGGGTCACTGCCTACTAAATGTGGCCATTCATGCATGTGTACTGCTCAAAACCAGTAAATGGGGACTGTGTTTTGATTGGCTTCATTCCTCTGGAGTGAAAGTCCCCAAAAAGGAGTTGATTGTGATTTGTGACAAGAAAATGCCAAAGCGGGGGATCATGCGTGAATGATTCCTTTCCACTATGCAAAACTCATGGGAAAATGACTTTGGGTGCGCTGTAGTTTCGAGCTTTCAAAGGACCATTAGTGAAAGTTAGGACGTTTGATAAAATTTATGCAGAGTCCAAAGTTGTCTTAACGTAGCCCAATGCTCAAGCTAAGTACCACTTACTTTGAGTATGAAGTTTTTCAGAATGTTCAATGAGAGGATTTTAATGAATTCTTAAAAATTCATTCTGGCCCTTTTTAAGTTATTATATTTCCAATTTCACCCTGAACATAGCCTAGGGTCAGGTGGCCCTAACGTCGCGGCTCCTTGGTTGCACTGCCCTAGCCCAATGGATGTGCTTTCTCTTTTGACAACTTAGTGCGCTTCTCCCCGCTTTCTTTTTATTTTTCTTTTAATTTTAAATTTTGATTGAAACCAGTTTATTCTTTTGGGTTAAAACCACGAAAAACCCTAAACTGGTACACCTGTGACAAATTTACCTCAAACTATTTTTTTGAAAACAAAAAACTCCAAACTGGTACATTTGTGATAATTTTATCTCGAACTATTTTTTTGACCACCAAAAACTCCAAACTGATACACCTGTGATAATTTTACCCCTGAACTAATTTTTTAATATTATTTTTTCGAATTTTTTTAATTTTTCTTTTCTTTTCTCTTTCCTTTCCTTTTATTTTTTTTCTTCATCTACTTTATCTTTAACCTCTGGCCGGTCGCCGAACCGGCCTTGCCCCACCCCAAGCAAGGCTTGACCTTGCCAGTTGCCGACGATGGGTCGTCCTCACGATCGCTGGCGTGGCTCGGCCCCGCCGGTAATTGGTGAAGTCAGCCTCGCCTAGAAGCGGTGAGGTTGAGCCTCGCCAGCGATGGCGAGGACGACCCCTCACTGGCAACTGGCGAGGTCGAACCTCGCCAAGAGTGGGGCAAGGCTGACCTCGTCAGTTGCCGGTGAGGGGTCGTCCTCGCCATCACTGGCAAGGCTCAACCTCACTGCTTCTGGCCTAGGCCGACCTCGCTAGTTGCCGACGGGGCCGAGCCTCGCCAGTGACGGAGAGGACGACCCCTCGCCAACAACTGGCGAGGTTGAACCTCGCCTGGGGTGGGGTGAGGCCGACCTCGTCGGCCAGAGGTTGAAGATAAAGAAGATGAAGAAAAAAAATAGGAAAGGAAAAAGTAAAGGAAAAAAAAACTCAAAAAATTCGAAAAAATAATATTAAAAAATTAATTCGGGGTAAAATTATCACAGGTGTATCAGTTTGGGGTTTTTGATAGTCAAAAAAATGGTTTGGGATAAAATTGTCACAGATATACCAGTTTCGAATTTTTTATGGTCAAAAAAATAGTTTTGGGTAAATCTGTCACAGGTGTACCAGTTTAGGATTTTTCGTGGTATTAACCCTATTCTTTTTTATACTAGAAAACTTGTTTAGTCTTTTTAAAGTATATAACATTCGTTGTGCCGTTAATTATAGTTTAATTCGACCAAAAAAATACATAATTATAGTTTAAAATGTTTAATACTTCAAATCAATTATTGAGTAATATCAATATGGTAAATCAATTCATTAAAAGGTTAATTGTAACTTTTGCAAATAATCACCATGTTAGAGTTTCTTTCATGAGGTTTTTTTAAATAATGATCACAAGGAGCTCCTTGCTTTCAATGAAAACACTTTAACACAAGATCTCTTTGACAAGGTAAAGTCTCAAAAGTTAAAACGTAATTGCTAGTACTGCTCCGTTGGATTTACAGCCTATTCGCCTTTATATCACGGTCTTAATTGATATTGCAACCAAACTTGCAGTCAACAGGGTAGACGACCCCAAAAGAGTAGGGTCAAGTTGATGTATACTCAAAATGTGATTGAGCACTAAGAAACATAAAATAGTCTAAATTGATATAGCGTTGTTTTCCGGGTCAGTTGGTTTAGGTTTTCGAATCGACCCAGCAGATTTTGGAATCGCCGGTTCTCGATTCTACTTGGAATTGGTCCAATTTTTGTTGTGTCCAAATGTTTCGCCAGAACTTAATCAACGATGAAATAACTTTCACCAAAATTTGTTCTTCGATTTTATTAAGGGAAGACGGGTTCTATGACATGTCACACCCCGACTTGGAATCAAGATTGATGCTTGTTGACCGATCATCACCCGTTTGAGCCCGTGACTTGCAGAAATGAATTAGTACGTCCCATTCATTTTCAAATACGCAAACAGAAGCAATATTAAATAAGACATCACAAAACATAATAAGCAAACATCGCACGTTATATTTACATGATTCGTACTTATTTTAACAAGGCCATCTTACGAGCCCTTGCAAACCACACATATTTTTACATGCCTAATCCAAAGGCATTTCCGAACAAGGCCACCTATGAACAACAAAATTTCGGCTTAGGGTGATCCGACTCCTACTACTCCATCTCCTCGCGCTCCCGTTTACTCGTGCTACTCCTCCCTATGACCCGTCCGCCTGGCCGTCTCACACCCCACCCACGGTATGCCCCAAAACCAGCCCGCCCATACCGTTGAAGGGGCCGTTGAACCCGCGCAAGGGTCCAATCCAGTCCTCATTAGACAGGCAATACCATGCCACATATGTGTGAGGGACTAATTCTTCGAGGCCCTCGTCCACCATAACATACGTTGTAATCCGACGGTAGGCGTGGCCTTCACGGGCATCGATCACGGTGAGCAATTCAACTCGCATCTCTATGGGATTGCCAAAACGGATTGGGGGAGACACCATCTTGCAGACCTAAAAAGAGAAAAACAACGGGGAATGAGTCGGAAGACTCAATAAGTGAACTCACTAATGTCAAGCAAGGATGAATCGATCGCTGTTAACATGAGTCAGCTCTTACCGTACCGGTATCGATGGCAAATAAATAGCAAAGTTTATGCCAAGAAATAACAAAAGAACATCAAGCATGGCTACCTCACGTGAATATCATAGCCAAACCTCGTTTTCTATAGCGAGATGTAAACATCAAACACGAAGCATAAGCAAACCATGGAAAGAACCAACTATGATCAACCAAGTGACTGAGATACAGTCCAAGTAATCACATCACAACGCATCTTAACTTCCTTTCCTGATATTAAGGAATTCACTTACTCAAACAATAAATTAGAACACGTAAGAAATAAAGAAAGCAAGTGGCGTGTGGCTTGAGCACGTAAAAGGCGGGATCTCGGACGTGAACTTCCTAATGGCCGAACAACAAGGAGAAGAAGAATGGTCAATTGGTATGTGTACGTGTGTGAGGCTCCCATTCAAGTGGCGGACTTCTCTATTTATAGTGGTCCATGCTTGAAAAAGAGGCAAAGTTATAACGATATGGCCCCTAAAGTCAAGTGCCATCATGAACTTGATCTAGAGAAATCTTGAGCATTAATGGTATTGATGAACAATGGCCAAAAGAGCATGATGAAGTGATCTTGCCAAATCTAAGCCATTAAGGGCTTTTAATATGGCTTTCTCCTCTCTCTCTCTCTCTCTCTCACTTGGCTTCTCTTGGCTCTCCCCCTTGGCCGACTCCTTTGTCTTTTGCTTATTATTGGTGACAATGAGTTATCATGTCTCCATTATAGGGGTGGACAACTAAGCTGGTCCCATTTATGAAGGGGGACACCTAAGCTAAGTTCCAATAATTATGGCTTTTAGTGAAGAATTTGACATGATCAAATTTTTGTCTCTTAGTTCCCTCTGTTTCTGAAGCGTGAGGCTTTTTTCTAGTCCTCTACAAATGTTAGTTTTGCTCACAAATAGTTTGGATCAATCAGCTTACATAATACCGACTAATCGATGCTTAACTTGTAAACCCGAATCATAATTACTCCACTTAGTTTCCGAAGGTTTGTTGCGACAAAACACACTTATTATACCCGTTCGATCTGAGGTTCGGTGTAGAAAAACCTCCAAATGTGACCAAATACAATCAAATAAAAGTCAAAGTCCAACTATGCAAGTTCGGGCCGATCGGGTTGCCCAGGTGCGTGGCCTGTGCAATCAGGCCTGGCCGGGTGCAAGGCCGGGCACGCTGCCAGTCTACACGGGTACACGGCCGAGCACATGGCCGGGCACGTGGCTGAGCACACGAGCGTAGTGCCGGGTTACACGAGCGGCGCGTCGAGCACAATGCCAATCTACACGAGCAAGGGGTCAGTCCACGGACTAAACACATGCATTGGCACACGAATGGGCACCATGCATGGCTCATGGCCAAGTCTCTTGGGCACGGAATTAGGTCAGAGACGGATTTGACGGGCATATTGTAGGGTTCGACATAGGGTTCCACAGTTGTTAAAACGCAGCGGAATATATTTGTAAATCAAAATCCTAGAACCTTAGACAGGATCCATATGTATATTAAAATCGAGACAGAAGTTCGATATGTACCTTTTGCAAATCGAACGTAAATTGATAATTGATTGTGTCTGGATTAGCGCTTCAAGCGTTGCGCCTCTACCAGTATCCATACACGCGAATAGAAGTCTCCAACGATCCAAGTGCTAACTAAAGATCTTGAAATTCCTTTTCTTTAACGCCTTTTGATTTTCGATACTCTGTCGAAAAACCCTAGACAGAGAACAATTCTCTATCTATTTATATAGCCTCATTATCCAGCGGAATTAAAAGAAGTGAGTCAGGCAATTTGGGCCCGCCAAACCGTCCACCTTCAATCGTACATTTAATCGTTATCTCATAACGCGCACGACCGCGTAGATAAGTTGAATAGGAGAATAAATTAAAATCTACTTCTTATTTTAAGTAGATTCCGACGCACAGAAAATATTAACTTAGTTCACTTTTGTGTGCGATCCTGCAGGTTCACTAAACATTAGCAGTGTGCTCAAAACTCTTTTTGGCTCATAAGTCATAAGCGGTCTCTAGCAAGACATTATGACTACCTAAGTATAATAAAGGTCGATTTTCCGACACAACCTAATCCACAACTAATATTAGAGTATCAACCTTGATTGATTCCTAGGGCAGACTACTAATAATCTCGCACTTGCACTAGAACCAATCATACAAACTAAGTCCCTTTGTCACTTGATTTTCGAGTTAAGCATAAGGCAGGACAAGTGTCATCCTTCTATAGCTTAAACTCATTTTCCTGATAACACAGCTAGACTGTCAAAACAAGTAGTTGAATCTTCAACTCACTTGAGCATGGCCATACATTTCACAGTCTCAACTCTACGGGAGGCCAGAAAATCATACCCTCGTTATATAAGAGGGACAAATCCCATCTTGTCTACTCACATCACTCAGCACGATTCATGACATACCCAGCCATTACCTTTATAATCACCTATTACGGCTGACGTTTGGCAATGTTAAAGCATGCTAATCCACGTCTAGGAAACCATGGCAGATTCGAGTCAAAGGACTATACTCTATAATTGTGATGAGAAATACTGATGACATTATATAACAATCCTACAGTATTCTCATAGTGGGTCTGTCCAATACAATATTCTCCAACATGTACTTCATGTGATCAATGTATAGCTCTATATTCATGACCCGTGAAACTTGGTCATCAGTTGACTCACACGCTAGTCTCAAACACCATTTGCTTCTCAATGTACAATGACAATTGACTAGGGACATATAGAATATTAATATCCACTCTATTAATAGAGTACGATCAAATCACATATTTGATTATCTATTAAGGATATTCAATATTTAGGGGATAAAGATTTCGCATTTAATTATATACTCAAATTAAATCGAAATCAAATATAATATATATTTTTTATTAATGAACAATGAAAATGTATATCACATATACTCTCACTCACATCAAGACCAATCAGTAATGTGTCTAAGGCCTAAAGCGTTACAATGACACTCATGCTTAGGTTGTGAAAGAGCCTTTGTCAACGAATCAGCTGTATTCAACTCCGTTGCAACTTTGAACATCTTGACATCACCTTTTTCAATGAATTCTTGAATGAGATGATATTTCTTGAGTATGTGTTTGGTCTTCTGGTGAGACCTAGGCTCTTTAGCCAAAGTTATGACCCCATTACTGTCACAATAGAGGTCCGCTGGATTTGAACTTGTGGGACTGATTCCCAGTTCTTCTATGAACTTTTGAATCCAAACAGCTTCCTTTGATGCTTCTAAAGCAGCAATATACTCAGCTTCTGTTGTAGAATCTGCAAAAGTGTCCTGCTTGGAACTCTTCTAGCACATCGCTCCACCATTCACGCAAAAGACAAAACCTGACTGCGATCGAAGGTCATCTTTGTCGATTTGGAAACTAGCATCAGTGTAACTACTTATAGTGATATGTTTCTTACCTCCATAAACTAAGAATAAATCCTTAGTTCTTCTCAAGTACTTAAGGATATTTTTGACAGCAATCCAGTGAGGTTCCCCTGGATCTGACTGGTATCTACTTGTCATGCTTAATACATAAGCAACATCAAGACGAGTGCATAACATAGCATACATGATGAATTCCATAGTTGATGCATAAGGAATTCTACTCATATGGTCTCGCTCATCTTGTGTTGAAGGACACTGAGTCTTGCTAAGACTTATGCCATGTGTCATCGGGAGAAAACCTTTCTTGGAGTCTTGCATATTAAACCTATTGATGACTTTGTCAACCTATGTACTTTGACTCAGTCCAATAAGTCTTTTAGATCTATCTCTATAGATCCTGATCCCCAAGATATAGTTTGCTTCTCCCATGTCCTTTATGGAGAAAAATTTTCCTAGCGATGTCTTAACTGACTGAAGCATAGGAATGTCATTTCCAATTAGTAGTATGTCATCCACATACAACACTAGAAACACAATTGCACTCCCACTAGACTTCTTGTATACACAAGCTTCTTCTTTGTTTCTGATGCAGCCAAACTCTTTGACAGTTTCATCGAAACAAATATTCCAGCTCTGTGATGCCTGCTTCAATCCATAAATAGAACATTGAAGCTTGCATATCTTCCCAGTGTTATCTAGTGATGTAAAGTCTTCAGGTTGTGTCATATACACATCCTCCTCTAGTTTTCCAATAAGGAAAGCTATCTTTACATCCATTTGCCATATCTCATAGTTATAATATGCAGCAAACGCTAGGATAATCCGAATGGACTTAAGCATGGCCACTGGCGAAAAGATCTCGTCATAGTCAATACCATGAGTTTGTTTGAAACCTTTAGCTACTAGCCGTGCTTTGTAGATGTGAACATTTTCATCTATATCAGTTTTCTTCTTGAAAGCCCACTTGCACCCTATAGGTTTGACACCTTCGGGTGAATCAACCAAAGTCCAAACTTTGTTTTGATACATTGAGTCCATTTCGGATTTCATGGCCTAAAGCCATTTATCGGAGTCTGGGCCCATCATAGCTTCGGTATAGGTTGTATGTCACATCCCGATTTTTGGGCCTGGGAAGCCGCAGGTAAATTGTAATATCCTCAATTTCAGTCCCGGGGAAATGGCTGTGGCTTAAGTTTGATGGTTTTCCAATCGGAACTAAATTGTTTTCTCTTGTTTTGGAAAACCCAGTTTCGGATCTTTTGTACCCCTTCATTTTGTTATTTTTGGGGAGAATTTTGTGGTCCGAATTTATAAACACTTTCTTCTTGAAAGTTTCTCCAAACGTCTTGAAGTTTTATGTACTTTAATTTCAGAATTTTTGGAGTTGATATGAGTGGTACGATGGCTTGATTTTCGGACCGTGTGAAACTGCCTAGAATAGGTATTTCGGTGATGTTTACACCGTCTTTATTTTCTACAAGCTTTTCTAGGCCAATTTTGGAAAAGTTTCCTTCATGAAAGTTGTTGAGAACGTCCTTTTCTATAACGTACATGAGTTTGGGAATTTTCCAAGATGATTTGGATTCTGGACAGAGCTTATTTTGAGAAACAAGAATGCTGTTCTAGTGAACTGTTTTTAGTCCGTATTTGAGCTACTAAAAATGGTGTTTACAAAAAGATTCCGAATTTGTGTTCTTCACGAGAAATGTTTGTTAAGGCCTTGTTTATGACATATCCGAATTTGAGAATTTTCAGAGTCCATTTACTATATTTTCAAGTCCGATTTCGTGAACAGTACAAAGCTGTTCGATTTTATCAGAGTTCAAAGATTTATCAGTTTCTATGTGAAAACGTTGGAATCTCGACTTGATGTCTTTTGGTGATATTTGAGGCATATTTAGAGGATTTTCCGTGCCAAACCTCGGGTTAGATGGAATTATTATGCGTGTTTATCGCGGAAAACCTTCAGAAAATCTTGTGATTAAGTATGGCACGGATTGTGATTTTTGTGCCAAATGATATATTTCGTGTGACCCGATTGGCCCGAGTCATTTGCATGAGAATTCAGTCAATCCAGAAGACTCTAGGGAGTCCACGGTCTGGAAATTGGTAGAAAATCCTAGAAAGTTTGACCAAGTCAAACTTTATCCCCTTCATTATTGCTTGTAATGAATGCTTGGTCCTCTTTTTCTACAAGCCATTATAAACCATTTATTGAAGTCTTGGCCATCAAGTTTTGACCAAGAAAGGGAGAGGAAGCCACGGCAAGGAGGGGGAGAGAGAGAGAGACCCACGGCCAAGCTTGAGGAGAAATAGAGGTAGAGATAAGGATCATTAATGGCTTGTATTAATTGAAGTTAGACTTCGGGGCACATAATTATAACAAGCCTTAAATGATTTTTGACTTTAGAGGCACCTCCATCATGATTTTTGACCTATGCTATTAATGCTTGGATGATGCGTACGCTTACCTCATTGACTTCCTAGCCAAGTCAATTCCTCTATAAATAGAGGCCATTAGGAAGAAAATGACACCCACTCTCACACATACAAACCGGCCAAGAGAGAAAAGAGAGAGAAAACCGTGAGAGAGAGAGAAAATCGAGAGAGAAAGAAAGCCGAGGGAGAGAAAAGAAAAGGACAACCGCCGTGAGTTGATGAGATCCCGAGGCCGTCGTCTTTCCCGTCCATTTTCTACTCTCTAGTTCTGGTTTCGTTGATGTGTAAGTGAATTCCTTAATATCGGGAAAGGATGTTGAGATGCGTTGTGACATGGTTTGCTTGAACCGTTTCTCGGCCGTTTGGTTGGTTGTAGTTGGTTCATTTCCTTGGTTTGACCATGTTTCATGTTTGATGTTGTTTTGAGATAGAACCGAGCCTTGATTGGTAAGGTGTACATGAGATAGAACCAAGTCTTGATTGGTAAAGTGTACATGAGGTAGAATCGAGCCTTGGTTGGTAACCGAGAGTTGGCTGGTAAAGTGCACATGTGATAGCCGTGCGTGATGTTCTCTTGTATGAACTTTGCTATTGATCTGCCATCGATGTGGGTGCGGTAAGGGCCGACTTATGTTAACGGCGATTGATATATCCTCGCTTGATATTAGTGTTTTCACTTGCTGAGTCTCCCCGACTCATCCCCCGTTTTTCCCACCCTCAGGTCCATAGGATGGTCGAATGGACGGCAGCGATAGGGGAAGTTTGAGCCATGTTCGAGTTCGGGGAAAGCTTGGAGCTGTGAATCCGAAGTAGTGGGCTTAGGATACCCAAGCCACTTGTTATTATGTGTAAATGGCCAAAATCGAATAAGTTGGTTTGTAAAATATATTTGCGTGTCCTGTAAATACAAGGTTTGCTCATGATGCTGTTTGTTTTAATCCCGCTGTTGTTTTTCATGTGATTATCCCGAGATATGCTTCCGTTTGTGTTTAAAGAAAGATAATAATGAACGGGACGTCACGTTAATAACCCCGAGGTCGGGGCGTCACATTGTAGGTTTGTCATTTTCTATTAACAATAGATGACGATGTTCTGTCACGTGAAAACAATATCTCATAGGCTCACAATGTGTTCTTTCAGACCTACGAACTATAGGTGCCACTGGAGTAGACTTTACAGCTCTTTGTAGATCTAACTGAAGTTCCTCATGAACTGGAACACCCTCTTGTGGCACAATAACTTCTTCGAGGTTTACCTTACTCTTATTGGTTCTTTAGTAAGAAACTCTTTCTCTAAAAAGACATCATTTCGAGCAACAAACACTTTGTTCTCTGATGAATTGTAAAAGTAATATCCTTTCGTTTCTTTAGAATATCCCACAAAGAAGCATTTATGATATTTGGATCTAAGCTTATCAGAAAGTAAACATTTTACATAAGCTTCACAGCTCCAAATCTTTAGAAAAGACATACTAGGAACTTTTCCTGTCCACATCTAATATGGTGTCTTCTCTATAGCTTTTGATGGACTTCTATTTAGTGTAAACGTAGCTGTCTCGAGTGCATATTTCTAAAAAGATAATAGAAAATCTGAATGACTCATCATTGATCGAACCATATCTAACAAAGTTCGATTTCTTCTCTCAGAGACACCATTCCACTGTGGTGTTCCAGGGGGAAACAGCTGTAAAACAATTCCACACTCTTTGAGATAGTCATTAAACTCTTGACTTAAATATTTTCCTCCTCGATAAGATCGAAGAGCCTTGATACTCTTGCCAAATTGATTCTGTACTTCATTATGAAATTCCTTGAACTTTTCAAATGAGTCAGATTTATGTTTCATCAAGTAAATATATCCATATCTACTGAAATCATCAATAAATGTAATGAAGTACTGATAATCTCCTCTGGCTATAGAACTTAGTGGTCCACACACATCAGTATGTATAAGGGCCGATAATTCTTTTGTCGTCTCACTTTGATTAGTAAAAGGAGCTTTTGTTAATTTTCCAACTAAACAAGATTCACACTTATCAAATGATTCAAAATCAAATAAATGTAATAGTCCATCGCTATGAAGCTTGTGAATTCGTTTTTCGTTTATGTGGCCTAATCGACAATGCCATAGGTCGGTTGGATTCAAGCCATTAGATTTAAACCTTTTTGTATTTATATTATAGATTGGCACATCAAGATTTAGAACATGTATCCCATCCACAATATGAGCGCTACCATAAAACAATCCATTAATATAAAATGAACAACTATTGTTCTTTATATCAAAACAAAAACCTTCTTTGTCCAAACAAGAAATAGAAATAATATTCCTGTATATAGCAGATACATAGTAGCAATTATTCAGTTCTAAAGTCATACCAGAAGGTAAAACTACATCATATATTCCTACGGCTAATGCAGCAACTCTTGCTCCATTCCCAACACGTAGCTCCACTTCACCTTTTGTAAGTGTTCTACTTCATTTTAGTCCCTGCACATTCATACAAATGTGAATACCATAACCGATATCCAATACCCATGAAGTAGAACTAGTAGTAACATTTACTTCTATAACATAAATACCTGAATCGGAAGTCTCACTTCCCTTTTTCTTCAGATCCTCCAAATATTTCTTGCAATTCCTCTTCCAATATCCATTCTCCCCACAATGGAAGCATACAGCATTAGCAGTCGGACCCAGTTCGATCTTAGATTTGGGTTTGGGTTTAGTGCCTTTGCCCTTACCCTTGACCTTACCTGACTTCTTAAAGCCTTTCCCCTTTTGAACCATGAGAACATTAGGGGTAGGGTTCTTCTTGATATTCTGCTTAGCAGTTTTGAGCATCCCATGTAGTTCAGTCAAAGACTCATTCAGATTATGCATGTTATAGTTCATAACAAACGTATCATAATGTTGAGGCAATGACTGAAGAATAATGTCAGTAGCCAACTCTTGGCTAATGGGAGAGCCCAGTTGCTCCAGGTTTTCAATATAACCTATCATCTTTATGACATGTGGGCTAACTGAGCTCCCACTTGCTAGCTTGCACTCAATTAAAGTCTTTACTATCTAGTACCTTTCGGTGCGTGTCTACTCCTAAAACAAATTTTTCAGGTTCATGATCATATCATAGGCATCTACGTTCTTAAACTGCTTTTGAAGGTCTGAGTTCATGGTAGCTAACATTAAACATAATGCATCCAATGCATCATCTTTATGCTTCTGATAAGCATTTCTTTCAGTATGGGGAGCATTGGAAGGAGGTGCCTTCTGGAGAAGTGGTTTCTCCAAGACATGATCCTTTTTCTCCTGCTTGACAACAATTCTCAAGCTTCTATACCAGTC
This sequence comes from Syzygium malaccense, assembly GCA_031216405.1. NCBI lineage: Eukaryota > Viridiplantae > Streptophyta > Magnoliopsida > Myrtales > Myrtaceae > Syzygium > Syzygium malaccense. The sequence goes on from CM062254.1 coordinate 13,370,054, forward strand.
CAAGAAGTTTGAAACCATTCAATTTGTCCTTCTCAAGGACAGATCGCAGTGAAAAGTGTGATGCAGAGCTATTTGCCATTATCTACAATAAATATGCAAAGTGAATTGTTCATTAATATTATTTATAATAAACTCTCACTATACTTTTATAACATGTGTCCCAATAAGTATAGTGGACCAAGATTCATATTTTACCAAGACTCGAGTAAACTTTGGCTTATCGCTCAAGACTAAATTATTTAGGTAGACAACTCTTTGTCAATTGTATCGAATACAACTCTTGGTTATTGAGGTTGACATCTCATATCTTATCCCCAAACACTATACCTCAAGGCCCAAAACCGTTTTGATAGCCTAATTAAGTAAAGCAATCCTGACTTATGGATAACCAATATCCATCCTATTTTACTCAAATAGTTAGAGACACCCTGTTTTGGCAGACCCATCTATTGACGATTCAAGTCTTAATAGGTGTATGATTGGAAATGCATCATATTATTACTTAATTTTATTAGGGATTCTTAATGTTTATTTAGTGATGAATGTATGCATATTATGAACATAAACGAAACATCACTTATAATAACAAAGGTACATCAATCATACGGGAACGACCAATTCCATGCAGGAGTCAAGGGGGCTACGCCTCCTTGCAGGGTCGAGGGGCAGCGCCCCTCGAGGGGTCAAGGGGCAGAGCCCCTCGCGGGGGCTCAGGGGCAGCGCCCCCGAAACCTAGACAGAATTCTCAATTCTGTTTTCTGAGGAAAGCCCCGAAAACCTAGATAGAATTCTCAATTCTGTGTTTTCGGGAGACCATCCGTCGCTGCCACCTCCCGCGCCCTTGTCGTACCGATCCGACCGAACAACTAGACGCATTGGCTGACCCAACGCACCGCCGTCTCCGCCTCGGGCAACAGCCCAGGCGCGACGCCGTCTCCGCCCATCGTCTCAGCCTCGAGCAACAGCCCAGGCCTAAGGCCTGCTCCGTCCGCCGTCTTAGCCTTAGGCAATAGCCCAGGCGCGAGCGGAAGATGATCAACCCATCCCTGCTTCATTCCTTCTCAATTAATCATATCAATTCGTATTTCAAATTCATCTAACTCTAATTTAGACTCTTCAGGCATACATCATATGCATCAACAATTAGGATTTCGGATTCAACTTCAATATATCACAAGTTGCTCTAATACCACTGTAGGGTTCGACGTAGGGTTCCACAGTTGTTAAAACGCAACAAAATATATTTGTAAATCGAAATCCTAGAATCCTAGATAGGATCCATGTGTATATTAAAATCGAGACAGAAGTTCGATACATACCTTTTGCAAATCGAACGTAAATTGATAATTGATTGTGTCTGGATTAGCGCCCCAAGTGTTGCGCCTCTATCAGTATCCACACATGCGAACAGAAGTCTCCAACGATCTAAGTGCTAACTAAAGATCTTGAAGTTCCTTTTCTTTAACGCCTTTTGATTTTCGATACTTTATCGAAAACCCTAGACAGAGAACAATTCTCTATCTATTTATACAGCCTCATTATCCAGCGGAATTAAAAAAGTAGGCCAGGCGATTTAGGCCCGCCAAACCGTCCACCTTCAATCGTACATTTAATCGTTATCTCATAACGCGCACAACCGTGTAGATAAGTTAAATAGAAAAATAAATTAAAATCTACTTCTTATTTTAAGTAGATCTCGGCGCACAGAAAATATTAACTCAGCTAGCTTTTGTGTGCTACCCTGTAGGTTCACTAAACATTAGCAGTGTGCTCAAAATTCTTTTTGCCCCACAAGTCATAAGCGGTCTCTAGCAAGATATTATGACTACCTAAGTATAGTGGAGGTCAATTTTTCGACACAACCTAATCCACAACTAATATTAAAGTATCAACCTTGATTGATTCTTAGGGTAGACTACTAATACATATTACCTGGCACAAGGGTTAGGCACAATGACTGGTACACGATCGGGCACATAGCCGATCCGTGGCCTAGCTGACGGGCACAATGGCTGGTCATGTCCGGGCACGAGGCCTAGCTAGCGGGGCTGGCACATAGCCTAGTCTACGACCAAGCCATTAGGCTCGTGGACTGGCACATGGGTCGTCCATGGCCAACCTCAAAGATCCATGGCCGATTCACGATCGATCCACGTTCAAGTGTCAATGAACCATGGTCTACCATCGATTGTCATATAGCCTCGTGGACTTCAGTACCCCGGAATCAACTCATAGTCATCCATGACCGATGCATGGCTGTGCGGTATTACCAACGACCGATACATGCCGACACAAGACTAAACCATAGCTATCCCGGATCATCCTACTAACGGCCCTTATAATCGAAGGGTCAATTTACAGTCGTATCACTCTAATCATCTTGCGTGATCATATAGTCATTCCACTGTCAATCCCTAGGTCAATTCATGGACAATCTTTCAATTGAACTATGATCAACCATCAGTATACTCGTTCCGACCATATTATCCACTCCATTACCCACCCTCGGCTTGAACAACCTGCTTATTCTTTTATCACTATTTACCTTTGGCCACCAAGGTCCAAATCCGGGGATGTCACAATTCTCCCCCTCTAATAAAATTTCGTCTTCGAAATTTAAACGTGTACATGGTTCCTCAAATAAATATGGGTACTGATATTTCATGATTTCCTCACCTTCCCAGGTGACTTCCTCTATGCCATGATGTCACTATAGGACCTTTACAACGAAACAGTTTTATTTCTCAACACTTGTTCTTCATGATCCACGATCCGCACCGGCTCCTCAGCATAGGACACTCTGCTGTCCAATTCAATCTCGTCGAAATTCAGCACATGTACCGATTCGGATTCATATTTTCTCAACATGGATACATAAAACACGTCATGCACTTGAGCAAGTTGTGGTGGCAATGCCAACCGATAAGCCAAATTTCCTATTCTTTCTAGAATTTCAAAAGGTCCTACATACTTGGAACTGAGTTTACCTTTCTTCTCAAAACATGATACACTCTTCATGGGTGACACTTTAAGAAACACGTGGTCGCCTACTTGAAATTCTAGAGACTTTCTACGTCTGTCAGCATAACTCTTCTGTCAACTTTGGGCAGTTCTAAGTTTATCCTTAATCACTTGTACCACTTCTACCATGAGTTGGACTAGCTCTGGACCCGTGACCTTCTTTTCCTCGACTTTATCCCAATATACTAGAGTTCTGCAAGCTCGACCATATAGTGCCTTGAATGGTGCCATTCCAATGCTCTATTGGTAACTATTGTTGTATGCGAATTCTATGAGATGTAAATGTTCATCCCAACTCCCTTTGAAATCAATGACACTTGCTCTCAGCATGTCTTTGAGAGTTTGGATGGTCCTTTCTGTTTGGCCATCCATCTGCGGATGATAAGTAGTTCCCATAGAGGTTTGAAGACTTCACCAGAAAGTAGCTGTAAACTTAGGATCTCAATCAGATGTAATCGTTACTGGAACTCCATGTAGTCGCACAGTTTGGCGAACGTATAGCTCGGCATAATCTTCCAACGAAAAGTTCTTTCTTACCAAAAGAAAATGGGCCGATTTTGTTAGTCGATCAACAATCACCCATATTGAATCATTTCCTCTCTGACTTCTTGGCAATCCTATTACGAAGTCCATCATAATATGTTCCCGCTTCCATTCTTGCAATAATCCTCTAGGCTTCAATGTTGAGCCTTAATTTGTTGACATGTTAAGCATTTAGCAACGTGTTTGGCTATGTCCGTCTTCATGCCATTCCACCAAAAATGTTATCATAAATTTTGGTACATTTGGTACTGCCAGGATGAATACTGTAATTACTCTTGTGGGCTTCCATCAGAATTTCTTCTTTAAGTTGCTCATCATTAGGCACGCATAGGCATCCATTGAACTTCAATATTCCGTCATCGGTCATATGAAAATCGGATTTCTCATAATCTTCTGAATCTTAGGGTCTATCTATTGTAATGAATTGGCTCTCAATATGATTTCTGGTTCAATTCTGAGAGTAGCTAATGGACTTTAATGTCGTCCAACTTCAATTTTGAAATCCAAATCCCGAGCTTCTTCGAGCAAGGTCCATTTCTTAACCATTAACTGAGTGATGGCCGATTTTCGACTAAGAGTGTTGGCAACCTTGTTTGCTTTGCCAGGATGGTACAATATTTTACAATTGTAGTTCTTAAGAAGTTCCATCTAGCGTCTTTGCCTCATATTCAGCTCCTTCTGAGAGAATAGATATTTCAAGCTCTGATAATCCGTATAGATGACAAATTTCTCTCCATACAAGTAGTGCCACTAAATTTTCAAGGCAAATACGATCGCAGCAAGCTCCAAATCATGAGTTGGATAATTCAATTCGTATGACCTCAATTGTCTCGAGGCATAAGCTACTACCTTACCTAACTGCATCAATACACAGCCTAGCCCTTTATGAAAGGCGTCGATATATATCTCAAATCCTCCTGGTCCTTTGGGTATAGTTAGGACAGGTTCAGTAGTCAATCTTTGTTTCAATTCTTGGAAATTCCGCTTACACTTGTCGGTCCATTCGAACTTTGTTTCTTTCTTTAGTAATCGTGTTAGAGGAATAGCGATGCTAGAAAATCATTCCACGAACCTTCTGTAGCATCCCGCCAAGCCTAAGAAACTTCAAACTTTGTTACAGTCGTTGGTCTCAGCCAATTGATTGCCGCTTCTACTTTGTACGGATCCATTGATATTCCTTCGCCCGAGATCACGTGGCCTAGAAGCACTACCCGAGATAGCCAAAACTCGCACTTTGTGAATTTTGCATAAAGTGTGTGTTCCCTGAGCGTTTAGAGTACCAATCTCAAATGTTATTCATGCTCGGTTGAATTCTTCGAGTATACTAAAATATCATCAACGAATACTATGACGAAACGATCTAAGTATGGCTTGAATACTCGATTCATCATATCCATAAAAGCAGTCGGTACGTTTGTCAAGCCGAATGGCATAACGATAAATTCATAATGGCCATATCGGATCCTAAATGCTGTTTTCGGAATATCTTCCTTCTTGATCCTTAGTTGATGATATCCCGACCTTAAGTCAATCTTGAAGAATATAGATGTTCCTTGGAGTTGATCAAATAAATCATCGATTCTAGGCAGTAGGTACTTATTTTTTATAGTGACCCTATTTAATTGTCGATAGTCAATATAGAGTCGTAGTATTCCGTCTTTCTTCTTCATGAACAATATTGGTGCACCCCAAGGAGATGCACTTGGACGGATAAATCCTTTGTCGAGTAATTCTTGCAGTTGCACTTTTAACTCCTTCAACTTTGTCAAAGCCATCCTGTAAGGAGCTTTAGAAATGGGCTCCATCCCAAGGGCTACTTTAATTGGAAAACTCTATTCCTCGTTCTGGAGGTAATCCTGGTAATTCTTTCTTAAAAACAATTGGAAATTCTTGTACCATCAGGATATCTTCTAACTTTAACTCTTCTTCCTTTGACTTATTTTCTATTATTGTCAAGTACCCTGATACCCCTTTTTCAAAAGTTGGGTTGCTTCTAATGTAGAAATCAAAGGAGCAGAAGGTCCTCCTCCATTTCCCACTAATGTATAGCAAGGATAATTAGGTGGATTAAACCGGATTACCTTGCTATAATAATCTATATTGGCCCGCTGTTTACTGAGCCAATCCACGCCTATGATAATATCAAAATCATACATGGCTAGTACTGCTAGATTTATAATTTTCTCCAACCCACCTATAATAATCTTACACCCTTGGCATCCTAGGGTGGTCTACACTTCATCTTTCATTGGAGTAGAAACATTAACTCCATTTTCTAACGGTTTCGTCTCAGATTTTTCCAGTCACACAAATTGCTTAAATACAAATGAATGAGTAGCTCCAGTATCAATTAACGAATATGTAGCACGGTTGTTGAGAAAAACCGTACCTGTAATAACTACTTCGGAGTTTTCAGCATTTTCTTGAGTCAGTGCAAATATCCGTCCTTGTGCTGGGGGACCATCGCTATTGTTATCATGAGGTTGTACTCCATATGATGCTGTCACCTACTTTTGTTGTGAAGGCATTCCCTATTGTCTTTGTGGGTAGTCTCTTACCATGTGACCCTGTTGGCCACACCCGAAAGCATGCTCCCGTGCGAATTGGGCACGGAGCATCCCCATGTCATCTTCCACAAACAGAACAGGTATCAGTAGTCACTTTTGGGAAATTTTGCTTCTTATTAGGAATGAAGGAACGCTTTCCTCTTGTCAAAGGTCTCTTGCCTGAGCATTGATTCGCTCGAGAAGCAAAATAATAGGATCCTGCCAGAGTCACCCTCTCCTGCAAATCCTTCTCAATCAGTTGGGCTCATTCATATAATTCATTATAGACCTTCAAGTTTAAAGGTACCAGCTAACTCTGGATATCTAGTTTTAAACCATCACAGAATCGTTTTGCCCTATCCACCGGGTGTTCAATAAGTTTAGGAGCGTACCTCGATTGATGAGAGAATTTCGCCTCGTATTGGTCCACCGTCATATTGTCCTACCGAAGTTGTAGAAATTCCTTCACCTTTCTATCCCGAACACATTCGAAAAAATACTTCCGTTGAATGCCTCGACAAAGGCATTCCAAGTTACAACAATATTTTCTGGAAACACGATTTCCTTCGTCGCCTTCCACCAATGATTGGCCTTACTCTGTAATCGGTATGTTGCCAAAGTCACTTTCTCTTCTTCGGAACATTTTAACAGTTCAAATATCTTTTGCAGCTCGTCTATCCAGGTTTCCACCTCTTCGGGATCTCCTGTCCTGACAAATTTCGGGGGTCGCAATTTCAAGAATTGCTCGACTTACCCGTGCATTGTATGGTCACCATTCCCATTTCTGTTTACCGCTACATTCTCAGCATTTGGTAGCCGTTGCTAAACCTGTTGTCCCAGCAAATCTGCAACGATCGCAAGAGCCTGCAAAATTCCATCTATTCGGGGGTCTTGCTTTGATTTCCCTTTCGAGGTCACGACCAGTCCTGAGCACTCATATTGCCATTGATATTCTAATAGGTCTTTCTACAACACAATAACAGGTCAGTGATCAAAATATTATCAACCAAGGCCTATTCAACAAACAATCAGTCGAACAATCACATGCGCAAGGTGTTTCCTAGCTAACTACCCCAACTTCAACGCACCTTATCACTCCAAGTCTTTATTTCCGCTTGGATTTCAGAACTGTTTTCCACAATTCGGTGCACAGTTCGGTTATTCTCATTCTTTAACCGTCCTAGAAGCCTACCAGGAACTGCTCAATTATCAGGCCCTTCAACCCAGCGCCACTTCTATTTAAAAGCTGCTCAATGTTTGGGTAGTTATACCCCGGCGCCACTTCTGCCTAAAGATCGCTCAATGATCAGCCCTTTTGCCTCGGTGCCACCTCTGTCAGAAGCCGTTCAATGATCAAGTATTATTTCCTCGGCGCCACTTCATTTTAGAAGTCGCACAATGCTCAGGCATTCATGACCCCGGCGCCAATTCCATCAGAGGCCGGTCAATGATCAAGTCATATGGCCCCGACGCCACTCCCACCCTTGTCGAATAGACCAATTGCAAGTTGTCCCGAACTGCACCTACTGGAGGAAAAACCTGCTCTGATACTAAAAACAAGCCCACTATCATGCCCCGACTCGGAATCAAGATTGATGCTTGTTGACCGATCATGACCCGTTCCAGCCCATGACTTGCAGAAATAAATTAGTACGTCACATTCATTTTCAAATACGCAAACAGAAGCAATATTAAACGAGACATCACAAAACATCATAAGCAAATATCACATGTTATATTTAGATGATTCGTGCTTATTTTAACAAGGCCATCTTACGAGCCCTTGCAAACCACGCATATTTTTACATGCCTATTCCAAAGGCATTTCTGAACAAGGCCGACTATGAATAACAAAATTTCAACTTGGGGTCATCTGACTCCCACTACTCCATCTTCTCGCGCTTCCGTTTACTCGTGCTACTCCTCCCCACAACCCTTCCACCTGGCCGTCTCACACCCCATCCACGGCATGCCCCGAAGTCAGCCCGCCCATACCATTGAAGGGGTCGCTGAACCCGCGCAGGGATCTAATCCAGTCCTCATTAGACAAGCAGTATCATACCACATACGTGTGAGGGACCAATTCTTCGAGGCCCTCGTCAACCATAACATACATTGTAATCTGACGGTAGGTGCGGCCTTCACAAGCATCGATCACGGTGAGTAATTTAGCTTGCATCTCTATGGGGTTGCTAAAACGGGTTGAGGGAGACGCCATCTTACAAACCTGAAAAGAGAAAAACAACGGAAAATAAGTCGGGAGACTCAATAAGTGAACTCACTAATGTCAAGCGAGGATGAATTAATCGCTGTTAACATGAGTCGGCTCTTACCATACCGGCATCGATGGCAAATCAATAGCATAGTTCATGCCAAGAAATAACAAAAGAACATCAAATATGGCTACCTCACATGAACATCACAGCCAAGCCCCGTTTTCTATAGCGAGATATGAACATCAAACACGAAGCATAAGCAAACCATGGAAAGAACCAACTATGATCAACCAAGTGATCGAGATACGATCCAAGCAACCACGTCACAACGCATCTTAACTTCCTTTCCCGATATTAGGGAATTCACTTACTTAAATGATAAAGCTAGAACACGTGAGAAATAAAGAAAGCAAGTGGCATGTGGCTTGAGCACGTGAAAGGCGGGGTCTCAAACGTGAACTTCCTAATGGCCGAACAACAAGGAGAAGAAGAATGGTCAGTTGGTGTGTGTACGCGTATGGGGCTCCCATTCAAGCGGCGGCCTTCTCCATTTATAGTAGTCCATGCTTGAAGAAGAGGCAAAGTTATAATGATATGGCCCCTAAAGTCAAGTGCCATCATGAACTTCACCTAGAGAAATCTTGAGCATTAATGGCATTAATGAACAATGGCTGAAAGAGCATAATGAAGTGATCTTGCCAAATCTAAGCCATTAAGAGCTTTTAACGTGGCTTTCTCCTCTTGGCTCCCCCCTGATTTCTCTTGGCTCCCCCCTTGGTCGACTCTTTTTTTGTCCTTTGCTTAATATTGGTGACAATGAGTCACCATGTCTTCATTATGGGGGTGGAAAACTCAACTGGTCCCAATTATGAAGGGGGACACCTAAGCTAAGTTCCAACAATTGTGGCTTTTAGTGAAAATTTTGACTTGATCGAATTTTTGTCTCTTAGTTACCTCTGTTTCTGAAGCGTGAGGCCTCTTTCTAGTCCTCTACAAGTTCTGATTTTGCTCACGAATAGTTTAGATTAATCGGCTTACACAATACCAATTAATCGATACCTAACTTGTAACCCCGCATCATAATTACTCCACTTAGTGTCCGAAGGTTTTTCACGACAAAACACACTTATGATACCCGTTCGATCCGAGGTTCGATGTAGAAGAATCTCCAAATGTGACCAAACACAACCAAATAAAAGTCCATGTCAAACTTTTCAAGGTTGGCGAGGCTCACCGGAGGCCTCGCCCTTTGGCCAAACTGGGCGAGGGCTACCTCGCCATCGGTTGATATGGCCGCGAAAGCCCTTAGCAAGGCCATCGCGGCCTCGCCTGCTGCGGGTGAGGCGACGAAGGTTCTCACCAGATTTGGCAAGGCCGCCTCGCCCACGGCCGCGAAAGCCCGCAGCGAGGCCATCGCGGCCTCGCCGGCCGCAAGCGAGACTGTCTCGCCAGATCTGGCGAGGCTATCTTGCTCCTTCAGGCTCCTCTTCCTTCTCCTCTGGTCGAAGCTCCCCATTTTCTCTCCCTTCAGTAGGCTGAGGATGGTCGTTGACCGCCTCCCTCTAGCGTCCAGTTCCTGCAACATCACCACAAGTTTCTTCATCTTCATATTCCTCTTCCTCTTCTTCTTCTTCTTCTTCTCTCAATTCTTGTTCTTCTTGTTTGGCAGCAATGGCCAAGACCAGCTCCTGCCCAAACCCTCTAACTTATGTCACCGCCAAGACCAACAAGTCCACCCTCTTCTACCTCACCATCACCTCTTTCCTCTTCACCCTCTCCTACCTCGCCGCCCTCTGGCCCCGCCCCGTTGACCTCATCTTGGCTTACACCCATAAGCCCAAAGACATCACGGCCTCATCGGCAATAGGCAAGGCAACGCTCGCGGCCGCGAAGGCTCTCTCCAGATCTGGCTAGGCTCCCTTGCTCGCAGCCGCCCAGATCTGGCGACAACCTTCGCGGCCTTGGGCAAGGTGGCCCTCAGCCAATCTGGGCGAGGCCTTCGCAACCGACAAGGGTCACCGGTGACCCTCGCCAGCATTGAAAATAAATTTGCAAAAAAAAAGGAAAAACAAAAAACAAAAATAAAGATAAAAATAAAAAAAATTCAAAAAATATTAAAATATTATCCACGTCAGCTCCGGCAAAGCCACGTAGGACGACTGGCATCCACATCAGATTTTCTGGCTGCCAAATGGCCGATGGTACTCAAGTGATCTTTTTTTGCCGGAAGTGGCACTTAAGTAAGCCAAAAATAAGTTATGGCACTCAAGTGAACACCATACAAAAGTTAAGGCATTCCTAGTGTTCTTAACCCGAGCATAAGGAACATATCTGCTTCAACGGAATTTAATCAACGATAAAGTGCAATGACATAAAAAGGTTTGTTGGAATTTAATCGACGAAAGATTTGCTGGAATTTAATCAATGATAAAGTGTGATGACATAAAGATACCATGTCAATGATGAAGATCTGAAAGCTATAATTATGATACCCATCGGAATTTAATCAACGACGAAATATCTGGAAAATACTGCTAAGGTACAGGAATTGAAAAATAACAGATTTTTTTGTTGTTTGTTCGGGGGTCTACAATGAACACACTTGTAAGAAGTTTTTAGTGGTTATGAAAAGTTACATTATCTGTCAAAAGTTACTCTGCGATCTCTTATTATCTAGTAACATTTACCTTAAAGAAGTTACATCAATCCTAAAATAGCGGCAACAAAAATAACCACTTAGCAGTTACCCTCTTGTTAATTGCTCACTGTTGTTGTCAATGATTTCGTCAATCAACTTCAAAGTTCTCATCGATAACTTCACATTGTGTGTTATTGATGACTTCATTGGTGAGTTGTCGATTCTCTTCAAGTTACCGATAATACTGTTCATAAATGATCAAACTATGCTCTCATCGACTAAATAATAGCAAAAAATTAGTCATTTTTTGGGGGCTAATTCCAACAAAAAGCATCAATTTTACTTTGAGTGACAATTCTGGTCCGAACTTTTTTTTGTCACAATAAAAAGCACCAACTTTTACTCGAGTCATAAATTTCGCCCCCGTGATGTGAAATTTTCAAATTATTCAGGCCAAATTTGATATTTAATTGAAAGTTAATGATTTTTATGAGACAAAAATAAGTCTCAGCCAAAATTGTCACGTAAGGTAAAGTTGGTGCTTTTTTTTAATTAAGCTTTCTTGCGTAAACATATGTCCACTTTTAAAATAAATTGAATGATTCATTGATTATATGATGTTTTTTAAATTGGATAATCACGAGTCATCATGTGTCCACTTGTTATCAACAAATTTTATATTTCCTTACCGAATTGCCTCTTGATTTTTTATTTTCTAAAAACAATACAATTAACTATATTAAGGCTCCATAAATGGTGCCACTTACAGTATTTTTTTGTTTATTAAATCTTCCTTAATTGGAGTTACTTGGCCTTCTGGTTAATTTACTTAGGCCATCTTGGAAAAGTAAGTAGAAGATTTTGTCCAATTTATCAACATCGAACGAGTAAACTTGAGTGTCTTTTAGCCCTAGCTATTGTTGCTTTTTATTTGGCAGGCTTTAAGAATCAACAAATATAAGGCTTGTCGAGCACCACTTGTACCACAGCAATTGTAATATTTTCAATATGGTCAGATTCATCCTCTGACTTATAGTTTTGCATGAAAGCCACATTTTGTGTAAAGTCTTCATGTAGCCCTTTATTTGTGTCCTTAAGTAGTTACTCGTACTTAGACCCTCTCGTTGCCAATTGGGATAAGTTGGCAAAATCTTGGCCTTCTAATTTTTCTTTAAAAATGAATTTCAATCCAGTGAAAGCTATATTTATGAATTCTTTCTTTAAGAGTGAAGTATGGCATCTATTTCTAGCCTTTTTGAATCGAGCAACAAACCAATTGATCGACTAGCTATTATATTGATAGAGTATGGCAAAATCAACAATTGATACCTTAGTATCGTTCTATAAAACTGAGAATGGAATTGTCTTCTCATCTCTACCTAATTACAACGAATTAGATGGTAAATTAGTGTATCAGGTAAAAGCAATTTTTGACAAAGATAAAGGAAATAATCTAATTCTTAAAAACTCATTTGTCCCTGTTTTTTCCGCATTGGGCTATAAATCAACCAATGTGTTCAATGGTCGATTGTTCATCTTCGCCAGTAAAAATGACAAATTCAGGGATTTTAAAGCCTCTTGGAATAAGCCGGTTATCAACCCATTCAGGACGTGGTTCTTTGTAAACAGGTGTGATAATATCCCTGTTTAACCCCAATCGTTGTCGAGCTTCTTTGACAAACAAGGTTAGGTTCAATTGTGGATTTCCTTAGTCATTTTTCCCACTAGGCAATAATGTTGGTCTTGACAGATTATGAACATTAATCGACATGTTAGGCCTAATAGGAATATTCACATCGGGTGGAACCAATCGAGCCACTAGGCTTACATCTTCAACACTTGGCAGTTGACCAGCCTATTGACCAGTTTGATTTGACAAATTATTGTCACCAATTTGGTTATTTTTATCAATATCAGCCTGATTATACTCATCAATGTAACCTTGATTAAAAGATTTAGATTTACATAATTCTTATAGGGGGTTAAGTACTTTGACTAACATTATTGGCATCAATAAATGGAGAGGGATTAGGAACACACCTTATTATCACTGAATTGTGTAATGGTAATTGATTGGACAATCTTGGCCTTGAGAGAACATCACCCATGGCATTGATGACAATCGATTTAATCACGACTAACACGTGACTCACAAAGTAATTGGCCATATTGTTCCATTGTTCTTCAAACAATCTCTTCATGGTGGCCAACGTATAAGGATTTGGTGGCAAACATGAGTGTTAACTATGGAGCACAAGGAACATATATGCTTTAACAGAATTTAATCAACGATGAAGTGCAATGACATAAAAGCTTTGTCGAAATTTAATCGACAACAAAGTGATGATGACATAATAATACCACGCTGGAATTTAATCGACGGCCAAATCTGAAAAATATAACTAAGATACATGTTGGAATTTAATTGACTATGAAAAATTTAGAAACTACAGACAAGGTACAAAAAAATTGAAAGATAATTGAGAGATAATAAGTTTTTTGGTTATTTGGTCGGGGGGTCTACCAAGAACATACTTGGGGTATTTATAACCCTCTTCAGATGGTACTAAATTCAAATAAATAAATAACTTTCTAGTGGTTATGAGAAATTACATTATCCACAAGAAATTATTTCGTAATTTCTTATTATCTGGCAACACTTGCAAATAAGAAATTACAACAGTCTTAAAATAGCGGCAAGACAAACAACCACCAAGCGGTTATCCTTGTGTCCATCACTCGATGTCGATGTCGATGTCGATGTCGATGTCGATGTCGATGTTGATGACTTAGCTGATCAATTTCAAAGTTCACAGCGATAACTTCACGTTGTGTATCATTAATGACTTCACTAGCAAGTTGTCCATTCTCTTCAAGTTACCAATAATTTGATTCATAAATGACCAAACTCTACTCTCATCAATTAAGTCAATAACACATCAATAATAACGAAAAGTTGGTCATTTTTTGGGTTTTGGGTGCCTTTTCCCCACCCCGGACATGGTGCTCACCCTTTAATCCACATTAGAATGACTGTTTAAAAACTTAGTAATGAAAAACTTGTCCCTAGACATCATGTCCTCAAAGATCCCCAGAAATTTTGCAAGGGACCCAAAAAGATTTTAAGGCAACCCCACAACCTTTATTTTCTTAGTTCGTAGGGGAAAAAATTGTAATTTCTCTTTTTTTGTTCACATTACTTTTTTGCCTTTTTAGACGCTCTAGATAATTCATGCGACCTTTCACTTATAAAATGTTAGAAAACCTAGGGTCATCGATATATCTTTCCTGTGAAAATGTAAAAAGAAATTGTAGTATTCAATATTTCGGAATTATCACGATGATATTTCAAAAGTACATTTTTGTCACATCAGATAAGATTTATGATTTGTCACAAAGTTAATCGGGACATCAATCCACCTCCTAAAACAAATACATCCGTAATTGACATTACTTCTCGATGGATTTGATAATAATGTCCGTGTAACCTCTTTCTCGACTATTCTTTTACTCTGATTATGACATTTTTATACTTAATAACAATTACACAAAATAACATTGTGGGGTACGTTGGGTGTACCATAGAAGTGCCCATCCACCATTTTTCACCTCGTAGAGTCACACCCAGTAGTATAATTTTCCTACAACGAAAAGAATACAAATTATCCATGAATTTTGACCCAATATATAATATGATTCCTAAACTTTTAATTTGTTCAATATTGTCCCTGAACTTTAGCCCAATGTACAATATCGTCCCTAAACTTTTAATTTGTTTGATGTGATCCATGGACTTTTGGTAAATGTTCAATTTAGTTATTGGATTATATAAAAGATGTTAAATATTATCCCTAAACTTGATTAATAGAAAGATAATATTGAACATTTTCATATAGTTCAAAGACTATATTAAACATGTTCCAAAAGTCTATGGACCATATTGAATAAATTAAAAATTCAGTGAAATGATTGCATATTGAGTTAAAGATCATTGACCATATTGAACAAATTAAAAGTTTACAGACTACATTGCACATATTGCACATTACATCTAAATTCATGGACTATTTGTATCATTATCTGTTATATTTCCGATTTCGGACCTAGGAAGCCGAGGGCTAGTAATAAATGGATGAGCGGGTAATTCGAGCCGAGGGTCAATAATGGAATGCACAGTATGATTGGAACAAGTGTAGTGAGGGTTGGTCATGGGTCAATCGAAAGATTGTCCATGAATTGGCTTAGGGATCGATAGTGGAATGACTCCCTGACTATGCAAATTATTAGAGCAATATGACCATGGAGTGACCCTTCGACCATAAGGACCGTTAGTAAAACTGTCTAGGATAGCTGTGGATCAGTCCAGTGTCGGCATGTGTCCGTCGCGGGTTATACCGCATGGCCATGCATCGGTCACGAATGATCATGAGTTAATTCTGGGGTACTGGGTTCCATGAGGTTACATGACAACCGAAGGTCGATCATGGGTCGTTGATACTCGAACGTGGACTGGTCGCGAATCGGCCGCGAATCATTATGCCAAGTCAGGTAGGCCATGGACGAGCCATGTGCTAGGCCATGAGCCTAATGGCATGGTCGAGGACTAGGCCATGTGCTAGCCGCGCTGGCCAAGCCGTGTGCCTGAACGTGACTGGCCATCGTGCCTGTCAGATAGGCCACGAACCGGCTACGTGCCTGGTCGTGTACCGGCCATTGTGCCTAACCCTTGTGCCAAGCGTTGTGCCCATAAGATCCGGTTCTGATCTCGTCCCGTGCCCAAGAAATATGGTCATGAGCTGTGCATCATGTCATTCATGAGCCGTTGCATGTGTTTGGCCGTAGACCGATCCCTCGCTCGTGTGACCAGGCGTGGTGCTCGGCACGTCGCCCATGCGGCTGCCAAGACGCTTGGCATGTCGCCCGTACAGCCCGCCGCAGCGCCCGTGTGGCCCAGTAGTGCGCCCAGCCATTCGCCTAGTCAGGCCCAGCCATGTGCCTAGCAACCCGGTTTGATTGAGCTCCTTCTATTTTGCATGGGCCTTGGTTTGGTTGTGTTAGATGATTTTTGGGGATATTCTCACATCAAATCTCGGGTTGAACAGGTCTACTAAGCGTAGACAACCCTAAAAAATTTGGAGAATAGTATGATGCGGGATTACGATTATAGTGTCGTTTAGCCGGTTTCGTGTAAATCGATTGGCTTGAGAAGTTTTTGTGTGAAACCAGCAACTTAATAGGCTCCCACGGTTCAGATTTGTTGAGGAAAAGAAGACAAAAATTGTTGACTTAATCAAAGGTTTCATTTAAGGCCAATTAATGCCATTTATAGCCTTTATTATTGGATCTCATGAGGTGTCCCCTTCTATTATTGCTGCCAAGCTGAGGTATGCCATGCATTTAAGGCTTTTTGATGACTCAATGGCCACCAATAATGGAGCACAAGGCAAGGCCAATAATCGACCAAGGAGAAGAGGAGCCGAGAGGGAACCGAGAGAGAGAGAAAGAACTTCGGCCAAGAGGGAAACCAAGAGGAAGAGAGAGAAGCCGAGAGGGAGAGGGAGAGAAATGGACCAATAATGCTTATATTTGCTTGGATAGGCTTGGCTTCCTTCATCATTATTTTTTGCTCTAGTTCATAAATTGCATTTAATACATGTCATAATGATTTTTGACTTGAAAGCCCTTCTATTATTGTCTTGTTCTAGGGTGTTCCAAGGCCTCTATAAATGCATGAAACCACCCTCCCTTCTTCCTTTCTCACGCCAACACCACCAATCACCTTCTTCTCTCTTTATTTCTTGCTTTTCCTACTTCTCGACCAAAGAAGCCTCACACCCAAGGAATCCCAACCGGCCTGTGTTTCTCCTCATTTCCGCCCAAGAGCCCACGATTTGGCCTTAGTGTGCCTACTATTGGTCGGCCAAGCAAAGAGAAAAGCCCGAAAATCACCCAAGCTCTCCTGTCTCTAACTTGTTCTCTAGTTCTTATTAGTCGTTGAGTAAGTGAATTTCCTAATATCGGGAAAGGAAGTTGCGATACGTTGTAACATGGGTTGCTTGGCCCGTTTCTTGATTTCGTGGTCGATTATAGCTTGTTCTTTCTTGACAAGTGATGCTCACGTGTGACGCTTATATTTGATATTTGTTTTGTTGGTTTCGTAGCATGAACTTTGCTATTTATTTGCCATCGATGCCGGTATAGTAAGAGTCGACTTGTGTGAATGGCGATTGTCTCGTCCTCGCTTGATATTAGAGTTTTCACTTATTGAGTCTCCCCGACTCACTCCCGTTGTTTTTTTCCTCTTTTTAGGTCTGTGATATGGCATCTCCTCCAACCCGATTCGAAAACCCTATGGAAATGCGAGTTGAACTCCTCACCGTAATCAACGCCCGAGAGGGTCGTATGTACCGTCGTATCACAACATATGTGATAGTCGACAAAGGCCGTGAAGAGTTAGTCCCTCACCCGTATGAGGCGTGGTACCGTCTAGCACACGGAGAATGGGTTAGACCCCTTCGTGGGCTCAACGGGCCATTCGGCGGACCGGGCGGGGCAGCTCCAGGGCAAACTGGGAGTGGAGCATGAGATGGCCAAGCGAACGAGGAGCGGGAGGAGCGAGATGAACGAGAAGTCATAGTGAAGCTAGGAACCCAAGCCAAGATTTTGTTTGTCGACACTTGGCTTTTGCGGCGTCGCCCTTGAAATGGGCATGTAAAATATATGCATGGCTTATAAGGGCCCGTAAGAAAGGGCCTGACGAAATAAGCACGTATGTGCGTTGTTTGCTTATCACTCGTGTTGTCTCATTTATTTTTAAGTGCTTCCGCGTGCGCATTTGATTGATTAAAATGAACGGGACGAACTAATACATTTCCGCAAGTCACAGGTTCATTCGGATCATGTTCGGTCTTAAGCATCTATCGTGATTCCGAGTCGGGACGTGACATTATCGCTTCCCTAAAATTTACTTAAGATGTTCGATCAATCTAGATCAGCTCAAAGTCTACTTTCAAAATTTCGAATCACTTTAGTAGATCACTAAGAATCAAGATTAGAAAGATCTAAGTGTCACGTCCCACAGAATTGGATCGTTCTTGAGGTTTTCTGAACGATGGACCGTGACCGATTCATGAACGAGAAAGCAGACCTTGGGTATTCTATGTACTATAATTTTCTTGATATGTTTTAGAATACTCTGGGGGCGGGTATTTTGTAATTGTACCTCATCCTTGTAATTCTATTGGCCGATACAGAGATGGTCTTTGATTAGACAATAAGGAGGTGCAATCTCTCTTAGATTCTTGTGAGTATGGGAAAGCTAGCCGCACTGGTTAGGAAACGCTAGATCGATCAGCTTTGCAAAAACTCGACATTGCTACCTTGGAAATTTGATCAAAATGCATCAGGGATACCATTTGAAAACCTTCGCGAGACTTGCAACTGGTTTGAGTTTTCAGTCTGGACTTCTGGGGTTCCGATTTGGGACATGGGTCAATTGTCTAACACTCGACACGAGATGCACCTTATCCTAACCCTCCGGTCTCTACAATCGTTCTCTACCCTCAAATGAATGGATTGTCACAGCAACATGGCAGCAAGAGCTCTCAAATCTCAAATCGCCCGAGAGAGTGTAACACCGTCCGAGATTGGCCTACCCATACAGCATAGCGCCATGCAAAAGCACATCCGATCACTATATTTGCATGTATCAAAATGATATCGACGGTCCTGCTTAGTGTGAAGTTGGGGCTACTCATATACCTTCTCGGAATAGCAAGAACTACAAAAGAAAGGGACACTGCTGCGCTGCCTTTTCTTGTCGCCATTTTTAGCTACCATGTTTGAAGTTACAGTCAAGATTCCACAAGTACCGAGCCGAAATACATGATGAGCTGATGCAGAATATGCATGTTACCCTAATAGATCTAATCATGCTTTCACCATATATGCACATTTTGCTTCTATCTTCACATATCGAGAAGACAGTGGAACTGAAAACTCTAGTCTTAGAAGGAACGAGAAGAAAAGTCGTCGTTCCCTCGACAATCCGATGCAAAACCTTGTTGATTTGACTAGGTAGGATCAAAGTGGGTAAACTCCTGATTTACTGATACAGGAGACACTTTCTAGTGCATAGATTATGACGTGATGAAAATCCAAATGAAAAGCATACATGCACATCCTCCTTGTTCATGTAAAACACCAAAATAGCATTAACACTGAACATAAAAGCAACTAAACAAGGCGAAAACCACAAACAAGAAGAATAGGTAAAAAAAATTGGTATTTCTTTAGTAATCTAAGCCAAAAACGTAATTCGAAGACAATGTTGGAGTTTCATTGCAAAGGTTAGAAAGCTTCAAGCCAAATCGCTCACTAATTAAGGCTTTGACACCTTAAATATCTGCATAACATAAGTGGCTAGTACCTTTTACACGAAAAACGCATTGTAACAACTAATGCCAGCAGCCTTCTGGAAGTACCCAACTTACATAGGTGAATTTAAGGATTTTCTGTTCTTTCTAGCAAGCAGTTGTCATACATAAACGCACTCAAAACTGTGTATCTCATTTTCAGTACCAGAGAAACATAATAACTACTCGAGCAAGCTAATCAGTTTCCAGCAAGAATAACTCAGCAATTTTGCCGATCAATGATAGTCAGAACTAATCACAAGAAGCAAGGTTCATGCTCGGAAGAAAGGTACATGACTGAAATCAACAAAGAAGTTAGAGAGAACTGTTCATGTACTCGTATTTGGTATAATTTCAAAGACTGAGTCAAGCAGTCATTGTACCAAGAGGATGATATATCTACTAATCAGGTAAAGGAACCCGAAGTGAGTCCTTGGAGCCTCTTGTCAACTGCTTTTATTCAATAATACACCCTGCACAAAAAGAGGGGAAGGGGAAGAACTTCAAGTTTCTCTCTCAGTTGAACTGGAAGCTTGTTCCCAAAATTGACGTGAAATGCAACATCAAGATGTGTCTAATGAGGAAGGACAGTACCAGCAATCTTCGCCATTTAGTCATAAATAAACGCAACCTTCAAAATTTGGGGCAGACAATTGTAAGTTTCAGACTGCAGACTCCCTTGCCCATATTCAAAGCAATGAAGGAAAATTATATAGCTTGTGCTAATCCTTTGTCGATTGGCCATGCTTATTCAAGAAAAAAAGTGTGGCCAACTAAAAATTGTATTAGAGTGGAGCTGACAGGAGCTGCAGCGGTCTGCTAGACCTGAATGTTGGCACCAGAATCTGAGAATGCGCCTCCTACTTGGGTCTGTTTCGGCAAAAAATGTGATGTTTTGGGTTCATCAAAAATTGGGCTAACTACGTATTGTGAAAAGCTTTTTGTTCCCTTAATTCAGATTGAACTCTGATCTTCAGTAGTCCTGCTGCTGTTGCCAGGTGAAGAGCCAGGAGTCTGACTAAGACTTTTGGGATTTAGAAAGAGAAACGGTTTCACTCTTCGATAGAACTGAACCAATTGATGCACTGGATGCACTCGTTGATGAGAATGACCTTGTAGATGATGCCTCCCTGAGAGACCCTGAAAGAAGTTCAGGCCGCAATTCTGAAGAAGAAGAAGACGGAGCTAGTGTGCCAATGGAAGATCCCACTGGGTAGGGTGCCACGGGCATGTCTGCCAGAGAAGATGCAGATGGGCTGTAACTCAGCATTCCCATTGGGTGATTAAATTTGCAAGCTCGTCCATACTTGCATACTCCATGATGTGCAAAATAAGTACAGGGTGGCGCACCCTAATTGACCAAAAAAAACGGGCCAAAATAAGAAGTCATGGTAGGGTTACTCAAATTAATCATGAATAGCTGAGCACAAGCATGAACGAACAAGAGTAGCTTTGCAACAGCTGAAATTTTCATGGAGACAATGAGAAAAAGGTAAGTTGAGATGCCCAGTCACACAAATCATGAACTTAAAAGTACCAATACGACCGTGATAAGTATATCAAAGTAAACGATCCCATATTATTGTGTAAAAATGGAGGGAGAATAGAAATAAGGAGAAAAGCTAAATGAACAATCACGACGATGGGATGTCAGAGTAATGAAATTAGAGATAATGCAGATTTGAAAGGCCAGCCGACCTATATGTGCGCCACACCTTCTGAGTCTTAACTATCAAGTCACTAGCGTACCATTTAGCAGCAATAGAAGATGCCTAGGATGTCATGAGGGACTGCAGAAGATGGCAAAGTCATACAACGTAGAGTGATAAAATTCACTCTAGACGAGAGAAGTTAGTGTCAATAAATTGAGCATGAGCAGGCAAAAGTGCTTATTGAGCTCGCAGTTGTGCCTGTCTTAATTATGGAAGCGCATACCATCTGCACCCTAACCCAATCAGGGAGCATCTAAACATAACCAGATTAGCAATAAGCAAGGCACATTAGAAAAAGTCCACTCACTCTCCAGGGATCGTACTTCCTATTAAATTTTATATTGACTGCCAAAGGCAAGTCACAAGCAGTCAGCATCAGCATCACTATCATGTAGGAAGAAGCCCAGCCAAATGCCTACGTATTCAATAATCCTTTCTAGAAGAGCTTGGAAATAGTAAACTTGCAATTTCATGATTTTCATACTCCAGTCTTGCAAACAAATGCAAACACAAGTTGAGTGAGACAACTTAAACCTGCAGGCCAATCGCACATTCGACGTATCACAAGTCAAATAAGAAAGCCGGAATAGCCATTCAACTGGAGATAAGGCTCTTATGGGACTCCATAATGGAACTCTTTATTTGGGAATTATGTGATGAATGGTCATTTTTGGTAGATACCACTTGACAGATCTTACAAAAATACAAAAATAAATCTGCTTTTGCAGAAGAAAAGACATTAGCTACATTCTGTTCCTGTCATAGCTGTAATGAGAATGAAATGCAGGATAACAATCAACAAGTCAGCAATTAGCATCAGGGTTAAGTACTAAAAATAAATTGGGAAAAACATGTTTGCAGAACATAAGAAACCCTTTTAACTGAGGTAAACTTGCCTAGATAAACCTACATGACTGTGAGACGCAATGCTATGTATCGATATAGGCATACTTTTATTCAAAAAAATTAACCATGATCTGTGAAAAATACCTTGGCTTGCATTATTATAGCACAAAACATACTGGCAAGCATCACGAACACTTCCTAATTTTCAATATAGTTGCAGGATGGAGATCTCATGCACACTGCAATCCATCTAAGAACAGAGAAGCAAACACCTATAACATGACTGAAATTTAGTTTAGAAAAAAAAAACACACTTCATTTCATGAAGTATGCACGATCTGAATCTTTTTTCTCCCCTGAAATCTTCTCTTCCTTTACTTTACCCCAACAATTTCAGAATTTACATTAGCTTGCCTGAAGTACTTTTCACTAGCGAATTTCTATTGAGTCACCCTTTTTAGCATGCCACACTCAATTACTTACCAATTTGATATAATTCCAAAAGAGATTGCATAGAATCAATATTTGCAATTATTAAACAGTAGTCTCTCTTTTGACCAAAAAAAAAAAGAATAGTAGTCTCTGATTGGGACTGATGCAGAAACTCTTGGCTGAAGTTTCACAGTTTAATCGCCAAGATTCACATAAAACAACCTCTTCATATTCATTACATGCTTTGTGCATCAGATTGGACAAAAACTTCACCAATAGCAGGAACTTGAGGCAAACTCCTACAGTTCTAATAGTGTAGGAGGTTAAATGAGATAAAATTAAACTTAGATGGGGCAGATTGATACAGTGGACACGCTTCAGGTGGCAAAATGTACTTTTCAATTTAGTCTAGCCATACTTGAGCCGATCCAGCTATCTTTTAGAAGGATAATTAGTGGGAAGATGCAAAATAAGGTAGAGTTATGAGACTCCTTTGGGGCTAGTGTAGGGGTATTATCACTGCTCAGGAGGCATGATATGTCATCCAGCATTAGATTGTACTCTGAAACTCTTAAGTTTTTATCTTAGATAAGCACCTTTGTGGTAAGACTCGATACCCAATGGAATGCAAGATGCATACTGCATATGATAATCAAGCCATGTGGAAAGAGTAGATTGAGTATTCAAACTAAATGCAGACATCACACAGAAACAGACATAAAGAATGCCCGAAGCGTAAAGCTTGGTTTGAAAAGAAAGGTAAGCCTTGTGCTTTGGTATGTTTTGAATCAAACTTTACTGAAATTCCTCATAATATTTGGTGGATTGAGTACAGCCAAGTGCAAAAGCCATTGGATTCTTGGAATGGCAAAAGATAAATAAAAGTCAAGACAAAAGAGATTTTTTAAACATCCAAATAAATAATATTATTATTTTTGCAATACTGTAATGATGCTTTTAAGTGTTTTGCAAATGAAAACATTTCTTTATTAAACATAGTACAAATACCCTAAACTTAATTTGTCCAAAGATAGCTTATTGAAAGTTCGTTTGCAAGGATTCTTTTTTGATATGTCGAGCATTTAGTATTCTTATTACTAGCAAGGTGTCAACACACATTGAGCAAGACTTCACCTACCGAATTATAAATATAGCTATCATCGTAGCTTATTAGGATATCTTATAATTTGAAAACAGAATTCTCTGCATTCAAATCGAGAATTCAATTATAAGCTAATCAACTTTTTGAAGGTTTTATAAGAATTTCATCATGTATGTAGAAAATGATTATTCTCCTTTTTATTTAGGCCAAATTGCAATAAAAATTGTCACTTTTTCTCCATTTTTCAATTTTATCCCCACTTTTTGAGGTTATCAAAATGAATCTTCACCTTTTGAACTCATATCAAACCTATCCCAAGATTAGATTTACTCCAAAAACTATAATCTAATTAACCATTTACCTTTTCTTAGCATCATGTATTTACAAGATTCTTACTAAGGCCATAGTTTCTATAAGAAAACCTAATTTGATCTTTAAGGCCTAAGATTAGGTATCATGGAATGCAAGATGCATACTGCAAATGATAATCAAGCCATGTGGAAAGAGTAGACTGAGTATTCAAACGATATGCAGACATCACACAGAAACAGACATAAACAAGCACTGATGTCAAGCAAGCAGCCAACCAAAAATTTAAGAAAAAAATAAACAAAGGGTTTTCACAATGTCAGATGTTAATATGTGCTCTCCAGCATACCGAATTAGATCTACCATTGCCTTCCCTATATAGTCCATCTTCTCACTTACCACAATAAGCTAAGTCAACAGAATAAGCAATACCTTATCAGTTCTTTATCTGCTACTTTTGTTATTCTCAGATTCCTAAATGGACATTTTTCATGTAACACATCGATGATAAGTCCAGATGCATTCCACTTAAGCATAGAATGGCAATATCAATAACAGAGGAACACATGGAACTCTCAATTTAGCTTTCCTAGACTTCTGAATCAGTCAGAAAAGGCTGAACATAAGAATTCATATTTCTTTCAAGATCTAAAAATCTGAAAGGAAAATAGAAAAGAATTACGGGAACAACTTACCATTTAACATTCTATGAGTTTAACTGGAGTAATGCAACTCTTGTGAAAGATTTTACTCTTGATTTTCAATTTTGAAAGGGAGAAACTTCTCCCAAAATTTACGGTTAAGTCTAAATTGTTAACTGTAAAAGAATATTTATCTCAGCAAACTCTTCACTAGGTATTGGAGAGAAGTCTCTGCATGAATATCATGCTGAGTGCTAGTCAGATGATCGCTTACCAATTGCACCAGTAAAAAACTGACACCGTTTGCCGATGCAGCCCACAATATCGATCAATTTGATAGGTGTCACCATATTTCCATAATCACCAAGTTTTGGTGAAGATAAATTATTGCATCAACTCAACGATAATGGAAACATCATGCGAAATATCAACTTGATCATTCTTGTGAGCTGCATCATCGCCCTAACATAGAAGACCTTCAGTGAAACACTTCAGTCAGACAAAGGCATTATGGCTCACTGAATACATAACAACAGGATCCACTGCTGCATACTTACTCATCAATTAGCAATAGACAGTTTCAGTAGGTTCTGCTTTTCGAAAAATGGCTAAACAACACACATTAGTCACTAGACAATAGAGAAAACACAATTTTGGGCAAACAAAGCTACACTTATTATGTTGAACTTTATTAGCTCATTCGTCTACTATTTACGTGGGGGGTTGGAGGTACCAGAAAATCTGAATCTCCTATACTAGTCTAGGGATACGAGACCTCCCCTACCATCATTGGCTGCCAATAACACTAAAAGATAACATGCAATTTGACTTCTATTTATGGTTACACAGTCCAAAAATAACAAGCCTCATGCCATAAAATTTCTAAGTTCTTGGGAAGATGATGATTTTGTATACTCTTGCAGGTTATTTGGCTCATAGTTCTCTCCACAGCATTTACAACACTAAAGCACAAAGCCTTCCCCTAAAGGACATGATAAGCAGAGGTAGTTTCCACAAATAACTCAAGAAGTAGATATGGTTAATGGAGTAGTATCACTCTTGATGGTTGCAGAGAAAGAAAACTCTTATATTACAGACTCTGGGACTCCTCAAGATACAACTGTATCTTGCTAGTTTGTAGTAATTGAGAGGGAAGAGTGGACTAGTATATATATAGATAGACACACACACACACACTCGCACTAGCATCACGAACTTGGCAGGATAGAAAAACCGAGTTTCCATCTTCTTTCCACTAGAAGAATCATGATCCACAGCAACAAAATAGTAAGGAATTGATAGTATCATGAACTGTAACTCAAAACACATTTGAGAAAACCCAGAACAGGGAAGAACTATGGAAAGGATGACAAATGCTTGGAAATAGAAAATCCATGTGGGTATTACAAGTTAAATTATGGACATTGGTAGGGAGGACTCCAGGCAGATCACATCATTGGCTGAACTTTAAAACCGCTAAATGCTGCAGATTGCAGTTTGGAGCTTGTTGTCCATGAATATATCATGTCCTGTAACCAACAGAACATTGCTCAAAGACATCTTTTCGGTGGTCATGAAAATAAGCCTCTCAAGTAGTATGCCAGAAAGATTATGTTCTCTATACTCAATCTCTAAGTAGTGAGATATATGCATCCCCCCAGGATAGGATCTCAACTGAGTCGACAATTTCCTCTCTTCACAACCATAAAAGTCGAGGTTGGATCACAAAGTATTGAAGGCAACATCGTGGAAATTTATTGTCAATTATTAGTCAAGCATTGTGAAGATTCTCCCAAGAACACGTGGGGAAGATAAAAAGAAAAAAACACAGATTAAACCCCGCATCAAAGCCCAGCTTAGTCCCATTCTTAACATGTGCTTTTAAAGTAGACAGAGCAGGATTGGCCCGAGAACCTAGGACCAGCACAGAGTTTCCGTAGAACCAGTAACTTAATCAAGAAAAATAAAGGGCAAGGGAAAGATGCTTACTGGACGCATTGGCAAGCCAATGGGGCTAAGCAAAACATTAGCTTCTTGTGAAATCGGATCTGGCGGATGATGGTATCTACACGAAGATCCGTATTTACAATATCCTGTTTTCATGTAATATTGACACTCAGGTTGGCCAGGCCTCTCTGGAAATGACTGATCTTTTTGGTAACCACTCGAAGCACCGAAAGAGGGAAGTAAAGGTTGATATTGTCCAGGGAAACCTGACACCGGTGGAGATAATTGGGTTACTCCATACACTGAACTCGACCCCATAGAAGGTTGAGCACTTGGAGAGGCAACCGGGCCAACCGTTGCCTGAGGAAGACATCATACAATTAAAGAGCGCATGCACTAAATAGGGCATGAAGTTGGAAATAGTGGACTTTGATTCACCTACCGGATAAGGACTCCAACCATGATAAGGAACCATGCTGGGGGAAAGAAAAACAGAACCGTAGGGGCCAAATGATGACAATACAGGAGACCTTGCAACTACAACACCATACTGTTGAGACGAATGAACAGCAGGGGACTGCGCAGTAGGATACACTGCAGATGGCACCACCGGAGCAGCCACCGGAGCAATCTGTGGTGCTGCTCCTGGTGTTGGAACCTGGATTCCAGCTGGCTGAGGATGGTGAAATTTACACGTGGCACCAAACTTACATTGCCCTGTCTTTACATAATAGGAACACTCTTTCTCGCCCTGAAATCATTAAAAGTTGATTTTTCGTAGAATTAGATGTGGAGCGAATCTGATAATGATACATAACAAGGCATCTATTTATTAAACTCTGCGAGTGATGTTATACGAACCGGCCGTAATGGGTAACCATAAAAATTGAGCGCGACAGGGACAGCAGAACCAATTCCCTGCTTAGGATGGTGGAATTTACAGGACACACCAAATTTACATGTACCCGTCCTCATGTAGTACTGCAGTATAGAAAATGCATTGCATCCAAACCAGAGCCCGTTAGAGAGGAACGAAAACCTTCGTCGTACACTACCTAAGAAAAATGGAGAGCAGGCCCCGGCACATCCAGCACTGAGCATACCTACACAGGGGGAAAAAAGAAGACCAAATGTATTACCTGGCACACTGGCTGGCCCAAGCGTTCAGGATACTCAACTGCACCAGCTCGTGTAGCCCCAAGCACCTGAGAAGCGTACAAAATCTACATTGTTTGGTGAATGACATCTGAGTTGACACCCAGAAATGGCAACTAGAAAGATCGCACGTCTGTCTATTCCGAACATAGTTACTCCATGCCAAACATTTTCAGATCCTTGATCAACAAGTTTTGTCAAACTAGCGTCATTCACTGTCCAAACAGCATTACCAAAATCAAACCGCAACGCTTAATTAACTAATCTAAAACGACAAGATCACACCAGTCCAAAACAAGATCAAAAAGCATCGAACAAACGACCAACCGACGAACAACCAAAACGACGATCGGATTGCAGAACCAGAGGGAGGCGGCAGGGAAGTACCGCGCTACGGTCGGGCGGGTGATTGAAACGGCAGCGCGCGCCGTATCCGCAAAACCCTGTCCGCAGATAGTAGATGCAATCGGCCTCATCGGGCCTCTCCGGGTACGATTTAGCGCCTCCCAATTCCAACCGCCACCCGCGCTCTGCAACACGCAAAAGAGAAAACCGACCGAAGCTCACGATTCGCATTCCCGGCACGCGTCGCCGCCGAAATCCGTCGGCGGCCGGCGGCGACGCCCCGCGAGACCGGAGAAAAGGAAAGAAGCCGAAATGCAGAGCCGAACGAGGCGCGCCACTCACCTTCGAGGCCGGTCTCCGCGCCGGGATCGGACCGCGGCTCCTCGCCGGGCGGGCCGTACGGCTCCATCGTACGGTCGGGGTGGGGCCGGGGGGGTGGTGCGGGTGGTGGCGGTGGTGGTCGTGGGAGGAGGGGGGGACGCCGGGCTCGTCGGGACCGGCGGCGGAATGGCGATCGGGCGATCGCGGCGCGGCGGAGGGGCGGCGGCCGCGGCGGCAATGGGGTCCGATCGGGCGGCGGTGCTCCGAGTTGCGGAGGGAGGGGGGACGGAGCTCGAGCTCGTGCGCGATGAAGCAGAGAGAGAGAGAGAGAGAGAGAGAGAGGAGAGAGAAGAGATGTTTCTTCTTCACTCTTTGTGCTGCTGCTGCTCTTTCAGTTTCCTTTTTCCTTTTTTTTTATTCCAATTTCTTACCTCCTTTTTAATTTTTAATTTTTTTTTATTTCCTCTTTGCTATGCGGGGAATGTATGTGGGGATTTCGTTTTTTTAATTTTTAATTTTCTATTTTCGAATTTCGGTTTTTTTTTTTTAATTAGTTTGGACCGCCCTTTTCTTTTCTTTTTTTGTGAGGCCAAGGTGGTTTGTTGTACGCGCCAAATATCGAAGTTAGAAGGAAGTTAGCGTGAGCTTGGGGGGGAGGGATCCGGTGCGGTCGCGCCCACGGGAGCGCGCGTGGGGCCTTTCCTTGCTTCTGTACTTTGTCGGAAAAGGACCACCGCCCCTGGTTCAGGAGCATTTACTTGGAAAGTTTGACTTTTGTCAGAGTTCTCGACCAACTATTTCCCCCCCCCTCTTTTCTAATATTGCGAATAATTAATTAAATAAATAAATATTCTTAGAGTGCAATTTTTTTTATTGCTAAAAAAAATTGTTAGAGTGCATTATGGTGCTGGACACGCTAATTTCAAAGTGGTTAACCTTTTTAATTTATTTTTTTGTATAAAACTAATCATGATTAATGATCACGAATACATGTGATTTATTTAGCGTGCATCAACGAATGTTCCTTTCGTAAGACCGCATCCATGACTCCCCCAATATTAAATTTAAATAATACACGCTTTTAAATTTCCGGACCGTCACGAAATTCGGGCTGAGGATATTTTTCTTAAAAATGGTTAACGATGGGAACGGGATGCTTATAGTATTCAACAATGCAAACTGAGAGTTCTTTGCTTTTCTCTTTTGTTTTTTGTAAAATGAATGATTGAGTGAATTTAGAATGATTTATCAAATTAACATACGTGATATGGTAGATTCTCATTGAATAGACTTTTATCAAAAACCAACGACCGTATATTTTGTTAACCACCCATTAAAATTTGTCGTCTCGGGTTTTTTGCCATATAATTTGTCATATCGTGATGAATAATCAATTTTGAAAAACGATTTACTATAATGTTGTTATTCTAATTGCACATGATTCCTTAGGGGCTTGCATTTGGGATTATATATAAAGAAGTCTCTGCTTTTAAGGAATTGTAATCAATTTGGCCATACGGAATGTTTATGTAAGAAGATCAGTAAATTTTGAAAGATCTAAATTTAAAAAAATGTAAAGAATACAAGATCTGCCATAACAATCCACATATATTGCTGCAGTTGGTATTTTTAGAAAAAAAAATTAAACTGCCATTGTAATATTAAACTTATAAATGTTTTTTTAACTTGTAAATGTTGGGATCTGGCAAATCTTCAAGTCAAATATTGGAATTTGCTTGAAAATCGACCGATATTAGCAAAAATAAAAATAAAGCAAATGAACGCAAGAAAGCAAGCAATACGAGAAATATTCTGAATTGGGCTTTCACAGAAAATTTATTGTTTTATGAAACACTACTCTACGTTAAATAAAATTAATTTAATAGAAACTTGAATATCAATAATTTACCAAAAAAATATTACGCGGCATGCCTATCTTTGGATTAGACCGTACTTACAATCTTTGATAACATTACCCTCCCCCGAGTTCGAATTTAAAATAATTGTTAATTATTTTCTCAGTCCATCATTCCTGATTTTACAACAACTAAAATTCATTCTCTGACCAAAAAACAAAACAACTAAAATTTAGTCTCCGAAAACAAACACCGCGAACTTGGGTATAATGTTTTCCTCCTCTTTTTATTTTTTATTTTCCATTTTCTTGGCACCTCTCTCCACCAATATTAAATAAAAATTAATTATGAACCTTGCAATAACTCTGTAGCAATAGATTATAATTGCTTGGCTCCTCTGGATCAGACAGTGCTTAAAAATCTTTAAATAAACTTGTATTTGGACACATGATCGTAAGGTAGAAATAAAAAAATGAAACTGTTTATTGCATTGTGGTGGTCCTTTCACTAATATATATGATATGTTTGAGGAGCTGGTGGTCCACCTTGGTTTGATTAGACTACTTAAGTCATTTTTGTTTAATAAATTAAAACATATAAAAAATTTAATCACGTTCATTCATAACATAAGCTTTATATGACAAGGACTGTACTTTGAAACATTTTAAGTAAAGTAAATTTTCTCCACATACAGCCTTCATCATTATAGTAATATGGAGAATTTTCTTTTGGATTAATAACGGAAATCCCTAAACTGGTATATCTATGATAAATTTATCTCAAATTAATTTTTTTACCACAAAAAATCCCAAACTTGTACACCCGTAACAAATTACCCTTTATTAATTTTCATTAAATTTTACCGTCAAATTTATGAGTTAGATAATACGTGACAGTTGATGAGTTTATCAGTTTGGAGTTTTATCCCTCTGTTTGTCACAGGTTTACTAATTTGTGATTTTTTGTGGTATTAATCTAATTTAACGGAGGGTAAATTTGTAACAAATATACCAGTTTGAGGTTTTTTGTGATCAAAAAATTAGTTTTGAGTAAATTTATCACAAGTGTATCTATTTAGAATTTTTTGTGGTCAAAAAATTAGTTTAGGGTAAATTTATCATAGATATATGAGTTTGGGTTTTTTCGGGGTCTTAACTCTCTTTTTTTAACTGACAGTGTTTGGAATAAATCTATAATATGATATACTTGTTTTTTTTCCATAGGAAATAGAACTAAATATTTAATATAGAAAGGCAATATGAAACGTGGCAAGAAAGATCTCCCAGAGAAAATGGGAAAGGAGAGTTTGGAATTGGAGATAGTGCCACGCTTTTGTACGCATGTGGTCAGACTTTATTCTTATTCCATAAAGGTAAATCCAATAAATTAAAACTTCTTTTGTTCAATATTTAATCGACTGTTGAAAAAAGGGGCCACTTTTTGAAGTATCATGTCTTTTTAAATAAAATATATATGGTGAGGATCTAAGGAAGGAGGCTGATCCCACACTCTTCCCATTTTTTGACTTTTTGGGTGGAAATTATTAAAATTGCAAATGGAAACAAAAAATTGTGTGGCTTCATCTTTAATACAAGTTGAAGAATTTTCATGGGTTTTAGTCATATTAATTTAATAATAAAAGTTGGAGATTATTATTATATTTCTGGTGTTACATCCTCATGTGGGCATGAATTGCATGTGGCTGTTCCTTTCTTTATAAAGGAGTAAATGTTGTTTCAAATGTTAATTAATCAGTTGGTGGTGACCCTTTATGGCAATTGCCATGTGGTGAGTACACTAATGTATGTCTTAATCATGTTTAACATGGAAACCGATCAAGAGCCATTCTTTATGCACAAGTACAGATCTAGAGTCTTTTTATGGAGATAAATAATTAATTATGAATAAGATGGAGGGTGACATTTGTTTCTTTGAGTTTCCATAAACAAAAGCAGAAAAAAGAAGAAGAAGAAGAAGCAGAAGAAAGAATTGCAATAAGTGATGAAAATGAAAATGAATAAGGTACTACAGCTCATGAAATGAGAATTGAATTAGAATGACGCACCATGATCTCATATATAGCAGGAGAGGGGGATACACGACGATGTAATTTAAATAATAACGCGCCATGAAAGTTTAGAGATTTGGGAAAATCACGGTCTCGAAGTTAGCTATCAAGGTGAAAGAGCCCAATGCCGTATAAATCCTACGGCGAGGTCCTATGCGTTCATTGTGTGATTCGAGTAGTAACAAAGTTTCACCGTGCTTTCACATCTCGTACGTCTCTAGGGACCAGTTGTGTGCACTAGCCTTATCCTAAGGCTGGATTTAAAGCGGCAGCACTCATGCCACCATCCTTGCCGCTCGATTGTGACTAGGAGACACGTTGGATTGCTCCGATACCAACGGACATGAACCTGGAGGAACCACATCCCAAAAATAGCTATATTGAAGTGGGAGAGCAAAGGCTATGTAAATCCTGCGTCAATGTCCCGTGCCATCGATGTGAGGTCCAATGCCACGACTTGGATTTAGGGTTTTAATGATTCACTGTGCGCTCTCACTTGCGATGCAAACATCAAGTTCACTCTCACTCGCGATGCAAACATCAGGTTCGTTGTGCGCTATTCTTTCGCCAACGTAGGCAAACCTCGCAATACTCATGGTGATATGGCTTGAAGTTTATCCCTTTAACACAAGTTCGAAGGTTTTGAGGAGACCCGGAGTGATTCGCATTGGGACAGAAGATCGAAAATGGCGGCCTAGCTTGTCCCCGGATGAACCAAGCACCTGGCCCGATGCCTAGGCTAGTCGACAAGAGAAAATATTCAGTGATCCCGTAGCGCCACGTCAGCGATCATTCGCAACGGTTTTCGATTTAATGCAATAATTGATGATGGAAAACAGCTCTCTTTTCTTTACTTATAAATTGTTACTCCGATCATAATTGAAAAATATATACAACAACATTAATATCTTTATTCTCATTAGAATGTTCTTTCCCTTCTTTGTTGGGTTATACATACAATTTAATTGTTTATGTTCTTTCTAATATTTTGTGCATAATAAAGAATAAGGTACGTTGTATCCTGAGAGAATAATCGATAGAGCCTATAGCACTGAATTTCATACTCTAATGGGCGGAATTATTCTTAAGGACAATACTTGCACGCTTCAGACAATTGATTTTATATTTTCATCTTTCCCAACAGATTTCCAACGATTCTCATTTTCACGTTCTTTAAATTTTTCCAACAAGTGCCTCCAAATCTGGAAGGCGGCTCATTTACAAATTTGAAGACACATAGGAAGGGTCAACCACAATCAATGGCTCGTCTATAAATACCGCAGAGATCGGCCATGGACGAGCAATGCCGATGCCTGAATGCGTTCGGCCCGCGCCTCCACCCATAGTCACCACCGCTAAAGCCACCAGCACGGTTGTACGACCAAGCCATGGTCGGCCTCGTCTTCTCTCTTCGTCCATGGTCAGCCACTATGCTTCATCTTCCTCTTTTTGTCCCTGGCTAGCCGCTCATCCATGGCCGGTGCCTCCAGATCTATCCCGGGAGCTGTCTTCACTCGTGGCATATATGGCCAGCCGCTGCTCTACGTCCATGATAAGCGCTCGCGGCCAAGGCTCTAAATCTAGAAATTCGGCCATGACGCGACCCTTGCTCATCCGTGGCTAGTGACGCCATTAGTCCACGGTTGGTGCCTCCAAATTTGGCTTGGCTAGCTCGTCGTCCATGACCATTGGCTAGTTGACGAATAAGGAGCTAGCAATTGAAGAAGGAAGAAGAAGAAACTTTTAGTTATGCTATTTAATTCCACATCAATTGACATGTGTCAATTTGTGAATGGATGTAAGTAAAAAATGCCTGTCACATTAGCCGTTGATGCCACGCTATAAAATCGCTAAGGCTCCGTTCGTTTGTCGGAAAATATTCTCCTTTTGGAAAATATTTTTCCGGAAGTTATTTTCCTGAAAAATATTTTCCTAGAACACAATTTTCTGATGTTCGACTAAAATTTGAAAAAATTTCGAAAAATATTTTCTGGTATTCGGCGACCGCCGATCCAGTGGTGTCCGGCGGCCGGCGGCCGACGGCGGCGGCTGGCGGCTGGCGACCAGCGGCGGCGACAGCCAGCGATCGGCGGGTAATGACGGTGACCGGCGATCAACTTCCTCTCCCACGGAAAATATTTTCCCTCCCATGGACAATTTTACCTTGACTTTGGGGGAAAATGATTTCCTCTTTTCACAAAGAGGAAATCATTTTCCTCAAAACAATGAAGGATTTGGGGGTGGAGAGCTCCCGAACACCGGAAAACGCGAAAAATTTTTTTCGAAAAAATATTTTTCCGAAAACGAACGGAGCCTAAATATTTTCTCAATTGGTGAGGTGCCCAAGTACCACAATCTACCCGTTGACACTATTCAAAGGACTGTGCCACGTTTAATGTCCTCGATCGTGATTGTACACCGGCCAACTCAAGGGCGCAATACCTTGATACTAAGGTGTATGCATAATTTGTAGATCGTTTGTGAAATAGCAAGAATGAAAATGGTTAGTGAGAAAATGCTCTAAGTTGTATTAATCAACAACAATGCAATGTACATCAAGCACTTGTATCGCTTATAAAAATAATTAAACGAAAAATGTTTTCATCGTCCACGAAAATATTTAGACATTGATTATTGTCAATAATGAAGATATTTTTTTTATTGGCTAATGATTTCAAGCGATACAACAATCATTTTTAGTAAAATATTTTTTTAAAAATTTTTATTTTTCGCGAAACAATCGGAGCCTACATGTACTTAAGATTAGCACCATCTAGAAGTTACGAAAAATAAGAAAATGTGAAAGGAACCAAGGGCCATGCACAATGCGCTCTAGAGATGCCCGAATCAAGGCACTTACAAAGGACTTGTGGCACTCTCCTGTAGGGTTCATTAACAGTAACAACGCAGCGGAATATAGAACCCTAGACAGGATCCATGCGTATATTGAATCGAAAAAGGAATTTCGATACGTACATTTTTGCAAATCGAAGATAAATAAGCAACTGATTGTGTCTGGATGAGCGCCCCAAGTGTTGCGCCTCTACCGGTATCCACACACACGAACAGAATTCTCTAACGATCCACGTGCTAGCGAAAGATCTTGAAGTTCCTTTTTCTTGAACGCCTTTTTATTTTCGATACTCTGTCGAAAAAAACCCTAGATAGAGAACGATTCTCTATCTATTTATACAGCCTCATTATCTAGCGGAATTAAAAGAAGTGGGCCGGCCTATTTGGGCCCGCCAAACCGTTCACCCTTAATCGTACGTTTAATCGTTATCTCATAACGCGCACGACTGCATAGATAATTTAAATAGGAGAATAAATTAAAATCTACTTCTTAAGTAGATCAAGGCGCATAGAAAATATTAAGTCTGTTCGCTATTATGTGCGACCCTGTAGGTTCACTAAATATTAGCAGTGTACCTAAAACTCTTTTGGCCCACAAGTCATAAGCGGTCTCTAGCAAGACATTATGACTACCTAAGTATAGTGAAGATCGATTTTCCGACATAACCTAATCTACAACTAATATTAGAGTATCAATTTTGATTGATTCTTAGGGTGGACCACTAACATCTCCCCCACTCAATTTTTCGTCGTCCTCGGCGACTTGCATTGTTCTTTGTGATGAGAGAGCAACCTGAGGTCCTACTGGAAAGATTACAAGTGCTTTGAGATTCTTGTGGGTTTTGGAGGTTTCTAGGGTCAGAAAACACTTTGCAATTATAATCTCCTTCACCTTAATTATAGTGGAATCATCTCGATGGTCAATCTCTCCTCGTTAATGTGGGCACATCGCCAAAAAAAATAGATCATCCGTGGGCCAGTTTAATTTATGCAATTTATCTCTCACTCGAACTGTTGCCTTTGTTCACACTTCCGCCTTTTGATTGCGATAACTAATGCCACCGCCGACGCCGCTCGATCGCAATTAAGAATCATAGTGAATTGCTCTAATACCAATTAATACGAATCTTACGAAAATCACATGCAAAAG
The DNA here is from genome assembly GCA_031216405.1 of Syzygium malaccense. Lineage (NCBI taxonomy): Eukaryota > Viridiplantae > Streptophyta > Magnoliopsida > Myrtales > Myrtaceae > Syzygium > Syzygium malaccense. The sequence continues at coordinate 13,406,169 of CM062254.1, forward strand.
CTAACTAATGTGGCATAAAGTTTGAATTGCAAATTAAACTCATCGTTTGGCCTTTTTCTCTCGCTTTAACAATTAGGCTCCATTTGTTTCGCGAAAAATAAAAGATTTGAAAAAAATATATAAAAAGTTATTGATTGTATCGCTTGAAATAATTAACCAATAAAAAATATTTTCATTATCGATAATATTTTATATCTAAATATTTTTGTGGATAATGAAAATATTTTCCATTCTTTCACTTTTTCAAGCAATATAAGCAATCATTTTTAGGAAAATATTTTTCAAATCATTTATTTTTCGCGAAACATCCAAAGTCTTAAAGAGAAGCTTATCTATCTCCGTGATCCACCGCCCACCAATAAGAATAACCTAATTTGAAGAGATGTTCTGTGGATCATTGAGGGACCGATCTCCAATTGCAGCACGTCGCATCTAATATCTTTTTTATTGCCATCGACACCGCCGCCGCCGCCGCCGTCACCGTTATATCCTCATAGAACATGTCGTGCCGCATAAATTCTTAGAAAGTGTCGATGAATAGTCATTAGGGTGATACGACACTTCATAAAAAAAAAGTATATAAGCTCTTTTATTAGTATATGTTACTTTGGATTTCACTATGACAGTCTAGTATTCCACGAACAGATGCCGAGATTAATCGAACCCTGAAAACGAAAAATTGGCCGAAAATAAAAGAACAAAAATAATAATCGCTTTCATTTTTCTCCTCTTTTCGGACGGTGGAATACAGACAGATCAATTGGATATTCACTGCCGGCGTAACCCCGGTCTGATCTCTTGACCAATAACCATCTGAGAAGTAAGCTCTCCTATTATTTTTGTTTTTATTTTTAAATTAGGAATATCTATGTATTTACAAATTATTTCATAAGACTAAGTGGTTGTCACGTAACTATAGCATCTCAATATTGCAAGATGCTACTAATTCTTGCATTTGAGAAGTTGCTAGGAGAATGTTGACCATGTGTTGCTATACTTTTATATGCGTCAATTTCTTATTAACGAGATTTATTACTCGTAATCTCTATATTAAATAATTTTTCCTCTTAGGCTCCGTTTGTTTAGCTAAAAATGAATGATTTAAAAAATATATTTTTTAAAATGATCGCTTGTATAATTTGAAGTAATTAGTCGGTGGAAAAAGTTTTCATTATCAATAACAATTTATGTCGATTCGTTCATTCATTTTTGTTAGCGATACAAGGAATTATTTTCAAAAAAATATTTTTTTTAATCATTCATTTTTTACAAAATAAACGGAGCTTAGTATTCCGTAATTTCCATTGTGGAGATTGAGTTTAAGGAGAGAATAAATTATTTCAATGGGCAACAATTTCGCAACATGTGTGTGTATATATAAAATCGGCAACTTTAACTGGTAAAATTAGTACCCGTATAGGAGAAAAATGTAACTATGAAATTATTTAGTACTTTGTTTTCATTTTATTACGAGTATTTTAACTTGACCTGCACGTCGCGCCCGATATAGCGTCCTAATTTTATAATACACCCAAATACGTGAGAAGTATGATGTACACAAAATTGTTCGAAATGGACGCTTCGATTTATCCGAAATAGCGTTTTCTGTAGTGCTTCCTAAAATAGCCTAGTCAAAAGGATGCATGGTAGAATTGTGAGGTACCAAACCTTAGGCAATTGCATAAAAATAAGGATCGTATTAATCACGGCATTAAAAAAAATATACAATTCAAAAGGATTGGTTTAGGTCAACCATTAGGTAGGCATCAATAAGGAAAAAGTTCTTATTTGACCGATCTAACTTGTCAAAGGGACTAGAAGGAACACGCTCCTTTTTAGTAGAATGATAGACTTTGAATTCTAATTAGAAAATTTTAGCAGTCAAAAATGTCGATTGGACCTCCGACATCATATTAACATTTCAACATGACAATTACTCCGGAGAAAACTTTAAAAAGGGAAAATACTAATATCATGTCTCATTTTTTCATTTTATGACTATTCTCGCAACTCTATTTTTTTTAACAAATTCTAATTTGTACGCGGACACCAAATTCTATTGTTTTTATTTACGAAATTGTCATCATTCCAAAAATACCCATATCCAAATTTCAAATCCACCACCATTAGAAATCCCTCATACTCAACTCAACCCTAACTCAGCTACTGTACTACCTATCGCCGTTGATAGTCACCAAATAAGAGATCGCCGTGGCGTCCATGAACTCAAATCGACTCCATCAAAGCCAGGGATGGCCTCGACTGAGGTTGTCCATGTCGGCTGGACCTCGGAATGAGTTTGATGTTGAGTGGCAACGCTGCGACCTTGATCTGAGGTCACTAACGACCGTGATCAAGGTCGACAATCACGACTGAGGTTGCCGACCTCGTCATGGTTGTCCAAGTTGTGAACAACGGACGACATGGAGAAGAGAAGGGAGTCGAGGCTGCGAGTGACAAGCTAGGTGATGGTCGAGGCATAGAGCAAGGCCGGAGCAGCGGTGGTTGCCGACAATGTTGTCAAACCGAGATTCAAATTATGGATCGTAATATTCATTTTTCAAATTGAGTCTCCATTTGTGAATCATAACATTCAACGGAAACTTTTAGAATAACTTAAAAGAAGGACATCTTACCAAATCTTAAATATTTGTTGCGAACATATGGAAAAACATGTAATAAGACATACAAATAAATGGTTTTCACTCAGAAATTCAAGAAGATGATGCCTCCATCAACAAAATTGCAATATTTAAGCATTCGCAACATGTAATGTGTATAAAGCTTTAACGTCAAAACTTTTGGGGCCCAGCAATTGGACTTCTAGGAGTCCGATCAAATCGTGGCATATGGTAGCAAATCGTATCCCATCACATCACGAGATGCATTCATGATTCTAACACATCTCTAATTCATAACCGTAAATCACATCGTTTTATGTGTGAATTGAATCGAGCTATTTGATTTTAACAACACAGGATTCAGGACGGGATTAGAGCTGTCAAGACGGGATGGCGGTGAGCAACAGCCGAGCGCGAGGATTAGCAACAGCGGGGCACGATGGACGGAGGTGGGTGATGAGAACGTCGAGTGATTGAAGCCAGGAAGTTGAGGGGAATTTGGGGCTTAACTATTCTTTTTAAGGGGTATAATACGGTCTTTTAACGATTGTGTATTGTCTAAAAGTATGATAAAAGTAATTTTGAAAATAGAGGTATGGCAGTGATATTTGGCTCAAAAGCGAGCTACAATTTTGGTATTTTCTCAAATTTCATGAACGAATGCACCGTCTAAAAGTACAAATAAATCTACCCGAGCACAAGAAATCAGTCATGGTTTGAGAACAAGTCAACACATATATCGTGTGTTTATGGCTGAATTGACCGCCGCACGATAAATTTAAAACCTTTTAGACAATTACACTTATTCGATCCTAAAATATAATAACTCCTCGATTAATCATCTTTATATTATTTTATTCTAAAATATAAACCCCCCTCCTAACCGAGAGAACCACCCCTTACCATCGTAAGCATGTTAACATTATCCTAATCATGTTCATAGCATCTATTTGCTTCATATATATAATCGATTAAACTTACACAATTACACACGACACAATACCATGGACTATTTTAATTATCTAATATCAAAGTAGATGAGCTACTTGTATGGCGAAATACAGCACGTTTTTATTTTTGTAAATTCATAATGTAAATATTACAAAATTTTTCACGAGTGAAAAAATTTGGGTTAATATTACGAAAAACCCCGAACTGGTACACCTGTGACAATTTTATCTCAAACTAATTTTTTGGCTATCAAAAAACTCCAAATAGTACACCTGAGATAAATTTACCTCAAACTAATTTTTTGACCACTAAAAACCCCAGATCGGTACATTTGTGACAATTTTACCCACCGTTAATTTCCGTTAAATTGGATTAATACTACTAAAATTCACAAACTTGTACATTTGTGAGAAACGGAGGATAAAATCCCAAACTGTTACATTCGTTAACTGTCACGTGCCATCCAACTCAACAATTTGACGGTAAAATTTAATAAAAACTAATGGAGGGTAAATTTATCATAGGTGTACCAGTTTGGAGCTTCTGGTGGTCAAAAAATTAATTTGAGATTAATTTGTTACAGACAAAATAATTTGAAATTTTTTTGTGATATTAACTCAAAATATTTTATGCAAGTTTCAGTGACACGGGTGAATTGGTACTCGGCGTGGCCCAGAGCACGGCGTGAGCTCTTTTCGCTAAGCTCAGTAAATTGACGGCGGAGATGTCCTCCCTTCACAAGGGATGGGCGGACGAGATCTCTCGAGTGTCGGCGTCGGTCCTCCCCTGAAGTGGGAATGACGTTGACCTTGCGCACGGGTTGGTGGGAGGTTCGTGAATGCCCCCCTTTGAATCCGGGGCACGCGACGTGGGACCCCGGGAGCGACCGGTCGAGCCGGTAACCGGTAGGTGAGCCGTACCTGCCCCTGAATCCAGCGACGCGCCTTGGCAGAGGACGGTTTTGGACACGCCCCAAGGGAATATAATTCCAGCTTACGTTATCATATTGCTCACGCTTAAGAGATGAAAGGGAAACATAATTTTAATTGGTGTTTTGAAACATAATTTTTCAAAACGCTTGTTAAATTTCATTTCCTTTTTCCGCGACCGTAGATAATGATTTGGAGAAATACGGCGAGTATGCAACTAGCGATTTGCTCGTGCAGTGCTGCTCGGTGAAAAAAATCGGAGATAAGTGCATCGAAAGTCCTCAAATTTATCGCCAAAATGCAATTTAGTCTTAAATCTTTTGAAAAATACAATCAACAATCTAAAATTTGTCACGATAAATGTCATGCAATCAAATTCTAAAACTTATACGATTAGTCCAATTGAGTCATTCCGTTGATTGCATTTTTTGAAAGTTTGAGGACTCAATTACATTGTTGTAAACAAGTTTTAAAACTCGATTGCATTTTTTGAAAGTTTTAAGGTTCGATTTGCACTTTCGTGACAAGTTTTAAGACTTAATTGTACTTTTTGAAAGTTTTATATTTCAATTGTACCTTTATAGCGAGTTTTATTATTTCCAATGCACTTATCCTGAAAATTTAGATTGGTTCTTTTTTTTTCTATAACTCAAATAAAATATAAATCAACCCACCATCATAATGTAAAGTAAATATGGCCAAAAATAGAGGTTTCTTGAACTTTTATGGAGCTAAAATACTGATGAAATAATTTGATAGTATGAGTGTTAAATGGGTTCACAATTTGCACTCTCTTTTCACTCTCTCTCGCTCTCACTTAATTTCGCGCTCGCTCACACGGCACTCTCACCTTAGTATTGATATGAGTTTTCCTAAATTTGTTTAGTTATGGAAGTGTTTTACCAAATATGGTTTTGGTCGGATATGTTGGGTACTAATCGGATCGGTATGGATCACTAAATTTGCATTGCATGAAAATAGATCAAAATGGATTGAATGAGCCAATTTGGATCGGACCATTTTCGATCCCATCCAATTCACCTATTTGACGAGCCTAATGGGCAGGCACACATTTACCATGCAAACACTAATCACATAAAAACACCCGATATATATATATATATACTTGTAGTGAAAAGTTGCATCTAAATTGTCAACTAAAATCCCTATTTCTAGAGATGGGGACACGTGTCAGCACGATGGCAACGGGGGCCATAAATATCACGGTGGGGCCAAGCGGGGAGAAGAGGAGCAGCCGGTCATCAGGTGGAAAAGTGAAAACGTGGGGTTCTGCATTGACTTTGGGGAGGGGATGGTTGGCCACCACGAGTGGCGCTTTTTCTAAGCCCCCCTCCTTTTCTTTTCTTCGCTCCATTGATTAATTTTTTGGCCCGCCATTTGGTTTACCATTTATTTATTCGCTTATCCTATTTATTGTCTCCCCGATGTTTTCTCTTGTCGGGGTCAATTTTTGTTCGGACGCGATTTGGAATTTTGGAGCGGCTGTCTCTCTCTCTCTCTCTATCTGTCTCCGTCGGTATGGGCCCGTTTGGATGATGTGGACCGCGTTCGGCCCAACGCCAGCGGTTCGAAACTGCTCCGGTTCCCTGTTGGCTCCCTCGTCCGTTTCTCTTCACGCTTCAAAGTAAAGCCAATAGGGTTAGTCTTCTTCTCCTCCTTCTTCTTCTTTTCACTCACTTTCTCGTCAAACATATAATATCATCCCAATTTCGGGATATTATGGAAAAAGAAAAATCATAAGCGAACCTAAATGTTAATGCCCCGAGCGTCGTGAAAATATCAGGAGTTCAGGGTTTGAAAGGGGCGGGAGCGCCGGAAGCTGCACGGCGCAAAGAAAAAGTCGGCGTAGGATTTACACCCGCGTTTGGTCCGCGACGTGTTTTGCACTTGAATTACTGCGAGGTTCCCCACTTAAGCTGACCTCGGGGAGCATACCCGCTGATTTGATGGGTGGAGCCTTATTGGGACACTAAGGGTGTGACGGTTTGCGCGTGTCAATGAAAGATGATTGGACCGAAGATTCATGCATCCGAATATAAGCTCCAACCATATAGTACATCAAATCATAAGGCTAGGCTTCACTGAAACTTCTACTCCCGACATACCATCCCCCGAGGTGTATTCCTAGACTTTGGAGTTCATTTATGAGGAGTTTGGCGGGCCTACAGCGAGCCCACTAGGAGAAACCCCGAAATTCATAAACCCCTTATCTAAAGAAGAGGGTTTCGAATTCCCCATCTCCCCGTTCCCATACGTGAATGGCGGCCACAGGGCAAGCCTGCGGTCGCTTTGACGAGCGACAAGAAGATGCCTTCTATTTTTAAGTTATATTGTTCTTCTTTTTAAGGTAGCTATTTTATTATCAAGTGCATTTCCATAATAAGCGGCAACAATTCTTCGTTCGCATATCCAGATGAAATATTTGTGAATCTAAAACGTCTGTAGAAAATTTTAGTAATTTCCTGCACGAATAACTTTAGCAAATTGTTTTGCTTTCCGTGTGCCAACATCACAAATTGAAGAAATTACTGGAACTCAAAACAAAAAAATAACATTTTTGCACCGCATTAAGAGCTATATAAAACCTCGTGATATAGTAGATATTTAGTTATTGAATATATTTGGTTCTTGGGTACGGAAAAAAATTTTTAATCTTTACAAAACTTCATAAAATTTTAGAAACTAGAACAGACAGATATAGTTACAGCGTTTTATACTAAGGTAATGACAATACGTCATAAGCCTTTGCAAGACATCCCAAAATTTAAATTAGGGTTTATTTTGCTTATGATGAATGTTGTAAGCCATTCTCGACTGTTGAAAAAATTATATCGTTCATATATTTCCAATGTTTCGAGCAATGTTATTGCCGAGAGGTCATTAGTTTTGGCACGACATTGTAAATTATTAAAAATCACTATATCTAAACATTGAAATATTTACGATGATTTAAATTGGGTTGCAACAAAACGTCGTAAGCCCTTGTAAAACATCGTCAAACATATTTAAATTATTTACGCATTTGCGACGTTTTTGTCGTTGGAACATAGCATTGTAGGCTTTTGTAAAATGTTATCAAATACCAATGTATTCGCGACGTTTTGAACTGTGGTACAAGGAAACACTTTAAGAATGTAGTTAAATATTGGAAATTAGGAGATTTAAATATTTATAACATTTTGCATTGGATTATGACAAAGCGTGCTAATGCTTTCTCTAACATAGTAAAATATTGAACATAAATGCTTACAACATTATGCATTGGGTTAAAACAAAACGTAATAAACTTTTGTAAACTGTCGTAAAATATTAATCACTAAATTATTAAAAAGTTTAGGACGTGTCATAAGCCCTTAGAAATCTTCATAAATTAATAAATAGTAGGACATTTATATATTCACGACGTTTTGCACTAGGGCAAAACAAAACGCCGTGCTACTACGTAAAACGTCGTATACCTTTGTAAAATTTCATAAAATATTAATCATCGAAATATCAGAATATTTACGTTGTTTTGAGTTACGTTACAACAAAACGTTGTCAATCACAGGAAAATATTGTAAGTTAATAAACATTAGGATATTTTAATTTTTACAAGTTTTTGCTTTGGGTTACAAAAAAATTTCAAGCTGCTGTGTAAAGCGTCATATAGTACCAAAAATTGGATTACTTAAATACCCATGATTCCGCATTTTGAACTTTTTTACAATGAAAAATTGAAAACCCCTGGAAAACGTCGTAAAATAAAATAGATATTAGGGTAGTTAGGTTACAAGAAAAAGTTGTAATGCGTTATAAAATGTTAAAAAAATTAGATTATTTAGATTATTTCAACGTTTTGCACAAGCTTACGACAAAAATGAAATAAGTCGTTGCAAAACGTCGTAAAACATTATAATCATAATCAAAATATTTACGATGATCGAACTACTTTATGATGAAACATGTGAGCCTTTGTCAAATGCCCACCTGTTGACTAGGCATTTAATTCAATTGCTCATATTTTTCTGAAGTGAATCTGTTTGCATCCTAAAGGAGTCAATTTTGATCAAAGAGTCGAAGTTAATGAAATTTAATAAGGGTTATCGGTTTCCGGTTCGGTCCGGTTCTAAGGTTATCGGTTCCCAAAATTGGGAACCGGGGACCGGTTTGGTTGGTCCTAGATCCGGGAACCGAACCGGACCGCCGGTCTGGTCTAATTGAACCGATCACTTCTTTTTTCCCATTACTTGATGCCATCTTTTCTTGTTGAGTTAAGTAATATGTATGCAATGATTTTCAAATTGAAAAGGACGAATCAAAAAATGTGTTTCGCTTAAGATTTAGTTCACAGTTTACTAATTTTTTTGAAGAAATAAAAATATAAAAAAGTATATATAGTCGGTTCGGTCCAATCTGGTTCCAAGGTAGAATCGGAAACCGGACTGGGAGGATGAGAATAGACAGATCAACAGAACATGTTATTGATCATGAATGCAATCGATAATCGAACACCAGCATTGATTATGAGAATCCAATAGAATTAAATCGACAAGGCGGGAACAGTTTTCCTCCGTCTGAACGGGTAGTCGAGTCGATGTCAATCAAGTCAATGTTAGTTGAGTCGAGAAGCATTAACATTGACGGCAAGGATGGAAACAGCAGGACAGTTATTAGTCAAACTCGAGGTATGGTTATCGAAGGTGTTGGCTACGGAGTCAGCATCAAATTTCGAAAAGCGGGGACGGTCATTTAAAGAGACCAACCACCCGTGAACACAACCAAAATGGAAAAGACACGAACAAACATCCGAAAGACAAAATTCACCAGCAATTCATTTCCTTTTGTCAATCAAACACTTGCTCTTATTCTTTCGAAAAGAACTTGTGTTGACGTTAGTGGATTCATTGCATGAGTTTTAGAACCCAGTTGTCAAGTTCTAATTCATTTCCTGATGCACCATCATCTGTCAATTCAGGTACAAGAACTTTGACGTTAGGTAAGAATTCGATCAGTCGAGACCCGAGAATTTCAGATGACGATTTGAGGAGAGCGGTGCACCTGGAGCACCTTAGCCTCACCGTCAGGAGGGCTGCAGTAGGTCGAATGGAACGATTGACATACGACGTGTCACTCGAAAATCAATCCCATTCTAATTTTCTTGCTCTTTCTTTTCCTTGTTTTGACGGCTTGATCTTTCTTCCTTGTTTCCAATTTTCATACTTAAGAACATGTTAACCATCTCAAACAATCCTCTTTCACACTCCTCCTCTCATGGAGTCTTGTGGGCTTCCACCAGAATATACTTTTCAGGCCCATGAGGCCACCGAAAGATCCAAATTGAAACAGCAAACACAACAGAGATTCAACCATCAAAGTTCTTCAACAACAAATAGAACAGACTACCGTAACTTCTAAAAGTGCACAGTGAGAACTTTCTGCTTCCTGTTTCAAGCTAAAACGTGCTTAAGACTTAAATCTGAAGTTTGGCCCAAAAGAACAAGACCTAAATCTAAAGGGAAACTGTGCTATGTACAAGAAACTGCCAGTAATGATGGGTGGCTTTTGTTATTGTATAAATTTTTCTTCCTTTCATTTTTTTTCCTAATAAGATGGTAAAGTAGTATTTCAAAATTTTCAGCATCTGCAACGTGATTGCACACCCAAAATCTAACATTTTCTGGTCAAGGATATTCTGATATCCAGAGTTCTCTTGAATTATAATTCCGGACATCTGATCAGTCTCCTCAAATGAGAGAACCGAAAGCGGTGTCGGATGACAGTTTACGCGAGATGTAAAACTACAACCTCGCAGACATTACAAATTACATAAATCTCACCCTATGAATTGAGTCACATTTCTTCACCTATAAAAGCCCATCAAGGAAACATGAAACTGGTAAGAAAAAGCTGTCTAAATTGCTCTTCATAGGCCAAAAACAAATTCCCCAAGTACTCATTTCCAAAGATGTGACTACCATCTTCTCCAAAAGAATGAACTGAAAATCTAGTTGTTACCTGAGGAACTACTGAAATGTGCAGGCAAACAGCTGTTTCAATGTCGCAAAAACATTCGATGAAACAGCTCATATGGGGGAAAGAGCCTTTGTGTTTGACTTGTCCTAGTTTTCACCACTAGATCCTCGAATTACCTTAGGAAACGACATTTGTGTTTCCTCCAGGAGATTCGCAATTTAGCGCAACTGGATTTGTACTTCAATTCGTTTCTTCTTTACCATGAAAATCATCCCCCCTCACAATTTCAACTTCATCTTCTTGGACTTCTCCTTCACAGTACGTACAACATCTTCTGGTATCTACAATGAAATAAACTTCCAAATTGACAAAACTAGCAGTGGCAGGAGGGAGGCAAATTAGGTAGCAACTAACAAACAAAGCTGAAGCAGTATTGAGAAAGTACCTTTCTTTTCTTGATCTTCTTATCGTCCTTCTTCTTCTTCTTTTTCTTATCCTTCTTCATCATTTTCTTATTCTTCCGATTGCTGTTCGTCTCCGTACTAGTTCCAGTTTGTCCTGCATCGAAATGATCCTGCACAAGTGTATAAGATCCAAGAACTGAGACACAGGCAAATAAACACAAGCAGTTCCTACCTGAGGATCATCGAAGGAATCAACATGTCTGATTATTTTTCCTGAAGTTGAGGTACTGCCTGAGGAAAAGGGAAATTAAAAGCTTGGCCATCAGTCTGAATTAGTTACTAATTTCCTCGACTTCAGTACCGCACAATTTGTTCACAATTTTTTTTTTGGTCGAAATTTTATTCACAAATTAGAAAGGTCACATTTTCATACCACACAAGCCAAAACAAGAAGGGTAGAAACTCCAACCTCTAGTTGAGCAACTTTTCGCTCAAACCTGGAGCTGACATACGATTTTACCAACATGCATCAACCAAGAACATAAACTAAGCACAGAGCAATACTATTTCCAAATTGATCCTCCCTTCTATTGATAATAACAGATGGGTGAGCATGAAATGTAGCCAAGACTCAAGACAGAGACCATGGCAACAATAGCATCCATTAGGACACGGATTTACTTCAGCGCTGTTACAACACCAAAAGAGTGAAATGTCTGCTTCCAAAGGCAATGCCTCACAGCCTGGTCTGAGTCCAAATAAAGAACGATTACAGCATCGTCACGGAAAGCAATTTGAATGCAACAAACCCCACTTGACATTAAGCCTTAAAACCCCATCAGCTAACCGATACCTACAAAGTTTTATAGATAACCAAGAAAGGAAGCCAAACCTCACACATGAACAATTGGCAAGATCAAATTTCTCAGCATCAACCAACAACACGCCATCACCATTACAACCACACCGAGCCACAACTATCTATACCAACATTATCAGTCCCAAATTCTCACACCAGATAAAACGCGCAATATAACAACGATCAGAAGAAAACCCAAATCAATTAAGAGCACAGGCCAGCGAAATTTGCAAAATAAACAATTACTTGAAGTGGCACAGTCCTTGGCATTCTTGACGGCGAGCTCGACGAGATTGGGGTCGATGGAGGCCAACCCCTGCGGCTCCTGCAGCTTGCGCTCCAGGAACTTGGCCAGAGCCGCCGCTTTGTTCGTCCTGATGGCCCCACCGGGATGCGCCAACCTGCGAATCGCAAGCCGACCGCTCTCGCGCATTCGAATCAATTCAAACACAGAATTCATCCGATCTTTTTCCCCCCCACCCATCGTTTTCTTCGGGGGCGGGGAGGGTTCCGAATGGGGACTGACGGCGTGGTGGAGAGCGTACCTGGGTCGAGAAGGGGGCGGCAACGAAGGGAGAGGCGCGAACTTGCTCCCGCGAAGAGCTCGCTTGTCTTCTTCGCTCAGTCCTTCCATGGATTCTCTCTCTCTCTCTCTCTCTTTCAGACCCACAAGCAGGAACAGCGAGAGGGAGAGCGTGTCCGGGGCTCGTCCCCACGCCCTCGCCTGTCTGTTTCACTTCGAAACAAAAACATGCACGGGAGTATAAATATTTACGTGGATAACTTATTATTAGGTTAATATCACGGAAAATCTAAATATGTACATTCGTAATAAATTTATCCAAAATTAATTTTTGACTATCAAAAACCCTAAAATGATACACCCGTGACAATTTTACTTTCCGCTAATTTTCGTTAAATTTTACCGTCAAATTTCTAAATTGAATGATACGTTGTAGTTGACGAGTGTACCGGTTTGGGATTGTATCTCCCGTTTATCACATGTGTACTGGTTTATGATTTTTCGTGGTAATAATCAAATATAATGGAGGGTAAATTTGTCACAAATGTACTAGTTGGGATTTTTGGTAATCAAAAAATTAGTTTTGGATAAATTTGTTACAGGTGTACCAGTTTGGGGTTTTTGATAATCAAAAAATTAGTTTAGGGTAAATTTATCACAGGTGTATCAGTTTGGGATTTTTCGCGGTGTTAACCCTAACTCATATGTAATGTTTTTTTTTTTCCGATCGTTTGAATGTATTGGATAGGAAACTAAACCAGTGAATTTCGGTAAATTGAACTAATGGAAAGACAATTTTGAACATTTTAGATAAATTGAATAGATATCAAAATTTCATAAATCACATTGAACAAAAAAAAAAAGTTCGGGGACAACTTTGTATATTTTGTGAAAGTTCAAAGCCCATCTATGTCATTTTCTCTTTCATGAAATGAATTATTGCAAATTTGCAAAACTATTTAGAAAAGCTAAAGCATGTTGAGATTTCAAAAGAGTTGCTTATTTTCCTTACATTTATAGTGAGCATGTTAGTTTGAGAAAAAGACATCTTTTGGCTACCCAAAATTTCCAACACACACGGGTGCTTACGTTATCATGTCACAAAGGATCCATCTAGTTTGAAAACGTGCATGTTCATGTATATGTAATTACCTTCGCATCATTATCGAAGAAAAACATAAGCAATCGTGCTTTACGTCTGCATAGTCCTATATAATCACTTCGCTCTGGTCTTTTTCCAAGATTTTTGTAGCAGTTGTGCTTTGCGTCTTTACTTGACTGATCGCGATTTGTTTATCATATCAGAGTCTAATATATGATAGACGGATTAAGCACAAACAACCAAGAGGGGACGAGGAAATCCTAACCTCTTTCGCGTTCAAGTGCTAGACAGTATGTGCAACGTGCACAGAACGACCGTGCGCATACAAAAACAACTACTTCTGTCAATTGAATATAAAGGGGAGTGAAGGGTAGAAGAAATGCAAAGCATATTAATAGTGATTTAGCCCATTCGAGCGACCTACTCCTCTCTCCGAGTCGTAACAGCCCAAATCAACACCGGAATCATCTATTGAAATTCTTGCGACATTGACCGCATATACAGAAATTGTAGATGCACAGACCTCTACGTAGAAATACATTCAGATATACATAGCTTCTGCACACAAGAACAGCTAGAAGATGAACATTCAGAGCATAGACTAGTTTTTTGTTCGTTCTTTTCCCAACTAAACTTCTGCCCTTTGGTTGAATTTTAATGCCATTGCACATCAAGTGACTTTTGAATCCCACGAGTAGCATTGGTTCTGTCGTTTGCAACTGTGGAACTTCCCTCTCAGATCCGTAGGAACAGTTTTCCAAAATAGTCAGTTCTGCTTCTACAGCGGTCTGTAGCTAGAACATCTTATGCAGTCAGGTATATCCAAGATTTTGCATAACCAATCTTGTTCTCCTATTACATTTAGGTGCTACCAAGCATATTCACTTATGTTCTGTGGACTGTTCGCCTTCTACTTGGTTTATCCAAACTCTTCAACAATCACATGTCCTTTAGCTTGTTCACCATCTGCAAGGTCCACCCAAGCCCACCGACGTCTCCATGTCCTCTAGTCAGTTCAACTTCTGTTGATCCATCCAAACTTTTTGACGATCACATGTCCTCTATTTTATTCGCATTGCAAAGTCCTAGACATTGACATATCTCATGTCCAATAACTAGTTCATCATTTCAAAAGTCTGTCCAGTCATTAACATATTCCACGTCCAATACATTGTTCACCTTCTGTAGAGCCACTTTTAGACGCCCGTCCTGTTACTAACATCATCTGCATATAAATCCATGTATGTGAAGGCAACATCTTCTGCATACTCGGTTACACATGGCAGTATACTTAAAATGTTTTGTCACTCTCAAGACACCGTAGGGATTTTTCCTAACAGAGTCATCAAAAAGCTTAGTTGGTAATCAGTCTGATTCTGGAGACAGCCAAATCCAGCAGTCTGTGGTCTGGTGAGGATGGTGCTGGCAGATCGATGACGGTGGCAACACCTGTGGTGATGATTGTCCCAGGCTCCCAGTGCAGATGGTGCCGGCAGATAGATGACAGTGTCAACAACTGTTGATTGGCCTTAAGGCTATACACAGTGGTAATCCAGTTAGTAAGTTCCGCAAGATTAGGCAAAGAGATGCTTTTAAACAATAGTTCAACTTATTCAAAAAATAAAGCCTGCTATGACAAAAAATTTACCTTATTGTGTGCTGCTCTGCTGCCAAATGGATTCGGCGATTTGCTACCACCTTAATGTGAATGTGTAAACAATTCATCCAACAAACTGGAGGTTTAAATTCTATGTCCAGCTCATAGCCGGCATCTTCTTGACCTTCCTATCATCCATTAGGCTTCTAATCTGCAAAGCATCACTCCACCTTCCAACAGATCTGTAAACATTTGCCAGAACAACATAACTCAAGTGGTGATCAGGTTTCAGTTCCAAAATTTTCTTTGCGATGCGCTCTGCAGAAGCAGAGTTTGTATTGGTGGTGCATGCACTGAGAAGAACTTCCCAAAGAGATGGATCATCTCTATATTCGGCATTCTCCACTAATTTTTCAGCCTCCTCCAGGAGACCTGCACGGCCAAGAAGATCTACCATGCAATTGTAATGCTCTGTTCCTGCTTTGATCCCATACTCTTCAGTCATCAAAGTAAAATATTGTCGCCCTTGATCAACCAAACCTGTTTGACTACAGGCAAAGAGAACCCCAACAAAACTAATATAATCAGGTCTAACCCCCGACTCAGCCATTTCGTCGAATATTTCAAGAGCTTCTCCACCTCTTCCATTCTGAGCAAAGCCACAGATCATTGAGTTCCATGTTATTAAGTTTCTGACATGCATCCTCACAAATATTCTATAGGAAAAATCTATACAACCACATTTTGCGTATAAATCAACCAAAGCTGATTCTATGATAACGTCTCTCCAACCAACTCTCCTCACATACTGGCAGTGGACCTCTTTTCCTGGCCTCACAGCTGCCAAACCTGCACAAGCACGAATAATTGTCCCAAAATCATAGAGATCAGCATTACCCATCTCACGGAAAAGCTGAATTACTGCCTCGAACTTTCCACTTTGACAGTACCCTCCAAGCAATGCAGACAGAGAAACCGAATTCTTGTTGATCATCCTATCGAAAGCACGTTGAGCTTCATCAAGCGACCCACACTTTCCATACATGTCCACAAGGCTGCTCTCGACGACAACATGTCCACAAAGACCAAAAGTGATCGCTTTGGAGTGTACTTGTTTGCCCTGTTTCAACCACCCTAAATTGCCACAAGCAGTCAATACACTTCCAAATGTGAAATTGTCTGGCTCCAAATGGCTCCTTTGCATGTAATAGAAGCACTCCAATGCTTCCTCATACAAATCATTCCTCGTATACGCCGAGATAACAGAAGTCCAGCAGATAGCATCTGGTTCAAGCAACTCATCAAACACCCTGCGTGCTTCATTCAAACAACAGTTCCTTCCATACATGTCTATCAGAGCACTAGAAATAACGCGATTCGAGCCGAACCCATACCTAAAAACGACCCCATGAAAGCACCAACCTAACCTCACTCTACCAAGCTCCGAGCACGCCTTGATGACCGCGGATAAAGTAAAACAATTCGGCTCAATCCCGCTCCCCAGCATTTCCCAGAACAGCTCCAGCGAGTCCTCGCATTGCCCCACCTTCGCGTACCACGATATCATCGACGTCCAAGAAATCACGTCCTTAGCGAACAAGCCGTCGAAAACTCTCCGGGTCTCTGAAATGTCGGAACTCGACTTGAAATACAGAGTAATCAAGCTGTTCCCGACGAACCCATCGGCGTCGAGGCCGGACTTGATCACGCGAGCATGGATTTGGAGGCCCGGGTCGAGCGAGCCGGCCGCGGCGCACGTCTGCAGGAGGGAACCGTAGAGGCCGGGCTTGTTGGTTACGCCGGAAGGATCCGTGGAGTTCAGGAGCCGGACGGCGTCGGCAAGCGCCCTCGCTCTGCAGAGGCGGACGATTTCGGCAGCGTTGTCGGACGAGAAACTCCTGGGGCTGTCGAGGGCGGCGAGAGAGGGTAGGGAACTGCAATGGCGCTTCAAGAAGAGCTTCATGAAACGTTGAGGAGACGAACCAAGAGACCAGTATCTTCTCGACCCAGAAGCCAGTTCGCCTCAATCCGGACGTCAGCAGTCAAGAAACATCGTTCGATTCGAAAGACAACGTCGCCCGAATCGAATCAAGAGCTCGTGAATGACCGAGGAACATCGCTCGACCACGTTTCGAAGCAGCGTTCGAGCTTTCCTCTGCTCTGGACGCAGTCCCGCTTGCAACGGGAAGGTGGATGTACTGCTCCCGGCGGGAGATCCGGCTCCGCCCAGCCCGACCCGACCCGACCCGACCGTATGAGCGGATGAAAGCACGTGACCTCCACGTGATTCATAGGATTTGAGTTAACAGTTCAATCCTCTCCATCTTTTGCTGTTACAAGAGTTCCTTTGATTGTATCTTCAGGTTCTCGTTGTTCTCTTGCAATCGAATTATTCTGTCATTTGTTTTATATAGGCGGTCGGCGTCGCTAAGATTAATGCACATAATGTCGTATCAACGCCGCGTTTCTGACCGAAAAAAAAGAAAAAACGCCGTGTGATCGAATAATTGTCATAGAAATGTAATTAAATCCTAAAACCTTCAAAAAGTGCAATCAAATCTTAAAACTTGTTAAATTGAACCAATCAAATCCTTCCATCGATTGCATTTTTTTAAAGTTTTAAGACTCGATTGCATTTTCACGACAAGTTTTAGGACTTGAATGTAATTGAGTCCTAAAATTTTCAAAAAGTACAATCGAGTCCTAAAACTTGTCACGAAAGTGCTTTTAAGTCCTAAAACTTATAAAAATTGCAATCAAATCCTAAAACTTGTGAAATTGGTCAGATCAAAATTTTCCGTTGATTGCACTTTTTAAAAGTTTTAGGAATCGATTGCTCTTTTTTAAAAAGTTTAGGACTCAATTATACTTTCATGACAAATTCTAGAACTTGATTGCATTTTCATGATAAGTTTTAGGTTTTTTTTTAAAAGTGGACCGACTCTCGCATGATACTGGTAGGCGCTCGACAACCTTGATGGTGCTCGGAGTTGCTAGACCCTTGCTAGATGGTCTTGAGTCCCTCACGAGTCACCGGCGTGGATAATGCCATCCTCGCCAATGGCCTTGGGGCGGGATGCGTTTCTCTCTCTTTAAATTCCATTTTTATTTTTCTAATTTATTGAGTAGTTTTTTTCATGTTAAATGCATCATGTTATCAATTTAATAATGATAAATTATAGAAGAATTTGATTGCACAAATTGAAAAACAAATAAAGGATTTGATTGCATAATGAAAAATCTGAAGACCAAATCGCACGGACAAAGAACAAATAAATTATTAGAGTTATATTTAAAACCAAAGGAGTGAAATAACTATCAAAAACACAAATAAATAATAAGTGCCATTTTTGGAAAAAATTTCTTTCTCAAATCAGGCTTTATTAATAGATTCCATCAAATTTATTATTATTATTATTATTATTATTATTCGAGATCAATGCGTGATAACAATCATATGTAACTTACTAAATCTCTTTCTTGAACAAACAGCATACTCCTTCGTTTATTCTACTCAATGGCAGGCACCAAGCTGAATCAACTAAGTAAATAAATATTTAGTTGATAGTAATGCCAAGCTCTCAGCACTGCCACAGGTTTTTTTGTTGTCATATTGGTGAAACTTTTTGTTTATTTGTATTTATATGTACACTTACATGGAGGGTATTCATATCTTAATTACGTGTGTTTAAAGTAAAGTAGATTTAATGCTTATTTTAACCATTTATTCACATTCACTAAATTTTTCATGTTTGGAATGCGATGATCTAATATTGTTTTTTTTCACAATCATGTCATTTCGCTTAACGGTATCGGTATTTGGGTGTGCCACTTCAATATTACGGTGGCAATCAAACCGTTGCGCACGTATCAACCTTAAATTGCCCTTTTTTAGTATAGATTTAGAAATTGATTATTTTTCTCGGCCGCAGTGCAGAGTTTGATTACACCAATTTTAGTGCACCAATTAAGTACTTTAAAAGAACTCCAATTGCATTCTGTACAACATCTTCTTTTAACGAAAACGCTAGGAGGTAGATCCGATGTTAAGGGGGTTATAAGGCCCTCCGGATTTGGAAAAGTGCTTATCGACTGCCTGAAACAATGGCAATTTCATCCTCAGCAATACTGCCACGAGTTGTCAAATTATGTCAGCACATAGAGTGCATCGGACACTAAGGAATCGAATGCACCACTAAGAAGTGTGGCAAGGACGGAATTGAATCCATCAAGACTGTTCACCTACGATATATATTGGCTCTGTTGAAAGATTTCGGTTCGAAAATAGTGGTAACAATTCGTGCTTCGTATACATGGATACGGTTGTGAAGCGCTTTTCTTGTCATTATGTTAAGTAGTGTCATGTCAAGTAGTGCTCGGATTTCTCATAACAAATTCCTCTCACGCTCGAGTTTTGGTTCTCACGTCTTGTTAGTGTCTAGTCGACAACAAATTCGCGAAGGGCAAAGGATCGATAGGAGATCTACGCTATGTTTGGAAAAAGAAGAGCAAAATGAAGGTAATGTAAGTTCAGACGAAAAAGTGCATAGTCTATAATTTCTCTTGTGAGGGAAAAAGAGAAGTTCCGAGTTTCGAAAACATTTTGCATCCCAATATACTTCTATCCCTCCTACCAAACATAGCAAGTGTGTGTCAAATGGACGAGAACACGGGTTAAGCAGATTCAAGATGGAAAGAACATACCACCGAGGACACCCGGTTCACTCGAGTGTCGGTAGAGGAAAAAAGGGTAAGACTCCATATACTTAAAATGACACCGACTAATGCAAACTCGGACAATTTGCAAGATTGCAAATCGGTACACCTTCAACAAAGGAGAATGCTAAAATCCCAAAAGGAAGCATGGTAGAAGTTTGTGATGACAATGTGTGAAGATGAGGAACACCGAAATATAGAAATACTTCAATTAGACTCTGCGCTGAAACAAACCGTAAGGGGACTAATCGATTCGGCAACTTCCCTCCCTCAATCTCTGAGAAATTAGAGTTTTGTCCTCCCAAATTTGAGGAAAAGAAAACCAGATACTTTTCATCTTATAAACATCGCTATACACCACCACATAAATTTCTGACTGTCTGAATCCCAGTTCACGAAACAACAATTCACCGGATGGCCGATAGCTTAAAACATAGGAACGAAACATATCTTACTCCAAATAAACTTCTCTCGGGACAGGCAGAAAGGGATTATTGAACAAGCATGAAAAAGAGCTTGCGTTACTAACTAAAGATGTTAAGATGGTCCAATTGGTGCAACTTTACCCATTGGAATATTTTTAAATCTTACCAACATGGCGAAAACACCAGCTCTACTCATTCACACTCAGTCGTGTAGACAAAATGTACAAGCAATCTGAGGTCCTGCCTTACCAGCACTGAGAAGAGATGCATTTACATTGTTTTCGGGGCCACCTCCAGAGGGATCTCGGAGATTCCGTGCCATTGCAGGAGCAGAAGTCATTCGATCTGGACAATCATCCAGAATATGTCATGCCAGATATCTGAACAAATTGGGGTTGTCTTTGTCTCTCTCTAAATAGTCCCGAGTGATCAAGTCCTCAATCCTTTTCTTGATTGCCTTGAAATCAGGCTGCAATAAAGCAAAATCAGTCGATAAAAAATGAAAGAACGAGGATGAAGGTGATGGGTCAACACAGTGTCTAGTAAAGACCTTAAACATACGACCCAACTGCTCAACACACTCCATGACCAACTGCTGATGACCCAAAACTTTTCGACTCTTCATGATACGCACAATTGAGGCATCGATTGCATATCTCCGATCCTTATCAACATCTTCTATCACTTTCTTCTTCTCATCCACAGGAGGAAGAGGAATCTGCATGTTGGGAAATATTAAAACAAGATTGCACTGATAAATCAGGGGAGAAGAACTAAAACAGGATTGCAATTAACGTTTGTTAATGTAGAAAGACAAGGTCAGACAATTCAGGACAATTTAAAAACAGTCCGTTATACCTTGATCCTCCGCATTTTGTCAGTGAACTTGGAGTTGAACTCAAAGTGATCAGTAGGAGCAATGGTTTTTGTGTTTGGTTCTTTGTTAAGGATCTTGTACTTGGCACATGATAAGGAGTGGAGAAGCCTCACAACATCATCATCAGTCAAATTCAACTGGGTCATTATCTCCGAGTAACTCAGTCTATCGGAAGAGTTGAATAACAACAGAGCTGAGGCCTACAAAGCAATGGAGAGGGGAGAAAAAGTTTTCAAGTGAAAAAATACATAACACAAAATAAAAAATCCCAAAGTCTACCAGATCTCAAAATTGATAAAAACAAAAAGTTCAAAAAACAAATTACCTGGTATGTTGTCACTATCAACTCCATGGTTTTTGGCTCAAATTTACCAATAATGTTACAAGTCCCTAAGGAATAAATCCATGTTAGCTTTCGATGCTTTGTTTTTGTCTGGTAGAATTCCCTGAAAACTTCAACACACTTTACCTGAAACAACCAAGAATTAACAATAACTTTTAAATCTGAGATAAGTAATATATTTCAACTATCGGAAATTGCCTATGAACATCACACCAAACTTCAAATTTTATATCTCAGCAAAATTCTGCGAGTACCATTTCTGCTGGAAGGTTCAAATCAAAGGACTTGTAACTTGGCCAAAAACCGGTAGTCAGAACCGTGACTGTCAAGTCAATGCCAGGATTTGCATTTGGATTATTACTGAGATACTCTTCAAAACTAGTTTGGTTTTCCTTTGCTAACGTCAAATCAGTAACCTGGATCACAGAGAAGTGAATTAGGAACATATTGCTGCAGGTGAAAACTAGTTCTTAAGAAAAGAAATCTAGGAACACCAACCATCCCTTCCATCTTTGATGTGAACTGACCACCACATTGTTGCTTTAATTTAGTCAGGATACTTCTTTCATGGTCATCATTGGCACTCTTATCAAAGAGAAGTCGTCTAGCAAGCTTCTTCCTGCCAGTTTTGATGATCATTAGTAATCAGATCGATGACATCACCAAGATTCAACTATAATGGATGACGACCACAATGGACTAGTAAGTGGATCCACATAACATACCCAATTTAGTGGGATAAGGCACTTGTTTCCAACAATTACCATGGCTCAGTTTCATATTCTAATGCATGGAGATTTTATTTGCAGACATGAATAACATGCTTGATATATATTCTCGACGGTCACTGTAAATTGATCATGGAAACGGTCTTATATTGCTTTTACTATAGAGATACAGAAGAGGGATGTTAACATAATATATAACCGAAACAAATGTCGATAACATAAGTTCATCT
This sequence comes from Syzygium malaccense, assembly GCA_031216405.1. Classification (NCBI taxonomy): domain Eukaryota; kingdom Viridiplantae; phylum Streptophyta; class Magnoliopsida; order Myrtales; family Myrtaceae; genus Syzygium; species Syzygium malaccense. Next base: position 13,428,450 of record CM062254.1, read on the forward strand.
TGAAAATCATTGGCATAAAGACTTGCACTGTACTCTCAATAAACTCGCACCCATTACTCAAGGGTCTAGTCTCCTGTGATATTAAACTATTCAAGAAAATGAGAACTAGTTTTGATGTAACTAAATAATAGGTAGAAAACTAGTAAGCCTAATTTCAATATATCATGAACTAACTTTTAAACGGTACTACAATGGATACTGAGGCATAGAAGATGTAGTTAATTTCATTATCAACAGTATGGTCAGTAGGCTATGGACCCCCAAATACACCTCCAATACTAAAAATATTACCTATAGAACTCAGCAAAAAGATCCTTGTCACTGATATATGCGAGCAGCTTTACTACCTGCAAAAGGTACAATAACCATAACCACCTGTGATACTCAAAAGATGATGCTAGACTACATTACAAAAATTTATGTCCAAACAACAGACCTTCTCAAGCGTTTCTTCAATGGCTTCATCGCTCAATTTTTCACTACCTCCCTTCTTAAGTATATTATCACAAAAAGTTGCCAATAGCTCTGCACTTGAGCTTCCGCCGACACCCTTGTTGCAAAAGACCTCAAAAGCCTCCTTAAGTGCCTGTCAAATGGAACGTCCAAATGAGTATATATTTGATGTAGCTTTTTGAAATCACTTCAATCACAAGATAAGAACCTTATGGAAAAGGGTGTGGTTCTGGAAACAGTCATTCACATATGCCACATACTTATCATGTAGCTCAATCACTTTCCTAACAAAAACCTGCCAACAATGAGCTGAGTCAATGCTCCTAAACAGACCAACAAAATTTTATTAACATATGGAGGAGAAGTAGAAGATCGATTGTATTACCTGTTCCTGCAAGCCAACTACATCCTTCTTATCGGCCTGTGACAAGGAATGAAGGGACTAGGTTACTTGTTTCATAAAATGTTCCAAGTCAAAACAAAATTATGCATAAATATCATAGATGTGCAACCACACTAACTACAGATTGATGAGGATGACAAGTCCCAAACAATGAGTCAGATTTAGATTGGAATTTAAAATAGCACATAAATGGTGACTTGGTGAAGCGTAAATAACTTTATGAAAACCTAAAGCTTGGAAGCATTGCAGGACAATTTCTTCAGCATCATACTAAATAATAAAATTGCACCATACAATTCAAACTAACTGATTACTAGAGCTTCAGTTTATTTACAATAATTCTTCAAGAGAAGACTACAACTGTATATGTAGAATATTCAAAAATCCTTTTGAATATTTCATGGACAGTGTTTCATTACTATACATGAAACAGCACAGGCATGAGTATGCAATAATCCAATTTTCTTGGCACACAGTATAGCACTGTAATCATAGTTGAATGATTGAATCACTACGTCTACGTCAGCTCGTGGTTCACTTACGCCTGACTAATAAAACAATAACATAACGATGTATGTGTCAGCTATCTATGCTAACATGTGTAAGTAAATCATGTTTAACATGAGTAAGTAAATCGTGTTCTCATATATTCAGATCTTGGAATATGTATGGCATATCCAATGGTCACTAGTGTGATGTACATCTTCGCAAACACCATATCTCTCTTAATGATGGGTCTGGCAGATTCTTTCTTGCATTATTGGCTCCTAATCTTTGGGTGATCTCTCTTTACGATGGGTCTGGTAGCTTGTTTTATTGGCTCCTAATCTTTGGGTTCTCTCTCTTAATGATGCGTCTGGCAGATTTTTTCTTGTGTTATTGGCTCCTAATCTTTGGATGCTCTCTCTTAATGATGGGTCTGGCAGATTCTTTCTTGTGTTATTGGCTTCTAATCTTTGGGCTCTCTCTCTCTCACACACACACAGACACACATGGCAAGCTGGTCAATCTCCTCATTTGAAGATTAACTTCCATATTCTCGAATGAAGGAAAAGGTTTTTACCAAAACGGAGATCTAAGTCGGCAACAATGAAAATTTCATCTTCACTGAGGGTTGACAGTAATCTTATGGTTATAATAACATTGTGCATAGCTTGTTTGATCTAGAAGCCTACATCAATGAATCACATTAGATTTTTAGTCCAAAACATTCCAAAATCTCAGTTTGTTTTCTTCCGTCTTGTTAATCCAATATGAAGAATTGGAACTCTCCCTCTGTGTACTCAATTGATTCTGTATCAGCACTGAACGATGAAGAATCATCTTGAGACGAGAGCAGAAACTGACAAGTAAAGCATGCAAATTCAGTGTCCGACGACGACCCAACAATACAGAAGAATGGAAGGAGACTTTGCTCATTCGACTGAACTAGAGCAGAAATTCTGCAAATTCATAAGAAAAAGCCAAAGCCATGGACTGATGAATTGAAAAATTATATACCAACCTTCTTGCTGCTAGCTGCATCTTCTGCTTGTTTGACCAAGGCAGTGCCCTCGGCAGTAACATGCTGAAATATGCGGTATGAAAAATAAGGTAAAGGATGACAAAGGCAAGTGCAGTCTAATGACGATAAAATATGGATGACGAATAAAGGACCTGCTTAAATATGTTAGCGACAGGATCCAAGCCTTTTGGTATTTTTGAGAAAAGCCTGAACATCCTCGACAAATCCTCAACCTAAACAGCATCAGAAAACAAGGTAGGTAAACACAGCTCAAGTATATCCAAGACCAGATGCTCATAAAGGGACAAAAGCACAGCCAGAATACCTTATCATCTCTGAGTAATGCATGACATCCTGAGTGCTCCTTTTCAAGTAGTTGGCTTGCATATACAGACAGCAACTCATGTTGAACTTTCTGAAGAAAGTGCAAACAGATAATTATATCAAAACCCAAAAATTGTATGGGTCAAATTCCAACCGGATCTTGGAACATTCAAAATCTAAGCAAGAACCAAACAGATGAACTATATACACAGTTAATTGCACAAGTTGTTCCACCAGACTAACCACAAAAGCCAAAATCAACACAAGTAAAGGGACGAACCTCTAGTAGCTTGGGCTCACTGCTAGAATGCAAGTAATGGGAAACCCTATCTTTCTCTCGTTTTAGGCACTCCTCTGCCTGGGAATCCCAATATCAAACATCAAACCTTATGAAATATCATCATCATCAAGATGTAAATGATTGATAGGTAACTAATTCTTATTCACCTTCAACATATAATCAGGACAGGAGTCCTCCAGAATCCAACTTGAAGCTTTACGGGAATAATAAGCGGCACTATCTTTTAGCAAAGCTGCTTCAAAATCATTTTCATAATAATCCATTTGTCCCATGCCAATTTCCACAAATATATCCAATACATTCTTCAACAAAGCTCGATCAATTTGCTCGCCTTCACGTTCTTGATCAATCTAATGTAAACAATTTCTGTTAGTTAATTCAACATTAACATTGAAGACAGAAAGGGACAGTAGTTAAATGGACACAAACATACCAATGAGATCACGGCATCCCTTACTTTCACCTTTAACTCTTGATATACCTTTAAAACAGCAAACAATGTACAATAGTCGAAAATTAGAGCGGGCATCTATCGAGGAAACTGAAAATTACTGTATCAGAATCAACCGAAAACTCAATTATGAACCATCTAAAGGCCACAACCATCTATGGAGCAATCTAAGCTAAATCCCGCAAAAAATATAAAGAGAACAGAAAATCGAAAGATTGTATATAATTCATACCAGTTCGCGGAAGCAGGTCAGGCCGACTTCATTAAGGGCTGGCAGTGATCTCCTTGCAATGAAGTAGCGATCTAGATAATAGAAGAAACGAGAAAGCCATCTCACCATAACCTTATGATTCCGCCACCTTATAACTAGCTCTCTCAACATATACTCGTCATGCTTCTCTCTTAATGATGGCAATACCTAAATTGTAAGCAGAAGCAGATTTGTCAATGGATGATAAACTAAAATGACAACAGCTACATAAATGACAGGATACAACAAATAAGCTATATACAGGTAATAACCAACTCTGCATTGGCATAATCATAAGATAATTCATTATTAGACGTCCCACCCCCACGCAAAGAAAAAGCAATAAATGTCACCCCACCCCCCCCCCCCCCACTTTTCCTTCCCCCTGGAAAAAAATAATAACGTTCTTGTATAAGCAATTTATGCAAATTGATCTCATGTTTAGAGAAGAGGAGGATGACAAAGCGAGAACAAGGAGGATGGGTAAAGAATGTACATTTCCTCAATTTCTCATAATATACCGAAGTATGAAATGGTAAATGGCAAACCCCTAGAATCATGGGCTACAAACTATAGGCAACAAAGCCCTGGAGGATTTGACTGACCACGAAAACAGGAATAACCATAAAGAGTCGTAAATAGGGCATATTAACATCTAGATATTGGACAAAGCTACATAAAACAGCAAACTTCAATCCTTTTTTTCTCTGCTTTTCTTTTTGTTTGACCATCAACTTAACTGGTCTTATGTTTGGGTGTAGAACATTAGCTTGGACATTAGCTTGGAAGTAGAGCAGAGTGATGAGATGTCTCAATCCAGATTACATCTAAGTTGCAGCAATAAATAAATGACTCTTCACGCTGATCAAGAAATTGACTTTTCTAGAGTTCTACCAGACTACTTCACAGAAAAATTTTGTATCTATTAACCATTCTTGGTTTTTCTGCTGTTCTTTCAGAGCTCTTAATTCTTCCAGAAACCTTGTGGCCAGACTTCTTCTGACAGCCGACTCCTTCTTAATCCATTTTATGTAATCTCAGATGGTCGATACTATCTATTCTCCAAAAACGAATCAAGCTTTCACCACATGCCACAGTTATTCTATCTTGAAATTACTATATTTTCTAAAATTCACAAATACAATCATAAAAGTAAAAATTTCTAATGAGTAAAGAGCAAGAAATAGGCTATAACGAGGAAAAACAGCCCAAAAATTTTCCAAAGAATTGAAGGACACTGTCACGAATTTTTAAATAAAGACAATTCCTTACTATACAAAACTGATACTTGGGCAATGCAAGTGAAAGAAAAAACAGCCACTGAGAAAGTCAATGGCATATACAAGAATGCAACTCCAACAACAGGGCTAGATAAAACTTCTTTAATTCCATATCACGACTTCAAGTTTTCCAGACATGCAAAGCCAATGAAGTAAATCCAAGGGAAAACAATCAACCGATATAACAGAAAAAGGGAGTCGTGGACAGTAAATCTTCCTCACCGTTGACATGATATACTCTTCGAAAGATTCTCTGTACTTGTCATACAGTTGCTGGGAGTAATCGTGCGGGGGTTTTTGAGTACACATATTGTAAATAGTACTGCCAGTAGGATTGAGAAGGAAAAAAAAAATCAATCGTTAGCAAACCAAACAAGGCACTAGGATTACAATTCTAAGCGTCACAAATGCAGAAGCGAGGCTTACGTGTAGAGCATCATGTAGTCTTCCGAGCTGAACTGAGTCTCGGGAAGCCCTTCAAGGATGTTCTTGAGCTTCATTATACCCTTTTGCATGAACTCCCATCCTTGTTCCAGATCAATCGTTTTCCTCTCATTCGCCGCCATATCTCCACAATCTGGTTCTCAACACCAAATCTGCACATAGAAGCCGATAAAGTCATCGACGACGGAAAAATCGCGAGCCTGAACCTAATCCAACAATGCAATAAAACCTAGGAAAACTACTCTTCCACCGGCAAGGCCAAAGGATATTCAATCGATATTCAATCGACCGCATCCGGCAGGGGACAATCGCTAATCGGCCGGAGAAGTATTTTAAAATAAATTCGAAACAAGTATCCTATTAGGACTCCGATTAAGGCCTCGGACTTTCGCACGATCCGCCTTTACCCGAACTCGATAATACCGCCGGCATCTCGAGCGGCACCATCAGCTTCCTAATCGAACCCGCACCTGGACTTCTAATCCTAAATCCCCACAACTCCAACCCTAGCTCCAGCCTACCGCCGACAGAATCGCATCGACAACAAAGCTACCGGACCGAGAAATTCCCCTCTATCCACGGCGCCGTTTCCACGAGCTCCTAGGTAAACAAACAGAGGGGGCGCGCAAACCAAAAAAAAAAACCGCGCCTCGGCCTCAAGAAAGCGGGGGAGGAGCCAAGAGGCAAAACGCCGAGGCGCAATCGCTCCGGGAAGAGCGCGACAGATCCGAGGCCGATTCACCCGGAACCGAGCGGCCGAATCCAATGGCGGATCCGCGCCGGCGGCGGCCGCGCGGCGATCGGGGGGCGCCGCGGCGGGCGGGGCGGCGAGATTGCGGAGGGGGACAATCACGGCACGAAGTAGGAAAGCCACAGAGAGAGAGAGAGAGAGAGAGAGAGAGAGAGAGACCTGATCGTGATCGGCGGCGGCGGCGGGGGGCGGGGGGAGGATCGGCGGAACCCTAGGTGGATCGGAGGCCACCGGTCGGCGGTGGAGGAGGAGGAGGGAGGGAGGGGGAGGATGGTGGGGAGGGAGACGCAGACCTCCGACAGTGCATCGATTTGTGAAGCAGGAAACGGCACAACTGGGGGAAAAATCTCTTCCTACCCCCTTCCTTTTTTATATTTATATTTATATATATATAATTCTGTCATCGTCAAAATCCCTCTTCTCTGTCTCCCCGGTCCGGGTCCCTCCATCGGTTTTTTTCGTGACCCTTTCTTTCTTGGAATTAATATCACGAGAAATCCTAAATTGATACGTTCGTTGATAAATTTACCCTAGACCGATATGGATTTTCACGGGGCTAAATAAGGGTATAAATATGTCACGGGGATATCGGTTTTTGGGGTTTTGATGAAATCTTCGACTCGCCACCATCTATCTCCAACCTACACTGCGATTTGGTCTTCGGATTATGCCGAAACTCACTGGCACCGTGCACCTTTTATTCAGGGGGGTTGACCCTCATGAAGAATAGTGTATGCCCGAGCTTATATGAATTTTCACGATCGAGTTATCGCCGAGTATCATTAGCCCGGCAATTTCAAGGTAAAATTCGACGAAATCTAAGGAAGGTAAACATGTCACGGGCGTACCGGTGTAGGGTCTCGACGGAAGCTTCGACTCGCCGTCTCTCTCGGCTCCCTGTCACGATCTCTCTCTCTCTCTTCGGGGCGTCCCTGTGATCTTCTCTCCCTCTCTCTTTCTTTGTGGTTCCTCGTATTGTGCAGGACGTGCCATTGTACCGTATGCCCTCGCCTGTTTATATAGAGGGTCAAGTCGTGGGTTTTTCCTTTAGGAGAACGATTCCTTCCTTTCCTATTTTGGAATCCTAGATACGTTCTCTCTCTTGTCGATTCAAATTGTGATAACATCAGGTTTAATTGCTCCCCCAGGTTTATCTATAATTAATCAGTATCTTCCAACTTGGCACCCCTCTTGATTAATTGTTAAGATTAATACCACGAAAAACCCCAAATTGATATATATATGTAACAAATTTACCTCAAATTAATTTGTTGACCACGAAAAATCATAAATTGGTACACCTGTGATAAATTTACCCCGAACTAATTTTTTGACCGTCAAAAACCCCAATTTGGTATATTTGTGACAATTTTACCCTCCGTTAATTTCCGTTAAATTGCATTAATACCATGGAAAATCACAAACTGGTAATGCTATAACAAAACGGAGGGTAAAACTCAAAACCGATATACCCGTCAATTATTACGTGTCATTTAACTAAGTAATTTGATAGTAAAATTTGATAAAAATTAACGAAGGATAAATTTATCACAAGTGTATCAGTTTGGGGTTTTTGGTGATCAAAAAATTAGTTTGGGGTAAATTGGTCATAAATTTATCGGGTTGGGGTTTTTCGTGGTATTATCCCTAATTTTTTTGGGGACTGATGGGCTTGACCGAATTTACATTGTCGCTGGCTTAAACCAAATGATTTAAATTAAGCTCCAAACCTCATTGCTTTAAGTTCATCCGCCGTCGGTACAATGCAAATTGTGGGTTTTTTTTGGGCTCAAAAAATTATGAGGATTAATAATGCATGAAGGGAAAAACGCTAACTAATATGCAAATGCAACTATTGATATGTTTTTTTGTCAGGGATCGGAGTCGATTCCTAAATCTTTTTGTGCAATGAATAATTAAACTGGTTACCAAAATTTAGGTATCGACATATCTCTAACGTAAAACTACATGGTAATCAAAAAACGAAAAAGTCGTTAAAAATGCTAATGTGCCGTTGCGTTATCGACACGTGTCTATCTCGTTCCGTGGCGAAGCCATGTCAGCACATTAATGATGTTAACTAATGCCTAAGATGAAGGACTAGATTGCACATATCGTGGAATGCAAAGGACTACATTAAACTAAAATAGTTAGAGGACCAAATCGTAAAAATTATAACACTCAGAGGACTAAAACTATAAAGTAACCCTACGAAAGGTTCACTTTCCTCTTCTACCTTCTCTTTCTTGCTGTGGTTATTATTACCTGAAATATAGTAATTCTTATCCGCCCTAAAGTTTTAGAGACGGATGGTGCACGCATGAAAGGAAAGGCAAATCTATGGAAGGACATTGAGGCATTGTAGATGATTGATCTTCGTTTATTTTGCAAATAATGAATGATTTGAAAAATATTTTCTTAAATATGATCGCTTGAAATAATTAATCAATGAAAAATATTTTCGTCACAGGTAACAATTTATGTCTAAATTTCTTCGTGGATAATAAAAGTATTTTTCGTTCATTCACAAGCGATATAAGCGATTATTTTTTTGGAATATATTTTTCAAATCATTCATGTTCTGTAAAACAAACGGAAATCTTGATCACCTTGCCTGACATGATCTAAGTTTCGCTTTGTATCTTCTAATTTTAGAACTACCACTATGTATCGAAAATTGCGTTTTTCCGATGCAAATACGAGGAAAGGACCATTCTCACCGGGGATGGTGGCTAGGCGCGGGATCTAACGTCGACCACCAAGACGGTGATGGCAACTCCGTGGCGGGGCGATGGCGATGGAGCGGCGAGCATGACGGCCTCGAGGGTGGAGGGGAGCTGTTTAGGCACGAACCGAGGTAGAAAGAGGACGTGGTTATCCACGTCGTTACTTTAATCGAATTAGGTAGTCCGCACCTATAAAATGACGTAACATGGCACTTAATTTAATGGAGGCTTTACGTTAACTTCCTTTTGAAAAGTTGAGGTACTAGATTGAAAAAAAAAATTTAGATACTTGGCTGTACAATAGTAAAAAGTTAGGCTACTTGTGGCGTGACTAGTATATATAGTCAAATCGGAATTTAGAGAATATTCACTCGCGCTCATCCCGTGGCATTTAACTTTGCCTCTATCATTACCACATGATAAGCCGCATTGCATAATTGTCGCTACCCAACCTTACCGAGTAAGCGATCGAACACTCTCCGAGTCACGAAAATGACGGAGCTCGGCTTGAAATAAAGAGTAATTAAACTGTTCTCGACGAACCTATTGGTGTCGAGGTCGGACCTGATTACACGAGCACGGATTCGGAGACCAGGGTCGAACATGTTGGCAAGAGGGAAGCACAGAGAATAGGCCTATTGGTAGACGTTAAAATATGTCTCGAGTGAGACCCGGTAAACAAAACTTGACTCAAGACAAATTATTATCTATGGACGCCCATATATATGCCGTGGGAATCTAGATTTCCTTTTCTGGTGTAAGGGTTTCGGTGGGCAGAAAATTCCAAGCAAAACAGAAAAAGGAATTATATGGAAATCAAATTTCTTACTGCTTGTTGGAAACTTGGGCTGAATTTGGAAAGTCAATTGTGGATTTTCGAATTGGACCATATTGGGTCAAACTTGGATTTTATATATATATATAAATTATTTCAGTTTCTCGGTGTTCAAATTTTATTTTTCTAAGAGGAGAATGATTAGGCTCGATGACTTGGTCATTGTCTAATTTTCATTTATAAAACTGGTCCAGAACAAAAATCTGTTTTTCTTCCAAAAATTTGTTTTCAAACCAATCAAAGAAGAATATTTGGACTTCATGTTGGTACATGTAATCATAATACTCTTTTTTTATTTTGAGCGCCTGTTTTTGACAATTCTCAAAGAGCCATTCTCTGATTTGTTTGTTTTCAAAAGAATTAAATTCTTGATTTAAAATTATTTTTTCTGGTTCAAAAACTGATTTTAAAACATTGATTTCAGGATCTTCCATTTCAAAGGGAGTTGGATCAGGGAAATCAGCAGTATGTTGAAAAACTGGTCTGGAAATTCCTGACCTGCTATCTATACCATTGATATTTGGAAGAGGAGAAGCACTTGCAGATGCTTCCTCAGGATTATTCAAAGGAATGTTAAGAACGGAATTTATAGATCTTCGAGAAGAAGGGGAATGCCAAGAATGAATTGATATGATGTCACAAGACCTTTCAGGAATATCAACAGATCTTCTGGAAAATTGTATGGTTACTCTTCCTTTAGGGTGTTGAATAATATTAGTAAGATCAGAGTTTTGAATGATTTGTTGGGGAATTCGGTTTTCTAATTCTCATTGATCAGGAAGGCTTATTTGATTCCAAGGAATGATCCTGAGGATGGTAATATTTGCTTTAGAAATATCTGTTTGTAAAAGAAGAGTTTCTCTATTGGAATTTAGTTTCAAAGCTTTGCTTCCACAAGCAGAATTCATTACTTTGTAATAGACTCTATAAGTAAGAGCTATGGGATGGAATCTTCAGCTATAGAGTAATTATGAGTTTTTATTTGAAGAGTCAGAGATTTTAAAATATTTTTACCTTTAAAAGAAACGGTAAGACCAGGATGACAATCAAAATGAATTGGTCCACTGCATAGACTTGTTTCTATAGCTCCGAGAATAAATTTATCATATTTTAAAAGTCTCGCATCTCTTAAAACAAGGAGCAAAGAAGCATCTAAACCACATAAATTTGATTAAGCTTGATTTTTGGAATGATCCAATTTTCGATAGATTTATTAAAATCTTCTATGCTAATTTCTTCTCTATTTACTGATTCTTGATCTGAGGACATCTGTGATAAAGAACTAGAGGAAGACTTGGGTCTTCTTAACAAGTTCATTGGAAAAGACTACTTTTTTTCTTTTTGATTGATCTTAAATGATGTTGACCAATGGACTCACTACCCCACTAGGTTTTACTGCCGGGACCACATCCAACCACTAATCAATTAGAAAGACCTCCAAAAAGGAAGTCATCTTCACTGCAAATGATCTTATAAAGAATATCTTTGTGTGTGTGTGTGTGTATATATATATATATAGTTTTGAAGAAGGATTACAAATTTGTGATTTAGAAACCTCTTCATCGTCAACTTCAGAAAGTGAAGATGGAGAAGCCGCCAATTTTGAAATAAATGTTTTAACAAAAGAAGAGGAAATTCTTTTAAAAAACGATAGATCAGATTACTAATCCCGAAACAAAAATAAAATATTTGAATAATTTCCAAAAACCAAAATCAGCTTTCCAGCCTGATAATCCTTATAATATTTCTACTATTCTTAGCAAAACTAAGAAAACAAGTTTTAAACCTATTTCTATAAATGAACTTACTCAAGAAATCAATAAGCAAAAACAAGAAATACAAGATCTCAAAGCCGCTCAGATAATTATGTAAGAGGATATCTTAGATATTAAAATGAAAAATTTGAAAGGAAAAGAAGAAAACTTAGAAGAAAGAAATCATGTTACCCGACTCCCTTCTTCTTCTTATACAAACTTCCTTTTAATACTTTCTGAGATTACAATCAGAAAATGGATTATCAATATTTCAATCAGAATCCAAAATGAAATTGTTTTGGAAACTACAGCCCTTTTTGATACCGGAGCAGACCTTAACTGTATAAAAGAAGGCCTCATACTAACCAAATATTTCGAGAAAACATCTCAATCTCTCAAATCAGCATCCGGAGATAGACTGATTATTAATTACAAAATTCCTGAAGCAGAAATTGTAAAAGACCAAATCTCTTTCAAAACACCTTTTCTTCTTGTTAAAAATATCAAGCAGAATGTTATCTTGGGATCACCTTTTATCAATTTACTCCAGCCTTTTAAAGTTTCAGAACAAGGAATTGAAACTGAAACCTTAGGCAAGAGAATTTGCTTTGATTTCATTTTAAAACCCCAAACCAGAAATTTGAATACTCTTCAGGAGCATTCCATTTCTGAGATTAATTGCACGATCCAAGATAAAGAAACTCAAGTTCAGTTTCTTAAAGAAGATCTTGATTACAAAAAGATTGACAAAAATCTTTCTGAAATAAGTCTTCAGAAAAAGATTTCCAATCTTGAAAACCAAATCAAAAATTTCATATGTTCTAATATTCCCAATGCTTTCTGGTCTCGTAAAAGTCACATAGTTGATTTACCTTATGAAACAGAATTTTCAGAAAAAGACATTCTTACTAAAGCTAGACCTTCTCAAATAAATCACGAAGTCTTAAATTTCTGTCAAAAGGAAATATAAGAACTGCTTGAGAAGAAGCTTATTAGGAAAAGCCGATCGCCTTGGAGTTGCTCTGCTTTCTATGTCAACAAAAATGTTGAACTAGAAAGAGGAGTTCCAAGATTGGTAATAAATTATAAACCTTTAAATACTGCTTTAAAATGGATAAGATATCCAATCCCAAACAAAAAAGATTTGTTAAATAGACTTTATGATGCAAAAATCTTTTCAAAATTTGATATGAAATCAGGCTTCTGGCAAATTCAAATTAGTGAAAAGGACAGATATAAGATAACCTTTACTGTTTCTTTTGTCCAATATGAATGGAATGTCATGCCTTTTGATTTAAAAAATGCCCCCTCTGAATTTTAAAAGATAATGAATGATATCTTTAATCATTGTTCTGATTATATTATTGTTTATATTGACGATGTTTTAATATTTTCTGCATCCATACACATCAATCATTTTATCAATATTGTAAAGAAGAACAGTTTAGTAGTGTCACCTACTAAAATATCTCTTTTCAAAATGAAAATTCGATTTCTAGGACATTACATTCATCAAGGTACTGTCGTACCTATTGAAAGATCAATTATATTTTCTGAAAAATTTCTTGATGAAATCAGAGGCAAAAATCAATTGCAAAGATTTCTAGGAAGTTTGAATTATATTATTGAATTCTTTCCTTGCATCAATATAATTTGCAAACCACTCCATCAAAGGCTAGGATCTGGGGATTATAAATAGAGAAAATATCTTTATAGAATGAATTATATCAGTTGCCTAGGATCTAGGGATTATAAATAGAGAAAATATCTTTATAGAATGAATTATCAATTAATCTATGCATTTTCTTTTACTAGAAAGGAATTCGGGAAATTGTAATAAAAAGATAAGGACAATAAAGATATATGTGATAGTTAGACGTTGTTCTAAACGATCAAAGTATTCAATATATTGAGAAAATAAGTAAAGAATATGAGATATATCTCTAGATCTGGCAACAGCGAAAATATATGTTAGTATAAAAGTGCAGATTTCTACATAGAAAACTATCAAATAAATAAAATTAAATAAAGGCGCGAGCATTAAGAATAATAAAGAGACCGTATACAATATAAAGAATGAGAAGAAGAATAGATAGAAATCCTAAACCAACCATGTAGGTGGCATTGCTAAGCAAAGATAAAAAGGGCAAAACGGTAAGAAGAAGTAAGGATATATAACAATTGCAGAGAACTGCTTTAAATTAAAGTACAAACCATCCATAGGCGGTTCGACCTGCCGTTTGTGGGGTATGTAAATGTAAATACAGGAAGGAAATTAGAAATGACTGTTATATAAATAATACCGAATGATTACAATAACAGTATTGAAAGGTTACAGAATGTGGATATTGAAATATAAGTACAGAAGTAAGGAAATTTCTTTGGTAGAAATTCTCCCGTTACTCAGACTATTTGGTAATCTAGAACGATAAGAATTTTCACTCTATAAGAATTAGAAAAGGTTTTGAAAGATCTTGAAGGTATGAGACAAGATCTAAACAGCTATGAGAAACTTACTAGGTATGGAAACGTTATAGAAAGGTTTGAGATGTGAGATCTTTTATTCCTTCGAAGAAGGTTTGGAGAGAAAACTGGAAAAGTTTGGAATTCAGAAAAGGTTTGGAAAAGTCTTCTCGAGTTCTGGCTTTCTGAGGAAATGAGGTTTCCTTATATAGGCAAATTAGGTTCTTGTAGAAATAGTTCATGGGTAGTACTGTAGTAAATAGTAGTAAGTACACAGTGTTTACAGTGAATAATATCCTGACATAATCATGAAAGTTTTGACAAAGGAAAAGACTTGCAGACTCCTTTCAACCTAGAAATGATGAGAATGGTAGAAGTGATGATAATGGCTGGAGTCTTTTGGCTTCTTATATCACGGTTTGGACAAGTCTTCCACTGCTTCGTCTTCTTCTTCCTGGTCTGCTACATCTCCCCATGGGATTCTTGGTTGATCAATTTTATAGATGGAAATTAGACGACGGCCATGTCATTAAGTCTAATCATTCTCCTCTTAGAAAAATCAAAATTGAACACTCAGACTACCCCTCCTGAACTTAAATCAAAATTATTTCTTAAAACGAGTTTTGAAACCATTTGTAATATTGAAAACGGATTTTATGATGAAAACCCCTATGTTTTTGCCAAAAACACGTTTTTAGAAAAATTTCTATACACCCCTCATGACATTTATAAAACTATTGAATTTTATGAAAGGATTTTGACAGAAACAGAATTTGTCACTTTTAAACATTTCTCAGACAAAGGACATATAAATTACTCTAAGGCCATTCTTCACAAGGTCATTCACCCTCGAGGCTGGAAACGTTCAATCTATGTACTTGTTTTGTCTATTTTACTATTTGATTGCTTATTTCCACAACGGTAGAAGAATTTGTGGAGTTCAGAAGCCAAATGGCGTCGAAAAGCACCAAAAATTTCTGGTGCTCTTCTAGGGCGTGAGAGGGTAAGAGGAGTGCAATGGCGTTTCAGAAAAGGGCTTCCGAAGAAAACATTGTTGTCTTCTTGACGTAGAGACCTGTTCACTTCAATCTGGACGTCAGCAATCAAAGCACGCTATTCAAATTTAAAAAGAACCATCGCTTGAATCAAAAGCGACAGCTCGTGAATCGCTGGAAACATCAATCTACCACGTTTCAATCCACGCGAAGCTGATCGGGGCAGAAAGTCGCCGTTGAAGATGACCGGAAAATTCGTACCGCTGCGGCGAAAAAGAGACTGAAGTTGATCTTCTGTTCGATGAAATTGACCCTTTGTTTTTGTAGATTCGCCAACGCGTGATGCTTACATGATCACAAACTCGAATCGTTCAAATGGACTCTAAGCATTTTTTTAGGGTTAATACTACAAAAAACCCCAAATTGATGCACTTGTGATAAATTTACATAAAATGAATTTTTGACCACCGAAAATCTCAAACTGAAACACATATGACAAATTTACCTTCAGTTAATTTTTATTAAATTTTATCATCAAATTACTAAGTTTAGATGACACGCTATATTAGTTTACGGTTTTACCCCTCCGTTTGTTACAGGTTTACCAATTTGTGATTTTTCATAGTATTAATCCAATTTAATGAAGGGTAAATTTGTCATAATTGTACAAGTTTAAGGTTTTTTGTGATAAAAAAATTAGTTTAAGGTAAATATGTCACATGTGTATCAGTTTAGGATTTTTTGTAGTCAAAAAATTAAATTCAGATAAATTTGTTATAGGTGTATCAGATGAGGATTTTTCATGATATTAACTCTTTATTCTAGTGTGTGGTTCTTTTCCTTGGGTTAAATTTTGGATTAAATACAGGTTTTTTTTTCTTTTTTTGTTTGGCCAGTGGATTAAATACAGTTCAATCCTCTAGCTTTTGCTGTTTGAGAGTTCTTTTCATTGTATCTTCACGTTCTTTATCTTTTTTAAGCGGTGCAATCAAATTCTTCCGCCATTTATATTATACACACCATCAACCTCGCTAAAATTTACATATGCAATGCCATGTCAACACCACGTCAACATATTAGAAAATGCAGAAATTTTTAAAAAAAAATCAAGGGAGACAAAAGAGTGGCAAGTGGGGCTACTCATCCATGCCCAATCGGCAGTGCGGGTCGGTGATCCTTGATGTGGTGCTCGTGAGGTGCCACATGAATAGGTTTCGTCATGTCATCAATTTAATAATGTTAATAACGATTACTAATGAAAGAATATGATTGGACCAATTGAAAAAGATAGAAGATTTGATTGCACGATGAAAAATTAGAAGATGAAATCGCACTAACAACAAACAGATAAACAATTAAAGTTTCATTGCACGATGACAATCAAATCATAGTTTCCTAAATCTCTCTCTTGAACAAACATCAATCTAAGAGAGGAATTTACATCTTGAGCTTGGAATCAGATATTTCTGTGTCTTTTTCACTCATTTTTCCACCTCTTCCGGGAAATTTTCTGCAACCAACAAGTATGTGCTTTGCTTATGTCCTTCCATGACATTCCCCTTCACTTATTCTTCTCAATGGCAGGTACCAAGTTGATTCAACTTGGTTGTCAAAAAGTAAACACACATTCCGTGGATAGTAATGCCAAGGTTCAGCAGCGACACAGGTTTCTTGATTATGTCATATTGGCGAACTTTTTATTTCTTTTTTATGTACACTACATGAAGGGTCTATATCTTAATTACGTGTGTTTAAAGTAAAATAGATTTAATGTTGCTTTTAGCAATTTTTTCACATACACTAAAACTCCTAGATTTCATGCATGGAATGCGATCGGCACCTAATTCTTTTTCAAAAAAGTGCAATAATGTCCTTTCATTTACAGTATCGAATTTGGCTATGGCACTTGAACAGTACGGAAACATTGGCAATGAAACGTTGCCCACGTATCAACCATAAGTTGCCTTATATATATATATATATATATTTAGGAATTCATTATGTATCTAGGCCTTAGTTTATAGAACTCGATTACGTCAGTTTAAGTGCGCCAATTAAAAACTTAGGACTTGATTGCATTCCGGACGACACCTTCTTTTACCAAGTGCTCGAAAACAGTTAAAAGGTAGATCCCGCTAACCCTCTTGATCTGGAAAGTACTCATGGACTGCACGAAAACAGTGGTGATCGACCAACTCAAATTGGAGAATGAAACTAATGACGCTATCCATTTGAGATGAGTTACAAGTATTCATGCTCTCCAACACTCTGCTATGAGGTGACAAATTACGTTGCATATAGAGTGCACTGGACATGAAGGAATTCGATGCACTACTAGGAAGGAGTGTGGCAAGGACGGTATTGAGGCTATCAAGACTGTTCACCTAAGATACAAATCCTAACGAAAGATTCTGATTTAGAAGTGGGGCTGGCAATTGGTGTTTTTGTAATGTATTCTTGTCGATTTACTTATGTCATTCCTTGTCGTTGCATGAATGTTTCAATATGGCTGCAAAGTGTTTTCCTTTAAAAATTAAAAATCACGTGTCATTTCGTGCTAGTTTCGAGTTAAGCAGTGTCATGTCATATCATGTCACGTTTAAATTTCTCATAATAGATTTGTGTTGCGTTTGAGTCTTGTCCTTGTGTCATGTTAAGTCATGTTGTGTCAATTCTAGTTGACAAAGCGTGAGTGTGTTAATGGACGATGACTCGAGTTTAGCCAGTTTCGAGATAGAAAGCGAAATCATTTTGTGACAAATTGCTGATGAAGAGGAGGTGTTTCTGTACTCGGATGTCACCCGGAAGATGTGACGGCACATGGCGGGGGAACATGTCGCGGAGGATACCTTGTTTGCTCGAGCGTCGGCAGAGAGAAAATAGGGTAAGACTATAGATTGAGAAAGATATCAACTATCGCAAACTCGGACAACTTGCAAGATCATGAATCGGTTACCCTTTTAAAGAAGGAGAAAGCTAAAATCCCAAAAGGAAGCATGGTAGAAGTTTGTGATCACAATTCGCGAAGACGATGAACAGGAAGGCAAAAGTACTAAGATTAGATTCGTGCTGAAACAAAACGTAAGGGGACTAGTCTATAACGGAACTTCCCTCAAGCTCTGACCAATTAGAGTTTTTTCGTACCAAATTTGGGGAAAAGAAAACTAGATAGATTTCATCTCACAATCATGGCTATACACCTTTTGTGGTACATGAAACAAAAATTTCGTCCTACTCATTAGGACAATTTAAAATTAAGATGCATGCACCAAAAGTCATAAAACTTGTAGATAAAGTACAATTTAGTTATAAAACTTCTTAAAAAGTGCAGTCAACTCCTAAATCTTATCAAATTTGTATAATTGAGTGCCTGACGGAAAATGCTAACGTGACTTTTTATTATTTTTTTCGGATATATGCACTAGAAGTCCTAAAACTTGTAACGTTAGTGCAATTAAGTCTTAAAAATTTCAAAAAGTATAATCAAGTCCAAGATTTTACCAAATTGATGGTTCAAGTCCTTTCGTTAATTCTATCTAATTTGACTAATGAAAATAATTGATGTGACGATTTTTATTTCATTCTTAAGACACGTGGCATTGATATGGCGCCCACCAAGTGCCACATCAGAAAAAAAACAAAAACTTAAAATTTTGAAAGGGACAATAACGTAAATAGTCCATTTAATTCAATGTGCGATGTGGTTCCTGAACTTTTAATTTGTTCAATGTAATTCTTTAGCCCAATGTGCAATGTGTTCCATGAACTTTTAATTTGTTCAATGTGATTCCTAAACTTTTGGTATATGTTCAAATTAGTCTTTGGTGGGGATAAGCGGTTCCAGGTTTCAAGCAAGTTCTGAACAGGTTCCACCTAAAATCTGGAATCTACCCATTGGAACAAGTTCTTCATTTTTGGGAACTTAAAACCTACCCTGCATACCTTGGAACTTGGAACCTACCCTATTACCAGTTCCAAGATTGGTTTCGAGGTCTACCAATATTCCACCTGTTTTATTAATTGAATGATTACAGTGAATCATCACCTTTAATGACCACTAATTGCTGTTACATTCCACTAATCACAACTTATATTTAGACACACGAAAAAGATGAAACATTAACAAAGTAAAAGTCTTAGTCATAAAATGAAAGTTCAGACTAGTGGTTCTAGATTATCACTCATTATCGGACTCCATGGCATACCACAGGATCGCGTGATAACATATAAAGAAAAAAACGCAAAAATTTATTTCAGGTTTCAAGTTCCACCTACCTAGAACCAGGAAACTATCCGTCGAAATAGGTTTTTTTTCAAATTCTGGAACGTGGAATATACCTTGTATACCCTTGAACCTATAATCGATAGGTTCTATTGGTTTGGTTCTCAAGTTCTAGGTTCTATCTTGAAACCATGCTTATCCTCAGTTCTTGGACTATGTGAAAATATTTAATATCATTCTTTCATTAATTCAAGTTCAGAAGCAACATTAAACATTTTCATATAGTCCAAAGACTAGATTGAACATGTATAAAAAGTTCAGGAATCACATTGAATAAATTGAAAATTCAGAGACGACATTGCATATTAGACTATAATTTAAAGATCACATTAAAAAAATTAAAAATTTAGAGATCACGTTCCATATTTAGGTAAAATTCATAGATCATTTGTGTCATTTTCCCATTTTGAGACAATGATAAAAATTTTAAAAAGAAGAAAGAAAAAAAGAAGATAAGAATTAAAAAATAAAAAAAGGCAAAACCAATGATTACCCTTCTCCGACAACCCTCATCTAGGCATGGGCCACGGCCGACGACTCTTAGTTTTTAATAAATGAAGAAAGGAGAGGATTGATTTGTCTATTTTGGGATTTCGGCTTCCTTGGCAACCAAAACAGAGTCCGATTCTTCAAATCTCAAATCTTCAACCAAAACACAGATCCGCCAACATCCTTGTGACTCTCCAACAACCCAATACAACTTTCTTTCAATGTTCGACTCGCTCCAGGATGGCGAGGCTAAGCACGTTAGTGCTGTTCTTGTCCAGATTCGGCCTCAATTTTTCGATCCGAGACATTTTTCTTTGTCCTGGAAAGAGAACTGCGAAACCTAATGAAAAATAGCTGCAAAATTTCTCTCCATATTGGAACCGCGAGTTGCGAAATTGGGAAAATTTAAGAGGGCAAGAGGAGAGAAGAATTCGAGAGCGAGAGCAAGATGACTGCTTTGCTTCGGGTGTAGATTCATTGCCATCAGTCTTCAGATGCAGACCCAATTTCCATCGATGTGGACGTCTTAACTCTTGACAAAAGCTGGAAAATCACACGATGATCCTACCTTTTTTTTTTTTTTTATAATAGAAAACTATTTTTCTTCTTTTCTGAAGTTTTTTTTTAATCTTTTTTCCTTTTAAGTTTGTGAATTTTTCTAATATAGCAATTAGTAGATACCGCATCAACACCACGTGTCTTAAAAAAGCATTAGGAAAAGTTACGTAAGCATTTTTTGCTAGGTAAATTAGACGGAGTTAATGGATTGACTTGAGTACAGAGAAAATTGTACAAAATGTTATAAACCTACTGGACTTTTGTCGATTCAGTCTTAAACGTCTCAATTTTGGCAATTCAATCTCAAATCTTTTCACGCTTTACTGATTGAGTTCATCCAACCAAAATTGGCCAAAAATTGCTGATGTGGACGTCGATTATCCTACGTAGCACGTCTGGCAACAACCAAAGTTGACATGGACATTTTTACGTGAATTTTAATATTTTATAGAATATTTTATGGTTTTTTTTCTCTTTTTTCCCCTTTTTCTTTACAGTTTTTTTTTGGGTTTTGTAGAAATGGCTGTTGAAGGTCTCCGGCCAAATGTCGCTAGCCACTAGTCGAGGTTTGGCAGCCTCCCTTGTGGTCAAACGAGGGCTTGGCGGCCCTCGCCATATCTAGGTGAGGGCTGGCACGTCCTCACTTTAGTTGGCGAGGGTCACGCGGCCCTTGCTTGTGGCCAGTGAGGATCCTCTAAACAACAAAATAAAACAAAGTAAAGAAAAGGGAAGAAAACATAAAAACTATAAAAAAAATTAAAATAATATTAAAAACGTTAATGTCAGCATCAGTCGTGTCAAGTAGGATAGCCGATATAGTTTTCGACCAAAATTGGCTAGTTGAACTTAATTGATAAATTGTCAAAAAGATTTTTTACTCAATTGACAAATTGTCAAAATGTTTAGGACTCAATTGATAAAATTGAAAGGTTTAGGACTAAATTAGCATGGGTATATGACTTTTTGGACAATTTTTTCCTTAAGTGCACAAATTTGACATGTGATAGAATTTGATTACTCTTTTTTTTTGAAAGTTTTAGGAATTATTTTTTGAGTTAATACCATGAAAAATCCCAAACTGGTACACTTAATGACAAATTTACCCAAAATTAATATTTTGACCACTAAAGATCACAAATTGGTATATTTGTGACAAATTTACCGTCAGTTAATTTCCGTTAAATTAGATTTATACCATAAAAAATCATAAATTGGTATACCTGTGATAAATAGGATGTAAAACATAAAACTGATAAATTAGACAAATGTCGTGTGTCATTTAACAAAGCAATTTGACGATAAAATTTAACGGAAATAAACTGAAGGTAAATTTGTCACAAGTGTACCGGTTTGGGTTTTTCGCGATCAAAAAATTAGTTTAGAGTAAAATTATCACAGGTGTATTAATTTGGATTTTTTCGTAATATTAATCCTTACTTTTATAGAGATACGTAGAGATGATGTGACACTCACTAGAGAACAAATTGAAATTTTGAAAAGAGAAAAGAAAAGAAATTCTTGCGCGCGTTGTTCATCATCATTCATCTCCTTCTTCTTTCTTCTACTTTTCAAACTCAAAGAAAGCAACAGCCGCCATAGCCATTGGCCACTAAGGGCCCGTTTGGTAACGTGCCAAACAGTAAAAATTTCTGTTCTTTTGTTCCCAGAAATAGTTTGGGAACAGAAATGCGTTTGGTAAATTTTTTGTTCCCGGGCACATTTTTGCAAAAATTTGTGCCGAGAAACAGTTTTGGAAGAGAAACAAGAAGTAAAAAAAAGTTGCTTCTTGTTTTTCGGCATAATTTTGAGAATCAGTTTTTTTCTTCTTTTTCTTTTTTTTCTTTTGTTATTTTTGTGTTGTTCTTCTTTGGCCATGGCCGGTCGCCGGCGACCGGCGACCGGCGGCCGGCCACAGCCCAGGGCCGGCGAGGGCGTCACGGCCCTCGCCGGCCGCCGGCGGAGGCGAGGGTCGCCCTCGCCGGCGAGGCCGAGGGCTGGACCCTCGCCGCCTGGGCGAGGCGGCCTCGCCCAGATCGAGCGTGGCCGAGCCTCGCCGTCGGTCGCGACGGCGAGGTCGGCCTTGCCCAGAGACGGCGAGGCTCGGCCTCGCCCAGGCGGCGAGGGTCCAGCCCTCGCCCTCGCCGGCGAGGGCGACCCTCGCCTCCGCCGGCGGCCGGCGAGGGCCGTGACGCCCTCGCCGGCCCTGGGCAGTGGCCGGCCGCCGGTCGCCGGCGACCGGCCATGGCCAAAGAAGAAAATGGATATAAAGAAAAAAAATAAACAATTCAAAATATTATTAAAATATTATTTGAGAACAAAAATTTTGTGTAGTTACCAAACGCATTTCTATTCTTTTCTACTCTAGGAATAGAAATTTTGGACAGTTTATCAAACGTCTTCAAATACTCAGAAATTATTTCCGGGCACAGAATAAAAAAAAATCATTTCTGTTCAGAAATAGTTCCCGGGCACAGAAACGTTCTCATGCGCACCCTAAGCCCTGCCTCTTCGTCTAGGCCTTCTCCGATCTTCAAGCTCGACGCCATGGCAGATCAAGCTCGGTCGCGAATCCAGGTTCGAGCTCAAGCCCCGATTTAGGGTCGAGCTCGACATGTGATGCACCTCGACTCCCAAATCTAAGTTCAAGCTCCCATCACGAGCGGAACGCAACACCCAAATCTGAGTTTGACCTCGCAGCCGCGAGCAAACCCGAGCTCAAATGGAGTCGAGCTCGAGCAGTGCCGTGGAGCTTGTCCATTGCATGGTTCACAGCCGGGTCTGGCTTCGAAGTCTGCGACGATTGTCGTTTCATCTAGGAGCCGGATCTGGTTAGAGCTAGCTTTGAATCATTTGGCTGCCATGGCCGCAAGCTCGAGCTCGAAGATTGCGGGCAGGCCATGCGGGTTTGAGCTCAGAGCGGCCAACGGCCATGTCGGGCGCTCGGCAAGTGCATGTGTTCTTGTGACCAATATCAATTTCGCACGAACACTCTCTTCAATTAATTATGGTCATGCTCAGTCCACGTTGAATTTTGTTCACAATGTGCGAGACAATTCTTAAGAGGGAATTCATTTCAGGCTCCGTTCCGTCTGTTTCGCGAAAAATGAACGATTCGAAAAATGTTTTCCTAAAAAATGATCGTCTGTATAACTTGAAACAATTAATTAAAGAAAAATATTTTTATTATCGATAATAATTTATATCCAAACAAACGTTTTCATAAACGATGAAAAAGGATCTTTTAATTAATAAATGGAAGTTGAGAATGCCCACGGCAATGCTCTCGATATCAAGTTCATCGGTAGCATGTATCCTCTTTGTTACACTTCACGACGGAAGAGGAGAAGCACTTACCTCGAGTGCAAAAACTGACGATGACTCCAGCTCAAACAGCAATGAGCACAGCAAGATAGAAAGACGCAAGCGAACAACTAGCTGATCCCCATCATCTGTATCATGGGCCGGGGGAGCTCCTGAAACTGTCCACATAGGGTAGTTTTCGAGCTCGAGAGGCCGACAGCCATGGGCCGCCGTTTGAGCTCGAAGCTAGCAGCCGCCATGGCCTTGAGCTCAAGGCTTTCGAGCTCGAGAAGATGCCACCATGGCTTCTCGAGCTTGAAGCTCGAGGACATGGAAGAGCTTGAGAGAAGAAAAGAAATGTCGGACCAGGGAAGTCGCACGTCGCATTAGCACTTCTCTCTTCGAAAAATAATAAAAATTGCCACATCTTAAGAAGCCATGGTGGCACGGCAATGTCAGTATTTTCCGTTAGCCAAATTGGAGGGAAAATTACCCAATTGATCCTTAACCTATTGCACGAGCACAAATCTAATCCAAAACTTTTTAATTTTGTTAATTTAATCCTACCTTAGCACGAAATTCCAACGTAGTCCTTCAATTTTCACCAAAAATTATTGACATGGCATAGTCCATCCGTCGAAAATTGACCAGAAAGACAACAATGGAATTTCTTGCAAAGAATTAGAAACAAATCAACAAAATTTAAAAGATTATGATTGAAATGACATCTGTACAATTGATTTAGGACTCATTGGACAATTTCCGGAGTTAAATTGCACAAATTTGATAAGTTTGACCTGATTGCTATTCGAAAGTTTTTTAGGGCTCAATTGATAAGTTTTATTAAAGCGTTCGGTGCACTGATCCCTTTAAATACTTTACAACGTGGCAAAACCACAAACTCTACCTGTTCACGCTCAGTCGTGCAGACAAAATGTACAAGCATTCTGAGGTCCTACCTTCCCAGCACTGAGGAGAGACGCAATTACACTGTTTCCGGCGCCACCACCAAAGGGATCTCCAACTTGTTCCCGTGCCATTGCAGGAGCAGAGGTCACTGGATCTGGACAATCATCCAGAAAATGTCATGCCAGATATCTGAACAGACTGGGGTTGTCTTTGTCTCTCTCCAAATAGTCTCGAGTGATCAAGTGCTCAATCCTTTTCTTGATTGCCTTGACATCAGGCTGCAACAAAACAAAGATCAGTCGACACAAAAACTGACAGAACCAGAATGAAGGTGATGGGTCGACCCGGTGTTTAGTAAAGACCTTAAACACGCGACCCAACTGCTTGGCACACTCCATGACCAACTGCTGATAACCCAAAACTTTTCGACTCTTCATGATACGCACAAGTGAGGCATCCATGGCGTATCTCCGATCCTTATCAACATCTTGTATCACCTTCTTCTTCTCATCCACGGGAGGAAGAGGAATCTGAATGTTGGGACATATTAAAACAAGATTGCACTGACACACATTAGGGGAGAAAAACTAAAACAGGATTGCAATTAAAGGTCGATGTAGAAAGACAAAGTCAGACAATTCAGGACAATCTAAAAACAGTCGGTTATACCTTGATCCTCCAAATTTTCTCAGTGAACTTGGAGTTGAACTCAAAGCGATCAGTACGAGCAATGGCTTTTGTGTCTGGTTCTTTGCTAAGGATCTTGTACTTGGCACATGATAAGGAGTGGAGAAGCCTCACAACATCATCATCAGTCAAATTCAACTGGGTCATTATCTCCGAGTAACTCAGTCTATCAGACGAGTTGAATAACAACAGAGCTGAGGCCTACAAAGCAATAGAGAGGGGACCAAAAGTTTTCAAGCGAAAAAAAAAAAACATAACAAGAAAGAACAAATCCCAAAGAGTACCAGATGTCAAAGTTGAAAAAAACAAAAAGTTCAAAAAACAAATTGCCTGGTATGTTGTCACTATCAACTCCATGGTTTTTGGCTCAAATTTACCGATAATGGTACAAGTCCCTAATGAATAAATCCAATTTAGCTTTCGATGCTTTGCTTTTGTCTGGTAGAATTCCCTGAAAACTTCGACGGACTTTCCCTGAAACAACCATAAATTAACAATAACTTTTAAATCAGAGTGATGTAATCTATTTCAACTATCGGAAATTGCCTATGAACATCAAACAAATCTTCAAATTTTATATCTCAGCAAAATTCTGCAAATACCATTTCTGCTGGAAGGTTCAAATCAAAGGACTCGTAACTTGGCCAAAAACCAGTAGTCAGAACCGTGACTGTCAAGTCAATGCCAAGATTTGCATTTGGATTATTACTGAGATACTCTTCAAAACTAATTTGGCTTTCCTTTGCTAACGTCAAATCCGTAACCTGGTACACGGAGAAGTGAATTAGGAACGTATTGGCTGCAGGTGAAACTAGTTCTTAAGAAGGAAATCTAGGAACACCAACCATCCCTTCCATCTTCCTTGTGAACTGACCACCGCATTGCTGCTTTAATTTCGTCAGCATACTTCTCTCATGGTCATCATTGGCACTCTTATCAGAGAGAAATCGTCTACCAAGCTTCTTCCTGGCAGTTTTGATGATTATTAGTAAGAAGTTTGACGGCATCACCAAGCGTCATTTATAATGGACAACAACAACAATGGAATATTAAATTGGATCCACATAACAGGTCCCACTTAGTGGATGAGGCATTTGTTCGAAAAATTGATATGGCTAAGTTTCATATTCTAATGCATATAAATTTTGTTTGCAGACATGAATAACATGCTTGATGTGTATTCTCAGAATCACTGTAATCAATTTCTCTTTTACTATAGAGTACAGAAGAGAGATGTTAATTAATATATAAGAGAAATCAATCTTGAGAATTTAGGTTCTTCATCTTGAAGATCATTGGCACAAAGACTAGCACAGTATCCTCAGTAAACTTGCACCCATTACTCAAGGGTCTAGTGTCCTATGATATAAAGTACTCAGGAAACTGACAGAACTAGTTTTGATGTATAAAACTAGTAAGCCTAATTTCAATATATCATGAATTATCTTTTATACAGTATTACTCTGGATACTGTGACATAAAAGATTTAGTTAATTTCATTTCCAACAATACGGTCAGTAGGCTATGCACTATACGCCTCCCGTACTAAAAATATTACCTATAAAACTCAGCAAAAAGATCCTTGTCACTGATATATGCGAGCAGCTTTACTACCTGCAAAAGGTACAATAACCACCTGTGATACTTTAATAAATGATGCTAGACTACATTACAAAAATTAATGTCCAAACAACAAACCTTCTCAAGTGTTTCTTCAATGTCTTCATCGCTCAATATTTCACTACCTCCCTTCTTTAGTATATTATCACAAAAAGTAGCCAATAGCTCTGCAGTTGAGCTTCCACCAACACCCTTGTTGCAAAAGGCCTCAAAAGCCTCCTTAAATGCCTGTCTAAAGGAACGTCCAAATGAGTCTATATCAGATGTAGCTTTTTGAAATCACTTCAATCACAAGATATGAACCTTATGGAAAAGGGTGTGGTTCTGGAAACGTTCATTCACATATGCCACATACTTATCATGTAGCTCAATCACTTTCCTCACGAAATCCTGCCAACAATGAGCTGAATCAATGCTCCTAAACAGTCCAACAAAATTTATTTACATATGGAGAAGAAGTGGAAGATCAATTGCATTAACTGTTGCTGCCAGTCAACTACATCCTTCTTATCGGCCTGTTAAAAGGAACGAAGGGACTAATTGCTTGCTTCATAAAATGTTACAAATCAAAACAAAGGTATGCATATTTATGATAGATGTGCAAACCGCACACTATAACTACAGAGTGATAAGGATGACGAGTCCCAAAAGTTGAGTTGGATTTAGATCAGAATTAAAATGACACACAAATGGTAACTTGGTGAAGAGTAAGTTCCTCTATGAAAACCTAAAGCTAGAAAGCATTGCAGGACAATTTCCTAAGCATCATACTTAATAAAAAATTGCACCATATAATTCAAACTAAATGACTGCTAGAGCGTCAATAAACTCCTTACAATATCTGTTCAAGAGAAGACTACAACTGTACATGCAGACCTTTCGAAAATCCTGTCGAATGTTTCACGGACAGTGGTTCATTACTATACATAATAGCAGTACACGCATGAGTATGCAATAAGCCAGGTCTCTTGGTACACAGAATGGCATTGCAATCATAGTTGAATGATTGAATTACTACTTCAGATCGTGGTTCACATAGGCCCGAATGCTAAAACAATAACATAACAATGCATATGTGTCAGCTATCTATGCTAACATGTATACTTGGAATATGTATGGCATATCTAGTGGTCAGATCTTGGAATGTATGGCATATCTAGTGGTCACTAGTGTGATTTACATCTTTCCGAGCACCATATTATATTGGCTCCTAATCTTTGGGTTATTCTCCTCCAAAATGAAGTTGTCAGAGAGAGAGAGAGAGAGAGAGAGAAAGAGAGAGAGAGAGAGAGAGACAGACAGACAGAGACAGACAGACAGACACACACACACACACACACACACACACACACACACCACACACACACTTACCCCACAAAACTTATCTTTCTAGATTTCCCTTTGGGACAATGCTCAACTAGTCTCTCAAGGCAAGCTGCATTTTTTGTACATTGAGACACACGGGCGCGCGCGCACACATGCACACACACTTGCCCCGCAAAACTTATCTTTCTAGATTTCCTTTTGGGACAATGCTCAACTAGTCTCTCGTGGTAAGCTGCATTTTTTTGTAGGTCAATCTTTTTATTTGAAGATTAATTTCCATCTTTTTGAATGAAGGAGAAACTTCTTCCCAAAACGGCGATCTAAGTCAGCAACAAATCCTGTTTTGATTCGACTAGCCTATATTGCAATTAGCATAGGGGATAAACTAACTGGCTGTCGCTAATACTGCTCCAAGTAGCTAGCACCCTGCTTTAACTAAAAAAACATGAAACTTACTAGAATCCTAGCAGGTCTCTATTCTGTAAGAAGGACAATAGTCCAACCAGAAAGGCTATCCCTGATAGCCATGGACAATCAAAATATTCCATTTTCACTAAAGGTTGACAGTGATCTTATGGTTATAATAACTTTATGCATAGCTTGTTTAATCTAGAAGGCTACATCAATGAACGACATCAGATTTTAGTCCAAAACATTCTGAAATCTCAGCTTGTTTTCCTTTGCCATGTTAATCCAATTGAGTCTCCCTCTGTTGACTCATTTGATTATGGATCATCAAGACAACACTGAAGGACGCAGAATTATTTTGAGATGAGAGAGCAGAAACTGATGATTAAAGCAAGCAAATTCAGTGTCCGATGACGATCCAACTATACAGAAGAATGGAAGGAGACTTTGCTCATTCGAATGAACTAGAGAAAATTCTGCAAATTCATAAGAAAAAGTCATAGCCATGGACTGATAAATTGAGAACCAACCTTCTTGCTGCCAGCTGCATCTTCTGCTTGTTTGATCAAGGCAGTGCCCTCGTCATTGACATGCTGACATATGAGGTATGAAAAACAAGGTAAAGGCTGACAAAGGCAAGTGTAACTTAATGTGGATCCAACATGGATAACAGGAAAAGGACCTGCTTCAATATGTTAGCGAGAGGATCCAAGAATATTGGTACTTTTGAGAAAACCCTGACCATCCTCGACAAATTTTCAACCTAAACAGTATCAGAAAACTTGGTAGGTAAATAAACCTAAAAAATATTTAGGATCAGATGCTCATAAAGGGACAAAAGCGGAGCCAGAATACCTTATGATCACTGAGTAATGCATGATATCCTGAATACTCTTTTTCAAGTAGTTGGCTTGCATATACGGACCACAACTCATGTTGAACTTTCTGAAGAAAGAGCAAAAAGATTGTAGTAGCAAAACTAAAAAGTGTATGGACCAAATTTCATCTGGATCTTGGAATATTCAAAATCTAAACAAGAATCAAAGATATGAACTATACTCATAGTCAATTGCACAAGTTATCTCATCAGACGAACCATAAAAGCCAAAATTAACACAAGTAAAGGGACAAACCTCTAGTAGCTTGGGCTCACTGCTAGAATGCAAGTAATGAGAAATCCTATCTTTCTCTCGTTTTAGGCACTCCTCAGCCTGGGAATCCCAATATCAAACATCAAACCTTATGAAATATCATCATCATCAAGATGCAAATGATTAGACAGGTATTAAATTCTTATTCACCTTCAACAAATAATCAGGACAGGTGTCCTCGAGAATCCAACTTGAAGCTTTACGGGAATAACAAGCAGCAGTATCTTTCAGCAGAGCTGCTTCAAAATCATTTTGGTAATAATCCATCTTTCCCATGCCAATTTCCATGAATATATCCAATACATTCTTCAATAAAGCTCGATCAATTTGCTTGCCTTCACGTTCTTGATGAATCTAATGTAAACAATGTATGTTAGTCAATTCAACGTTAACACAGAAGACAGAAAGGGACTGTAGTTAAATGAACACAAATATACCAATGAGATCACGGCATCCCTTACTTTCACCTTTAACTCTTGATATACCTTTAAAACAGCAAACAATGTACAATAGTCAAATTTTAGTGTGGCATCTATGAAGGAAACTGAAAATGACTATCAGAGTCAACCAACAAATCAATTATGAACTGTCTAAAGGCCACAACTATCCTAGGATGCAATCTATGCTAAATTCCACAAAAAAAAAAAAAGAATAAAGAGAACAACAATTCATACCAGTTCGCGGAAGCAGGTCAGGCCAACTTCATTAAGGGGTGGCAGTGATTTCCTTGCAATGAAGTAGCGACCTAGATAATAGAAGAAACGAGAAAGCCATCTGACCATAACTTTCTGATTCGCCCACCTTTTGACAAGCTCTCTCAACATAAACTCGTCATGCTTCTCTCTTAATGATGGCAATACCTAAATTGTAAGCAGAAGCAGATTTTTTAATGGATGAGGAGAATGGAGCCACATAAATGACAGAGCTAGATATAACCAATAAGCTAAATACAGATAATAACCAACTCTGCATTCGTATAATCATAAGATAATTAATTATCCGACCGCCTAAAAAAATAAAATAAAATAATAACTTTCTTGTTTAAGCAATATATGCAAATTGATCTCATGTTGAGAGAAGAGAAGGAGAAAGCAAGAACAAGGAGGACGGGGAAAGAATGTACAATTCCTCAATTTCTCCTAATATAGGTAAATGGCCAACCCCTAGAATCATGGGCTACAAATCAGCAAGCAACAAAGTTCTGGAGGAGTTGACTGCAGAGTCGAAAATAAGGCATATTAACTTCTAAATATTGGACAAAGCTCCATAAAACAGCAAACTTCAGCCCTTTTTCTTTTCTCTTCTTTTCTTTTTCTTTGACCATCAACTTAAGTGGCCATAAGTTTGGGCATAGTACATTAGCTTGGTAGTAGAGCAGAATGATGAGCTATCTCCCTCCAGATTACATCTAAGTTGCAGCAATAAATGACTCTTTGCACTGATAAAGAAATTGACTCTCTAGAATTTTACTAGACTCCTTTGCGGAAAAATTTTGAATATATTAACCATTCTTGGCTTTTCTGCTGTTCTTTTGGAGCTATTTATTCTTCAGAAACCTTGTCACCAGACTACTTCTGACAGCCGACTCTTTGTTAATCCACTTTATGTAATCTCAGTCGGTCGATAATATCTATTCTCCAAAAACAACTCAAGCTTTCACCTCATGCAACAGTTCTTCTATCTTGAAATTACTATCTTTTCTAAAATTCACAAAAACAATCATAAAATACCGTTTCTAAAGAATAAAGAGAAAGTACTAGGCTATAATGAAGAAAAACAGCCCTGAAAATTTCCAAAGAATTGAAGGACACTGTCATGAATTTTTAAATGAAGACACATACTTACTATACAAAACTGATACTTAGGCAATGCAAGTAAAAGAAAAAAGAAAGCACCCAACTAATACACCAGCCATTGAGAAAGTCAATGGCATATACAAGAATGCAACTCCAACAACAACCAGTATAACAGGAAAAGGGAGTCGTGGACAGTAAATCTTCCTCACCGCTGACATGATATACTCTTCAAAAGATTCTCTATACTTGTCATACAGTTGCTGGGAGTAATCATGCGGAGGCTTTTGAGTACACATTTTGTAAGTAGTACTGCCAGGAGGATTGAGAAGGAAAAAAAATCAACTATAATCAAACCAATCAAGGCATTAGGAAAACAATTCTAATTATCACAACTCCTGAAGTCACAAATTCAAAAGCAAGGCTTACGTGTAGAGCATCATGTATTCTTCCGAGCTGAACTCAGTCTCAGGAAGCCCTTCAAGGATATTCTTGAGCTTCATAATACCCTTTTGCATAAACTCCCATCCTTGTTCTAAATCAATTGTTTCCCTCTCATTCGCCTCCATATCTCCACAATTTGGTTCTCAACACCAAATCTGCACGCAGAAGCTGATTAAGTCATCGATGAAAGAAAAATTGCGAGTCTGAACCAAATCCAACGATGCAATAAAGCCTAGGAAAACTACTATTCTGCAGGGCCAAAAAATTTTCTATCGACTGCTTCCAGCAGGGCAATCACTAATCCGCCGGAGAAGTATTCAAATAATTACAAGTATCCCATTAGGACTCTGGTTTAAATCTTGGACTATTAAATGATCCATCTTTCCCAAAACTTGATAATGCCACTATCATCTTGAGCAGTATCAGCTTCCTAATCTAACTCGCTGTATCGACCCGCACCCGGAATTTCTAACCTCAGGTAATTCTAACTCAAATTCCACAACTCCGCCCTAACTTCAGTATACCACTGACAAAAACAAATCAACAAGCTTTCCACACTTCTGGGCAAGCAAACAGAGCATAAAACCTCACACTCCAACCTGAAAAAGCGGAAAAGCCGACAACCGAGGTGCAATCCCTCCGAGAGCAAGAGCACGGCAAGATGTCCGAGGCCGATCAACTCTAGACCAACCGGACGGAATCCGATGGCGAAACGGCGGCGGGCCACCGGCGATCACGAGCCTCGAAGCGGGATTGCAAAGCGAAAAATCCAGCAAAACCCGAAAACCAGAGAGAGCGAGAGACCTGATTGGGATTGGGGATGATCGGAGAAACCCTATGGAAATCGGAGACTTGTAGGCGCAGAATCGGGTACCTTGGCGAAGAAGGCAGGTGGAAGACACAGCTCCCGCCGTGCGTTGAGCTTGGAGAAGACGCTGTAAGCGGAAACAGAGAAGTTGGTTAGTTTATTCAACGGAAAAAACGAATAATCAAAAAAACAAAAATACTTTTCATAAAAATAATCATATGTATCGCCTACTAAAATTAATGAACGGAAAATATTTTCATCGTTTATGAAAATATTTAGACATAAATTATTGAGACAATGAAAGTATTTATCGTTGATTAATTATTTCGAGACTGCACGAGTGATCATCTTTTTAATATATTTATTAAATAATTCGTTTTATGCGAAACAAATGAAGTAATATTAACTATTATGAAATCTTCATCTCTTTTTCGGATTTCGGGTCGGATCCTCCAGTACAATATGAGTGTCAACTAATCGTTAGTTATCAAATTGCTAATAATGGAAACAATTGGGCGGTGCCCGTAACATGGCCTTGTCTTGCCATAACTAGACATTCAACATGGTGGACCATGAGCAGCTTAGAGAAGTCTGCGGTAACTTTAATCAAAATATTAAATCACTCGAAAATGTTTCCCAACGCCTTAGATAATGCCGGTTTAAAATGGCGACATGCGAGATAAAATTCCAAGTTACTTTGCTACATGAGGGAAAATTCTTCCATTTTTGCGGTCGCGCTCGTAAGGGTCGGAAGTTATCGGTGCCGGGACTGGGATTTAGGTTCGGAGGGGGCGGTCGGGAGGGATTTTGTCGACAGAAAATTTGAATAAAATGGCTGATCAGAGAGCCGGTTTCAGGCGTCCGCGCGATTCAAATAAGCTCACTCCTCGTCGGCCATCCTTCCATTGATCTCCCTTACTTTGGTCGAGCTTCGTACCTTCGAAAGCAGACCGAGAATTCTGCAACTCTCTTTTACTGTTCATTTCCGAGTAAGTCCTGTTAATATTGCTTTTCTAGGTGATGCGTGCTTACATATATTTTGCGCGCACCTTACATATACATTTGGCTAGAGTTCGCAGAACCGGCATACTGGCCTGTGTTTGTCGTGACCGCAATGGCAGCAATTATTGCTAGTCAGGCCTTGATCTCGGCTTCCTTTTCCATAACCAAATGGTCCGTCGCACTCTGGTGTGTCCTGCAAGTCAGACACACTTCGGAAGAGCTCGAAGGCCGAATGTATATCCCGGAGACGAACGCCTTCCTCATGTAGGCACGTGTGGGAGTCAACCTTTGGTTCAAGAACACTGTCAAGCTTGGAAATACTACGGCAAAAATACACCACAAGTGTCATAACTTGTGTACGGCGATTACTTTAATGCCATAACTTTTTTTCGGATCACTTTGATATCAAATCGGAGGAAAAGAGATCACTTTAGTGCCAATTTGGCCGGAAATCCGACGTGGCATTTTTTATTAATTTTTGACGTCGACGCGGCTCGCTGGAGGTTGAGTCAGCGTGTACAGTCAATATTTTTTATTTTAAATAATTTTTTTCAGCATGTACAGTCAGTATTTTTAATTTTAAATATTTTTTTCCTTTTTTTTTCTTCTTTCCCTTTTCTTTCATTTTCTTTTTTTTCTTTTCTCCCCTCGCCGGCCGGCCACCAGTGAAGCTCGGGAAGGGCTGGGCGAGGGCGGCCTTGCTCATGGCCGACAAGGGGCGGTCGACCCTCACTGGCGATAGGCGAGGCCGGCCCTCACCGGCCCAGGCGAGGGCTGCCCTCGCCCGACGCCGACGAGGGTCGCCCTCGCACAATCCGGCGAGGGCAACCCTCGCCGGCGTCGGGCGAGGGAAGCCCTCGCCTGGGCGGGCGAGGGCGACCCTCACCGGCATCGGGCGATCCTCGCCCGCCCAGGCGAGGGCCCGACGTCGGCGAGGGTTGCCCGACGCCGGCGAGGGCCGGCCTTGCTTGTCGCCGGCGAGGGTCGGCCGCCCCTTGCCGGCCATGGGCAAGGCCGCCCTCGCCCAGATGTTCCTGGGCTTCGTCGGTGGCTGGCCGGCCACCGGCAACCGGCCGGCGAGGGGAGAAAAGAAAAAAAAGAAAAGAAAAGAAAAAGGAAAGAAGAAAAAAAAAGGAAAAAAATATTTAAAATTAAAAATGCTGACTGTACACGTTAAAAAATTTATTTAAAATAAAAAATACTGACTGTATACGCTGACTCAGCCTCCGGTGAGCCGCGTCGGCGTAAAAAATTAGTAAAAAATGCCACGTCGGATTTCCGGTCAAATTGGCACTAAAGTGATTTTTTTCCTCCGACTTGGCACCAAAGTGATCCGAAAAAAAGTTATGGCACCAAAGTGATCGCCGTACACAAGTTATGACACTTGTGGTGTACTTTTGCCGAAATACTGCTTACGGTAAGGAAGCTCAGGCATATCTCCTGAATAAACAATTTTTTTCTTACAGTTGTTCAATGACAAGGCTAGTTGAGAGCTTAAGGTTGATGCCTAGACTAAATTAGAATCATGAGAATTTTGATTATCGCTGTAACAGGAATAGCAGTTGCCATGGTCTTCACAAGTCCGACCTTCCTCCTGATCGCGATGATCATGATATGGAAGACGAACATCGTTCCCATCTTGGCGAATGTCCTCACAATCGCACTCATTGAGCTTCTGTTTCTGAGCTTGGTTTGTACCTGCTTCGCTCTTCGCTGTCTTAACGGCGACCATCATGTTCAGCATGTTCAGATGGAAACTGTGGGTACTGAAAGAAGTACATTTCGAGCTCAACGACAAGGTCTCCGGCGAGGAAGTCGTCAAGATAGCATCCAGAAGAGGATCCGTTGGATCTTGGATCTCGGTCTGTTCTACATGGAGATTGTCCACAGCATTTCCCCGACGTTTGCTCCCTAAATTGCGAACGTACCGGCACTGCACTTGGTGCTCATCTCGATCAAGTTGCTTCCGACGAGCAAAGCCACTTACACGGAACGGTTTTTTTCCGTTCCTCTATGAGCTGAACATCTACCGATGCATGGTCAAGTACGGGCATAGAGATTTGAGGATGGAACGCGAGTTGTTCACATAGATGTTGAGGAACCATTTGAAGGAGTTCATACATGAGGAAGGGCTCAGGTTCAATGTACTGCCTTTGCCGGAGAGGGATCAAAGAAAGGGGTATTGTACACATGGTGGGTGAGAGCAAGATTGCAGCTTCGAACCGGTCCGGCGTGGCCAAGAAAGTGCCGATCAACTACTTGTTCAAGTGGTTGCGGATGTTTGCCGGGCAGCCCGGACGTCGTCTTCAAGATCCTGCGGAAGAGGCTCATCAAATTCGGGATTACTTAGGAGATTTAGGGGTCTCAATTTGGGTTATATATTGTTGATCATCATGCTACAAGAGCAAATGTAATTTGCAAACAGATGAGTCTCTTTTAACATTGGCCATCATGCATTTGTGTGCGCACTAAAGGGGTATGATTAGAAAGTGTGATCAACAGTGATGTCTTCAAGAAAAAAAAACTTATAATTCAATGAATTGATGCCCTTTTATTTGAATGGTCCTCGAAAATGTGCTCATTTTTTAATGGAAAAATTATCCAAAAAGTGTGAAATTTATTACATTTTTGTCAATTCAGTCATAAACCTTTTAATTTTGCCAATTGAGTCCTAAATCTTTTCACTTCTTGTCAATTGAGTCCATTCGATCAATTTGTGCAGGAAAGTATTGACGTGAATACCGACTGGCCTACGTGACGCTGACGTGAACAATTTTTAATAATATTTTAATATTTTTCAATATTTTTTGATATTTTTATTTTTCTCGGCGACAGGTTGGAGGAGGAAGAAGGGGAGGAAAATAAAGAAAAAAGCAAAAAGAATAGAAAATAAAAATAAAAACATAAAAATTGTTATTAAAAATTGTCCACGTTAGTGCCACGTAGGTCGCCCGGCGTTCACGTCAGCGATTTCTAGCCAAAATTAATCGAATTGACTCAATTGGTAAGAAGTGAAAGGATTTAGGACTGAATTGATAAAAATACAATAAGTTTAGAGTCAAATTGATAAAAGTGCAATAAATTTAGGATTTTTTGAATTATTTTACATTTTTCAATGTGATCCACTATAAATTTAATGGACTAAAGGACTGCGTTTTACTCCAAAGATCCAATCTAGTGGTCATGTTGGAACTCAGGCTTCATGTATAACTTCTACAAATCAAATGGTCATTTATCATCTCAATCCTTTTCCTTTCGGTTTTTTTAAAACTATTAAGATGAAAGAACCTCAACCTACCACACCTAAGAGAGATATGAAACTTATCAACCAACAACCACAATAGAAAATATAAGTAAAAAGAGAGGATTCAGAGAGAGCAATCATACCATAGATCTACGTGGAAAATCATTTGTATGCGAAAGGGAAAGAAAAGGCCAAATCACAATTGCATCCATTAATCAACTTCAATAAAGAGTGCATAGTTCAAGCACACCAAAAGCTCCTCCTTCTACGAGCCCGTCCAATGAGTGGGTTGAGTCGGGTCGAAAATAGTATGACCCAAATTGATCAATTTAACCTATTTTATGCAATACAAATTTAGTGAACTATATCCGATTTAACTCATACCCAATACATGCCCGACTCGACCCATATTGCTAAAATACTTCCATATTTAACCCTAGGAAAACTCATAGATAATTTGAGGTTAGAGTGCGAAGTGGGTAATCGCGAGATCAAGTGAGGGCTAAAGAGAGTGAAGAGAGTAATAAATGTGGATTGGATTAAGTTAGTTGTGAATTCATTTAACATTCATATTATTTTGACTTTATCATTCTAAATTCATTTATAACCCATTTGCCAAATATAACTAACATATATAACAATTCAGCCCATTAAATATAAGTTAAGAAATAAATTTATAACCTATTTTGACATATCTAGAGCTATGACACCACCAACTTGTGACATCCCCAAATTTGGACCCAGATGACCAAAGGTAAATGCTAATAGAATAGGCGAGCAATCCGATCCGAGGGTCGGTAATGGAACGAATAATATAGTTGGAACGAGTGTACCGAGGGTTGATTATGGTTCGATCGAAAGATTGTTCATAAATTGGCCTAGGGATCAACAGTGAAATGACTCATCGATCACGTAATTCAATTAGAGTGATGCGACTGTGGATTGACCTTTCGATCATAAGGGTCGTCTGTGGAAAGGTCCAGGACGACCATGGATCAGTGCCGTGACGACATGTGTCGGTCGCGGGTGATTCCGCACGGCCATGCATCGGTCTCGGATGACCATGGGATAATCCCGTAGTACTGGATTCCACGAGACTACATGACAATCGGGGGTCGGTTATGGATCGTTAATACTTGAATTTGGATTGGTCGCGAATTAGTTACGAATCATTGCATTAAGTCGGGTAGGCCATGGACGAGCCATGTGCTAGGCCAAGAGCCTAATGGCTTGGTCGCGGGCCAAGCATTGTGCCAGCCGCGTCAGCCAAGGCCTTGTGCCTGGTCACGAACCCGCCACCATCAGCTAGGCCACAGATAGGCCCCATGTCCGGCTGTGTGCCAGTCATTGTGCCTGACATTTGTGCCAAGCATTGTGCTCGTCAGATCCGGCTCCGACCTAGTTTCGTGCCCAATGGACTTGTTTATGAACCATGCATTGTGCCCATTCATGAGCTAATGCATGTGTTTGGTCCATAAACCGGCCCTTTGCTTGTGTGACTCGATATTGTGCTTGGCGCACCGCTTGTGCAGCTTGACACCGCGCTCGTGCGCTTGGCCATGTGCCCGTGTGGCCCGGCAGTGTGCCCGGCCCTATACCCGGTCAGACCCGATTGCACAGGCCATGCATCTAGTCAGTCCTATTGGCCCGAACTTACACATTTGGACTTGGACTTTAGCTTGGTTATAGTTGGTTATATTTAGAGGGATTTCTACACCGAACCTCGATATGAACGGGATGGTCAATTGTTATAAACTCGGAAATTCCCCATTTACTTAGGCACTTTGCTAAGTATATTTACTGATTTTCGGAGAATTATAAGCCGATTATCTTTAGTGTATAATTAAGCAATTCAGAAGGGCAAGAACCAGCACATTTCGGCCAAGCCTTAGGGAGCAAGAAGCAAAATTTGACCAAGTCAGCTTTGACCAATAATTGAAGAATAATCATTAGGAAGATCCTATCTTATAATATCTTCAATTATTGAGTATCTTTGAATGTTCTAGGGGAAGCCTCATGCCCAAGGAGATTTGAAGACAATAATGAGAGCCAAGACAAGAACATTAATGAAGAACCAATAATAGAAGCTTCGGTGTCCGTAAAAAAATTTAATGCATAAGATGACTCATGTGTCCTAAGCTAGGGTATGATGACCCTAATGAGACACTTGTGAGCTAATTGATCCATCAAATTATTAAGCCTTAGATTGGATAAGATCTTCCCTACATTGTAGGCGCTACTTGAGAGAAGATCACTGGTCCATTTGGCAAGTTAATCATGAGAAGTTTGGCTATAAATAGATGAGTCTCCATAGCATTTCATCATTTCCCCAAACCAAGCAGCCACTCTCTCTCTCATCTTTCTTGGCCTCTCTTCTTCTCTGTCTCCCTCTCATTCTTGGCCATCCTCTCGGCCATTGTCCCATCACCATTCTAGGTCACCTCTCCCGATCACACACCAACATCGAAATATCTTAGGACCCTGAGTAGTAAGTGAATTCCCTATATTTTGGTTAGGACGTGACGTTGTGCGTTTGAGCTTGAGTGGCAATCGTGTTTGATGCTTGTTGTGTGCTTGTTATTGTGCATCATAACCGTGAGTCAAGGCACATACGAGTCACGAAACGGGGTGTCATATGATCTCGTACTCATATTGTGGCGTCACGGGACGAACTTGGCTTGGTGTGGGTTTTCATTGAGGCATGTAGACCCAGGCCAAGTCCGGCTCCAAGCCAGCGCTCGGCACGATGGACCGAGCCACGTGCCTTCGACTGCGATCCGCATGTTAGGCAATTCGCCCTATAGAGCATGGATCACACAAGCATCACACGATTGCATGGGCTAATGTTATGAAGATAAGAACCGAATTGTTTGATGATTATTGCATGATCACACGAGAGACTATGGCCGTCACCGATGGATTTCGGGACATTGTCGCCACTGATAGAATTCGGGGCGATGCCGTCATCAATGGATTTCGAGATGATGTCGCTATCGATGGATTTCGAGGCGATGCCCGAGGGAGGCTCGGATGCCTAGTGAAAACCGGAGGAACCGATGGATTTAGGTTGATAAATAATGAATCTCATGTGCTGATCTTTGCATGCAATATTGAAAACCATGCTTGAGGTCCTCTTATATGTTCAACATGCCATGTTTAGTACATAGGTAAGGAAAGAAGAATTGCTATTGATCTACCATTGACAAACCAACGGTAATGGTTGTTTTCTCTTATTCAATAGTGAGGCTATTTCTTAGCTGAGTTATAGTAAATTTTACTTACTGAGTTACGTAACTCACTCCTTATATTTTCAGCTTTGTAGATATGGCCCTACCACCTCCCGTCGCTTTGGTCTCCCGATTGAAATGCATGTCCGTATGGTAGACGTTGTCACGTCCTGACCCGAAATCATGATTGATGCTTAATGATCGAACATGACCCAAACAGAACCGTGACTCGCGAAAATGTATTAGTTCGTCCCGTTTATTTTAATCAAATGCGCACGCGGAAGCAAATAAATATAAACGAGACAACGCGAATGAGATAAGCAAATATCGCACGTTATATTTACAGGATACGTGCTTATTTTTATCAAGCCCTTCTCTCGGGCCCTTACAAGCCATGCTTATATTTTATATGCCCATTTCAAGGGTGATTCCGCAAAAGCTAACTATCGAACAACAAAATCTTGGCTTGGTTTCCTAGCTTCACTACGAAAAGTTGGCTTGGTTTCCTAGCTTCACTACGGCTTCTCGATTTTCTCGCTCCTCATCTATTTGGCCATCTCACGCCTCATCCCCGGTTTACCACGGAGCCGGTCCACCCATGTCGGTGAGTGGACCGTTGAACCCGCATAGTGGTCCAACTTAATCTCCGTTGGCCAAACAGTACCAAGCCACGTACGCGTGAGGGACCAACTCCTCTCGGCCCTCATCTACCATCATGTATGTGGTGATTCTACAATAGGCTCGACCTTCGCGGGCATCAATGACTGTGAGTAGCTCCGCTCTCATCTCGATGGGATTTTCGAACCGGATTGGAGGAGATGCCATGTTACGGACCTGAAAAGAGGAAAAACAACGGGGAGTGAGTCAATAAGACTCAATAAGTGAAAATTCTAATATCAAGCGAGGACGAGACAATCGTTGTTCACATAAGTCAACTCTTACCGTATCGGTATCAATGGCAAATCAATAGCAAAGTTCGTGTTACGAAACAACAAAACAAACATCAAACATGATTATCACACGTGAGCATCACTTACCAAAGAAAGAACAAGCTATAATCGACCAAGAAATCAATAAATGGGCCAAGCAAACCATGTTACAACGTATCGCAACTTTCTTTCCTGATATTAGATAATTCACTTACTCAACAAATCACTAGAACACGAAATACTAAAGTAAGAAAGTGGCTAGTGGCTTGGCTTGAGCACGGAAAGAGTTGGAGTTCGGGAAAAACGGGGCCTGGGTCGAGTCTCGGGTGTGACTTTCTAGTTGGCCGAACAAGCACAGAGGAAGAACAAGGTTGGCCTGTGTGTGTTTGGGCGTGAAAAAGGAAGGCAAGAGAAGAAGAGAAGATGATGGCCAGTTCTTGTGGGGGCTTCTCACATGAGGACTTCTTGCTTCTTTATAGAAAGCTAGGCTTGGAGAAGAAGCCAAGCTTGAAGTGCATTAATACACTAGGGCCAAAAGCAATGATGCATGGCAATTAAGGGCTTTCAATGTGATCTTATCCTATCCTTTGGCCTCTCTCTCTCTCTCTCTCTCTCTCTCTCTCTCTCTCTCTCTCTCTCTCTCTCTCTCTCTCTCTCTCTCTCTCTCTCTCTCTCTCTCTCTCTCTGTTCTTCTCTTCTTGGCCGAGTGAGTCCCTTGCTTGTGCCCATAATTGGTTGCCATTGAGTCATCAAGCTTCCTTTAATGCATGCACCAGCTCAGCTTGGTTAGCAATAGTGGAGGGGACACATAAGGGGGTCCAATTATGAAAGCCTTAAATGGCATTACATGACCTTAAATGAAGCCTTTGACCAAGTCAACCAATTGTCTTCCTTTCCTCTGCAATTTCTAAACCATGAGGGAGCTCTAGAACATGCTGGTTCATTCCTAAGTACTTGGGCCAATCGATTTACACAAAATCGGCTAATTGATACTAAAGTCGTAATCCCGCATCATAATATTCTCTAAATTTCCGAGGGTTGTCCATACTTAGTATACCCGTTCAACCGAAGGTTCGGTGCGAGAATATCCTCAAAATTCACCTAGCACAACCAAACCAAGATCCAATCGAAATAGAACAAGCCCAAGCCAACCGGGTGGCTGGGTGCATGGCCAGGTCTGATTGGGCGCGTGGCCTGGTGCACTATCAAGCTACATGGGCACGCGATTGTGCCACATGGGCACAGGGCTGGGTACATGATCGGGTCGCACGGGCGCTACGCCGGGCTGCATAGGCGACATGCCGAGCATCATGCCGGCTACACGTGCAACATGCCGAGCACCATGCCGGGCACACGAGCGATGTGCCGAGCACCACGCCTGGTCACACGAGTGAGGGATCGGTTCATGGCCAAGGACGCATAATGGCACATGAATGGCACGATGCATGGCTTATGGCCATATTTCTTGGACACGGGACTAGATCGGAATCAGATCTTACGGGCACAACGCCTGGCACAAGAGCCGGGCACAATGACCAGCATACGACTGGGCACGTAGTTGGTCCGTGGCCTAGTTGACGGGCACGATGGCCGGTCACGTCTGGGCACACGGTCTGGCCGGCGTGGTTGGCACATGGCCTAGTCTGCGGCCAAGCCATTGGGTTGGTGGCCTAGCACATGGCTCGTCCATGGCCTACCTAACTTGGCACAATGATTCGTGGTCGATTCGCAACCAGTCCACGTTTGAGTATCAACGAATCGTGGTCGATTCTCGGTTGTCATGTAGCCTCATAGAATCCAGTACCCTGAAATTAATTCATGGTCATCCGGGACCGATGCATGGCCGTGCGGTATCACCCGCGATCGACATATGCCGACACCGGACTGATTCACAGTTATTCCGGACTGTTCCATTAATGGCCCTTATGGTTGAAGGGTCGCTACACGGTCTTTTTACTTTAATCATTTTGCGTAGTCAGGGAGTCACTCCACTGTCAATCCCTAGGTCAATTCATGGATAATCTTTCGATCGAACCATGATCAACTCTCAGTACACTCATTCCGACTAAATTGTCCATTCCATTACCAACCCTTGGCTCAAGTTAGCCGCTCATTCATCGGTCACTTGCCCTCAGCTCTTAGGCCCAAAAATCTGGGATGTCATAGACGTAGTCGATGTTGAAATCGAAACTACCTACCGTAAGTGTAGTACTATCGTTTGGGTCCAAGAGGGTGCGAATAAGATGGTTCTCCATCGATAAGAGGCATGGTTCGTTTTAATGGATGGAGATGTGATCGGGCCCCTTCTAGGATTTAGTGGACCACCCGGGGCCGCTAGTGATGGCGCACCCAAGGGAGTGTGGGCGGACTGCAGTGAGATGACCAAGCTCAGGAAGAAGCTAACCTTTTTGCTTTTTTTTTTTTTTGAGAAGGGATGGAAGTGAAGCTAGGTTTAACCCAGCCAGGCAGATAATATGTGAGCGGATAGCACGTAAAGAACCGGACATGATCCGGATGTAGATAAGTAGATGTAAAGGCCCGTAGTAAAAAGAGGGCTTATAATATAATCGTTTATTCTTGAAATTATGCGTGCTTGTATAATATGCTTCTTAGCTCACATTGTGTTCTTGTTATTGTTTGTTAGTTACTTCCGCTTGTGCTTAATCAAAGAAAACAATAACGGGATGTTGAGATAAGATCCTTGGAACAAAGGCAAATCACGATCGAGCTAAGGACCGAACATCACGGCCTTGGTTCGGGGTGTGACACAACTCCAACATGTGATAACCAATCTCTCCTACTAATTACTTGGAAGCTTGATGCAACCTTGTGCAAGAGCAATTAGAAAACTTAGACTTGTGTTTTCAATTTGAGTACATTGCAATCATGAACATAGAGAAAACCCTAAACCCTTGTCTCTCTTTAGACATATCAAAATGAGTCATAAACCCATTTCTTAACCCATATAATAGTTAGTGGGTCATAAATGAGTTAGTTATGTTCACCAAATATGTAATATCCTGAAAATTCGATCCAATTTCGTGATTTATGAAATGGTAATTTCGTTGACATTCTATTAGTTAATTTTCGCACTGACCTGATCATTCAAGGAATACTAATCAAAGAGGAAAGGCTATCGAGGAATTTACTTCCAACAACCGTCCGTTAGTTTGAGATGTATTATAGCTACAATTGATTGATTTCAGCCATGAATTATGATCCGATTTTGAGTGTCGGATGCTCAAGGATTTCACATCCGAATAATAGGATGTCGCCTCATAATTTTACGAGTTTTCCATAAAAAA
The DNA here is from genome assembly GCA_031216405.1 of Syzygium malaccense. Lineage (NCBI taxonomy): Eukaryota > Viridiplantae > Streptophyta > Magnoliopsida > Myrtales > Myrtaceae > Syzygium > Syzygium malaccense. The sequence continues at coordinate 13,472,866 of CM062254.1, forward strand.
TTTCAATTCCGAAAAAAGATTGAAGGATCAAAAATTTGACGCGAAAAACGGAAGTGAGCCGAGCAAAACCCATTGAGCCTCGTGCCCGAGGGGGCCGGCCATCAAGGCCCAATAAGATTAAGTTGGTCCACAATCGGTACATGGGCCGAGGACATGGTCATAATTTTGGAGAACAAGAACTTGAGAAAATTACAAAATGAAAAAGATAAACGATTGAGAGATTTTTATGTGGGGGTCATCATTTGACCTTCTCTCTCCTCCCTCTCCCTCCATCATTGCGTTGACCACTCCCCACCGACTCTCTACCAACTTCTCTCTCTCTTCTTCTTCTTCTTCTTCTCCGTCTTTTCCTTTGGCTTTTGTTGCTTCGTTGCTTCTGCTTCCGCTCGACTTCTCCATTCCATCCCCACCGCTAGCCCATTTCCTCACCGAACTAACAACTACCGAGAGCCGCTCCACCCTGCCACCGAACCACTGCCACCCCAGCTCCTCCCTGGTCAAGTAGAACGACCCTAGCTACCCCGGAACCACTCGTTGTTGGCTGTTTTCCAGCCAAGGCGAGTTGCACCTCTCGCCGGTCCAGTCGCCATTCGCTTCCGCCGCTTGCCGCCGTTGACCCAGCTGCCGGGACACCACCACTAGCTGCTATCTCGTCCTCGATTCAGCCTTTAAGCAGTGCCAAACAGTCACTTGTCAGCCGCACACAGTCGCTGCTCACTGCTCGCTGTACTTGCCCGTGGCTACAGCTGCTATCCACCGCTGTCTAGCCGCCTGGCCACCACCACCAATTGCTATTCATGTTAGGAACAGTCCTGAGCAGCCCCCGAACAGCCCCACAGTAGTGGCTACCTTCGCCGCGCTCGTTCGCGCTATCCATCAAGCCCAAATCGAAAACCACCGTGGACAGCCGCATCGTCACCGTCGTTCTCGCGTAATCGCCGTAGTTAGACGAGTAAGTTAACCCATAATCTCATGTTTATGGTGTTAAACTTGCTTAGGGTAATTTAATTTAGGTTTAGATTAAGTTAATGGTTGTTTAAATAAAATTAGTGGATGAGTTATTGGTGAATTATTTAATAACCATGGATGATAAGTTATCGGTGAAATTGTTGATAGATTATCAGGAATTGATTGATTAATTATCGGTAATTGAGCGATAGGCTATTACCATTTACGTGATAGGCTATCGGTGTATGGACAATAAGTTATCGTTAATTTTGGTGATAAGTTATTGATTATTTTATTATTAATATTTATTTTATTGAATAAATTAATTTTAGGAATTAAATAATAATATTTTATTTTAAAAAATATATATTTATTGATAAAATATTTAATTTCCGAAAATCAAATATTAATATTTTCGAATGATTTTTAATATCAAATTGTGTTTGTTTTATGCACAAATTATGATGCCAATGTTGGATTTCATCGTATAAGTTGGCATATATGGCCAAATGATTATGTTTCGAGAAAAGATTTTGAATCTTTGAAAATAAATCATTTTATAATTATGTTTGAGAAAGGAATTTGAGGCTTTGAGAACGAAAAGCGTGTTTCGAAACGATGATTTACAAAATTGAGCTACTGTTTGCATGTGTGATCACGTGAAAATAGTTATGTGGCATTAATTTAAGCATAGTTCATGTTTGCATTGGCTAATTGAAAAGATAAGAATTAGTTTGAATGCTTGTGTGTTCGTGTGGTCATATGTCGAAGCCGTCTTGTTGTAGATCACTTGATGATGCCCAATTTATCGAGTTTTGCTGCAGATTGCGTTTCGATTTTATCGGATGCCTGGAGATTATCTGGATTGTCGATACTCCGGATGTCGAATTGCTGCCCGATGGTGGATTCGATGCTCCTTACGGGATACCATTTTACTGTAGATCGTTTGATATTGTCGTATTGGAATGCCGTCATCTTGTAGATCGTTTGACGTTGTCGTGCCTGACGGGGCTAAAGGATGCCTGGTTATGCTGGAAGACTACCATCTCGCTGCGTATCACTTGATGTGTAGTAGCCCAGAGGGGTTGTGATAAATGGAACACGCATATTGCATAGTGCTTAATTATGAGGTGAAAACTGCTAAGTATGGTATGGGATGTGCCAAGTGGGTTTTATCTTATAATCGAGACGCGTGCGAGTATGGATGCATGATGCATGGGAAATCTCTTTATGTGTTCCGAGTATGTGTGTGCTAGATGCATTGTTGTGATGTTTGATGACTGATGTTATACATGATGTGTGTGCCAAGGCGAGGTAAGGATGCTTGTGGTTGCTTATCGGTTTGTTAGTGATCAGTTCTGAGGTGTGACTGTGTGACTAGGATCCCCGAGGCGATTTGGCCTCCTAAGCGGGGCTTAGGCCGTTAACTTATTAAGATTTTATCTCATTTGTTGTTGTTAAACCTCTTTTAGGACCTTCGCATGTCGACGCATCCGGTACGTTTCGAGATACCTTAGGACACTGAGACTGTTGTTTCCATGCACGTGTTCCCGACCAGTTGTACGTTTTTTAGCGCCATCGGATGATAGTTTGGGTGGATGAGGGATTGACTCATTGGGTTCTTCACCGGTTCCAGGCTTGGTTTGTTAGAGATGGTGAGGATTTGTTTGGGTCTATTACGGGGTTTGATAGTCCTCTGGAAGAGGGTCCTGGGCACGAGATATGGGATCCTATGGAGATCTACCCACCTAATGGGTCAGTAGAGGATCCTGAGTCCAAGCCCGACCCTATTTCCAAGGACCTGTCAGATTTTGAACCGTCGGAGCACGACCTTGACTCAGTCTACTTTGACTCACCGACCCTCTACATGGATAGCCTACGAGAGACCTATCTAGCAGTTGACTTTTTGACCGATTCATTGATGGCAAAGTAGATTGACCCTAGCCTGATATCTTTTTGTAGGCTTTTTGTGGAAATGCCCGAAGTGGGCTTGTAAAGAAAATGTTTCTTAGGGGTTAATCAAGTAAATATTAAAATGGTGTTGTTGTTTGATTGTTGTGAATCGTTTTCCCTACCTATCTCTAATTATTGTTGTTGTCTAAGTGTTGGTTGTTATCTCTTTCACATGTGTAATAAAAAGAAAGATAAAAATGAAAGGGTTGGCGACGAGTCTCGGGACGTTGCATCATAGCAACTGTTATGGGATGTTGCGCGCTCGCAGAGTTTGGGATGTGACAAAATGGGTCATAAATGGGTATAAATATAATATGAGTGTTAAATGGGTCATAAATTGGTTTATAACTTATTTAAATTCAATTCATCTCTTTTTCTCTCACTTAATCTCGCGTTCACATACTCCGCACTCTCTTTTTAGTTTGGGTTCGAGTTTTCCTAGATTAAGTTAAATATAGAAGTATTTTAGCAATATGGATCAGGTTGGGTATGGATCGAGTATGTGTCGGGTCGGGTAGACTTGTCAAATGGGTCTTAAACCCATACATGACCCATTTAAAAAATAAATGAGTCATATATGGGTCATTACAACTTTGAAGAGCCCATTTTAAATGGGTCTTAAAGTTTTAAGTCTATCATAAATAGTTTTTAATGGGCTGAGTGTGGAATCCATTTCTAACCCATCCATTAAGCCCACACACACTTTCCCCCTTTTTATAAAAATATTTTTTTAAAAAAAATTGAAATTATTTTTATTTTTTTCTCTTTTTCTTTTATTTTTATTTTATTTTATTTCCTTTTTCTTTAGGAAACAGGAAAAAAATAAAAAAGAAAAAGAAAAATAAAAAATAAAAAAATAAAAATTCGATTTTAAAAAAATAAAAAATATTAAAATCATTAAAATGATTGAATGAAGTAAAATCAAATTAGATTTTAAATGCCACATGTTGGAAAATATTTTCTATTTCATTTTCAGGTTTCAGCCAAACATTGAAATTTTTTTTATTTTCTTGGAAAATGACTTCATGGAAAATATTTTATAAAAATGTTGCAGTTTTCACAAAACAAACAAAACCTCAATTCTAAAAAAAATTATAAAAATTGTTTACTAGCTTTTTATTGTATGAAAATATTTTAGTAGTATAATTTTTTTAAAAAATCATAAGAAACAAGTTTTCCTATATTGAGTTAAATATAGAAGTATTTTAGTAATATAGGTCGGGTCGGGTATGGGTAGGAATATTTACATTACAAATAGATGGGTCATAAACGGGTTAATGAGTTAATTTTGGTCGGACTATTTGTGACATGACCCGACCTACTTGTTTAACAGGTTTAGGGTCGAGTATAAGTCATTAGATTTGCATTATATGAAAATAAGTCAAAACGGGTTAAATGGGTCTATTTTGATCGAACTATTTTCGATCCGCTGCAAACCTGGCCCAACTCACCCGTTTAACAGGTATATCTCTCTTTTCTCTCGAGTTCAAGACCATCACTAGCTAAAATCTCTTCTAGTGAAATTAACTCATGGATCAGGCCCATTCGACAAGCAGACAATACCCTAATAGAAGCTACTCATATTTCTACTTATAGATTTCGATTTTCATGAGATACTACTTGGAAACCTTCAAATATATATCAACCCATATATGTTAATTTAAATTATTTCAATCTTTTTCAACTGAAAATATATTTTTCTGGGGTGACTTTCTTTTTTTGTTTTTTATGTTTAAAGTGGCTCCAAACAGTTACCCAATAATTGTAACTACTTAAGTTCCTAACTCTCATGTAAAAGAGCACATTGCAACCACTTACATAGGTTCATTATATGTTCGTCTGAAATGGCTTTACATATAACTAGGTGACACACTCACCATCAGGCCATGACATGATGAACCCATCTTTGTTCATCTCACTGTACATAAAGCAAACTCTAGATTCTTTTCAATCTTAAACATGAATAAGAAAAACTCTTAAAACTATATCGTCAATAATAAATCCAATCGCAGAGTACTTTATAAAATAGGCAAAAAGAGTAATTTTCATACAATCGCATAAGTGTCTCGTGAATTTCATGAACATACACAATTTCTTCTTGTGGTATATTCTTTGGATTACTACTATTGAAAATCTCAAACCGGTACTCCATGGTACATATATCCTAAACTAATTTTCGTCTCACAAAAAAAAAATCTCAAATTGGTTCCCCATGACACATTTACCAAAAACTAATTTTTGTCATAAAAAAATTTCAAACTGGTACCCCTAAGCCAAATCTACCCAATGTTAAAACGCATACGTGTCAATATATGTAGATTTTCAACGACGCATCTGCCATTTTTTATGTTAGACCCCTCTTGCAGTTGTTTGTCACGAGTATTGACATGTAACATTTTAACGGGATATTGAGTTAATGTTGACGGATAGTAGATTTGGGTTAGGGGTACTAGTTTGAGTTTTTTTGTGAGGCGAAAATTAGTTTGGGGTAAATATATCATGAGTGCCAATTTGGGTATTTTTGGGAGACGAAAATTAGTTTAAGATAAATGTACCATGGAAGTATCATTTGACTAGTTTGGAATAAATGTGTCATGAGAATATCAGTTTGTGATTTTTAATTGTAGTAACGCATTGTCCTTTTACTAACATCCATCGAATAACGAGTCACATATTTGGGAAGAAGGCCATTTTGCTTAATAAGTAATTATTAAATTCAGCAGCGTGGTGAATGACACAACATTCGTGTTGACCAGAACGTCTTGCTCATATCATGATACAAATACTTCACATTAACGTATCTTTTATTGTCAATTTGACAAAATTATGAGAAATCTCCGACAGAGTTGGGAAACGTATGAAATCATTTCAAATTATTCTAATACTAAAAGATTGTTCAAAGTAATGAATTATTAAATTATTTAATATGAAATAACTACAATTGTAAACGACTTAAGTTTTCAAAATGAGTATCTTGAGTAACGACACAAGTTAATATCCATCTTTATCCGGGCACACGGGCTGAGCAATTTCCAGATGGCGTCATTGTGGGACCCCTTTAGTAGATGTGTGATTCGTGGATGGACTAGGCTCATACTCAAATTCAAAAAGGGCAGGGAGTGATTTTTGGGACAAGATGGCTCGGACAAGATGAGGCTCCTAACAGTTTTCTAGGATGGTGTAGGCGTCGGGAATACATCGGACCACACATTGAACAGGGGAGTGCCACTGCCGATGAGAGTGAACAGTGGCAAGAATGTCGGTGGTTCTAGTGCGGGAGTTTGTGAGTTGTGAAATTCTAAGTTTCACATGGGGTGGCTATGCCTTGTGATATTATTCAAAGCAAACATCCACCTCCAATAAGAGAATTTCATTTTAGAATATGTCCCATGTGATTGGAGCTTGTCATTACAATAACATCTTGACTAGTAAAGTTTAAATTAGAATCAATATCTAAACACGAAGAGACGCGTGTCCATTGACATGGAATAAAACATAGCAAAACGGTCATTTTGCTACATCTACATTATTTTTTAAATTACATATATCAAGAGATGTTGGGACAAGAACAATATTATCTACTTTGGTCGAAGCCCATTCATAGACGCACGACTATAAAAAGTAGTATGCTACTTTGAGGTTATGCACGATTTATCTATTGGCATAAACAATTGAAATACAAGTAATGTGGAATAAAAAACATATCTAACACTGGAGAGAGGGGGGAGGGGACACTTGACCCGTCTAAAGTTCAGTACATATGAGGTTAGGCTCTATCTAGCCAGGACCATCTTCGTTACGAGATAAAAGGTTCTATTTAGCTGTCATGTCGAAAAACCGAATCATTATTCTTGAAGTCCTCCCTAGAATATTTATTATTCAATGCACCATAACCATGACGCAAGCAACAATAATGCACGCGTTACCTTTTTTTTTTTATAACACAAGATGTATAAAACCTATCGACTTAATTATTGTATACAGATGCGCACAAAACACCCCACTGATGTGCATTAGTACCTATTCTACTTTTGCCAATCTTTTGTTAAAAAATTGAACATGTCTAATCTCTATGTAGGCCTCAAAACATTATGCCAACATGGCCTTTTCAGAAAGATGAATCACTCATCCATGCGGTGCTCTAGTAGCTAGCTCGCTAGCTAGGTTGGCATATAATCTGAGATCTGTTCCTGGTTTTGGCATCCACATTCCCGGGCATGTGTCCATGGATCATTGGGGAGAGAGCTGACTAATGTTCTTATCGGTTGTCCATATTTTTTTCTTGCTTGATCAAGACAAATGTTTCTTCCAACTCATAGAAAGTGTTTCAGAGTAGTCAAGTGACTCGTGGTCGATGCTTTTCTGGGGTTCCACCTATTGTCCCCCACTCCCTTCTTCAACACATTAAACAGATTCTTGATGCATCTTCCCATATGCAGGAAGCAGATCAACGCCTATTGTCTCTAAAACCAGAAACCTTAAACAGTGCACATGTTACCATAAAGTGGGATATACCATGCTTCTTTTCAGGAAACCCTAACCCTAATTCGCCGCAGTTTGGCATTCTCGCGCCACCCCAAGAAGCATGTCTTGGTTTTCTCAGAGCTTCCTCTTTTTTATAATGGCAATCATGAATAACTAGGCAGTCAGTGTATGGTGATTGGATACTCCAAAGTTGTTGGTTCAAACCCCAACTCAAATAGATTTAATTTACAGTCTCTCTCTGATCAATATCTAGTAAATTGCAACAATAAAATAGCATGTTGATAAGTCCAAAATAACCCCATCTATATGTACTGAGTATGCTCAAATTTAAAAATTGTTAGGACCCAAGTTTCAGAACAAGTCTGGCCTGAAGGAGAATTAAAAAACTTATAAAACCCAATTCCTCAATTGAGATATAAGTTGCTGAAACTGCAGGACTAGAATGCCATTCATTGGTAATACAATTGAGATACATGAATGGAGCATTAGTTGTTTCTTTCGTTCTTGAATCCATTGGGACTGAAATGTGTGAGCTTATGAGCTGAGCATCATTACTTTTAAGGATATCCAATGAATGGAATGCACAAATTTCTCTCCACTTTCTATCTCTCCTCTCTTTTCTTCGCTTCTCTTCTCACCATACTCTGATTCCCTTTTCTTTTCACCTTATTCTGATTATCATCTTGATTCTCATCTCATTATCAATTGAGATCATTTCACAACACCAGGTGGAAAGTAAGAAAAGGGGAATCCGTGTCACAGTAAGTTAAGATAACTGATCACTGAAAGTCTAGAATATCACCTCTATTATTTGCCTCAATTATGGACAAACTTTTCCAAATTTCCATGATACATTTATATGTTTATCAGATAACCACGTGAAAGCTGATTCGCTAACCTTGTCTTTCCTCTACCGGTGAACTGTGAACCAGTAATTCCTCTCATCTCCCTGTGCTTTCCTCTAATTGAAATTAGGAAATCAAGAGTTCCATTTAGAATTCTGATTTCAGACTGCAAGTGCTGAAATTTGCGACTTGATTACGAAATATTCCAGTGAAGTAGGTGAACACCACCCTAATAAACTCTTGGCTGAAGGATATACAGATAAATCTGGAAAACAGAAACCACACTAAAGCGTCTGAAAATAAAAAGCCCAGACATGTAAAATTACCTCCACGAGTGTCATCATGATTAAAGCTAGAAAATTGATACATATCAGTTGCCCTAATACCTTCCCTTGTATCCTCAACATGGCCTTGAGATTGATCTATCACTCCTTTCATCAGTTTAAAAGTTTGCCGAGGTGAAGGTCGAAGCCTGATTGTTCCTAAATTGTTGAATATTTCTACATGACAAAGATTGCTCAACACCCTTGGATTTGCTACTGTTGAGTGCTGTTCATTACCTTGTCTTGATTCGCTTTTTCGCCTTCTAATTCCCTATATCTATGCAAATACCTTCTTAGCAGACCAGCATAATCGTCAAAACCCAGCGTCTCCATAGCGCAGCAAATATCATTGCCATTCACGGTCTTCCTCCTCTCCTTCTGGCACTTCTCGGACGCTTCGCTGGTCACAAAGCCGATGAACTCTGAGACACATTCTTGCATCGTTTCTTTCGCTTCCTTTGAGATTTTTGCATTGGGAGGGAGGATTTGCTTCATGATCCGCCCCATGTTGGCTATTGGGAGCAACCTGTCTTGCTCCTTGATGCTTCCATCATCGGCACCGTTGTTATCTACCATTTCTAGCGGTTCACACACGAAAGTACAAGATCCTCGTTGAATTTGGACTCTGTCTTCCAATGTCAAAAGGCTTTCTTCTAAGGTATACAAATGCACAAAGTAGGCGTCCGACTTAATATATGCATTTAATTTATGATTTCATGTCTTGTCCATTTTGGCATGTGATCACGACTGAACAGCTCGACACAAATGGTGGGTCTTTCAGCACAAGCTCAAACTATTGGCCAGATAAACATGGGTAGACACCATGGAGTGGAAAATTCTAATTATATAGTTATTGTGATTCCATGGCTTATTGGTTGTCTTTGCTCTGTAAGTCATAGTGAAAAAAAGAAAAATAGCAATGTACTTTTTTCGGTGTATTTTACACCTCTTAGTCCTCGAATTATAAGTGGAGTATGAGACAGAATGTCGAGTCAATTTCTTAAGTTTTAGGCTTCAAATATTCTTGTCAATTTGGTGAGTTTTGAGGTGGTACCCCCACCTTTCGTCCTTGTTTCTCTACAAATGAGCTTATTCCGACTAAGTAACTTGATTAGTGATTAAAGCTTAAGTTGCTGATTATTTGTATTCCACCCAAGTTTTAGATTTCATTCGCTAATCTCTACTATTCTATTGTATAATCTGTTTAACCAGTAAGTTATCAATTGCATGGCTTTTACTCTAGCTTGTGTCATAGAATACTGCATCGAAACCATAAGAACACTTTAAATTGTATGAAATTTAGAGGGTTTTGGGGTTTGAATCCTTGGGATTGTGGAGCTAATGACAATTAGATCAGCATCAAGTGAAACTCAAGTGTCTCCTTTATATTGAGAAGATATGGCAAGTCAAAGGGGGTCTTCAGTTATATAAATTCTACAGTCAAAGGGGGTCTTCAATTAATTGGGTGACCGCTTAATAGTTTGTGTTCCTTTCTGAGTCGAAATCATGTGATTTCTAGATAGAAAAATCTATGCTGTTAATTGAAGGGCACACGAATATTTGTTGTTACCATCTCTCACTATCAGTTACTTCTTGGTTCACATGATAAGGGATGCTCTAGTACTTTTTATCTGTTCTAAATGATATCTCGCAGCAACATTGCCTTCTCATTTACAGCAAAGCCTTATTGCTCCCGTTATGTATGAAGAGATTAAGAAGGTTTTGGGGTCCATGAATGGGGATAAGCACTAGGATCAGATGGCTTTTTGTTCTCATCTGACACTTTTGCTTGGATTGTTATTAGTAAAGATTTCTGTGATGCAATGTCTTCTTTCTTTTCCTCTTTGAAGCTATTGAAGAAAATAAATGCAACAGCTATTTCTCTTGTTAAATCAGCAACCGCTTCTACAATTGCTGATTTTAGGCCTATGTCTTGATGCAGTGTTATTTATAAACGAGTTACTAAGATCCTAGCTTGCAGATTGAGTAAGTTTTACCTCATTTCATTAGCATGAATCATAGGATGGTACATCTCCAAGGTGCTTGATTGAGGCTGATAAAAGCTTTTGACTTAATGAATTGGGATTTCCTTCCATAGATTCTGCAAGCAATTGGTATGCCTGTTTTTTTCCTGACTTGGATCAGGCTGTGCATTATTTCTCCCTCTTTCTCCATTAATGTCATTGCTTCTCAAGGTTTTTTTTTTTCCTGGTAAAAGAGGGTGATACAGGGTGATTCTCCTTCCCCTTATCTATTTGTGCTTGCTATGGAGGTTCTTTTAAGAATGCTTAATGTGGCTGCTAGAAGATAGATGATGAAGTACCAGCCATCCTGTTCCAAAATTCAGCTCATCACCTTTGTTTTGCTGATGATTGATGATTTTCTTTCAAAGGTGATGCTGCATTTTTTAAGAGAGATTCTTTCTATTTTGTAAGACTCTAGGAATATGTCTAGCCTTCAAGTTAACCCCTCCAAAACTTAAGTTTTTACTCCCGGATGTTCGGACGAACTGATTCCATATTTGCTTCAAATTTGTGCTTTTAGCAGAGAGCATCTTCCAGTTACATACCTTGGAGTACCATTCATATCTGGTAGACTTACAGATATAGATTCTGAGCATTCAGTGGATAAAATTAGAGCCAGATTCACATCTTGGACAGTGAAAAAGTTGACATACGCTGGCAGGCCTCAACTCATTAAAGTTGTTGTCTATAGTCTTGTTAACTTTTGGTGCCGGATTTTCTTCTTCCAAAGAAGGTCATCAAAGTAGTTGAGAAGAAATGTAGGCCTTTTCTTTGGAAAGGGTAAACGGCGGGGGGTGGGGGGGGGGGGGGGGGGGGGGGGGGGTGGTGGGGGTGGGCGGGGGGGGGGTGGTGGGGGTGGGCGGGGTGGGGGGTGGTGGTAAAGGTGCCAGACTGAATTGGAAGCAAGTTTGTGCTCTCAACATGAATGAGAAATTGCGGCTAGGAGAATGGACCTTTGGAACGTTGCTTGCATCATGAAACGTTTCTAGAAAATTATCTCAAGTAAGGCTCTCTATGGATAAAACAGGCATATCCTTCTCAAACTCGCTTGGAAATGGATGCATCAATTAAGTTTGGAAATCTAGGAATGAGCTTCTGTATAACCAGATCGTTTCTTCCACAAACCGTGCAGCTAAAGAGGTGTCTTTTGCTGTAAAGTACAGCTCTGAAGGCTCCTGGGCATTGAAGCACAAAGTGAATTTTCCTCAATTGCTGGCTCTTTGTTCTAACTATCATGGTGCAGCTTTAGACGATTGACTTTAGGTTGCTGCATTGTTCTCCTGTCATGACTGAGTGTTTGTCTAGTCATCGTGGCCTGTAGTGGGAATTGGTCAACCTCCATTCTTGCTGATGAAATACAGCACACCCTACCCACAAAAAAAACTATGGTGCAGTTCAAAGATTGCCAATTGATCAAAGAGCAAATTTGCATTCCAGTTCTTGTCGTTTCATGCTGGCATTTGATTGGCAAACCTCGGAGGATACAGCGGGACCAAAGACTCCGCTGTTCCTCGCACCGAGAGTAATGTCTGTATTTATTTATATCTTGTCGCAGGAAGTTAGTGCTTTTATTGGCCTCTCATTCTTGGAACAGAGTACAGACATAGAACATATTCACTCCTGCCAAGAAAAATTCTGTGTAATAACTACCACAAAAATAAATTAACATATTAATATTTTCATAAGCATGATGTTAAGTGAGATACTTTTTTTTATCCTTTTTTTAAATATATTTTATCTGTACCGTTTTGCTAGTAAAGAAGGTTCACTGTATGTAATGAGATGGAGCGTCCTTTTATGTAATGGGGACAAGGCCCAATCATGTCTCCACCGGTTCTTTATGGTATATGTAAGTCTCAGATAGCAAGCATTTCACCTTTTGCTTTAGGCAAAATGTCACAAAGAATTTTAAAATATGTCCAATATGACATATTTATGCTAAACTTATTTTTGTCATATAAAAAGCTCAAACTTGTATCCGTATAACACATTTATCATAATTTTTTTGGCGACACCAAAAATTTCAAACTTCTACTTATGTAACGTATTTATCTTAAATTTTTTTTGTTATATAAAAAATTTCAAATTTGTATTCGTGTGATATATTTACCCTCTATTAAAAACCTGTTAATGAGCACGTTAAAAATCTTATTTGTCTGGCTACATGGATGCGTTAGTGTGGTGCCCACGTGCAAAACATATGACAACTCATTATATTTTTTCCTTTTCACTTTTTTTTCTTTTTTTCCTTCCTCAGTCGTCTTCTTCCTTGGTCTGCACTTGGCTGACATATTTGTCTCCGCCGTCACCGTTATCATTGCCAATGAGTTTGCCACATGGAAAAAGAAAAAAGGACGAAGGAAGAAGGTTGACAGAAAAAAGAAAAAGGAAAAGGAGAAAAAAAAGAATTAATATCACGAAAAATCCTAAATTTATACATTTATGATAAATTTTTTTCAAAACTAATTTTTTGATAATAAAAAACTCTAAACTGGTACATCTGTGATAAATTTACCCTCCTCTAGTTTCCGTTAAATTTTACTGTAAAATTGCTTTGTTAAATAATGTGCGGCAACCGACGAATGTACCGGTTTTGGGTTTTATCCTCCGTTTGTCACAGGTGTACAAATTTGTGATTTTTTGTAATATTAATTCAATTTAACGAAAAATAACAAAGTGTAAATTTGTCACGAATGTATTAATTTGGGATTTTTGGTGGTTAAAAAATTATTTTGGGGTAAATTTGTTACGAATATACCAATTTGGGATTTTTGATAGTCAAAAATTAGTTTGACATAAATTTGTCACAGGTATACCAGTTTGGGGTTTTTCATGGTATTAACCCAAAAGAAAAATATACAATTAGTTTACAAACCACGTTAACACCGTTTGCCTTCCATCGTCCATGTAGGTAACCATAAAAGAATTTTAATGGTGCTCATTTGTGGAATCTTGATGGAAGGTAAATATGTCACACGGGTACAAATTTGATATTTTTGGTTTAAAAAAAAGTTTAAAATAAATATGTTACACGAGTACAAATTTGAGTTTTTTTATGTCACAAAATTCTTTTGGGGTAAATGTGTTAAGGAGTACAAGTTTTAGATTTTTGGTATTATAAAAACAAATTTGGGGTAAATGTGTCACAGTGTGGACATAATTTGGGATTTTTTTATTACTTTTTTCCTTTATTTTATAGGTCTAACTCGATAGTTTCATCACATATTGGTTGCATCAATGACTATTACATTACGTATTTATTACAAATTTGTTACATAATAATTTTTTTGTGGTCAAAACATAATATATTGTTTACTTACAATAATAGTTTGTTAAATATCAGGTTATCCATTAGCTATTACAGTCATACCGTAAACAAATGTCCCTCTATTTCAACCGCTTAGTCTACTAGTGATTCGAAAAAACTTGATTTAAATTAAAAAGTGACGTACACAACTATATAATTCCATATTGACTATTATTTGTAATAATAATTTCGATAACAGTATTGCCAATTAGTAATATGACAATCACCCATTTATATGATTATGATTAATTATTACACTTAAATAATTAAATAGACATCTATAAATAATTAATCATCATAATTACAATTGGTGAGTCTAGTTTTAACATCTTATAATAAGGAAAATTTCAAATAAGAGCTTGAAGTGCTATCATTTTCTCAAATAAGAGTCTGAAGTGCCCTCATTTCCTTATATAAGGGTATGAAGAGAACATTGTTTCAAATAAGAGCTTGAAGTGCCATTATTTTCTCAGTGGCCGATTGGGCCCTTGCCCAATGGTTGGCGAGGGTCGCTGGGCCCTCATTAGCCAGCAATGGTCGGCGACGGAGAAAACAAAAGAAATAGAAAAAAAGAAAAGAAAAGAGGAAAAAAATAAAAATAAATAAAAAGGGTGAAAATGCCCTTGATTAGTTGGTAGGATTAGGCGCTTCTTTGAACACTTCTGGCCCTTATTTGAAACAAGATTCACTTCAGGCTCTTATTTAAGAAAACAATGACACTTCAAGCTTTTATCTGAAATAAGGTCCAATTCAGACCTTTATTTGAGAAAATGAGAGCACTTCAAGCTCTTTATTGGAATTTTCCCTCTTGTAATATATTTATATGCGATATATTAGTTACTATACAGTTCACAATACAATAATTTAGCATACTTATAATGACTCAATTGAATATTAAATTTGATTATATATATCTCATAATTTGATATGATATTAAACACAACAATTATTACATTATTTGTCACATAATCATTGCTCCCTATAGTGGTTATTTCAGAACAACTTATTTAATAGCTATAGCCATACTCTAATAAAGGTCCCTCTATTTTCTCCCTCCTAGTCTATTGGTGATTGAAAAATGTTGATTAAAATTCATACATAACAATAACTGCATTTGCAAATATTTTTAATAATTATCACCATAATAATATAAATTTTTTAATAACATGATAATTATTCAATTTATATAATTATGACTCAAAATTACACTTATTAATGATTATCTTTAAATAAATTAGGGTTATGTGCACTATACGTCCTAAAACTTGTCATAAAAGTCCAGTTGAATTCTAAAACTTTCAAAAAGTGCAATCAAATCCTAAAACTTATTAAATTGGTGCAATCAAGTCCTTCCGTTAACACTGTCAATTTGTTTAACAGAAAATGTTGACATGGCATTTTTAAATTAAATTCTCTAACCTATGTGGCATTTTTAATTATTTTTTATTCAAATCTTATTTAAATTAAATTACAAATTAAAGAAAAGCTAAAATTTTATTTTAGAAAAACAAAAACCGAAAAGAGAGAGAGAGAGAGAGAATGAGCCTCACCGTTGGGCGTTACTACAGCTATCGCCTATTGTCGGTGGAGATCGCTGGCCTTGGACTAGTGTGGTCGACCCTTGCAGACCCCAGGCGTGGCCTTGCCAACCCAGGCGAAGGCCTACAACCCTTGCTAGGCTCGGGTGAGGCTACCCAGATTAAGGCAACGCTGCCTTTAGGTGAGGCCTCGCTAACCCCAGGCGAACGCCGGGCATCGTCCAGATTTGGGCGAGCCTCGCTAACCCTAGGCGAGGGTTAGTGAGGCCTTGCCTAAGGTTAGCGTAGCCTAGATCTGGGCATCCTCACCCAGGCCTAGCGCGGGTTGCTGGCCCTTGCTCGAGGCTAGCGAGGGCCAACCAACCTCACCTAGGGCTAGTGACCTCCGCCGGCCCCTCCAACGATGGGTGGCGGCGGCGGCAGCAACAGCTCCCATCGGAGCGGCTCATTCTCTCTCTCTCTCTCTCTCTCTCTCTCTCTCTCTCTCTCTCTCTCTCTCTCTCTCTCTCAATTCTATTTTTCAAAATAAAATGTTAGCCTTTTTGAAATTTTTAATCAATGTAAATAAGATTTGAATAAGAAAATAATAGAATTCCATGTAGGAGACATAAATTAATTTAAAAATACCACGACATCATTTTCCGTTAGAAAAATTGATGGTATCAACGGAAGTACTTAATTACACCAATTGGACTTGATTGCATTTTTTGAAAGTTTTAGGACTCATTTGCACTTTCGTAATATGTTTTAGGACTTCTAAAGAACACATCCCAATAA
Organism: Syzygium malaccense; assembly: GCA_031216405.1. Classification (NCBI taxonomy): domain Eukaryota; kingdom Viridiplantae; phylum Streptophyta; class Magnoliopsida; order Myrtales; family Myrtaceae; genus Syzygium; species Syzygium malaccense. The sequence continues at coordinate 13,489,066 of CM062254.1, forward strand.
ATTATTATCGTAGATATCTTTGTTGCATGTAACTTTAACATCTTGTAATATATCTGTATGCTTTATATTTATTATAGTATACTTCATAATATGGTAGTTTAGCATAATTATTAATGACTCAATCTTATACTTTTTAATTATACATATTACATTACTTGTTGCAAAATCATAAATAACACATTATGTACAATAGTTTAATGAAGTATTTACTAGTCACTTCAATGTTTCATACGGTTATATCTACTTTAATAATCTTACATATATACACACACACTTTACTAATTTTAAATATGACAAGGAAACTATATCATAAAACAGCACAGTTATTTTATTATCATAACCATCATAATACACATGAAGTATATTATGCGACGATCAATTACACATCATACAACTACATATTATTGATTACATGTTTAGTAACATAGTATTAAGGGTTAATCTATTAGAGAGCAAGGCATTTTTGACATTTTTTTTATCACTTTTTCTTTATTGTTACTAAAGAAAATAATGGCTATTCAATCACTTAAATCCAACGGAGTGAATTGTTTATTACATAGCAGCATTAATTATTACTACAACAATAACTGATCTTTTAAACCTGAACTTTAGAATCAAATGGAATTTACAGTTTTCTGTATATATGGAATAGAACCTTTCATTAATTTGTGGGTTGATACCACGAAAACCCTAAACTGATATAACTGCGATAATTTACACTAAACTAATTTTTTGACCACCAAAAGCTCCAAACCGGTATACTTGTGATAAATATACCTAAAATTAATTTTTTGACCAAATCCCAAACTTGTACATTTATAACAAATTTACCTTACGCTAGTTTTCGCTAAATTGGATTAATATCATAAAAAACACAAATAGATACACTTGTGATAAACGTAGGGTAAAACTCCAAATCGATACACCTATCAACTGTCACTTGTCATCCAACTCAGGAATTTGATAGTAAAATTCAATGAAAACTAACAGATGGTAAATTTGTCACATGTACATCAGTTTGGAATTATTTGTGGTAAAAAAAAGTTAGTTTGGAGTAAATATGTCAGGGGTGTACAAATTTTGAATTTTTGGTGATATTAACCCATAATTTGTTGACCATCATGTTTGTATACCGAGAGAAGTACATTTTGAGCTCAACAACAAGGTCTCTGCCGAGGAAGTTGTCAAGATAGCATCCAGCCCAAGGATCCGCCGGATCTCGGGTTGGGTCTCGGTCTGTCAGACACGAAGGTTGTCCGCCGCATTTTCCTGACGTTCGCACACCGTGTCGCGGCGTTGCACTCGATGCTCGTTGTCGTCGTCTCGATCAAATCGTTAATCGTTGCTGATAAACAAAGTTGCTTTTAAGGAACGGTTATTGTTCCGCCGCACGCTCCCCCACGAGCTCATATACCGCTGCGTGGTCAGGTACGGGTATAGAGATTCGAGGATGGAATATGAGTTGTTCGAGGAGATGTTGGTGGACCATTTGAAGGAATTTATATATGAGGAAGGGCTCAAGTTCAATGTTTTGCCTTCGCCTGAGAGTGATCAAAATGTAGAGGTAGGGATTAGTGAGGAAGTGGCAAGAGAGGTTGAATTGGTGGATGAGGCGCTAAGAGAAGGGGGCAATATATACATAATGGGTGAGATTGAGATCTTGGCTTCGAACCGGTCCGGCGTGGCGCAGAAAGTGCCGATCAATTATTTGTTCAAGTGGATCTAAATATTTGTGAGGTGGCCAAAATTCATCTTCAATATCCCACGGAAGTGGCTCATCAAAGTCTGGATTAGGGATCCCGAATTGGGTTGTGTTGTTGATCATGATGCTACCAGAGCATATGTAATTGGCAAAAAGATGAGTCTCCTTTAACATTGGCCACGCACTTGTGTGTACCTTTAAGAAGGGTATGCTTAGAAAGTGTGATCAACCGTGATGTCTTTAAGAAATATTTATGATTCTATGAGTTCACGCCCTTTTAATTGAAAATAGTATCCCTTCTACTTGATGTTATAAAGGGATAAAGCCATGAATGATCTTTGAATCTGTTCACATTGTTCAATGACATCCCCCTACAAATTTAATGGACTAAATGAATGTGTTTTACTCCAGATTTCTAATCACGTGATCATGTTGAACCTTATGTTTCACATATAACTCCTATAAATCAAATGGTCATTTATCACCTCAGTCTTTTTCCTTTTGGTAATTTAGAACTGTCAAGAAGAAAGCACCTCTCACACCTAAGTGAGCTATGAAAGTAATCGTCTTACAACCGCAATAGCACAATGCAAGTAAAAAGAGAGGATTCAGAGACAGCAATTTACACTAGATTTATTTGGAAAACCTTTTCTATGTGATAGGAAAAATACCACAGCATAACGGAATTCATTAATCAAGCACCCCACTAACATGCTAAACAAGCTCCCCCTTCTACAAGCCACATCACCACCAACTCCAAATCAATTACAAAACATGCGATAGCCAATCTCTCTAAAGCAAACACAACCAATTACTAGGAAGTTTGGTACAATCTTGCAGAGGAACAATAAGAAAACTTACACTTGTGTTTTCAATTTGCGTACAAAGCAATCTTCATTTATAGAAAACCTTAAAACCTCTTTCTCTCTTTTCTCTCTTGTGTTCATGACCACCAGGACCACCACTAGCAAAAAGCTCTTCTATTGAAATAAACGCATTATACCGACCAAAAAAAATAAAATAAGTAAACGCATTATAAGGCAATGGGCTCAAGTTACAGCTCATAAATCTGGTTCATTTAACAAGCACACAATACCCTAATAGCAGCTATTTTTATAGATTCCACTTATGAAGTATTTTAATTGTTTTCAACTTAAAACATTTTTTCTTAGGGGAACTAGTTTGTTTCTATGTAGCCCCAAACAGTTACTTAATCAATATTTGTAGCTGACTCAAGTTCATCACTTTCGTGTAAAAGAGCACATTGCAACTACTCACATAAATTCATAAAATGTTAGTCTGAAATGGTTTTACACATAACTAGGTAACACACTCACCATCGGGCCAAGAAATGATGAATTTTCTTCGTGAAGGAAGGTTAATATCACTATTTATAAAAAGCAAACTCCAGATATATTCAATCTCAAACATGAATAAGAAAAACTCTTAAACTCCATTTATATACGCAATTTCTTCCTATAGTGTTCTCTTTTAACCAGTGAGAAAATTGTCCAAAGAAATCATAAACTTAGCCCATTCAATTCTAAACATTTCAATTGTGTCAATTTAGTCATAAACTTTTTGACAATTTGCCAATTTAATCACAAACCTTTTGACGATTTGTCAATTTAGTTCTAAACCTTTTGATGATTTGCCAATTTAGTCATTCTGATCAATTTTGGCAAGAAATCACTGACGTGGATGTAAGTCATTATACGTGGCATGATCGGAGTTGATGTGCGCAAGTGTTCACATTTTCTAAAATATTTCTAAAATTTTTGAATTTTTTCTTTTTTTTTCTTTTCTTTTTCTTTCCTTCTTCCTTTGGCCAGCAAGGTAGACGCGGCTAGCCTCAGGCAAGGCTTGACCTTGCTGTCATTGGGCAAGGGTCAACCTCACCTGCTTGGCAAGTTTCGACCCTCGCCTGTGTGATGCTCCAAAACGTCACACTCGATACGTATTTCTTACGATTATTAATCTTTAGTCAAGCCGAAGCATAATCTAAACATTTTTTAACAATGAAATTCGCAGTAATATAGTCAAAGCACTTCTGCAAATTATTTATATTACTTGTTAGATTTACAACCACTTCATTATTCACAAAACATAATAGTCTGGGTAGGTCAATGTTGCCTATCTCCAAATTTCATTATGCTCCAAAAGATTGCATGTACATAGGTAGACTTTACATCCTAGATCATCTATCTCCCCCAACGACGAGTCAAAAGACATCACCATCGTTGTATAAGCCAAAATCCTGCAACGGCCCAACCAAGTCGCCATTGAGGTTCACACACCACGCTATAAACCAATGAGGAACCCACTCCGAGAGCCCCACATCAACCCATATGGTGGATATACATCTAGTATATACTATATCTGCCCCTGGGAAAAGCATATCAACGTACTAGCACTCATAGTGTTTAGGAAAACTAGCAAGCATTGGCAACAAATTGTCCATTCCTACACGTTTGAAAAATAAAGGAATGAGCCAAGGTTCAGTAAATGAAATCTCTAGTTTTAAGTTAGGACAATCATCTTACTACTTCACCTAGTACAACAACATAAATGCATAATAACCAGTCAGTATGTTGAAAACATCAATAAGTGTTATACCTTTCCCATTTGGATATGCCATAATAACCTAATTACTTCACAATATTTCAATTTAGAAACAAGCATAGGGCATAACATATTGCACTCATATTCATGCATTAAGTTCATTATTTCTCCTCATAAACTCTCCCAGGGCACCACGTACCACACAGTAGGTGTTGACATATAATTTTTAGCTCATTTTTTTCATATTTTCAAAAAATTTCAAAATTAGGTCTAGGAATCTTGTCCAAGCCTAGAAACCTATTTCTAAACCAAAAAATAATTTTTTTTGCATTTTTCTGCATTTTTCCTTAATTTCTTTTAGTCAAAATAGGCAAGAAAATCAAGAAAAATAGCAAATGGAATCAGAAAATTTCATAAAAATAGTCATTAGCCTTCTTTTAAATCAAGTTTCATAAATACATTGTCGATTTTGAAAAATCTCAATCGGTTATATGTTTTTCCCAAAATTGGGCAAAATTAAACCCGAATTTAATAAAAAATGAAATTAAATTTTTTCTAGTCATTTTTAAGTCATAGTATCTTCACAACAATTAATTCTGGGACCTTGAATTGCATAATGGTCAGTCCAATTGCACATTTTAACAGATAAATCAAAAATCCCCAAAAATCAATTGGAAATTAAGAATTTTGAACCTAAATTGGGAATCGTGCTCAATATGAAATTGTCGAAATGTAAGACCGTCATTTCTAGGGTTAATCAGGTGTGGGTTATTCAATTTTAACATCAATTTTACCTAATCAGGTCATTAGGACATCAAATTAAACAAAACTCTATTAACCCGAGCACAAAAATGAGAAAATCTTGAGCTCAATTACAATAAAAATTAGGTGAAATTATATCTTTGCGTTCGGAATATGATGGAGAATCCAATTTTTGGGTTTAATTTGAAAAAATCGGTTGAAATTGCGTCCAATTTGAGTATTTGGTCAAAATCGAAACTGCCGGGTTGGGCGGATCGACCCAACCCAACCCGAATAGTGCATCTTCTTCACCCGGTTAACCCAACCCGCGATAAACCCATAAGAAAATCGAATCAAACTCGGGACTTTACTGATCATTTCTAGCTATTTTGACATGTTTTAATTGATTTTGCTAGCTGGAAAATGTCCAGCTGGCACTAGATAATCATCTCCAACAGATTATGAGTCGGTTTTAACAAATTTTGAGCAGGAAATCGATAAACAAAAAATGAGAAAAACTAACTGGAGTGGAGGAGAGGCATTCGACGAAATTCCAGAGAGAGGGAGGAGAGAGAAATAGAGAGAAAATGCTTGAAATCTAGATAGAGAAAGGAATAGAGATTCCCCAGGTCGAGTGATCGGCGTCGGTTGATTGACCGGCATTGGCGAATCGACCGTCTTAGGAGGATTTCCTCCTCGGATGAACCAGGAAGAGGCTGACCGGGAACGTCTGAAAATCAAGCTCAACCGCCCAATCCAGACCTGTTTCGGCGAAGCCACGGCCACCGAAGTAAAGATCAGGTGTCAAGGAACAACACTGCAGGCGCGGATCACTTCAACAATTGCGTTTGACCATCGAACGAAGTAGGTAAAATCGGCTCATAGTCACGGTTTTCCAAAATTCAAACAAAATATGATTTGATTTAATTCGGTTGTTCTTGCGATTTTCTTTGCGATTCTGTATTCCAGGATGTGCAAAACTTGTTTCTAATCATTTTGGTGTTGTTTGATGGTGTTTTTGGGCATTAAAATGCATGAACCGAGTCGGCCGTGCATAAAACCCTCTCGCTGGAGCTCCGGTGACCTCGTCGGAGCATTGCCATGGCCTCAAGTCATTCAGGTTAGTTTTCCTTGACCTTTGTTTGATGTTTGTTAGTGATTGGAACCGATTTAGACGGCTAGGGCGAGTAGGATAGTTATTTAGGTTCTGAAAAATGAACGTTTAGCCAGTGAAAGTTAGGGTTTTTGGACTGAGTTTTAGCCGGTCGGCGAGTGTCTGACGGCGATCTAATTGGGCTAAATTGATACTAGAACATGTGGACTTGTTGATGGTGCAAACGGCATGGTGAAATAGTCGCTGGAAGGTCACCGGCGGTGGACCGGAACTGGTGATCTCAAGAATATTAAATACAAATCCATGCACATCAGCCGTTTGTAAAAATGCCTCAATGAATTTGGGCCAGAATGGCGCCGTTTTGGCGTGCCGTGCCCACTGGAGAAGAAGATCGGCGCCGGTGCCAGCCAGTTTGGTCTCGGTCGAATTGGTCTGAACTGGTCCGATCCGGTCCGGTTCATTCTCGGCGGAAAAATTTAAAAAAAAGAGAAAAAATTATAAAAAAATTGAAAATTCATAAAAAATTAAAAAATTCGGAAAAATTGAAAAAAAAATTCAGAAAATTCATAAAAATTCAGAAAATAGAAAATATAAAAATATAAAAATTCAGAAATATAAAAATTGAAAAATTGGAAAATTTATAAAAATTTTTCAGAAAATCATAAAAACATCAATTCTCGGTTTAAAAATTTTTCCAAAAAAAAAATTGCAAAAATTTAAATAATTTGAAAATTCATTGAAAGGTCCAAAATTATCGTGGCTAGCCATAAAAAGTGAAATTTAAATTTTTGGAACTGCCCAAATGGCATTTAAAAAAATCAAAAATTTTGAAAATCCACATAATGATTCAAAATCATCATGACCAGCCATAAAAAGTAAAATTTGAATTTTCGAAAATGCCTAAGTGGCATTTTTGAAAAATTCCAAATTTAAGGGTTAAAACCCCTAAAAAAACCCTAAACCCAAAAATGCACCATTAAATGAGTAAGCCTCTAGGGCTTCATTAAGGTTTAGGTGTTTTGTTTGATTTTCATTTTTAGTGGCCAAATTAGGGTTGCTATGATTGATTTGCCATTGATTGCGCATTTAATTCTTGGGTGCTTAATTGTTTGTTCATGATTAGATTAGTGAATTAATCTTATGAATCCGTGTGACACGTTAGACATGCCATATCGTTCTTAGATACTAAAAGGGCGTTAATGGTCTCAAATTAGGATCATTAATGTAACCAAGTCCCTTATTTAGAATCTCTGGTTCGTAAGATTATGGTATTTCTCTTGCACCTTGATTAGGTTTCTAGTCAACCTACCATAAATGACTAGTGGTGACTCCAAGTTCAAGTTTAGATTAAATAAACCCCGCTGTCACGCGAGGTATGGTCTAGGAGAGACCCGTGTAGAAACATACCTCCATTCTAGCACACGAGAGCGTGGTGCGACAACAGTAGGGCATCCCAAAACTCCCAAGGCATCCTCTACCATATAGCAGGGCATTCCGTACCATACAGCAGGGCATACCAAAAATCCCGAGGCATCCTATACCACACAGTAGGGAATCCCGAAACTTAGGGCATCGTCACCTTCTAAATTATGAGTGACGGAATTATATTATTCTCATACAAACCATGACAATAAATATTTACATGCATTTCAATATGCACACCCACCTTCTTGCTCCGTCACATATTCCTCAAGAAATGAGATCTTAATCAAACAAACTAGTGGGAAACAATATATAGTAAGACTCATTAGTTAAGTATATTCAGAAGCTAGTTATATTTCCAAAAGTGGTTACGAGTAAGCCAATCACTATATTCAAGGATTAATTATGAACGTAAATATGGACAACAAATGGATATTTCTAAGTTTGGACAAATAAAGGAGTATATTCTGAAGACAAAGTGAATATTTCAGATTCGGAAGGTGATTACATTCAGTTTCAGAAAGAAAATATAATTGGGTTCATGAAGTAAAGTCTACTCGGGTTCAGAAGTAAACATGTTCAGATTCAGAGAGTAAAATCTACTAAGGCTCAGAAGTAAACAAGTTCAGATTCAGAGAGTAAAATTTGTTCGAGTTCAAAAGTAAACATGTTCATATTTAGAAAGTAAAATCTACTTGGATTCATAAGTAAGCAGGTTCAGATTCAGAGAGTAAAATTTGCACGGGTTCATAAGTAAGCAGATTTAAATTTAAAGAGTAAAGTCTACTTGGGTTCAAAAGTAGACAAATTCAAATTTAAAGAGTATAGTCTACTCGGGTTCAGATTCAGAGAATAAAATCTACCTAGGCTCAAAAAATAGATTTTACGAACGACGGTAAACTCTGAATTTACAAATATGACTTTTTTAAGTTCAAATTCATCATTTTCACTTACCAAATGTACCTCACTTTAAGAAAAACGAACAATCGCCTTTTAAACATATATGAGACCATCAAGATGAATCCAACAATCACCTCAAGGATGACATTTCCAAGTTCAGGTTTATTAATTTCACTTGCCAACTATAGCCCACTTTAAGAAAACCAATAACACATTTTGAACATGTACGAAACTAGCAAAACAAATCCAACCATCACCATATCCACACTATTATCGCAAATCAAAATAGCATATCTCAAGCAACCACATTAAAAGTGTCAAGTAGTTTGAATTAACTTAACTCTAAAGTCTTCACTTACCTCGCACAAAATCCGAACAACCAAAAGTTAAAGCCCCATTGTGGATCTTGGACCGAGTGGTGGTGAAAGTAGAGTATCTTTGAAAGTTGAAGGTAAAGAAGAGAGTTACTGCCAAGATGAAAAATTTCCCTTCGATGTTATCAAGATGAAATGATGTGTAGGGGTAGATTTTAGGTGGAAGAATGCATATACTCATAGGTGGGCAATTCTTCACTCAATCATAGCTTAGTGTAAGAAATTAAGATATATTAGAGATGACTAATAGCAAAGGGTAATGATGGCTTATGGCTATGTGTCAAATTAGTACAAGAGGCTAAGCTTAAATGTGGCCATGCATTTTAGTCTCTAAATGTGGCATGTGGTGTCACGCCCCGAACTCCGTCGAGCCCGCGACATCCTACTATTGATCGATTAATGCGATATCTCAGGATATCGCCGACCTCACTTATAACCATCAGAGATTTAAATCAACAGCGAAAACCACCAATCACCCGGACAATTTGAAACTGGGGAAAATCAAGGAGAATATACATATATTCATTTCACATTATCAAACTTACACAATATTCACAATTCACGTCCGCCATATACATCCGTACACCGCACTATAATCACCGATATAAAAAAGGACTGATGACCTAGATATTCTATCGCCAAAATGATACTTCTCAAAAACCTATTGCCAATCCCTAAACCTAGCCCCTACGCCCCTTACTCGGCGTCCACTCTGAATCTGATTCTTCGTCCTCAGAATTTGAGTCCTCCTGAACAGTCTGCTCCTCCGAAGACTCCGATTCGGCCTCAATCTCAATTGGGGGGTTTATGTCACTCGACTCTACTAGAACTTCGTCCTGATCCTCCTCAGCCAGCTCCTCAAAGAAATCGTCCTCATGCATGAAATTGGGATCCATCCACTGCTCATATGGGAGTATATATTCCGGTTCCTCCTCTGGCTCTGCGGACTCAGTAGGTTCATCCTCAGGTTCTACCTCGGGTTCCTCCTCTTTTGGCCCCTCCTCTGGGATCGGCTCAAGATCCACATCCATCGGATCGTCTCCCGCTAAAGACCCTTCCGGCTCCGGCTCATTCTCAGCCCCTAAAGATCCTTGTGCCGCAGGCTCTAGATGTAGTCCCAATTGCACAAAACTAGTTTCCGCACTAGTCAATTCGCCGTCAAGAGGGGGTACGGCAGTTGGGTCCCAGTCCCCAACTAAATCGAAAGGGATGTCAAATCCTCGGACGGGACCGAACTCATCTACTCCGTCCCTAAAGAACCATGCGGTATATACATGGGGCTCCCATAAGGGTAATCCTATGTCTACAAAAACTGTAGTAGTGTGCTTAATCTAGGTCATATTATCAACCGTGGGAAACTCTGTAATCTCCTGTTCGGTGTGTACCGGTACTCCAAAACGCTCATGTGGCGGCGGTGGGGGATTCATTGTTCCTGCCGGGATTCTGAGATATTTGGTTGAAATAACCGTGAGACTACATCTCAGTAAGTACACCCCTAAACCCCACCTAGGTTATCACGTACCTCCAGACAATCGCACAAAATACAATCACACACATCCAATCATCACATAGCATGCACATCAATTATTTTTACCTGGGCCTATCCTGCTTGCACCCTGCACGTTAGTCGCAACCACATCATATGCAATCACATGCATGCTCAATTCTCATCTTTGCGCATTCGTTTTGGTCTAATCACATCTTTTTCACACTCTCGCCAATGACCTGCGTTACAGTACACGCCTCAAGCCATGTCTCTTGCCTGCATTACAGTACACGCCTCGGGCTTAACATCTACCACCTACCGCACAACCCGCGTTAAAGTACACGCGTTGAAGTACACGCCTCAGGTTGGCAGTCTTCCGGTAATACCAAGCATTATCCCGCGTTGAAATACACGCCTCAGGACGGCACAATTCCCACGATCGCACATGTCACACCACATTCACTCTCTTGCTCATGCACATGCTCAATAACTACTTGCCATTCAATTGGCCAATCACACGTGGCCCGTGCACGCATCCATTCACACACAATTCATGCTCACTAAGCATTCGACATGGCCAATTTAACAATTAATTCAATCTGGCCCAAGCGTGCACCCAATAGGCATATTTCAACCAATTAATTACACAACCACGCACCCAATTTTATTACCACAATTCAGTCATAGTTCAAACACACATTAAACACACAATTTGCCATTTTTCCCCAATTAAACTGCGGCAAATCAATTCCGGCCCTTCACGATATTTTTTCACAATTAATCGCCGATTCTAAATGTCCAATTTACGAACCAAACCGAGCATCACAGCCCACTAATCAGCCATCCACAGCCCACTTCCGACCTCCAAATTTCCATCAAAACTTCTCGAACTCAATCCTAGGCCCGCTAATCGATTCCGCTCCTAGATCGTACAATTCCGTACCCAAATAAACCCGATTTCACCCCAAAAATTATCCGTCGATACCCGACGTCCTAACTAAGGTTTAGAGCGCGACTTACTGAGCTCTAGACTAACGCGGCTAGAGCGGAAAGTGGCGGCGTACGATGATGATGGCGGCGAACGGCGTGCGGCTCGGCGGCTTGGGTCAAACGGCGACGGCGGCGTCGGCCTTGGTCTTCTCGGCCGTGGCTCATGGCCACACGGGGAAGAGAGGGGAAGAGAGAGAGAGACGAACGGTGTAGGACGGTGGTGGCGGTGCGGTATGGCGGCGTGGACGGCATGGCACAGTGGGCGGTGGCCGGACGGCGGCGGTGCGGCATACGGCAAGGGGAGGAGATGGCCGGTTCAGTGAGGGGGGCTGCCGAATGAAGAGAGAGAGAGAGAGGAAGATGAGGAGAGAGAATGGGTCTTGGACCTAAATAGTGAATTTTTGACCAAAATGGCAAATGACCATCTTGCCCTTGTCTAATCCTTTTAATCAACGGCGCAGATTCGATCTTATCTTGAAACCGACGGCCGAGATCGAATCTTATCCAAAAATATCCAAGGGCAATTTGGAAATTTCATAAAATTCCAAGGGTAAAAACGTCCAACCACAAATTTAGGGCAAAATGACCAAAATGCCTCTCCCTCATAAAACATACACTTTATTAATTCCCAAGGGTAAAATGGTCACTTTTCCATTTTCTTGCCAAAATTGAATTTTTCTGAAGGATTCGGGACATTCCAAATTTGCACGTTCCAATTGCAACGTCGTCGTAACGCCCCGTTGTGACTTCCTAATTTTCCGGTGTCCGATTTGGGCTCAATTAAATAATTAAATTTTATTAAACATAACTCGAGCGTTTCTCAAACTAACGGGTGGCTCGTTGGGGAAATTCGCATAGTCGACCCGTAACTGATAATAAATCGAGTCACATGCAAGTTCATTCGGTTCGTAACGACTTTGGTTGTCATTTAAATCGCGAGGATCAATCACTAGATCCGAGGGGTACGATCGTTCGGTATAGATTCAGGATCATTCGTTAATTCATTTCGTAGTTCGGCGGAATCACCCGCGATCCACTACTATAACAGTGGCGAACTGACCCATGACTATCCTTGGATCGGCCAATAGTGGCTCAAAATGTCACCTCGGTGATTTTATGATCGAAAGTCAATTTACGATCGAATTTTCTCTTAGTCGCACAAATTTAAATCCCTGATTAGCCTTTCCCCAATGGTTAGTATCTTAGTATCTCAAGAATGATCAGTTCCGGGCGAGAACTAACTACGAGTACATTAATAAAATCCAGTATTTCATAAATCCCAAATGGACCAATTTACAGGATGTCACATGTGGCAATCTATGACATCTTCAATTGCCACATGAGAGTTATGTCTCTTAAAGAGGTTTTGTGATAAATTAAAAATAAAAACAGAATTGCCTCCCTTTGTAAACACCTTATTCTTAATCACTAATTAACTAGAGTTTAAACTAATATTATTACTCATCAATTACTAAGACGATGGTAAATAATTAACACTATTATAATATAAATGTATACATTGATGTATTTTAATTTGCAACACGTTGAATTCGGACGATTTCATTCACGAAAATCATCCTTCGTGCCTCATAAAATTTACGATTTAACTAATATTTCTACATGTCCACCCGAATTCTAAATGAAACCGGAAACGGAAACTCTCAAATATCACATAAATACTAATTCAAAAATTTCGGATGTCACAGCCTGAGTCTAGAGAGGCTTGACCCTTGCTAGCTCCGATGAGGGTGAGCCTCTCCTGAGGCTGGCAAGGTTCGACCCTTGCCAGCTTGCCGAGGCTTGGCAATTGACGGAGGAAGAAGAAATAAAAGAAAAAAAATTCAATATAATTTAAAAACTGCAAAAAATTATCCACGTCAGCGACGATTGTATCATATAGGACGGCCAACGTTGACTAGATTATCATGTCAGTAATTTTCAGCCAAAATTAATTAAAAGGACTAAATTATTAAATCGTAAAAAAGTTTAGGACTAAGTTGACATAATTGAAAGGTTTAGGACTGAATTGGCCGCATTATAATAGGTTAGGTTTTTTTCGAAACTTTTTTCCTTTTATCAACATCCATTATTTAATGAGTCAAAAATATTTGGAAAGAACGCCATTTTGCTTATTAAGTAATTATTAAGTTCAGTAGCGTGGTGAATGACACAACATTTATTGAATGAGTTAACACTGAACCTTTTGCTCGTATCGTGATACAAAAATTTCCCATTCAGGTGACTTTTAGGGTGCGTATGGTAACATTTCTGTTCCCAGAACGATTTCTATTTAGAAATAGTTTTTTTTTCTATTCCTTGAACAATTTTCTGAACAAAAGAACGTGTTTCGTAACTGCATAAAATTTCTATTCTTGAAATAGAAAAAAAACAAAAATGCATTTGGTACAACCCTAAAAATTTCTATTCCCAATTTTTTTCATTTAATTATAAAAAAGTTAGTTTAGTAACAATTCGTGTTTGGATAAAACTGGACTTTTGTAAGAACTTAAATAATCAAGATATTCTAAGATGGCTTCAGAACATCCAATGTAATTGTTAGTGAAAGATGGATGGCTGGAAATAACAGTATAGAGTTCTACTGGTTGATAACTCACAATATGATGATGTTGACAATAAATCTTTGGGCATTACAATAAACAAGTGCATAGAACTTTTGAGCTTTTAGGGTGTAGGGTATAGGGTGTGGTTTAGGGTGTGGGGTTAGTGTTTAAAGTGTAGAGTTTAGGGTTTTATGGTTTAAGATGTAGGATTTAGGGTTTTAGAGTTTATGGTTTTAGGGAGATTACATTGAGCTTGTTTCTCTAAGATGACATTGTTTCTCTTTTAGTAGAATTTTTTTTACTTCTCATTTCTGTTCCAAATATATTCTTTGGCAACTAATCTATTCCTGATAATAGAAAATTAACTGACGCATACAAACAGATTTATGCTCTTTTTCTTTTTTGGAGAACAAAAGAATAGAAAAACAGAGAAACGGAAATTTTACCAAACAGGCCCTTATCGTCAATTTTACATCATTATTCTCATCTTGGTCAAATCTTTGATGGATTTGGGAAACGTGTAATTTCATTTGGAATCATCGTAATATTAAAAGATCATTCAAAGTAAAGAATAATAAAAGCATTTGATTTTTTTAATCCGCCAAGTGTATTCCTAGACTTTTGAACTTCTTTACGAGGAGCTTGGCGAACCCCTAATGGGCCCACCTGGGAAAACCCCATAAACCCCCCATTCGGAGGAGGAATATTTCAGACTCTCTAGCTTCCCATTCCATGAGAGAATGCTGGCCATCGGGTTAAGCCCCTAGTGGTTTTTTGTTTTGGCCGAAAGCCCTTAGGCTACATTTGGTAGTCATGATAAAATTCAGAATAAGATAAAATTTATCCAATCATGTGTTTGGTTCCTACCCAAGACAGGATAAAATAGGATAAGAGGGATATAGCTTGGATAAAATTATTCCATGAAAAAGGTGGGACAAAGGTAAATAGGATTTATAATATCTATGATATAAAAGTTAATTTTTTCGAATAACAAACTTTTTAAATTAATAAAATTAAAATTGTATTTGAATATAAATAATATTTTAATTGTAATATAAAAATTCAAAATAAAAAACAATTTCATTTTTATTTATTTCTATTTTTGTTTATATATTCAAATTTCTTTCTATCGTATAATATAAATACTAAATATATTTTTATATATTTTTATATGTTTAGTATTTATATTTATACATATTTTAGGTATTTTAGCATTTTAGGTATATTAGTATAGTTTACTATTTATTAAAATTTTAATCGAGTATGATGGAAGTAGAAAAATGAAATAAAAAAGAGAGGAAAAAATTATAAAAAAAATAAGCAAATAAAAATGAAGTAGGCAAGAGTGTCATGAAAGATTCTTACCATCTTCGTTTGTGTAATTTTTAGGTTCATTTATACTGATATGTCATTTATACCAAATAATGGACATAATAAGATGTGAAAAGATTTGATTCTATTACGGTGATTCACCAAACAATTGATTAGATATAGCAAAATCTCAGGATTTTCATATCCTATCCAATTTATATCCTATCCTAGTTAGAAATATATATGACCAAGCGCAACCCTATTGGTTAAAGTATTTAAAATTAAAGAACTACAATGGTAAACAACCCAAGTTTGAAAATGAGTACTTGGAGTAACCACACAAATTGGTGCCTATCCTTATCCAAGCATGCGAGCTAGATCAATTCTAGATGGCATTGGGTAGGACCCCTCCTTTGGATGTGTTATTCTTGGATAGATTAGGCTCATACCCAATCCGACAAGTGGGCGGTGAGTGATCATCGAGGCAAGAGGGCTCAAACAAGATGTGTCTCCTAGCAGTCTTCTAAAATGGCGCAGGAGATAGGAATAGATTGGTCCACACATTAAATAGAAGAGGGGCGCCGGCGATACAAGCGATCAGTGATAAGGATGTCAATGGTTTAAGAGTGGGAGTTTGTGAGTTATGACACCTCAAATCCAACATTGGACGGCTATTCCTTGTGATATTATTCAACGCAAAGACGAACCTCCAATCAATGATACTTAATTTTTTAGGATTTGTTCCCCATGGATTAGACCTTATCATTACAATAATATCTTGGATCGTAAAAGTTTAAATTAGAATCGATAGCTAATACAAAACCGTCATTTTGCTGCATCTACGCCCTTTATCAAACTCTATATATTTAGAGATGGTGGAACAAGCACAATACTGTTTACTTTGGTCGCTACTTATACGTACACGCACGACTATAAAGAGCAGTATGCTAGTTTGAGGTCCTGCATGACTTTCACGACAACTGAAGCACGAGTAATGTGGAATCAAAGACATATCTAACGCTGGAGAGAGGGGGGAAGGGGCACTTTTTTTTTTATTAAAAGAAAATTTCATTAATTTTCAAAAAGATACATGAGAAATACATAAAAATCCCAAAAACCTGCAAACCAAAGCAAAATCCAGAGAGCTTCAAAATCAAAACAAGTTTCCAGAGATCAAGATGGATCACCAGAGCATGGTCACAAGGGGTTAGCACACACTCATCCTGCAAGAGCATATTTGTAACTATAGCAAACTCAAACGATCGGCAGTTGATTACAAAATCTCGCGTCACTGATGATGAGCACGCGCAGGATTGGGGATGGGGCACTTGACCCACCTAAAATTTAAAATAATCATATTAGGCAGCAAAAAAAATTATTACAGGTAATACTTTCTTGATAGCCCATAGCTTCGGGTGCTATTATTGACACCTAAATTTTGGCGATCTAATTAGTCGTTCATTGCATAGAAAATTAGGGATTAAATTTTAACCCCTAAACAAAAATATTAGAATTGCATAGCATATAGTTTAAGTTCATATAAGTTAGTTGCATTCCGTATCGGACCGGCGGTGGCGAGAAAACTGAAAATTCATCGCGTAAATTGAGCTCGAGCACTCGGCTCACTCAAGGATTGGGGGGCCGAATTGAAATTCACAAGTCTAAAAGGCTTGGGAGGGCCCGAGTTAGGTTTAGTCTTAACAATCCATTAGCCTGAGAAATTTTTAGGTCGCGACAGCTTGGCGACTCCGCTGGGGACTTGAGTTAAAACTCTTAGTGGACTTAGGCCAGTTGTTCTTTTTAAAAAATATTTTTTGCTTGGCAGCGAGGATCCCAGGTACGTCCCTAACATTTTAGGTGTTAAATGTTTTTGCAGAATGTGAGGTATAAGGGGAGGCGTGATTGTTAACCATTGTTTTGCAGAGAGGTGTTTGGATGAATGGTTTATTTTATGCACGAAGCGCTGTATGATATAACCTGCTGTGCATGCCTTGCATTTACACTACACCGCACACACTACCCGCTGCCGGACCCGGGCGGCACAGGTTTAGGATGGTACTGAGACAGCGGATACCCCGACCACACCCGCGTGGCATGGGTCGCCCTCCTTGGTCCCGAAAGTTCTTTCACAGTGTCATTGAGTTCCCACCACGGTTGCACCCTTTGCAACCCGGGTCGGCTCCTTGACTAAGCCGGAGTCAGGGGAACCCCGGCCTAACCACAACCATGACTGGTTCAGCTCGGTAATCCTCGCGTCTCCACTTTGCGAGCCAGAGTCTAGATAGATATCGAACCTCACATTTCATGCGCATGTCTATGTGATTGCCATGGTCCTACCGGGTAAAGTAAGTCTTCTGAACTCTCCTTTTTGCAATTTATTTAGTTATTGCATTTTTCGGGTCGGTCCATGATAGGTCTAGGTGGGTTTTTAATTTAAAAGTCATAATCATCGAGTACTTTGAAAATAAAAAAAAAAGAAAGAAAGAAAGCTTTTTTAGAGAATTTATTCTCAATCTATGTCTTTATTTTCCTAGATGTGTCATAGGTAATTATTTTCTTAAGAAGTTTGCCGTCGTCTCTTTTACCAAAAAAGGGATTTAGAGAATTTGTTTTTAGTTTATAGTTTCTAGAGAGTCTTAATCTTTGGTTTTCCTAGTTTTATGATTAGGGATCTCGATGCATCTATTTCCTAGGTTGTGTCTAGAGTGTTATTTATATTTCTTTGCTTAGAGCACTTTTCCAATAAAATCTCGTTCATGTACGAGTATTTTTATGAATAAACGAAGAATGAAAAAAACTAGAAAACGTGTCATGGACTGTTGAAAAATAGATGCAGAAAAACAATAGACAGAACACAGAGATTTACGTGGTTCGATCACAACGTGATCTACGTCCACGGGCGAGGCAAGACAATGTTCCACTATAATCAAAGAGAGTACAGTTTTCGAAAGTCGAAACAACGATAAAAGCTCACGGCTCACAAAACTCTCGAAAAAAAATTCTCTCTATATATCAATGAGAAAACCTAGCCGCAGTATAAATAGGGCTCCCAAAAATTTTCCTCGAGGGCTACGCCCCCGAACCCCCCGAGACATTGATTCGCTTCCTCCAGCTCGGGCGGTCCGCTATGGAGATTTGTTCGCTTGCTGCGGGTTGGGCTTATCAGCCTAATCCTTTGCATCGCGAACCAAATCTCAATTTTCTCTCCACTTTCGGGTCGCAAAAAAACATGTCGGGTCAGGTCATGAACCGGACCGAGTACATAAAATTCGAGACATATTTAACATGGACCAACCTTGTCTTGACTATGTGCTTATTTGGTTCATTTCCTTTACATCATGTTATTACATACCGTCAACGTTCCCCAATCCGTACTCGCTCAAGAGCAAGAATGACTGACCAAAATGAGCAGGCTCGTGTTGCTGTCCTTGAAACCGAGATGAAGCAAGTCCTGAATATGCTCGAGAATCTCAACAAACAAGTTGCTTCTCTACAGACAAGCATTTCCACACTGTCTGCACCCGCTCAACCAAGTGTAGAGATTGTACTGCCCGATGACTCTCCTCTTGTTGAGTCAAAAGATAAAGGAAAAACTGTTGCCATTGGTACTTCCTCGACCGAGAATGGTGCAACTTTAACTGACAAAGCTCGTCTGATCATTACAAATGGGGGCGATGCATCTTCTAAGCCACCAAAGAGTGATGAGGCTGAGCGTATTGATAAGCTTGAAGAAAAATTCCGTCAAATGCAAGGCTTTGATGATCAATTCTCACGAGGTCTTGCTCACATTGTCAAGGTTCAAGTCCCTAAGAAGTTCAAGGCACCTGAGTTTAATAAGTTCGATGGCCTTTCCTATCCTAAGGTCCATTTACAATACTACACAGCGAGGATGGCGCCGTATGCTGATAATGTGACACTCATGATCCACACTTTCCAAGATAGCTTAACCGGACCCCCCTTACAATGGTTCGTTTTGAAAAAGATTCATTTGCTCAAGACATAGGAGGATTTGTCTGATGCTTTCATTCGTCAATACAAATTCAATATTGACGTGGCCCCGTCACGTGAGGATTTGATTCGCACTGAGAAGAAAAAGACTGAGACCTTCAAGGCCTATGCTACTAGGTGGAGAGCTCTAGCTGTGCAAATTAACCCCGAGTTGACTGAGAAGGAGATGCTTAATACCTTCATGAAGACTTTACCATTTGAGTTTCGTAATCGAATGTTGGGTTCTAATTTCAATTCTTTAGCTGAGTTGATACCTGCGGGAGAACGCATTGAGATCGCTCTGCGCGATGGTTGGGCCACTGAGTAGGCTACCTCTGCTAAGAAGTTCACTCTCAAGAAGGATAAGGAACCGACACCTGAAGTGAATATAGCTTACTCTCAACAAAGCCGTGACACTGCCTCGACAATGCAGTCTGTTGGCAAACAAGGTGGACGCCAATTCACTAGTCGGCAACAAGGTACTAAAAGGAACTTCACGCCTCTGCCTGGGCCATTATCCAAAGTTTTACTTGTTCTCCAAAAGAAAAATTTGCTTTCAAGTGAGCCGAAACGCCCGAACCCCGAGCGGTTCTCTGGTTATGACTCCTCTAAGAAGTGTGAGTATCATATGGGGGAGGTCGGTCATTCTACTGATGATTGTTATGTACTGAAGCATAGAATTCAAGACCTCTTGGACACAAAGGCATTCTCTTTCCGCAGTGATCAGCCAAATGTCCAGCGGAACCCTCTACCCAACCATGCTGGAAGCACGGATGCTGTTATTGAGTAGAGAAATTTCTGTTTTTATACTCCTCTGCGAAGGAGTCTTTCATGCTTTCTAGGATTTCAAGTATTTTCTAGGATTTCTTGCTTTCTAGGATTTCAATTCATGTTTATGTTTTGATTCGTAGGGCTTTGATTATTTGCATTTCCCTTCCAATAATGTAATTCATTTGATTCTATTCAATGAAATTGCAAGTTTGTTTTCATTTTAAGGGCATGTTGAAGTATACCAAACTAGCCCGGTGATGATATCCAACCATGAAAAGAAAATATCATCCAAGGAGAAATTCTGAGGGCTGGGCTTTCTCATGCTCCCTCCAAAAAAAGACTTTTCGAAAATTAAAACATTTCATTGCTTAAAAAAAAAAACTTTCCAAAGCGTGCATCAAATAAACCCTGTTTGTTTGTTTGACTCATTTACTTCATGTCTCAGAGCATAATTCTCCAGCTTATTGTGATGAGGAATTGACACATCGAGTTCTATTGATGATGAACCTATGGGGCAAAGGATCACTACCTACTTGGGCATGATGCTAGAGCGAAGATGAGTGCTCAACAGTAGGGGATGACGAACTGAGGGGCATGTCGAACTTTGATGATGATAATGGACTAATACATCTGATTGAAATAATGTCATAGTTCTAATTGGAATCTTCTGAGTCTCATTTTGCATTACATAGAATCCTATTCATGCACGTTCTCTTGTGCAGGGGCAAAAGCAATGATGGAGCATTCATGTGTCAATTCCTTCTAAATAAGGGCAATCAAAGGGCTCCCATTCAAAAAAATGTCTCTCTGTGTTGATGTTCTCACACCTTTTGCAGGGACCATTTATTTTGAATGCTCAATGCCATATTTTTCATGCTTATGATGAGATTTTTGAGTATGATAAATATGTTCAGAAGTTGCAAACTTTTTGTGCTTGAAGTTGATAAGCTTGTGAAATGATCACATCTTTCAAGGAAAAGAAATTTTGCTTGGTAAGTTTACCTATTTAACCCATCAATTTCATGTTGAAATTTGTTAAGATGGACAATTCAATGAATGATGTGGAACCGCTTGAGTATGCTAAATGAGATATGTTGGGATGATGAAAGGCAAGCCATATCCTATATACCGTCCCCTATTCATACACTTACGAGATGAGTGAAAAATTTCATGTCCACAAGGTAAAGGGTTATCTCGCAAAATGTACAACAACTGAAATGATGAGAGGCATTTCATTTCTTTATCTTAAACACTACAGGTTGTCCATTGTTTCGCCATATTGAGCCCGAACACTTGGAGAAGTTCTTTCAAATTACTCCTGTCAAGAACCACCCCACATCGGGGTAAACTGGAGGTAAGTCGACATCGTAAGGTGAGGAAAATGGATAGAAATTTTCTTACTCACACTTGCATCAATCTTCAAGTGTTGCTATTGCAAATGAACTCAAACATTAATTCAAGTGCCTCATAATGATGAAGAGCTGTTCTTTCTCTATCCTACACACTTTATCCATTGCTTAGCCCACTTGAGCCTGCAATTTCATTTCATAAAAACCTATTTGGTGATCATCCCCCACACTGGGGCAAGTTAAAAGCCATCACTGTCCATGCAACATATTCGGAGTGCTAATAGAAGACGAAGACCCCGAGAGTCCAAATGTTAGTCATTCGGTCAAAATAAGCCAAAGTGTGGTTGGCCAATGTATGCATTGTAGACAGTGTGTGTCAAAAGTTAAAAAAAAAATTGAAAGCTAGGGGGCATAAAAAAGCAATGTGCCTGGTAAAAGCAAGGCCATGCCCATGAAAAAAGAAAAGTCGAAAAAAAAAGGAGGAAGAACTTTAGAGAAAAAATGTCAAGATATGACATGTCAAAGTCATAAATCCCAGTGGAGTTGTGGTCTTACAAGTCTCGAATGAATCAAGTGGTAAACTCAAAACTGATAGTACATCTATCAAGAAGACAATTCTTCAAGGCGAAGAAGAAGATCGGTGATTATGCCTAGATGATCACCAACTCTCACCCTTATACACATTTTCGAGCCTGATATATCCTTTCGTTTATCAACCCGTGAACCTAGCCTACGTTACGTCCCTTGTAAAGTCTCTTCTGATTAGGGCACTTGAATTAACGTAGAGTTTCAGATGTTTATAAGCTTAGCTCGAAGAAGTGCGAGCAAGTCTATTTCTATCTCATTTTGCAGGGTTCTTGACTTGTAAACTCGGAGATGATTGTGAAGTACTTTCTTTCAATAGCCTCGACTCGAAGAGTCCCCTTTGTTAAGCCATTGACCAAACCGACACTACGGTCCTGATAAAGACCTCTTAGATTGGTAAAGTCGTACTGCTTGCGAGAATACTAGGATCCTTATCGACATGATGATGGTGAGACGGAGTGATTCTCATAAAATAGCCCTTCTGAATAAGAGTGAGTGAAAGCCCTTTCTAACTGAAAGTCTCTCATTTAACACTCTTAAGAAATCCACGTTATGAGTGAAAATTGTCTTAATTAATAATTCTCCCCAGTGAAAATTTGGTGATGCAAATATGGTAAAACTATCATGTATAAACCTCAATTGAATTGATGAATTCTGAAATGTGAGTTCTAGAATAGCTGAGATTGCTAATCTCCTTGAATGAATGTATATGTGTTTTGCTCTAATCATGTCTGGCAGGTAATGTTTCCTCAAAGACTAAAGAATTCCTGACGCTACAGTTGTTTTTTGAAGCTTCGTGTTCGTCTAAATATTTTTGAATATTCAATTACCTGATTGTAGTTTCAGGTATCATTTCCGAAAATCCGAAGGGAATTTTCGATCCTATTAATCATATCTGATTGCAGTTTCAGATATCTTTCTCGAAGATCCGAAGGGAATCATCGGGCCCATTCAAATATCTGATTGAGGTTTCAGGTATTATTTCCGAAAATCCGAAGGGAATTTTCGATCTTATTAATCATATTTGATTGCAGTTTCAGATATCTTTCTCGAAGATCAGAAGGGAATCATTAAGCCCATTCAAATACCTGATTGAAGTTTCAGGTATTATTTCCGAAAATCCAAAGGGAATTTTCGAATCTATTAATCATATCTGAGTGCAGTTTTAGATAGCTTCTCGAAGACCTGAAGGGAATCATCGAACCCATTCAAATATCTTATTGAAATTTCAAGTATCATTACCGAAAATCCGAAGGGAATTTTTTGAGTCTTTCAAGCATCTGAGTCGCCTTTCAAATGACTTTTTCGACTACTTGAGATGGTTTCCAGATACTTGGTAAGTTTTCAAAAGTTATTCCATACCTCAAATTTGCTTTCCCGAATTCACAGGTAAGTAAGTGCAGGTATGTTTTCTATCTTTACATTAGCATTTGCATTTTTACATCACATTAAAAAATGGGTGTGGGCTCACTGAATTCCCATTTACTCAACAAAAAGATTAATTTTTCTCATTGCATTTGCATAGTCAAAATTTATGTATCATTTTATCTTTGAATGAAACCTCTTCGAGCTCCCATTCAAAGAGGGGCAGCTGTTGACACCTAAATTTTGGCGATCTAATTAGTCGTTCATTGCATAGAAAATTAGGGATTAAATTTTAACCCCTAAACAAAAATATTAGAATTGCATAGCATATAGTTTAAGTTCATATAAGTTAGTTGCATTCCGTATCGGACCGGCGGTGGCGAGAAAACTGAAAATTCATCGCGTAAATTGAGCTCGAGCACTCGGCTCACTCAAGGATTGGGGGGCCGAATTGAAATTCACAAGTCTAAAAGGCTCTGGCTGTTTTAATTTGAGCTTAAATCAGCCCGAATTAATTTAGCCCATTTGGAATTAAGTGAAAATTAAATGATAAAGCCTAAGTCAAAGCCCATTAGGACTAGGAAGCCCGACCAATTAACCTAGGATTGTCATATAAATATGTCGTTATGCGTCATAATCAAGGGGGGACTCTCATAATTTCCAGAAGACAATTCTTGAGAGCAAGAGTGAGACACGTGAGCAAGAACAAAAGTAAGAGAGAGAGTTGCTCGTGCACGTGCTCGCCCCACTGTCGCGCCACCTCGCGACCGCACCGTCTTCACCACTCCTCATCGTCGCCAATCCCGCGAGCCACCACCGCGACGATCACCGCAAAAAATAGAGAGGGAGGCTAGTGTTGCTTCATCGGCAACACCCACGGTACACGAGGAAGAAGACGTTTGTGACGGAGTGCACTGGTCATCCATACTTCACTTAGCTTCTTCACGGGGCCAAAATAAGTTGTTGAGGAGAAGAAGACAAAAAAAAGGGGAGGTTGATTTTTCATCAATATCCAATATTTGCATTCCATTATTCTTCTTTTCCTCTTTCTTCTTGCACCCCCACTGATCTGAGCTTTGAAGATCCGAGACTTCTCTTCGAGAGCTGTGAGCGTCGCTATGAGTCCCCTCACGACGAGCAGCTGCACACCGAGAGTACTAGTCCAGTCTCCTAGAGCTCGTTTGAGGTCGCTTCGCGAGCTCTCCAATCAGTCGTGAGTCCTGTGGCCTCACTTGCCGTCAGCCACCCGTCTGCCGTCTGCTCCACCCGGTCTCGATCCGCAATTTCGGCGATTCAAATTTGGAAATATCCGCCAAATTAGGTACAATTGATATCTAACGTTGTTTTAGAATATTTTAAATTCCTAGTTTAGGTGTTTTAAATATTAATATTTGGTGGATTGCTAGATCTTAGGGATATTGTTTGTTCTATCCGCAATATTCTAAAACACTCAAAATTAGGAATTATTCCTAATTTGGCAACGTATCTGGACGACTATCCGACCTTATCCCTAAGGTATGATACACGATGATACGGAAAATCATTATCTTACCCATAATCACTTGGGTACGATAACAAATTTTATTTGCTTTCCAAATTTAGAAAATCAACTTTCTGTCGATATCTATAACCCTATAGATATGACTGTTAGTTTGATTTCTTTGCCTAATTTGAAAAGAAAAATCTTGCGGATTGCGTGGATTGTTTGAACATGTTTGTTATCTTTGTTTAATTGTTTTCCTTTTAAATAAAGAAAATAAAAAAATATGTTAGTTAGGATTTAAATTAGAAATTTTGCATGCTTAAGGAATCTTAAATATATCCAAAAGAATAAGATAATTATTTGATTTAAATTGGGATTTAGGGTGGCATATTTCCTAGTTTAAATTAGAGATTGTTTTAATCTTAGTGGATTATTTAGGATATTTAATAATTTCGAATTTTAATAAAAATCCCAAAAAAAAAGAATCACTTTAGGATAGATCAAATCATTTTCTCTAGGATAGATTGCATGTTAATTTGAGTAATTTTTAATTCCGAATTTCATTTGAAAATACCAAAAATAAATCATTTGTCCGTCATTAGAATTAGGTCACGTCGTCGCATGACATATAGTTTGCATGTTAGGCTGCATTAATCGCATGTTAATTTTTGCACGTCATTACATATAGGTTAGTTTTCATTTAAATAAGTGAAAATCCTAAAAAAATATTAAGTGAACTGCTTGTTAATTAGAAATCATATTAGGATTGTTGATGTGATTTTCTAGCTAACAATGCAGATGCTTACGTTGCTTCGAGGTAAGTAATTCTCCCAATCTCGCAATTTATTTAATGTTTTGATTATTGAGTGTTACTTTGGTGGTTTGCGCACCCGCATGATTACCTCACATGCTAGTGACTAAGTTAAAATGGATCCAGACTGCATGTATAAACATTTTTTTTGAAAAGAAAAGATACCGAAAGGGCGTTAGACTAGATCTAGCGTAACCAAGTCCCCGAGCTTAGAATCTCTGGTTCGTAGGAATAAAACATATCTCCCTATGTTTTATTTAGGTTTCTAATCGATCTACCACAAATAGATTAGTGGTGACTCCAAGCATGAAAACTTTTGCATGTTAAAAACTTAAATCCTAAGTTGCGAATTGGTAGGGTTTGGGAGGGCCGAGTTAGGTTTAGTCTTAACAATCCATTAGCCTGAGAAATTTTTAGGTCGCGACAGCTATCTAGCCTGGACTAACTTTGTTATGAGAGACGGTTTTATTAACAGCTCATGTCGAAAAACCAAATCATTACTCTTGAAGTTTTCCCAAGAACATTTGTTATCCAATGCACCATAATCATGACACAAGCAAGAACAATGAATGCCTTATCTCGTTTTGTTTTTTTATAATACAAGGTGTATAAACTTATTGACTTGATTAATTATCTATCATAGATGCACACAAAACGCTCCACCTACGTGCATCGCTACCTATTCTATTCCTGCCAATTTTTTGTTAAAAAATGAACGTGTCTAATCTCTATGTAGGCCTCAAAACGTTATGCAAACTTGTTCTTTTCAGAAAGATGAATCACTCATCCTTGCGGTGCTCAAGTAGTAGCTAGCTAGCTAGCTAGGTTGGCATATAATCTGAGGCATGTTCCATGGTTTTGGCATCCACAGTCCTAAGCATGTGTCCATGGATCATTGGCAAGAGAGCGAGCTAGTGGGGGGGTGCAACTGGGCCGAGTTTACCCGGAAACCGGACTGGCCCACTTGAAAAACAGGTCCGGGAACCGGTTCCCATTTGAACCGGTTTCATTTTTTGGGAATCGGTTAGAACCGATCCGGTTTCCGGTTCCAAGTGAAAATCCATCCGGACCGGCTTTAGAACCGGTATTTTATGGAGGTCTACTTACAATTTTATATGACCAGAATTCAAAGCATTCTATTATAAAGGACGAGGGAGATGATCATTATTTGTGGATGGTCTAACTCAAGGGTTTGTAAGCATTAAGGGAGCGATTTCCTTTTTCTTAAAATTTTTGTTTTGTAACGAAGAAACTTCATATCCAACTAGAACCTATGTTGTTTTATCACGTCCATTAAATTATTGGGACTAAGATAATATGCTTTTGTATGAATACTTAAGATTGTTTGCATAGTCAAACTTATAACCTTTGATTTGAGTTATAAGTTTTCCTATTTGCTACTTGGAAAAAATGAAACCAAAAAAAGGAACATAAAAAAAAAGGGGTTCTTGGGTAGATCTTGTAACCGGACCAAAAAAACAGAGTAGGTTCCAAAACAGGGTTCAAGATAAACGGGGTAGATTTCAAGTTTCAAAAACTGAAAATCGGTTATAACAGGGTGGGTTTTAGGTTTCAAGTCTGGAACCGACCTATCCTGGAATTGATCACCCCTATGAGCTAGTGTTTGCATTTGTTGTCCATTTATCTTTTTTGCTTGATCAGGCCATCTGTTTCTTCCAACTAATAGAAGGTGTTTCACGGTACTCAAGTGACTTGTAGTTGGTCAATGCTTTTATGGGATTCCACCGTTTGTCCCCCACTTTCTTCTTCAACACATTAAAAGGTTTCTTGATGCATCTTCCCATGTGCAGCAAGCAGATCAATGCCTAGTGTCACTAAAAAACGAAACCCTAACGAGCGCGGATGATACTAAGAAACGTGATATACCGTGCTTTTTTGAGGAAACCCTAACCCTAACCTTAATTCTCTGAGTTGGGCTTTCTCTCACCGCACCAAGAAACTTGTCTTAGTTTGTTAGGACAAGGATTTCCTCTTTTTATAATGGCAATCAGTGAAATAACCAGGCAGTCAGTGTATGGTGATTGATTACTTCAAAATTGTTGGTTTAAAAACCCAACTCAAACAGATTTAGTTGACAGTCTCTCTCTAGTCTATGCCTACTAATTAAAACAAATAAATAGCATGTTGATAAATCCAACATAATTCCATCTATATGTACTGAGTATACTCAAACTTAACATTCATGACCCAAGTTTCAGAACAAGTCTGATTTGAAGGAGAATTGATAAGATAAAAGCCCCATTCCACAATTGATATCTACGTTACCGAAGTTGCAGGACTTGATAAGTTGCTGAACGAGAGTGCCATTTATTGGTAGTTCACTTGAGATACCTAAATAGGGAATCAGTTCTTTTGTTTGTTCTTGAATCGATTATAGTGGAATGATAAATCTATTTCTTAGCCTTGTAAGATATTTAAGATTTTAATCGACAGTACATACGATCCGAAAAAGTTTTGAATACTTAGGAATTTTATCTTCTTTTATTTTACCAAAAAAGTCGGAGGTACATAATTCGTATCTCATTTTATCATTATTCACTGAAAGACTCGAAATATACATTTCTTTGTATAAAGAAAATATTATAGGTTAGGATTATGCAGAATGCAAGCAATTATTAGGCAAATGATCACTTTTTGTAGTGCTTCTTTTTTCACCTTAAAGTAGAGAGAGAGAGAGAGAGAGAGAGAGAGAGAGAGAGAGAGAGAGAGAGAGAGAGAGAGAGAGAGAGAGAGAGAGAGAGAGAGAGATTGATTGGGGAGAAAGTAATTGAGCTTATAAGCTGAGCACTATGATCTGTAAGGATATCCAACGAATGAAATATACAGATTTCTCTCTCGACTTTCTGTCTCTTCTCTCTTCAATTCCCTTCTCTTCTCACCTTATTCTGATTATCATCTCGATTCTCATTGATAATCAATAGGGATCAATACAAAATACCAGGTGGAAAATAAGGAAATGGGAATTTAACAGTAATTTAAATCACTTGATTACAGAAAACCTAGAACAATATCTCTAAGGACAAACTTTCCAACTTTCTATGATACTTTTATATGTTTATCAGATCAAAGTGAAACATGGAAGCTGAACCAGTAAATCCTCTCATCTCCCTGTGCTTTCAGACCTCAAACTCTGGGATTCGTGACTTGATTTCGAAATATGCCGGTGAATTAGGTGAACACCACTCCAATTAACTCTTGGCTGACGGCTATGCAGATAAATCTGGAAAAACCAAAACTACACTGAAGCGTCTGAAAGTAAAAGCCCAGATATGCAAAATTACCTCCATGAGTGTCATCATGATTAAAGCTAGAAACTGAATATATCGCTTGTCCTAATACCTTCCCTCTTATCCTCAAAACAGCTTTTGAGATTGATCTATATCACTCCTTTCATCGATTTGAAAGTTTGTTGAGGTGGAGTTTGAAGCTTGATTGTTCCCTATTGGTAAGTAATTCTCTAAGATAAAGATTGCTCAACACCTTTTGATACGCTACTATTGTTCATCGCCTTGTCTTGATTAGCTTTATCTCCTTCAAAGTCCCTATATCTATACAAATACCTTCTTAATGGACCGGCATAATTGTCAAAACCCAGAGCCTCCATAGCCCAGCACATATCACCGCCGTTCACAGTCTTCCTTCTCTCCTTCCGGCACTTCTCGGAGGCTTCACTGGTCACGAAGCCAATGAACTCTGAGACACATTCTTGCATCATTTCTTTCGCTTCCTTTGAGACTTTTGCATTGGGAGGAAGGATTTGCTTCATGATCCGCCCCACGTTGGCTATTGGGAGCAACCTGTCTTGCTCCTTGATGCTTCCATCATCAGCACTGATGTTATCTTCCATTTCTGGAGGCTCAATCACAAAAGTGCAAGATCCCCGTTGAATTTAGACTCTGTCTTCCAATGTCAAAGGGCTTCCGTCTATGGCATGCAAATGCACGAAGTTAGCCGTCCGACTTAATATATGCATTTAACTTATGATTTTATGTCTTGTCTATTTTGGCATGTGATGACAACAGACCGGCTCCGCACAAATGGCGGGTCTTCTGGCACAAGCTCAATCCACTGGCCAGATGATCATGGCTAGAAACCATGGGGTCGAAAATTCTAATTTTATGGTTGACTGTGATTCCACGGCATATTGATTGGCTTGCCCTATAAATCATAGCGAAGGAAAAAAAGAAAGCAATGTACTTTCTTTGATGTATTTTACACCTCATATTCGTCGAATTTTAAGTGGAGGATAAGACAGAATGTGGAGTCAATTTCTTAAGTCTTTAGGCTTCAAATATGCTTGTCGATTTGGTGAGTTTTAAGGTAGACAAGTAGCCCCAGCTTTCCTCCTCTTTAGTCCACCATTGAGTTTACAACGAGTAAGTTATTTGATTAGCGAGTAAAGCTTAAGCTGGTGATTAATTGTCATCCACCCAAGTTTTAGCGTGGATTCAACCACCACTACTCTACTATAGAATCTGATTAACCAATAAGTTATCAACTGCGTGGCCTCTACTCTAGCTTGTGTCATTGAAAACGACATCAAAAGCATAAGAATACTTTAAATAGCATGAAATTTGGAGGGTTTTGGTGTTTGAATCCTTGGGATGGCGTATTTAATGTCAATTACCTCAGCATCAAGTGCAACTCAAGCATCTCTTTTGTATTGAGAAGATTTGGCAAGTCAGAGGTTGTCCTCGGTTTCATATATTCTTCACTTGGCAAGTACGTTTATCAAGTTAATTAAATCAGCATTTCTAATTAATGAAAAAAAAGAAGCAAAAATGAGATTAGCTGCTAGCCGGCTTGTTACTCATATTGATCCAGCATTTCACATTTTTATTTTGTGATAATATATATATGCTTGTTCCAAGGTTCGCTAGTTAGGTAACCATTTAATTGGGTGACCGCTTAATAGTTTGTGTTTTCTGAGTCGAAACCATGTGATTCTTTTTTGAAAAAAACTATGGTGTAAAATCGAAGGTCACAAGAATATTTGCTGTTGCTGTCTCTCACTATCAGTTACTTCTTGGTTCTCCTGATTCGGGATGCTCTGATACTTCTTTATCTGTTCTAAATAATACTTTACAGTAACATTGCCTTCTCATTTACAGCCAAGCCTTATTGCTCCTATTACGTATCAGGAGATTAAGGAGGTTTTGGGGAAAAGTGCCAAAAAAGTCCTAAACCTTTTGCATTAGTGTCAATTTAGTCCTAAACCTTTTTTTTGTGCCAATTCAGTCCTAAATCTTTTGTATTGATGCCAATTTAGTCCTAAACTTTTTTTTGGTGTCAATTAAGTCCTAAACCTTTTAAATTGGTGCAATTCAGTCCTAAACCTTTTGTTTTTATGCCAATTTAGTTATTCCTGTCAATTTTGACCGGAATTTGCCATCGTGGACGCCTGCCGGCCGGTCACCGGCGCCGACAAGGCGCTGAAGTGGACAACTTTAATAATATTTTAATATTTTTGTGAATTTTTATTTTTTTCCTCTTTTTTCTTTTTTTCCACTTTTTTTTTGTGCCCCCTCCTTGATCTAGCTGGTCACCGAACCGGCGACCGGCTAGAGGCCAGAGGCCAGCGAGCTCGACCTCGTCGGCCACTGGCGAGGGCTAGCCTTGCCTTGGTCGGGCAAGGATCGACCTCGCCAGATTCGGCGAGGTTAGGCCTCGCCCGACCATGGCGAGGCTTGAGCCCTCGCCGGAGGCCACGGCGAGGGTGAGCCTTGCCATGGTCGAGCGAGGGCCGACCTCGTCGGATCTGGCGAGGTCGAGCCTTGCCCAGCGACCTCGCCAGATCTAGCGAGGTCGGGCCTCGCCCGACCATGGCGAGGCTCGCCCTCGCCACGGCCTTTTGCGAGGGCTCGATCCTCGCCTTGGTCGGGCGAGGCTCGACCTCGCCAGATTCGGCGAGGTCTGGCCTTGCCCGACCATGGCGAGGCTCGAGCCCTCGCCGGAGGCCGCGGCGAGGCCCGACCTCGCCGGATCTAGCGAGGTCGAGCCTTGCCCGACCAAGGCGAGGCTCGCCCTCACCGGGTGAGGCTGCCGCCCTCGCTAGTGGCCGGTGAGGCCCAACCTCACCGGATCTGGCGAGGTCGAGCCTCGCCCGACCAAGGTGAGGCTCGCCCTTGCCAGTGGCCGGCGAGGTTGAGCTTGCCGGTCTCTGGCCGATCGCCGAACAGGCGACTGGCCAGAGGAAGGAGGGGGAACAAAAAAAAAATGGAAAAAAAAAGAAAAAAAGGAAAAAAAATAAAAATTCAAAAAATATTATTAAAGTTGTCCACGTCGGTGCCGGTGACCGGTTGCCGGCCAGCAAGCATCCACGTCGGCAAATTCCAATTAAAATTGATCAGAAGGACTAAATTGACACAAAAACAAAAGGTTTAGAACTGAATTGGCACTAATTTAAAAGGTTTAAGACTTAATTGGTACCAAAAAAAGGTTTAGGACTAAATTGGCACAAATACAAAAGGTTTAGGGCTGAATTGGCACAAAAAAAAGGTTTAGGACTAAATTGACACTAATGCAAAAGGTTTAGAATTTTTTGGCACTTTCCCCGGAGGTTTTGTGGTCCATGAATGGGGACAAAGCGCTAGGATCAGATGCCTTCTCTGTCTCGTTTCATACTTTTGCATGAACTGTTATTAGCAAAGATTTCTGTGATGCAATCTCTGATATTTTTTCCTCTTCGAAGCTATTGAAGAAAATATATGGAACAGCTATTTCTGTAGTTCCTAAATCAGCAACTGCTTTCACAATTGCTAATTTTAGGCCTATATCTTTCTGTGATGTTATTTATAAATGGAGTACTAAGATCCTAGGTTGCAGATTGAATAAGTTTTACCTCATTTCGTTAGGATGAATCAATCGGCATTTGTTAAAGGAAGGAGTATTGGGGATAATTAACATCTTGTTGGCCCGTGAACTTGTCAAGAATTATCATAGGGCTGGTACATCCTGGAGGTGCTTGATTAGGGCTAATTTGAGAAAAGCTTGACTTATTAAACTGGGATTTTCTCCTAAAGATTCTGTAGGCAATTGGTGTGCTTGTTTCTTTCCTAACTTGGATTAAGCTGCATTACTTCTCCCTCTTTCTCCACAATGTCAATGGTCCCCCAGAAGGTTTTTTTGTTGTAAAAGGTGCTTGCTATGGAGGTTCTTTCAAGAATGCTCAAAGCAGCTGCTAGCAGGGGCGCAATTAAGTTCCGCCCATCCTGTTCTAAATCTCAGCTTAATCACCGTTTTATTGCTGATGATTTGAAGATTTTCTTTTCAAAGGTGATGCTGCATCTTTAAGGGAGATTCTTTCTAAATTGCAAGGCTTCAGGAATATGTCTGGCCTCCAATTAGCCCCTCCAAAGCTAAAGTTTTTACTCCCGCATATTTTGATGAACAGGTGAAATATTTGCTTTGAATTTGTTTTAGCAGAGGGCATCTTGTAGTTAGACACCATGCAGTACCACTCGTATCCGAGAGGCTTGCATATAAAGATTCTAAGCCTTCGGTAATAAAACTACAGCTAGATTCACATGTTGGACAGTGAAAAAGTTGACATATGCTGGCAGGCTTCAACTCATCAAAGCTGTTGTCTGCATAGTCTTGTCAACTTCTTGGTCCCGGATTTTTCTTCTTCCAAAGAAGGTCATTGAAGCAGTTGATCAGAAATGTATGTCTTTTCTTTGGAAAGTGTAACTGAGTGGTGCTAAAGGCGCCGGAGTGAAATGGGAGCAAGTTTGTCATCCTAAACATGGAGAAGGAATTTTGTCTGAGTTTCGTTGCTCAATCTCCTGCTTTGACTGAGGAGCGGTTGCCTAGATATTGTGGCTTGTAGTGGTATTTGGTCAACCCACTTTCTTGCTGATGAGATACAGCTTTAAATTGCCCATAAAAATACTATGGTTTAGTTCAAAGATTGCCAATAGATCGAAAAGCATATTTGCACTGCAGTTATTGTCGTTTCATGTAGGCATTTGACTGGCAAAACTCGGAGGAATACAACATGACCAAAGATTCCTTTGTTCCTAGCATCGAGAATAAACCCTTGCATTTATTTAATTCTTGTCCGAGGAAGTCAGTGCTTCTATTGGCCTCTCATTCTTGGTAGAGAGTAAAAACATTGAATATAATCACTACTGCCAAGAAAACTTTGTGTAATAGCTACCTCGTAATTCAATTTAAGTAAGTCCTTAAACTGTTTTGTCTGACTCTGGGACGTTAAATTTGGGGGCATTCTCAAGGGAAAGAAAAGAAAAAATTTCTCTCCAATTGGGGGTTAGGCATGTAGGCACCAACACGTTAAATAGGGAACACAGACTTGTTAGTCCACCTGGGTATACACCTAGACAAGCGGGGCGGCCCTGGTTGAAAACTTAGGCTTCCCCTGCTTTTGTGAGGTATCCTCGGTAACCACCTCCAAGGATCCAAGGCAAGCCTCCGATTCTTTTTTTTGTTCCTAGCATC
Source organism: Syzygium malaccense (assembly GCA_031216405.1). Classification (NCBI taxonomy): domain Eukaryota; kingdom Viridiplantae; phylum Streptophyta; class Magnoliopsida; order Myrtales; family Myrtaceae; genus Syzygium; species Syzygium malaccense. The sequence goes on from CM062254.1 coordinate 13,523,058, forward strand.
AAGAATAAACCCTTTGCATTTTTTAATTCGTGTCCGAGGAAGTTAGTGCTTCTATTGGCCTCTCATTCTTAGCACAGAGTAAAAACATAGAATATAATCACTACTACCAAGAAAACTTCTATATAATAGCTACCTTGTAATTGGACCTAAGTAAGTCCTTAAGCTACTTTGTCTGACCCTGGGATGTTGAATTCGGGGGTATCCCTAGGGGAGAGAGAAGAAAAATTTTCTCTCTAGTTGGGCGGCTCAGCGTCTGGGCACTAGTATGTTAAACAATAAACACAGACTTGTCAGTCCGCTAGCTATACACACCTAGACAGGCAGGACGCCCCTAGTCAGAAGCTTAGACTTTCCCTACTTTGGTGAGGTACCCTCGATAACCACCACCAAAGATCCAAGGCAAGCCCTCGATTATTTTTTTGTTCCTAGCATTGAGAATAAACCCTTGTTTATTTTTTTAATTCTTGTCCAAGGAAGTTAGTGCTTCTATTGGCCTCCCACTCTTGGTACAGAGTATAAAGCATAGAATATAATCACTACTGCCAAGAAAACTTCTTTATAATAGCTACCTTGTAATTGGACTTAAGAAAGTCCTTAAACTGCTTCGTCAGACTTTGGGATGTTAAATTCGGGGTTATTCTCAAGGGAGAGGGAAGAAAAACTTTCTCTTCAATTGAGGGGCTGGGCGTGCAGACACCAACATATTAAACAGGAAACGCAGAGTTGTCAGCCTACCAGGTGTATACACTTAGACCAGGTGGGGCAGCCTCGGTCAAAAGCTTAAGCTTCTCCTGCTTTGGTGAGGTACCCTTGGTAACTACCACAAAGAATCCAAGGCAAGCCCACGATTATTTTTTTTGTTCCTAGCATCGAGAATAAACCCTTGCATTTATTTAATTCATGTTCGAGGAAGTTAGTGCTTCTATTGGCCTCTCATTCATGTTCAAGTTAATACTACCAAGAAAACTTCTGTGTAATAGCTACCTCATAATTGGACCTAAGTAAGTCCTTAAACTGCTTCATTTGACCCTGGGACATTGAATTCAAGGGAGAGGAAAGAAAAATTTTCTCTCCAATTGGAGGGCTCGGCGTGTGAACATTGGCATGTTAAACAAGAAATGCAGACCTGTTAGTCTGCTAGGTGTACACACCTAGATAGGCAGGGTGGCCCCAGTTGGAAGCTTAGGCTTCCCCTTCTTTAGTGAGGTATCTTCGCTAATCACCACCAAGGATCCACGGCAAGCTCCCAATTATTTTTTTGTTCCTAGCATTGAGAATAAACCCTCGTATTTTTTTTTTAATTCTTGTCCAAGGAAGTTAGGGCTTCTATTGGCCTCATTCTTGGTACAGAGTAAAAAACAAAGAATATAATCACTCCTGCCAAGAAAACTTCTGTATAATATAGCTACCTCGTAAAATATGTGCCAAAACAACCTTTGTAATAAGCATGATGTTACGTGAGATATTTTTGTTTATCCATTTTTTAAAATTTATTTATCTGTATTACTTCACTAGGAAAGAAGGTTCGTTGTATGTAACCAGGATTTATTTCTATAATTGAAAGTTTCCTCAAGATTTCAAGAAAACATTTTTTATTTAATTTTTTTGGTCAGGTACATTTTTTTATTTGATAGATTGACATGAGATGGAGCGTCTTTTTATATAGTGGTGACAAGGCCCCCGTCGAGTCTCCATCTTTATACATTAATTTTCAGATAAAAAATATTTCACTCTTTTTTACTTTATGAGTTTAACTTAGAAACATGATTGGTTACATCAATGACTATTACAACACCTATTTATTCTAAATTGGTCACATAATAAAGGAGTTGACTCATAATAATAGGACGTACATAATGATATAATTCCGTATTGACTATAATATGTAATAATAATTATGACCATAATATTGACAATTTAGTAATATGACAATTAATCATTTAAATAATCATGATTAAATATTATACATAAAAAATACCTAGATATCTATAAATATTTAGTTATTGTAATTTCATTTGGTGAAATTATATGCTATATATTAGTTTTAGTATAGTTCATAATATAATAATTTAGCATAGTTATTAAGACTCGTTTGCAGGATTCCAAGTGATACTGTACATAACAAGTTATGTACAATAATTTAGTAAATGACATAATTATCGGTTAGTCAATTCTATATTACATATAATTGTATATACTTTAATAAATTTACACACACACACACACACACACACACACACACACACACACACATATATATACACTTTAGTAATTTCACGTATAATAGGGAAACTATATTATAACATAGCAAAATAATTGTATTGTCTTAATAAAAAATAATACATATCAACTAAATTATCCAATGATCAATTACATATTATATAAATTAAGTAACATAATTATTAAGTGGTTAATCCAGTAGAGAGTAAAGTATTTTTGACATTTTCTATCACTTTCTCATACACACAACGCCAGTACATTTTGCTAGTAAAAAATAATAACGATGGTGTCCAGAACGGACTAGAGGTGTTAGATAGACGAGGTTGGGGTTGTTTCACAGCTCAAAGTCGAGAGCAAATTTATAATGTTCGAGATCGCTGTCACCGACATACTTACTAATCAAATAAATTGCGGGCTAACTCTAAAATAGCGAAAGTTGGGTACCATGCACATGGTTTAGGCAAACAAGTCATCAACTTAAGTTGATCCTTATATAGTGATTGCTTTTAATTTGACTCAATTTATCACATCATGATGGATTTAATGATGTAGTGTAACTGGTGTTCTTTGCCAAATGGACGATATGCTCAGGCCATGAAAGGTAAATTTGTTGTAAGAATTATAATGACCACTGCCGTTGCCTTACTCTTGGTCAATATTACGTCCGAGAAATTCATGATTGCCAACGTATATGAGAGAGAAGCATTATGTTTAATTGCTTTTGAAGACATCATCAATTCCGCATCATATGATGGAACAGGGCCCGACCCTACTAGGTAGCCTCACGGGGCAACTAGAAATTGAAATTTAGTGTTTTTTCATTAACGGCCAAGTTCATGGTATCACTATTAAAATGGTATAACTTTCTAAAAAAATTTACCTGATCAATCATAAACTTATTATACAGATATCAATTCAGTCATAAAATTTTCGATTTTGTCAATTCAATAATAAATTTTTGTGCGAAATTTCAATTTAATCTTTCCGGTTAATTTTCGTTAGGAATCGTTGATGTGGCAATGTGCCACATAGGATGGCTAGCAATGTCCGCACTGCCACGTCAACAATTTCCAATGAAAATTGACCGAAAGGACTGCATTGAATTTCTTGCAAAATTTTAGGACTAGATTGGCAAAATTAAAAAGTTTATGACTGAATTGTTATCCGTATAATATGTTAAGGACTAATTGGACAATTTTCCCTATAATTTTCAAGTTGCTTGTCCAAGGGAATCAGTTTATGGATTGCACTAGATCCTCTTGATTGTTTTTGATAAGTAGAAGGAGATTAATGGATGACTAGCATTGACAACCCCCTAAAATTTACTATAGGGGTTTCATACCACCGAAAGAGTATCCAATTTGAATCATAATTACTGCTTATTTTAAGCAAACTCGTCAACTCTACCACACCATTGTCGTAGTGTAGCAAAGCAAGGATTATCCTATGCCATGACATAATCGAACCTACACTGCAGATGAACCAAGGTTTCCTAATGCCGAGGAGTGACTAGGGAATTTGGAACATGTGATCGGAGGGCCCCAAACTACTTGCGAGTATGCCTTACGCTACTAGGTCAACTACCAAGGCGGTCAGGATTATTTTAATTCGGAGAAAAGACAAAGAAGACAAATTATCAATCCTTAATAGATTGACCGCTTGACGCCTCCGGCACCTTGCAATTTTAAATTATTTCGCTTTCAATCCTCTATTTTCTTTTCTTTTAACATAAGGAAAAAAGACCATAACATAGCTTCTTTTTTTGGTCGAAACCATAACATAACTTGACATGGTGAAAACGATATACGTGAATATCGCAATTTCAAAACACACAAGTAATGCACGAGCGATACACGAGGACTACAATCAAGAGAAGCTCTCAATCTTCTATCTCAAATTCAAAAGGATGAATTGCCTTTTCAGGAAATGAATAACAAGAATACAGTAGGAAATTGTTAAATCCAAATCTTAATCTATTCAGACGAATGAATATAAAATAACTCTTAAAACTATATAAACGACAAGTAAGTCATAAATCTGAACTAGGAATTTAGTGGGTGATGATGGGTCATCTATTGATGAGGTTAGATAGAACAATTTAGTTTGAAAAATATATCTAATAAATATGCTTTCATGGTCCATCTCTGTCGAGCACAATGATTGTTCTCTTTTTTATATTGCATCGAATCAGGGTTTTCCCAAACGGGTTGGTGGCAACTGACACAGCGAACGACGGAAAAGATTAGGTGCACCGCTTAGTTCCACAACCTTGCCAAGTCAAGGCAAAAAGACAATGGATAAATTAAGAGAAACTTTTTACGAAATTTTACTGAAATATGACTGAAAATGGACCGACCACAAGCCTACACCACCTATTAATGGACATGAGACTTCTTGCTAAACAAATTAACTAGAGATAAAAATATTAACAGTGAAATAAAAGGAAAGTGAATATCCTTAGTTAAATTTGTTATTTGATATACCCTCCCAAGAAAGAAATTAGATTCCTTAAGGAAGCTAAGTGGTCTTACAAGGCGGCACCTCCGTGTAGCACAGATCCTCTCAAGCTCTACCAATGGTAACTTTATTTTCTCAATCAATTATTTATCAATAATTAGACGAAGGAATTGCCACTAACTTATTTTGGGCCCGTTAGAAACCTGAGTAGGATGTGGGAGTTCATCTTACTCCTACGAACTAGAGATTCACGAACCCGGGGACTTGATTATGTTAGATAAATTTAACACCCTTCCAATACATTTTCTCTCTTATGTGAAAACGTGTGCTTGCAATCTTTTTCGATTTTATTGTCATAAATCATCTAACATGTAAAAGGGTAATCATGTATGGTGTGCAAACAATTAATGTAAACGACCAAGTTATAATAAAAACGAAGTATTTATCATAGCCAAAGATATAAAATACGAGGGAATTTAAAGATTCCGAGCCGCATTGGGCAACATTAAGCATGACTTTGTTATTTAGCTTCGGAACATGGACCCGTGAGCTAAAAGTCAAAAAGGTGAAGATGCTATACTATAATCTATGCATGCATTAGCGCCTACCCCTACTATGATGAAGCGTGGACTATCTAATTATGATTCATTTATCGCTCTAATACGAAACTAATGTAGATGCAACTTAGTCTGAACTTTTTTTTCTTGATTTAATCAGCATAATAAATATGAAAGTGAACCCTAGAACGCTACATGGCCGTGAATATGCATTGTGATGTAACATGTATGAAGACCACATTATGAGACCATGATATGCATGAGACTAAGCTAAGGTAAATAATTCAATTGAAACATTCATAATTGCCCTATTATAAACTCCTAGATGTTGAATGATATGGATACCAAATGATATGAATTAGATTAACATGAGTTAACCCGACAACGCAACCTAAATGCCATTTTTCAAAATGGTCAATTTGAGAAAAAAAATGATCATTTTGCTACATCTACATCATTTTTCAACCTACATATATTTAGGGATGTTGGGACAAGCACAATATAGACTACTTTGGTTGTGGCTCATTCTTACATGCGCGACAATAAAAGGTAGTATGCTAGTTTAAGGTTGTGTACGATTTATCTGTTGGCATAATGATTGAAACGCGAGTAACAGGGATTCAAAGACACATCTAACGGCAGGAGGGGAGGGGGGGCACTTCTTTTTTTAGCATAGCGAGGGGCGCTTCACCCGCCTAAAGCTCAATACGGTCATATGAGGTCAGCAATAAAATTATTACGTATATTATTTTATTGATAGCCCATAACTCCAGATGCTATCCAGCCAGGCCCAACTTAATGAGAGAAACGATATTTTAACTGAAAATTTATCATCCAATGCACCATAACCATGACACGAGCGATAGTAACGCATGCCTTACCTTGTTTTTCATAACATAAGGTGTCTACACTTGTCAACTTGATTTATTATATATCACAGATGCATCGCTATACCCATTCCATTCCTTTCAATTTTTTGTCTTAAAATGAACATGGCTAATCCCTATGTAGACCTTAAAACATTATGCAAACTTGTTCTTTTTCACAATGATGAATCACTCATACATGCGGTGCTCTGGTAGTGGCTAGCCAGGTTGGCATGTAATTTGAGACATGTTCCACGGTTTTGGCATCCTAGTTAGGTTGCTAGTTGGCATGTCTCGTGCATCATTGGGAAGAGAGCTAGCTAGTGTTTGTATTGGTTCTCCATACACCTTTTTTGCTTGATCAAGACTATAGTTTCTGTCAACTAATAGAAAGAGTTTCACGGTACTCAAGTGACTTGTGGTTGGTCAATGCTTTTCTTGTATTCCACCTTTTGTCCCCCACTCTCTTCTTCAACACATTAAACAGTTTCTTGATGCATCTCGCCATGTGCAGGAAGCAGATCAATGCCTAGTGTCTCTAAAACCAGAAACCTTAAGCAGTGCACAAGAAACTAAGAAGTGTGATATACCATGCTTTTTTTAGGAAACCCTAAACCTAATTCTCTGCAGTTTGGCTTTCACTCGCCACCCCAAAAAACATGTCTTGGTTTTCTCAGATTTTCCTCAGTTTTATAATGGCAATCGGTGAAATAACCACGCAGTCAGTGTGGGGTGAGTCCAAAATTGTTAGTTGAAAACCCTTACTCAAACAAATTTAGTTAACAGGCTCTCTCTGGTCAATACGTACTAATTAAAATAAAGAAATGGAACGTTGATAAGTCCACAATAACCCCATGTAGATATACTGAGTATGCTCAAATTGAAATATGACATGACCCAAGTTTCAGCAAAAGTCTGGCCAGAAGGAGAATAGAGAAACTTGATAAAGCCCCATTCCACAATTGAGATATATATTACCGGAGTAGCAAAACTCGATAAGTCACTGAACTAGAATGCCATTGTAGTCCAATCGAGATGAGAAATCTATGAATAAGGAATTCTATCTTATTTTATTTTAAGAAAAAATAAGAACTACATAATTCGTATTCCATTTTATCAGTGTTCACTGAGAGACTCAATATATACATCTCTATGCATAACAAAAATGTTATTAGTTAAAATGCAGGCAAAGGCACATGATCACTCTTTGTGCTATTTCTATTTTCATGTTAAACTCAAGTGAGAGAAATTGGGAAGGAAATGAGTGAGCTCATAAGCTGAGAATTATCTTCTTTTTTTTTTTGATAACCCAGGGAACCCCCGCACGGCCAACAGCCGGGAGGTAAACCCTGGGGGCGACACGTGCTAGCCACCACACACGCGCACCGGTGAAGTCACCCTGCGGCGCCCGGGATTCGAACACTCAACCTTTTGCGAGAGGAAGAGTGCCATCTCCAGCAGCGCCACCCAGACGGGTGGTTAAGCTGAGAATTATCACTTGCAAGGATATCCAAAAAATGTAATACGCAAATTTCTCTCTCAAATTTATATCTCTCTGCTCCTCTCTTCCCTTCTCTTCTCACCTTATTGTGACAACGATGGGGATTCTCATCTGATTATCAAGTGGGTCATTGCAAAATAACAGGTGGGAAAAGAGAAAGGGGGAACTTAAGTAACAGTAATTTAATATAACTGATTACAGAAAACCTAGAATACGAACTCTATTAATGCCTCTATTAAGGACAAACTTTTACACATTTCTATTATACTTTTATATGTGTATCAGATCAAAGTGAAACATGAAATCTGATTTGCTAACCTTGTCTTTCCTCTTCCGGTGAACTGTTCTCTGAACCAGTAAATCCTCTAATCTCCATCTGCTTTCCTCATATTGAAAGTAGCAAATCAAGGGTTCCATTTTAAATTCTGATTTCCGACCGCGAGTGCCAAGATTCGTGACTTCATTATGAAATTATACCAGTGAATTAGGTGAACACCACCTTAATTAACTCTTGGCTGAAGGCTATGCAGGAAAATCTGGAAAACAAAGTCTAAACCAAGGCATCTGAAAAGAAAAGCCCAGATACACAAATTATTTCCATGAGTTTCATCATGATTGAAGCTAGAAACTTGATATATATCTGTTGCCCTAATACCTTCCCTTGTATCCTAAAAATGGCCTTGAGATTGATCTATCACTCCTTTCATCGATTCAAAAGTTTGCCGAGGTGGAGGTCAAACCCTGATCGTTCTTATATTGCTGAGTGTTTCCATATGACCAAGATTGCTCAACACTATTTGATTCGCTACTGTTGTTCATTGCCTTTTGTTGATTAGGTTTATCTCCTTCTAAGTCCCTATATCTATGCAAATACCTTCTTAGCGGACCAGCATAATCGTCAAAACCCAGCATCTCCATAGCGCAGCAAATATCATCGCCGTTCACTGTCTTCCTCCTCTCCTTCCGGCACTTCTCAGATGCTTCGCCAGTCACAAAGCCGATGAACTCTGAGACACATTCTTGCATCGTTTCTTTCGCTTCCTTTGAGACTTTTGCGTTGGGAGGGAGGATTTGCTTCATGATCCGCCCCACGTTGGCTATTGGGAGTAACCTGTCTTGCTCCTTGATGCATCGATTGTCGGCACCGATGTTATCTACCATTTCTAGAGGCCAAAAGTACAAGAACCCCGTTGAATCTAGACTCTGTGTTCCAATGTCAAAGGGTTTCCTTATGTTGTATACAAAAACAACGAAGTTACTTATCCGACTTAATATATATGTTAAATATGTGATTTTATGTCTTGTCCGTTTTGGCATGTGATGACGACGGACCGGCTCCACACAAATGGTGGGTCTTCTGGCACAAGCTCGATCTACTGGCCAGATGAACATGGCTAGACACCATGGGGTCGAATAGTCTAATTATATGGTTGATTTTCATCCCACGCCATATTATTTGGCTTTTCCCTATAAATCATAGTGAAAAAAAAGCAATGTACTTTCTTCAATGTATTTTACACCTCATAGTCCTCAAATTTAAATGGAGGATAAGACAAATGTGGAATCAATTTCTTAAGTCTTTAGGTTTCAAATATGCTTGTCGATTTGGTGTGTTTTAAGGTAGACAAGCATCCTCTCCTTTCTTCCTTTTTGTCTACCAATAAGCTTACACCAAGTAAGTAATTTGATTAGTCGTTAAAGCTCAAGTTGGTGATTATTTATAATCCACCCAAGTTTGAGCGTGGATTCTGTAAGTTTTGGGCTTTAACACAAAAATAAGAAAACAATAAGCCCAAGTTCAAGTCACTTAAGCCCATTCGAAGTGTTTTCTTGTGCTTCAGCTTGCTTGCAAGTAAATAAACGAGCAGAGAAAGTAATAAGAAGAAACGAAGAGAATGAAAGGTGTCGTTCAATAAGAAAGGAAAAGAACAAGAAAAATGAAAAAGTGGTTACATGCACGTTCAAGACGTCTCGGCGAGTCAAAATAACAGCCGTTTCGCTTCGCCCAGTAAGTAATCAAACTCTTTGTTTGTCTAATCAACGTAATTTCAAAGTTAAATAATAAATTCGAAGATATGTGCATTTTGAATTGCGGGATTCAATCGAAGAGTTATTAAGCTATGGAATTATATGAAAAATGATAATTTAGGGCTTTGTGCAGCTGTAGAGTTTGACAAAAATTTATTCTTAATTATGGTTTGTTCATAAAGAATTATTAAAATTTTGCACTTAAGCTTCACATAGCGGATAGCTTTGAATAACTGTTATGGGTAAGTATTTTTTTGGCGCATAGGAGTCGTTTTGTTAGTGATTAAGTTTAGTATAGTCGAGTAATAGTTAGGGTAGGTTGTTACTTGGTTTTGATATAGTTTTCGATTAATTAATAGGAATATGAGTTCGTCGGCTCGAGTAACATTTGTAATTTGGTTTTCAACTTTCCAAGTGAGTGGTGCTCATCTCTTCTTCGATTTTTCTAAAACTCATGTCTTGACAATGATAAGAAGATATATTATGAGTTAAAGAGACATCATATGATTTGATATTCCTTTTAAAAGAAAAGTTGTGATTAGGACATATTTGATGCATAAAATTGGATGAGATATTTAGTACCCTTTTGTTTATTTGAAATGGAAAAGTATCTTTTGAATATAGTTTAAACTCATTACCTGTGGATGATTTGTGAAACCTTTTATGAGTGAATTATGAAAAGTTTCCGCTTTATGAATATGGTTTATGAAAGGTACTTTGTTCAATGAATGAAAAGTTACATGTTTTGGTTAATGAACCTGAATTTTGAGATGGATTCTGGATTTTGATTTGTGGGTTATTGAAGAATAATGTTAGTGAATTATGCTCATGTTGCTATGATTAGAACACATTGAGGGCTTAAGTACGTATATTATTGTCATGACGTCCTTCTGGACCAAACCACGAGCTGATATAAGTGAAGACCTAGCCAAGGGGAAAACTTGGTCCCCTTTGTCACGGGAGTTAAGCATGACCATAGTTAGATACTGAGTACTAGATTGATCAATGCAATGACGGATGTTTGATTTCATAAAGATTAATCAATGGAATAGACCATTAATGTTTGATTTGCTATTGTTAATTTGATGTATAATTTTAATACGAAGAAGTTTTGTTGAAATTATATAACTCATTTTTTGATATTTTATGTATATTGTACATTGGATTTGAGATTGATAAATTATTATGATATCGTTTTATAAATATGCATAGTGAATGTTTGATCTTCTTAGAAGATTTTGTACTACTCACTGAATTGTGATAGCTTATTCAATTATTTAGCTCATTCAAAAATTCAGCTAACTGCGGGTAGTAGGGTTGAGCACTAGTCCAGTCAAATCCAAGAACCGAATCAGACTGCATCGGCCAATTCTAGATGGTTCCCTCGGGAACCAATTTGATTCTTGGTTCCAAAATTTAGAACTGATTCAGGTCCCGATTGCACTGAAGGAACCTAATTGGATCGACCAGGAATTGGCTACCTTAAAATAGACTTTAGGGCTCAAACTCCACTCTTCAATCTTCAATTCATCTTCCTTAGTTGCAGTAAGATACTAGATTCACTCTACTTGGAATTTAATGTGGTTTAATGTGTAGTTGAGTACCAAATTTTCGAATGACCTTTCTACCTCTTCCTTAATTGTTGAATTTTGTTTACTTTCGGCTGAGTCTACAAAATTTGTGATGGTAGAGACTTCATGTTTGTTTGATTGCGCGTTTTCCTGTTATGACTCACTACATAAAAGCATTACAAAAAAAAAAAGCGATTCTTGTCCAACCTGGGAATCATACTGAGACTGACCGGTCGTGTATCGATTTCAAGATGAGAATCGACCCATCTTGGAACTGATCACCCTTAACAGGTAAAACGAGAGCATTTACGTTATCGGCAAGACATTTTGATGGTGTGATTTTGGGTATGAGTTGTTTATGTCTAAATGAACCTCTAAGTTTTGTTGTTAGTTGGAGATGTACATATTATTTTAACAGATTATAGAAACTCTAATCTTGTAACCATATGACAATTTTATAATATATCGATGGATATATTTTGAGAACAGGTCGATAATGGTTATGTTTGAGGATGCGTCCTTCGCGTGAGAGGACGGCTGTGTCGCTAACCCTATTCTTGTAGTGTTAGGGGTGTGACATTGGTAAGAGAGTTTAGGTTATAATTTTATTAAGTCTAGATTTTGTGGGATGTTCGAAGGTTGTGTGGTAGTTTTTGACGCAACAATTTTTTTTAGATACTATGGTGTAGTTTCATTCTTGGATCCTTGTAATTGGGGAAATGACACCACAAGTGCCATAATTTTCATACGGCGATCACTTGAGTGTCGTACATTTTTATTTGATTACCGAGTGTCATAGCTTATATACGGCACTCACTTGAGTGTCGTGTAACTTTTTGTTGAGAAAATCTCCGAATAGATTTTGAAGATGACAAAACTATCAATGTGTGTCTTGCAAGTCTGATAAATACCTTGAAGTATTTTGATTTAGGAAGTTATTCTTGGAATAATAGCATATGGCAATCTTTTTCAGATTGTGAAATTACTTCAAGAGGTTCAAACTTTATACTGCAGATGAAAAAGTTCAGACTTTGTACTACAAGTGAAGAACTTCAAACTTTGTACGAAGAAGTTTCAGGCTTAGAGAATAATTAATGTTCCCATACTGACACAAGTTCAAAACATACATAATAATGTCTAGTTATCTAGCTCGGATTTCATAATTAGAATAAATTGATTGACTCAATTTTGAAAATTGTTTTGCAACGGTTTAATATGCAAAGAACCATAATTGATTACCAATCAATCTTGAGGCAAGTTGTTGATGCAGCTTGGTGAAGGCTACTCGAAAATTAGGATTGGGAGAGTGACTTGCACACGCGGAACAGGACGAATAGTAATTACAGTCCTGCGTAAGCTCGGGAAAATGGATGTAACTTCGTCGATACAGATCAGAATGACCTGATTCCAAAGCCAAATGAACAAAGACTTCTGCATTGACAATTTCTCTGTTTTGAGTTTTCTTAAATAAGCACTGTAGGAAGGGCGAAATCAGGGTGGAAGTGGACAGATGTAAATGGACAGAACAGAGGAAAAGATAGAAATCCATTGGTTGCTCTTCCAGGCCTCCAAGGAAGTGGATAGGGCACCGATTCTTCTAGATCGATGATTGCAACTCTTCAAGGATGCAGATTTGAAAACCTTCGACTCTTCAAGGATGGAGTGAAAACTATTCTAGGTTTTCAGGAGTATGAACTCTTCAAGGTTCAAGATAATTGCTTGATGCAAAAATTTCATTAATCAAATTCGTCTCCCATTTATAGAAATTTGATGGCCTTTTAACCAAAGAAAGAAAAGCAAACGCATAGGAAAATACTAAAGTCAACACCTAGAAACTAGAAAGCATTAAAGAACATAGAAACTAGAAAACATTAAAGATCATTGAAACTAGAAAACATTAAAGATCATAGAAACTAGAAGCTATTAAGAGCGAAACATTTTCCAATGTCTTCATGGTTGTCCAAAGGTGTTTCCTCAAGCGCTTTGTGTTCTTCGATGCAAATTCATCGAATTGGCATCTTTCGATAAGAGGCTCTTGAATGCGAGTTCATCGAATAGGCAACTTTCGACAAGCTTGAATGCGGGCTAATCTTCTTGGCCGAGTGAGCTGGTCTTCAATGCGGATTGCATTATCCTCCCCTTCTTTAAAAGAATTCATCCCCGAATTCATGTCATCATTGGAAGAATCATCCACGTAAGGTGTTAAATGCCGAACGTTGAATACGTTATGTATCATCATATGAGAAGGAAGCTTTAATCAATATGCATTAGGATTGATGCGCTCAAGGACTTCGAGGGGACTAAGCTTTCGATCACTAAGCCTGTTATAGCTTCTGACGGAATGGCGCTCCGATGGCAAATAAGCCCAAACAAAATCTCCAGGTCCGAAGAAAACTTCATGCTGCTGTTTATCGATGTCCACTTTATAGGACTCAATTTTGCTCTCCATCCTTTGGCGTACATCTTCATGAATTGTTCCCATTTGAGAAACAATATCGTCGACTTTACTGCTCGATTTCTCAGCAAAAGGAATTGGTGTAAGATCAAGAGCAGACTTCGGTTGTCGTCCACATACGATCACAAAGGGATTATATATAGTGCTACAATTCTTAGCACAATTATATGCAAATTCGCCAAGTGACAACCGTGTCTCCCAAGAGCGGGGATTATCATCGATCAAAATCCTCAATAGATTTCCCAATGTTTGATTGACAACTTCAGTTTGCCCATCCATTTGAGGATGAAACACAATACTATATTGCAGTTTAGTACTGACATTCTTCCACAGTTGCCACAAAAAATGACTAAGAAATTTAGTATCCCGATCCTAAGTAATAGTCTTCGGAATACCATGCAATTTATAGACTTCCTTAAACTCTTCCAAAAGAGGCTGAACTTGATGGGGTATGGAAGAGGCGACTTCATTCTCCACACTTATTTTGTTAATTAAAACATACAAAATACGAACTCCTTTCAAAGCACCCTTCACATCCTTCATCGTAAGCAACGTAAGGGATGTGGAATTTTCAACTATAGGAGTTTTTAGAGGCTCCTTACTAGGTGCCAACATAATCTTCTTTCCTCCAAACTCAAAAGAATATGTATTACGATAACCATCATGAGTAGTTCTCCTATCAAATTGCCACAGTCGGCCAAGAATAATGTGACCAGCATCCATCGGTAGAACATCACACCATATCTTGTCATAATAAACAGATCCAATGGATATATTAATAAGGCATCATTTGGAAACGATTACCTCAGTGCCTTTCTTCAACCATGACATTCTGTAAACCATGGGGTGCGCTTTCAATTCCAACTTCAGCTTGTTTGTCGCTACTTTAGAAATTATATTCTCACAGCAACCAGAGTCAATAATTAATTGGCATACCTTTCCCATAATTGTGCAGGTGGAGTGAAAAATATTGGTACGCAGCCACATATCTCTAGTATCATCACAAGAAGTGAGTAAAATCTTTCTCACCGTGAGAAGTTTGTCGGTATCAGCATGCACTATTTGTTCATCATCTGCAGCTTCTTCGTCATTATTCAACTCTTCTTCAAGCGGGTCCTCCACATTCTCATAAGAATCAATATCCACCAAGAAGGCTTTTCCGGTTGGTCGATTCTTGTTGACTCGACAATTGCTAGCACGATGGCCCAACTCCCCACAAGAATAACAACGTACATTAGACATATCTTGTTGCTTCGAAATGTTGGGTAGAGTCGAAGGCTTACTAGCAGATTGCGTCGTAGCCTCGGCAATGTTGGCAGTGCCTGTGGTATATGCCTAGCAGTCCAGCTCAGCAAGGTAGAGGACTGCTGCCTCCTAGAGCGAGAGCGCTCCACTTTGAGTGCCCGTTGGTGTACATCTCCTAAGTCCCAAAAGTCGAGGACTTCCAAGGCGTCTTGGATGTGAAGTTGAAGACCATTCAAGTATTTGTTCACAAACACCTCCTTCGGATCCTGGATGTTGTTGCGAATCACCAACTCATTGAATTTGTTAGTGTATTGGTCCATCGTCGTTTGCATACCTTGTCTCAGATTTTGGTACCGTTGGTAGAGCTCCCTCTTGTATCCTTTGGGAAGAAAATATTTGCGATTCTTGTCCTTCATCTTTCTCCCCGAAGCGGTCGGTGCTTTGCCAACGGATTGACAGGTTTGCTTCTCACGTCTCCACCAAGCAATGGCTTTGCCTCGGAATCGCATAGCAATGATCTCGACTCGGCGATTCTCCGGAACATTCCGATACTCAAAAACTTCATTCATAAGTGTTAGGCAATCAACAATTTCATCAGGAAAATTAGTATTTGAAAATTCTAGGACATCTTTCTTAACTTCCTTTTCCCAATCCAGCTCACGAATATTTTGTAAATGAGGTCGAGCATTCCTCCGACTGTGAAAAGATTGAACACTCTCCAAAGATGAAGAGTCACCATAGGAATCTTCGGTCCTAGAACAGGGTAGAGGATTGTTTGCGTCAGCCCTCAAACGCTGAACCTCTCGCGTCAATTCGTCGATTTGTTGTTGCATATGTTGCTGCAAATTGTTAGCGAGCATGTGCACTTCATCTAGGGGTATGGTTCTGCCGCCACGACGTCTGGCTTGTCTTGGAGGCATTGTCCTCTTCTCTAAACCTCTGATACCAAATGATGTAGCCTGGTGTAGGCTACTCGAACATTAGGACCGGGAGAATGACTTGCACACGCGGAACAGGACGAACGGTAATTATAGTCCTGCACAAGCTCGGGAAAATCGATGTAACTTCGTCGATATAGATCAGAATGATCTGATTTCAAAGCCAAATGAACAAAGACTTTTGGGTTGACAATTTCTCTATTGAGTTTTCTCAAATAAGCACTGTAGGAAGGGCGAAATCGGGGTGGAAGTGGATGGATGTAAATGGACAGAACAGAGGAAAAGATAGAACTTCGTTGGTTTCTCTTTGCTGACACCTAATTTTTAGCTCATTTTTTTATATTTTCAAAAATTTCAAAATTAGGTCTAGGAATCTTGGCCAAGCCTAGAAACCTATTTCTAAACAAAAAAATAATTTTTTTAGCATTTTTCCTTAATTTCTTTTAGTCAAAATAGGCAAGAAAATCAATAAAAATAGCAAATGGAATCAGAAAATTCCATAAAAATAGTTATTAGTCTACTTTTAAATCCAATTTCATAAATACATTGTCAATTTTAAAAAATCTCAATCGGGTATATAATTTTCCCAAAATTGGGTAAAATTAAACCCGAATTGAACCAAAGATGCAATTAAATTTTTTCTAGTGATTTTTAAATCATAGTGTCTTCACAAAAATTGATTCTGGGACCTTGAATTGCATAATGGTTGGTCCAATTGCGCAATTTGACATAAAAATAACAAATCCCCAAAATTTGATTGAAAATTAAGAATTTTGAACCCAAATTGGGAATCGTGCCCAATATGAAATTGTCGAAATATGAGACCATCATTTCTAGGGTTAATGAGACGTGGGTAATTCAATTTTGGCTTCAATTTTTCCTAATCAGGTTATTAGGACATCAAATTGAACAAATTCCTATTAACTCGAGTACAAAAATAAGAAAATCTTGGGCTCAATTATAATAAAAATTGAGGAAAATTATATATTTGGATTTGGAACATGATGGGGAATCCAATTTTGGGGTTTAAGCTGAAAAAATAAGTTGAAATTGAGTCTAATTTGAGTATTTACTCAAAATCGGAACTGCTGGATCGATCCGACTAGACCCGAACAGTTCATCTTCTTCATCTGACTTTGCCCAGACCATACTAAACCTAGAAAACCGACTTAAAGCCGCCACTTCACCAGTCATTTTCTAGCTATTTTGGCACGTTTTAATCGATTGTGCCAGCCGGAAAATGTCTAGCTGGCATCGTTTAACGACCCCAACTGATCGGAATTCGGTTCTAACAAATTTTGAGCGGGAAATCGATCAACAAAAATGAAGAAAAACTGACTGGAGAAGACACAACCTATTTGACGAAATTTCGAAGAAAGAGAGGAGAGAGAAACAGTGAGAAAAGAGAGAAAACTAGAGAGAACATGAGTTGAGGTTCCCCTAGCCGAGCGATTGACGCTTTTTCGATCGGAAAAGCTCCGGCAAATCGGCTCAGGCAGCGAACCTCCTCACCCGAAACAACCGGCGATTGGCTGATCACGAAAGCCTGAAACCAGGCATTCTCCAGCGCACCTAGACCTGTTCCGGCGAAGTCAAGACCACCGGGAGGATGTATAAGTGTCAGGGAACAACCCTTGGAGCGCGAATCACCTCGACAATTTCATTTGGTCGTCGAACGAAGTAGGTGAATATCACTCAGAGTCAGTTTTTTAAAAGATTTTTCCAGAATAGGTTTTAAGTTTGTTTATGCATATTTCCTTTTGATTTTGTCGTTTTGATACCTAAAACTTGCTCTGATCCCTTTTGTATGCTTGTTTGTGTTCTGAATGATGGGAAATGCATTCAAACCGAGTCAGCCATAATTGTTGTATTTCGCCGGAAATTCCAAAACCTCGCCGGAGCGCCGCCGATGCCATAGGCCAACCAAGTTAGCCTTTTCTAACCTTGTTTGATGTTTTTGTGCTTGTTTTAATCGATGTAGATGGCTAGGGCAAGTAAAATAAGAATTGGCGGCTTTTGGTAATGTTAGGTTAGGAATAATGGTGGATTGATCTTTTTCGACTGGCTTTTCACTGGCTGGCGAAGGTCCGACGGCAGGATGCTTAGGTTAGTTTAGTAGAAGGTAATATGGACTTCATCGTGGTGCAATTGAAATGGTCAAAAAGTCGCCGGAGTCTCGTCGGCAACGAGCTCAAACCGGCGGCCCTGAAAATGTCGAACTTGGAATAGTGCACACTAGATGTTTGGGAAAATGCACCAATGAATAAACTCAAAAACATTGTCGTTTTGGGGACTATACCCGCCGAAGGGGGTGACCGGTGACCGGCGTCAGTGACGTCCGGTTCGGCCAAGCTAAACCAGGTCGACCCGGTCCGGCCCGGTTCATTCCCCGGCGGGAAAATTTAAAAAAAAAAGAGAACAAATAAAAATTTGAAAAAGATTATTATTAAAAAATTCATAAAAATTCAGAAAATTCATAAAAAATTGAAATATTCGAAAAAATTTGGAAAAAAATTTCAGAAAATTCAGAAAAATATAAAATATAAAAATATAAAAATTCAAAAAATAAAACAAAAAATTTGAAAAATTTGAAAAATTCATAAAAAATGTAAAATCATAAAAAAATCAATGCTCGGTTTAAAAACTTTTTCGAAAAAAAATCAAAAATTTTGAAAATCCACAAAATGATTCAAAATCATTATGGCCAGCCATAAAAAGTGAAATTTGATTTTTCGGAAATGCCTGAGTGGCATTTTTGAAAAATTCCAAATTTAAGGGTTATAACCCCTAAAAAACCCTAAAACCCTAAAAATGTGTAAATCATGAAATGAACAAGCTATTAGAGCTTTATTAGGGTTTGGGTGATTTACTTGATTTTCATTTTTAGTGGCCAAATTAGGATTGCTACGATTGATTTGCCATTGATTGCGTATTTAATTCTTGGGTGCCTAGTTATTTGTTCATGATTAGATTAGTGAATTGACCTTAAGAATCCGTGTGAAACGTTAGACATGTCATATCGTTCTGAGGTAACGAAAGGGCGTTACCGAAAGGGCGTTAATGGTCTCAATTTGGGATCGTTAACGTAACCAAGTCCCTTATTCAGAATCTCTGATTTGTAGGATCGTGGTATTTCTCCCATACCTCAATTAGGTTTCTAGTCAACCTATCGTAAATGACTAGTGACAACTCCAAGTTTAAGTTTAGATCAAATAAACCTCGCTGTCACCTGAGGTATGGTCTGGGAGAGACCCGTGTAAAAAATGCCTCCATTCTAGCATGCGAGAGTGTGGCGCGACAGGATTAGCGACTCCACTGGGGACCCTTGGGTTTCTAATTGGACTTAAGCCTAAAATAGAACGATATGCATGTGTTTGTGCTCGCAAGGATCCCAGGTACATTCTACTAATGACGTGTTAAATGGTGATGCAGGTGGGAGGTATAAGGGCTGTAGTATATGCTTACCTTTGTTTTGCAGGATGGTGTTGGGGTTGAATGTGATTCCACCAGATTTTAGAAGTGTTGTTTGATTATAAATTATTGTGCATGCCTTTAAATTGCTTTAGCACTACATTTTTTGTACACATCACCCATGGCCCAACCCTGGCTACATTTAGGATCACTCTTACGAGGTATGTGTTTAGGCGAAACTGTGAGCCGATTGCTCATGGGATAGTTTAAATATAATACCGATCACCGAGATGGAATAATATTTCATTACTTAAAGCCGATCACCTATTGGAATGGAATCCCTTGTCCATTAAGGTGGTGACCTTGAGCCTTTAGTATATCCCATCCTTTAAGGTGTCAAAACCTCACTTATTGCATATGCTTGTCTATATGGTTGGTATACCTAAAACCAAACAAAAATGTGTCGGTAAGTAAGTATCGTTCAACTTTTCTCATCTTTTCAATTATGCAAAGTTAGTTGACACAATTTTGTTAAAAAATGCCCAAATAACAATCAATGTTTGATCAAAATGCCTTTTTTATACTAGAATGAATGAATAGGATGACATGCTCCATTTGATCATATTTTTCATTTCTAGATGGAATGTACAGGTCCATGGTGATTTTCAATGTAATTCAAATAGATTGAATGCTCAAGATGTGACACGTATAATCCCATTTGCCGAAAGTCTATTTTTGATGTATTTGAAGTTGTAAACCATAGGATAGGACTTTATGGTCAAAATGGAGCGTGACAAAAGGCATTTGCATTAAATGTTGGTTTCATTCACATTTTCAAATATATGCGCTTTTAAGGCATAAATGGATTAGAAGTGGTATTTACGTCATAAGTATGCAAATATATTTTACCTCCATTTTTTTCATAAAAGGACATATAATTAAAATGGGGATATTTAAAATTAATGTGTAATCCGTGGTGATTAATAATGAACTTTTTTGCATAATTAGGCTTGATGGGAAAGCTAGACGTCCAAGTGGTTCCCATTTCACAAAAAGAGCTCATGGCTTAGTGGAAGGACATGACAAAAGATAATTAAGTTTATGTCCAAGATAGGTTGGGATACCTTCTAGATTTGATCCATATGGAACATCAAATCAGTTTGATCCAAGCATTGACGCATTTTTGGGAAGTTTCCACTGCCACCTTCTAATTTGGAGAGTATGAATTGACACCGACTTTGGAAGAATATCAAGCCGCCATTGGAATTGATTCCAAGCCTAGGGTCGTAGAGCCACCTGTTGGACTTAATCCCATAAGCATTTTTGAAGAATTTCTTAACCTCAAAACTTCCAAAATAAAAAAGTTAATCAAATCAAACATGGGTAGATTTCCATTATCTTTTCTAATGGATAATTTTTCAAAACTATCTAGGGAAATGGGAAACACTTCAACACGGGTTTTCGTTCTAGCTTTCCTCGGCTTTGTTCTATTCCCCGTGTCTAGAACGGGATTAGACCCTTTAGTGGCTGTGATCGTAAGACAAGCATGTCTTAAATGAGTTTTTCTAATATGCTTCTTGCCCAAACCGTCATCTCCTTAAACACATACCAAAATCATGGGAATGGTATCTTTCAAGCTTCTACTAGTCTTTTGTCAATATGATTTATCTCACACATTCGGCCTTGGTGTCGTTTCATGAACATTCGCAAAATTTGTTTGGCGATAAATCCAATTGAGCGATACATTCATATCCAAAACAAATTACCTAAACAATCTTTCTTAGATTAACCTAATTTCATTAGAGCCTTAACTCCTAATCAAATCCAATGGCGGATCAATTGGCCAAAGATTGACAAGGCAAGGATTACAACCCAAGAAGGGAACGCGGTACCATTACTCGGCCTGAATGGGAGAGCCGCCTATTGTCCCTTAAGAGTTGTCACATAATTTGGGATGCTTTGCCAAGTTCCACCTGCATGGAACCCTGAGGAGTTTATTTTTGACATCCCAAGTGAAATTATACCCGAAGAAAAGAAGAAAGACCTTCAAGTCAAGGTTCACAAAATTATCCTTTCTTTGCATAATTCACCTTCATAAGTAGTGGAATGGCCAATGATCTTGAAGGGAGACATGGAGATTTATATGGTATCTAAGGAATACATCAAGTAGATGGAAAGTAAACGATCAATTGATGTGAAGCCATACGTCCCATTGAGCATTATAATGGATCTCGAGGAGGAGTATATCCCAGAATACATTATCCCACATGTGCTTGGAGTTGAGCCTTACATCCCCGAAGAAGTCGTGATCGGTGTCGAAAAATGGGAATCTCAAATCAAGGAATGGAAGGATTATCACGGGGCGGAAGCTACCTTAGTTAGCAAGAAGCCTAGACTTGGATGATTTAGAATTCCCATTCGAGTTTAAAATCATTTTGTAAAGCAATCTTGGATTTTATATGAAATACTCATTTTTCAAAATCCGTTTGGATAAATTCAAAGGCATGATTAAAAAGAAGGATCACCATGGATTACAATTCTTTGAATGGTGTGATTCCTTGAGAAAAACATTGATGAGAAGTTTTATGCAAGGCTAAGGCTTGTGTAAAAGTTCTTATCCTTGTTAATCACAAGAAACCATACAATTAAAAAAAATGTGGTTTTTATATTCATTTCACCAATTCTAATATCCCCATGGTTTTCATGAGGACAGGTTTTCTAGTAACGGAAGGCAAAAGATCCCGAATCTGTTTACAAATTAAAATGGCCAAGGAAGAAACTCACACTCGACTAGCTGAAGTGGAGAACCAGATGACGCAAATGGTTGCCATGATGTCAGAAATGAAGGCCTTTATTATTGCTACGAAGGGATCTTATCCCATAGTTTTAAATCTAAGAGCTGTAAATACTGCTGAAGTACCTGTTGAAGAGCCAATGAGAAGTAAAGAACCAGTTCAGGAGAATCCTTTAAAAGCTGCACCTCAAATAGTGGATCTGGAAGAAGACATTCGGGTTAAAAAAAATCCAAAGATGAAGAGGAGGCCAAACGATTGGCCAAAATTAAAGAATGTCTTGCAAGCCAAGGATATGAGCTTCAAAGGTTCGATAAATTCTCGCCTTACGCAAAGGTAATGGTTCCAAAAAACTACAAAGAACCGGAGTTCGTGAATATATATAATGGAACTGGTTGTCCTAAGAGCCATTTGAATTATTATCTCTGCAAGATGGCAAGATATTAAGACAATATGCCACTTTTTATCAGCACATTTCAAGATAGTTTGAAGAGAGCAGCCCTGACATGGTATACCGTTCTCGACATAGAAGATTTTACCAAATGAGACCATTTGGCGAGAGAATTTCTTCGCCAATACAAATTCAATGTCGAAGTACTTCCAACCCGGAAGGACTTAGTCAGAATCGAGAAACGGAGAAGCGAAGGATTCAGAGCCTACGCTCAAAGGTGTAAAGCTGTAACTTCACAAGTTAAACCGGCTATAAGTGAGGATGAGCTTATTAAACTCTTCTTGAAGTCGTTACTAACTGAATATTACGACAAGCTGTATATATCGGACTGCCAAGCATTTACCATGTTGGTGAAGGTCGGTGAAAGAATCAAATGGACATTGAAGGAAAAGAAATCTCAAGAAGTGACAGCACGGAGACCGTATCCTGGAAGAAAGGATAAAGAACCTGTACGTAACGTGGCTATGATATCTAGCCCTAATGTTAATCAGGCTTCATTCCCAAAATAGTCTAACGCTCCTTGGAAAAATTCAAAATAGTTTGAGCCGAAGAAAAGACCTATAAGGCAATTCACTCTATTACCACGGCCCCTGTCGAAATTACTACCGATGCTATTCGAAAGGCATTTGGTGGCTAAAGAAGCGCCAAGAGATAATCTTGCAAGGTTCCCCTAATATGATGAGTTAAAGACTTGCACATATCACATTGGAGAAAGAGGACATGATGTGGACAATTGTATAGTCTTGAAATATAAAGTTCAGCAACTCATAGATAAGAAAATATTAAGTTTTCAAGAGTTAGAGCCAAATGTGCATCAGAACCCTCTTCCTGAGCACAATGTGATAAATATGGTCCTTACAGAGAGAGAAATAATAAGGCCTGATGATGAAGATGAATATGAGGCCAAATTAAAGATTGCTCGATAAGGAGATGCTTACTTTCGTCGTGAAGTATTCTTAAAAGGGAAAATTATAGACAACTTGTGAGAAGATTCTGGCAAATACAATTTCCAAGTAAAGTACACTCCACCACCGTGGGCTTTTAAAAGTGAAGTGATTGTGCCCAATGGTTGGGGTGGCATGAACGATGAGCTCAGTAGACAAAATGAGACTCCATCCGGTGATGAAGTGGA
Source organism: Syzygium malaccense (assembly GCA_031216405.1). Taxonomy (NCBI): domain Eukaryota; kingdom Viridiplantae; phylum Streptophyta; class Magnoliopsida; order Myrtales; family Myrtaceae; genus Syzygium; species Syzygium malaccense. The sequence continues at coordinate 13,546,682 of CM062254.1, forward strand.
TCAATTTAAAGAATAAAAAGAAAGGATTCGGCGGGGTGAAAGGCGATTTACCCAAACATCACTTGAGCAAGGTAACACTGTAGACATCCATAGTCAAGACAGTGGAAAATACAACTTTTGTGTTAAGTACACACCTCCACCCCGGGCTTTCAAAAACGAAACTATTGTACCTAATGGATAGGAAGGTATAAATGAAATCTCAGTCAATGAATTAAGTCTTGAGGAGAAAGAAGATCAAGACGAGAAAATGAAGAAAAAGGTTCGCCAAGGAGATATATGATTTGTTTGCAAAGCACGAAAATAAGGCGAAATTATGGATTATCTGGGACAAGACAGTGGCCGGTATAACCACCGTGTCAAATACACACTATCTTCATGGGCATCTAAAGATGAAAATATCATGCGTGATGGTTGGGGTGGAATGGATACTATTGAAGATGACAAAAGCATGGTGTCCATGATTACACCACTATTGATTAATCTTGATGAAGTGGATAGGCTTGAGGAAGAGAAGGATCATATTGAATCAATTACCATTGAGCTTTCAATTGGTCAACTAAAGATCAAAGAGAAAGAGGTTCGGCTTGTGATCATCACTTTGCCTCCAAAGGAGAAATTTGATACCAAATGTGTACCATGGGACTACCCACCTAAAAAAGTTGATGTAATAACTAGATCGGGAAAATGTTATGTCCCAAAAGAAGATGAGCACGAAAAGAAAAGAGTAACTGAAGAAGATGTCAAGCAGTTGTTGTCAATCATGAGGACAAGCGAATATGAGGTAATTGAGCAATTGAGGAAGATGCTAGCACAAATTTCATTACTGGATTTTTTCAAAACCTCAGAAAGCCACAAAATGGTGCTTATGAAGCTTCTTAACGAAGTACATGTTCCTGAAATGATCAACGAGGTGCAACTAGAAGATTTCGTTGGGGCTATTCTTTTGAAAGATCATATAGCTTTTTCTGACGAAGATTTTCTAATGGATGGCCGTTCACATAACAAGGCCTTATATATTGCCATCAAATGCTAGGGCAAGGAAGTATCTCGCATGCTGATTGATAATGGCTCGGCGCTTAACTTGTGTCCATTAAGCACGCTACATCGTCTAAGAATTAATGAAGAGTTTGTCAAGCCTTCAAAGGTGACTGTACGTTCGTTCGATGGGATGAAGAAAGATGTTATCGGTGACATCGAGCTGGAAGTAAATATAGGCCCTGTGTCTTTCTTGATCGATTTTCAAGTGGTAGACATTCCAAGGACTTTCAACCTACTACTGGGGAGGCCTTGGATTCATATGGCTGGCGCCATTCCTTCTAGTCTTCATCAAAAAGTTAGATTTGTTATTAATGGTAAAATGGTTACCATGCACGGGGAGACGGACTTCACCACTTACAAGGAAAGTCTCATATCTTATGTCGAGCCTGAGATAAAAGAAGAGCCCAGTTATCATTCATTTGAGATGATTTCTATGATATAAATTCCCACTGGTAGTGTCATGAAGTCTTCGGAATTTTCGGCATCGTCTATTATGTCTGGAAAAGTATTATGCAAATATGGATTCAACCTTGATGATGGACTTGGGACAAAAGCGCAAGGAATTAAAGAACCCATTATTCCATTTGGCACAAAGAAAAAGTATGGATTGGGATATGAAGTCACTAGTAATCACCAGGAGGTCGAGGCTAAGGTCGAAAGAATCATGAAGGCCGTGGAAGCCGAGGTGATCGAACCATTAACCCATCAACGTGGAAGGGTAAGGTTAGAGAGTTACCCTATCATCATATTCATATCATAGAAAACTTTCTTGGGCCTCTTAAACTGCTTTCAAAAGAAAATTTACATGCAGAAGTAGAGTTTATCTTGCTGGGTTTATTTAAAGAGGACGTTATCAGCGTTGTTATAACTGAAGACGGAGACACCTATGCACTGGAGTAGGAAGATTCTTTTGAACCCTTTCCTTATTGTTGCTTTTACAATTTGTCTATTTCATATTGATGTTGTTTGCAATTTTGGCTTAGTTACAATTCTCATTCTTGTTAATACAGCTGTAATCACGTTTTGTAATTCAATAAAAGTGTTCAATGTTTTATTAATGACATATGAAAACAAAACTAAACTAATGATGAATATTGCTCTCACACGTGAGGCTTGAGGCTTTGGGTTTTCATATGACTCCTAATTGTGAAAACGGTTTTAAAAGCAAGGATGTCCAAGGATATGAGGATTAACTTTATTCTCTTGATCTCTTCAAAACAGATTTCAAAATAATTTTTCAAAATGGTATTTCATGAAACCTCATGCATCAATTCATTTCATATGTGATTACTAATCATGTTTATTACATGTCAGGCATGAACATTCACACATCCATAATAGGTTCATAGGTGACCCAAATCTCTCCGAGGAGATCACTTGTGATATTGATGTGGATAATAAAGATGAGGAATGGATCAGAAGAGAATGGATCCGTCATGAAGAATCAAAACCACTCACATTAGAAAAAGCAATTACTATTAATCTGGGTGATAAGGAGAACCCCAAAGAGGTTAAGATTGAAGAAAGTCTTCCCTCAGCAGAAACAGAAAGAATAACAGATTTGCTCAAGGAATATCAAGATATATTCGTATGGTCTTATGCTGACATGCCAGGCCTTGATCCAAGCGTAGTTGAGCATGCTTTGCCAATCGATCCAAATATTCCACCAAAGAAAAAAAAATTGAGGCGAACAAAGCGGAATTGGCAAAGAAAATAGAAGAAGAGGTGATGAAATTACTCAAAATCAGTTTTATCGAAGTAATGCCATATTCAAAATGGGTTGCCAACATAATACCTGTAATGAAGAAAAATGGTCGAATACGAGTATGCATTGATTATCGCGACCTAAATAAAGCAAGCCATAAGGATGATTTCCCGCTTCTACATATCAATGTATTAGTGGATAACACTGCTGGGTTCGAAATATTTTTCATTCATAGATGGCTTCTCAAGATATAATCAAATTCTCATGAAAAAAGAGGATAAGGTGAAAACGTCATTCATAACACTATCGGGCACATTTTGTTATAAAGTGATGCCTTTCAATTTGAAAAATGCTGGTGCCACGTATCAAAGGGCAATGGTAACTCTATTCCATGACATGATACACAAAGAAATCAAGGTATATGTGGATGACATGATTGCAAAATCCAAAAAAGGAGAAGATCATATTGAGGTGCTTCACAAATTTTTCAAAAAACTTAGAAAGTACAAGTTGCGGCTAAACCCCAACAAGTATGTATTTGGGGCAAAATCTGATAAACTGCTAAGATTTATGGTCAGTAACAGGGGAATTGAAATTAATCCTTTCAAGATCAAGACAATATATGACTTAAAGACTCCTTTTACGGTAAAAAAAGCGAGAAGCTTATTAGGGCGATTAAATTACATTGTCCATTTCATCTATCAGCTTTTTGAGATTGCTAAAACATTTTTCAAACCGTTGAAGAAAAATGTCAAAGTAAAATGGGATACAGAATATCAACAAGTCTTTAACAAGATCAAAGAATATATGATATACCCACCAGTATTGGTACCACTAATTCCTGGAGTCCCGCTGATCTTATATTTAACGATTCATCATGAGTTGCTAGGAGCGGTGCTTGTACAAAGAAGACCAAATAATGGTAAAGAACAAGCCGTTTATTACTGAAGCAAGAAATTCACAACATCATAAGCGAATTACCCAGCAGTTAAGAAGACATGTGTTGCATTAATTTTGGTATTACACAGATTAAGACAGTACACCTTTCATCACCAAAATTTGCTAGTGATCAAGAATGACCCGATCAAGTATCTTCTTGAGAAATCCTCATTGGTCGGGAAATTAGCAAAATGACAAGTCTTGTTATTTGAGTTCGATATCAAAAGTTCATCCCAGAAGTCAGTCAAAGAAGAGCGATAGCAGACATGCTGGTAGAAAATTCGCAGAATATTGCCAGCTTTGAAGAACGATTTGATGACCACATATTGACATTAGTCGATGACAAATGAATCATGTATTTTGATGATGCAATCAACTTAGGTGGATCAGGAACTGGAGCAGTACTGATCTCTCTAGAAGGCCAACACTATCTAGTATCTGCGGGTATTTCCATGCACCTATAACATCGCTGAATACGAAGTGTGCATTTTCGGCTTACAACTAGCCCTTTCAATAAAGGTAAAAAAGTTGCAAGTATGTGAAGATTCTATGCTCATCATATTACAAACAACTGGAGAATGGCAAACTCGTGATGCAAAGCTAATTCCCTATCACAAATACTTAGAAGGAATGATAGAGGAATTCGAAGAAATAACATTTGATTATCTTCTAAGAGCTCAAAATCATTTTGCAGATGCTCTTGCAACCTTATCATCTTTACTCCAAGCTGAAGACGGTATGGATATAAAACCATTGAGAATCAATATCCTCGAACAACCAGCACACTGCATAGTAGTTCAAGTAGAATTTGACAATGAACCATGGTTTCATGATATCAAGAAGTACTTACAAGTAGGAGAATTTCCTGAAGAAAGCCAGTCAGGCGACAGAAAATTTATCAAAAAGATAGCCAACAAGTTCTTTCTCAGCGGACAGGTTCTTTATAAGAAATCATTCGATTCGATCCTGTTAAGATGCATTGATAGCAAAGAAGCTGAACAAATCATGAGAGAAATCTATGACGGCGAATGTGGTCCGTATATGAACGGCCATCTTCTAGCCCACAAAATCATGAGATTGGGATATTATTGGATGTCAATGGAAACAGATTGCATTCAACATGTGAGATGTTATCGCCAATGTCAAGTTTATGGAGACAGAATCAATGCACCACCAAATGAGCTGCATCAAATGTCAGAACCATGGCCATTTTCAATGTGGGGAATTGACATGATTAGTCCAATTAACCCCAAGGCCTCAAATGGACATCGCTTTATCTTGGTAGTAATTGACTACTTCACCAAGTGGATTGAAGCGAATTCATATACAAATATCACCGCCAAGAACGTGGCAAAATTCATTAAGCGAGACATCATCGCTAGGTATGGAGTTCCAGAAGCAATCATTATCGACAATGGTTCAAATTTGAATGACAAAATCGTAAATGATCTACTTGAACACTTCCACATTCGACACTTGAATTCATCTTCATACCGCCCACAAATGAACGGAGCAGTGGAAGTAGCAAACAAGAATACCAAGAAGATATTATCTAAAACAGCTGAGAACTATCGTGACTGACACGAAATATTGCCATATGCTCTGATGGTATACCGAACTTCAATTCGAACATCAATTGGGGCAACTCCATTTTCCTTAGTATATGGGATGGAAGCAGTATTACCCGTCGAGGTAGAAATTCCTTCATTAAGGATATTATCCCAATTGAAACTCTTAAAAGCCGAATGGAGCCAACAAAGATGTGAACAGCTCAACATGATTAATGAAAGAAGATTAAGGGCTATATGTCATGGATAAGATTACCAGAAAAGAGTTGCTAAATCTTTCAATAGAAAGGTGAAATCAAAACGTTTTGAAGTGGATGATCTAGTAGTAAAGAAAGTCATTTCCAATAACTCAGATCCACATGGAAAATTCACTTCGAATTATGAAGGTCTATACATTGTCAAAAAGGTTCTTTCTAGAGGAGTATTGATTCTTGTAGATATGACAGGAACAGAACTGACCTATCCTATAAATACATATGCTATCAAGATTTTCTACCCATGAAATGAAGACGAACATTCAAGAAAAGATTCGGGTCACTTTAGAACATGTGCATATCATGTATATCATGCATGCTATACATTTCATGATTATGTTTATCTATTTTGCAGAAGAAAACAAGTTTGAATCTGAACCAGTTGACAATTTCAGAATTCCCAATCGAGTTATCAAATAATAGAGGGAAGTATCATTTCCCAATTCTATTTTTTATTGATGTCCTCTAATGTGCTTTCCTTTTTATCATGCCTAGAGAAACAAAGAAAGGGAGCAACAACAAAAGAATACCCAGTATAACCTAAGCAAAGACATGCAAACAAAAGGGATTTTAATAAATTGATCAAACAGGTATCCCTAAATCATAAGGGCATATGAGGTCGCCTTTCTAAGAGAAAAATCAAACATTTTTCTTCCCCAAGCGGAATGACACTAAGGCTGAGCAAAAACAAAACAAAGTGTTTTGCAAAGGAAAATACTTCAAAAATGTTTCAATCAAAGATTTTGAAACACGCTTTCTTTGAAAATGCAATAAGCATCAAAATTCTCTAAAAGGGATAATTTGACAAAAGGCTTTGAAAAATTTCATAGAAAAAGTTTGGATTAAATCAAATGGAAAGACCTTTAAATGATGAAAGGTAAGCCATATCCAAACGCGTCCCATATACACTTAAAGTTAAAGTGTTGAAGTGAGTGAGAAAAACTCATCCGAAGGAAATATGGGGTATTCGCAATGATTACATGGATTGAAATGATGAAAGGCAATCGTTTCACTATCCTAAATACATGTTTATCCCTTGTAAACCAAATTTGAGCCAAAATAGTGGAGAAGTTTTCCCCAAAATAACCCTGTTAAAAACCACCCCACATTTGGGCAAATTAGGAGGTTTGTGGATTGACAACTATGGAGAATAGGACCAAGAAAGATTTTATTGCATACTCTTGCATCAATCTTTTTGAGATAAATTCACATGAAGTCATATGGAAGCTTAAAACATCCCAAGAGGAAGAAGAGCACTTCATTTCTTATACCCAAATACATTACCTTTGACAAAGCCTAATTGAGCTTAAATATTCATTTCAGAACCCCAAGTTGGTTATCATCTCTTCGCACTGGAGCATGAGCATATGATCCACTTCAATAAATAGAAAACAAAAGGGCAGAACACAGAGTCCTTAGAATACAAAAAGATCAAGGACAAAGGAGTCTGGGGCATGAAAAAGCAGTGTGCCTGGTAAAAGCAAGGCCAATGCCCAGAAAAATGAGCAAAAGAAAAGAAAGAAAAACATTCAAAAGAAAGAATGACAAAAGTCAAGTCAAAAGCAAAAGTTGTAAAAAATCAAAAGTCACAACAAATCAGTGAATGAAAAGATCTCGATGTAAATTTAGGGGACTCTTGTGTTCATGATAAGAAAAAATCCCCAGTGGACAAAGAAAAATGATGGTGATGCCAAGAAGATCACCAGTTTCATAAAAACCCTGAATTCAAAAACAATCGAGCCTTTTGAGCTTACCCAATACCAACATTATAACCTCTCCCCAAAGACTCCAGCTTGGGATGTTGAGAGCGAAAATATGATTTTATGACAGAAGCTATCACTTAAAGAAGTGTGTGCAATATTGTCTTATCTTATCCTCAAGGTTCTTAACTTGTAAGACCTGAAGTCAAATATGATGAAATCCTTTTCTTGGCTTCAGAATGCCTATACTTTGAATAGTCATTGACCAAGCCAACATCACAACCTTTTGAAAGACCTTATCGGATCAATCGGATTGTATACATTGCTAATATCTCTGAACACCTAAGGATTAGTTAAGAGAGATAAAATTGAGGGATATCAGATCAGTCCCCTTTCAATCAAATGAAGAAAAGACCAAATTTATAAATTGAGACAAATACTTTCTGATGAACATCTTCCAAATGATTATTTCAAGCATTTCTTGAAAGTTTGCAAGCATTTTGCTCAAATACTTCCTTTAAAAGAAAATTTGATTGCCTGAAATGCATTTAATACAAAGAATGCATATTTCAAAATCAGGTTTCAAATAGTTTTTTGTCAACTTAAAACCAAGTTTTCAAAAATTTTGTGGTAATCTAAAAAACCACGTTTTAAAATAGTTTTTGGTTAGCTAAAAAATCATACAAAAGTTTCATGAAATTATCCTTAAAATCACATTTTTTAACAAATGTTCCAAAGCAAATTGCACTTCATAGCCTTAGAGTGATGATTCTCATAAGTGATCGCGATTTTGCAGCTTTGAATATGGTGATCTTTACAATTTTCTCAAGTGATCGTAGGTCTGTAGCTTCGAAGCTATCACCCTCCAAGTGGTCGCAACCTATAGCCTTGGATAACTTTTTTTTGGCCCGTAAAATGACCTCTTCACGGTGATTTTTATAGTCTTGCCAAGTGTTTGCAGGTTTGTAGCTTCGAAGCCATCACCTTTCGAGTGTTCATAACCTGTCGCTTTAGATGACTTTTTGGGCCTAAAGCATGGCCTCGTTATAGTTCTTCTGAGTGATTATGGATTTGTAGCCTCGAAGAATTGACTCTCCGTAAGTGATCACAAATCGTAGCTTCATAAAACTATTACAAAAGTCTTATTGGTAAGGAGCCACTAGGCAAATTTCAAAGTCCTATTTGGCGAGGAGCCACTAGGTAATTTCAAGTCGTATTTAGCGAGGAGCCACTAGGCAATTTCAAAGTCCTATTTAGCAAGGAGCCACTAGGCAATTTCAAAGTCCTATTTGACAAGGAGTCACTAAGCAAGGTGAGGAGCTCCTAGGTAAATCCAAAGTCCTACTAATGAGGAACCACTAGGCAAATTCAAGTCCTCAGGCGAAAAGCCTCGGGTGTTCATGGTTTGTGAGTTCGTCCTTAAATCACAAAATCAGAATAATCATTATAATCATCACTACCATCAATTCATGCCCTTGGATGAGCAACAAGGAAACTCTCACAAACAGGTAAGTTTCTTTCCCTCAATCATTAAGAACCTTTCAATATGTGTTTAAAAAAAAAAGAACCTTTAGATTAGATCATGAATTTCAAAAGCAAAGACCTTAATCAATTATTGTGAAATTTCCATTTTATCTTGTTTAGTGAGTCGACTAAAAATTCAGGTGTCACATTGTCTTTGAGATCAACCTCTAACGAGCTCAATCACAAAGAGGGGAAACTATTGACACCTAATTTTTAGCTCATTCTTTTTATATCTTCAAAAATTTCAAAATTAGGTTTAGGAATCTTGGCCAAGCCTAGAAACCTACTTCTAAACCAAAAAATAATTTTTTTTATCATTTTTATCATTTTTCCTTAATTTCTTTTAGTCAAAATAGGCAAGAAAATCAATAAAAATAGCAAATGGAATCAGAAAATTCCATAAAAATAGTCATTAGTCTTCTTTTAAATCCAATTTCATAAATACATTGTCAATTTTAGAAAATCTCAATCGGGTATATGTTTTTCCAAAATTGGGCAAAATTAAACCCGAATTGAACCAAAATTGCAATTAAATTTTTTCTAGTCATTTTTAAATCATAGTGTCTTCACAATAATTGATTCTGGGACCTTGAATTGCATAATGGTTAGTCCAATTGCACAATTTGACATAAAAATAAAAAAATCCCCAAAATTTGATTGAAAATTAAGAATTTTGAACCCAAATTGGAATCGTGCCCAATATGAAATTGTCAAAATGTGAGACCATCATTTCTAGGGTTAATGAGACGTGGGTAATTCAATTTTGGCTTCAATTTTGCCTAATCAGGTCATTAGGACATCAAATTGAACAAAATCCTATTAACCCGAATACAAAAATGAGAAAATCTTGAGCTCAATTACAATAAAAATTGGAAAAAATTATATATTTTGGTTCGAAATATGATGAGGAATCCAATTTTGGTATTTAATTTGAAAAAATCGGTTGAAATTGAGTCAAATTTGAGTATTTACTCAAAACCGGAACTGCCGGGTCGAGCGGGTCTATCCGACCCGACCCGAATAGTTCATCTTCTTCACCCGACTTTGCCCAAACCATACTAAACCCAAAAAACCGAATTAAACCCGCCACTTCACCAATCATTTTCCAGCTATTTTGGCACGTTTTAATCGATTGTGCCAATTGGAAAATGTCCAGCTAGCATCGTTTAACAACCTCAACCGATCGGAATTCGATTCTAAGAAATTTCGAGCAGAAATCGATCAACAAAAATGAAGAAAAACTGACCAGAGAAGACACAACCTATTCGACGAAATTTCGAAGAAAGAGAGGAGAGAGAAACGGTGAGAAAAGAGAGAAAACTAGAGAGAACGCGAGTTGAGGTTCCCCTAGCCGAGCAATCGGTGCTTTTTTGGTCGGAAAAGTGCTGGCAAATCGGCTCAGGCAGCGAACCTCCTCACTCGAAACAACCAACGATTGGCTGATCACGAAAGCCTGAAACTACGCATTCTCCGACGCACCTAAACCTATTCCGTCGAAGTCAAGACTCCCGAGAGGAAGTATAAGTGTCAGGGAATAACCCTTGGGGCGCGGATCACCTCGACAATTTCATTTGGTCGTCGTACGAAGTAGGTGAATATCGCTCAGAGTCAGTTTTTTAAAAGATTTTTCCAGAATAGGTTTTAGGTTTGTTCATGCATATTTCCTTATGATTGTGTTGTTTTGATGCCTAAAACTTGCTCTGATCACCCTTTTGTATGCTTGTTTGTGTTCTGAATGATGGGAAATGCATTCAAACCGAGTTGGCCATAATTGTTATATTTCGCCGGAAATTCCAAAACCTCGCTGGAGCGTCGCCGATGCCATAGGCCAACCAAGTTAGCCTTTTCTAACCTTGTTTGATGTTTTTGTGCTTGTTTTAATCGATGTAGACGGCTAGGGCAAGTAAAATAAGAATTTGGGGCTTTTGGTAATGTTAGGTCAGGAATAATGGTGGATTGACCTTTTCTGACTGGTTTTTCGCTGGCCGGCGAAGGTCCGATGGCAGGATGATTAGGTTAGTTTAGTAGAAGGTAATATGGACTTCATCGTGGTGCAATTGAAATGGTCAAAAGGTCGCCGGAAGCTCGTCGGCGACGAGCTCAAATCGGCGGCCTTGAAAACGTCGAAGTCAGAACAGTGCACACTAGATGTTCGGGAAAATGCCCCAATGAATAAACTCAAAAACGATGCCATTTTGGGGACTATACTCGCCAGCGATGTCCGGTTCGGCTTGGCCGAACCGGGTCGAACCGGTCCGGTCCGGTTCGTTCCCCAGCGGAAAAATTTAAAAAAAAAGAGAAAAAATTAAAAAATTATTAAAAAATTCATAAAAATTTAAAAATTTCAGAAAATTCATAAAAAAATTAAAAAAAATTCGGAAAAATATAAAATATAAAAAATATAAAAAATATAAAAAAATAAAAAAATTGGAAAATTCATAAAAATTTTCAGAAAATCATAAAAAAAATCAATGCTCGGTTTAAAAATTTTTTCGAAAAAAAAATCAAAAATTTTGAAAATCCACAAAATGATTCAAAATCATCGTGGCCAGCCATAAAAAGTGAAATTTGATTTTTTGAAAATGCCTGAGTAGCATTTTAGGGAAATTCCAAATTTAAGGGTTATAACCCCTAAAAAACCCTAAATCCCTAAAAATGTGTAAATCATAAAATGAACAAGCTATTAGAGCTTCATTAGGGTTTCAGTGATTTACTTAATTTTCATTTTTAGTAGCCAAATTTGGGTTGCTATGATTGATTTGCCATTGATTGCGCATTTAATTCTTGGGTGCTTAATTATTTGTTCATAATTAGAACAGTGAATTGACTTTAGGAATCCGTGTGACACGTTAGACATGTCATATCGCTCTTAGATACCGAAAGGGCATTAATGATCTCAATTTGGGATCGTTAACATAACCAAGTCCCTTATTCAAAATCTTTGGTTCGTAGGATCGTGGTATTTCTCCTATACCTCAATTAGATTTCTAGTCAACCTACCGTAAATGACTAGTGGCGACTCCAACTTAAAGTTTAGATCAAATAAACCCCGTTGTCACCTGAGGTATGGTCTGGAAGAGACCCGTGTAAAAAAGGCCTCCATTCTAGCACGCGAGATCGTGGTGCGACACTCTTCGAGGCCTCCAAGGAAGTGGATAGGGCATCGGTTCTTCTAGATCGATGATTGCAACTCTTCAAGGATGCAGATTTGAAAACCTCCGACTCTTCAAGGATGGAGTGAAAACTCTTCTAAGTTTTTAGGGGTATGAATTCTTTAAGATTCAAGATAATTGCTTGATGCAAAATTTTCATTAATCAAATTCGTCTGCCATTTACAGAAATTTGTTGGTCTTTTAACCAAAGAAAGAAAAGCAAACGCATAGGAAAATACTAAAGTCAAAACCTAGAAACTAAAAAACATTAACTATCATAGAAACTAGAAGCTATTAAGAGCAAAACATTTTCCAACATCTTCATGGTTGTCCCAAGGTGTTTCCTCAAGCGTTTTGTGTTCTTCGATGCAAATTCATCGAATCGGCAACTTTTGACGAGCTTGAATGCGGGCTGATCTTCTTGGCCGAGTGAGCTAGTCTTCAATGCGAATTGCATCAGTTATTTTCTAAACAGAGAAGCTCTATTTGTGGAAACCAAGACTTTGGTTGTATGGGCGATCAGATTCAATGGGGATTCAGATCTTGTCCCTTAACGACTACTCAATCTTCTTGATATAATTCCATCTAATGAATAGATTGGAAGACGATCCTTTAGAGATTGTCCAACGGCTAGATTAGAAGTGGAGGAGTATAAAAAGAGACCAAGGTTTGAGGAGGAAAAAAAAAGAGAGAGACGAGGTCTAGAGAATTTCAAAGTTTGAGCGATCTTCTATCGATATACATGTCTTTCGTGAGCTTTAAAGTGTAATCTTTGAAAGAGACTGAAAATAGTAATTGAGTGAGATAGCGAGACCTATCATACACTAAGGATTATCACTCACAGTTGTAACCTCTTGATTGATTATCTAGTGAAATCCAGTCAGTAGGTTGTCAGCGTGAAAGAGTGAACATAGGCTTGATCTAAGCCAAATCACTATAAGTCTTGCGTGCATATTTTCTCTTCCCTTAAAGCTCCTTATATTTATTACATTGCACACTTACACAAATTGCTATAAAAAACTATTTCAAATCAGAATGTTATTCAGATTTTATTCTTGCTCTTTTGTTTCCACTTTTCCACTTTAAATTGATTAAGAATTATTTTAAAATCACATATTCACCCCCTCTAGATGATCCTTGCTAGCCACCTCATTTTTCAATTAATCACTGAGAACCATAACTTTTTAAAAACATTCACCACAAATGCTATGCCACGTTGGATTTTAGACACTTGAGTGAACATTTAACACAAAAATTGGCACTTAGTGATTGATTGAAAGTTATGACACTCAAGTGAATATATTTTAGAAGTCATGGCACTTACGTAGTCAAAAAAAAAATTATGGCACTCTAATGAGTACCGTACGAAAGTTATGACACTTGTGGTATCTTTATCCTTAGGTAATCATGACTTCTGACTTATAGACACTTGTTTCTCCTTGTAAGAACGATCAAGGCAAGCAAGTCATTACCTTTACTACTAGGAATGTGCTCGAGGCTATTGAGCTGCGGCCTCGGCAATAAGACGAGACCATAACAAGGACATAAGGTCGGACTAGAAGAAATAAGGGATGAACGCCAGAAGCCTATCACCCATAGGAATATATCTAGAGCTTGTCAAGTAGTGCTTGATTTTCATCGATAACTGAAAGAGTTGGGTAGAACTGGAGTTGTTGAATCTGTGAATGATAGAGAATGCACTTTCATCCGGTTTATAAGGTGAAGCCACCCACTTACGATGGGAAATCTAATCCTCTCATGACCGAGTGTTGGATAAGAAAAATAGAGAGATCTTTAGAGTTGAAAGAGTTTCTATTAATCGAAAAGTTGACTTTGCCACCTGATATTTGCAAGGCGAAGCTGAATATTGGTGGAAAGGGAGTAGATATACCCTTGGAAGTACAGATGAGACTATTTCTTTGAAAGATTTCATAAAGGCTTTCGACACTCGATTTTTTCCGGAGTCATTCAAAGTGCAAATGAGGGGTGACTTTAAACATATTTCATAGAGCAACTCTATGGTTATGAAATATTCGGGCTGATATAATCAGTTAAATAAACGTATGGAAAGTTTTGTGGCTAATGAAATAAAAAAAGGTAAACATTTCCAAATAGGGCTCTGACTCGAGATCCGTTCCACTAGCATGCCTTTTGTACTAACAACTACAAAAATGTTTTGGAATGAGAAATCAAGGTTGAACAAGACATTTTGGAATGTGGCATAGAGGGTGCTCCTCAACAAAAGAGGCCCAAGTTCATTAGTTTCCAAGAAAGCCGTAGAAGTGGTAACAACAAGCAAAAAGACATCAAGCGGCTTGGAAAAGTTAAAAATCCAACTATTCAGGGCCCTTGCACCACCTGTGGGAAATATCACAGTGGTCAATGTTACTGAAAAATAGGAATTTGCTTTTTATGTGAGACGATGGGACACATGCGGCAGGATTGTCCTACACAAATGGATGTTCGAGTGGATGATAGATCATGTTTTTTATGTAGACAGGCTGGACATTTAGCACATACTTATTCCATGAGGAGGAATCTGCCTTCAGTTGGTAAGCCCTAGGAAAAAAGGCAAATGTAGAGAACAACCGGAAAAGTTTTTGTTATGACGGAGGAAGATGCAATGGAATCTAATGCAATTATGCAAGTAATGTTTCTATTGCCTTGCGATATGCTTACGCATTGTTTGTTCATGATACTATGCATTTCTTTATTTCTACCGACTTTGCAAATAAACTTGATGTGTCACCTGAACCTCTTGAGTGTAAATTGCATCTTGATACTCCAAGTGGTAATTTCTTGAATGCTGACTGTGTGTGTTCAAGAAATGTGTGTTGATGATGTAGTATTGCTTATAGATCTAGTAGAGTTAAATATATGAGATTTCAATGTTTTTTTAGGGATGGATTGGTTATTTACATAGTTGCTACCACTTATTGCTTTTAAAAGAAAGTTGTCTTTTGACTTACAAATTAGCCCGAATTTTCCATAAGTTATAAAGGCACTTTTCCAAAATTGATCTTAGCCCTGCAAGAGAGGAAACTTTTGAGGAAGGGTTGATGTGGTTATTTGGCTTGTGTAAAAAACACAAGTAAGGATGTTGTAAAGATGAACAATGTTCCAGTTGTCAGAAAACTCTTAGGTGCTTCCTGAGGATTTACCAAATTTGCCTCCTAATAGAGAGATCGATTTAGGTATTGAATTGATACCCGGTACAACACCAATCTATAAGGCACCATATTGGATGTCACCTTCTAAATTAAAAGAATTAAAATCCTAGTTACAAGAGCTTTTAGATAAGGATTTCATCATCTAGCATTTCGCCTTGGGGAGCTCTGGTTCTATTTGTGAAAAAGAAGGAGAATAGTATAAGGCTTTGTAGAGACTATCAAAAACTTAACGAGGTGACAATAAAAAAAATATCCTTTATCCCGGATTGCTAATCTGATTGATCAACTTTAGGGAGCTCGGGTATTTTCTAAAATCAACTTGCTTTTTGGGTATTATTAGTTGAAGATAAAAGCAGATGATGTGCCAAAAACTGCTTTGAGAACAAGATATAGCCATTATAAATTTCTTGTCATGCCTTTTGGATTAAAGTAAGCACCTACTGCTTTTGTAGATTTGATGAACAAGGTATTCAAGGAGTATCTAGATAGATTTATTGTGCTATTCATTGATGACGTTATGGTGTTTTATGTTGGAGAAACATCTCTAGGAACTTCAATGATTCCAAAAGTATCCTTGATATGATATATACTATAATTAGTGCTTATGCTTGTGATGATTTCTAAAAGACTGTGATGATATCCATGATTACTATAGAGCACAGCTTGAACTAGCTAGGATGCTGAAGCTCTTAATGAGATATGGACAAATTAAATATGACATTATGTTCATAAGAATTTGGTGAAAATATGATCATTCGCTTATCATCATGAGATGTCTAGTAGCTGATTTGCTTAGTAACTTCATTGGAAATGAGATCGCAAGTTAGCCACGTATGACTTGTTCGTAAACAGCATCAACTAACTTGTGATAATCCGCTCCTGATGATTTTGAGTAACATATGTGAGAATATAAGTCATTGATGATGTTGGTGTAATGTTCGCTTGACAATGATCGATAGAGACAAATAAAAATAGGGACAAGTGCACTACAAGTCCTAGAACTTGTTACAAAAGTGCAATTAAGTCTTAAAACTTGTAAAAAGTGCAATCAAATCCTAAAACTTGTCAAGTTAGTTCATTTGAGTCCTAAACTTAATACCATCAAATTTACTAACGAAAAAGGCTAACGTGGCTTATTTTAATCATTTCTCTCTCCCACGTGGCAAATAGTCTAAAAAAATGGTCCACGTATGCAAAATCATGTTGTTGGCTCCTTCCTTCACCCAAACAATACGTCTCCTTCCTTCTCGAGTGACCATGTCAACCTTGAGCCCCAAATTCAACCTCTACAACATCTTTTCATCTTTGTAAATCGAATTCCTCTTAGCACAAACCTTCAAACTCAACACCATCTCTCTCCATGTCAACAAAATTAACACTCATCTCTCGTCTCCCTTCGAACACTAAGCCCCAAATCAAGTTCGACGATCTAAAATTCCCTCGCGATTTGGGTCCGAGTTGGAGTTCGACACCCATCGTTATTTGGAGTTCATAGAGTTCGAGTTTGACACTCATCGTGAGTTCGAGTTCTCTTCCTTGAAGATTGCGAGTTTGTACGAAGACCTGTCTCACAGGAGTCTCAGCGGCGGATCGAGATCACAAGTTTGTATGCTCCAATGCTCGCCTAATGCGTGCTCAAGGTGTTGTCACTCGCGTTTCACTTTTGCATGAGTTCGTTCTTGTCTGGAGTTGTTAATGCAGTTTCATGTTAGAGACTTTAAAGTTGTGCTTTCGAAAAGTTTTTGTTTGTGATATGGGGGGAGGGGGAAGGATGAGTGGGAGTGGATTGTTGTTTTTAGTCGAATGATTGGTTCACTTGTTTTCAGTGGTAGAGTTAGAATGAATAGTTTTTAGAGAAATTGTTATTGCTAGTGGAAGATTTGAAGTTCTCTACCATTTTCCGTTAGATATGTTTTCATCATGAATTCTTTTGTTGAAGTGGTTAGTGTTTTGTTGTGTTGTTTTGATCAGGAATACATTTTTAACTATTAAAATCCAAAAAAAAAAACGATCCCTTTGTAACTATCCATTTCAATCGTCCCTAGAGAACCCAAGAAGAGGCACATGTTGGTCCTTTTTCTTGGCCACAGGAATACATTTTTCAATAAGGTTTTTTTTTGGGTAAGGCATTTTTCAATAAGGTTAATACCACAAAAAAATTCAAAACTGATACACCTGTGATAATTTTACCTAAACTAATTTTTTGATCATAAAAAACCCTAAGCTGGTACACCTATGATAATTTTATCCTGTGTTAGTTTTTGTTAAATTTTACTGTTAAATTGCTTTGTTAAATGACACGCAATAATTGACGGATATACCAATTTTGGGTTTTACCCTCTATTTATCACAGATGTACGAGTTTGTGATTTTGTTTTGCATTAATCCAATTTAACTGAAACTAACGGAGGGTAAATTTGTCACAAATATATCAGTTTGGGATTTTTTATGGTTAAAAAATTAGTTTGAGATAAAATTGTCACAGATGTACTAGTTTGGAGTTTTTGGTAGTCAAAAAATTTATTTAGGGTAAATTTATCACAAATATATAAAAAAATTTATTTAGGGTAAATTTATCACAAGTGTACTAATTTTGGGTTTTCCGTGGTATTAACCATTTTCAATATGCATGTAATTGTCTTACAACTGACTTAGTGTTAAGTGAGGATTTATGTAGTTCCACCTTTGTCGCCATGTACTTAAAATTTATATTTCCATTCAACGTGTCCTGTCAAGATTGTTCATAGTCATTTTTTCTTTGTTCATAGCTCTTGCTTGATTTGATCGAAATTGTTCAAGACCATGGAAATTTGTACTCGACAACAACAAAATGATAACAAATGAATTTTCTTACAAGAAACATGCATTGAACTGTTTCTTTTTCTGGACAAATCTTCTGGTTATGCAACACATTGTGCTAATTTGCATTTCCTATGTTGATTGTTAGTCTCCTTTTAAAACATCTTCAATTCATAACTTTAACATAATTTGACAATTGAAAGTGTTCTTTGTTTTTGTTTCCTTGTAGGTTCAATGGCCAAGAACAAAGTTTATGTCATTGTTTTCTTTGGAGGTAAATTTTAAGTTGGACCACTCTTGGAATACGTAGGTGGAAGGGTCGACGTTGTTGAAATGGGGTTCACTATATAATATACTTAAAGCTATTGAGGCTTTAGGTGTGCGTGAAATAGAGAAACTCTTTTATAGAGTTCCTGGAAGTAGTCCTCTTCAAGACAAGCTAACTCTTAGGCTTTTATGGAATAACTCTAATGTGATAGATCTATTTTATCATCATCTGCAATTTGAAAATATTGACCTATTCGTTGAGCACGTTGATGAGGGTGAGGATGATGATGCATGTAATTTGGTGGATATGGAATAGTCAAGTGACGATGATGATTTTGAACTCATTGATGCAAAGAGAAAATTAAAGGAATCTCAGTAAGACATAGGCTCAAATTGGCGCTAATAGTGAGCCAGCTGGGACTTCCCAAGCATTGGTTGTTGTTGAGGCTTAGTTGGTAGATGCTTCTTGATACGAAACAAAGTACCATCATTCAGATAAAGAAGAAAGTCTTCATTCAAGTTTAAATGACGAAGGTGATAAGGAGATTGATGGTGTTATTTCGAGTAAGTTGCCATCATGAGCAAAATGGTACAAATTCGGTATTTATTGTTGGCATGACATTCGAGGATGTAATTGAGTTCAAAAATGCAATTTTGAGGTACTTTGTGTCTGAGTAAAGAGCAATTAAATACACCAAGAACACAACTAGATTTGTAAAAGTAAGGTGTGCCCAAACAAATTGTAATTGGATGATTTATGGTGCTCTTAATAGCAGAACTGGGTTATTTCATTTGAAAAAGTATATAAATGAGCATATATGCAATATCACTTTCGAGAATAAGAGAGTGTCTAGTCTAGTGCTTACTTAGTTAAACACTTCATGATTCTCATTTTTGCAATGCCTAAAATCAATACAATTGAGTTGAAGAAATTAGTTAGAGAATAGTTGGGAGTAAATGTCACTTTGAGTCAGTGCAGGAGAACAGAGTAAAAGTATTGAAGAAACTGGAAAGCAATTATCTCAATAGACTAAATTAGTCAGAAGCCTTAAAGAAGTTCTGCAGCATCTTCCTCTCTTACAAATCGCTTCTACTGGGAGGAGAATTCTATAGACAGATGCTAGTGATGAATATTGGGTTGTTATTCTTTTTGAAGAAATTAATGGCAAGCGTAAAATCTATGGACACAAAAGCGGAAGATTTACGCAAAGCGAAATACATTATCATTCTACTTTCAAAGAAATCTTGGCAATAAGTATGGCATCAAGAAGTTTGAATTTCATCTTCTTGGACATCATTTTCTAGTAGAACTAGATATGTCCTTTTTCTCGCAAATGCTGAAGTTCAAACAAAAGCAAATTCCTCATCCCCAACTCCTCAAATGGGCAGAATGGTTTCCAAAGTATTCCTTTGAAACCAAGCATATATCAAGAAAGAAAAACGTGCTTGTTGATTTCTTATCACGGCCAAAAGAATTTGCTACACCAATTACATCTAGAAACACGTATGTGTCACGAAATCCATTTGGTGGATTTAAGGCAATCAAGATGAAACCTCCTTGGCTCAACAAGCAATACTCGTCAGAAGCACCTATATACATCTAATACAACGCTCTTTTTAAAAATCTGCCATCATAGATATGGAAATATCAAATGTTGATTTTTAGTAAGAACGAAGGATTAAGTCTCAGACCCAATGGATTATATCAAAAATATCATTTCATTCATCCCATCTCCCTTAATCCTGAAGATGAGTTCGTATAAGAATTCAAATGATTTTATTGGTATTTGACCAATCCTTATACCATAGCTATTGAATTTCCAACAATCTAAATGATTTCTATCATTGGCAACATTATATAGGGATAAAAAAAGTTTAAGCATTTAGGTGACATACTTAACTAGTTCAAATCATTGAGAGCTTGGAAAAGTACGTTCAAATAACAATTTAGAGCCTGTTGACCCAATCCATAATTATATACGACAATCTTATTTCGCAAGCCATGGTTGTTTATTTGTACAAATGGATATGTAAGCAAAACTCTAACTGAGGTAGGGGTAATAGCATACAAGCCTCAACCAATTCCAAAAAAGTTTTTTAAAACTCTCCCCTGCAAAATCTCGGCACTCCCTCTGGAATACAAAAAGCTCCAAAGACTTCTATGGCAATACAACCAAGTAATAATATCACCTGAGGTATGGCCAACAAGTTTTAGCATCATGTCTTGGGATCACCCCACTAATCACAAGTATCATATATGCACGTTGATATAGATGTTGCTGCATCGTCGTTATACCAAGAGGCCTAGTCCCCATCTTAAACTCCTTAACCACAAGATCCATGGGGAGGACCATTATTGCAAGATCCATATGATTTCAACAAGCTATAACTTCCACTCAGTCTAGGTCTTGATTAAAATAGTCCGTACCTATAACATGGGAACCTACCCCCAACGAGATGTTCCTTCATGTTCCACTGATATTGCCTCGAGTTTTGCAGACGTTAGAGGTGATCGATTCTCGATTCCCGGGGATCGATCACTTAGGGGTTAGTTTTTTTTTTTTTTGGATCAAACACTTAGAGTTTAGTTCACATTTTACTAATTTTTGATAATGAATTTATGCCAACAAAGTTCACATAGGGTTTTGTTTACATTTTACTAACTTTTTTGAAGAAAAAAATTAAAATATATATACATAGTTGGTCCGGTCCGGTCCAGTTCCCCCTCGAAACTGGAAACTGGACCGTCCGAACACTGGTTCCACTTTTAGAAACCGAACTAAATCGGTCAGTCCGGTCCAGTCAAATCCGAGTAGTCCGTTTTACACACCCCTAGTGGACATTCCATCCACTTCCTATGAGTCTCCATAGAAAAGACAAAAATCCTTAGAATTCCGTGAGGTGGTGGCCCCAGAAATCTCAAAAGTTGAGTGACTCCTTAGAGAATATAGAAGACAGAAGAACAAAGATAGTTCAAATAGTTATAATGATGACAATACAGAAGAGCTTATTCACAAGTACGACATTTGAAGGCAAAGAAAGCATGTTTGAAAAAATTATTCGTTGTCGGAAATTACTGAAGCAAAATTATTGTAGCACTGTATTGTAGCAAAAATAATGTAGCAAAGTACTGTGCAGTCACTATTCATCACTGTAGCAATATTGCAAGTTGAAAGAAAAATGCCGATCAAAATCATAATAAGTCTGTTAGTGGTTTGTCAGTGGCTTGTCAAGCTATAATGGGTCTGTAGTCCAAAAGGTTTGTGTATAAAGAGTCTGTGGCAAAATTATTGGTGACCTCCATAACTTCACCAATAATTAGTCACATGTGCCTATATAAGGTCATGCCTGTAATATTTGAAAGCAAGATCTGCTCTCTAGAAAAGCCTTGAGAAATAAAACTTGTGTGCATTATGAATCCTTAAATCTTCACTTCTGCCTT
The DNA here is from genome assembly GCA_031216405.1 of Syzygium malaccense. Lineage (NCBI taxonomy): Eukaryota > Viridiplantae > Streptophyta > Magnoliopsida > Myrtales > Myrtaceae > Syzygium > Syzygium malaccense. The sequence goes on from CM062254.1 coordinate 13,568,240, forward strand.
TCTACCTTGTATAATTCTTTAAACAAGCGTATATGTGCTGATTAGTCTTGGTAGTATGCTCTACACCTGCTGTGATTTTGAAACCTCTATATCAAAATTCTACTACTAAAGAGCAGTTCTAAAATGCGAATCAAAATCCAAAAGAAGGGTTTGGTGGCTAAAAGGCAGTCTTTTTTATAAAGGCCTGAGAACCATTTATGTGTGGGATAGCATACTTGCCACATGCCTTGTCTTCATTTTCCCTGATTTGCATCTTAACACCCCTTCATTGATATCAAAGTCATGTCTTTTCCATACATCACTTCTATGAGTAGTAATAACACACTTACCTCTTTTCATTTCTCATGAAAACCATGATAACACTCTTAGAGAATTGGCAAGTGAACATCAACAACTCAATTAACAGACAACGTGATCATCGACAACATGAACATCCATAACTCAATTAATCGACAATGTTAACATCCACGACTCAAAGATCTACCATGTAATTAATCGACAACACTTAGCTAGTACTTTGGTAACTTAATCAAATTATAAAAATGGCACTTTCCGATTGAGTATTCGTTGTTTTCACATTTTTCACACAAAAAATGTCATCACATCGTAAAGAAAAATCAAATACCCCTTAGGAAAACCATCAAACACTTCCTAAACACCTCCTAAGCTTGACAATCCAATTCAAGCGAACATAGAAAATTTCACATACCATCATTAAAACTTACCTACGCTTAACAACGAAGGCAAACAAAATATAACAACCTTTAACCAACTTAGTCAAGAGTACTACGTAGATCGATCTAACTTAACCCTTACAGTTTTCACTTATCTTAAAAAAGATTAGGCTATTTATGTCACGTCCCGGCCAAGACCATGACCCGTGGCATACTTGTGACGTCCCGTTAAATTTTTATCTTGTAATTACGGACAAGTGAAAGCATATAATTGGGACAATCACAACAACATTCAAACAACGGGATTAAAGCAGACATCAAGAGCAAACCATGTATTTACGTGATACTTAGACATTTTACATGTCAAGCCTATTTACATACCCCTTTCTTTTCTTACGGGCCAATACACACATGTATACCAGCTATAACAAAGGTTGGGTTACACCTAACCCCGCTATTGATTCCTCCTCAAGAAGTTCCTCCAAAAAGTTCCTTTTTCCCAAAAAACACTCGGTCATTCCCAATTCTGGTTGGCTGACTAGGTCCCACCACGGCAATCCCAGGTGTCGGGCCATGGGCACTGTCGAACAGGCCATTAAATCGACGAAGGGGTCCGATTAGTCCGCCATCCTCATTCCACTCATACCAGGCTTCAAACACATGCGGAACATTTTGTTCAATGCCTTCATTAATCATGACTTGGGAAATGACCTTACGATATGCTCTCCCTCCAGCCACATCGATCACATCCCCAATCATCTCCACAGGGGTTCCAAACCGAATCGGAGGAGCCGCCATCCTATGGGTCCGAGGTAAAAATAATGGGAAATGAGTTGTTAACTCAATAAGTAAATTCACTAATTTCAAATTAGAAAGAATCAATCGTCATCGGACATGCATTCAATCTTACCACCTTGGGTATCGATGGCAGACCAAATGGTGACGTGAGATTGAAGTGGTGATTCGTGTGAGCAAGAGGAAGGTGGCGTGAACAAGAGAGAACCGGTTGGTGGGGTGGGCGTGGATGGTGATGGTGTGAGGAAAAAGGAGACTAAGGGGGACCCAAGCCTATTTATAGTATGGTCCACTCACAGTCCTAATAAGCTAAGGCCGAAATCCATTAATGAAGGAGCCCTAAAGTCTAAGCTTCATTATAATGAGACCTTGAAAGTCTTTGGTCATGATTAAACTTTTTATGCAATCATTTAATTGAGGCCATTCATCTCCAACTTGGTCTCCAAGTCTCTACTTTAGGGTCATTAGGCCCTACTGATTCATTTAAGGCCTATGTAAATCATCATGGTTTTTCTCTCTCTTTTTCTCCCTTTGGTTGTGAGCCTTTAAGTTGAGCGTGAATGGTATAGTCTTGGTCTTCAAGACTCAATTATTGAAGTCTTCCACAAGATTCTTATCTCTATTATTAGGGGCCTTCTTGGTCAAGCTTTATCATTGACACCTTTCTAAGGAAGTTGTCAATTATTGGTGCTATATTTCAATTATTAGATAACTTCCAAAAGAAGTTGCTAATTTGTCCTTTAGTCCATAGCTTCTTCCTTGGCATGAATCACTTTCTAGAGGCCACAATTATTGGCTCATGCAAGACAACTTCATTATTGATCCAAAGCTCTATCATTAGGGGTTGGTCTTCATTATTGACCAACTTGTCCAAGAAGTTAACAATAATGCACAATTAATCAAGTCATCATGTCTTCTTGTCAAAGAAGCATGCTACGTGTGAATCATATGACTATATCAAGAAATACTCAATAATTGGGTTCTTACTTAATTCTAGTGGCACTTCCTTCTTTGGACACCAAGAATTTACTAAACTTGGCTTGGCAAAGAACTAAGAGAATCAAGGTTTCGGGTGCCTTAAACGATTGAACCTCCATTAGAAATTCAAGGTTCGAGGCCAAGTAATGTCCAAGTAATATTGAACCAAAATCTAGAATGACCAAGTACTGAACTTATTCCAACAAGCCTGACTGGGCACAAATTAGCCTAGATGGGCGCTATGCTGGGCAAAGAGCCGGGTTGCCCGAGCGCTATACCGGCCATCGCACATACGTGGTGCTGGGCGTTGCACGGTACGTGGCCTAGTTAGTCGGGCCACTTGGCACAAGGTCAAATGCATGAGCACGGAGCCGAATGCATGCACGCAGAACTGGGCCGCACAAGCAGTGTGCCGGCGCAAGGTTGGGCCACATGAGCAATGTACCGAGCGCATGTGCGGAACACATGGATGAGGGATCTATTCATGGGTTGGATGCACGCATTGGCCCAAGGGCAGCACAATGCATGGCTCGTGGGTAGGTCCAATTGGCACGGGACTAGGTCTAGGCTGGAACCAATGGGCACAAGGGTTAGGCATAATGGTCGGCACAAGGACTAGTACAAAGCTAGCCCATGGCCTAACTAACGAGCACATGACTAGTCCACAATCGGGCACATGGCCTATTCATGGCCTACCCAATTCAACGCATCAATCCATGATCGATTCGCGACCCGTTCATGTTCGAGCATCAATGATCTATGGTCGACCTTCGGTTGTCATGTAACCGCGAGGAATCGAACACAACAGAATAGGTCCATGGTTGCCCGTGACTATTGCATGGCCAAGCGGAATCACCCGTGATCGACAAATGCTCGCACGACACTAACCTATGGTCATCCGGATTATCCCACTAGCGACCCTTTTGGTCGAAAGGTCAATCCATAGTCAAATAGCTCTAATCGACTTGCGTGACGAGAAGGTCTTTTCATTGTCGACCCCTTGGCCTATCCATGAATGATTTTTTGATCGAACCATCACCAACCCTCTAGATACCCATTTCGACCATACTAGCCAATCCATGACCGACTCTCGAATCAGTCCGCACACTACTTCCATGGCCATCTTCTTTTGGTCATCTCGGTCCAAATTGGGAATGTTACAATTTAAGTCTTGACTTACCTCGTTCAACTCAAAAAATTGAGACAGAAACTTTAATAATACAAGTGTGGGGCCTTCGCTTTTACTCACAGTTTGACGATGTAAGATGAAGAAACGAGTTGATGAGTGAAAGTTAATGAAGTGGGGGTTTTGTTAGGGCTAACAATATAACCAAAAGGGGAGGTGAATAGGTTGTTTTAATGGTTTTCAAGTTTTTACAGAAAATAGTTTGTTTCAAGTAAATGTTGAGTTCAACCAAATGTGTGTAAACCAATGACCTGATTGTGTGCTAAAGAAGATAAATAAGAAGGTAAGTATCAGCACACAAGGATATATAGTGGTTTGGCTTTATCCTCAAACATACATCCACTCTTACCACTAACAGTCACAAGTCAGGCTAGAATACACTATAAGTCAACTGAACAAGTATTACTCAATAACCACCAATCCTATCATATGATAGATCACACTATCAGTGTTGGGGCTAACAATATAACTTAGACGGCGGTTAATAAATTTTTTGAAAACTATGAAAAATATTTGCGGAATATAACAAGTTCAACTTCAAACATTGGCTGAAACAGTTTATAGAAATCAGGTGTGTGCTGCTATTTGACAAATCGTGATAATAAATATCAGGCAGTGCTAATAACGAAGAGATAGAAGATTCATAAGTAGATATATAATGGTTTGAGTTTATCCCCAAGCCTACATCCACTCTCCATACTAACACTTGTAATACGAACCGGATTGCACTAGTAATCTGCTCAACAAGTTACAATTGACAAGTACTGATCCTTTACAAATGATAGATCACACTATTAGGACTCAGCTACTGCATAAACTCTTGTATACTTGATCTTTCACACGATTACTATACAATAAGATTATCACAGTGAAGATCTTTTGAGAAAACGAAATAATATCAACAAGGAAAGCAGCTCAGAGCTTGTATTTGGATTCTATATTATGCTCTCTAACATTTCGGCCTAGAAGCTCTTCTCTTAAATAGCCATCTTCAATCTTCCCGTTAGAGATGTCTTGGAAGATCAAATAGTCGTTAGAGATCCGTTGGTGCTGCTGTCTAGAGATGGAGTTGCCCATACAGGCCTTTATCCTGAACATTTGCATGTTACCCGGAAATATGTCCTGCAGCTACTGTTCCGATGCTGATAGCTCTGACATTTCAAATAGACACCTGCTCCTATTCTCCTATTAACTTTCTGATTTTCCCGTTGCACATATCCACCCTTTAATGGCTATAATCCCGAACATCCTCACATTTTCGTTATTCAAACATCACCAATGTCATGATGTCTTAGCATTAATACAAACATCATCAATTAGCTGATCTTTAGGTTCGTTGATGGTGTTTACTGAAAACGTATAAGGACATCTTGCGATATTCTCCCAATGGGTCACATCATGAATATCACGTAGTCCTTAAAGATCATCACAGTCTTTCATCTTATATGTATAAGGCAGCTACTCTCACCCGATATTAATGCTGATATTTTTTGTCCTTCCAAGTATATCGACAATTTTGACTCTACCAAGTTGTTCATCTTCGTGGTCCTTCAAGTTTTACCAAACATTCTCGTTCTAAACTTGTTCACCATCATCAGGTCTAACTGTTCATCCAATCTTTGTAACTCCAAGCCAACATGAACATCCCCGTTCTTCTTAGCTTATTCACCCTTTATTGAAGTCCTTCCATATGTTCACCATATTTGAAGATCCTTCTAGCTTATAGACATATTCAATTACCCAATATCTTATTCACCTTATATATCGGCAGACATCTTGACAGTGCTAAACCACTTCTTATATTAGAATGTTTTGGTGCTGTTTAGGACAACATCTGCATTTCTACTTGTGCATATATTACCTGATAATGCTCAACCAATACATACATTAGTAGGCTTTGATTGTCTTTGTCGTGTTCAAAATAACATGGAGGATTTTTCTAACAATCACCACATTGGTGATTTTCCCAACAATCAAGAATTTGGTGCTGCTATCACTTGGTACACTTGATCTTTGATCACAGCTACAATGCAACAAGTGTTACATATAGACAGGAGCTTTTTGCTAAGGTTACAGTGAGTAGCAAATTTTTGGAATTTGTAAGCACATGTATAAGTTTCTTCTCTCTCTAACTTCTTATGGCTTCAAAGTTCTTCTCTTTTTATAGGCATTTTCAATATAACCATTGAGGATGACATTGGAGAAGCAAGATAGCTATTAGAGTACACGGGTGTTGCTGTGCGAGGAATCAGTTGCCCATATAGCCTTCTTCCGACCATTTGTAGACTTTTCGAAATAGCTTCTATTGCTGTTCTATAGCTGCAGCTCTGACATACCGTTGGACGACATGTTCTCCTATCTTCTGGATCTTCTGCTGTGCATGTCCAATCAACAACAACTATAATAGTAAGACAATGGTCATATTAAATGAACCGCTACCTAAACATCAACATTTACTTAATCTCTTCTAGCTTTATTGAGACTTAAACATCTAGCTGATCTTTGTGATCGATGGTGCCGTTTATATGAACCTTCAAGGATAGTCCTGTAATCTTTTCTTCAATGGATCACACCATGAGTATCACTTAGTCCTTTGAATATATCTGTATTTAGACAGTGTAGATATTATACTAAGGATAGTTTAGGTATCATCAAAATTGATATGGAGATGTTTATCCAGCAGACTTGTGTTCTTTTAAAAGTCACCCCCCCCCCCCCTCAATTGACCAAAACAAGGATGAAAAGAGTGTAATTGATTTAATCATGGTTAAGGAGTATCACTTGGTACTTTGAATATATCTACATTTAGACAGTGTAGATATTATACTAAGGATAGTTTAGGTATCATCAAAATTGATCTGGAGATGTTTATCTAGTAGACTTGTGTTCTTTTAAAAGTCACCCCCCCCCCTCAATTGACTAAAACAAGGAAGAAAAGAGTGTAATTAATTTAACCATGGTTAAGGCATTAATTGTCTTTGGGCTAGAATAATAAGTGTAGAGGATGAGTGTTCCAATTAAATTGATTCATGCGGCCCTCCCCACATTGCTATTAGCTAGGGTACAAATGGCTTGATGTCATAAGCCAAGAGAAGATATATTTATGTGAAGCAGAGAAGGCTATCATTTCATTTGGTCAAGTGTGAGTAATAACCATTCTAAGCATTAGTGAACTAAGGCCAAATTTCATGAGGCAATGCATGACCTCATCACTACCAAGCTCCATATATTTAAAAGGAAAACATGTGAGGGATTAAATACTTAAAGAAATTAGGAAAAATAAGCACAAATGGGAAAATTGCTAATTGGTTCGATCATAAGATTTTCATAATAAATATTTTGTTAGGTTACCAAAGTATCTACTAAATTAATATGTAACAAGGAAACCGGTGTCTATTCTCAATACCGATAAGTCCGAAAATATTATTATTGAATACAAAAATTTTGGATGTCACATTGATACTAAAGATGAACATAGTTTCAACTTTTTTTTGGTCGAAACATAGTTTTAACTTAAAGTAATGAATTTTAATCTATGTTCAATCCAAAGTTAGGATGTGATAGAATACGAACAAAATTGTTTAGTGATTTAGGAGTACTTGAATGAGGTTAAGTTGATTGCATGTTAGACAACTTTAGGACTCGAATCATCATTCGGTTGAACCATCTTTGATGTTAACTGATATTGATTTTTAAGGTTAGCATGTTAATTGAGCTTAATTTTGCATGATTAGGATAGATGTGACGGCCCAAGCCAAGTGGCGGAGCGCAGGGAGAAGGGATGGTGATGCGTCCGCGCCACTACCCCGGACGTGCGCAAGGCAATAGGGTACATCTCCTGTCCCACATCGCCTAGGGAGAGAGCCTTAGGCTTGCTTATAAGGCTTGAGGAGCATTAACCTAGTACGACGCGTTTTAAATCCATGAGGGCTCCGGCCCAAAGCGGACAATATCATGCTAAGGTGGGGCCTCGGATCGTTACAAGTGATATTAGAGCCAACTCCTAACCGTGTGTGGGCCCATAGCGAGGTTGCTATGCCCATAAGGGGTGGAGAGTGTGACGGCCCAAGCCAAGCGGCGGAGCGCGGGGAGGAGGGATGGCAGTGCGTCCTCGCCACTACCCCGGACGTGCGCAAGGCAGTGGAGTACCTCTCTTGTCCCATATCGCCTAGAGACGGAGCATTGGGCTTGCTTATAAGGCTTGAAGAGCCTTAACTGTCACGCCCCGAACCCCCGTCGAGCACACGACATCCCGCCTCCAGTCGAACAGTTGCGACGTCCCAGGTTATCGCCGACCTCAACTAAACATCAGAGATTTAATCGCGCAAACGGAAACCATAAAACATTCGGACAGATTAAACTGGGGAGAATTGGGAGAATATACATTTCCATTACTCGATCAAACTTATTCCACCATATTTACAATAGAACAAACCTTAGTTTACCAGTACACACATTCCTAAAGCCTTCGAAAGTGAGAACAAAAACAGACGACCTGGCATACTAACTTCCAAAAATGTTAGCCTTCTGAAAACCCATCGAAAACTCTGCCACATCGTACTCCGTATGCACTGGTATCTCAAAACGTATTGGTGGCGATGGTGGAAGGTTCATGGGTCCTGTCGGGGTTCTGAAATTATTGGTTGAAACAACCGTGAGAACACTTCTCAGTAAGTACACTCCTAAACCCAACCTAGGCTATCACGTACCTCCAGACAATCTAGCAAGCACACACACATTCACGTACGTCAAGTAATCACAAAGCAGGCACATCAATTAATATAGCCAGGCTCAATCACAATCACACTGTATGCAAACATGCGCATGAAACATTTTCCTTTCTCTGATCCTTTCATTTTCATTTCCTCTTTCACATTCCTCGCCAGTGACTCGCGTAAACGTACACGCCTCAGGTACACTGCGATCACTAATCACTTTCCACAACACTCGCCAGTGACCCGCGTTGAAGTACACGCCTCAGGCACACTACAATCATTCGCCACATCCGGCCCGCGTACCCGTTCACGTCTCAGGCCCCAATCGCGACCTGAGCATCACACGCCCAAGGCCCGATCCCAACTCAGCCCGCGCCAAATGCGACAAGCCTACATGATTGGAACCCGAGCTTATGATGCCTCGGTCCAATCCCGATCTCACCCGAGCTGATCGTGCCTCGAACCGATTCTCATATTTGCTTTTTCAAGCCTCAGCCTGTGCCAAATGCATTAGACCTACGTGATCGCTGCCCGAGTTTATGATACTCGGCCCGATCCCAACCTCGCACTTTCACCCTTTCACATACTTTTCACAATCACTTGCCACACCGCAATTTCCCTTCTACTGAAGTCCATGCTCAACATGCATTTACCACACGCAACTGGCCCAATACACGGGGTCCGTGCACACATCATTTCACACATAAAACATACTCACTCAGCAAATCACATGACCAATGTCAATAAATAATTCAATCTAGCCCACGTGTGCACCAAACAAGCATATTCAGTTACTTAATTGCACAACAACATACTCAATTTAATCACCACAATTTACTAATAATTTAAAAATATATGTCCAACACGTAAATTCTCATTTTTCTCCCACCAAACAGCGTCGGATTAATTCCGATCCTTCACGGGACTTTCTCACCATTAAATACCGGTTCTAAAAATCCAACTTGCGTCCAGAACAAGTCATCACAGCCCCATGAACAGTAATTCGCAGCTTGTGAACAATAACTCGCAGCTTATAATTCACCTCAAGTTTTTTTTTTTTTTGGTAAGGTAAAATTTTATATAACTTTTCAAACACCAATTACAAGAGAACACAAAAGGTAGCCTCGAGCCAATCAAGACATAGTAATGTCCGAATGGGATCAAGGCTAGCCAAGGAGAGCCTATACAAAAGCCAACCGCCGGCTATCCAATACAAACAGGACCAGTACAACCAAATCTAAGTAGGACCGATCACATCAAAGATGGTAGTGGGGAGATCCCAATTCCTTTGAAGACGCCAGTTTCTGTGTGTGTCAGCGATTCTACCAAGAGAAATAGCTTTATCCTTCACCATTTTAATAAGATGCTTGCGCATTCCCGAGATGAAGATAGTCTTGTTCCTGAAAATGGAGTTGTTCCTTTCAGACCATATGATATGGCAGAGGGCTCCAAAGGAGAATCTCGATAAACGGTGGGCAAAGGAGGATCCCCCGCAGACTCTCCTTGCCCAAGTTAGATTGGCTTGCCAGGGTCTGTTTCGCCAAGGGAGGTTACACTTGGTAGCCCAAAATGCTGCCAGTCTACTAGTAGAGGAGCAGTCAAAGTAAAGGTGGTTTATCGAGTCCGGCGTAGTCCCACAGAAAGCACAATTTCCAGCATAATTCACCTCAAGTTGTTCTCCAAAAATTCCAAAAATAAATCTCAAGGCCCGCCAAACAATTCCAATCATAAACCCCAATTTTTCACACCCGCATATTGTAAATTTCACCATCCCAACTCAATTATAATTAAAACACCCGTAAAACACATAAATTTCTATTTTTCACCCGCCAAACGACGCCACATTGATTCCGGTCCTTCACGGAACTTTCTCACCATTAAATCTCGATTCTAGAAATCCAACTTGTGTCTCAATCGGACCATCACATCCTCATGAACAGTAAATCACAGCTCGTGAACACTAATTTGCAGCTCCTATTTTTCTGAATTTCCAATAATTAATGCCCGAATTAAATCCCAAGGCCCGCTATAAAATTTCCACTACCGATTCATACAATTCCGCACCTAACTTTATACAGATTTCGCCCAAAATCGCCTGTCGATACTCGAAGTCCTAAATCGGGATTACAGTATGACTTACCCGCGTTCTAGACTATCGCGGCTAGAATGGAAAGCGGCGGCACTTAAACGGACACGGCAGGGACGGCGGCGAAGCTCGGCAACGGCGATCGGCTTGCGGCGGCGGTCCGGCTCTTGATTTGGGCTCACGGCCACTTGGGGGAAAGAGAGAGAAGAGAGAGAAACGGTGGCTGGTGGTGGTGGTTTGGGGCTGGTACGGCGGCTAGGCGGCGGCTAGAAGGTGGTCCGGCGTGCGGCGGCGAGCGGCGGCGAGCGGCGGTGCCGGCGGTGGAGGAGGAACGGCCAAAGGGAAGTCACGGTGGAGGAGGGGTTGTCCACGGCAAAAAGGGGGGGTTTTCACGATGGAGAGGGGAGAAAGAAGAGAGAGAGGAGAGAGAGAAATGGGCTCAAGGGCTAATTATTCAATTTTGACCAATTGCGGAAATGACCAAAACGCCATTTACTCACATTTTTAATCCGACGGTCCCGATTCGATCTTATCTTGATCCGACGGCCGAGATCGATTCTTGCACAAAAATATCCAAGGGTATACTTGTAATTTCCCAAAAATCCAAGGGTAAAATTGTCCAATCAAAATTTTAGGACAAAATTACCAAAATGCCCTTTACCCTTAAAACATACCCTTTATTAAATCTTAGGGGTATTTTGGTCACTTTCTCCATTTCTTGTCCAAATCGAGTTTTCCGAAGGATTTGAGCGGACCAAAAATTCACACGTGTCACGTGCAACGTCGTCCTAGCGTTCCGTCGTGACTTCCTAATTTTCCGGTGTCCAATTTGGGCAAAAATCCAATAATTAAATTCTATTAAACGCAACTCGAGCGTTTCTCGAGCTAACGGGCGGCTTGCTGGGGAATTTCGCAGAATCGACTCGTGACTGATACGAAATCAAGTCACGTGCAAGTCTGTTTGGTGCGTGACGACCTCGGTTGTCATTAAAATCGCGAAAATCAATCACTTGATCAGAGGGGTACGATCGTTCGGTATAATTTCAGAATCATTCGTCACGTCGTTTCGTGGTCCTATGGAATCACCCGCGATCCACTATTGGGACAGTGGCAAACTGACCCCTAACTATCCTTGGATCGGCCAACAGTGGCTCAAAATATCACTTACGCGATTTAATGGTCGAAATCCATTCACGATCGAATTTCCTTTAGCCGCACGAATTTAATTCCCCCTAATAGCCTTTCCCTAATGGTTAGCATTCCCAAGAATGATCAGTTCCGAGCGAGAATTTACTGCGAGCACATTTCATAAAACTCAGTTATTCAATAAATTCCAATTGGTGGAAATTTCGGAATGTCACATTAACCTAGTTCGACGCATTTTAAATTCGTGATGGTTCCGGCCCAAAGTGGACAATATCGTGCTAAGGTGGGGCCTCAGGTCGTTACAATAGATATCCATGAGAATTAGCTATAGTATAGTCAAGTATTAGAGTTGTATGATTAATTTCTTACTTCTCAAGTTTGGCCTATCCTACTATAGCATGTATTTTGATGTCAATTCGATGTTAACTAGTCCTAGGATTGGTTCATATTAGATAGGTGATGATTAGAAAGTGATTAATTGCATTTTGATGTTTCATTGAAATTTTAATGAGAAGATGAATGATATAGGTTTTGTTTGATGTGGAATGGTTGAATGCTCATAGAAGTAGTTTGAAGATGTTCATAATCTAGAAAATTAGCACGAACTTAGGTTGAATGTAGTTAAATGTGTTTGAAGATGCAAAAGGACTTCTGGAAAATCGGAGTCTAATCAAATGTTGCTGTGTTCTACGTTTTTTCTGGAAAGCTGTGTTTCGAATGTGGAACATTTGTCTTCATACGATTTGTAGCTAAGATCATAAGCTTTCCCGAGATATAAAGATAATCAAAATCGAAGTTCAATTGGTTTGTCCAAAGCTTGTTCAAAAGACAAAAAAATTATGTTTGATATGGAATTTTTGTTCCCTTGTCAATCTAAATTGTTTTGCAATTTTCAAATAGTTGGAGGCATTTTTTGAAAAAACTTCAGTTGTAGAGAAGGTCTTGAACTACAAATCTTGAATATTTCATAAAATCTTAATAATATCTGAGTGGGCAGTCTGATTAATTTTGGACAAGGCCAGATTTGGCCTGTAAAACTGCTCTGAATTTAGTCTGGGGAGTTCACTAAAAGTTTGAGAGTATTCGGAGGGATTTTTTGCAAAAAGTAAAAACATAAAATTTGAAAAGCATATCCTAGGCCAGCTATCTGTGGATTGGCGCCAATTGACTTGTTTACTAAACGGGGTCGGATCCTGAGTGGGCGGGTAAAATTGGTTATATTATACCGATTGAGCTATAATTTGGGAAAATGGTCTTAATAAGAGTTAACTAGACTTATTAAGCTTTCATTTACCTTCGGAATTTTTTAAAATCGGAGTTCATTAAAGCCCTTAATTGGATTAAAACATAACTCAACAGAAACAGAGGAAAAATAGAGAAGTGACCCAAAAGGGTCACTAATTGTTTTTGTGGATTCTAAGGCTAGTTGGTCTAACAGCATGTTGAATTGACTTGATATGTGTTTGATTAGATGTATGTTAGGCACTATTGCGATTAACGTTGCATGATTTTTCAGCAGGTAAGTGAGTAAAGGGGATTAGAGCTTAATTAGGTGCTAGTGACTTAGCCTATTGCTTTGTGAAATATAAGTGGGAGTTAATCATTATTTAGTATTAATCAGTCAATCATTAGTTCTATGAGGTGGATGGGTGATTGAATCGCATGATCGACTCAAAGTTCCCGAATCAAATTCGAGTTCTTATTTATTGATTGGTTTGTGCGAGCCTATTGATGCTTAGTTTGAATGGTTGTATAAATGGAATTGAAATCGGCAGCCGATTGCCGGTGGCGAGGTGGTAGCAACCAAGAAGTCTCAAGGGGGTGATCCATGGTGCCAGTCCAACGAGTGTTAGACCAAGTTTAGGTTAATTAGTTTAGTTTAGCCAATAGACTTAGGTTACAATAATAAAATTAGCTTAGACTTTAGTTGATGTAGTCTAGCCAATAACAAATCAAATTAGACTTAGCATCACCTTCTTAATAAATGATTAGCTAAGACTAGATAAGTGTCATCACTTTAAATAAAAATTAAGTAGAATTTAGACTCGTTCTAGTCTAGCTCAATTTCTTAGGAATGGGATTAGTCTCTAATCTCAAGCTTATGTGGGTTCATGTCCCAAGGCTTAGAACAGGTAATGTACGTTCTTTGCCCAACTTAGTATCAGGTCAAGCTTATGGGGTTCATGTCCCGAGACTCAGAACAAGGCGATGTAATATTTTTTACCCGACTAGCATTTGGATTTCATTTCCGCACTTTTACTTCGAGCCCCTACTACTTGAGCGCTTTCATTCCCACAATGGTTTGTTTCTTTTCCTTTCTAGAATGGTTAGGACAACCCTTAGGAACATAATAAATCCTAAAAAAAACATTTGCATGAACACATAAAGACTCAAAGACCCTTAAATTCAAAATTGGTCAAGGTTGTGTGGTCACTTAGATGAACAATCCCACCAAGTTATAGGTAGTGAAAGGGTGCTAACTAAACGATTAGCGTAATCAAGTGCTTGGATTTAGTAAATCTCTTGATGTGTAGAAAACGAGACAACCTTCTAGTGTCTTGTTTGGTTTCTAGCCAACCTCGAAAGGTTAGTGGTAACTCCTAGAATCATATAGACTTATCAAATCTCGAAATGAAATACGGCGTCGCGCAAGATATGGACTTGGGAGAGCCCACGCCTAATCGAGGGCTGTTGGCATGCCTTTAGGCAATACCCCTAAACTCCTTCCCGTTTCCCTAACGGAAACTTTGAGAGGGTCACGACACACGCCAACATAGAAGGAGAAAATGGAAAGAAGTTCACATGCGTTCGAGTTAACAACGGTGATAAATATGGAGGTCCATTCCAACATTATTACATAAGAATATAGAGGTCCGTTCTCAACAAATAAATCTTTTTTTATTGAAATTCAAATAAATCAATTAACAATATATATATTTACAAAAGATCTATCTCATTATGAGGCAACATGTAGCACTCTCTTTATGTCTTTGTTTGGTCTTCTTTTCGATGTGCTTAGTAGGGGAAAATAAATTTTATTAAAAAAGTACAACCGAAATAGGCACCCCCTCTCTAGACTGATTCTAGAAGATTTATTTGACATTATCGAAGCATAGAATTTTCTCAAGCCAGGCCAATACTTCCACATAGAGTGCATCTGTAGTGACAAGGGAAGCCTATCAAATCCACATATAAAGAGATATTCTAGAAGAAAGACAAGAAAATCGCTGGCAAAAGTTGCATAGAATTCAACTAGAGACAACAGCATCAATGTGATACTTTCTATAAGAGTTTCCATCAAATGAAATATCTTCAATAATTGTTGAGAACTACTTAAGCCAGAGAACTTGTTTCCCAAAGAACCTCATCATCCATAACAATCTCTCTTTTCGGGGTCAACTTGTTAGGGACAGACAACAACAACAATGACAATCAAGATTTATGGAGTTGCAACGGCACCATGTGCGCGTGTTCTGCTTTGTCTGCTTGAAAAGGTCTTCAATTCGAGCTTGTGCCTCTTGACATAGCAGCTGCTGCACACAAGCAACAACCCCATCTTTCTTTAAGTGTAAGCTTCATGCAAGTTTCTTTGAATGCATTCTAAAGGAAAAGAATTTCTAAAACGTTTATTGATCTAAATAATTGGATTTTATAATAATGGTCATGATCATGATCATGATAATAACAATAATAACAAATCAAATGGAGGATTATATGTACTGATGATACATGTTCTTCAATCCTATTGAGGATGTAGTTCAGACCAAGAAACATGTACATTTCTAATTATGCAGGACAGAATAGAGATATACTCATCATGCAACTTAGTTTTATTCTCTTGACAGCCATTTGGAAAGATCCCTGCATGAGAAGATGGGAATGTTACTCTCTTTGGTAACTTATAATCAGCTAACTGTTCAACAAAAACACAAAGTCTAACTAGATTATGTAGGAAAAAGAGATCTAGAGTGCAATTAATTCTCATGCGTATCTTCATGTATTAGCAGAATCAAGAGCGATCAACCGCTACTTAGCACGTAAACACCAAGACATAGGTACTGACCTCACGAGGCACAACGACTTCACAGATTTGACCATCGTTGAGACTTGGATGGAAGTGGAAGCTCACCAGTTGGATTCTCCAGTTCGGGCCATCGTTGGCCAAATGATAGTCAACCCGATTCATGGAATAGCTCCCGATGAGAAAATAATTCAATCAGAGACCGAGAAGCTGCAGAATATCCTCGATGTTTACGAAGAGAGGCTGTCGAAAAGCAAGTACCTTGCAGGCGATAACTACACAATGGCCGACCTGAACCACATTCCATATTTGGTGTACTTCATGAGAACTCCTAAAGCCAATGTGATCAGCTCCCGTCCACATGTGAATGCTTGGTGGGAAGACATCTCTTCAAGACCAGCTGCGGTGAAAGTCGCTGAAGAGATGAATCTGTTACTAAGAAAGGTTCAAGAGGATAAGGGTGTTCTTGTACCTTGACGTGTGTTTCTACTAGTACTGTTAATAAATTGATCTTAGCCAAGAGAGCAACAGGTAATAATTAAACAAATTATGAGATTGTTCGATTTGCACTGTCCTCTTTGAATTAAGGCATAAGGTTATTGGATTTGTCGAATGACAACTGCATGACCACATTCCTCTATTGCCGCTCATTGTAATTGGAAATGTGTACTGAAATTATGTCATTCCATTATCTGTGATGCATTTAAAAAAAGATTGATGTATAAGACCAACTGTTCCAAAATATTGAATCCTAATTTAGAACTCTGACAATTTCACAAATATTTGAGTGGTTTTGTTTGAGATAGTGTTCATTACAACTTTGTTACTATTTGTACAGTCACCAGAATTGTGCTTGAAGGCTAATTTATTGAATTGATTTAATACCATTAAAAATCCCAAACTAGTACTCTAACTAATTTTTTCCTCATAAAATATCTCAAATCGATACCCTTGATCCAATTCTATCCTCTCTTAACATTTTGTCTAATATCCCAATAAATGCGTACTTGTCAACACACGTGGATGGATTTTCCACATTGGATCCATCTTGCAGTCGTTTACCACACAGGTTGACACGTATGCATTTTAATAGGATATTAGTGAAATGCTAACTATAGATAGATTTGGGTTGGTAATACCAGCTTGAGATTTTTTGTGAAACGAAACTTTAGTTTAGAGTAATTGTGTCATAATGCTAGTTTAAGATTTTTTATGATAATATTCCTATTGAATTTTAGGGACAAAATGCATCGTGCATATCCATCAACAATTTCTTCAACCACTTTCAGCGCAGCTTGCTCCGATAGCCAATGTGATCACCTCTCGTCCACATAAGTGCTCTTGGGTCACCGGTGAAGACGAGGCGGTGGCGCCACTCTTACCACAGTCAAATAGCCCCGACACCTCTCTCCTCTATTTTATTAAATTTTTAGCTTGTTTGTTTCTCTTTAAAAAAAAAAACACATCCTTTATTCCTCATTAGACATCATGTGATACAAAAAATATTTAACAAGGTGATATAGGTATTTTCCATCACAAAAATTGGACGGAACTAACGAAAGCTTTCATCGTAATTTTTAAAAATTTTAAAACTTGATTGCATTGTTTCAAAGTTTTAGAAATTGGTTATCTTTTCTGGATAATTTTTAGTATTTTTTTATATACTTTTATCTTTTCTATAGCAAAGTTGATGGGACATGAAATAAAAAACAATTAAGATGGATTTTATCATGCCTTAATCATAGTTGGCTTCTGAAGTGACTTAAAAAATGAATGGGACTACCCAGGGTAAAGAATAGTTATCGCCATCAACATAATGACAACTTCGGCATTGTTTTCAATTATTAATCCCCCTAGGAAATTTCGTGAAGATTCTACAAGGTTGAGCTGGAATGTGGGTAACAGAATTGGTTTCATCATCAACCGAGAAAAGGGGGCAGAAATCGGTTTTGGGGAGAGAAGAGATTGGGTTGGTTTGCACAGAGAGGAAAAATCTTTGGCTCTATATTGATCCATCTGTCGCGACCTTCCCGACCCGGTCTCATCATTTAGGAGGTTTGGCTAATAGATTACTAAGTTTAAAACTAACTCGGGCTTTCCGAAGTCCATATTAATTTTTGACTTAAGTTCAAGTTCTTAACATGTAAATCAATTTCATATAGGAGTTGTCACTAATTAATTTTTGGTGAGTCGATTAGATACCTAAGTAAAGTGTGGGAGAATTTATTTACTTCTACGAACTAGAGATTCAATGAGTTCGAAAACTTTGTTACACTAATTAATCAACTAATGTCCTTTCGATACCTAATGTTATTCAATCATCAACAAATTGTTCAAGCAACCTAAGGTTTTATTCCTAACCAAGCTAAAAGGAAATAAAAATCAATATATCGAGAGTGCGCAGTCAAGTAATAATCAAAATGGAAATGCGCAAACAACGGCCTAGCTTTTGTTTCCAAGAACATTCAACATTCTATTGTAAAGCCCTAAGAGCTTATCCCGTTTGAGCAAAATTTTGTTATTAAAGATTTTTCGCATATTTTGAAAGAAAACTACTCAAAACCCAATTTCAAAGCTTTTTCTTAATTTTTAGAAAAAATAAAAAAATTTCGGAATCTTTTTTTATTATTTTTACTCTTTATGTTTTTAAAAAAATATATTTTTAAATAATTTTAAAAAGAATTAATTTTTTAATCCGAAAATAGGGGCCCGGGCTAGGGTCTCGGCCTTGGTTCGAAAATGGACCAAACTCTAACTTTTGTAGGAGAGTGGACTTACATTCTAAAGCCCGATTCGGCCCCATAGCACCTCAAAACTTAATCTAAGCCCACTCCAAACCTGGACCTAACAAGCCAAGCCAAGCCAAGCCAAACCCAAACTTGTCTGGACCAAACAAGTCCAAAGCTCAATCGACCCCAAGAAGCCTAAATCTTATTAGACCAATAAAGCCCACTTTTCTTCTTCTTTCCTCTATGCCACCCTCTTGCTTTTGCTCAGTACATGCAGACTGAGAGAGCCCACACGTACACACCTTTGGCCGAGGCTCCCCACACCAAGCCGTAAGAACTCTTGCCGTCATCAACTGGTGCTACCCTCACCGGTCCTCCACAGTAAGCGAACTCCAACAACCGGACAGCCGCTCGTCTCTACCACTTCCCACTCGAAGGTCACTGTCACAGCCACAGCACAAAGGACATTCACAGGGATAATATCTAAGCACAAGGCCAAGGCAACCAAAAACTTGAGGAGATTCGGACTTGGTGGAAATGGAATCTGACTGAAAATGAACTCAGTAGTCATGTGCTGAACAAAACTGTTAATGACACTGTTTCGCCCATGATGGAGTGTGTTATGAGAGGCATCCTTTGAAAGGTTGTGAGTTGTCCTCCAAAGGGAATTTAAAGTAACTTCCAGAAGATAGAGAAAAAAGAGATAACAGACATAAAGACAATATACAACAGAAAAGAACATACGTTTTACTTTCAATAAGAAAGCACACGGAAAAGGGTTCCATTATTACTCTGAGAAGACGATTGGCATTAATACTGTGAAACAAGAATATTGCCCTTGTGATTATATTCGGATCGGTGTGTCGTTGCAGATTCATCTAACAATCGGTGGTGATTCAATTCACATTCCTGGGTAATTCGTTTATTGTGCATTGAGAGGTTGGTCAATTTTTTCCACAACTTTTTGCCAACAAAAAAAAAATTCAAATGCCCTTTAAACAAGTCAAAAATCTGGGGCCAAATTGAACGGATTCAGTTCAGACATTTCTACAAACATATGGCATGGACTGACCGGGGTGGAAAAACTGAGCGATCGATGGCTCCGACTCACAGCAACAGTCGACACAAAACAAAACGCAGCACACAACAATGACTGGGGAAGGCTTTCCGGCACTCGAAATTGAGTGTGGGCCGGCATCGGCGAGTCTCGACCCTGATTGGCCGAGGCCAGGAAAAAACAGAGCATCACATAGAGAAAAAAAAAGAGGGATTGGTGTTGCGGTCCCTACCTAGCTAGGCGGCGGCAAATGAAGGGCAAACTTGATATATCGGACCATGTCCGGTTGCCTTGCCCGCCTCCAAGCTGGGATCCTCAGGAAATCAACTCCAAATCGGGAAAAAAAAAACGGTCGGACTTACCTTGGGAAAGGAACGCGTCAGCAAGGGTCAGCGGCCGAGGCTCAGGTGTGGCTGTGCTACCGAAGAACACCCTCTCGCTCTCGGCCTCGCTCTCGGCTATGTATCTCGATTTCTCTCAAGTCAATCTCTCCCTCTCGCTCTCTCCATCTCCGTTCAATCCCCCCACCCCCCCTCGGCTCTCTCTCCTCTCGGTTCTCAGGCCGGCCGGCAGGTGCGCAGGGCTTCTGTCACTGACAGCCTGATCCCCGACCAGCGGATCACGCTGGCTTCTGCTCCTCTGCTCGCGTCCTGCCTCTGCCCGTCTGTTCCGTCTGTCCTGTGTCCCTTACTCTACAGGAGGCGTGAGAGCGTGAGGGAAGAGGAGACAGGGACCGGGCCAGGGAAAGAAGAAGGGAGTGAGCCAGCCCAGGTTGAGAAACGGGAAGGAAAGACACCGGGTCCGCCTGGAGCCAACCCAATCTCGCTTGTTTTTTTTAATAATTGATTTTTTTAATTCCTCATTTTCTATTGAGTTAAACTCCAAATGAATAGTTAAAATTTAAGTGTCAACACCATATACCTCAAGCTCGGCAATGGCTACTGGCCGCCATTGCTGACCACCATAAACTCACACTTCGTCGCCTCTCACTGCTTCAACTTTCCTCAGCTGCTACTACCCTGTTCTTCCTTTCATCAACATTTTCTTTTAGAAGAAGCGCATACCGTACACAGAGAAAGAGATGAGAGTATTCGAGAGCAAAAAACTCGTAGGAAATCGATTCTAGATGCTTGCTCTTCGTTTCTGAGGTTGCTCACCATCGTTCGCCACTGCCAGCTAACGATTTTGGAAGAGTAAAGAGTGTACTCTGTTTTACCCTGTTTCTGGCCGAGAGGGTACGAAGAATCCCAGATCTTGTCTGAACCTCATCCACTTGTCTTCGCTTCGTTCATCAACGGTTGTGGGAGCTCCACGTAAAATGGGTAATTACGTCCTCTCCTGCATTACCCTATTCCGGCAAGGTGCGAAGCCGAGTTGTATTCATCTTACTCGTACGTTAAACCACTCTGAATCGGAGTTGTTTCTTAATAATCTGTGATGATTTTAGAATTAAAACCACTCCGATTGCATAAACTAGATTTGATAATTACAACGCACACACACTGTTTGTCCGAAGTGGGCTGTCGGAGTTTATGACTAACCAGGGTTAATGTAATAAAGCCCAAATGATGTCGCTCGCCCATATCTATGAGTTCCGAATTCTGCCTGCAAACTCGCACTGGTGACAATAACATCCAGACAAATAGAAGCAAGGCGACGAGTAGTGACAATAAATGTGCGCAGTGATCGAAAAATATGGGTATGTATATTTCCGGACAAACCATTTCAGGCTAAGACCGATAAATATTCGAACGGAATGGATTCGAACCTCTTCTAGAATAGTTTCTGATGCAGGGTGGTGCTCGTACTTAACCAATCACTACAAAAAAAAACATCTTTTTTCCAACGAAATTTCCAACGAAAAATTAGGAAAAATTCGTTAGAAAACGAATTTCCAACGAATTTTCCAACGAAAAAAAATTCGTCGGTAATTCTTCGTCGCAAATTTTTCCAACGAAAAATTTCAATTTTCGTTGAAAATTTTCGACGAAATTTTTTTTGTTAGAAAATTCGTGGCTAAATTCGTTGGAAACACTACAAAAAAATAACTTTTTTCCAACGAAAAATTTGGAAATCCAACGAAATTTCCGACGAACAAAAATTCGTCATCGCAAATTTTTCCGACAAAAAATATAAATTTTCGTTGGTAATTTTCGATGAAATTTTTTCGTCGCAAAATTCGTAACTAAATTCGTTGCAAAGTTCAATGCAAAATTCGTCGCTAATTATTCGTTGCAAAAATGTGGCAAAAAAAAAATTTTTTGTCGAAAAATCGTGGCAAAATTAGTTTCGTCGTGACAAAAATCGTACGGGCGAGGGCCAGCCTCGTCGCCGGTGAGCTCGAGCTCGCCTAGATCTGGGCGAGTTTTGGGCGACCTCGAGCTCGCCAGCCATGGCGAGCTCGCCCCTCGCTATGGCCGGCGAGGGCCAGCCTCGTCGCCGATGAGCTTGAGGTCGCCCAGATCTAGGCGAGCTCGAGCTCGCCGGCCATGGCGAGCTCGACCATCGCCATGGCCGACGAGGCCCAGCCTCGTCGCCGGCGAGCTCAAGCTCGCCCGCCATGGCGAGGGCCTGGCTCATGGCGGTCGCGCTCGACCTTGCCACTGCGAACGCGACGGACACCACCCCCTTCATCGGCCGGATGCTCGACGGCGGCAGGGGGAGTTTGGGCCCGGCGATGGAGCAATGCCTCAGCGAGTGCGCCGACCAGTACGCGGACGCGGTGGAGCAAGTGGAGGCGTCGATCGCAGAGAGAGAGAGAGAGAGAGAGAGAGAGAGAGAGAGAGAGAGAGAGAATGTGGAAATTGAGAATCGTTGCGGGAATAATGAGCGCGAAAATGTTGAATAAGGAAGGAGTAGGGTTTTCGTTGCAAAATTCGTGAGAAATTTCCCACGAATTTTGCAACAAAAATTGTACACACTAAAATAATTGCCTGGAAAATTGAAATTCGTGGGAAAATTCGTTGGAAATTTCCAACGAATTTTCCCACGAATTTCAATTTTCCGAGCAATTATTTCAGTGTGTACAATTTTCGTTGCAAAATTCGTTGGAAATTTCCAACGAATTTTCCCACGAATTTAAAAAATGCCGAACAATACCGGGTTTTTTTGAATTCGTCGCAAAATTCGTTGGAAATTTCCAACGAAAAATTTTTCGTCGCAAAATTCGTTGGAAATTAGCAACGAAAAATTTTTCGTCGCAAAATTCGTTGGAAATTTCCAACGAAAAATTTTTCGTCACTAATTTCCAACGAATTTTGCGACGAAAAATTTTTCGTCGCTAATTTCCGACGAATTTTACTTTTCGTTGGAAAATTTGTCGCAAATTTGCGACGAAAATATTTTCGTCGCAAATTTGCGACGAAAATATTTTCGTCGCAAATTTTCGTGGCAAAAATCCAGTTTTTTTTGTAGTGAATGCAATGCCAACATAAGTATGTGTTCGGTGGTTGATAAGCTGCTACTTGTTCTTTAGTTTAGGGCCTGTTATTTCCTCGCTGGGGGGGCCTTATGCACTCCCTCACTTTCTTATGTTATGTTATGGGGTTTTGAAGACTGAGTTTAGCTACCAACCTGGTCTATTCGAAAACACCAAAGACTCTGTTAATCCAATCTAATAAAAGTCAAGTGGAGCCTAAACTAGCATCCTCACCTTATGCTCCTAAAAGAACTCCCTGGCACATTGTCCCTTAAAAGGATCTAAACAGTCAAGATGGAAAGAGAGGGAGTTGGATAGACAACATCAACTATCTTCTATATGTAATTGATTTGAAGAGAGGGATTAGCTTTAGTCACCAATTCCACATTGGTGGAGGATTCCTGAACTTCTTTTTTTATTAGACTTGCATCTCGAACCCCGTTGTCTTAAATTTAACCCTTGCCCGAAAAGATAAAAAATCCTTCATTTTTTGCATTGGATCCATTCGTTCAGTTGTATGGATAGTATCTCCAAACCTAAATATCTAAAAAAATTTCCTCAAGTGAAATCTAATACACGAAATAATTTGATTTATGGACGCCATATTGTAGTAAAGGTCGTAATGCCAAAGGAATCGTTATTTTAGGGCATAAGGGGGAGTCGTAGGCCAAGGTGGGTGTATAGCCCACAAGAGAAGTTGGACCCTAGGACCCTAACCTTAGTGGACAAGATCGGTTTACTTGCTAGCTCGAATTGTACTTTTCTTATTATTATTGAAACCCCCGTGCAGAACCCCTACCTCCGGCATAACCTTGTTTAAAACCTTTCTAATTTTGATTTTGCAAGCGATTTGAAACGAACGAAGAAATTTTGAACAAAAGGATCGGAACTCACTAATAGGAAAGGAGAGAAAAACAAAGCAATGCCAAGAGCTAGTAATAGATAAATGATGATGAGCAAAATCAATCAGCCATAGGCCCCAGCTACTATATCTAATCCTCCACAAAAAGTAAGAAATTCTATTTTTACCAATTCAAGGTAAAAAATGGGATTGCTCCCACGGCAAAATTAGAATAAAGTTGAGTCAAAAGATCTTGATTCAAGATAAATTCACGAGGAAATGGGATTTCTTTAGGATCTACTCTAGTGTTTAGAAATTGATTGATTGGTAGAGATACATGTACTTGATGCGTCGCTGAGCGATAAAGATTTTTAGTAAACAAAAACAATATTTTAAATGAGTCATTTTCCTTTGTCAAGATCTAATACATAAATGAAAGAAGTACTGGAATCAAACTGATTCTGACTTCAAACGTTGGACTCCTCTTTCAATTAAGGGGGTCATGGAAAGAGCAGGTTCAAAATCACGGTCAATCCCGTTTTTGTCAAACTAGAAGCAGCATTTGTTATAGCAAAAGACAATGATGGGGTTGTACTTCGCAGTCACGATCAATTCCCTTTTTGTCAAACTAGAAGCAGCATTTTTTTTAACAAAAGACAAAGATGGGGTTGTACTTCACAATTTCTTCAAAAAAGAGCACGGTGGAACGAGCAACATCAGTGGCGCTCGATTTTCCACTTAATGTAAAGCCCCTACCGCGGGAATAATGAATTGGGTAACAACATTTGAGATTAGCTAAAGGCGAAAGGCCTCGCCTATACCTGCGGGAGCTACGCATGCATCCTCACTCATCCTCCTTAGCGGCGAATAGAAGGCCTTCCACTCTCAACCTTGACAAAAAGGGTCTTTGTCTCGCCATGAATTGATCTTTCGTGTTAAGCAACTTCGCACAACCAATCCCTGAACCAGCAACCCTCACACAAACTTAGGAGCACATCAATACAGGAGTTGAGGGTACACCCATGCATATATGCTCTTGGCTCCGGTTCCATACTATCTAATCTCCTAGGACTTTCTGTTGGAGTCTGAAGAATCGACAGTCCTGCCAATTACTTCTAGAGCTAAGGTAATCGAGTATCCTTATGCGTGAAAATAATAAATTCGGCCGTTATGGTCGGACCCTATTATGGATTTATGACCACATTCTCCATAAGGCCCTCTTATCTCTTCCTTCTCCAAGCTCGGGTTATGGAAGAACAAACCAAGAAGAAACAATGGGAAGCAAGGCTATTGGAAAAACATCTCTAAATAAATTTTGATGATTCCCAAACTATCCTTGGTATAATATCTACATTGTAGATATATCTTAAAGGACTAAGTGATATTCATGGTGTGATCCATTGAAACTAAAGTTCACAAGTTGTCCTTGAAGCTTTTATGTAAACAACACCATCGAACTTAAAAGATTAGTTACGTGATGATGTTTCATTGAAGCTAAAGAAGATCAGGTCTTTGGTGATGTTAGGATAACATATCATTGAGTATGACTGTTGTCTCACTATTACAGCCGTTGTCGACCGGACATACACAGCAGAAGATTTGGAGAATAAGAGAATAGGCTGTCTGACAGTAAGTCAGAGCCGTAGCTACATAACATCAACAAAAGCTATTTCGAGAAGTCCGTAAATGTTCGAGAAAAGGCTGTATGGGCAGCTGGTTCCTTAGACGGCAGCACCAACAAACTCTAACAACTATCCTGCTTCTCCAAGATATCCTCAACGGTTATATTGAATGTGCCTAAAAAAAACTTTGAAACCAAAAAGTCAGAGAGAGAAATAGACATGATCATACAAATTCCAAAATTTTGCTACTTCTTGTGTTCTTAACAAAAAGCTCTTGTTTGTCTACAACACTTGTTGCCTTGTAATTGTACTAAAAGATCAAGTATACCAAGTGATAGCAGTACCTAATTCCTGATAATGTGATCTATCATCTGATAGGATTCGTGTATGCTGAGTGTAACTTGTTCAACAAATTATTAGTGTATTCTAGCCCGACTTGTGGCTGTTAGTGGTGAGAGTGGACGTAGGCTTGGAAATAAAGCCGAACCGTATTGCTGCTTATCTTCCTATTAATCCTCTTGAGCACACGATCAGGTCACCGTCTCTCACATATTTGGTTTAACCCAATACTTACTTGGCACCAGCTATTTTCAACAAAAGTTTGAAAAACTATTAAAACAACCTATTCACCCCTCTCTAGGTTGTATTGTTAGCCTCAACAATTGGTATCAGAGCCATCTTACTCGTTTTTAGAATTTTATTTCTTTTGAGTACAAAGATTTCCTCTTATGGCTAACTTTGGTGGTTTTCTCATTAATGATCTTCTTGCTCCTAACAAGCCGCCCTACTTTGATGGAAGCAATTACAGCTATTGGAAGAATAGAATGCAAGCCTATCTTGAGGTAGCAGATCTCGAAATGTGGGATGTAATCTCACGTGGCATGGATATACCTGCACTAGCTCCTATTCCAGGCCCTGCTTGATGAGACGGACAAGAAGCTCAAGCAAATGATGTTGCTGCCATTGCTAGTGCTACAGCTAATATAGAAGAAGCTCAAAGAAGAAGAGCTGCTCATAATGTCAAAGCTAGACATCTTTAATATTGTTATTTGTCTATAACTGAATATAACCGAATTTCCACTTGTGTCACAGCTAAAGACATCTGGGATTGAGTAGAGCTGACATTCGAGAGAACCGACAGAGTAAAGGAGACAAAGCTAACATCTTTCTTGGATAGTATGAGCTCTTCAAGATGAAATCAGAAGAAATAGTAGCACAAACGTTCAACAGGTTCGCAGAAATAGTAAATGGTCTAGCAAACCAAGGAAAATTATTCATTGATAGAGAAAAGGTGAACAAGTTGTTGAGAGCTTTACTAAAGGAATGAAACAATGTAAGGACATCAGTACGAGAAACAATGAGGATTCAACCAATCGCAATGGAAGAGCTTATTGTAACATTCACATCCTATGAAGTAGAACAACAAATTGAGGAAGGTAGCTCAAAAGGTAAGAAAGTTATAACATTAAAGCTAACAATAATGATACAGGTGATCAAATATCATCAGAAGATGAAGGTGATAATGAAGACATGACACTGTTCACTTGAAGGTTCAATAGCCTCATGAGGAAAGGAGGAAACTTCAAAGGTAAACGACAAATAAAGTTCCCTAAGGAAAGAAAACCTTACAAAAGCAAAGAAGAATTCAAAGGCAATGATCTTGTTTGTTATGAGTGCAAGAAACCCGGCCACATAAAGCTGAATTACCCATTGCTCAAGAAAAGGAAAGGAAAATACGAAAAGAAGAAAAGAGCACTGAAAGCTAAAACTTGGAGTGAATCCGAATGTGAATCCAGCAACGAAGAAGAAGCGAATCTATGCCTAATAGCCGACTCCGATCATGAAGAGAAAAATGAGGTAAGCAAATCTAAACTATCTTATGAAGAAATGCATCATTTTTTAAAAGAAATGTTTGAAGAACACAAAAAGGCTTTAAAAAGGATTTTTGTCTTGAAAAAGAAAGTTTGTGATCTTACCTTTGAAAAACTTGCTTGCAAGACCGCATTTGATAGCTTGACAAAGGATTATGATCTCTAAGAAAAGGAACTTAAACATTCTCAAGTTGAAAATGGTTCTCTCAAGGAAGGAAGTTCAAAAATCAGTACTAAGTTTTCTCTTGGTTCAAAAATCGTGGAGTACATTCTCTCAATTCAGATTCCTCACTACAACAAATGTGGTCCAGGATACAAGGAGAATGATAATGAGAAGAATCCTTTACCAAAATTCAAAGAAAAATTAGCACAAAGATCTCATGCACATCTTTATAAGAGTCATTATGGAAAATACTTCATAAGATCTTCTAGCAAGCAATTTCCTGATTGCTCAATCTGCAATGAATATGGTCATTACAAACTAGAATGCCCCAATAAGCAGATGAAGCTCAAAAAGATTCACCGGAGATTTGATGTGATTTCCAAATATAACACGGAAGGACCCAAGTTTAAGTGGGTACAAAAGAAAAGATGAGAATCTCTTTTGATGTAGGTAATTTTGAAGTAAAACAAACAGTATCTAGATAGTGGCTGGTCGTGACATATGACTGGAGACAGCTCCAAATTTGTGAATCTCATTACCATAGATGGAGGCACTATCACATTTGGAGGAAAAGGCAAAGGAAGAATTATCAGTAAAGGAAACATCAAGTTGGAAAATCTGATTATTAAAGATGTTTCACTAGTCAAAGGACTGAATCACAATCTTGTAAGTATAAGTCAACTTTTTGACAAAGGATACAAAATCAGTTTTGAGGAAGGTAAGTGTATTAGTTTAAGCTAAGACAAATCCCAATCATTCATAGGTAAAAGTTGTGCTAACATCTACTTGCTAAATGTGAATTTTGATGATACTCGATGTCTAATGTCTATAGAGGATGAATATGATCTCTGGCATAAGAAGTTAGATCACATTAATGCAAAGCAAATTGCCAAGATCTCATCAAAAGTCCATGGTCTTCCAAAGATTAACTTCAACAAGTGTGACTCTTGCAATGCATGTACCCTAGGAAAGTAGGTCAGATCGTCATTCAAATCAGTAAGTACAATTACCACTAACAAATCTTTACAGCTCTTACACATGGACCTATTTGGACTTATAAGGACCATGAGTCTAGGAGGAAGAAGGTACTATCTGTGATCATTGATGACTACTCATGATTCACCTGGGTAATGTTTCTATCTTACAAGCATGAAGCATTTCGTTCTTTTGAAAAACTTGCTCGAACGATCCAAAACGAGAAAGGATACAACATCACAACAATTAGGACAGACCATGGAAGAGAATTCAAGAATCAAATATTTGCTGATTACTTCGATGAAAACTGAATGGAACACAACTTCTCCATGGCTTATACTCCTTAACAAAATGGTGTTGTTGAAAGAAGAAATTGTTCATTACAAGAGATGGCCAGAACCATGATTATTGAAAGTAGTTTTGATTGTTGAGTGTTAATTTCATTGATTGTGCATCCGTATGATTACCCTTTTAATGTTAGTGGCTAGGTTAAAATCAATCCAAGTTGCTTGATAAATCAAATATTTTTTTTGAAAATAAAAGAAAAAAGGTACCAAAATGGCATTAGAGAAATCTAATATAATCAAGTCCCCAAATCCATTTAATCTCTAGTTCGTAGGAGTAAATTAAATCTCTCAATACTTTATTTGGGTTTCTAATCGACCCACCAAAAACTGATTAGTGGCAACTCCAAAATGAAAATGATTTGCATGTTAAATATTGAACTAAAGTTGCAAATTGGTAAGGCTTGGGAGAGCTCGAGCTAAGTCTAGGTATAGGCAACCCCTAGATGGTTCACACCTTCAAAATGTTTGCGACAATGACTTAGTCAGCTTTGCATGTGGATGATTTGGTGTATGTTAGGCCCTCGATGCATGTCCTTCAGCAATTAGTTTAGAAAGGTGATTAGATTCTAATTAGGAGATAATTGTTAGTGGTCTACTCTAGGAATCAATCAAGGTTGATACTCTAATATTAGTTGTGGATTAGGTTGTGTCGGAAAATCGACCTTCACTATACTTAGGCAATCATAATGTCTTGCTAGAGACCGCTTATGACTTGTGGGCCAAAAAGGGTTTTGAGCACATTGCTAATATTTAGTGAACCTACAGGGTCGCACACAAAAGCGAACTGAGTTAATATTTTCTGTGCACCGAGATCTACTTAAAATAAGAAGTAGATTTTAATTTATTTTCCTATGAGGCTATATATATATAGATAGTGAGAGAGTCTCACGCCTCTAAGGGGAAAACCCTAGAGAGAGTGCCTCTAGGAGAAACCCTAAGATAAAGAATCGTTCTCTATTCATAGATTTGAGAGAGAGTCTCGAAAATCAAAGGCAATCAAGAAAAGAACTTCAAGATCTTTAGCTAGCACTTGGATCGTTGGAGAATTCCGTTCGTGTGTGTGGATACCGGTAGAGGCGTAACACTTGGGGCGCTAATCTAGACACAATCGCTTGTCAATTTACGTTCGATTTGCAAAAGGTACGTATCGAACTTCTGTCTCGATTTCAATATACACGTAGATCCTGTCTAGGGTTCTAGGGTTTCAGTTTACAAATATATTCCGCTGCGTTTTAACAACTAGAACCCTACGTCTAACCCTACAATAATGATGTTAGCTACTGCTTTGTGAAGTACGAGTGGGGTTAATAATCATTAGCTTTAATTAATCAATCCCTAGTTTGATTGGGAGGTAGTTGGGTAATCGTATTGCATGGGCAAAATCCAAATTCCCGAGCCGAACTCGAGCACTTCAATTATCAATTGATGAGCATTCTAATTGTTTGTTTCGAATGAATGTATGAGAGTTGAATGTTGAATGGAAACCAATTGTTGACGATGGCGGCCAGGAGCTTGAAGACTGCCAGCTGAGGGTCAAGGCGGTGGTCCGTGGAGGTGATCCAAAGAAGTTGGTTAGTTTAGATTAGCCTCGAATAGTTAGCTAGTCAATAAACCTAAGTCTAATAAACAAATTACTATAGGTTCTAGTTAATAAAATCCAATTAGACTTAGAACCACTTTTTAATAAATGGTTAGAATAGCTTAAAATAGCATCTTTATCATAATGAGTAGAATTTAGGCTCATCTTAAATAGGATTAGTCTCTAATTTCAAGCTTATGGGGATTCATGTCCCGAGACTCATAACAAGGCCATGTATATTCTTTTCCCAACTTAGTATCGGTTGCTCATTTGGTGATGTAATATTCTTTACCCGAATCGTATCAAGTTCTCATTTCCACAACTTTTCTTCTAAGCTTTCATTACTTGAGTGTTTAGACGTCGTACTTTCAACAAATTATTTGTTAATCTCCTTTCTATAATGATTAGGTCTAGATTATGATCATAATAAACCCCTTCAAAAACATTTGCATGATCACTTAGTGACACCATTGCCTTCAGGTTCAATAATGATAAAAAAATTAAATGACTACTTAGATAAACAAACTTCCAAGATTAGTGATACTGAAAGGGCACTAATAGACATTAGCGTAATGAAGTCCCGAACTAGAATCTTTGGTTGAGTAGGAAACAAGACGAACATCTTGTTTGGTTTCTAACCGACCCCAAAATGGCTAGTGGCGACTTCCTAGAATTCCTTAGGATTAAAAGAACTTAAAATGAAATCCAACGCCGCGTAAGGTATAAGCTTGGGAGAGCCCTATCCTAATCGATGGGTCGCTGGCTCACTTTTTGGGTAATACCTCTAAACCTGCTCCTGAAATGAACAACGTCTCGCTTGGGATGGTCGCAACAAATACCCAATAAGAATTTGCTACATCACTTAGTACATCAACTTTGTCATATCTTTGTATGCATAGCAATTCTCTTATCAATAATTTTTATTGTCAACCATCTCAATATGATAAACATAACCAACAAAAGCGCTCGTAATAATAATCAGATACTCAAGACTTACATTTAGCCCATTTCCTGCTTAATATGGCTCAGCCTGTTTTTAGTCAGATGTTGGCTGATTGGTGAGATTTCATTCATTTTTTAACTGCCCTAGTCTTATAATAGGGGAAGTCTTAAAATTTGTCATGAAAGTGCGATTGAGTCCTAAAATTTTTTTAAAAATCAATTTCTAAACATTATTACAAAAGTGCAATTGAGTCCTAAAACTTTCAAAAAGTGCAATCAAGTCCCAAAACTTGTCAAATTAATACAATCAAATCCTAAAACTTGTTAGTATTTTTCATTTACAAAGTTGAATAGAGTTAATGGAAGGACTTAATTGCACCAACTTGACAAGTGTTAAAACTTGATTACACTTTTTGAAAGTTTTATGACTCAATTACACTTTTGTGATAAGTTTTAGAACTTTCAGTACACTTAAAATAATAAATTAAAGAGGAGGCTTTCCTCGTGCATCGACAAGCCTTCTTGCGGTGATTTACTCGTTCTTTGTCCTCCTCAGCAAGTTACAAAATATGAGAACTTTCCAGGATACAGAGAGGGTGATGGAACAACATTTGTCTTTCCTTCTTTTCTTTTTTTTTTTTTGGCAATATTTATTGAAACAAACGTGGACTTGACTTTGCAGTCTTTGTCGTCCCATTATAATTTCACATCCGCAGTCATCATCAATCATCAACCACCGCAAGAACAGCTACCTTTATTTTTTTGGCAATATTTATTGAAACGCTAATATTTTAGTACATGGACTTGACTTTGTAGTCTTTGTCATATAAATTATTGTTGTGTTTAAATCAGGTAGGAAAGCACTTTATTTGCTCGAGTTAGTAGATAAACAACACGAAATGAATTTATATTTGTTGATGTATCGTATGGAAACTTCATAAACCTGTCTTAATATTCTCCCGCACGGCATAATGTGTAATGTACTTGAAGAGTCAAAAGTGTGTCGAGCTTTAATTTCATTGAAGATGAGCATTAAAGATGAAACGTCATCTTCCCTAGTGTCTGAGTCAGATCGATTTCGTGGACCTACTAGTCCACCAACCCGAATGAATATGAGGGCGCATGTCCCTAAATTGACCTAGTGCGTCATAAGGTGCTTCTTACCAGGTTTGAACACGAGATCATAAGGAAAGGAACAAACTCGCTTACTATTTAGGTCAAACAAAAATTTAACCGTAAATTTTAATCGTAACTAAGATAGGAGTACTGGGATTAATTTAAACCTATGAAAATATTGATTTATATTAAGATGACATCTGTGCCGAAGACTTCGGCTATCTAGAAATTTGACCAAAAAGTGTGTGAATCTTTTTCTCTATTTGGCCAGCTTTGAATTAAATCTCAGATATAAGGAATTAGGTTACTTCTACATCAAAAGGAGAAAGTTCATTGTCTAGAGAGCAGTGTCTAAATAAGTTGGTCTCATAGCTGACCGAAAAGTCAATATGGACACAAAATAACTAATACGACCCCATCGTCATGTTCACTTGATGATTATTAGTTTCAATTTTCCCCCTTAACACCCACATAATTGGCAAATTATTTTATTCAATGATTAAAAAGGCACGTCCAGCTTTACCAAACCTCTTTATTTTATTATTCTTTTAATAGACGAATGCCATTACATCTTTCCACACATTGCGATCTCACTAGTAAAAATATACCTGCGCTATACTGCGGGAAAAAAAATAACCAAAAGGACCGGATGGACAAATAACAATTTGATGCTTTATCGTAATTTTAACTTTTTCAGTAATTTTGACATTTTTAAAATATTAAGCAACGTTGGCTAAATTATCATTTATTTCAGCTAATAAAATACGAATATAACATATGTGATGTTATGCAAAGTTCTCATTATATCATGATTAATGACTGATTAAAAGATATTAGCATTTAATATTTTATGACAACATCGAAGTGGTGGCCTTTTCTTTTAAGGTACAAAGATTTAATTATTCTTAAATTTGATTTAAAAAGAACTTTTAATACTTATAAGGGGAATGGTAAATGAATCGATAAGGAAGACTAAAATAACATACACTAATAATGTCAAAATAATACCATTCATCTAAGACAAGAGAAACATGTGACAATTTTATCGCACTTGAATTGTATTACTTAAAGGACTGATTGAGATAAATTTAAGGTGAAAAATGAACTTTAAGCTAATTAATAGACATGACAAATGGATTGAAAAGAAAAAAAAATAGATATCCGTATGATAAAAAGATAGCTTGAGAAATAAAATAAACTAAAAGTGCAATTTTTCTTTTTATAAAATCAATGAGAATCAAAAGTATGCAAAAGATGAACAAATGCAAGAATTTGAGAAAAAAGGAAGAAAAAATTAAAAAGAAAAGAAAAACCAATTTGGTGTGGGCGCAAATTCAATTCCTAGCGGCTCTTCCCATGAATCGGGTGCTTTATCACAGTGTTATGCATTGATTACCTTATAACATGCGACGTGTATATATATAAAAGTTAAGATTGTACAACTAATTATTAACTAACACATGGTAAATCATAGTAATTGCTTTAGGCTCTCTTGAGAAAATATTGGGTAGGCATGTCTTGCCACATAGGTCATGTGTCACTTCACTAATTGTTCGCTATTGTTATGGTGCGAACTTTTTCGCTTATTTTCGATATTGCTTGCTATAGTGTGGACTTAGCAGCTCATATTTAATGCAGCTCATATTCAATATTGCTCCGATGGTTGGTTGTGACAAGACATCGTCGGATCATCTCCGAAGGATTTGAATGACTATTTCGTGAAACAACTCCCCTTCTTTGATAGCATATACAGTCATCTCTAGAGTGCCAAAAAAAAAAGATTAATACCACGAAAAACTCTAAACTGATACATCTGTGATAATTTTACCCTGAACTAATTTTTTTATCACCAAAAATCTTAAACTAGTACATTTATGAAAAATTTATCTCGAACTAATTTTTTTACCACCAAAAACCTCACACTGGTACACTTGTGACAATTTTATTCCGAACTAATTTTTTGACCACCAAAAATCTTAAACTGGCATACCTGTGATAATTTTACCCCAAAACTAATTTTTTGACCACTAAAAACCCCAAATTGGTATATTTGTGATAAATTTACCCTCTGTTAGTGTCCGTTAAATTGGATTAATATCACGAACAATCACAAATTGATAAACTTGTGATAAACAAAGGGGTAAAACCCCAAACGGGTACACCCGTCAGCTACCACGTGTCATCAAACTTAGCAATTTGACAGTAGAATTTAACGAAAATTAACGGAGGGTAAATTTATCACAGGTGTACCAGTTTGAGGTTTTTGGTGGTCAAAAAATTAGTTCAAGGTAAAATTATCATAGGTATACTAATTTGGGATTTTTGGTAGTCAAAAAATTAGTTTAGGGTAAAATTGTCACCAGTGTACCAGTTTGGGATTTTTTATAATCAAAAAATAGTTTGGAGTAAATATATTACAGATGTACCAGCTTAGGGTTTTTCATGCTATTAACCAAAAAAAAAAAAAAACCCCAAACCGAATTGAAGGGAAAATTTCGGGTCTCTTCGGATTGTGTTTCCGTTGGATTCGAATGGGAGTTAAAAAATGAGCTTCTGACGGTCACAAACCCGACTGACCCAAAGCACCTTTATAAAAGGAACAATAAAAATGAAATTCTAAGAAAGAAAGAAACTAAAACAGCTCCGTCACCATCCTCTGCTCCGCCTCCCCTCCCAGTTCCCACCGTCAGCACCTCCAGCTCCTCCTTCGCCTTCTCTGCCACCATCTTCCCCGCCTTCGCCAGCTGGTAGCAGGTCTGCCGACCTGCTCAACATACTCGACAGCTTGGAGGGAATCACGGACAGAGATCGGGCGATCCAAGGCCTCGATTCCATAAACATAATATATGGCTCTTTCCTCAGTTGGATGTCCTATATCACAAACCCCTTGCGGTTTGGATAGTTGGAGCAACGATGGTGCCATTGAAGGGCAAAGGTTTGATAACATCACCGTAACGGACAAAGAAATCGTTAACGAAGTCAATGTCTTGTTCCAGTGAAACGCATTTCCCGGGCTCATCATGATGTTAACCACGAAGTAGTTAAGAAGTTGAAAAAGTTTCGCCATCCAAATATTGTTCGGGTGAATAGAGCGAAGTCCGACCAGGAGTTCGAGTATCTTGCTCTAGAGATTGAGAATTATGAATCTACTTGTAGCTTATATGATTTAATTCGAGCGCTTTCAGATCCTTCAAAGGACTCTGTCTTCCCTCCTCACTATAAAAATAAAATGGATTCTCTTAGGGATAGGATGCAGGATGTTGAGTTGTGGACGGAAGATGATCATCCCTCAAGGCCTCAACTTCATTACTAGAACTGATCAGGTAATTATTTTGTTTTGACGTGACAAAAGGTTTTGAATTGAGAGATAATTGCACTAGTTTGCTTATTGTGGCACTCCTAAAATCAACTGTCACATATTTGTATTTGTAGCGAGCTTGCTTACATATGTTTTACAATACACAGAAGCATCTCATAGAGATCACTACCTTGAGCTCATGTGGGTATCAGGTGCTAGTTGAAGGACTTAATAGCTCTCCTGCAAAAACTTCCGAGTGATGCACGTTACAGCAAATTATTAGGCCATTACCTTAACTTTGGTTAGCCTGATGCAATCAACATCGTGGGCTGAGTTTTGAACCTTGGAGCTTCCTTTCTAAAGTCATAGGTTAAGTTAAATATCACATTCGAGGAAAAAACTCTTAGTTTTCTTCCCATGGAAATCAATTAAATATTATCGATTACATAGTAATAAAAACATAATATTTTTCTCATTTTGCTAAAATCAGTAGACCTTCTCTCTTTTTTGAGTAATGAGTGCTGCAGAATCTTATACTGTCAAATCAACAAATGATGATGTGATTGATGTGGCAATCAGATTTGTACCGAGTTCTTTATTTAGAATTTGCGTAAAGAACCTATAACAGTTTTGTTTTTCCAGTGCACTTCTGGCATCCTCGGTCTTAATGTGTTAAGTTCCTTAATTTCCAATAGGTGGGTCTTAGTGTGTTAGAAAAGTTCTTTAATTTCCAATAAGATATGGCCTAGTATTTACTTTATGTATCTGATGCCTTCGAGTTACTCAGATACTATTTGGTTCCAGATATATTGTTGGCTTAAGTCAAAATGTGTACTCTGTATTATGATCCAGAAATATGGTATCAGGACTCATTTGTTTGCATGGCAAGGGAATAATCCATGGGGATTTAAAGCCTCAAAATGTCTTGATTACTAAGAATGAGAACGGATCGTTAGTTGCTCAGCTATCTGATATCGGCATTAGCAAACGCCTTCCTGAAGATACATCTTCCTCGGGAGATCATGCCACCGGTAAGTGCTCAAGGCAAGTTTATTTGGACCTTCTTCTTTTCCTCAAGATTGATCCGTGCATAATCTGAATTTATACGGTGGTAATTATCTCCAGATTCCTGGCAAAAAACTTCAAGCGGATCATTTTACTTGTTAGAGAGGAATACGTTAGGAAGTCAGTCTTGCTTTGTATTGCCGGCAAAGTTTGCAGAGATTTGACAGTTTTTGCCACGGTCTTTCTTCATTGACTAGATCATATCCATCTAGGTCCAAGTGATGATGGCTCTTTTGTTGATCTCTAATCTCTGTCTTGCATGTTGTGGAAGCTCAGGATGGCGAGCACCTGAACAGTTTCTTCATGGTGCTCACCAAACATGTGCAATGGATTTGTTTAGTTTAGGTTGTGTATTGTTCTTTGGTGTCACTCGTGGAAAACATCCATTTGGTGAACCTTCAAAACGTGACAACAATATGAAGAACATAATGGACCCATCCTCGGTGAAAATTATACCAGAAGCTATGGATCTGTTTTCGCGTTTACTAAAACTCGATCCTAAATTGAGGTGAGAATATTGTTGTCTTTAATTTGCATCACTACCATTTTCATTTCCTCCGTTTGATAGATTTTGTAATCATTGTTAGTTGACTAATTTCCATTTTCCTGCATCACCCAAATCTCATGAGTATTAGAGGTGCAGAAATTCGTCGAATTTTGCTTAAATATCTGTCCTGCTCGCGAGGCTGCACTTGATGAGCAAAAAAATGTGTACATCCCATTCATTTCTTTCGGCAAATGACAATAGAAGCCGGAGAAAAGGTTGATGATGTGATAGGCTAAATGCCTTTGACCATTTTAATATTCCAGTGGAAGATGATTATTGTCGGCAGCTTGGTATTAGGGGTATAAGTTTGTTACCCGCCCACGAACATATAAATTTCAGTAACTCCTAACGCAATATCTAGAGGATTCTTGCTATACATAGACCGACGAGGATTTCGTAATGAAGATTCCGATGGTTTAGCACGTGGTGCTAACTATGAACCTTGGAGAATATGATTCTCGTTGCCCAATTTTTTTTCTGGAAGAACCCTAGGGACTGAATGGTAATGTTACTAATTTAAGGTATTTGGAGTAAATCGTTCCCAGCTTCTTGTGTCGTCAAAGTCAAACAACTGCCTTCATCCTGGAGTCGTGAGTAGTGAAGTACATAGAAGTTTTCGGATATTTTGGTTACTCTTTCATTGAGCTAATGCAATTTCAATTGGCATAGAGATTGCAAAAATGTCATACTTGTGATGCTTATAAATTCGGGAAGTCAGTCCGTCCCAGCCTTGCTCATGTAATTGATTTTTTTTAGCATGTTGTACTGTAGTTCTATTTTTTGTAATAATTTTTCAAGGGTCAATAATTAATTGCTTTTAATTATGGTAGGCTAAAGACATCGGAGGTGCTTCACCATCCAATTTTTTGGAATTCAAATAGGAGACTGTCATTTCTTCGTGACTTCAGCGATCAAGTAGATCGGGAAGCAGCTATATGTTTTGCCCAAGAAAAAGAATGGAAACGAACAGCTAAAACAAGATACTTGGAGTAAGTCGTTCCTGGCTTCTCGTGTCGACATAGTCAAACAATACTTTCGCCGTGGAGTCATGAGTCGTAAAGTGCATGGAAATTTTTAGCTTTGGTTTCTTTCTCATTGATCTAATGCAATTTCAATTGTTATAGAGATTGCAACATATATATTTATGATGGTTCGGGAAGCACTTTCTCCCCGAAAAAATAAAGCGGAACGGAAACGGAAAGCTAAAGGTTCTAAAAAAAACAAAGAACGGGAAGCTGAGGTAGTAAAAGAGAAAGCCAGGGGTTCAAGGAAAGCTAATGGTTCAAGGCAAAAAGAAAAATGGGAAGCTGAGGTAGTAGAAGGGAAAGCTGACGGTTCTAGCCAAGAAGAAGTTCAGGAAGCTGAGGTAGTAGAAGAAGAAGGGGAAACCGAGGTAACCAATTGGGAAGCCAAGGTACCCAATGCTCTACTGGAGGCATTGGAGAGCGAGGCACCAGAGGTTTCTGAATGGATATAATAGGAAAAATCTACTCTCCTTCATCAAGAAAACATAGCTTCATTTTGGTTGCTACTGATTATTTTACCAAGTGGGTTGAAGCGGCCTCATTCAAAAATATAACATAAAAGACAGTAAGGGAATTCATCGAGGAGTATCTTATCCATCGATTTAGCATTCCGGAATCTATAATTACGGACCAAGGCACGGTTTTTACTGGACAAGAGGTGATTAGTTTTGCCAAGGCTAGAGGTATTAAAATGATTCATTCAACTCTTTATTATGCCCAAGCTAATGGCCAAGCTGAAGTCTCCAATAAAGTCATCATCGCACTAATTAAACGACACCTGGAGGATAACCCTAGAGAGTGGGATGTGTTGTTGTCAACCGTATTATGGGTTTATAGAACGTCTAAAAAGACTGCTACCGGAACTAGCCCATATATGCCATGGACAAGAGGCAGTTCTCCCTATCGAAGTTACAATTCAATCCCTACGAGTTAGACTTCAAAATAACTTGGCCAATGAGGAATATGACGAGTTAATGTTCGCCAACGTCGATGAATTGGGAGAAAACAGAGCGATTGCCCGGGAAAAGCTAATCCTCCATAAAGATAGAGTTGTCAAAGCATATAATAAACATGTGAAGCATAAACAGTTCGAAATTGTCGACTTAGTATGGAAAACCATTCTGCCAACAAGTTTGGACAGTGAAAAGTTTGGCAAATGGTCACCAACTTGGGAATGGACGCCTCTCGTATGTGGCCCAAGAGTTGTTGATACTTATCGAACATAGTCTGAAACTCTTGGGAGAAAATCTTGAGTTGTTCCCTGAGTGCCAAAGGAAGAACAGACACAACTTCGGTATTGTCATTCCCAAGATGCTTAATGAGGAGTTTGAACTGCTCTAAGGCTGCGGCATCATACGACATCCTCGCAAATCCTCCTATAGAGAAGTCTAAAAACCGCGTCAACTCCATCTTATTCTTGATAATGGCCAGTTTTGATTGATCAGAATGAGGCGACAAGTCATATGGATTGAATGCCAAAATACATTCAGCTTCGTTTATAGCGTGCATTGCCTTGCCCGTATAAGCGGTGGTTGACAGATGATAAGGAGTTGGTGAGACAGAAGCCAATGATAAAGCCTCAGCAGAGTTAGTCGTGAAAGTCGAAGTTACGAACACTGGAGTAGACGTCGACGGAGAGATTGTGGAAGGATTGACCACAGTAGCTAGAATAGTGGTCCGTTGAACCATAATATTTGTCGACGGACCACATGCTGCAAAACTAGAATGATATCTCAGTATCAGGATTAGAATTGAAGACAACGTAATGTTTGAAAGACATGTACCTGTCTCAAGCATAGTTGTCTCAAGTCCAACCACATTAAGAACGATAGTGGTCCCTACAGTGGAACCAAGGATCGGAGCAGTTCGGACGAATGAAGAAGTGGGAACAATTAACGGTATAACTAGAAAGAGAAGAAGAATATAAATAAATCCAGTAAATAAGACAACCAGAATACAACAGATAACGACAAAAGTTTACCAGGGGTCACAGTAGTGGATGAACCAGGCTGAGTAAAGAGCTGTACTCGGGATGCCATTGAATTGGTAACAATGGTGCTGGAAGATATTAAGGAAGTTGCGGTCGGTATGGTGCTAGAAATGCCAATCGATGGAATTGA
This sequence comes from Syzygium malaccense, assembly GCA_031216405.1. Lineage (NCBI taxonomy): Eukaryota > Viridiplantae > Streptophyta > Magnoliopsida > Myrtales > Myrtaceae > Syzygium > Syzygium malaccense. The sequence goes on from CM062254.1 coordinate 13,608,556, forward strand.
GATGTTGATAACCCGTTCGACAGAAGGAAGACCAATAGATGTCAAGATGGCAACAAGATTTTGAATTATTGGAATAGAGATGCTATCCCTTAGACCTTTATCTAAAGAAGCAACAGCTTCTGAAGAAACCACATCGCGTGCAACTGGCTTAGTAGATGGTTCGACAGATAAAGTGCTGGACTTCTTTCTCGGAGAGAAAGGAGAAGATCTTTTTCTTTTCCTTCTCAATAATAATACCATTTCTTCCAATGTTTCCTCTTCATTTATCCCAGAGACAATTTAAAGGAGAGAAAGACCTTATAAGTAACAAACTAATATAAGGGAGGATAAAGTAAGCTGACATAGGGGAAGAAAGACCGAGATTTACCATTAGTAGGGTTTTTTGCAGCATCAACACCCTTTGCATCAGAGTCTTCTTCTGTTTCTGAGTTAGGAAATGGAAGGTTAGAAGATGCACCAAATGGAAACTGAATAGGAATATAGAGTGATGGTGTCTATACCTTGAGTAATCGGTTTCTTAGAACCACTCCGCTTCACACAACAAATCGCGGACCGGAGGGCCTCTTCGTATGTACTTTCAAAAATACCACCAGGTCTGCCATTCAACAAGATGTCCTGGGCGGGCTTTGAAACCTTTGGAGAGGTTTGCACTATAATAAGTACGCATTGTGTTGGCAATTTTAATATAACATAGAAGTGGGTTTCGATTCTTGAGAGAATATTCTTTCTTCTTGGTTCCTTCCGAGAAGCCCATTGAGTAAGGAATTGGCATAGGAATTGCTTGCCAGAGTCCAAATTGCCTAGTACAATATTGCGGAGAATATACCTCAAACCCAGGATAGAATTGACCCTTCAATAGAGTCCATATGGGAAGATCTACTGCAGACAAAACACAAGTCCAGAAAAGCCTATAAAGGTTGAATCGAGCTGGATCGAGCAAATAATCAAACTCTCTATGGCCATATTTAAAGAAAATGACTTGTTCATGATTCAGTTCAAGAAAAGCCTGAAGATAAAAGATAAAAGGAGGCGCTGGAGAAGGAATATGTCGAGGAGAATAGCTCAACAATCGACAGCCCAGAGGTAAAGGTACAGGTTTTCTATATCCTTGCAGAGATAGATAGGGAAGATGACGGATGCTTTTACCGAAGAGGGAAGGAAAATACAAAGCTATCCATGTTTGAAGTATCCAAAAAGCGCTTGAAATGGTTCCAAAACCCCCGAGAACTTCATTGCTCGAGAGGCATGGGTAAAGCCTCTATATAAAACTGCAAGAACAAGAGGGGTCAATGTAAGGCGTTGTCCTGTGGCTAGGGCTGCGGCAATTTGCAGATAGTCCTTGCAAAATTTAAGGGCAGGACTAAAAAACACATTTTTTTTTTGATAACCCAGGGAACCCCCGCACGGCCGACAGCCGGGAGGTAAACTCTGGGGGCGACACGTGCTAGCCACCACACACGTGCACCGGTTAAGTCACCCTGCGGCGCCCGGGATTCGAACACTCAACCTTTTGCGAGAGGAAGAGTGCCCTCTCCAGCAGCGCCATCCAGGCGGGTGGTAAAAAAAAAAAACACATATTTTGATAGCCAAAAGAACAAGAAAAAGAGACGCTCATCTTGGGTAACAGGACCCAAAGCTCGATAGAATCGAGACAAGAAATTGCTGTATGCCAGAGCATCTTCAAAGATAAAAGGAGTGGGCAGTACAGACAAATCCTCAACGACGTGACCAATCAATTCAAAACCCACTATGGCAAACACATCGAGCATAGTGATGGACATGTGGCCCTAAGAAAAAAAGAAACAGTTACCGGAAGAGGACCAGAAAGTGATGGCGGAGCCCAATAACCTACATTCTAGGTCATAAGATGACATACTGACCTCAAGAGCGATGTCGATTCCGGCAGCTGTCCATAAAAGTCGAGTTTCTTGATCAGCCTTCAACCGAATAAACCATTTGTGAAAATTCTCTTCGTAAAAAGGGAAACTTCGAAATCGAGAAGACCCTGGACCACACATTCGTAATAGAAGAATGTTGCAGTGCTAAAGTCTCACTGTGTTTATACGGGAAGTGAAATTGAAGATTCACAGGTATATTGAGATGGTCCATCAAACTGGGACCCAGAGAGAAACAGTTGTGTTCGTCCTCAACGGATTTCAGTAAACAAAAGAAGCAATTATCAGCGCGCGGATTATCTTTAAACTTATCAAAAGTTGAGATATAATCGCTAGCTGAATATTCAGGCTTTTTGGATGCCATAAGAAACAATGGATCAAGATCGGAAAAGGGTTCAAGAAAGGATTTTTAGGGTTCGAGAAGAAGACGCGATGATGAAACAAGACTTTTACAAGAATAAAGGATGAAGAAGACGATTCGAAAAGTCACAGCTGTTTGAGGAAAATACGAAGTGATGTGTTCAAAGGGTATTGGATGAAGAATTTGTAGGGACTGCTTGAAAGGACATCAAAAGACAGAAAAGCATGATCATCGCATAGGAATTCGTACACAGACAAGGTAAATCTTTAAAAGAAATAAATTCAAATTTATTCCTTTTATAAAGGGGCATATGTTGACACCTAAAATTATCCCTGGAGAGAGCGGGCCGTTTACAAGTTACAAAAGATGATAAAGTACGGCCCACATGGCAAAAGTCCGAAAAGGCCGCAAGTCAGGCCCAGAGGCATTAAAAAGACCTAAGGTAATTATCGACAGGACACGTCATAAAGGTGTCGACAAGTTCAAAATCACGAGCCTTGCACGTGATGTCGACGTATCCAAGATCACGAGCCTTGCACGTGACGTCGACAAATCCAGGATCATGAGCTTTGCACGGAATGATGGTAATATGTGGTGAAGAATTTGTTTACATGTGTCAAAAGGAAAAAATATGACCGTGGGCGTGAAGATCAAGGAAGAAATAAAGAGACATGTGGAAGAAAATTAGCTACTATGTGATGCCCAAAAAGCGTAAGCAATGTCGACAAGTCAGGAAACGGCTAAAAGCGTGAAACGTAAGCAAGTGGAAAATGACTATCAAGGAGAAATGTTCGATCAACAGTTATCAAGCTACTCTATAAATACTCAAGGAATTCCAACGAGGAGAGGACCTTCTTCAACAAACACACTACATCTTTTATCTAGTCTTTATCCTTAACGCATTAGGAGTAGTTTTAGTTGCAACTTTCAGTTTCTTTGTCGTAGATTCAATTCCGACGAGGGTCTTTATCAGGTTCAGCATTATTAATTAAATTCCAATGTTGTGCTACCAGTTCAGCATCGTTGATTAAATTCCGGTGTTGTGCTTAGAGTATAGTTGTTGATTAGATTCTAGCCATATACTCTCAAGTTACGACATTGATTAAATTCTGGCGTACTTTGAATGTATTGTTGAGTTTTGCATTATACCAAATCGGGGTGTAAGATCTATTGGGATTAATCAACGCATTTGATATTCTCTATCCAAGCTTGGCTCAAGACCCTGGTCTCCTCTAATAAAATCCGAAACGCAGTGTTCGGTGAAAGATTTTTTCAACGGAATAAAAACCGGAGAAACATGACCCATGTGGGAGTACGTAGTTGTCCATGTTCTCCACAAGCGGTTGTTAATTAAAGTTTAGAGGCACCATATGACTTGTAATCTTCTATATTTAAAGTGCTTATGTATCACTGCAAGAAAGAAAACAAAATTAGGTTAAATTATTAAATTAATGTATCATATATTAATACAACATATGCAAATTATCAAATTTGTTGAAATTGACATGAAATTTATATGATGAAATATATATATTCGATTATATTCATATAGGACTAGTCCAAGTAGGAACTAAACCTCACATCAATTCTTTCAGTCTCGAGAGATTCACGTTTGTAAATTATGAAGAATCAATTTTTGGAACTGTAGAGACAAGCCTCTATAATAATCCAATTCACTTGATTGTTATTCCAATTTCTCAGTATCACTCAAAGATTATAACATTCTTAAAGCTCTAACCCTACAAATAAAACACATAATTATAAAATAGTTGATGGCTCAATTCCTTAGCACTTGTCTATACAATACATTATAAAGCTATGCTTTTTGCATTCGGAAGCACAGCTTTATATAATATATATAATGTATATAATATATATATTATATATATGTGTGTGTGTCCTGTTAACGAGTGCTCAATGACACTAACTAATAATAACAAGGGTTAATACCATGAAAATCCCTAAACTGATACACTTATGATAAATTTACCCCAAATTATTTTTTTGACCATAAAAAACCCCAAACTGATACACCTGTGACAATCTAAGTAGCATCAACACGCGACACGCGACACGTTATTTCTCAAAAAATACAGAATTCCGATACGTTCGGACATGTTGTATATTAAAAGTATATTTTATATATAAATGATAAATTAATTTGATTCAAATCCACAAATAAATAAATAATAAGACAAGACCATGATGTAGTAGGCTAAGAGGCATTGTGCCAATCCTTGTCAAAGGCTGAAACAAGGGTTAGTAGTTAAATCGAAGGCCGAACAAGTGTTGAATCATTTGCTCATGACAAAGTTCCATACATTGGCACAATTAGCTCCCACAGCAGAAAGTAACAAGTCATTTCCAAAGAGCAAATATCTACCCTAGATTCATGAATTCACAAAGTTAAGAACCAGCAGCAAAGTCTTACAAAGTGAAAGCATCCATACCACCGAACCCAATCTTTCTGCATTAGCACCTTCCCCAGAACACTTCACTGACCCAACCAACAAGGCAAATGAAAAAGAAGTCAAAAACAAAAAAAACAATCCACATTTCATCATCAAATATAACAAGAAGTTATTCATCTACATCATCTACTTCTTCTAAAAATACACCGGGCTTCATCTCCAGCTCATCAAGTGAAAGACTCGCAACTTCAAGCACTCCAACATCTTCAAACATGTCAAATGCATCTCCACCAATATCCCACATCTTGGTCTCTCCTTGTGTATATTGTGAGCTGTTTCTTGATAGAAGACGGAGATTACTATGAATGAAAACCAAATCTTCTGCACGTTTTGGGGTCATCTTATTTCTCCTCACTGAATGCACAAAGGAGTAAGTACTATAATTCCTCTCGATACATGATGAAGAAGAAGGTTGTGTAAGAAGCTTTAAGGCCATGCTTTGAAGCATAGGTGCACTTCCACCATGAATAACCTATCAAGCTTTAGGATCCATAAAATACCGACTTTGAATGGAATCAAATTCTCTAAACTCTCCATTTTTGTATGCAAAATCTACATACTCTAAATTCACTTTGGTTCACTCATCCAAGTTAGGAAAGTATTTCCTAAAGCACTTTTTCCTCTCTTGGATGACCTCGTTATCCTTGTATGGAGAAACTCGAGAAGGATCTTCATTGAGCCATTGATCACTATAGTACCTTATTTAAAATAAAAATAGAAAATCATAATAAGTAAGAGGAGTATTATATTATCATGTCAAAAAAAGAACAACTAATAAAGTAATAATTTCATACAATTGTAGAACTTACCTAGGATTCAAGGCATGTGCCAAGCAATGAAGTGGAGCGTTGTTTATAGTCTAATGATCCACAAGAATTGTATGAAGCACCTCATAAAATGTAGACTCCTCATCTAGCCTTTTCACTTCATGCTCATATATAGCTTTCTTCACTTTTTTAATCATTGAATCCCACATGTCATAAACTAAGTGAAGACAAGGCTTGTCAGTGTCACAAATTCTAAGCATGTCATAAATAGGAGCTGTAAAGGAAAGTATATAATCAATTGAATCCCATCAAAAATTATCCAATACCTTCTCCTTGACAAACTTAGCCCTCTCTTGATTATCATCTCGATAGATATTCCATTTGTCACAAATGACCATGCTTTGAAGACCACTTTTTATCAACTTAAACCTCCTAAGCATCACAATCATCGAAGCAAATGTGTATCCGCTACAGAAAGAAACTTCAAGTTAACAAACTCATTGTATATTGCTAATCTCATGAAATGGTTCATGATGAAATGTTTGACTTTCATAACTTCATCAACAATTTCTGAAATCCAACTACATTCATCATAAGTTACTTGATTGCTCTCCACATTCTTTGTGACACATATGTTCTTCAAAGCCAGATTAAGGGTGTGCACCACATAAGGCGTCCAAACAATGGATGGAAATTCTTGCTCAATGAGTTGTCCCATACCCTTACAATTTGACGCATTATCCGTAATTACTTGAACCACATTCTCATGGCCAATCTCATTGATTACTTCTTTCAACAAGTTAAAAATGAAATGCATATCCTTTCTTTCTCCTGAACAATTAACCGATTTTATAAACATAGATTCTCCATTCGACACCGCCATAAAATTAATAAGTAGTCTCTTTTGTGAGTCACTCCATCCATCACTCACAACACTTACACCCTTCTCCCTCTACATGTCTCTAATAGGTACACACAACCTATCAATATTTGCCTTTTCCTTTTGCAACAAAGTAGTCCTTAACAAATTATATTTCGGTGGTACATACTCGGCAATATTATGATTAGCGGCATAAGTAAAAGCGGATTGAAAGTAAGGGTTCCTTGCTAGGTTAAACGGCAATCCCGCTGAATAAAACATCTTAGCAATCTCATAATCTAAATGTTCTAATTGAGTCATGTTGAATGCCTTCTCAAGCGACCCTCCACTACCACTACTACTTCCAATCTTCCTTTTTTTGGGGTCAAAGGACGAATCCATCCCACTAGGGCCACCACCACCTCTACCACTAATTGATAAACTCGAAGAGGGCAAAGGTACATTTTTAGGCGCAAGATTCACTATTCTAGTATTGACCTCTTCATCTAATCTTTCCATCTCCAAAAGATCTTTTTTTTCTACTTTTCCACATCTTCCAATTCCTTTTCCACTTATCATCAACAAATGGGCCCTCACTCTAGTGTATGAACTCCTAAAATCCTTTTTGCAATAACTGCAATTCCAAGGCAAATTTCCCCCACATCGCTATGTGTAGCTAACTTAGTAACATACCTCTATAGTGGTTTATTGGAATCTTCGTTGGTAAATGTAGCTGTAGGCCCTTGTGTACTAGAAGTGCTACTATTCATGCTTGAAATCACTCTACAAAAAATACAATTACAAGAACCATAAATTTAATATATACTACAAATAAACACATATTGATATAATAATTGTTTTGTCAAATTTGCAAGTGAAGGGCCAACATTTCAATAGAGGGCAAGAGAAAGCAAGATAGAGAAGTTCGAGCATGTCCATAGACTGAAAAAACTATATTAAATTCTTAAATAAAAGATATTGCAATGCAAATCACAACTAGTCATTCATCAAAAAAGAGGGCATTAGGCATATTATTCAAATTAGGTCAACAAACAAGTAGAATCATCGCAAACTAAAAGTAATTTCGAACTCCCAAGATGAATATAAACATGAAACCAGTAGATATCAAAGCTAAAGTCAGATAGCGAGCCGCCTCGGCAAAGCAATTAACAGACAACATACTGTGAAAAGTGAAAACTAAAAAGCCCAAATAGCAGCCCAAAAACCGATCGTGCAATTCGACAAAGATAGCGGCCACAGTAAACAAATCGACTCTCACCATGCACAGCTCTTGACAAGGAATTCAACATTCACAAAGCAAAAAGCCCTGCGAGAAAACTCCCAGTGGTCTCAGTCTCTAAGATAAATGCTTCCACAATCTACTTTTAGTATTATTCTTACTGCGCTACATATGGCATAGATAAATGGGCACCATCATCTCTCTCTCTGCAATCTCACCAAATATTCTCTCCTCACCAAGAAATCCCATTAAAACCCAGATCCCACCAAATATCCTCTCCTCACCAAGAAATCCCATTAAAACCCAAAGATCCCGGCAAAAGTGAGGCGACTCACCGACTTCTTGAAGGACTTCGGCAACTTTGAGCGTCCGGTTGACTTGCAATTCTTGAAGGAGTCACTGAATCAAGTGACGGCCAGAATGACCTTGCCTCAAAATCGTGCCGCGTAGATGTCGTTCTCCGTGCTCATCAAGTTTTCCGTGCTGAATCGTTCTCGCACTCCTACGCCAGTTGTGTTAAATTTGAGAGATGGAGATTCGGATATGCAGAGCTGAGAAGGCTAGGGCACGATAGAACTAAGTAAGCTTTCTCCTTTTTCTTTTCTTTTCTTTTTTTATTTTTTTCTATAAATTTACATTTTGAACCCTAAAATTTTGGAAATTTATCAAAATAACCCCGCGCGTGTCGAAATCGCATGTCGAAATTCCCGACTCGCGTGTCGCCGGCGTATCGGTTGTGTTGATCGCGTGTCGGATCTCCGACACTCATTGACCTCGTGTCTGAGCGTGTCGGCCGTGTGTCTAAGCGTGTTAGAGCATGTCAGACACGCGACACTTGTCGGACACTGACACGGACGCCTACCGAGCATGTCGGTGCTACATAAGTGATAATTTTGCCTCGAACTATTTTTTTGACCACCAAAAATCCCAAACTGGTACACTTGCGACAATTTACCCCAACCTAATTTTTTAATATTATTTTTTATTTTTTCGAATTTTTTTATTTTTTTATTTTTTCTTTTCTTTTCTTTTTCCTTTCCTTTTCTTTTCTTTTTTCCTTCATCTTCTTTATCTTCAACCTATGGCCGATCTTCGGTCCAGGGATCAACTAGAGGCGGGGGCTGGCTAGGTTGGCCCTGCCGGCCACTGGCGAGGGGTCATCCTCGCTAGCAATGGCAAAATCCCAACCGTTTCGTCTGGCGATCGCAAAGCATTTCTCTCTCGATTTTCCCTTCCCGATCGGAGGACCGGAGCCATGGCCAGCGTCTCTCTCAAGTGCGGCGACTATGGTGCCCTCTTGAAGTCTATGGAGGAAGCTTAAGGGCACGCTGAGCTCACCTCTCATTCTAACTTCTCCGAGTCCACCGAGGCTGTCCTCAATCTCATTTGCAGCTCCTGCGGGAAGCCCTGCCGATCCAAGATGGTACGCCAAATCCCCGCCTTTTGTGGCGTTTTGATTTGTTGCGCTGGCCATTGATTTGGTTTTTGAGCGATGGTGAGGTCGGCCTCGCCAGCGGCCGGCGGGGCCGAGCCTCGCTAGCAACGGTGAGGACGACCCCTCCCCAGCCACTGGCAAGGTCGAACCTTGCTAGGGGTGGGCAAGGCCAACCTCGCCATTTGCTGGAGAGGTCGGCCTCGCCCAGCGACGGCGAGGTCGTTCTCGCTAGTGGCTAGCAGGGCTAACCTCGTCGACTCACGTCTCTGGTCGGTCGCCGGTCCGACGATCGACCATAGGTTGAAGAAAAAGAAGATGAAGAGAAAAAAAAAGGAAAAAGAAAAGAAAAAATAAAAAAATAAAAAATAATAATATTAAAAAATTAGGTCGGAGTAAAATTGTCGCGGGTGTACCAGTTTGAGATTTTTGATGGTCCAAAAAATAGTCCAGGGTAAAATTATCACAGGTGTACCAGTTTGGAGTTTTTTGTGGTAAAAAAATAGTTTTTGGTAAATTTGTCATAAGTGTACTAGTTTAAAGTTTTTTGTGGTATTAACCCTAATAACAATAAGGAATTATTCATTTTTTTCAAAGCAATGATTAACGCATAGAACAAGACAGTCAGTTTTTTGAAAGTGCAAAGGTTTCTCAATTAATTACTTGATAAATACTTAATAGGGATACATGTTAACAAAATCCTTAAATCAAACACCTTTTTGTCTCGCTTTTTCATAGATATTAATATTGTCCTTGCAACAATGAAAAACTAGGGATACTACTGCGATCAGAGAAGTGTTTAACCTCTACTTTATCAATTATTTAATTTTTTGGTAGCCTCCTTTCTCCACCTACATTGGACGCATTCTTATCTCAAGAATGATGGCGATAAACACATTCCACGAATTAAATTCACAATTTTTTCTCAAGAATTAGTATATGTATTATATATATTACACGGTCTACTTCTTTGAAATAGTTTCCGTTTCAAAATACTTTGTGCAATTAGCATATGTTAGAAAGTGTTTTGTGCAAGATTCGAGGACAATTTAAAGGCGAATGTCTTGGAGCAATAAGACCAAGAAAAATGCAAATCAGGTTGATTGGTTATTATTTATCAATATAATATCAATTGATCTAAAAAAAGATTTTCTGATCTTTGTTTATTCCAAGTTTCCAAGTTCTGACGCTTGTCATGTTACGTTTCTTGAGCCACTTTATTCATATATTAAAATATCTTTGCAAGATTCAAGGACAATTAAGAGGCGAATTTATTTGAGCATTAAGAAAAAAAAATACAAATGAGATTGATTGATTGGTTATTCTTTATGAATATAATATGAATTGATCTAATAAAAGACTTTCTAGTCTTTGTTTATTTCGAGTTTCTAAGTTCTGACCTTAGCCACGTTGTTGGGCTTTCTTGAACCTCCAAGATGTAGGGTTCATTAACAGTAACAACGCAGCGGAATATAGAACCTTAGACAGGATCCATGCGTATATTGAAATCGAAAAGGAATTTCGATACGTACCTTTTGCAAATCGAAGATAAATAAGCAACTGATTATGTCTGGATGAGCGCCCCAAGTGTTACGCCTCTACCGGTATCCACACACACGAACGGAATTCTCCAACGATCCACGTGCTAGCGAAAGATCTTGAAGTTCCTTTTGATTTTCGATACTCTGTCGAAAAACTCTAGATAAAGAACGATTTTCTATCTATTTATACAGCTTCATTATCTAGCGGAATTAAAAGAAGTGGGCCGGGCTATTTGGGCCCGCCAAACCGTCCACCCTTAATCGTACGTTTAATCGTTATCTCATAACGCGCACGACCACATAGATAATTTAAATAGGAGAATAAATTAAAATCTACTTCTTAAGTAGATCAAGGCGCATAGAAAATATTAAGTCTGTTCGCTATTGTGTGCGACCCTGTAGGTTCACTAAACATTAGCAGTGTGCCCAAAACTCTTTTGGCCCACAAGTCATAAGCGGTCTCTAGCAAGACATTATGACTACCTAAGTATAGTGAAGATCGGTTTTCCGACACAACCTAATCCACAACTAATATTAGAGTATCAACCTTGATTGATTTTTAGGGCAGACTACTAACATAAGAAAAGGACAAAACTATTTCTCAAGCCACTCATACACAAGTTGAAAATTTTGTGCGTAATTTGAGGGTAGAGGCGAATATCTTTGAGCACTAAGAATAAAGAAAAATACAAAGGAGATAAAACAATTGGTTATCCTTTATGAATGGTACATGACTTGATCTAAAAAGGATATTTCGGTCTTTGTTTATTATTCCATGTTTGGAAGTTCTCACCTTGGTCCCGTTATTGGGCTTTCATGAACTGCCATGACGAAGACAATCTATTTCTTGGGTCACTTCGTAAATATGTTGAAATTTTGGTACAAAATTCAAGGACAATTAAGAGGCAAATATCTTTCAACATTAAGAAAAAATAAAAATACAAATAACATTGAATAATTAGTTGACTTTCATGAATAGAATATGAACTGATCTAAAAAAAGGACTTTTTGGTCTCTGTTTATTCAAATTCCAACGTTCTAAACTTTGCCACGGAATTGGGTTTTCGTGAGTCACCATGACATATATATATATATATATATATATATATATGAGGACTATTTAAAACGTCGTATCTTAGGAATTCAAGATAATCTATAAAATCAAGAATATGTTCTATGTCAAGAAGTAAATATTCAATGGTTAGAAACAGTATGAAACAAAATAAAAGCATGAGCATTAAGAGAAAAGGGTAAAACGGTAAGAAGATGAGCAGACCAACCACATGCGATAAAATCGGCCGATTGTGGGGTATGTAAATTAAATTACTATAATATAAATTGCAGTTAAGAAAAGATTAAGCAAGGATTAAGCAAAGATTAAGATAATTACTGATATTTAAATAATATCAAAAGATTACAAATGGAGATATCAGAAGTACAGGTGCAAATTTCAGAAAATAAAATCCTTTGTATCCTTAGATCATGAACAAGATCTGGAACTTAAAGGTGTTTCAAGGATGATATTGGATATGAAACTTACTGGATTTTGGATTCCAAAAAAAAGGAGTGAAGATATTCAAGAGGTAGGATCAGGGTATGAGATGTGGAAAGTTTTGAGAGTATTCTCTTATTTTTTTCCCCAAAGAGATGAGAGAGAGAGAGAGAGAGAGAGAGAGAGAGAGAGAGAGAGAGAGAGAGAGACTCTGGAGATATATGAAAATTTGATCTGAAGAATGATCGGTGCTTTTTCGGATGGAAGAGGTCCGTTTTTAAAGGCATCTAGGTTTATGTAAAAAAGGTTCATGGGGTCTTACTTTAGTAAATAGTAAAAGGTGAATAGTAAAAAGTGTACAACGATATAGTGATCAATGCATGCTTTTATAAAAGCTGACAAATATAATTATGAAAGTTGACAGACACCAGCATCTTTCGCGTCTTTGCTATCTTTTCAAAATTTGGACAGTGATTCTGGAGGAACCTCTTCTTTCTCTTCTTCTTTGTCCTTTACATCTTTCCATCGGATATCGGATCCATACCAGTCATCTTCATTAGAATTTCCACTATGATGAGAATGGGAATAACTCGAATCTTCCAATTAAGAAAGGACCTGTTTTAGCATCCTTGCCAGTTGCTGATGGGATTTAGCAGATGCTAGTTTTGATAAAACAAACCCTTTATCACGGAGGAAAGGAGTGATAATGTCTAAATTAATTGGGTTAGAGCTTCTGTTATTTAGCCAGTTGCAACTGCTTGTCCAGTAAATCTATCCCAACATTTAAAACCATCCCACCATTTGACCTTAAATTTTCTGATGAGGACAATGGTGTTTGAATCGACAAATTTTCTATAATCAAAATCCCATGCATGACCCATGATACTCCGAAGTATAGAAAAAAGAGCATCAGTTGAGGGAATCTAATTTCATATGAAAGTGGTGCAAACTAGCTAGAGAATATCTTGTAGTTGGGTTGCACCCATGGGTGTAGAATTTCAACAATGGGACCAAAATGTTCCCACCATCTAATAAACCAGAAAGGCACTTGGCGAATATCAAAATTTTCAAAGAAAAATAGCTAGGTATGAGTGTTATTGGCATTTTTCCTGAAAGAAGTGTTCCACCAAATTTGTTGGTAATCAAAATATGAATATGAAGATCTGTATGGAAGTGGTTCGGTGATTTTGACATCAAATTTCATCATAGTTGTAGGATGGGGTTTTATTGGGAAGGATAAATGATTTTATGGATCCTTGCTGTCGAATAATTGATGTGGGTTTTATCGGAGAAATGTTTGATGGTGGCAGACTTTGTTTCTGTCAAGATTCTCTCATAAAACTCATTTGTTTTCTAAAAAAATATGAGGAACATAAATAAAATTTTCAGAAAACATATTTTTTGCAAATATGTATAGGTTTTCATGGAAAAATCCATTTTCAACTATACTTATTGTCACGCCCCACACCCTACGGCGCGCTACATCCTCGCCGCGGTCGATTCAAGTGCGACGTCCCAGGACGCGTCGCCGACCCGACGCCCAACACAGAGATTAAACCACACGCGGAAGCAATATGATACCCAAATAATTTAAAACCACAACCAAGGATAGCCACACAACAACCAACATGAACAAATATACACTTGCATTAACATCGGAAAACATATACAATATTCATATACAGCATGAACATCAAAAATTAAAAGCGGGTCAACGACCACTACTGACAAAAAAGGGTAAGTGGCCCGGGCGGTCAGGAGTACTAAAATTAGGAGGGGCTCCGGTAAAAAAGGTACTAGCCCGACCTATCTATAACTAGGGCTAAACCTAGGGACCCAGTCCGGGTCGAATCCCGAGGATTCAGAAGAGCTGTCTAACAACTCATCCTCAGAGTTCATAGAATCCATCTCGGACTCGGCCTCTGTCGGCTCTTCCTCTGAATTCACCTCCTCAGGCTCGGGGTCCTGCTCTGTCGGCTCCGGCTCCACATCCGACTCCATTGACTCCTCGTCCAAATCCCAATTCGCTAGCTCCATATCTATTAGGTCAAATTCGTCAACCTCCCAGATAACCGGCCGGCGGCCAAAACTAGAACTCCCCTCGGACATGATCTCGGGACTTGCCAGATCTCTGTCTTGATACTGGAGATCTACCTCGTCTAGTCCGTTAAACAGGACGTCAAAAGTCCGGAGGGGCCCGTGATCTCCGAAGCGGTCCCTAAAACATCAGGCTACATACTCATGGTGCTGGTAGTACTCCTTGCCCACATAAACCAATACTACCAAATAATACCTAACATATATATCCCCATTCTCTAAGGGGTACTCGGTCGCCGTCCGCCCTAGCTAGTGCGGAATCCCAAAACGAACAGGAACATCTGGCATCCTTAGGGCCGGGGTTCTGAAAAGTTGGGTTTATATGATAGTGAGAATAAATCTCAGCGAGAAGGCCCTCTAAACCTAAACTAGGCTAACATGCACCTCCTGAAAAGTACTAATCAACACACAATCCAAAATATAAATGACTTGGGCCCTTGGACCCAAATCCAATGCTCAATTGACCCTACAGGTTAGGCACTTTATATATATATATTTGCAATAATAGCACAGAACTCAACCACGGCACATATACATATATCACTTGGCCACGACGCATGTCATGCAGATGCTCGTGCTCACACTCATGCTCATGTCTCATCAATGCACCTTCGTACGCTTGCATTCTTACACACTTGCAATTTACCAAATTCACCGACCCGCGTAAAACGCATCAGGTCTGTCACTTTTAGATCGATCTCCGGCCCGCGTAAAACGCATCAGGCTCATGACACAGCCCACGTAAAATGCATCAAATTTGCCATCTTCCGGTAGTCCGGGCATTGTCCCGCGTAACACGCCTCAGGACAGGTTCAATACCCCGCGTAAAACGCATTAGGGCTTTATGTGATTGTTGACACCTAAATTTTGACGCATCATTTAGTGTAATTTGCATAGAAAATTAGGGATTAAATTTTTAACCCCTAAACAAAAATATTTAAATGGCATAACATATAGTTTAAATTCATTGCATTTTTGCATCGGACCGGCGTTGACGAACGAGCTTAAATTTCATCGAATGTGACTCAGCTCGCTTGAAGTGCAAGGGCCGGGAATTACAAGTCAAATGGGCTCGGTTGTTTTAATTTGAACTTAATTCAGCCCATTCTCATTAATTAATTCAGCCCATTATCATTAATTAATTCAGCCCATTAATTCAGCCCATTTAAATTAAAGCCCAAGCCTAAGCCCATTAGGATTAGAAAGCCCATCTAATTGACCTAGATTAATACTATATATACATTCATTAGGTCAGAATTTTGGGGGGACACACAATTTTGAGATCAGAAATTTTTAGAGAGTGTGAGAGTTGAGAAAGAGAGAGAGAGAGAGAAAGAGACCGGCATGCCTCCACATCGCCGGAGCCGCCCTTCGCGCCGTCGCACGCCGTGCCCCGCAGCCGCGCCTCCACGCCGTCGGAGCCACTCCACGCCGGACGCTCCCGCCGACGCCGCTCCCTGCCACGACCGCCACCGCACGCTGCTGCCCTGAAGCTGCTGCTGCCGTCGCCGCCGCCTTGCTGCCCTCTGCTGCTGTGTGCCACTGCCGCTACTGTCGCCGGAGCCGTCGCGCCGACACTGCTGCTGCTCGCTGCCCCTCACGCCGACGCCGACGCCGTGCTTGCTGCTCCCTGCCGCGCAACACAGCCGCGCCTGCCGCTACCGCTGCCGCTGATCCTCACGCCTACGCCGCCGCGGTTGCTTGCTGCTGCCGCTGCTCCTCAGGCCGACGCCGACGCCGCTGCTGCTTGCTGCTGCCGCTCCCCCTCTCGGAACCGTCGTACGCCGGTGCTCCCTTGCTGTTCCGTCGCCGTTGCCCCGCCGTCATCCCGACACCGCGCCGCCGGCCCACCGCTCGCCGTTCATCCCGATCCGCAAGTTCGAATTTGGGAATTATCTGCAAATTAGGTAATTAGATATTATCTGATATTTTTCAGAATATTTAATTTACTAATTTGTGCTTTTGAATATTGCGTGAATATCGTGTAGAATATTAGATATGTTGGGATAATTATCTGATATCTGCAATATTTTTAAAATATTCAAAATTAGGAAACTTTCCTAATTTAGCAACGTATCTAGACGACTATCCTACCTTATCCCTAAGGTACGATACGCGACGATACGGAAAATCATTATCCTATCCATAATCCCTTGGATACGATAATGATTTTTATCTACTTTCCAAATTTGAACGATCGACTTTCCGTCAATATTTATAACCCTATAGATATGACTGATAGCTCGATTTTTGTGCCTAATCCGAATTTGAAACGAATCTTGTGGATTGCGTGGTTGTTTTAAATGTGGATGCTATCTCTGTTTAAATTATCTTTCCTTTTCAAATAAAAAAGAAAATTCAAAAAAAATATCAGTTAGGATTTGAATTTGAGTTTTGCATGTTTAGGAATCCTAAATATATCTAGACGATAGAATAATTATTTAATTTAAATTAGGACTTGAGATAATCTATTTCCTAGTTTAAATTAAGTAATTTTCTAATCTTAATAGATTATTTAGGTTATTTTTTTAATTTCGAATTTTCATGAAAATCCCAAAAAAGAATGAATTGTTTTATAGTAGATTAGGATAGATTGCATTCTTAATTTAATTAATTTATTATTTCGAATTTTAACAAAAATCCCAAAAATAAGTCATGTTAGGATATGTTAAGTCATCATAGGTTGCACGTTAATTTAGGCATATTTTTATTCCGAATTTCATTAGAAAACACCAAAAATAAATCGTTTGCCCGTCATCAGAATTAAGTCACGTCGTCGCATGACATATAGTTTGCATGTTAGGTTGCATTATTCGCGTGTCAATTTTTGCACGTCATTACATGTAGATTAGGCTTCATTTAAATAAGCAAAAATCCAAAAATATTGAGTGAACTGTTTGTTAATTAGAAATCATATTAGGATGGTTGATGTGATTTTCTAGCTAACCATGCAGATGCTTACGTTGCTTCGAGGTAAGTAATTCTCCCAATCTTGCAATTTATTTAATATTTTGATTATTGGGTGTTACTTTGGTGGTTTGCGCACCCGCATGAATACCTCACATGTTAGTGACTAAGTTAAAATGGATCCAAATTGCTTGCCAAAATATTTTTTTTGAAAAGAAAAGGTACCGAAAGGGCGTTAGACTAGATCTAGCGTAATCAAGTCCCCGGGCTTAGAATCTCTGGTTCGTAGGAATAAAACATATCTCCCTATGTTTTATTTAGGTTTCTAATCGACCTACCACAAATTGATTAGTGGCGACTCCAAGCATGAAAACATTTGCATGTTAAAAACTTAAACCCAAAGTTGCGAATTGGTAGGGCTTGGGAGGGCTCGAGTTAGGTTTAGTCCTAATAATCCATTAGCCTGAGAGGAAGGAATCTTTAGGTCGCGACAGCTTGGCGACTCCACTGGGGAGTTGAGTTAAAACTCTTAGTGGACTTAGGCCAGTTTTTCTTTTCAAAAAATATTTTTTTGCTTGGCAGCGAGGATCCCAGGTACGTCCCTAACATTTTAGGTGTTAAATGTTTTTGCAGTATGGGAGGTATAAGGGGAGGCGTGATTGTTAACCCTTGTTTTGCAGGGAGGTGTTGGATGTATGGTTTATTTTATGCACGAAGCGCTGTATGATATAACCTGCTGTGCATGCCTTGCATTTACACTACACCGCACACACTACCCGCTGCCGGACCTGGGCGGCACAGGTTTAGGATGGTACTGAGAAAACGGACACCCCGACCACACCCGTGTGGTATGGGTCGCCTTTCTTGGTCCCGAAAGTTCTTTCATGGTGTCATTGAATACCTGCCACGGTTGCACCCTTTGCAACCCGGGTCGGCTCTTTGACTAAGCCGGAGTCAGGGGAATCTCAGCCTAACCACCACCATGACTGGTTTAGCTCGGTAATCCTCATGTCTCCATTTTGCAAGCCAGAGTCTAGATAGAAATCGAACCTCACATTTCATGCGCATGTCTTTGTGATTGCCATGGTCCTACTGGGTGAAGTAAGTTTTTCTGAACCTTTATCTAGCAATTTATTTATGTTTCGTATTTTCTTTGGTCGGTCCATGATAGGTCTAGGTTGGTTTTAAATTTGAAAGTAATAATCATTGAGTCCTTTTTAAAATGAAAGAAAGAAAGAAAGAAAGAAAGCTCTTTTAGAGAATTTATTTTCAATCTATGTCTTTATTTTCCTAGATGTGTCATAGGTAATTATTTTCCTACAAAGTTTGCCGTCAGCTTGCTTTTGCAAAAAGGGACTTTAGAGAATTTGTTTTCAGTCCATAGTTTTTAGGGAGTCTCACTTTTTGTTTTTCATAATTTTATGATTAGGGATTTTGGTGCTTCTATTTCCTAGGTTGTGTCTAAGGCGTCATTTATATTTCTTTTCCTAGATCACTTTTCATAAAGTCTCGTCCACATACGAATATTGTCATGAATAAACCAAAAAAAGACTAGAAGCGTGTCATGGACCAACCTTGTCTTGACCTTGTGCTTATTTGGTTCATTTCTTTTACATTAGGTAGCTACGGACCGATCACGGTCGCCCATTCGTACACGGTCGAGAGCCAGAATGGCCGATCAAACCGACTTGCAAGAGCGTGTTATTGGTGTGGAAGACCAGATCAAGCAACTTGTCATCGCGATGCAACAAATGTCCGCTGAGATCAAAGCTCTTCGGTCGGTTCCTGTTTCGACACCCCTCGAAGCGTCAGTCCCAAAGCAGAAAATCAGAAAAAGTGTCGATGTTGATGGGAATGACGATATTCCCGATTTAGAAGATGACCCCGTCCAGATCATCGTCAACAAGGACAAACCTGATGAACGGGTCAATAAACTCGAAGAAAGAGTGAAGCAGCTGGAGGGTTCGCAGGATTCGCCTTCGATCGATCTGTTCCTATACTCACAGATCAAAATCCCAAAGAAGTTCAAAATGCCGGATTTCGACAAATACAATGGCACCACATGTCCAAAAGCCCACCTACAGCTCTATCACGTACAGATGACTTCGTACGTTGACAACGAACTCCTGATGATCCATGCCTTTCAAGCAAGTTTGACGGGTCCTGCTTTGAGCTGGTATCTCATGAAGAAGATAAATGGCCTCAAAACTTGGAAAGAAGCCAGTGAAGCATTCTTGAAGCAGTACAGGTTCATAACGGACATCATTCCTACTCGTGATGATCTCGAACGCGCTCAGATGAAAAAGATTGAGTCCTTCAAAGACTATGCTATCAGATGGAGGAATTTAGCTGCTCAGGTTGTTCCAGAACCCCTAGACAATGAGTTAAAGAGGATGTTCATGAAAACTCTCCCGTTCGAATACCGTAATCGGATGGTTGCCATTCCGACTGACAACTTCAACCAACTCATCCCCATGGGCGAACAAATTGAAATAGGGCTGAAAGATGGATGGTTCGTCGAGCCGTCCTCTTCGACCAGAAAATTTGGTGCGAGAAAAGAGAAAGAACCAGCAGCTGAAGTGAATGTGGCTTATAGCCAACCGAGCCGATGGAATGCCCCAGCAATCCAAGTAGTAGAAGCTCAGCAACAAAACTCGAGTCGTCAGCCTTTTCAGAGGAGGAACAACAAGAGGCAATGCACTCCCCTCCCCGGATCGTTGTCTCAGGTGTTGACGGTGCTCCAGAAGAAAGGCTTGCTTACTACTGAGCCGAAGCGGCCCAATCCTGAGCGGTTCTATAACTTCGACCCGTCAAAGAAATGTGATTATCACATGGGTGAGCTGGGGCACTCAACCGATGATTGCTATGCCCTCAGGCACCGAATCCAAAACCTCCTAGACACGAAGGCTTTCTCATTTCAACCTGCTAAGCCGAATGTTCAGAGCAACCCACTCCCTGATCACGCAGGCAATGTGAATGCCATATTTAGCTTCGACGCTGGTCAAATCAAGAATGTTAAGGTGTACACTACTGACGTCTACGGTGAGTTAGTGAAAGCCGGTTGTTACCCGAGTAACGAGGATCTGCCCCTGGCTCTCATGAGAGAAAGAATCTCAAGAATGGTAGAAGCTGGGATGATTGTTTACGCTGACCACACTGGCATCATTTCCACTATCTCTGAAGTGGTTATTAATTGGGAGGAGGAGTTTGCTACATTGAACACCAGGAGTGACAAGGGCGACCCTCTGCCTGAAGACATGCCTCCGCTTGAAGACGCGTCTGATAACGAGGAGATCGTAGTAAGCACGCCTATAGCTGATGAAGGGATAGTGATCGAGATACCTCAACCGTATGAGTACAGTGACAATAAGGCAGTCCCTTGGTCCTACAGTCTCGATGTCGACTTGGTTACCAGATCCGGGCGTTCCTATGGCCAAGCTAATGCTCAACCTGCAAAACCTGTTACTGATGAGGAAGCCAAAGAATTCCTAGCCGTGATTAAGGCTAGCGAGTACAACATAGTTGAACAATTGCGCAAGCTGCCCGCACAAATCTCTCTGCTTGAGCTACTCCAGACATCTGTCAAGCATCAGAAGGCCTTAATGAAGGTGTTAAGTGAAGTCCACGTGCCAGAAACGATCGATCATGACAGATTAGAGGAATTTGTGGGCTCTATACTCCTCAAGGACCTCATAGCCTTTTCGGATGAAGAATTCCCTCTAGAAGGGAGGGGGCATACCAGGGCACTCTATATTTCCGTCAAATACAGGGCCTCACATGTTGCCCGGGTACTCATTGACAACGGATCAGCCCTGAACATCTGTCCTTTGGCGACTTTACACCGCCTTAAGATAGATCCTTCTAGGATAAGTTCTGCAAGAACCTCCGTACGAGCCTTTGACGGAACGAAGAAAGAAGTGATGGGAGAAATACACCTTGACATACAGATAGGACCAACGATGTTCAATGTCCTATTTCAAGTTATGGACATTCCCACGGCATTCAATTTTCTGTTGGGTCGTCCATGGATTCATACTGCTGGAGCTGTGCCATCCAGTCTACATCAGATGGTGAAGTTCGTCGTGGAGAGAAAGTTAGTCACGGTCCACGGTGAAGAAGAACACCCAATCTACAACGCAACGGCTATCCCCTATGTTGAGCCGAATTGCAGAATAGAATCGAGCTATCAGTCGCTCGAGCTCGTATCAACCATACATGCGTCAAGGGGATCATCACCGCCTATTCCTGAGGTGTCAAATGCTGCAGTCATGGTTGGCAAGGTAATGGTGTCCCATGGTTTTACTCCAGGTGAAGGCCTTGGTAGGAATGGTCAAGGTATCCGCCAACCGGTGGAAGTCTTTCGGAGGCCCCGCATTACTGGGTTGGGATACCTGGGGTCAAGTGAGCCGAACAATGTGGCACGTGGACATGGACGTGGACGCGTTCGAGGTCGAGGTCGAGGAAATGGACAGATTAGATCACGATCCGAAGAAGAGCCGAATGGTGAAGAACGTGGGCGCGATAGGTTGCTTCCACACATCCGCACCACATTCCCGGGCCCTGCAAGAATGATGCATGAAGAGAAAGAAGTGATTGACACTTTGGGGCAACCAAGCGGCAAGTTCGATTATTACGTGAAATACTCAGCACCCCCGAGCTTTTATGTTGACCCCCGTGACATTGTCCCGGATGGATGGGAAGGTATGGATGATTCAACACCTCTAGTGACAGAAGATTCTGATGATGCAATGGAGGGAATCACTGCCCTGTTCGATAATTTCTTAATTGGAGCCATCGAGGAAGGACCGTTGAAGGGAATGGGCATTGGCCCGCAAGAGTAACACATTTACCTTTTTCGCACACTCCCCTACGCGGGAATTTTTACTGCTTTTCTAGGATTTGCCCCGTCTCGGGAGCTGCTTTTTAATACTTTTCATTTCTAGGATTTGATTGTTGCAATTTTCATTCCAATAAATGTAATTCATTTGGTGATAATCAATAAAATTACAAGTTATTTTCGTTTTGAGGGCATGTTGAGGTACATCAAACCAGCCCGGTGATGATATCCAACCGATAAAATAAAATATAGTCCAAGGAGAATTCTGAGGCCTGGGCTTTTTCATGCTTCCTCGTGTTAAAACCTTTTTGAAAAGAATTTCAAAAAAACAAAAAAACAAAAAAAATAATAAAATCAAAATACACTGTTTAGCCCTGTTTGTCCTACTGAACCCCCTACTTTATGTTTCAGGGGCAATTTTGTGACACGAAAGGGCATGGGAACGGTCCAATCTGATGAATTATGCGCCACCGAACCTGATTTCGATGATACCAATGAACTTGAAGATTCCTCGGACCTCCAGCGTGATCTAGAGCATCATGAAAGACCTAAAGTCCTAACAGTAGATCAAACTATCACTGTCAACTTGAGTGATTCCGGAGAACCCAAAGAGGTGAAGATAGGGGCAACCCTTCCCGAAGGTGAAACTAAACGCCTAGTCCAACTGCTGAAGGATTACCAGGATATCTTTGCCTGGTCGTATGTCGATATGCCGGGTCTAGACCCTTCTATCGTGGAGCATAGTCTACCCACTAATCCAGACATGCCGCCCAAGAAACAGAGGTTGCGAAGGACCAAGCCTGAACTTTCCAAGAAAATAGAGGAAGAGGTCATGAAGCTCTTGAAAGTGGGATTCATCGAAGTCACCCAATACCCCAGCTGGGTGGCTAATATTGTGCCAGTCATGAAGAAGGATGGTCGAGTTCGGGTTTGCATTGACTATCGCGATCTAAACAAGGCCAGTCCTAAAGACGATTTCCCATTGCCACATATAGACGTTTTGGTGGACAGTACTGCAGGGTTCGAGCTGTTTTCCTTCATGGATGGTTTCTCGGGCTATAATCAGATAAAAATGAAAGACGATGATAAGGAGAAAACGGCATTCATCACTCCTTGGGGGACATTTCACTATAAGGTCATGCCCTTCGGCCTTAAAAATGCCGGGGCAACATATCAACGGGCAATGGTGACGCTCTTCCATGATATGATGCATAAGGAAATTGAAGTTTATGTCGATGACATGATCGCCAAGTCTAGACCTGGGAAGAGTCACGTTGGTACTTTGAAGAAATTATTCGAGAGACTCCGTGAGTTTAAGCTCCGTCTCAATCCGGCCAAGTGCGTATTCGGAGCAACTTCGGGTAAATTGCTTGGGTTCATAGTGAGCAGTAAAGGCATTGAAATTGACCCCTCCAAAGTGAAGGCTATATGTGAGTTACAACCCCCGTCGACCGTAAAAGAAGTGCGGAGCCTCCTGGGTAGATTGAACTACATAGCCCGTTTTATTTCTCAGCTCTCAGCAACTGCTAAGCCATTCTTCAAACTTCTAAGGAAGAATGCTCAAGTGGAATGGGACGATGATTGTCGGGAAGCGTTTAATGAACTAAAGCAATACCTGATGAAATCGCCAGTGCTAGTCCCACCAATGCCGGGCCAGCCTTTGATCCTTTACCTCACAATTCATAGTGAGTCTTTAGGTGCGATGCTAGCCCAGGAAAGTCCTGAGGATGGAAAAGAGCGAGCCATTTATTACCTAAGCAAGAAGTTCACCGTCTCGGAGTTGAAATATTCCGAAGCCAAGAAGACTTGCGCTGCGCTAGTATGGGTGCTCCATAGGCTGCGACAATATACACTGCATCACCAGACTTTGCTTGTAACTGAGAACGATCCCATCAAGTATTTACTTGATCAGCCGGCTTTGGTAGGAAAGTTAGCCAAGTGGCAGATTTTGATTTCAGAGTTTGATATCCAGATGAAACCATAAAAGTCAGTTAAAGGACGAGTAATTGCTGATGTGTTAGCTGAAAATCCTGGAGTCCCGGATGATGATAGATATTCTCCAGAAGATCATATTTTGGTAATAAAGGAAGACACATGGACCATGTTTTTCGATGGAGCTGTAAACTTGGCCGGTTCCGGCACTGGGGCAGTCTTAATATCCCCAGATGGGCAACATTATCCTGTAGCGGCAAAGTTGGTGTTCCCCTGTACCAACAACGTAGCCGAGTACGAAGCTTGCATCCTCGGACTCCAAGCCGCAGTGGAAATGAGGATAACCAAGTTGAAAGTGTTTGGTGATTCTGCTTTGATTATTCTCCAAACTGTGGGAGAGTGGAAGACGAGAGACACCAAACTAGTGCCGTACCATGAATACCTCGAGGAAATCATAAAGGAATTCGAAGATGTCTCTTTTGAGTACTTATCGAGGTCTCATAATCAGTTTGCTGATGCGCTAGCTACGTTATCATCCATGTTGCAAGTGATTGATGGATTAGAGGTAGAACCCTTGAAGATCGAAGTCCTGACAAAGCCAGCCTACTGTATGGTTGTGGCCGGAGAACCTGATGAAAAGCCATGGTATTACGATATCATGAGTTACATCCAGAAACAAGAATTCCCTGAGGGAAGCACCCCGGCTGACAGAAAGTACATAATGAAAATGGCTTCAAAATTCTTTGTTAGTGGTGAGAAGCTGTACAAGAGATCATATGATTCAATCCTATTAAGATGTGTGGATGCGGCTGAAGCTACCAGAATCATGCGAGAAGTACACGAGGGAATATGTGGTCCACACATGAATGGCCACATGTTAGCTAAGAAGATTATGAGGTTGGGTTATTATTGGCTCAGTCTTGAGAGTGACTGCATCCAACATGTTCGAAGATGTCATCGCTGTCAGGTTCATGGGGATAAAATAAATGTTCCCCCGACGGAATTACATCAGCAGTCTGAGCCATGGCCCTTTTCAATGTGGGGCATCGATGTGATTGGCCCGATTAATCCCAAGGCATCAAATGGACACCGATTTATCTTGGTCGCGATTGACTATTTCTCTAAGTGGATTGAGGCGACATCATATGCAAACGTCACCGCAAAGAATGTTGTAAAATTCATCAGACGAGACATAGTCGCTCGTTATGGCATCCCCGAGGCTATCGTCACTGATAATGGGACAAACTTGAACAACAAGTTCATTGATCAGTTGTTCAACGAGTTCAAAATCCGACACCTGAATTCATCTCCTTATCGTCCACAGATGAATGGAGCAGTTGAAGCCGCCAACAAGAATATCAAGAAGATCTTGGCCAAAACGGTTGAAAACTATCGTGACTGGCATGAAAGGTTGCCATTCGCACTAATGGCGTATCGAACTTCGATCCGAACCTCTGTCGGAGCAACACCTTTTTCATTGGTGTATGGCATGGAAGCAGTCCTACCCGTCGAAGTAGAGACCCCTTCCTTACGAGTATTGTCTCAAGTGGAGTTGTCCGAGGCAGAATGGATGCGACAAAGGCATGAGCAGTTAAACCTAGTTGATGAGAAGCGATTGAGAGCCATTTGCCACGGTCAAACCTATCAGCGGAGGATAGCTAGATCCTTCAATCAAAAGGTGCGTCCAAGACACTTCGAGGTAAATGATCTAGTCCTAAGGAAGGTACTGCCAGTCTTTCCTGTTCCTGGAGGAAAATTTGCCCCAAACTACATTGGTCCGTATGTGGTTAAAAAGGTGCTTCCTGGAGGTGCCCTGATTCTCGCAGAAATGGATGGTCGTGAGTTCTCCAGTCCTGTTAATTCTGATGCTGTGAAGATCTATTATCCCTAATAGAATCTAACATTTTGCAGCAAAAGATTTCAAATGTTTGGTTTTATACTCTGAGTCACAAGCATTTCACTAATGAATAAATGGTTTCAATCAATTGAAAGATGGAATGTGTGCCTTGGCTTTAAATTGTGCTTGATCATTTTGTCAGTCTACATTATCGATTTCAAAAGGGGAAATCTATTTAGACAATATGATAACTCATGTGGAATGAATTGAATGTGTTGAATGAGGTACATCGGGATGATGAAAGGCAAGCCATATCCTATACACAGTCCCGTGCACTGATCCCCAGTGAGTTGAGTGGAAAAGTTCCATGTCTGCAAGGCAAATGGTTATCTCGCAAAAGGTACGGCAACTGAAATGACGGGAGGCAGTTCATTTCTCTATCCCAAACACTACAGGTTATCCATTGTTTCGCCACTTTGAGCCTAAACACTTGGAGAAATTCATTCAAATTACCCCTGTCAAGAACCACCCCACATTGGGGCAAACTGGAGGTAAGTCAGCATCATAAGGTGAAAAATGAGTAGAAATTTTCATGCCCTCACTTGTATCAATCTTCGAGTGTTGCTTTTTCAGATGAATTCACGTGAAGTTCAAGTGCCTTAGGATGACGAAGAGCATTTCTTTCTCTATCCTATACACACTTTATCCTTTGTTAAGCCCAATTGAGCCTGCAAATTCATTTCTTAAACCCAGTTGGTGATCATCCCCCACATTGGGGCAAGGCAAAAGTCATCATTGTTCAAGCAGCATATCCGGAACACCGATAAAAGACGAAGACCCTGAGAGTCCAAATATTAGTCATTCGGTCGAAACAAGCCAAAGTGTGGCTAGCCAATGTATGCATTGTAGATAGTGTGTGTCAAAATCAAAAAAAAATCAAAAAAAAAAAAAAACTAGAGGGCATGAAAAAGCAGTGTGCCTGGTAAAAGCAAGGCCAATGCCCGTAAAAAAAATGGAGAAAAAGTAACGACTTTAGATTAGAAAATGTTGAGGTGTGTCAAAGTCACAAAAATATCCAAAGTCTTGAGAAGTCAGGTGATAAACTCTCGAGGCCAATGGAACATCTACTGAGAAGGCAATGCCTGGTAAAGAAGAAAACTGGTGACAATGCTGAGATGATCACCAACTCTCACCCCAATCATACACATTTTGAGCCTTATGGTCCATTCATTTCTCAACCCCTGAGCCCAGCCTACGTTACGTCCTTTACAAAGTCTCTTCAGATTAAGGCACTTGAACTAACGTAGGATTCGGATGTTTATAAGCTTAGCTCGAAGAAGTGCGAGCAAGTCCATTTCTATCTCATTTTGCAGGGTTCTTGACTTGTAAACCCGGAGACGGTCGTAGAGTATTTTCTTTCAATAGCCTCGACTCGGAGAGTCTCTTTTGCTAAGCCATTGACCAAACCCATGTTACGGTCCTAACAAAGACCTCTCAGATTGGTAAAGTCGTACCGTTTGCGAGAATACTCGGACCCTTGTCGACGTGATGATGGTGAGATAGAGTGATTTTCATAAATTAGCCACCTTTCGATGAGAATGAGAGAAAGCCCTTTTGGACCAAAAGTCCCTCATTCGACATTTTCAAGATATCTACTTGTGAATCTGGATTGTCTTGTCATGATTTTTCCCCAGCGAAGTTTGTAATGCTGATTTGACAAAAACCATCGTGCATGAAAATCAGTTGAAATCAGGGTGCATGTGTATATGTATTCTTGACAGTGTGCGAATGCGTATTACATGTTACTTAAAATCGTGTCTAACAGGAGACACACCTTCAGAGTTGGAGATATCACCAGGTAAGTATATCTCTATCCCTAGGATGTCTATGACTATCTAGGTATCCCTAACCTGTTCAAGCAATTGTCAGGTCCCACATTTGATCATTTTTGCGATCTCTAGATGCCTTTGATTGTGTTTAGGTGTCTATTGATCAAACCTTTTCAGGTACTTCTGATGATATCCAGGTACTTTGTCAAGGAACTCTTGAACACTTGGGCTAGCCCCTTTGTTCATCAAATCACAGATTTTCATACGACCTCGAGAAGATTCCCCCGTTACATGACTATGAGCAGGTATAGGCATGACGGCCAAATCTTTACATATGAGCAGGTATATGTAAAGGTCGGAATATTCTCCCCAAATTTCAGGTATTCCCCCGCTACTCACCTATGAGCAGGTATAGGTAAGGCGGCTAAATCTTTGCATATGAGCAGGTATATGTAAAGGTCGGAATACTCTCTTTATCTCAGATGTTCTCCCGCTACTCGCCTATGAGCAGGTATAGGTGAAGCGGCTAAATCTTTGCATATGAGCAGGTATATGTAAAGGTCGGAATACTCTCTTTATCTCAGATGTTCCCCCGCTACTCGCCTATGAGCAGGTATAGGTGAAGCGGCCAAATCTTTGCATATGAGCAGGTATATGTAAAGGTCGGAATGTTCTCTCAACCCCAGGTGTTCCCCCGCAGTTCACTTATGAGCAGGTATAAGTGAGGCGGCCAAATCTTTGCATATGAGCAGGTATATGTAAAGGTCGGAATATCTTCTTGATTTCAAAAGTTTCCCCCGCAATTCACTTATGAGCAGGTATAAGTGAAGCGGCCAAATCTTTGCAAACACCTATGGAGATGTATAGGTAGTTCGTAAAGATCGGAACAGTTCTCACGAATCCAGATGATGATTGGATACGTCGAGCTTTCTTCGTGTGTTTTGACTTAACTGCAGATCACCGAAGTTCATCAACATATATCCGGCAATACCGATGGGGACTGAGCCCATACATTTGCCAAAAACAACATACAAGTTGAAGTTATGCCTCGAATTGCATTATCTCGCTCCTGTCAGGTAAGTAATTCCAGGTATGTTTTCTACTCATGTCAGCATGCATCATTTCCTAAAGCATTGTAAAATGGGATTCATAATCCCGACAAAAACAACATTCATTGCATTTGCATGGTTGAAATTTAGGTATCATTTAGTCTTTGAATGCAACCTCTACGAGCTCACCTTCAAAGAGGGGCAGCTGTTGACACCTAAATTTTGACGCATCATTTAGTGTAATTTGCATAGAAAATTAGGGATTAAATTTTTAACCCCTAAACAAAAATATTTAAATGGCATAACATATAGTTTAAATTCATTGCATTTTTGCATCGGACCGGCGTTGACGAACGAGCTTAAATTTCATCGAATGTGACTCAGCTCGCTTGAAGTGCAAGGGCCGGGAATTACAAGTCAAATGGGCTCGGTTGTTTTAATTTGAACTTAATTCAGCCCATTCTCATTAATTAATTCAGCCCATTATCATTAATTAATTCAGCCCATTAATTCAGCCCATTTAAATTAAAGCCCAAGCCTAAGCCCATTAGGATTAGAAAGCCCATCTAATTGACCTAGATTAATACTATATATACATTCATTAGGTCAGAATTTTGGGGGGACACACAATTTTGAGATCAGAAATTTTTAGAGAGTGTGAGAGTTGAGAAAGAGAGAGAGAGAGAGAAAGAGACCGGCGTGCCTCCACATCGCCGGAGCCGCCCTTCGCGCCGTCGCACGCCGTGCCCCGCAGCCGCGCCTCCACGCCGTCGGAGCCACTCCACGCCGGACGCTCCCGCCGACGCCGCTCCCTGCCACGACCGCCACCGCACGCTGCTGCCCTGAAGCTGCTGCTGCCGTCGCCGCCGCCTTGCTGCCCTCTGCTGCTGTGTGCCACTGCCGCTACTGTCGCCGGAGCCGTCGCGCCGACACTGCTGCTGCTCGCTGCCCCTCACGCCGACGCCGACGCCGTGCTTGCTGCTCCCTGCCGCGCAACACAGCCGCGCCTGCCGCTACCGCTGCCGCTGATCCTCACGCCTACGCCGCCGCGGTTGCTTGCTGCTGCCGCTGCTCCTCAGGCCGACGCCGACGCCGCTGCTGCTTGCTGCTGCCGCTCCCCCTCTCGGAACCGTCGTACGCCGGTGCTCCCTTGCTGTTCCGTCGCCGTTGCCCCGCCGTCATCCCGACACCGCGCCGCCGGCCCACCGCTCGCCGTTCATCCCGATCCGCAAGTTCGAATTTGGGAATTATCTGCAAATTAGGTAATTAGATATTATCTGATATTTTTCAGAATATTTAATTTACTAATTTGTGCTTTTGAATATTGCGTGAATATCGTGTAGAATATTAGATATGTTGGGATAATTATCTGATATCTGCAATATTTTTAAAATATTCAAAATTAGGAAACTTTCCTAATTTAGCAACGTATCTAGACGACTATCCTACCTTATCCCTAAGGTACGATACGCGACGATACGGAAAATCATTATCCTATCCATAATCCCTCGGATACGATAATGATTTTTATCTACTTTCCAAATTTGAACGATCGACTTTCCGTCAATATTTATAACCCTATAGATATGACTGATAGCTCGATTTTTGTGCCTAATCCGAATTTGAAACGAATCTTGTGGATTGCGTGGTTGTTTTAAATGTGGATGCTATCTCTGTTTAAATTATCTTTCCTTTTCAAATAAAAAAGAAAATTCAAAAAAATATCAGTTAGGATTTGAATTTGAGTTTTGCATGTTTAGGAATCCTAAATATATCTAGACGATAGAATAATTATTTAATTTAAATTAGGACTTGAGATAATCTATTTCCTAGTTTAAATTAAGTAATTTTCTAATCTTAATAGATTATTTAGGTTATTTTTTTAATTTCGAATTTTCATGAAAATCCCAAAAAAGAATGAATTGTTTTATAGTAGATTAGGATAGATTGCATTCTTAATTTAATTAATTTATTATTTCGAATTTTAACAAAAATCCCAAAAATAAGTCATGTTAGGATATGTTAAGTCATCATAGGTTGCACGTTAATTTAGGCATATTTTTATTCCGAATTTCATTAGAAAACACCAAAAATAAATCGTTTGCCCGTCATCAGAATTAAGTCACGTCGTCGCATGACATATAGTTTGCATGTTAGGTTGCATTATTCGCGTGTCAATTTTTGCACGTCATTACATGTAGATTAGGCTTCATTTAAATAAGCAAAAATCCAAAAATATTGAGTGAACTGTTTGTTAATTAGAAATCATATTAGGATGGTTGATGTGATTTTCTAGCTAACCATGCAGATGCTTACGTTGCTTCGAGGTAAGTAATTCTCCCAATCTTGCAATTTATTTAATGTTTTGATTATTGGGTGTTACTTTGGTGGTTTGCGCACCCGCATGAACACCTCACATGTTAGTGACTAAGTTAAAATGGATCCAAATTGCTTGCCAAAATATTTTTTTGAAAAGAAAAGGTACCGAAAGGGCGTTAGACTAGATCTAGCGTAATCAAGTCCCCGGGCTTAGAATCTCTGGTTCGTAGGAATAAAACATATCTCCCTATGTTTTATTTAGGTTTCTAATCGACCTACCACAAATTGATTAGTGGCGACTCCAAGCATGAAAACATTTGCATGTTAAAAACTTAAACCCAAAGTTGCGAATTGGTAGGGCTTGGGAGGGCTCGAGTTAGGTTTAGTCCTAATAATCCATTAGCCTGAGAGGAAGGAATCTTTAGGTCGCGACAGTGATCACGCATTCACAAATCACCAATTATTATCTGAACCCCACGTAAAACACATCAGGGCATTTTAGGTGATCACATGCTCATGTCATTCGTGCACACTCGCATATGCACATGTTATGTCAATGTTCGAGATGCACACTCATGGCCATAACGTTCACACTTGGGCATTCATGAAATTCATAATGAGCATTCAATTGCACAACACCACTTATTCAATTCACAACGCAATATGCTCAATTCAATATTTCACAAGCCCAACTAACCAAATCATTCAATCCAGCCATGGCACAAACTTGGCACACGAAATCACGAAATTAGATCATTAAAATTTCACAAGTCCATGACCTCCAAGGCTCCCTCAAGTCACGGCCACATAAGTACTCAACATGGCATCAAAATACTAACGTCAATTCGCGTTCAATTCAACCTCCTCATGATCCGTTCACAAAACCCTTGACGATTTACGCTAAGACTATGATTAATCAAATATGGCCCGGATCCAATCTACACTAAATCTGCCATTAACAGCCCACCTTAGGCCATAAATTCACTTCCAGATCACCACATTAAACCACAAGAATCACCATGAAAACAGTCACCACTCGGTCAACAAATTACACCCGCCTAATTCACATTTTTTTTTGCCCGAATCAAGGCTCCCATGATCAGCCACCACATAGCACACTATGGGCCACTAAACCTCAATTAAATTATCATGCTACGCCACCAAATTAGTCACAAGATCAGCCCTAAATATTCTCCACAATTTAACCCTTAAAATACCCTAAATAACCCCTAAAACTCATCTAGAAATGTACATTAGCCTAGCTAGGTTTTAGGGTTATACTCACCAAGTCTTAAGCTCCTAATGAAGGCTGGATAGATGGCGAGGGCAGCTGAGCAGCGGCGGTTCCGCGCCGGACCAGTGGCAGCGAGCGACGGCTCCTTCGACGGCGCTCGGTGGTGGCAACGGCGATGGCGGTCCTAGGCGGGGGCTGATCACGTGGCTAGGGAAAAGAGAGAGAGAATGGGACGGCTAGATGGTGGTGGTGCTAGGCGTGGAATGGCAGCACACGGCGGCGGCACCAGCGAGTAGTGGCGCTCCGGCTTGGCTTGGCTTCTCACGGCCAAATGAAAGAGGAAAATGGAAGAGAGGAAGTTGGCGTGGGAGAGGGAGATGGCCGGTGAAGAATGAGGGAGAATGAAGGAGAGAGAGAGAATTGAGAAGTTTGATCCAAATGGGCTTAGTGGGGTTAGGTAACCTAATTCCACTAAAAGACTATCTTGCCCTCAATCTAAGGGTAGAGATTAATTCTATCTACAATATCTAGGGGCACATTTGCCCATCATTTCTAGCATTATTGGGCTGAAATAAATCAATATAAAACTCTAAAATTCGAAATCCAAGCTTAGGGGTCCAGGGGCAAAACGGTAATTTTCCGGTCCCGGGTCAAATTTTCAATTTTCGACTCTACCGATCCCAAATATAATTGGCCACGTAAAAATGACGTCGTCCTTGCAAAATAGTGGCGTACGCTCATGAAATTCGACCCGAAGTCTGGACTCAATTCCATGATCGATTTCGCTCAATTTGCGATTTTAGCGTCCCTCACAACAGGCGGCTGTTTAGGGGTTATGCGTATCGATCTAAGGTTACTCAAATCATGACGATCTCGATCTCCCAGAGAACGCGAGGATTTATCGCTAGTTCCGGGGGTCGCGGTCATTCGGAATAAGTTCGGGATCGTTCGCTGCGCGTACTCTCGATCGTGCGGAATCACCCGCTATCCGATCGTACGTCGTCGGTCAAATCAAATCCGTGACTCTCCTTGGACCGGCCCACATTGGCACAAAATATTCTCTCGTCGTTTCTTGGAATCGGACTCAATTCACGGTCGAGTTCTTGGGTCCGCGTACCGTTTTCCTAGTTAGCCATTCCCTATTGGTCAGTATCTCGAGAATGACGAGTTTCGGGCGAGACTTACTAAAACGAAATGAGAAATACATATCTATTTTATTGATCACGAAAGTGGGTTGAATTTAGGACGTTACACTTTTATTTTGAAATACAGTTTTTGCAATGAAAATAGATTTTTTTTGTTTTTGAGGGGCTGTCTTGATTAGCTAAATGACCACCTCACTAGAAATTATTTTCCCTATTGCCTTTTGATCGGTTATAGGAGAGGGATCTGCACTTACCGCCGATTGTTTTGGTGGCTGGCTATTCAAAGCTGCTTCAAGAAGTCATAGTGCTTCTTTGTGAGATAGTTCACTACAAAAAAAACATCTTTTTTTCGACGAAATTTCCAACGAAAAATTTGAAAAAATTCGTTGGAAAACGAATTTCTAACGAAAAAAATTCGTTGATAATTCGGCATCGCAAATTTTTCCAACGAAAAATTTCAATTTTCGTTGGAAATTTGTGACGAAATTTTTTTTATTGGAAAATTCGTTGGAAAATTGGTGGCTAAATTCGTTGGAAAAACTACAAAATTTTTTTTTGTCAAAAAATCGTGGCAAAATTAGTTGGTAATTATTTGTTGCAAAATTCGTCGTAACAAAAATCGTGCGGGCAAGGGCCAACCTCGGCGCCGGCACTGGCGAGGGCCAGCCTCGTCGCCGGTGAGCTCGAGCTCGCCCAGATCTGGCCGAGTTCTGGGCGACCTCGAGCTGCCGGCCATGGCGAGCTCAGCCCTCACTGGCGGCGAGGGCCAGCCTCGTCGCCCTTCGAGCCAGCCAACAGCCCCAATGACCCGGTCAAATGTTCGAGCCGTCATGACCGGGGATCGGGTGCCGGGCTGATTCATGAAATGGACAAGTTTGTGCATACACTAATTGGTTCACATTATTCACTTGCAAAGTATCTCTTTACACGGATATATAAGAAAATTCAAGAATTCTAGACATTCTTGCGTCCAAATCCATCCCAATTCTCAAAAGCCTTTTCCCTTTTCTTCTTTCAAAGATGCAGAGCGAAGAATCTCCAGCATTGATGATCGATTTCAACTACAGAGTGGGGCAAAGCGGAAGATGGTGAAAATCATTTGATGGGGAGGACCTTGTTGACGATGTCTTGGCTGAGGACGGCGATCTGGGAGTCGAGGGCCTTGATGGTTTGCTCCTTCTGGCTCTCCAGGGTGCCCAGCGCCTCCTGCAGCTCCGCGTCCACCTTGCGCCGCCCCTCCAGCAGCTTTTGCTCCAACTTCGCCTGCGTCTCCTTCTTCATCTTGCTCAGCGCCGCCGATATCTCCGCCCGCACCGCCCGCATCGCCGCCGTCGCCTGCTTCTTCAGCTGCTTCACCTCCGCTGACGTGTCCTTCACGCTACTCAGCTTTTCCCTGATCGCCGCGTCCCGCTCGTCCATGAAGCACCCAGCGGGGAGAAGTAGATCTTGTCTAGCGCGAACATCAGAAGCAGGAACTCGCCCATGATGACGGACAGCGTCAGGTTGAAGTCGAACAGTACCGCCTTCTCGATCTCCGCCGCCAGTGCTGGTAGCGGCTGGGCCAGGAGGGCAGAAGACGCGGTGGCGGCGAGGAGGGGCAGTAATTTCACGGAGAGGGAGGCGAGGGGCTTCGGGAGCCTGAACTTGGGGACAGAGAGGGTGACTTGGGGTTGCTGCTTGGGCTTTGAGGTGGAGAGGGTAGGTGGGATGTGGGTCTTGCAGGAGGAGGAGGAGGCCACGATCATCTTGGCCATGGCTGCGATTCCGAGGATGGCGGCGGCGGCGAGACTTTCTCTCTCTAGCGACGGTTCTTTGCCGACTGCATTTTGGAGAGAGAAAGAGAGAGGTAGAGATGTTGATAAAAGGGAAGAAGAAGAAGAGGAGAAGGAGGAGAGGAGACAGATTTTTCGTTGGGGCGATGAAAAAATTTTCGTCGCAAAATTCGTTGGAAATTTCTTACAAAAAATTCCAACGAAAAATTTTTCGTTGGAAATTTCCAACGAATTTTGTGATGAAAAATTTTTCGTTGGAAATTTCCAACGAATTTTGCGACGAATTCAAAAAACCCGGTATTGTTCGGCATTTTTTAAATTCGCGGGAAAATTCGTTGGAAATTTCCAATGAATTTTACGACCAGATTAGTACATGCGACATCTTTCAAATTCGTTGCAAAATTCATGTGAAATTTCCAACGAATTTTCCCACAAATTTCAATTTTCCGGGCAATTATTTCAGTGTGTACAATTTTCGTTGCAAAATTCGTTAGAAATTTCCAACGAATTTTCCCACAAATTTAAAAAAGCCGAACAATACCAGGTTTTTTTTAATTTGTCGCAAAATTCGTTGGAAATTAGCGATGAAAAAATTTTCGTCGCAAAATTCGTTGGAAATTTCCAACGAAAAATTTTTCGTCGCTAATTTCCAACGAATTTTGCGACGAAAAATTTTTCGTTGGAAATTTCCAACGAATTTTGCGACGAAAAATTTTTCGTCGCTAATTTCCAACGAATTTTACTTTTCGTTGGAAAATTTGTTGCAAATTTGCGACGAAAATTTTTTCGTCGCAAACTTTCGTAGCAAAAATCCAGTTTTTTTGTAGTGGTTTAGTAATATCAAAAGAAGTGTTTGTAAATGGAGAGACGGGTTCCATTTTGTCAACTTGGTTAGAAATGGTGGTAATATTCAAAGGTGGTTCAACAAATTGAACTGCTTGAAGCCAGGTCCTAATATTGGTTAGGCCCTTGGGTTTTTGTTCTGACGATTCAGCAATTTCTTTACCTTTGTCTCTTCGAGTGGATTTATTAAGAGGTATTTTCCCTATAAAAATTCTCTTGTGAGAAAATTGGATAAAGAATTTAAAGCGCCATTTATGAATTCGATATAAAAATCAAAAACGGATAATATAGCTGAAAATGTGTTTTGAGGCAATATTTTGAACATCTTTTTATAAAAACATCTTTGGCAGACTTACAATCAAATCTTAATAAAAAAATTTTGGTTCAAAAGATCTCCTTAAAATTTGGATACAGATAAAACAATAGCAAGAATTTCCTTCTTGATGGTGGAATAATTCTTTTAACAGTCATTCCCATGTTTGGAGACAAACTGAGCAACTTTTTCTTTATTGTCTCTTGATTGCTTTAGAATTCCTCCACATCTAATTTTCTGAAGCATTTGTTTCTACGATTTTGAAAGCAAAAGGATCAGCAAGATGTGAGCAATGAATGTCTTTGATACTATGTTTGATCTTCTTCACAATATCAGAATGAGCTGAATTCCAAGGTGGAGGATCTTTTTTAAGTCTCTGGTGAAGAGGTTTGCAAATTATATTGATTTAAGGGAAGAAATCTATAACATAAAGTCTCTGGTGAAGAGGTTTGCAAATTATATTGATTTAAGGGAAGAAATCTATAACATAATTTAAACTTCCAAGAAATCTCTGCAATTGATTTTTATCTTGAATTTCATTAGTAAATTTTTCTGAAAATACTATTGATCTTTCAACAAGTATAATAGTTCCTAAATGGATATAATGTCCTAGGAACCTAACCTTTGTTTTTAAAAAGATATTTTAGTAGGTTACACTACTAAACCATTCCTTTTTACGACATTAATGAAATGACCAATGTGCTTAAAATGCTTATCTATATTTGTGGAGAATATTAAGACATCATCTATAGAAACTATGATATAGTCAAAATACGGATTAAATATGTCATCCATAATTCTTTGGAATTCAGAAGGGGCATTTTTCAGATCACAGGGCATAACATTCCATTCATATTGTCCAAACGGGACAGTAAAAGCAGTTTTATATCTGTCCTTTTCATTAAT
Source organism: Syzygium malaccense (assembly GCA_031216405.1). Taxonomy (NCBI): domain Eukaryota; kingdom Viridiplantae; phylum Streptophyta; class Magnoliopsida; order Myrtales; family Myrtaceae; genus Syzygium; species Syzygium malaccense. The sequence continues at coordinate 13,645,634 of CM062254.1, forward strand.
TTGAATTTGCTAGAAACCAGATTTCATATCAAATTTGGAAAATAATTTTGCATTATAAAGTCTATCTAATAAATCCTTTTTATTAGGGATTGGATATCTTATCCATTTTAAGGCTGTATTTAAAGGCTTACAATTAATAACTAGTCTTGGAACTCCTTTTTCTAGTTTAGCATTTTTGTTGACATAGAAAGCTAAGCAACTTTAAGGTGACTGACTTTTCCTAATAAGATTTTTATCAAGAAGTTCTTGGATTTCCTTTTGACAGAAACTTAAAACTTCATGATTCATTTGGAAAGGTCTAGCCTTAGTGAGGATATTTTTCTCAAAAAATTCTGGCTCATAAGGTAAATCAACAATGTGACATTTTCTTGACCAGAAAGCTTTGAGAATAGTTGAACATATGGAATATTCTATATGGGTTTTGAGATTAGCAATTTTTTTTCTGAAGATTCATTTCAGAAAGATTTTGCTCAATCTTTTTGTGTTCAAGATCTTCTTTTAAATATTGAAGATGGGTTTCTTTGTCTTGGATGATACAATTTATTTCAAAAATAGATTGTTCTTAGACAATGTTCAAATTTTTGGTTCGGGGTTTTGATATGAATTCAAAGCATATTTTCCTTTTTAAAGTTTTGATTTCAATACCTTTATTAGTAAATTTAAAAGGTTGAATTAGGCCTATGAAAGGTGTTCCCAAAATGACATTTTGTTTGATGTTTTTAACAAGAAGAAAAGGGTTTTGTAAGAAATTTGATCTTTCACAATTTCAGTTTCTTGAACTTTATAGCTAATATTTAGTTTACTTGCTAATGCTGATTTGAGTGATTGGGTCGTTTTTTCAAAATATTTTGTGAGTATGAGTCCTTCTTTGATGCAGTTGAGATCTGCTCCTCTATCAAAAAGTGCTATTGTTTTTAAAATAAATTCATTTTTAATTTTTATGGTAATATTGATTATCCATTTTCTTAATGTTATTTTAGAGAGCATTAGTAGAAAGTTTGGATCAGAATGACTAGGTTCTTCAACATCTTGAATCTCTTCTTTTCTTTTTATAAAATTAGATTTAATTTCCAAAATTTCTTTTTGCATTTTGACTTGGGCAATCTTGAGATTTTGAATTTTTTGTTTTTGGTGATTGATTTCTTGGTTAAGGTCATTTATAGAAATAGGTCTAGAAACTATTTTCTTTCCTTTACTAAGGATAGTGAAAATATTATAAGGAGTATCAGAATAGGGAATAGATTTTGGAGGTTGAAGACTATTTAAATATTTAATCTTTGTTTCAGGATCAGTGATTTGATCAATGGTTTGTAGGTAGATTTTCTCATCTTTTGTTAAAACATTGATTTCAAAAGTGGTTTCTTCATCTTCTTTTTCGGAAGAGGAAGTGATTTCAATATCATTAACCTGAAGACCTTTTTTTTTCACTAGATTCATCAGAAGAGCTGCTATCAGTTTCAACCATAATTTGACTAAGTTGATTGAGAGTCTCTTTATCTAAATCTAGTTCATTTAATTTTTTACTAATTTTACAATATCTAGAAGTGTGACCTTTCCTCTTGTAGTTATAACATTTAATGTTCTTTAAAAATCCTTTTGAGGTTTTAGGATTTTCAAAAATTTTACTTTGGTCCTTTTTCTTATAAAATTTTTTATTAAATTTTTTTCTAGTTTTGCGTTCAGGTAAGCATCTTCCTGAGCATTTAGGTTTGGAATATTCATAAAGTTTAAAAGAGGGATCATATTAGGCACAATAGTCTCCTAATCCTTTAGTATAAGTTTTTTGTTCCTTTTTGACCTGTTTTTGAATACGTATATTAGTCCACAGCTGTGTTCCAATTTTATAAACATAAAAGGTTAATTTGCCATACAAAAGATGGTTATATGGAATATGTTCTCCATATTCTTCTCTTATCTTATTACGAACTTGTTCTCCTGTGAGTTTAGGTAATCCAACTAGGAATTTTTCTTTCCAAAAAGGCTAGACAATCTATTCTTTAAAAAACTCTTTGCAAGAATATTTCTTTGTATTTTCTAAATTCTCCTAAAAATTTACACTTCATATTGGATAAGAGATCTTAATTCTTATCACGAATATGAGATGGATCTCTTATAAAATGTTGAGATATAGAAAATATAAGAGTGTTAACAGCATCTTGGATGGGTTGATCTTCCTCCTCAACAATTCTCTGACCATAATCATCTAACTTATGAGCATTAAGAATTTGATTTCTCTGCTCATCAGTTAAGTAATTATCCCACCATCCCTTTAGTTGACTTGTGAAACCTACTATTAAAAGATATGCCCCAAAATGATATGTAGTAAATGGGATGGCTTTATAAGTACTAGCAAGCATGACCATTTGGGTAATGACATTTATAAGATTTTGTTCAGAAATGCCATATGTGTTTCATTCATATGTTGCATCATAAGAATATTTGTTCTGTAGTTTTGAAGATGATTCTTTCATGATTATATCAGGAGGCGTTGCTATAGAAAAATATAATTTTTGAGGATCTTTCCATGTAATCCTATTTATTTTAGGAACTGATTCTGTATTGGATTTGTCTAAAACATTAATCTAATCAGGAGTATCTTTTACAACAAAATTCCCTATTTTGGAAGTATCCAAAGTTATTGAAGATTCTTCTTTAAAAATTGCTTTTCCTTTAAGAATCATGTTCCTTTCATCTAAGGCTTTAGCAAATTCTGTGCTAGGATTTTTAAGAGTTCAAAACTTTTAAAAAGAGATGTTTTTAAAATTTTTTATTCATAAATGATTTTTGAGAAATTGTGTTGGACTGAAGATTCTTTCTATCCAATTGTTTTCCTATGGTACGAATGTGTTGATTAGAATAATTATTCTGTTTAACTATCTTTTTTTATACCTATACCTTCCATTTCTAAAGATGTTTCAAAAGGGGAAGCAACGATTTCTGCTTCTTAGTGCTGTAATTTTATCTTTCTGAGTAGGGGATGATTAGATTCAATGACTTGGCCATTGTCTAATTTCCACTTATAAAACTAGTCTAAAACACATATATTTTTTCTTTTAAAAATTCTTCTTCAAACTAATAAAAAAAGAACAATTGAATTTCATGGTTGTGCATGTATTCATAGTAGTCTTTTTTGATATGTATAGCTTGGTCTTTGAAGTTGGTAAAGAACCATTCTCTAATTTGTTTATTTTCGAAAGAATTAAATTCTTGATTTAAAAATGATCTGTTTGGTACAAACTTTGTTTCCAAGACATTGATCTCAGGATCTTCCATCTCAGAGGGAGTAGGTTCAAGGTATTCTGGGTTTTGTTAATAAACAGGTCTAGATATACCTGACCTATTATCTATGCCACTGATATTGTGGAGTGGAGGAGCACTTGCTTATCATCCTTCAGGAGTGATAATAGAAGGGATGTTTGGATTTAAGTCTATAGATCTTCAATAAGAAGTTGAATGCCATGAAGGAATTGATCTGATATCACAAAACCTTCTAAAAATATCACAAGATCTTCTAGAAAATTGTATAGTTACTCTCCCTTCTGGATGTTAAACAATATTGGTAGGATCAGAATTATGAACAACTTGTTGGGGAATTTGGTTTTCTAATTTCCATTGTTTAGGAAGAGTTATTTGATTCCATGAAATTGTTCTAGGAATTGTAACATTAGCTTTTGAAATATCAGTTTGTAATAGAAGAGTTTCTCTTCTAGAATTGAGTTTAAAATCTTTGCTACCAAAGGTAGAATTCATTACCTTGTAATAAATTCTGTATACAAGTGCTATAGGAATTAACCCTTCAACTATTGAATAATTTTGAGTTTTTATTTGAAGAGTTAGAGATCTCACGATATTTTTATCTTTAAGAGAAACAGTGAATCCTGGATGGCTATCGAAATGGATTGGTGTCACGCTCGAACCCCATCGAGCACGCGACACACCTCTATGGTCGAATATCGCGACGTCCCAAGATATCGCCGACCCAAATGAACTTATCAAAGATTTAAAGCAATCAGCGAAAGCCACAAACACCAAGACAATAATTGGCTAGGGGTACAAGGGAGAATAAACATCCATTACTTATCCAAACTTATACAATATCCACCATATACAATCCATATAATATACATGCACACGGAACCTCTAAACTATGCACCATCGATATCAAAAAGATTAGTAGCCTGGGTACCCTATCTACCAAAAATGAAACACCTCAAAAGACCAGCACTCAACCCTTACACTAGCCCCTACGCCCTCTAGATGGCGTCCACTTCGAGTTCATCTCCTCAAGACCCGAGTCTGAATCCCCCTGAGCTACCTGATCATCTGAGGACTTAGAATCTGTCTCGATCTCGATCGGATTGTCCTCGTCACCTGACTCCACCGGAACCTCAACCTGTTCCTCCTCATCAAACTCCTCTTCCAGCTCGACCTCTAGCTCATTCTCTGGCTCGTCCTCGAGTGCGTCCTCTGGTTCTATCTCTAGGTCTTCTTCGGGCTTATCTTCAGGTTCTTCTTCCGACGCCTCTTCGGGTTCTTCCTCAGGGTCTTCTTCTTCTGGTTCCTCCTCTGGTATTACCTCGAGATCCACATCCATAGGATCATACCCTACCTGTGACTCCTTCAGCTTCGAATCATGCTCAGCAACAGGAGGTTCAGGTGCTGCCGACGCAGGCTAGTGTTCAGACTAGGCGAGACTAGTATCCAGACTAGTCATCTCGCCGTCAAGAGGAGGTATGGCTGACGGATCCCAACCTCCAACTCTGTCAAATGGGACATCAAAGCCACGGACGGGGCCAAACTCATCCAACCCATCCCTAAACATCCAAGCGGTGTAGGTGTAGGCCTGCCAAAGAGGTAGTCTTACGTTTACCCAAACTACAGTGGTATATTTCACCCAGGTCATATTTTCGTCTATTAGGTACTCTACGACATCATGATCGGTGTGCATCGAAATCCCAAAACGCTGTGGCGGCGGCGACGGCGGAAGGTTCATGGCTCAGGCCGAGGTTCTAAAATTGTTTGGTTGAAATAACCATGAGAACACGTCTTAATAAGTACACACCTTAAACCCCACCTAGGCTAACACGTACCTCCAGACAAGACCAAAAATGACATCACCCAATAAACACATCATGCACACAATTGCACTTACCTAGGCTTCTAATACGCACAATCTGCAGATTAGTCTCAACTATATAATTTCCAATCACATGCACATTTCAAATTAATTTCATACCCGACACATAAGTCGAACACATAGCGTTTCCAATTCCACATTCCACGCACTCGTTCCTACCTCATCACACTAATTTCACCCGACTCGCCAGTGACCCGCGTAATAGTACTGCCTCAGGTTCACTGCGATCAACTCATATTCACAACACTCCTTAGCCCGCGTAATGGTACTGCCTCAGGCTATGTATCTTGCCCGCGTAATGATACCGCCTCATGCTCAACATCCACCACCTACCGCACAACCCGCATTGAAGTACACGCCTCAGGTTGGCCGTCTTCCGGTAATACCAGACATCGTCCCGCGTAAACGTACCACCTCAAGACGGCACGATTCCCCGCATCATAGTACTACCTTAGGGACTTTTGTGACACACTCACAACATCATACACAATTTCTCATTTATTCGTTCGCTTGATTTACACGCCAACATGCCAATATGCCAGCCGATCAAATTCAGCCCATGCACGCATCAAACCTCATGCATTTCACATACTCAATTGACACCCAATCACGGCCAATTGTTAGTCAATTCAATTCAATCCATGCGGTCACATAACGGTCCACATTTCAATCCATCAAATCACAATTCAACAAACATATAAGGCCACCATCGGGCCCACACGCACAGCCACAATCACGGGCATAAATTCAACATTTCCAAGCTCATTTCAAGCCATAACAAGCACTACCAACCAGCCACATCGCAACACACCAAACCGACACAATTTACCCCTAAATCGAGCCATATGCTCGTCATTTCAATCCACGACGTCCAGCACTCAACTCAGCCTTAAATCAGTCCTGAAACATCACCAATTCGTCCACAATTCAGCCTATACTAGTCCCCAAATCAGTCCACCAAGCTAACCCCTAAACAGCCCCTAAATAACCCATAAACCGTCACTAATCAACCCGATTCAACCCCTAATCAAGTCTATCGATACCCAATATCCTAAATAGGGTTTAGGGGGCGACTTACTTGGATTCCTAAGCTAGTTCGGCGGAAGGGGAGGGGCGATTGACCGGCGGCCACTCGGCGGTAGACAGCAACAGCGAGCGGTTGAATGGCGACGTACGGCGGCTGCAAGTGGTTGGCTAGACGGTGGCCGATTAGGACAAAATGAGGATGATGGTGCTTCGGTGGGATAGAACAGGGGAGAGAGAGACGGTGAGGCGAGCGGCGTTGGTGAGGCGAGCGGCCACGGCGGCGGCGAGCGGCTCTAGGCGCGGCTAATCCAGCTAGGCAGGCGGACAGCGGTGGCTACTGGCTGGGCCGGATGGCCATAGTCACAGTGGGGAGGGGGTGGTTCGGTCGGGTGGGGAGTGAGGAGGAGAGAAGCCGAGAGAGGTGAGAGAGTGAGGAGAGAGAAAGAAAATGGGGATTAAATATGAAAAACACCAATAATTGGTGTCTAGCCTAAACCTAAATGACCATCATACCCCTCTCTCACATTTCCAATCAACGGCCAAGATTCGATCTTATCCTAAAACCGACGGTTTGGATTAATCCTTGCCAAAAATATCTAGGGGCATAATTGGAATTTCACAAAATTCCCAAGGGCAAAATTGTCCAAAAATTTCTATTTCTAAAGTGAGGGTGAAATGACCAAAATGCCCTTCCCCATTTACACTTGGCCTTAACAAGTCTCAAGGGTAAAACGGTCATTTTACATTTCTCGCCGAAATTCGATTTTTATGAAGGATTCGGACAATTCTAAGGTTGATCATGCTAATAACAACGAAGTCCAAATGTTCTATCATGACTTTCTAAATTTCCAATGCCCAACCTGATTTCTAATTAATGACTAAATTTTAAATAACGCAACTTGAGCATATCTCAGACTAACGGAAGGCTTTTGGGGAAATTCACACTTTTGACCCATGGCCGATACTGAATCAAGCTACGTTCAAGTTCACTCGGGTTGTGATAACTTCGGTTGTTACTTAATCGCGAGGGTCGATCACTAGTTCCGACGGGCACAATTATTTGGTATAGGTTTAGGGTCATTAGTGAGTTCATCTCATAGTCAAGCGGAATCACCCGCGATCCACTAATATAACAACGGCGAATTGATCCCTAATTATCCTTGGATCGGCCTACATTGACTCAAAATGTCACCTCGATAATTTTTATGGTCGAAAGTAGATTCACAATCGAGTTTCTTTAGTTGCGTTGTCGCGACCTAAAGTTTTTCCTCTTAGGCTAATGGATTATTAGGACTAAACCTAACTCGAGCCCTCCCAAGCCCTACCAATTCGCAACTTAGGGTTTAAGTTTTTAACATGCAAAATTTTTCATGCTCGGAGTCGCCACTAATCTATTTGTGGTAGGTCGATTAGAAACCTAAATAAAACATAGGGAGATATGTTTTATTCCTACGAACCAGAAATTCTAAGCCCGGGGACTTGATTACGCTAGATCTAGTCTAACGCCCTTTCGGTACCTTTTCTTTTCAAAAAAATATTTTGGCAAGCAATTTGGATCCATTTTAACTTAGTCACTAACATGTGAGGTGTTCATGCGGGTACGCAAACCACCAATTTAACATCCAAGAAAGCATTAAATAAATTGCAAGTTGGAAGAATCACTTACCTCGAAGCAACGTAAGCATCTGCATTGTTAGCTAGAAAATCACATCAACAACCTAATATGATTTCTAATTAACAAGGAATTCACTCAATGTTTTTTAGGATTTTCACTTATTTAAATGAAAGCTAATCTACATGCAATGACGTGCAAAAAATTGACACGCGAATAATGCAACCTAACATGCAAACTATATGTCATGCGACGACGTGACCTAATTCTGATGACGGGCAAATGATTTATTTTTGGTATTTTCTGGTGAAATTCGGAATAAAAAATATGCCTAAATTAACATGCAACCTATGATGACTTAACATATCCTAACATGACTTATTTTTGAGGTTTTTTGTTAAAATTCGAAATAATAAACTACTTAAATTAAGAATGCAATCTATCCTAATCTACCATAAGACAATTCATTCTTTTTTGGGATTTTCATGAAAATTCGGAATTAAAAAAATAACCTAAATAATCTATTAAGATTAGAAAATTACTTAATTTAAACTAGGAAATAGATTATCTCAAGTCCTAATTTAAATTAAATAATTACTCTATCGTCTAGATATATTTAGGATTCCTAAACATGCAAAACTCAAATTCAAATCCTAACTGATATTTTTTGAATTTTCTTTTTTTATTTGAAAAGGGAAAGACAATTTAAACAAGGATGGCATCCACATTTAAAACAACCACGCGATCCACAAGATTCGTTTCAAACTCGGATTAGGCACAAAAATCGAACTATCAGTCATACCTATAGGGTCATAGATATTGACAGAAAGTCGATCATTCAAATTTGGAAAGCAGATAAAAATCATTATCGTACCCAAGTGATTATGGATAGGATAATGATTTTCCGTATCGCCACGTATCATACCTTAGGGATAAGGTCGGATAGTTGTCCAGATACGTTGCTGAATTAGGAAAGATTCCTAATTTTGAATATTTTCAAATATTGCGAACAAGGCAAACATTATCCTAAGATATCTAGCAATCCACGCAATATTCACAGAATATTCAAACATCCAAAAATTAAGAAACGAAATATTCTAAAAATATTGGATAATGTTCAATTACCTAATTTGCGGATAATTTCCAAATTCGAACTTGCGGATCGGGATGAGCGGCGAACGGTGGATTCGGCGGGCGCGGCAGCGGGCGCGGCAGCGGGCGCGGGCGCGGGCGCGGCAGCGGGCGCGGGAGCGGGCGCGGCAGCGGGCGCGGGCGCGGGCGCGGCAGCGGGCGCGTCGCGCGATGTCTTCCTCCTCTCTCTCTCTCTTTCTCACTCTCACACTCTAAAAATTTTCTGATCTGAAAATTGTGTGTCCCCCCCAAAATTCTGACCTAATAATGTATATATAGTATTAATCTAGGTCAATTAGATGGGCTTTCTAGTCTTAATGGGCTTAGGCTTGGGCTTTAATTTAAATGGGCTGAATTAATTAAGGATAAATGGGCTGAATTAAGCTCAAATTAAAACAACCAAGCCCGTTCGACTTGTAATTCCCGGCCCGTGCATTTGAAGCGAGCCGAGTCCCGTTTGATGAAATTTAAGCTCGTTCGTCACCGCCGGTCCGATGCAAAGAATGCAATGAGTTTAAACTATATGTTATGCAATTTAAAATATTTTTTGTTTAGGGGTTAAAAATTTAATCCCTAATTTTCTATGTAAATTACACTAAATGATGCGCCAAAATTTAGGTGTCAACATGCGTGAATTTAAATCCCTAATTAGCTTTTCCCTAACGGTTAGTATCCCAGAAATGATCAATTCTAGGCGAGATCTAATTACAAGTACGTTCATAAAATCATCCATTTCATAAATCCCAAGTGGATCGGATTTCAGAATGTCACAATTGGTCCACTGCATAGACTGGTTTCTATAGCTCCAAGAATGGATTCATCATATTTTAAAAGTCTTGCGTCCCTTAATACAATAAGTAAAGAGGTATCTAATCCTTCTTTAGTAAGAGGCTTGACTCCTAATTGGACTAAACCTATATGCAGATAATTCCATTTTTGGGCATGTCTTTTCATAGAATCTTCATTCAAAAGTTGTGTTGAAGCAAAGGAGTTAGAAAGAGGTATATCTCTTTCCTTAGTAACTATTATATAATAATTTTTCCCAAAAATTTTAAAATTAGAATGTTCGTAAATCTAGTTAAACTTAACCTTTGGAATGATCCAATTTTCTATAGATTTATTAAAATCTTATACACTAATTTCTTCTCTATTTATAGATCCTTGGTCTGAGGACATTTGTGATATAGAACTAGAAGAAAACATAGATCTTCCTAATAAGTTCATTGCAAGAGACTACTTTTTTCTTTCAAATAGATCTTAAATGATGTTGACAAATGGTCTCACTACCTCACTAGGTTTTACTGCCAAGACCACATCTACCATAAAGATCTATAGAAAGATTTCCACGAAGGAAATTGCCTCAACAGCATAATGACCTTAAAAAAAGTGTGTGTGTGTGTCAAAATTTTTGTGTGAGATTCTAGGACAATTAATGCCATGCCCCAAACTCTAACGAGCTCGCGACACCCCTTCGACGGTCGTATTGAACCCGACGTCCCAGGACGCGCCATCGACCCGAACAAAACACTCGAAGACAAATGCAAGAGAAAGCGAAAATCAAACAACCCAAACAATAAATAATGACAATAGGGTAGTACTTGTACAAAACAATAAACTCATATCATACGCTCGAGACCATAAAATTCATACATTAGGCTTCTAGGGTTAGAATCTACCTTCGTCAACAAAAAGAAACATGTGGTAGGGTAGGCTAGCTAACTGCACAAAAAGGACTCTACCAAAAAGACTTCTAATCCCGGCACCCAAACGCTCCAATGGTGCCCAATCAGAATCAGACCCTATGAACTCGAACCCCGCATCGAAGTTGATCTCGATCGGCTCATCCTCGTGCTCGGACTCCATAGGCTCTTCCTCGAGATCGGGTTCTGGTACGACCTCGGGTTTTGGATCAGGGTTCTCCGGTGGATCGTCGAGGTCTGTCACCTCGCCATCGGGAGCATACTTGTCCCATGGCTCCCAATTCACGTATCTTCACTACCATACTGTAGCCTCTCAAAACCACGTATTGGCCCAGTAATCTCCAACCCAACATGATGAAATTAGGCCAAATAAGTATGGCGTTGCAAGTCCTCCAAACCCTCATCTACCCAGACTGTAGTAGGGTGTCTAATGTAAGTCTGGTTTGGGCCAACTGGATACTCGGTCTCTTCATGCATCGTATGCATGAGGACCCCAAAACGCCTAGCTGGCGGCATGCTCAAGGACGAGGATCTAAAAAGATTTGCACTACAGCAATGAGAATAAATCTCAATAAGCAGACAACCTAAACCCCACCTAAGCCAATGCATACCTAGACAAGTCTAGCATGTGATCCAACAACCAACACAATTGAATCCACATAAACATACTTACCTCGCCATAAACCAAGTGTCAACTCTGCATATTAGTCAATTCACATTAATGTAACAACATCTCATGTACATATCACAATCATTCAAGCACCATACACACGTACGTTCACCCAATTCCACTAAGCACATTTCGCATACGTGTCCAGACACTTTCCACAACCCGCGTCAACACACCTCAGGTCCAACCCTCCGATCAATCCGGGCTCAGTCCCACGTAACCACGCCTCAGGACATTTCTCTCCACCCGCGTAACCACACCTCAGGTCATTTCTTGCCTTTCTAACCATACCCACGTAACCACGCCTTAGGTTGGCAGCCTTCCGATTAATCCGAACTCAGTCCTGTGTAACCACGCCTCAAGATATTTCTCTCGACCCGTGTAACCACGCCTCAGATCATTTCTTGCCTCTCTAGCCACACCCGCATAACCACGCCTCAGGTTGGCAACCCTCCATTCAATCTGGGCTTGTCCCGCATAACCACGCCTCAAGACATTCCTCATGCACATACACCACAACATAATTCGCCATTTTAACATGTCATAATATTCAAATTCAAAACACGAACTCACCACACTAGCCCACTAATCCGACATTCAAGTCGGCCACATTCAACCATCAATATCACCCGCAATCGCAACAACAAACCAGCCATTGAACCCACCATAATTCAGCCACTAATCATGCCACACAATTGCCACAATATAGTCCACAACCTACCACATTCTAATCACAACTCCATCCCTAACTTAGCCACTGATCCGACATTAATCAACCCTTAAACAATACCCATTATACTAAGTAGGGTTTAGGGAGTCACTTACCTAAATTTGGCCCGAGAAAAATCGGCAAGGGGCTAAAATGGCCCGGGAGAACAGTGGTGGCTCGGCATGAGCGAGGGAGTAACGAGGAAGGTGGCTGGCCACTGCTCGGCACGACCCTCGGCCACGGGCGAGGCACTCGGCCTCGGCAGGGCACTCGACCAAGCGACGAACAAGCAGTTGATCGAGCAAGTGGGTGAGCGGGCAAGCGGCTGGGATGGCTCAAACACGGCTGGGCGAGCGGCTGGCCTACTTGGCCATGGCCTGGGCAGCAGCTGGCTTGCTCGGTGAGCGGCCAGACTGGCTAATTGGCGAGTCGGCCAGCTAGCTGGGCAACACGGCGACGATGATGAGCAACGGGGACGGCAGCAGGGGCGGCGATGGGCGATAGGGGGAGCTAGGGTGGTGGTGGCAAGCCGGCGGCGGTCGGGGAGGCACAGCGGCATCGCAAGTGGCTAGGCGAGGCTGGACGAGCTGGCTAGCAGCTTGGTGGAGCCGAGCCGCGACGGACTTGGCGGCGAGCTGCAGCTTGCACGCGAAGGGAAAGGAGGGAGGGAGGAGAAGGGCAGTCGGGTCGGGGGAGCCAGCTGGACGAACGACGCGGTGACTAGGCGAGCAATGGCACTAGGCAGACGACCGGCGAAGATCGAGTGCGGCGAGCAGCGGTCAACCGAGGGGAGCAAGAGCAGGTGAGGGAGGAAGAAGAAGAAGAGAAGAAGGAAAATGAAAGAAAGGAGAAGAAGAAGAAAGGAAAAAGCAAGAGAGAGAGAGGGGGTTTGAATGGGGGAAAGGGGGAGAGGGGATGTGAGTGTGAGGGGGAGGGGACGTAGCAGAGGGGGGAGAGAGAGAGAGAGAGAGAGAAAGTCAATGCACTCGAGTGCGATTTGACAGCCCACATTCAAACCGAAATCGATCTAACGGTCTATGAAAAATCCTAATTAATAAATTAGAAAAAAGGGCCAAAACACTAACTAAAATAAACCAAGAGGGAGGTATACTAATCCAAATCTGCACCCGGTCCAAATGTCACTTTTCACCAATCCCGAGCAATATTGATGCTGGCCACAATAATATCGATACCGTCCAATTAAATTCGTCACGAAACTCCGAGAAATCAGACACTAAAGTTCGGGCTCTAAATAACAGCCAAATTCAATTAAGTGCGATTCTAGCGAAATTTCTAATTTAAAAATAATTCAAGAGTGATCAGTTCCGGGCGAGAATTTATTATAAGCACACTGACGAAATACACATTTTATAAATCCCAAAAATGGGCCAAAATTCGGAATGTCACAATTAAGAAGCAAATGTCTTTAAGCTTTAAGAAAAAAGAAATACAAATAAAATCGATTAATTGGTCATTCTTTACGAATTCTTAAAAATTGATCTAAAAATAGACGTTTTGGTCTATGTTGAAATTTCCATGTGAGATTCGAAGACAATTAAGAGGGAATATCTTTGTTGTTATTATTTAGAAATGTCGAGTAACTTATTAGTAAGTCTCTAAATCTTATGTTAAATAACCAATATCTTTTTTTTTATTCACAAATTACCAACAGTTCAAATATATTACCAACATTTATCCGCATAACTTATTAACGTATCAAAGTTACCAACTTTAATGTATACAACAATTTTTTATATCAACTGTAATTTATATTTATAGCATTGTTAGCGTTAACTTAAATATCACTCCATCTTCTTTAATTGTTTTTGTATGAAAAGGTCTAAAGCTGAATACAAAAATTTAACGTCATAAATCTACTATCCCTATTTTATCATCTAATAAAACACGCAATAACTCTCTAAAAGGTAATGAAAAGAAACTAGTATCCAATCGCTTATTGATTTTAAAATTAGCTAGCTAGTAGCAGAGCAATCTCCTTCTCGAGGGTTCTATTGCACTTTAAACTCAAAGTGAGAGCACGGCAATATTCCGATATCACGTGCAAAAGTACCAAAATAAAAAAAATAGCGAGATAATGACAAAGTAAATAATAAATAATAAATAACCAATAAAATGGGAGCCAATTCGGATGGGTCCGTTCTTGCAAGTCCCTCTTGACCCAAGTTGCCTTCATTTAATATCTCAATGGGGAAAATTACCAAACCAGTCCTAAACCTATTGCAATTGTGCCAATTTAATCCTAAATCTTTTATATTTGTGTCAATTCAGTCCATTCGGCCAATTTTAGCTGGACAGTGCTAACATGAATGCCAGCCGTCCGACCAACGCTAACATGGCAATTTTTAAATATTTTTTCGATTTTTTAAATTATTTTTTTTATTTTTTCTTTTTTTTTCCTTTCTTTTTTTTCTCCCTTCATCTTCAACCTCTGGCCGATCACCAGTCCAACAATTGGCTAAAGGCTAGGGCCGGTGAGGACAAGCCTCGTCAGCAACGAGCAATGGCACAACGCTTGCCAATTGTCCGCGAGGCTCGTCCTCACCTAGCAACGGCACAACATCAAGGTCAGGCAAGGACGAGACCTCGCCGACCCTAGCCTTTGGCCAGTCGCCGGCTACCAACTAGAGGTTGAAGATGAATGGAGAAAAAAAAGATAGGGAAAAGAAAAAAAAGGAAAATTTAATTAAAAAAATTCGAAAAAAATATTTATAAATTGCTATGTTAGCCTTGGCCAGACGACCGGTACCGGCTGGCGTCCACGTCAGTGCCGACCTGCCAAAATTGACTGGATGAACTGAATTAGCATAAAAAAAAAGATTTAAGACTGTATTGACATAATTGCAATAAGTTTAGAATTGTTTTGGTAATTTTTCCTAGCTTAATGCAACCCATGACAAAGTAAGGGCCCGAAAAAATGATTGAATGAATAAGCCCAAATTCAAGTAAAAATCAACCCATGCCCCAAACTTAGCCCATGCTTGATTGGCTTATCCATTCAAGTCCATTGCTTGGAGTTGACCAACTCAAGCCCATTAAAAAAACAAAGACCCACATGGGAAGGAGACCCAGTCTCTTTTCCTCTTTCCTTTGGCTCTTTCCAGGACGGAAGAGGAACGCTTGAGGACAGACGTCAAGGAAGCAGGATCGTCCATGAAGGAGGTCACGTGAGGAGCAACGCAAAACAACTGACGCGAACAACCAAGCGAGTGTGGCAAAGAGGTTGAGCCGAGCAGTTCAGCGCGAGGAAAGTTTCCAGAATATTCTAAAAGGCTGAGCTGGAAAGGGGATGAGGGAATTGGTTTTGACGTCTTGAGGCTATATGTGCATCTTTTTGCAAGTTCAGACCAGCCCTCCCAAATACTTGCTCGGTTGAATCTGTGTTACTTTAGTATAATGTGACATTATATGTGCCCAGGTAGTTGAGAAGTGAGTGCTACTGATTAATGTTTTGTTTCCCTATGGACAAATGTGTGAAGGTTGAAGCTATTATGGGAAAAAAAACGACGAGGCTATAATGAATTTCAAAAAGGTTAGTAAAGAGTTTTTTTGGGGGTCATATTGACAAAATACCATGCTTTATTTGATGGCATGAAGAGGGCGTATGTATTGACAGCCTAGGCCGGTTGATCCGTACATCCTAACATACACGGACTAGTATGCGATGCTTTCTAAAAATGAAATATGATTACTCAAAGCTTGGCAAGTCGGTGCATGATTCATAGAACACTGACCCAGCGAGGCCAGAAGTCTTCGTTGCTTTATCTGTGATGTGGGAAGGGAAAAAGGTGACAGAGGAGCCTTATCTTATGCCGAGAAGGTAGTTTTTGTTTATCTTTGGCTTTGGTTTGGTCGTCTGCTTTTGTGGTACCTCACAATATCTCTTCTTATCGTGATCAGAGCATTCAACTCGACAAGAGACACATACCTCGCTATGTAATGAAGTTAGACATTTGTTTGGTGGAGGGGTATATTGATACTTCTGGTATGCATCACGATAGGTCATTGTTGTCGCGACCGACCTCCGAGTTTTTATCAATAAAAAGGGAGTCTCACCTGGTACGCGCTAAGTCTAAGTTCAAGACTTAACTCGGGCTCTCCCAAGCCCATACCATATCGCGACTTAGGGTTTAGGTTTTTAACCTGCAAGTAATTTTTATCTAGGAGTCGCCACTAATTGGTTTGGGTAGGTCGATTAGATACCCAAGCAAGACAATGGGAGGATTGCTTACTTCTGCGAATAAGAGATTAAATGAGTTCGGAGACTTGGTTACATTAGTTGGGTAACTAATGCCCTTTCGGTACCTTTCTACCCTGTTCATTTCAGAAAATATTTGTCAGGTAATTTGGATTCATTTTAGGATCTATCTCCTAACATGCGAGGTGATCAAAGGAGTGCATAATCATTAGTAATTAGCAGTCAAGATAAATATGCAGTCTAGGGTCCTAATCCTAACTAAGGCGATAACGTTCAAAACACGACAATTTATAGAATTATATTCTAATTAGAAACAACATGCATAATAATAATACAATAGTAGAAACAACATGCAAAATACTACCGCATAGCCCTATAGGATTATCGGATTAAAACATGATTGATTATCAAGTAATTCACAAAATTTAGAAAAATACTAAAAAATATTAATTTCTAAACTATTTCCTAATTTTAAAAGAAATTAAATTAAATTAAAAATGATTTTTATAATAATTATAATAGTAATAATAATAATAATATACGACAAAAAATTTAAAAAAATTTAAAATAATAAAATATTAATATTAATATAATAATAAAATCGAGTCGGGTCACAGATCCAGGTCGAGTCAGAACCGACCTAGGTCAACGGAACCTACCCATACACGTTGACTTGGGTCGAATCTTCGGATCCGACTCGAGTCTTGAACCTGGTCGGACAAGGAACCCGACCCGAATCTGACCCGATTCTCCCCCCTTCATAGACTCGAATTCCCTATTTTCCTCTACTTCGCAGGGACTCACTGGAAGCGGCCGAGACTCTAGTCATCTCGGCCTAGTGACACCATGCTCCTGTGTGACCCCGGCTAGCTCAGGCTGAGGCTCGGTCAACACCTGGGCACCGTTCTCCAGCCGACTTCAACTTCGGCAAAAAAAAAAGGGTGATAAAACTGGATCTCATTTAGGCATTTTAACAAATAGGTGGTGTATGCTGCTAAAAACAGGGAACTCCAACCTGTTTCGGGACTCCGGCCTGCTCCGGCAACCACGGCTCGCTCCTGACAGCGAATATGGACTGAAAGGAGGATTCGTATGGGCTGGGATTCGTGCGAAACAATCGATGTGAATCCCGGCCAACCGACTCACAAAAAACAAGGTATAGCCGGACCGAATGAACTCACCGGTCAACGGTGCGTCTAGGGTGTGTTGACACCTAAATTTTGGCACATCATTTAGTGGTTAATTGCATAGAAAATTAGAGATTAAATTTTAACCCCTAAACAAAAATATTAAAATCGCATAGCATATAGTTTAGGATCATGTAGGTTAATTACATTCCACATTGAGCCGGCAGTGGCAAGCGAGCTTAAAATTCATCACGTAAATCGAGCTCGGGCATCGAGCGAAACTCGGCTCACTCGGAAGACGGGAGCCGAAAATCATACGTAAAAAGGGCTTGGTTGTCTTAATTTGAGCTTAAATTAGCCCGTCAAGCTTAATTAAATAAAAGCCCGAATTAATTCAGCCAACTTGGAATTAAATGAAAATTAAAGCCTAAACCCAAGCCTAAGCCTATTAGGACTAGAAAGCCTGGCTAATTAACCTAGGGTTGCGATATAAATACATGGTTATGCGTCATAACCAAGGGGGACCTCTCATAATTTCAGATTAGAAATTTTTTAGAGAGCACAACTATGAGAGAGAGAGACCGGCGACTGTCACCGCCGCACGCCGCGCTCTGCGCCGCCGCACGCCGCGCCCCACGCCGCCGTACGCCGCAACGCGCCACCATCTGCGAGCCGCTGCACCGCCGCTGCTTTGCCCCTCCGTTGCCGTGCGCCGCCGCCCGGACACTCCTACAGCCTGCCGTTCCGCTGCCGTGCGCCGCCGCCCGGACGCCCCTACAGCCTGCCGTTCCGCTGCATACCGCCGCCTGCACCGTCGCCCGGAGCCTTGCAGCACGCCGACGCCGCTGCTGCCACGCCCTCTGATGCCCTGCCCTCCGCCGCGCGCCGCCGCCACAGTCACCGCCGCTTGCCCACATCGTCACCGCCGCGCCAGAGAGCCGCCCGGAGCTGCACTGCCGCTGCTGCCTGGAGCTGCACGCCGCCGTTCCCGCCTGCAAGCCGCCGCTCGGAGCTGCACGCCGCCGTTCCTGCCTGCAAGCCCCGCACGGAGCTGCACCGTTGCCACGGCCCCGAGCCGTACCGCCGCCTGGACACCACCGCCGCGCCAGACGGGTGATCGTCGAAGATGCCACCGTCCCCAGAGCTGCACCACGCCACTGCATAGTCGCGTCGTTGTCCCGACGCACCGCCGATCACCATCCTGATCCGCAATCCCGATCCGCTACAAATTCAAATTTGGAAATAAATCTGCAAATCAGGTAATTATCCTATCCCGATTTGATTTGAATATTTTGTTGCCTAATTTGTGTTTATTGATATCTAATTTTGTATATTTGAATAATAAGCATTATCTCAATTAGGATTTATTTTTTTTTTTGAAATCTTGGATATCTGTTGCTTACCAAATTTGGATAGAATTTAGAATTTTCAAAATCCTTTGAATATATCCAAGATATTTAAGATATCAGAATTTTTCAAGATGTGATCGATTAAGAAAATTTCATAATCCGCAACCGCACACGTGAAAATAAATCTATTTATCAGGCTTTAGATAGAATTATTTCCATAGCGGGTATTTCGAATTTTAGGATCGATCTGTCAGGCTTCAGATTGAAACTTAATTCGAAAGATTTCGCGGTTATATTTTTTTTACTTGATTTTAATTTCGAATTTCGATAAAAAAAAATACCAAAAAGATTGCTTTAGAATAGGTCAATTTCTTTAGTTTAAAATTGCATGTTTAGATAATTGACACTTTAATTCCGAATTTCATTTGGAAAAATACAAAAAAAAAATATGCCCGTCATTAGAAATAGGTCACGTCGTCGCATGACATAGAGTTTGCATGTTAGGTTGCATTAATCGCATGTCAATTTTTGCACGTCATTACATATAGGTTAGCTTTCATTTAAATAAGTAAAAATCAAAAAGAAATTTATGCACCTTTGAACTCTAAGTCAGGATTTATCAAAATTGTCAAATTGAGTATTTTTCTCGAAATTGGTACCAAAAGGGCGTTAGGGAATCTAGCGTAACCAAGTCCCCGAATTCATGATTTCTGGTTCGTAGAAATAAAATAGTACTCCCGCTATTTTATTTAGGTTTCTAATCAACCTACCTTAAATGATTAGTGGCGACTCCCATTGAAAATATTTGCATGCTCACAATTGGACCTAAGTTGCGATTTGGTAGAGTTTGGGAGAATTCGAGTTAGGTTAGTTAATTTAATTGATCTAGTAATCCATTAGCCTAAGATCGAAACCTGATTTTTTTTACGTCGCGACAGCTTGGCGACTCCGCTGGGGACTAACTTGAATTTTTTAAAATTTAAGGACTTAAGCCAAAAAAAAAATTTCATGGAAAAAACCACTCGATTTGACAAAATTTGATTGAATTCTCATTCTTAGGTATTAAATGGTTTTGCAGGATGGGAGTTATAAGGGGAGTAGTGATTGGCTAACCCTTTGTTTTGCAGGCTTGGTGGAGTGGAATTGTGATTTAATTTTTGCACTATTGAAGCGGTGTTTGCATATAATTGTTGTGCATGATTTACAATATTTACACTACACCACACACAACCTATGACCGGACCTGGGTCACACCCATAGTTCTAAGATGGTATTTAGATGGTTCTTTAACCTTGACGGTAAGACCTCGCTAAAGGTTATCCCATTTGGATCCCGAAAATTTTTCAAAAAATGGCTCAAGGGTCGTCTTTATGCACGTGAGGCTACTATGCATGGAGGTTCCCCTTGTCGACCGAATCAAGCCGAAGTGATTGGACCCGACTAGTCATGACTATTGTATGCGAGGCTGCGGCTAGTCATGATGAGTGTGCGCGAGGCTGCAACATGTCGTTCCATTCATCACTTCATTTTGCAAAAGCCTTTAGGATAGATAGATTAAGATTTAAACTCACGATTCATGTGCATGTCTATGTGATTGTCATGATCTTACCTTGTAAAGTAAGTCTTCTGAACTTTTATCTTGTAGTTTACTTATTTTCTCGTTTTTTTTGGGTCGGTCCATGGTGGGTCTAGATCGGTTTTCAACTCGAAAGTAATAATCATTGAGTCCTTTGAAAATAAAAAAAATAAAAACGAAAGAAGGCTTTTTGGAGAATGTATTTTCAATCTGTCTTCATCTTCCTGGATGTGTCATAGGTCATTATTTTCACAAGAGGTTGTCATCGTTTTTATAATAAAAAAAAATGCTTTAGAGAATTTGTTTTCAGTTCATAGTTTCTAGGGAGTCTTAATTTTTGGTTTTCCTAGTTTTATGATTAGGGATTTTGATGCGTCTATTTCTTAGGTTATGTCTAGAGTGCTATTTATATTCCTTTGCTTAGAACAATTTTCCATAAAGTCTCGTTCATATATGAGTATTTTTATGAATAAATGAAGAATAAAAAAAACTAGAAAGCGTGTCATGGACTAACCTTGTCTTGACCATGTGCTTATTTAGTTCATTTCTCTTGAATCAGGTGACTACGGATCATCCACAGTTATCGATCCATCGCTCGAGCCTTGCCAAAGGGCAACCTCGCCGAATTCCTTCGTTGTTGCTCCTCCGCCACCGTGAGCTCACCGCCCAACATAAACCGCAGCTCTATCCACCACTTGCCGTTCTCGCGGCGACTGCGGCTTCTTTGCATAAACGCCGTCCTTATCTTTGTTTCTCAAAGCCCCATACGTCGGCCAACCGCCAAGCCGAAACGCCCCTAGCTGTGAGCCACCACCGCGAGGAAGTTGATACTCAAGCTAAGTGATTATGGATCGTCGACCACCGACCGTTCCTGCCTGGCCATGAGAGAAAGTGCTCGGAGTGAAGTGCCGAACCGCCTCGCTAATATCAAGAAGGACCTGAAGCAAGCCTCTGTCATACTCCAACAACTCTCGAGGCAAACGGTGTATCTGTCGGAATGCTTGAAACAACTCACCATGACCCGTCCCTTTCCTCAAGGGCCAAGGGTGATGATTCAAATGAAGCCCTTCAGCACCGACTCGAATGACAAAGCAGTCGTACCTGACAGTACTATTGAGTCCCCTGACCCTAGGGAGTTGAGCACCTTGCGTCCAAAGTTTGTAAAGCACGAACAAGGTGATCGAGATCCACTCGTTCCAACATCGCAGCCTCAGCAAAGCAAAGCACGACTACTCCCTGGATGTTAAGACAGCCCACTAAGACACCCGTTCTCTAATCGACGACAAGGCACTAGAAGACAATTCACTCCTCTCCCCAGGTCTTTATCCCAAGTATTGACGATCCTCTAGGAAAAGGGCTTGCTTTCCACTGAGCCGAAGCGGCCTAATCCTGAGCGATTCTCTAACTACGACCCATCCAAAAAGTGTGACTATCACATGGAAGAAGTCGGTCACTCCACTGATGACTGCTATGTTCTAAAGCACAAGGTTCGGAACCTCTTAGATACTGGGGCATTCACATTCCGTGCTTCGTGGCTCTGCCAAGACCGAGATGATCTTCTCATAGTTTCAAACATCCAGACTACACCCCCGAGTCCTGCAAGAATGATACATGAAGAGAAAGAGGTGATCGACACTTTGGGGCAACCAAGCGGCAAGTTCGATTATTCTGTGAAATACTCGACGCCTACGAGCTTCTATGTTGACCCCGGTGACATTGTCCCGGATCGATGGGGAGGTATGAATGACCCAACACCTCTAGTGATAGAAGATCCTGATGATGCAATTGAGGAAATCACTACCTTGTTCGATAATTTCTTTATTGGAGCTATCGAGGAAGGACCGTTGGAGAGAATGGGCACTAGCCCGCGAGATACTAATCTCGAGGCATGCGAAGGGATGAGAATCATGGATCTTCATATATGTGATGCAAGTCAATCCGATGACTCAGACAATTCTAATCCAAATGATGAAGAGATACGACGAAACTTGGAAATCCATGAGAAATATAAGCCTCTGATTGTTGAAGAAACCGTAGTGATCAATCTTGACGACACGGAGAATCCTAGAGAGGTGAAGATTGGAGCATATCTCCCTAAAAATGTGGCCAAACGCTTGACCCAATTGTTGAAGGATTATCAAGACATCTTTGCCTGGACTTATGCTGACATGCCGGGTCTCGATCGATCGATCGTCGAACATTGTCTACCGACTGATCCTTCAGTTGAGCCTGTGAAGCAAAGGCCGCGAAAAGCTAAGCTAGAACTGACAAAGAAGATCAAGGAAGAGGTGATGAAGCTTCTTGACGTAAGATTTATTGAGACTACCCAATACTCAGAATGGGTCGCTAATATAGTCCCAGTGTTGAAGAAAGACGGTCGGGTTCGAGTGTGTGTTGACTATCGAGATCTTAACAAAGCTAGTCCTAAAGATGATTTTCCACTCCCACACATTGATGTGCTTGTAGACAATACAGCTGGGTTCGAACTGTTCTCCTTCATGGATGGTTTCTCGGGTTATAATCAGATCTTGATGAACGAGGATGATAAGTTGAAAACGGCATTTATCACTCCATGAGGGACATTTCATTACAAAGTGATGCTCTTCGGTCTCAAAAATGCTAGGGCAACTTACCAGCGAGCAATGGTCACGTTGTTCCATGACATGATGCATAATGAGATTGAGGTCTATGTTGACGACATGATTGCAAAAACTCGGCGAGGAGAAGATCACATAGAAACCTTGACGAAATTATTCGACAGGCTTCACAAGTTCAAATTACGCCTCAATTCGGCAAAATGCGTGTTCAGGGCAGCCTCTGGCAAATTACTTGGCTTCATTATTAGCAATAAAGAGATTGAGATTAACCCGTCAAAAGTTAAGGCCATTTGTGAAATAAAATCTCCCTCTTCGGTGAAGGAAGTTCGTAGCTTAATGGGTAGACTAAATTATATAGCTAGATTTATTTCTCAGCTATCTGAGACAGCGAAGCCTTTCTTTAAACTCCTCAAGAAGAGTGCGCTGGTCAGATGGGATGAAGAGTGTGAACTGGCGTTCAACAAGATTAAGCACTACTTGATGATTCCACCGGTGCTTGTTCCACCAACGCCGGGGCAACCTCTGATCCTGTACCTCATAATCCACAGTGAGTCCTTAGGTGCCATGCTTGCTCAGAAAGGTGAAGAGGATGGAAAAGAGCGTGCAATTTATTATTTGAGTAAGAAGTTCACCGCCTCTGAGATGAACTATTCCGAGGTAGAAAGAACGTGCGCAGCACTGGTCTGGGTGCTACACAGATTGAGGCAGTACACTTTGCACTATCAGATATTGCTTGTAACAGAGTGTGATCTAATTAAATACTTACTCAATCAACCCGCTTTGATTGGAAAACCGGCAAAATGGCAGATTCTCATCTTAGAATTTAATGTTCAATTCATGTCTCAGAAATCAGTCAAAGGACGAGTAATTGTCGATGTCTTGGCTGAAAATCCTAGGAAAAATGACAATCTGGATCCGCTAGATGATAAAGTCATGCCAATTGATGAGTATGTATAGACCATGTATTTTGATGGGGCCGTAAACTTGTCAGGATCAGGTATTGGGGCAGTTTTAATATCCTCAGGCGGACAACATTATCCGGTCGCAGCGAAACTGATATTTCCTTGCACAAACAATATCGCTGAATATGAAGCATGCATCCTCGGGTTACAAGCTACAATCAAAATGGGAGTAGCTCGACTTAAGGCGTTCGGGGATTCGGCCCTCATTATTCTTCATACCGTTGGTAAATGGCAAACTAGAGATGTTAAGTTACAACCCTATCACATCTATTTGGAAGAGTTGATGGAAGAGTTTGAATACATTTCGTTTGAATAATTGCCAAGGACTCAAAACAGTTTTGCTGACGCTCTGGCTACGTTATCGGCAATGCTACGAGTAACAAATGGTTTGGAAGTTGAACCTTTGAAAATAGAGGTCTTGCAGAAACCGGCTTATTGCATAGCCATGACAGAAGAACCTGACGGCAAGCCGTGGTATCATGATATCAAGGCGCATCTTTAAACACAGGAGTTTCCTGAGAAAAGTACCGCCTCTGACCAAAAGTATATCAGGAGAATGGCGTCAAGTTCTTCTTGAGCGGAGAATGCCTCTACAAACGGTCCTATGATTCGGTTTTATTAAGGTGTGTTGATTGAACCGAGGCTATTCATTTGATGCTAGAAGTACATGAGGGAGTATGTGGTCCGCACATGAATGGTCATATGCTAGCAAGGAAGATAATGAGGATGGGTTATTACTGGCTCACTTTAGAGAGTGATTGCATTCAGCATGTCCGAAGTTGTCACAAATGTCAGATCTATGGTGAGAAGATTAAAACTCCTCCGAATGAATTGCATCAAATGTCTGAACCATGGCCATTTTCTATGTGGGGCATTGATATGATTGGCCCAATTAATCCTAAAGCGTCAAATGGGCATCGGTTTATCCTGGTCGCTATCGATTATTTTTCGAAGTGGATCGAAGCTATGTCTTATACGACAGTGACAGCCCGGAATGTGGTGAAGTTCATTCATCGAGACATCATTGCTCGATATGGTGCACCTGAGGCTATAATTACTGACAATGGGTTGAATCAGAATAACAAATTGGTGGATGAACTGTTCAAAGAATTCAAGATCAAGCATCTGAATTCCTCTCCATATCGTCCGCAAATGAACGGAGCGATCGAAGCAGCCAACAAGGATATCAAGAAAATTTTGGCTAAAATAGCTGAAAACTATCGTGATTGGCATAAGAGATTACCTTTTGCACTTATGGCATATTGGACTTCTATCCGGACATCTACAGGGGTAACTCCATATTCTCTTTGTGTACGGTATGGAAGCAGTTCTACCTATTGAGGTTAAAATTCCTTCATTACGTATTCTTTCACGAGTACAATTGTCAGAAGCAGATTGGATCCAGCATAAGTTGGACCAGTTGAACATGATTGATGAGATAAGGCTTAGAGCTCTATGTCATGACCAGTGCTACCAACAACGAGTTGCTAAATCTTTCAACAAGAAAGTCAAGTCTCGACATTTTCAGGTAGGTGACCTTATTCTGCGAAAGTTATTGTCGATAGTTCCTCTTACAGAAGGAAAATTCACCCCAAATTACGACGACCGGTACATTGTGAAGAAAGTCCTTCCAGGAAGTGCTTTGGTTTTGGCCGAGATGGATGATCGTGTTTTTTCCAGTCCAGTTAATTCTGATTCTGTGAAGAAATATTATACTTGATTTGTACTTATTCTGACTTTGTTTCTAACAAATATCAATTTGAATTTTATGAATCAATTGATGTTACTAAGCTTTGTTTGAGGAAGGCTTTTGATTTGGCAATCTGTTTCTGTCCTAATGAAGCGATCATATTGCGTGAGAGACTTCAAGACGACGAAAGGCAAGACATTTCCATACACGTCCTGAATAATAATCCCTAGTGCAAGTTGAGTGAAAATTCCATGCTGACAAGGTAAAGGATTATCTCACGAAAAGTATGACGATCAAAATGATGAGAGGCATTCATTTCCTCTATCTAAATACTACAGGTTATCATTTGCTTAACCCCTTTGAACGGAGTTTCATTTCTTACCCCTGTCAGGAACAATCCCATACCGGAGCAATTTCTTAGAAAGTTCAAAATAGTTAGAATTTTCTTGCTTTGACTTGCATCAATCTTCAAGTATATTTATTGCATGCAAGTTCTGTATTAACTCGAGTGCCTTAGATATGACGAAAAACATTTCTTTCTATATCCCTACACATTATACCATTTGCATACCCAATTTGAGCGGTAAATTCATTTCAACTCAATTGGTGATCATTCTTGTGATAAACAAATGAAATCATCTCAAGACAAGTTCAAGGTGACTTGGGGCAAATGGGAGCTCGAAAGAAAATTTATCAGAAAGGATGCAAAAGGACTCCATCAAATCGAAGTTCTCTCTCTCAGAAAAATCTCTCAAAGAAAAGAAAATCTCTCTCTCTCAAAAAAAAGAGAAAAAAGAGAGAGAAAAAAGTTTCAGCAAGAACTGAGTCGATATGCAAGATCATTCTTCAAGGAAAAGACCATTTGAAGGTTCATTTATGGAGCAATTGCTAGATGGGATGATCACCAATCTCTATATTCATAATACCCCCTTTGATGAAAATAGACCATTCATTTCAAACCTACCCGAACCTGCTTTACAACCATTACCGAAGTCTCTTCAGAATAGGGTACTTGAGTTAACATAGAATTTCAAATGCTCATAAATGTTGCTCGAAGAAGTGCGAGCAAGATTTTTCTATTTCATTTTTGCAGCATTCCCGACTTGTAAACTCGGAGCGACTGATGATATCGATTCTTTCAATAGCCTCGACTCGAAGAGTCCCTTTTGCTAAACCTTTGACCAAACCTCTATTTCAGTCCTTATAAAGACCTCTCAGATTGGCCAAGCCATACTGATTTTGAGAATATCCGAACCCTTGTCAAGCACGATGAAGAGAATTCGAGTGATTCTTATACCCGCATCAAAGGTCGGGTCAAAAGCCTTTCATTGAGAGTGAGTGGAAAGTCCTTTATGATTAATGGTCTCTCATTTAATATGATCAAAATGTCAAAAGGACGAAATGGTTGTTCTTATTAATAAATTCCCTAGTAAAGCTTGGTAATGCAAGCAGATTCATGAATTATGTTTTCTCTGCCTCTGTGCATGTGTTATTTTAACATTTTCTCAGGTAAAAATAGGAGCGATGCCATTGGCTCTGTCATAAGAAGAATTCAGGTACGTCTGCTAATTATTCTTCATTATTTCTCTCTTCAGAATAGAAGAAATTATCTCTCTCATATGTTCACCAAGTGGAACAGGTGACATTTGGTGTTGCTAAGTGGAGTACGCGACACACCGTATTCTCATGTTCGTCCAGTAGGACAGGCGACATAATTTCACATTTGGTGTTGCTAAGTGGAGTACGAAGCACACCCCATCTCATGTTCGCCCAGTAGGACATGCGACATAATTTCTCTCTTGGTGTTGCTAAGTGGAGTATGCGGCGCACCCCATTTCATGTTCGCCCAGTAGGACAGGCGACATAATTCCTCTCTTGGTGTTGCTAAGTGGAGTACGAAGCACACCCCATTTCATGTTCGCCTAGTAGGACAGGCGACATAATTTCTCTCTTGATGTTGCTAAGTGGAGCACGAAGCACACCCCATTTCATGCTCACCCAATGGAAGAGGTGACATGATCCTTTTCGTGATTGCCCAGTGGTATAGGCAATACATCCCATTCTTTTTTCATATCATGCGCTATCTCGCATCCGTAGGAAACTACAGGTAACGGGTAGGCAATCCAGTACCTTGAGAACCTTACTCCCAATAGACTAGAAGTTTGGAGATCAAGGGAATTCAAAGCATTATAAAGCTTTCCCCCACTTGGACGCTTTTTGTGCGATCCGTATGTAAGACTCTTTCACCGCTCCGCATGAAGTGAGAAGCCTTAGCATACGTTCCTTATTGATTGCATATCATGCATCATTAAAAAAAATCATCATTCATCATTTTTCATGGTTTAAATTTAGGTCTCAGTTTTTGAGCGAAACCTCTGCGAGCCTCCACTCAAAAAGGGGCAGCTGTTGACACCTAAATTTTGATACATCATTTAGTGGTTAATTGCATAGAAAATTAGGGATTAAATTTTAACCTCTAAACAAAAATATTAAAATCGCATAGCATATAGTTTAGGATCATGTAGGTTAATTACATTCCACATTGAACCAGTAGTGGCAAGCGAGCTTAAAATTCATCACGTAAATCGAGCTCGGGCATCGAACGAAACTCGGCTCACTCGGAAGACGGGAGCCGAAAATCACACGTAAAAAGGGCTTGGTTGTCTTAATTTGAACTTAAATTAGCCCGTCAAGCTTAATTAAATAAAAGCCCGAATTAATTCAGCCAACTTGGAATTAAATGAAAATTAAAGCCTAAGCCCAAGCCTAAGCCTATTAGGACTAGAAAGCCCGGCTAATTAACCTAGGGTTGCGATATAAATACATGGTTATGCGTCATAATCAAGGGGGACCTCTCATAATTTCAGATCAGAAATTTTTTAGAGAGCACAACTGTGAGAGAGAAAGAGACCGGCGACTGTCACCGCCGCACGCCGCGCTCTGCGCCGCTGCACGCCGCGCCCCACGCCACCATACGCCACAACGCGCCACCGTCTGCGAGCCACCGCACCGCCGCTACTTCGCCCCTCCGTTGCCGTGCGCCGCCGCCCGGACACTCCTACAGCCTGCCGTTCCGCTGCCGTGCGCCGCTGCCCGGACGCCCCTATAGCCTGCCGTTCCGCTGCATACCGTCGCCTGCACCGTCGCCTGGAGCCTTGCAACACGCCGACGCCGCTGCTACCACGCCCTCCGGTGCCCTGCCCTCCGCCGCGTACCGCCGCCGCAGTCACCGCCGCTCGCCCACATCGTCACCGCCGCACCAGAGAGCTGCCCGGAGCTGCACCGCCGCCGCTGCCCGGAGTTGCACGCCGCCGTTCCCGCCTGCAAGCCGCCGCCTGGAGCTGCACGCCGCCGTTCCTGCCTGCAAGCCCCGCACGGAGCTGCACCGCCACTGCGGCCCCGAGCCGTACCTCCGCCTGGACGCCACCACCGCGCCAGACGGGTGATCGTCGAAGATGCCGCCGTCCCCGGAGCTGCACCGCGCCACTGCATAGTCGCGCCGCTATCCCGACGCACCGCCGATCACTATCCCGATCCGCAATCCCGATCCACTGCAAATTCAAATTTGGAAATAAATCTGCAAATCAGGTAATTATCCTATCCCAATTTGATTTGAATATTTTGTTGCCTAATTTGTGTTTATTGATATCTAATTTTGTATATTTAAATAATAAGCATTATCTCAATTAGGATTTGTTTTTTTTTTTGAAATCTTGGATATCTGTTGCTTACCAAATTTGGATAGAATTTAGAATTTTCAAAATCCTTTGAATATATCCAAGATATTTAAGATATCAGAATTTTTCAAGATGTGATCGATTAGGAAAATTTCTTAATCCACAACCGCACACGTGAAAATAAATCTATCTATCAGGCTTTAGATAGAATTATTTCCATAGCGGGTATTTCGAATTTTAGGGTCGATCTGTCAGGCTTCAGATCGAAACTTAATTCGAAAGATTTCGCGGTTATATTTTTTTTACTTGATTTTAATTTCGAATTTCAATAAAAAAAATACCAAAAAGATTGCTTTAGAATAGGTCAATTTCTTTAGTTTAAAATTGTATGTTTAGATAATTGGCATTTTAATTCCGAATTTCATTTGGAAAAATACAAAAAAAAATATGCCCGTCATTAGAAATAGGTCACGTCGTCGCATGACATATAGTTTGCATGTTAGGTTGCATTAATCGCATGTCAATTTTTGCACGTCATTACATATAGGTTAGCTTTCATTTAAATAAGTAAAAATCAAAAAGAAATTTATGCACCTTTGAACTCTAAGTCAGGATTTATCAAAATTGTCAAATTGAGTATTTTTCTCGAAATTGGTACCGAAAGGGCGTTAGGGAATCTAGCGTAACCAAGTTCCCGAATTTATGATTTTTGGTTCGTAGAAATAAAATAGTACTCCCGCTATTTTATTTAGGTTTCTAATCAACCTACCTTAAATGATTAGTGGCGACTCCCGTTGAAAATATTTGCATGCTCATAATTGGACCTAAATTGCGATTTGGTAGAGTTTGGGAGAACTCGAACTAGGTTAGTTAATTTAATTGATCTAGTAATCCATTAGTCTAAGATCGAAATCCGATTTTTTTTTAGGTCGCGACAGGGTGGTCACCGGCAGTCTGCGGGCAATGACGGGGTTGCTGGCATCCCCTGGTGACCTGCAAACTCTCTCCGCTCGCTCTTTTTCTCTCAAAATCTCTCTTTTTCTCTCTCTCTCTCTCTCTTTCGGTGCTTTGTTTTTTTGCCGAGAAAAACCGTCCGAACCCTCTCTTCTCTCTCTCTTCTCCACCACTTATATAACAGCCACCGGTCGCTACTCCTGCCCAAAAGTCGTCATCTTAATGGCACTGCACCGGCTAACCTGCTTTGCGACTTTGGTGGCCGCGGAAAGTCCACAATCTCCAAGCGGCCGATCGGGGCAGAGGCGAATAGAGGAGAGAGGAGAGGGGGATAACTGGGCCGGCAGGGGGCAAGAAGAAAGGAGCGGGCTGGGCTAGGCCCAGCCCACGCAAGAGGGAAAAAAGAAAAAAGAAAAAAAGGTGGAGCGGGTTGGGCCCACAGGGGAAAAAAGAGAGAGGGCTGGGTCGACCCGGCTCCGACCCAGCCCATTCCGATTTTTTAAAAAAATTTAATTATTTTTTAAAAAAATTAATTAAAAGAGGAAAAATGTATTCTAATATTGTAAAATGCACCTATGTCTATATGCAATGCAATTGAAACTAAATGATTTTTTTGGTTTAAGAATTAAGGACATTAACCCCTAAATTTTGTGTAATTAATTTTGGGCAATTAAAAATAGGTGTTAACATAAATATAATCATCATAAGTATTTCTCGTATGCTTTCAGGGAAACCTGTATTTGTCGATGGATAGGCCTGAAGCGGCTGTGATTGCCTTCGGAGGAGCTCGAGAGTTGAGGCCCGATCTTCGTTCGTGGTGTGTGTGGGAAACAAATTAAAATATGTTGCGGCAGAGGTGTACATGTCTAATTCTTGACTGTCCGAGTGATTGGAAGCTTATCATCGTTGCAGGTTTAGTTCAGCTCTTCGTCTCGAACCTGGTGCTCTTGGAGCTGCATTAGCTTTGGCTGAACGGCATGTCATTGAGGGACGAAATGGAGATGCCGTCTCTCTTCTTGGGAGATATATCCGGGACTGGGCTGATGACTCTTCATGTTATGTTGGCCCAAGTTCTCTGCAACTAGTACTGAAAACAGTATACCCATCTCGGCAATTGCAAGTGATTTGGCAGCAAAGAAAGCGAAGAGGAATCACTTTCTGATCACGAGGAAGAAGGAGAAGAGGAAGCGCTTATCATTGAATTGGGAGAGCTTGACATACACCGAAAAGAAGGCGGTTCTGAGCCCAAATCGACCCATGTCAAGAGCCAACCGAGCCTCGACGACGTCCAAGAGGTCTTGCAATACAAGGTCAATGACAAAAGATTGCTCACACAAGCTCTGACTCATTATTCGTTCGCGAGCAAGTCGTTTTGCTACGAGAGTTTGGAGTACATCGGGGATTCGGTGCTCGATTTGTTGTTTGCCAAGGAAATATAATTCCTGTATCCAGACTTGGCACCCAGGTCGCTGACCCGGCTCCGATCAGCCATCGTGGACACAGAGAAGCTCGCACGCGGGGCGATGAAGCTTGGGTTGCATCGATATCCGCGTCATAGGAAGCCTGTTATTGAGGAACAAGTAAGTTTCATTATTTTTTTAATTTTTCAAACTTAGTTTCCTTCTTCATTCCTATTTATATGTGCATAGAATAATAAGGATCGTAATGACGGTAGGAGCAGTCCAACATCAGCCACATTTTTTATGGAGGAAATAGAGAGACTGGTTCCGGCGGTTGCATTTTTTTCTTTGTCGACTCCCATGGCTTCCTATTTTCTTGACTTAATTTAATATTATATTGAGGATTTGAAAAGGAAAATTATTAGCTTACAGTACCGAAATCACAAGTGGAAAAATCCCAATAAGTGGCACATTTTGAATATGAAGATGGAAAAGCAATTTAAATACCGAAATATAGATATTTACAAGCAAAAAAATATTATCACTAACTTAAAAGAAATCATCAATATCACCTATTACATTTTAAAGATGAAATTTTTTTTGAAATGTTGGCTTTACAACAAATATTGAAATCAAATCACTATGCAATGAAATGGCTCTTCATTCCTTCCGCTCAAATCAAATTTGCTATAGAAGGACTTTTCGATAACATAAAATCAAAGAATATCAATTATGCATAAAAACGGATGAATTAAAGAAAAGATTAAGACAAGAATAATAATTAGCAGACAAGAAAATCATTCCATAAATGCAAATCTCGTAAATGAAGATATACAGTACGAACTCCATCCACTTCAGAGAGATTAGGAAAAAAAAATTAAGTATGGTATGTCTAAAATATATAATAAGTGACACCAACTAGAATTCGACGTTAACAAATGTCTTTTACTTTCTTGCAATTAATGAAGCGGAGACTAATGAAATTTTCTCCACGGTAATGTCTTCATCGATTACAAAATACTAAATAATCAAAAGTTTAATAAAATATATTAGATAGTCACCTTCCTATTTTTTTGAGTTATTGAGTTTATTTTATTTGGGAACGGTATCCCCAAATCATATCTTTGGTGGAAAATGATATTCACTCCTTTAAAAGTTGCAATTTAAAATTTTTTAGTCTACTTAAATCTTTTCTTTGATGGAAAAATATCCACTTAATGGGATTTTTCTATTTGTGATTTCAGTACTGTTTTTGTGACATCTACGATTCGGACCCAAATTGACCAAGGGAAATGGCCAGGAAATCGATATGCGGAGCGATCCAAGGGTCGGCCATGGACCAATCAGTTTGGTCGGAACCAGTGACTAAGGGATCGATCATGGTTCGATCGAAGGATCGTCCATGAATCAGCCAGGGGATTGGCAATGAAGCAACTTCCCAATCACGCACATTGATTTGAGTAATTCGACCATGGATCGATCGCTCGACCATAAGGGTCGGTAGTGGAACGATCACGCACCGAGTCAACTGACGGATGGTCATGGATTGATGTTGCCCGGACATGTGTCGGTCGCGGGTGATTCTGCTTGGCCATGCACTGGTTGAGGGTGACCATGGACTGATTCCGAGCGGCAGTACGTCGGTCACGAATCAATTCCACGCGACCACATGACAACCAATGGTCAATCATGGATCGTTGATGCTCGAATATGAGTCGAGCGCGAATCGGCCATGGATCATTGTGATGAGTTGGGATAGGCCATGGACTAGGCGAGGAGCCTTGTCTCTTGGTTGTGAACCAAGCCTTATGCCGGCAGTGCAAGTCAGGCCCCGTGCCTAGTCCTGGACCGGCCCTGTGCCTGACAGTCGAGCCACGAGCCCGACCCCATGCCCAGCCATGTGCCAGCCACCGTGCCTGACACTTGTGTCAGTTCTTATACCCATTAATTCCGGCCAATACCCGGTCCAGTGCCAATCAGGCATGGCCACGAGCCAAGTACTGCGCTCAGCCGTGTATCAGTACCCGCCTGTGCTCGGCACATGTGCCCGACCCCTCACTCTTGCAATCCTGCCATGTGCCCGGCACCACGCCCGTGCAACCTAGCCCTGTGCCCATGCAACCTTGCCGTGTGCCCGGCCCTGTGCTCAGTCAGGCCAAGCCAAACAAGCCTTGCGCCTGGTCAACCCGGCTAATCCAACTTTGCACCGTTCAGCCCTATCTTTAGTTCAGCAACGCCCGACTATACTTGGGCATATTCGCACTATCACGCCTTGTCTCGAAATCATGATCCGCAGGGGTTATTTTTGTGACGTCCCGTTCTTTATTGTCTTTCATTACAAGCAAGCAGA
The DNA here is from genome assembly GCA_031216405.1 of Syzygium malaccense. Lineage (NCBI taxonomy): Eukaryota > Viridiplantae > Streptophyta > Magnoliopsida > Myrtales > Myrtaceae > Syzygium > Syzygium malaccense. The sequence goes on from CM062254.1 coordinate 13,679,517, forward strand.
AGCATATACTCAGGACAATCACAACAACGTCAATCAAACAACGGGGTTAGGCAAAGCACACCATGAGCAAACTTTATATTTACATCATAGCATATAGTTTACAAGCTAACCATTTTTATATGCCCCCTTTTTTTTTCTACGAGCCGATACTTTTATGCCTATCCACTATAATATGCATGGTCGGGTTACTCCTATCTCCGTTATCGTGACTTCCATAAAACCCTCCCCAAAACTCGCTTTTCAAAATCAGGCCTCCTCCCCCGCTCGATCGTCTTACATGCCGCTCGCTACACCCCCGGGCATAGAACCGCCTGGTCCACCAAACGGTCCATCAAATCCGCAGAGGTCCCATGAGGTCGCCATTAGCCCACATGTACCAAGCCACATAAGTATAAGGCACGAGGTTATCTAATCCCTTGTCGACCATCACGTGTGTGGTAATACGGCGATAGGCACGATTCTCACAACCGTCGATCACATCAATCATCTCGACCTCCATCTTTACGGGGTTACCGAAGCAGACGTGTAGGGCCGCCATCCTACAAGTCTGGAAAAACAACAAGAAATGAGTCATAGACTCAATAAGTAAATTCACTAATTTCAAGTTAGGAGGAAGTAATTGTCGTCGGACACGCATCCAACCTTACCGTCCCCGGTGTCGATGACAGATCAATAGCAAAAAATGCATCTCACCTCGCTTATGTACTATTCATGACACACACATCGGCCAATAAAACATCAAGCATGATACATAAACGAATACATGCAAAAACAAGCACACGAGATTCATTAATTCTTAACCGAAACCCATAAGTTCTTCCAAAATCCATCAGGCAACATCTCGAAATCCATTGTAGATGGCTTTAGTCCCTCGCGTATCCATGCTTCACAATCATCAAGCAAATCGATTTTTTATCTTTCTTTAGTATCCCATGCAAACAAGAGTGCTCGAAGGCGTGAGTGCAAGTGTGATTCATGGGCAGTAACCTAAATCATCTAGTATGTCGGCCACGGTCCAAGGCTCGTGACTTGATCCAACGTGCCAAACATTGAACAAAACCATACTTAGATCGGATTCAATACGCCTCAATACCAAACCTTTGCCAAGCAAGTCTCGGTCCAAATGCCATAGTGTGCGTACAAGACATATGGTCCCTCTTTCGCGACCGAGTCGTGCCTTGACTCATGCATATAATATGCAAGCAACACACAAATAGACAAACACCAAACAAGACCCGAACACAGGTCGGGTAAGAAAACTACCAACAATGCATCTCAACATCCTATCCTAAGATTAGGGAATCTACTTACGACAACTAAATAAAGGCGAGATTTTGTGGGGACCAAAAGGAAAGTGGCGTGAGAGAGGGTGATTGGCGTAAGAGAGAGGTGGTGGGGGCGTGAGGTATGGTTGGCCGAATGGTGGGTTGGCATAGGGAAGATGGCGATCAAGTGGGGACACTCTCTATTTATAGTATGGCCTACCAATCTCATTATGAAGAAGAGGCCAAAGTCTAAGCTAATGATAGTAGTTGTCTTGAAAGTCATTGCCATCATTAGCATTCTTCCTCAAGCTTTCAATTAGGGCCATATATTCTTAACTTGAGTTCCAAGTTGTTAATCTAGGGTCATGATACCCTATTGGGTCATTTAAGACTAAGATAACAATGATAACCTCTCTTTGTCCTTGGCTTCTTCATTTGGGCGTGAATCATTCTCTCCCCCTTTGTCTTCACATTCAAGACTCCTCAATTATTGGTTCATGGTCTCCATTATTGGTATTGGCCTTTATTATTGATGCCTTGAAAGACAAGTTCTATTATTTGTATCTTGTGGAATAAGCTCTATTACTGGCTACTTGCAAAAGAAGTTGTCAATAATGCGATTGACTAGCCAAGTCAACTTGTCCTCTAGTTCACGAGGTCTTCTAGGCATGAACCATGTGTTCTTTCTCAAGAACGCTCAATAATATGTGCCTCTCCTTAATTCCTAATGGCTCACCTTTCTTTGAGCACTAAACTTCACTAAGCTTAACTTAATAAACAACTAAGATTATTCGGGAGTTTCATGTGCCATAAACAATCAACCATCCCATTTGGAACGAAGGTTCGGTGTAAAAATATGTTCGAGTATGACCGGACATAATCAAGCCAAAGACCGGGCTGAATGACGTAAGGCCAAACTAGCCAAACTGACCGGACGCAAGGCCTATTCGGTCGGGTCTGATCGGGCGCAGGACCTGGCACCCAACTAGGCCATATGGGCACAAGGCCGACTACACGGGCACAGTGCCGAGCACTTGGATAGAACGCACGAGCGAGGGGCTGGCTTATGGGCCAAACACATGCATAGGCACACGGATGGGCACAATACTTGGTCCGTAGCCAAGCCTAATCTACACTGGACTTGGTATTGATCGGAATTAATGGGCACAAGGCTTGGCACAAGTGTCAGGCACGATGACTAGCACATGGCCGGGCATAAGGCGGACTCATGGCCTAATTGATGGGCACAAGGGCCGGTCCATGACCTAGCACAAAGCATGGCTTGCACGGCCGACACAAAGCCTAGTTCACGTCCAAGCAACAAGACTCTTGGCTTGGTACATGGCCCATCCTTGGCTTACCCGACTCAACATAACGATCCATGGCCGATTCGCGATCGGTCCATGTTCGAGCATCAACAATCCATGGTCGACTCTCAGTTGTCATGTAACCACGTAGAATCGAACTCAATGGAATTGGTCCATGGATGCCTACGACCGATGCATGGTCAAGCGGAATTACCCACGACCAACAGATGTTCACTTGGCATCAATCCATGACCATCCGGGATCGTCCCACTGCCAACTCTTATGGTTGAGAGGTTAATCTATGGTTGAATCACTCTAATCGACTTGCGTGATTGGGGAGTGATTTCACAGTCGATCCCTTGGCCTATCCATAGATGATCATTCGATCGAACAATGACCAATCCTTTAGTTACCTGTTCTGACCAAATCAATTGGTCCGTGACCAACCCTCGAATCGGTCCGCACAACCATTCCCTGGCCATTTCCCTTGGTCGATTCAGGGTCCAAATCATGGATGTCACACCCACCCTAAACCTCGATCCAAATAAGATAGTCGATTGTATACAGCACATAAAACTCTCATTTGTCCTAGTTTGCCTCTTAAATTAGGCATTAGTGATTTTAATGTTCAAGAAGAAGATGAGCCATTAGATTAAGTGTTGTGTGCCAATTATTGAGTGTTCTTGAAGATAAGCACAAGACCCACGCCCAAGGCTTGATGTGCAAGAAGACAAATTGACTTAGCCAAGTCAATGACTTTATTGGCAACTTATCTTGCAAGTTGACCAATAATGGAGGCTTATCTTGCAAGACACCAATAATAGAGACCAAGCTTAGGTGTCCATTGACCAATAATGGAAGGCATGACCAATAATTTAGTGTCTTGAAGGTGAAGACAAAGAGAGCATCACACGCTCAAACAAAGCCAAAGACAAGTCAAGAAAGGCCATCATTGGAACCTAAGCCTTAAATGGCCTAATAGGGCATGATTACCCTACTAAAAACTTGGAAGCCAAGTTTAGGAACACTTGGTCCAAATTGAAAGTTTGAGCTAGAAGTTTAATCATGGTAAAGACTTCTAAGACCACCATTATTATGACTTAAGACTTTTGGCACATCTTCATCATGAACTTTAGAAAGTCGACCACTAGGTCCTACCATATAAATAGGGATGTCCCCACTTGGTTCTTCCTTTTTTCTCACACCAGCACCATCTCTCTCTCACACCTACCCACCCTCTCTCACGCCCACATCTCCTTGGCCAACCATCTTCCTCACGCCACTTTCTCTTTTGGCCTTACTAAGTCTTGTCTTTTGTCTAGTTGTAGTAAGTAGATTCCCTAATCTCGGGGATAGGATGTTGTGATACATGGTTGACTTGTGTTTTTACCCGATCCGTGATCGAGACTTGCTTGATGTTTACTTGATTGTTTTTTCGTTTGCAAAGCATAGTCATGAGTCAAAACACGACTCAGCCGAGAAACAGGAAACGTATGTCTTGTACGCACACTATGGCATTTGGACCGAACTTTGCTTGGTAAAGGTTCGATATTGAGACATGTCGAATCCGAGTCAAGTTTAGTTCTAGTTCAACGTTTGACGTGTCAATCAACCCTAGACCGTGATCGACATACTAGAGATTACGATTTATTGTCCATAAATTTCACTAGCACCCATGCCTTCGGGCCCTTTTGTTTGCATGGACTAAGAAAGAAAAGATAAGAAACCGAATTGATTGATGTTTGATGCATGGACACACGAGGGACTAAAGCCGTCCACGATGGATTTCAGGATGTTACCTAATAGATTTCGGATGCCTAGTGGATTTCGGATGCCTGATGGACTTCGGAAAAATCGATAGATTTCAGTTAAAAATAAATGAATCCCTTGTGTTTGTTCTCGCGTAATCGAGATACCGTGTGTTGATGCATGCATAATTTATGTACCATGATTGATGTTCTCTTGGTTGATGCATGTGACATCCCCAAATTTGGGCCTTAGAGCCGAGAGCAAGTGATCGATGAATGAGCGGGTAATTCAAACCGAGGGTTGGAAATGGAATGGACGATATGATCGGAACGAGCGTACTAAGGGTTGTTCATGGTTCGATCGAAAGATTGTCCATGAATGGGCCTAAGGATCGACAGTGGAATGACTCTCTGATTACGCAAGATGATTAGAGTAATATAACCGTGAAGTGACCCTTCGACCATAAGGGCCGTTAGTGGGATGGTCTGGGATAATTATGGTCCAGTACTGTGTCGGCATGTGTCGATCGCTAGTGATACCGCACGGCCATGCACCTGTCACGGATGACCATGAGTTAATTCCGGAGTATTAGATTCTATAATGCTACATGACAACCGAGAATTGACCATGGATTAATGATACTCGAACGTGGATTACTCGCAAATCGGCCACGAATCATTGTACCAAGTTGGGTAGGCCATGGACAAGCCATGTGCCAGGCCACGAGCCCAATGGCTTGGCCGCGGACTAAGCTATGCCCGGACATAACCGGCCATCGTGCCCGTCAGCTAGGTCACAAACCGGCTACATGCCCAGTCGTGTGCCGGTCATTGTGCCTGAACCTTGTGCCAGGCAACGTGCCCGTCAGATCCAGTTTCGACCTAGTCCAATGCTTAAGAAAAATGACCATGAGCCGTGCATTGTGCCATTTATGAGCCATTGCACGTGTTTGGCTATGAACCGATCCCTCGCTCGTGCAGCCGGCGTGGTGCTCGACACGTTGCTCGTGTAGCTGGCATGGTGCTTGGCACATCGCCCGTACAGCTCGGTGCAGTGCCCGTGCAGCTCGGCGTAGTGCTCGTGCAGCCTAGCCATGTGCCCGACCCTGTGCCTATGTGGCTCAGTCGTGTGCCTGTATAGCCCGGCAATGCGCCAGGCCCCGCGCCTCGTCAAACCCGACCACGGGTCCAGCCAACCGGTTAGCTTGGATTTATTCCATTTAACTTGGACCTTAGTTTGGTTATGTTATGTGATATTTGATGACATTTTCACACCGAACCTCGCGTTGAACGGGTATACCAAGCATGGAAAACCCTCGAAAAACTAGTAGAATAAGTATAATGCGGGGTTGCTAATTTAATATCGTTTAGTTGGTTTTCTATAAACCGATTGGCCCAAGTAGTTGTGAATGACACCAGCATGCACAGGAGACTCTCACGGTTTAGATATTGAAAGGAGTTAGAGACAAAACTCTTGACCAAGTCAAATGCCCCTTAAAAGCTATTTAAGGCCACCATTATTGGACTAGCTTATGCATCCCCTTCATTTAATTCTAACCAGCTGAGTTGTGCATATCATTAAAGGAAGTTTGATGACTCATGGTCATCAATTATTGACACAAAACAAGGGGGAAGTCGTCTAAGGAAGAAAAGGGGAAGCCGAGAGAGAGAGAGAGAGAGAGAGAGAGAGAGAGAGAGAGAGAGAGAGAGAGAGAGAGAGAGAGAGAGAGAGAGAGAGAGAAGAGATAAGTTCACATTTAAGTCTCTTCATAGCACTTCATCACGCCTTTTGGCCCTAGTCCATTAATGTCATTAAGGCTTCTTTGACTTGGAAGCCCTTCCAATTATTGCATGTTGACACCTAATTTTTAGCTCATTTTTGTCATATTTTCAAAAATTTCAAAATTAGATCTAGGGATATTAGCCAAGCTTAGAAACCTATTTCTAAACCAAAAAATAATTTTTTAGCATTTTTCTGCATTTTTTCTTAATTTCTTTTAGTCAAAATAAGCAATAAAATCAAGAAAAATAGTAAATGGAATCAGACAATTCCATAAAAATAGTTATTAGTCTTCTTTTAAATCCAATTTCATAAATACACTGTCAATTTTGAAAAATCTCAGTCGGGTATATATTTTTCCCAAAATTGGGTAAAATTAAACTCGAATTGAACTAAAAAATGAAATTAAATTTTTTCTAGACATTTTTAAGTCATAGTGTCTTCACAACAATTGATTCCGGGACCTTGAATTGCACAATGGTTGGTCCAATTGCACAATTTGATATAAAAATCAAAAATTCTCAAAATTTAATTGAAAATTAAGAATTTTGAACCCAAATTGGGAATCGTACCCAAAATGAAATTTTCGAAATGTGAGACTATCATTTCTAGGGTTAATAAGGAGTGGGTAATTCAATTTTGGCATCAATTTTTCCTAATCAGGTCATTGGGAGCTCAAATTAAATAAAACCCTATTAACCCAAATATAAAAATGAGAAAATCTTGGGCGCAATTATAATAAAAATTAGGGAAAATTATATGTTTGGGTTCAGAATTTGATGGTAAATCCAATTTCGGGGTTTAATTTGAAAAAATCGGTTGAAATTGAGTCCAATTTGGATATTTGGTCAAAACTGGAACTGCCAGGTCGGACGGATCAACCCGACCCGACCCGAACAGTTCGTCTTCCCTACTCGGTTGGCCAGAATGCACACAAAACCCAGAAAATGACTCGGACCCACAACTTCATTGACTCACCCCGATCAAATTAACACGTTTTAATTATTTTTTCCAGCTGGATAATGATAAGCTGGCACCGGTTAACGACCCTAACCGATTAGAAATCGGTTCCAATCAAATTTCGAGCGGGAAATCAAAGATCAAAAACGGAAAAAACTGAAGAACATGAATGGAGGCCGTTCGACGATTTTCCCCAGAGAGAGAAGAGAGAGAAAGGAGCGAAATCAAAGAGAAAGAATTAGAGAGAGAGGGTCAGAGGTCCCCCCGCAAGTGTTCGGCGCCGCCCTAGACGGCGGGGCGCCGCCGAATTGCGAGTTGGCCATGACCTCCCCTCGCCGTGCCAAGCCGGAAAATCTGACCGTGAAGGCCTGAAATTGAGCGCCGTCCGGACGATTCAGACCTGTTCCGGTGAGACCGAGACCATCAAGGTGAAGACTAAGAGTCGAGGAACAATCCTTGGGACCCCGATTAGTTCAACAATTTTATTTGATCGTCGAACAAACCAGGTGAAAATCGTTCCCAATCAACTTTATCAAAAAATTTCCAAAATTCGGTTTTGTTTCAATGTGCATTTTTAAGTGATTTCATTGACGAATCTTGGCATGTTGATGTCCATTATTCGTTTCTAATAAGTTTCGTGTGATTTGATTGTGTTTTTGGGTACTAAAAATGCATGAACCGAGTCGGTCTCACCATTAAACCCCTCGCCGGAGCTCCAGTGACCCCGCCGGAGCAATGCCGTGGCCTTAGACCATCCAAGTTAGTGTGCCTCGACCTTTGTTTGATGTTTGTTAGCGATAGGAATCAGTTTAGACAGCTAGGGCGATTAGAATAAAGATTTGAAGCTTTGAAAGGCTCGGTTTGGTCAGTTGTGACGGAGGGTTTTTGATCGGATTTTTCGCCGGCCGATGAACATCCACCGGCATTTCGAATCGGTTGGATTGAAAATAGAATATGTGGACTTGGTAATAGTGCAAGCGGAATGGCGAAATAGTCGCCGGAAGGTCGCCGACAGTGAGCCCAAAGTCGCGGCCTTGAAAACTGAAAACGTGAAATAGTGCATACCAAGTGTTTGTAAAAATGCCTCGTTGAAAATAGGACAAAACGACGCCGTTTTTGGTATGCCATGCCTGCCAGAGAAGAAGACCAGCGCCGGCGCCGACGACGGCCAGTTTGGTCTCGGTCGAACCGGTCTGAACTAGTCCAGTCCGGTTCGTCCCTCGGCGGGAAAAATTCAAAAGATAAAAAAATGTAAAAAATTAGAAAAATTCTAAAAAATTTTAGATTTTCTTAGAAAATTAGAAAAAAATCAGAAAATTCATAAAAATTAGAAAAATTACAGAAAATTCAGAAAAATACAAAAAATTTTGGAAAATTCATAAAAATTTGGAAAATTCAGAAAATACAAATAAAAATTTTTGAAAATTTTGGAAAATCAATAAAAAATTGAAAAATTAAAAAATTCACAAAAATTTCCAGAAAATCATAAAAAAAATCATTTCCCGGTTTAAGAAATTTTTCCAAAAAAAAATTTAAAAATTTAAAAATTCATAGAAAGGTCCAAAATCATCGTGGCCAGTCATAAAAAATGAAATTTGAACTTTTTAAGTGTACAAATGGCACTTAAAAAAATCAAAAATTTTGAAAATCCACAAAATGATTCAAAATCATTGTGGCCAGTCATAAACAGTAAAATTTGAATTTTCCAAAATGTCCAAGTGGCATTTTTTGGAAAATTCCAAATTTAAGGACAAAACCCCTAAAAAACCCTAAACTCTAAAAAATGCACCATAAAATGAATAAGCTATTAGAGCTTTATCATGGTTTGGGTGTTTACTAGGTTTTCATTTCTAGTGACCAAATTAGGGTTGCTATGATTGATTTGCCATTGGTTGTGCATTTAATTTTTGGATGCTTAATTGTCTGTCCATGATTAGATTAGTAAATTAATCTTAGGGATCCGTGTGATGCGTTAGACATGCCATATCGTTCTTAGGTACCGAAAGGGCGTTAATGGTTTCAATTTGGGATCATTAACGTAACCAAATCCCTTATCCGGAATCTGTGGTTCGTAGGATTGTGGTACTTCTCCTGTACGCCAATTAAGCTTCTAGTCAACCTACCGTAAATGACTAGTGGTGACTCCAAGTTCAAATTTAGATCAAATAAACCCCGCTGTCACATGAGGTATGGTCTGGGGAGGCCCATATAGAAAAATACCTCTATTCTAGCATGCGAGAGCGTGGCGCGACATTGCCTTGCTTCTTTTCCAAGCTTGGCTTGTCTATAAATGAAGCAAGAAGCTCACGTGAAGGAGCCCTCACACCATCACCATCTCTCCCCTCATCCTCATGCCCGCGCGCGCGCGCGCGCGCACACACACACACACACACACACACACCACCAGCCATTTGCTCTCTTCTTTCCTTGTTCACACCCAAGGAGAAAGCCCACCGATTCTCCCTTTTCTTTTGATTCGGCCAAGCTAGAAAGTCACGCCCGAGAACCCCCGAGACCCCGTTTTTCCTGAACTCAAGCCTTTTTCCGTGCTCAAGCCACTTGCTTTCTTTAGTCTCTTGTGTTCTAGTGTTACGTTGAGTAAGTGAATTCCCTAATATCATGAAAGGAAGTTGCGATACAGTGTAACATGGTTTGCTTGGGCCATTTCTCGGTTTCTTAGTCGATTATAGCTTGTTCTTTCTTTGACAAGTGATGCTCACATGTAACAATCATGTTTGATGTTCTTTTATTGTTCATAGTACGAACTTTGCTATTGATTTGTCATCGATGTCGATATGGTAATAGCCAACTCATGTGAGCAGCGATTGTCCCATCCTCGCTTGATATTAGTATTTTTACTTATTGAGTCTCCCCGACTCATCCCCCGTTATTTTCTCTTTTCAAGTCCGTAAAGATGGCGTCTCCCCTAATCCGGTTCGGAAACCCCATAGAAATGAGAGCTGAATTACTCACGGTAATAGATGCCCAGCAAGGTTGCGCTTATCGTCGGATCACGACGTATGTTATGGTTGATGAAGGCCATGAGGACTTAGTTCCCTACTCGTACGAGGCATGGTATTACCTCGCAAAGGTCGCACTTATCGTCGGATCACGACATATGTTATGGTTAACGAAGGCCGTGAGGACTTAATTCCCCACCCGTACAATGCATGGTATCGCCTCACAAATGGAGAGTGGGTTGGAACCCTACGTACGTTCAACAAGCCATTTGGCGGACCATGCGGGCTAGCTCCGGGGCAGGCCATGGACGAGGCGTGAGACGGCCGAACGGACGGGGAACGGGAGGACCGATGAGCGAGAAGCGAGAAGCTATAGTGGAGTTAGGGACCCCAAACCAAAGTTTTGTTTGTGAATAGTGGGCTTGTTTTTCAGAATCGCCCTTGAAATGGGCATGTAAAATATATGTGTGTGGTTTGCATGACCCAAGAGTAAGGCTTGTGAAAATAAGCATGCATCATGTAAATATAATGTGCAAACTTTGCTTATATTGCTTGCCCTATCTCGTTTATTTCTAATCGCTTCCACTTGCGTATTGATTGAAATGAACGGGACGCACTAATTTATTTCCGCAAGTCACGGTTCTGTTCGGGTCATGTTCGGTCATCAAGCATCGATCGTGATTCCGGGTTGGGACGTGACAATACGTAAACCCTGAATAGTACGCAGCCAAGGTAAGACACATCTTTGCTATTGATTTGCTATCGACACCCGGGGCGGTAAAGGTTAGACGCATGTCCGATGATGATTGCATCCTCCTAACTTGAAATTAGTGAATTTACTTAATGAGTCAATGACTCGCTCCCCATGGTTTTCGTCAGATTTGTAGATGGCGTCCCTACTTGTTTGTTTTGACACCCCGGTAGAATTGGTAGTGGATGTGCTGGATGTCATAGACGGAACCAAGGGTCAAGCCTACCGCAAGGTCAACTCCCAAGTCATGGTAGACGAGGGCCTGGACAACCCCGTTCCTCACACTTATGAGGCATGGTATATGTGGACCGAGGGAGGTCTGTTCGGTCCCCTTCGCGAGTTTAATAGGCCATTCGAAGGAGTCAATGGTCCCGCGCCTAGGGGTGCTACAAACGGTGTGTAGGCAGATGGACAAGCGGGGGAAGGAGGCCAGCTTTTGGAAAGCTAGTTTTGGGAACGTTTGGTAAAAGTCACGATAGTGAAGTAGGACAACTCAATCGTATGTTTTGACGGATGTACAAGTGGCTAATGGTTCGTAGATAAGGGCTTATAATGATAACTACTATCATGTAAATTTAAGTGTACTTGTAGTGTGTTTCCTAACCCAGTTGTTGCTTGATATTGTTGTGATTGTCCCGTGATGGTATATGCTTCCGCTTACTCGTAACCAAAGATAAAAATGAATGGGACATTGCAAAAATAGCCCCTGTGGGTCACAATTCTGAGTCGGGGCATAACAATTTTAAATTGGGTTAATACCACGAAAAATTCTAAACTGGTACATCTGTGATAAATTTACCCCAAACTATTTTTTTATCACAAAAAACCCCAAACTGGTACACCTGTGACAATTTTACTCTGAACTATTTTTTTGACCATCAAAAAACCCAAACTAGTATACCTGCGATAATTTTACCTCGAACTAATTTTTTAATATTATTTTTTATTTTTTCAAATTTTTATTTTATTTTTTTTTAGTTTTTCTTTTATTTTCTTTTTCCTTTCCTTTTCTTTTTTTTTCCTTCACCTTCTTTATCTTCAACCTCTAGCCGATGAAGTCGAACCTTGCCAGGGGTGGGGCAAGGCCAACCTCGCCAACAACTAGCGAGATCGACCTTGCCCCACCCCTGGCGAAGTTCGACCTCGCCAGCTGTCGGCGAGGGGTCGTCCTCGCCATCACTGGTAAGGCTCAGCCCCGCTAGCAACTGGCAAGGTCGGCCTCGCCCAGAAGCAGTAAGGTTGAGCCTTGCCATCGCCGGCGAGGCCAACCCCTCGCTGACAACTGGCGAGGCCGACCTTGCCCACCCCTAGCAAGGTTCGACCTCGCCAGTTGCAAGCGAGGGGTCATCCTCGCCGTCATTGGCGAGGCTCAACCTCGCCTCTTCTAGGCGAGGCCGACCTCGCCAGCACCGGCGAGGACGACCCTCACCAGGGGTGGGGCAAGCCGACCTCGCCGGCCCCTACCTATGGTCGGTCGTCGAACTGGCAACCGACCATAGGTTAAAGATAAAGAAGATGAAGGAAAAAAAAAGGAAAGGAAAAAGAAAAAAAATTTAAAAATTAGTTCAGGGTAAAATTATCGCAGGTGTACCAGTTTAGGATTTTTTGTGATTAAAAAAATAATTCGAGGTAAAATTGTCACATGTGTGCCAGTTTGGGGTTTTTTGTTGTCAAAAAAATAGTTTTGAGTAAATTTGTCACAAGTGTATCAGTTTAGAGTTTTTCGTGGTATTAATCCTTTTAAATTCTCTCAATGCTAAATTAAGCCAAGAAAATAGGAAGCCATTTGAAGTAAAAGAAAAAATTGCAACCGGTAGAACCAGTTTTCCTGTTTCCTCAATAAAAATGAGTGGCTGACGTTGGATCGTGCACATTGCGAAACGACGATACCATTAGCTAATCATTTTCGTAATGGATATGGGTGGAGATAGGCGATTGCGCATATTCAAGAGTTTAGTAAGGACCGTTGATTTATAAGCTAACTGTCATGAAATTATAGATGATAAAGATGACATGCACGGAATATTTTAATATTCGTCAATCATTAGAAAAAATATTTTGACATTATGGTTCGTTTGGCTTATATAAGATGAATCTTGTCTAGCTACATAAAGGTTACATAGGGATTACAAACTATGCTAAAAATCAGGAGAATAATCATTTTAGTTAGGTAACACATCCCCTATAATCCTGAGCGAATCTCCATTTATTTCTTACCTATCATGCACGTCACCTTATTCCGTTCTCTATTGATCATAACAATTGATCATATCGATGGCTGAAAATGTGGTTAACGCCACGAGAAATTTGCTTTTGGGCCAAGTCAACAAATAGACTTTATTCGACAGTTTGCCGCAGTTTAATCTGTGTAAATGATAACTTGACCTTTTCATTTTACATGTGTCTATTTTGTTGGCGAAAATTGTTCATAGAGTCTTAAAATTATTGCACTTTTGCCAATTTAGTCCCAAACTTTTTAATTTTATCAATTGAGTCGTAAACATTTTTACTTTTTGCTAATTGAGTCCATCCAGTTAATTTTGGCCAGAAATCACTTATGTGTATGCCGGCCGGCTTACGTGGAGCTAATGTGGATAATTTTTAATAATATTTTTCAAATTTTTTTTATTTTTCTATTCTTGTTTCTTTTTTCTCCTCCCCTCCTTCCTCCTCTAGTCGGTCACCTGGCTTCGACAACCAATCAAAGGGGAGGGCTGGCAAGGTCGCTAGCCTCGGGGGAGCCTCGCCCTCGCCGACCACTAGCGAGGCCAAGCCTTACCATGGCTAGGCAAGGCTGGCAAGGCTTGACCTTGCCGAATCTAGCGAGGCCAACCTTGCCCTTGCCAGTGGCCGATGGGGGCGAGCCTCGCCCGGCCCTCCCCCCTCTGGCCAGTTGCTGACGGCCAATGACTAGCTAGAGGAGGAAAAAAGGAGTAAAAAAAAGAAAAAGAATAGAAAAGAAAAAAATAAAAATTCAAAAAATATTAAAATAATATTAAATTTGTCCACGTCAATGTCATGTAAGTTGGCATCCACGCCAACACTTTCCGGCTAAAATTGGCAGGATTGACTAAATTGGTAAGAAATGGAAAGGTTTAAGACTTGATTGGCAAAATTGAAATATTTATAATTGAATTGGTAAAAGTGTAATTGGTTTAGAACTTTTGGACTATTTTCGCAGTTTTGTTGATATAATTGACCATATTTCAATTGACTAAATTCTATGGACGTGTCCTGGATTCAAGAATTCAAACGTTGTTGAATATGCGCAATCACCTTACTCCTCCCGTATTCTTTATGATTCTTATCATTCTATGCAAATACAAATAGGAATGAAGATGGACGAGTTTGAAAAATTCAAAAAAAATATGAACCTTACTTGTTCCTTAAGAACAGGCTTCCTATGGCGATGCGACCCGAGCCTGATCGCCACGCGCGCGAGCTTCTCGGTGTCCACGTTGGCCGCTCCAAGGCGGTCAGCATCCCAGTGCCAAGTCCAGATAAAGGAAGTGTAGTTCCTTGGCCAACAACAAATTGAGCACCATGTCCCCAATGTACTCGAACCTCTCGTAGCAAAACGACTAGTTTGCAAACGAATAACGAGTTAGAGCTTGTTCGAGCAATCCTTTATCATTGAACTTGTATTGCAAGATCTCTTCGATGTCATCGAGGCTCGGTTGGCTCTCGACACGAGTCGAATTGGGTTCGGAACTGCCTTCCTTTCGGTGTATGTCAAGCCCTCGTGCTCGAGGGTGTGATTAGCTCCAAGAATGCCAAGATTGCCAACTTGGTGAAGCAGATCGAAGAGCTCAAAGTGTCAAACGAGATGCCGAGGCTCGACCTAGAGGCGTTCAAAACTAGGTTGGAGGAAGAGAATAAAGTGATTGGTGAGCGAAGAGAGGGCGAAAAGGGAGAGAAAGCAGAGAGGCTGAGCCCTGGTGGGTTGGGAAATGGGTTGGTTTTTCAGAACCCATTTAGACCTATTTATTTCAAGCTTTAAATTTTAGAATCCATTATATGTAGACTCTTCAAATATGGAATGACCCACATATGACCCATTCTCAATAAATTTGGGTCATATATGGATATAAGACCCATTTTGACAAGTCTAGTTTCACTCGACGGCTCTCTGATGTGAGTTATGACGTAATTCCAAGATTCAGGGTCTAAATCCTACATCTTCACTTTTTTGTAAAAGTTGGTGATGGTTTCCTTCCCATGTACAAGAAAAGCCACCTCTTTCGTCGTGCAAAATGCTTCGGAAAGGAAATAATTTTTGTTTGGCAGCGTAACTCTGTGGCCTAGAATTTATATTGACGATGTGTTTCTCTGTTTTTCTTCCATGGCATAAGGCACTCTCACCAACTAAATGTCAAGAAATTCTTGTTCTTTTTCTTCTTTTTTGCCCAGAGAAGTATCGTCGTTCCCTTAAATTTATGGTTAATACCACGAAAAATTTCAAATTAATACACTTATAACAAATATACCATAAACTAATTTTATGACCATAAAAAACTCTAAAATGATACATTTGTGATAAATTTACCCTCCGTTAATTTTCATTAAATTAAATTAATACCACAAAAAATCAAAAACTAGTATACCAGTGACAAATGGAGAGTAAAACCCTAAACTAGTACACCCGCTAACAGTCATGTGTCATCAAACTCAATAATTTGACAAAAAAATTTAACAAAACCTAACGGAAGGTAAATTATCGTAAGTATACAAGTTTGGAATTTTTGATGGCATTAACATTTAAATTTGCCAGAAAGCTCTTTTTAGTTCATTTGGGATAAGGCTTTTTCTTTTTTGCCAATTAACCTCAAATTAATTTTTCTCTTCATGCAGTAATGATATCTGTATAGGGAGGAGGTTCTCATGCGTCATCCTCAAATTTATTTTTCTCGTATGTTTGATTTATTTTTATAAATGTCCATTTTTTGTGGTTGTAGATATTAAACTCTTTCTTATTGTCTTTAATATTATATAACGAGATGAATAGATGGAACAAAAAAACCTTAATTAGAGATTTACCAAAATAAAATCACAATTCAATTTTTCCATGCGAAAATTTTAAAGCAGAAATTTAATTAAATCAAACATTGCATAATATAAGAAAAAAGTATTGAAATGATAGCTAAACTTCATTAATTTAGATTGAAAAAAAAAAGAATATTATTCATGGAATGTTTATGATAACAAATATCATGGTATCTACATATGCCTAAATCATTATTTTTAGTGTATTGTCAAATACTCCGACATCGCTTGCACGTTCCGAGTAAAAGCATCTCATCGCCAACTCTTTGACATGGTAAAGAGAGATTTTTTAGACTAATAAAGAAACAATGGTTAATGCCACAAAATCCCAAATTAGTATATCTATGACAGATTTACCCTAAATTAATATTTTTAATCACCAAAAATCCTAAACTTGTATACTTGTGATAAATTTAGCACAAAAGTGAGTCTTTCGAGTAGGAGTGACGATAGACGAGTATGTTGCTTTAAGGGCGCGAATGACAACATTTCTCTTCCTCGGCCCTATTTCTGGCTAGAAATAAAAAAATCTATTTTTCTTTCCCGGACAAGTTTCTAAGCAAAAAGTAGCCTTAGATAACAACTTAAAATTTTTATTCTTGGAATAGAAATTCGTTTAATAACGACACAAAATTTCTATTCCCGCCTATAGGTGGCTGCAGCGGACGAACGGCCGACAGGCGATCGGCAGCAAGGGTGAGCAATAAATAGAAAAGAGAATTATTATTTCTGTTTCTGTTCTAGAAATTAAAAAATTTTAACTTCTCATTTTTATTCCAAATATATTTATGGGCCAAACTTTATCCCAGATATAAAGAAAAATGAAAATATTTTACCAAATGGATTTTTGTTCTAAACCTGTTCTCAGAAACAAAAAAATAAGAAAACATAGAAACAGAATGTTTATCATTTGTGCCCTCAGAGTTATGATGATGAAGAGGCTAATTTTTAATTTTTAAAATATTTTAAATTTGACATAAACCCATAATAAGAAAATGATTAATACTATGAAAAACCCAAATTGGTACACTAAAATATCAAACTAGTACACTTGTGACAAATTCACCCTCCATTAATTTTTATTAAATCTTACCGTCAAATTGCAGAGTTGGTGACATGTGGCGCACAAAGGTATCAATTTGGGGTTTTACCTTTCGTTGTTACAGGCGTATCAATTTGAAATTTTTTGTGGTATTAATCCAATTTAACATAATCTTACTGATGGTAAATTTATCACAAGTGTATCAATTTAGGATTTTTGGTGGTCAAATGATTAGTTAAGGATAAATTTATTATAAGTGTATCAGTTTGTGGTTTTTCGTTATATTAGCCATAGGAAAATAACTAAATTGGACCCACCCATGGGTAGCTCAGTTGGTTAGGGCGTACTTGGAATTGAATGATTAGGCACACTGGTCCTAGGTTTGATTTCCCAGCTAAACACTTATGATTTAAATGGGGAGTCATGACGGTGGGTTATTGTGCTAGTCTCCTTCGAGGAATAGTCGAGGTGCGCGCAAACTGGCCCGGACACTTCGGTTACTAAAAATAAAAAAATAACTAAATTGGAGGAAACAATGAAAATAAGAAAATATTGTTTTATCTCGTGAAGAAAAAAGAGTAAATTGATTTAGTTGGGAAATGGTCCCATCCAATGAAGGAAAACCCTCCACAAAACCCTAGCAGAGACCAACCAGAACATGCAGAACAACAACAAACAACGACACGCATACAATCGCGACAAAAACCTCTGAAGAAGAAGAAGAAGAAGCAGCTCAAAAGTTCAAGAACGCGCGATGAGGACGCTGGACGAGAAGGAGACGACCCAGGTGTTCGAGAAGCTCTTCAAGTTCACGGGCAACAACCTCAAGAACATCGTCGACGGCCCCTCCCACGAGGGCCCCGACCCGGCCCCCGGCCGCTACTGCTTCCGCCTCTGCAAGAACCGGGTCTACTACGTCAGCGAGTCGCTGGTCAAGCGCGCCACCAACGTCGGCCGCCACAACCTCGCCTCTCTCGGCACCTGCGTCGGCAAGTTCACCAAGGGCGGCAGCTTCCACCTGACGGTCCAGGCGCTCGGCATCTTGGCCGCCAACGCCAAGCACAAGGTCTGGCTCAAGCCCACCTCCGAGATGTCGTTCCTCTACGGGAACCACGTGTTGAAGGGCGGGCTGGGGAGGATCACCGAGAACATCAACCCAGGTGGTGTGTCGATTTCAGCTAATAAAAGATTCTGCGATTTTGGGTGTTGTTTGGTGAATTTGATGTAATGTTTCCGCTTGAGGTGTTGTGGGATGTGTCGGGGTTTTGGAATGCGAGAGCAACGCGAAGCGGCGGGCCTGGAAACTTAGATCGAAAGGAATGTCATTGGGGTGGCGAAATGAGGGAACTTCATCTGAAGTTTCATACGCTATCGTATAAATTGAACTTGGGATTTTCACTTTGTGCTGATAGGCTATGTAGTCAATGTTTAAATTGGTGATGTACTGTCTTTCTGGTCTTTTTTATGGGGTGAAGAAGTATCTACATAGATTAAAAATTCAGCTTGAATCCCCTGTTTTTTCGGTTAAATGCCTTAGGTTGAAGAGCCCGGTCAAGGCAACTGTATTGAAGAGAACATTTGCAACATAGAACCGCAGGGTAATCTCATCCTTACGTGAGGTTTCAATCCGATGGATCCATTGTAATTTGCTGGTAAAATGTGGCCTCGACGGAGATGATGGAGGGAACTCCTACTCTGGCTAAAGTTGCTATCTCTAATCAGGATTTTCAGTCATCAATCTCTTTCCTTTCCATTGCTCTCTTTCCTCCTGGCTTTGTCTCATTGTCCATCTTGGTCATTTAATTCCGTCCCAATTAGCCTCTACTCCTACTCCTCCTTTTCCTTTGCTGTTGGCCCTTCTTCATATAACAATTTCTTGCTGTGTAATTTTTGGTTGTATACTATATGTTGTTTTATTTTTTAATGTAAGAACCCTCAATTAAGTGAGAGGTGAAGAAAGAGATTTTCTTTTTGAAGAAATTAAGGTTTTTAGTCTGTTTAAATTGGTTTAACTCTGTCTTTCTGCTCTTGGTTTTGGTTAGTCAAATATCTCGGTTCTTAGATAAAAGGAGATAGATTTTTTATCTAGATCAATGAAAACACAGGAGTACAATCATATCACGTGATGTTGAAGATAAACAGCTGTTTATTTTTATTAAAGAACGGCTAATTGTAGCTTTGAGAATGGTTGTTTTCCGCTTGTTGCTTATATTTGTCAAAACTTGATTATTTAGGGACAAGAGATTAGTCCACCCAAACCAATACTCAAGAAGTCCCTAGTTCAATTTGTCTTCCTTGTTTTCATTCTCGTCTGGGATAAAATGGTTCACTAATTGATTGAAAGAGATCTGATAATTGAAAACAAATGTTGTGACAGGTGATGGAGTGGTGGTTTTTTCAATGTCTGACGTACCTTTGGGATTTGGGATTTCGCAAAGGTCAACACAGGATTGTAGGAAGTTGGATCCAAATGGGCTTGTCGTGCTTCATCAGGCAGATATTGGAGAGTACTTGAGGATGGAGGATGAACTTTGAATGTGGGTTTGCTTATACATTAGGTTGTTTTGCTACCGTTGTTCAGATCCTTGTAAGAGCTTTGCAGCAGCATTGAATGACAATGAACTTGAGATATAAAAGAGATGGATCATGGAGTTTTTCCCATTCCAACCTCGTGGAGTGGCTATTTCATTGGTTGTGCACCATGTCGATTTCTGTAATATGCTTCAAAGAAACATATTGCTCCGATCTTGTGGAATGACTTTAAGGTTTCAGAGATATTATTTTGTTATGGACATTGTTTCAGAGATGCTGAGATGTGCAAGTCTGGTAGATCTTTTTTATCACGTCGCTATGCCATGGAGTTAGCCAACTCCCGTTTCCAGCTTTTTAAGTTGAATATCATACTTTTGGGCCATTCAAACTTTTCAGCTCTTGGCAAACTGGTCGACAGAGCTCTTGCTTGTGCATGCTCAACATGACACTGTTAAGGTTTGTACTTTCAAAAATATAACTCCACAGTTCTTTAAAGGAAAGTTTAGCAGTGTTAAGGTTGCACTGCAGTGCAGTTCATGGTCGGTCTAACAGTGGACATATGAAATTTGACTCGGCAGGTTTCATTGAGTATGTTGTGCTTTACAAGCTGAGTCTTCTGCTTCTTTTGTTGATATGTCTAAGAAAAGAGAGTATGTGTGAACATAAGATAAAAATGAACGGGCCCGGGCTGTTTCCATTGTAAATCAAATATTTTCTTCAATCTATCATCTCAGATGCAAGAGTTAAGCACCAATGAATCAATTGGGGGGATTACTTAGCTACCATCTTCAATCCCTAGTCTCCGTTGTGGTTTAGTTTTAATCTGCAGTGACTGTTGTCTGACATTTAGAGTCAGCAATAAGAAATCAAGTTGGTGACCATTGACATTTAGAGCGGCATTTCTTCATCAGGTGCCCCTGGTGTTGGTATACTTCAATGTTACTGAATTATGTTGACGGGATCTTCTCAGGGTTCTGTAAATGTCAGTTTTGTCTTGGCATGATTAGAAGTGACAAGTGAGAAATTTCTGGGTATATGCTCATTGTCAGGTTGGACTGCTGTCTTTGCATATTATTGCTACATCTGAGTGGACTGAGCGTGAGTGTATTAAAAGCATTGAAAGAACTAATACACCTTAACTGTAGTAGGTATTTGAAATCTGGAAGTTCTTGTTGGATAGAGATCTGTCTCTTCTGGGATTGGTGCTGTGTTTTGTCTAGGTAAATTTGTTTTTGCTTGTCTAATGTGCTGTTCCATTGATTTTTATAAGATATAGCTATTTATGTTAAACTTCTTTACACACTTTGCAGTACTTCTTGCACTTGATTTTGATAGATTCTCCTGATATACTCCCAAAAAAACTAAATAAATACTCATGTGGAGGAACCTGTTCTTTTTCCTGTGTCTGTTAGAGAAAATATTGCTTATGGCCTTCCAGATGATAATGTTTCAAAGGATGATGTGATAAAGGCAGCCAAAGTGGCTAATGCTCACAAATTTGTAATTTCTAATCCACAGGTCTGTCATACTCGTCCAAATGTATCCTCGTGTTTTGCTTTCCTAGTCGACCGCTCCTATATATTGTCTGCTAAATGCTTTTCTTGTTGAAAAGGTTATGACACGTCAGTTGGCAAGCTAGGAGGCCTTCTAAGTGGAGGCCAGAGGCAGTTAAAATAGAAAATTTGGTTGTGAATTCGTGTATCTGAATACTCATGTTGCTTGATTAATCAATGTATCAAATGCTCACTGAGAGAGAATTGCATTGCCAGAGCCCTACTAAAGAATGCTCCAGGACTTATACTTGACGAGGTAGGTCTCTCTTGCGTCTCCTTAGTTGTCTATGATAGAAACCTCTTAAGGGGAGGCTTTCTCTTACAGAAACAGTCAACTCTTTTGTTCAAAATCTCAATGATGTGCTTTGGTGCAGGCTACAAGTGCCTCAAATGCAGTTAGTGAGCGCCTTGTCCAGGATGCTTTAAACCATCTGATAAGGGGCAGACAATGTTGGTGATTGCTCATAGATTGAGTACGGTTCAGAATGCCCACCAAATTGCACTTTGTTCATATGGGAGGATTGCAGAACTGGGGATTCACTTTGAGTCATTGGCTAGGAAGGGTCAATATGCTGCCTTAGTTGGCACACAGAGGCTGACCTTTGACCCTAGAGTTGCTTATGATGATGGAAGTTAATACATTTCATTTGAAAGGCGTGTCAGTCCCAATATGATGCCTTTCTTAGCCATTTGGCAACTGTCAAGTGTAATTTCCGCATGCAGCTCCATTCATTCCCTTTCTACCCTCTTGCAGATGAGAAAGCAAAGTGATGTTAGTCCTCGTTTGAAGGAGATCTCGGATGAGAGGATCGGCCTCTCTAGTCTGCTCATGACATGCTGCTATAGGTGATCATGGATCGTTTTGGTGTCATCATATTGCCTGTACCCCTCCCCAAGTGAGCGAAAATCTTAAGAAGTCAGATTTAGCGCCTCCACAATATCCGAGTCTGTCCTGCACTATACTGTGAGTTGAACGCGCTAACTCAACTTGTCCTATGAAAAGTCCATCAAAATTATGGACAGGGAACAGGCTCGGCCCAACATGTTTGGACAAGGCCCAGGAACATGGAAAGACCCAAAAACATTACCGATGACGAGTCGTCTCCTCCTTCGCCTGGCCTCAGATGGATCGTGAAATCCAGATTCGGGGACCATTCGCGAGCCAGAGCTCGAGCGTCCCAAGCTGAGAAGAGAAGAGGGGGAGAGAGTGAGTTGCAGAGAAAGGTCTGTTAACTCTCCCCTTGGGTCAAGCGCCTCGAGTTCCTTTCCTTCTTTGTTTCCACTTTTTCCTCGGAACTTTTGGACTTGCCTGACGTTTTCTCATCAGATGTTTAAGTTTCGAACCCAGGCTCATGGCATTCGAGCGATTTAGGTATCATTCATTTTGTTGAAGTGAATGTATTGAGAGACCACATGAATTGCGACGAAAAGCATTAAGAGCATTTCGACCTTTGGGCTAATTTTTTCTGTCAATGTGTGTGTTCGGTCTAAGTAGTTATATCTTTGTTTATCACTGAAAAAAGGAGGTGAAAAATATAAGATGATAACCGTTGTGACGTGCATATGCGCGCATCCAGGGATTCGAACCCCGGTAGGTTCTAGGGAGGGTACTAGCCTGAATCACTTTAGACCCTCTTCTCTTTACTTGATATGGGGCTAATTCCAAAAAAAAACACCAACTTTTCTTGAGTGACAATTCTGACTCAAACTTTTTTTTTATCTTAATAAAAAGCACCAACTTTTACTCGAGTCCCAAATCTGACTCCCATGATGTAAAAATTTCCAAATTATTCTGGCCGGATTTGAAATTTAAGTGAGCGTTGGTAATTTTTTATGAGACAAAAAGAAAAGTTCGAGCTAGAATTGTCACTCAAGATAAAGTTGATACTTTTTTTTTAATTAAGCCCTTGATATGACTATGAAAGATTGAAGGATGTGTTACAAAGTCTATAGCTATACAAGTTGTGGTTGATAAGTTTGGGAACAAGCGGCTCATGGCAGGTTCATGTACGCGATCTTGATCTGGGCCTAAATGATCAAGTGAATGTCAAAAAGGCCCAAGCAAAGATTTGTCGATTGTCGAATTTTACATTGTCATGAAAGATTGTCATATGATGTCAAAGATATTATCCTTATTTTTTGTAATTTTATTTTTATGCTTCCTATAATGTCATATGACTATATAAGACAATCTTTTATAAGTAATTATCAAAGATGTTAATCTATTTTTTCTTTAAATTATCTTTTGTCTCAATGCCGTCTTTTACATATCGGAAGATTTCATGTGACTTCAACTTTGGAGGGTTTTCAATCTTCTTTTTTCACCCATAACTCTATTCATACTTTTCTACATAGGTCTACTACATTATGATTTTTTTTAATTTTAGCTAAAATATACCGCGGTAACGGCTAATCTTTAGTGAAGTAACAAATCCACGTAACGTTGCGGGCATTCGGCTAGTTTATAACAAGAGAAAGTTGAAGAATCATTTTAACACAATCGCATGTAAAATGGAACTTGGGACCACTTAAGGTCTCATTTTTCAAAGAAGAAAAGACAATACATATTTCAAAGAAGGCAAAAATTAAAGCAATAGTAGAACTTATTATTCTATATATATTGAAGTGATTGGGGGGAAAATAGCGAAGTGGTGATGTGGCATGCTTGGGAATTTAACTTGAATTTTCTTTTTCTATTTTGTTTTTGGAGTTGTCGGAGCTGTAGGGTACTAAAATTTTCACTTTTATATGTATTTAAGTAAAAATATTTAGTCAATATTGAAAACAAAATATTCACTGTTTTCTTTGTTTATCTATTTAAATACAAATTTACATATATAAACTTGAACTTGAACTTTATTGTTAATAAATCAATTGTACATTCATAATTTTTTTATAAACATGCCATTATTTTTATTAGTGACAACTAATGAATCATTCATTTATTTCGCCGATACGACCATACAATAGGTTCTCGATTCAATTGCTATACTCGTAGTAGTATTCAAAACTAGTGGATTTGTACAAGATAAAATTCATACATTAATTATATCACGAATATTGCTAGTACATCAATGGACATATGCAACACCTACTGTTTCTTTTTTCCCCACATGCCTTTGACAAATCAACTTTTCTGATTCGTAATATAGATATGAATTCGTGATATGATCTGTACTGCCAATCATTGGATCTCAATTCTTAATTGTCCAGTAGGTAAACAGACATTTTTAAATACAAGAACGACATTAGCTCCCTGAAATTAGTACGTCGAAGGTATTAAAAATTTTCATTCACTCATTGTATTCCGGACATCGCGCGGGTCTCATTCTAGTACTAAATGTAATTATTAAAAAAAAAGGAAAAGGAAAAGTGGAGTATTGGTGGCTAGATGAGTGACATGTGTCAACTACTTAGAACTCTTGCTCTCACAGTATAGTGAAGATGAAGCCTTTTGGGCTATAGCCCAGAATAACTAGCATTTCCAGATATTCCATCCTCCATTACCAAAGTAAGTTGAGACCTCTTCTCCATGGAAAGTAACAATAAAATTATCAACAAAAAAAAAAGACAAAGCTTTAATTCCCTAACAAAAGTTTTCCATGATGTCTTGTCGTAAATTCTTTTGATTCTAGATCCTCCATCTATAACAATAAAATATATAAAAATTGAAATATAAAGTCCTTCATTCCAATTCAAACAATAAAATCAATGATTGCTCGACGTAAGTTTTACGTATTCTGTCCTTTTCGTCTTTTAGACTAGTTAATTGCATTTATAAAGATCTTGTCATTCTCATTTAAGCATGGAATGTTATCACCAAGTTATCCTAATATTCATTAGGGAATAGATACTACATTCCCAATGTCTAGTACTTTATTCCTATATCAATGTGAATTCCCATCGTTATTATAATGAAAGTTGAGCATGAACCGTACGCTAGATAAGCAAAGTGTTCTTTATTAGCTTTAACCATATTCCCTCCACAAGAAATTCTCTCTCTCTCTTTCAGTGCTTCTCCACAATCCAAGAATACTCTATCTTTGCCCAATAAGGCTTAGTCACAACTAATAATGAGTATTATGGGGAACAAATTCATATCCTTCGATTGGGGGCCCTAAATAAATCAATTAAAATTAGGGTTTCTAATAAATTATGGTGGAAAATTATTATGTGGGAGCTCGCTTTAAAGGAAAAAATTCTCTTTATTTATAATTGAATTTTGGTTGTATAGTAGTGGTGTACATGTGCTTCAATCCCACATATATCAACTTTGAGCGGGAAAAATTACCCAATTAGTCCTAAACATATTGTAAAGATGCCTATTCAATCTTAAACTTTTCATTTTTTCCAATTTAGTTCTAAACATTTGCATGAAATTTCACTAGAGTTCTCCCGGTCAATTTTAACTTGAAATCGCTAACATGACGGTCCAGTCATTAGTGACTGTCCAACCTGGCATACCGCCATATCAATGATTTCCGATAAAAATTGATTGGAATGACTACATCGGAATTTCGTATAAAAGTTTAGGACTAAATTGAAAAAATTGAAAATTTTATGACTGATTAAGTATCCATACAATAGATTTAGGACTGATTTGACAGTTCCTCCAATATTAAGTGTGTACGAATCTAAAAAGGAAGCCGTAAAATGCACAAGGGAAACTCCATTCATATAACTTACGTGAATTGAATACTTCATGTGGAATATCACTTGTTGTTGAAGTCTAAATTTCATTAGAATATCACAATTTACAGCCTAAATGTTTCAAGAATTAACACAGCAGGATTACCAAAAAAGTCATAAACCTATTACAATTGTGCAAATTCAGTCCTAAGTCTTTTTTTAAAAATTAAATCCTAAATTTGTATTTATGTCAATTCAGTCCATCAGGCCAATTTTGATTGAAAATCATTAACATGAATGCCGAACATTCTACGTGGTGCAACTAGCACTGACTTCTACAATTTTTACTAATATTTTTTGAACTTTTTATGTTTTATTTCTTTTTTATTTTTCCTTTTTTGCTTTTCTCTCTTTTTCTTTTTTTTCTTTTTTTTCCTTATTCCTCTAGCCAATAGCCAATAAGGATAGCGCCGGCCATGCCACATAAGACAGCAACATCCATGATAGTAATTTTTGGCCAAAATTGGATGAATGTATTGAATTGGCCCAAATACAAAAGGTTTAGGACTCAATTGGAAAAAAAAAGATTTAGGACTTTTTTAAGTAATTTTCCCGAGTTAAAAACATACTAACGTGGTGCTCATGTAGTAGTGTTCATAGTTGTTTATACTTTTCTTTCAAGTAAGTATGTTGCATGTATGAGAACTTTCACTCGAGTCCTAAACTACTTTTGAATTGAAGTGTCTGAATCCTAAATATGTGTTGTTTTCCCCCATTTTTCACCTAGCCTCTACTTGACTCCACGACTACTGCCGATCGCGCCTAGTGTCGGGTTGTCGCCACAATCCACCATATTTTCCTTCACTATAGGGGTATCATATGTTTAGAATGAAAATTTTATAGTCAAAGTTTAACTTTTGTCTCTAAACTTGTGTACTTTTTTATTTCCGACCAAGGTCTTCAACTTTCAATTTATCTACAACTTTTCTAATCAAGTCTCTCTTGATCCTCTAATTTTGAGATGACATGTCTATTAGAGCCATAAAAAAAAAATCTTGCATGGCCTCTAGTGCAGCTTAGGGCCTGTTTGATAATATTTTTGTTTCTCCATTTTTCAGTTCTTTTATTCCTCGGAACAGAAAAAGAACATAAATCTATTTGTGTACGCCAATTACTTTTTTTTCTCTGAAATAAATTAGTGGTTAGAGTATAGATTTAGAACAAAAACAAAAAGTAAAAAAAATCTACTTTTTTTTTCCGGAGAACAAAAAGAGAAACAAGGTCATTTTAGAGAAACAAGCTCAACGTATCCTAAACCTAAAACTCTCAAACCCTACACCCTAAACCCTACACTCTAAATCTTAAACCGAAAACCCTAAACCTTAAACTCTACACCCAAAACCCTACACTCTAAATCTTAAACCCAAAATCCTAAATCTTAAACCATACACCCTAAACCCTACACCCTAAAACTCAAAAGGTCTATGCACCTATTTATTGTAATACCCAAAGATTTACGGTTAATCCCCTCATATTGTGAGTTATAAACTAGTGGAACTCTTCGCTACCATTTCCAACCATCCATCTTTGACTAACTATTACGTTGAATTTTCTGAGGTCATTTAAGAATATTTTGATCAATTAAGTCCTTGCAAAAATCCAGTTTTATCCAAACATGAATTGTTAAGTCTCCACTGACATTTTCATAATTAAATGAAAAAAATGGGAATAGAAATTTTTAGGATTGTACCAAATGCATTTCTGTTCTTTTTCTATTCCTGGAATATAAATTTTGTACAATCACCAAACACGTTCTTCTGCTCAGAAACTCGTCTAAGGAATAAATATGGAAAACAAAATTTTGAACAGAAATGTTACCATACGCATCCTTAAGGGCCAAGAAATCTCATTACTCAATATCTAGTTATATACTCTTCATTTTTTTGGTTTTAAGTCCAACGCATTAGCTGGTCAATCTCGACAAAAGTTTTTTTCAACGTCTAACCCTCTTATCGGGTGTCGGGTCTGAGGGACATGTTAACTTTAATTAATTGGATTTGAAGTCATAGTTATGCGATTAGAAAAGTTATGTATGTTCAATTATGATATGATTAGACAAATTAAACGCATTCAAGAACTTGATTGTAAAAAAAATGCGTGAGTTTAGGGGCCAAAAATGGAATTTTTTACCTAAATTTACATCTTATGATGCATTCGTTTCGCGAAAAATGGGTGATTTGAAAGACGATTTCTAATAAATAATAGTTTATATCATTTAGAAAAATAAATTAATGGAAAAAATTTTCATCACCCACGAAAATAGTTAGACATAGATTGTCACCAATGATGAAAATATTTTTTATTGACTAATTTTTCTAAACGATATAAACAATCATTTTTCAAAAAATATTTTCCAAATCATTGCGAAACAAACACACCCTTAAAATCATTCTTTAAAAGGTGGACACATTAGCTCAAATAATTTCAATTGTTCAGATACTTTATTTTTCTTTTCTGATCTTTTCCGTTCTTCCTTCTTATCCCTCATCTAGCTCATTCACATTGCTGCCACTTACCATGGGTGTCATCTGTCGCTCATCAACCAGCCTCTAGTCGTCGTCGCCATGACCGTGCGCCACCCTCCTTTGATTTGACTCTCTCTCTCTCTCTCTCTCTCTCTCTCTCACTCTCTCATGCATGTGCATGGATGAATGAACACAGATAGAGTTGCAATATAATGTCACCACCTTTGGAGATCCTCGACAGGAAAACCCTCTTTTTTTTGTGTTTTTTCAGAGAGAGAGAGAGAGGATATTTCTTTTTGGCCTTGTGTGTGCTACTTCTTTCGAAAGTGCGAGTTTATTTTGGTAAAGTTGGGTAACTAAATGATGTCGTCGGAATATGGATGACAGTCACTTGGTTTTGTTGATCTATCAATCATAGATGGTAAACTCAACACGTAAACATTCCTTTTAACTTTAGAGAGGAAATTAGTTCTGTCTTTTCACATCAATATTCCACGCGTAACTGTGTATAAAAAGTCATAGTTACTAGGACAGGCATCCTAGCACACTAGTACATAAAGCCCTAATCATGCTCAAAAGTTGAAATCAGCATTAAGCACGAAACCAACAAAAATTCTTTCGGGACTGCGATGGATCATTGCTTTTTCCCCTAAATGAGAAAAGAAGAGGCCAATATGGAAAGGCATATGCTCCAAAAGGATGATACCGAGTTTCTTGCTTAGTTAATTGTCGGACTTCAAGTTTGGCTTTTCTAAGGGACAATCACATGGGCTTGTACTCACCCTCTTTTTCCTTTTAGGTGTAGATAGGGTTTGTACAGAGAGAATTCCAGTCCATGTGGATCCCATGCTTTCAGTGATGTGAAACAGTGATGGAATTTGAAAGAGAAAAAGGCCATTTCTTCGAAATGGTGGTGGTGAGATTGTGGCTCAGCAAATAAAAAAATTGTTCCCTTGGACATGTAACTTCATCCCGATAAAGAGAATGACTGCAACAACTTAGTTTTTATTCCCAGAAACAAAAGGGGAAAAAGAAAAAGAAGGATGATGTGGCGTGTCTTGGAAACTCGCAGTAGAATCCTTCCATCTCTCTGAGGTGGGAAATGATTGATGAGCCCCCTCATCCTGGGTAAATTTTCTTGATCATTTATTCCTTCCGTAAGGGTTAGTACATGAGATGCCAGACGCTATCCCAGCAAAAAGGCATGGCTTGATGGAGATACATCGAACAAGTTCATGTTACACGACATTATCATTATGCTTTTTCTGGTGTTGGTGGAGGTTAGGGTTCTGGGAACGACAATAAATCAAAATCATGATTCCTTAGTTTGAGAACGATTTAGAAAGGGTCGCTTCATTTTCGGAATTATAGGTTTCCATTTATTAGTACCCTTTGCGATCACTTTTACAGTCAAACAACTTTTTTGGACTAGTGTATTCTACTCTTTCTGTCTTAATCGTCCGCAGATCTCTTCTTGTACATATATAAAATCTGAAATGATGAGCTATTGCACGACAAATTAGACCGCATCAAATAACATTTACAAACTAAAATATTGAGTTGATAAGACTAATATTCATGTGAAGTTATATATGCCGTATATTAGAATGCAATCAACTAATTGTGCAAGTTCAACAAATTATCTGTGAATGAATAAGTGAAGTGGCAAAGTGGTTAGTAGTCTACCCAAGACTCAACTTATGATTATACATGATTTGGTAGAATTTGTGTTCAACATCTGAGCTCACTCAGACCTCTAGAGTTGGCACATTCCATTACAGCATATGCATTAGTCCCCTTTAAGCATTGGTGTCTTGACGATCGAGACCTGTCTTCTAGTTCAGTCATCAATAGTCATCCATGAATTAATACACCACTCTCGCACTTCACACCATATAAGTACCAACCAATGCTATATTTCTTACGAAACCAGCTATCGAAGAAACCTCATTGACTATCGTATAGGATGTTTTTTGGACCAACCCCCCAAAAGAGAACATTAGATAGAAAATTCCGAGGTGGTCCAATTATGAAAAGATCAAGAAGAATCTAGGAGAAGGTGACAAAAATAAATGGGTCGTATTTATAAAGCACACGCACACGAAAACCAAGCACAGAGATCCTTGTCAAGGCAAGAGGCAATGCTGGCTTTAAGAGGGTCAGTGAGAGCATGAGGAGGACCACGTATCACGAGGATGATGAAGCAAAGTAGCAGCAAGTAGGCGACCATCTTGCTGGATAAAGAGAGAGTGCATTCCCTAAAGCCATACACTCGCACACATCACCTTTTGCCCTTGTTTTTATTTTCTTTCTACTGATTGGATATGTTAGATTCTAACCAAAATAAAGATTTTTTTTGGTCGAAATAAAATTCCATTCATTTGTCATAATTAAACATAGGAGGAACATAAAAAGCTTCCAAGCAAAGCAAATCTCAAAAAAGCTGCAAAACAAAACAAAACCCAGAAAACAAAAGAGTACAGCTTGTAACTATAAGCACACTCTCATCCCAAAAGACTAGATCTATCACAGTATCAAAAAGGAATGGCTGGCGATCATCATAATCATCAGTGATGGGCACACGCCAAGATCTTCCCCTTCAGAAACTACGGCTTGCAATGTGCATCAAACCTACGCGTGCCTAGGTTTGACATCCTCAACACCATCGTCATGCATAAACAACAACAACAGTAACAACATGTTACACCACCACCAATTGAACACCTCTAAGAAACTCCTAGATCTAGATTTAAATCAAGAGAGAAAAGCTCCTAGATTTAGATCTACACCGATATCGGTAGAGGAAAGCTTCCACCTAATCTTGGAGAAGTCATAGAACCACGTCCAAGGCATCCTACTGGCTAGACTAGTGATGACGTTCTCACAAATTTTCAGCTACAAGAAGATTTATTCACAACAATGAGCGAAGAAAAGCAACAACAATTAGTGAAAGAAGACATCAAACAAGGCAAAAAAAAGACTCCCAAATTAGATCGGGAGAGGGAAAAAAGGAAATAAGGCCTAAAAATGAAAAACATAGCAAAGTAGGTTAAATTCCTTTGAGGAAAGTTTTTTTGAGAGAGAGAGGGTTGGCAATAGAGAGATAAAACGTAACCAAAATAAATATGAAAAGTGTTAATTTATAAATATATTCCCCACACCATAGTCTAATTATTTTAAATTCAAGAATTGTAAATGGTAGTACACTCAAAACTTCACTATGGTATTGGAGTCAGAGGACTCGAGTTCAATTCCTCACACTCACCTTTCACCCATTTATGAGTTGCTGTTTTATTGTGCACCAGCGAACTTCAAGTTTAACTTCGGCCACGGATATCATATTCTCACGCTTAAGATCTTCATCATCAAATCATCCTTCAATTAAGGTGGAGCCTTAAGCTATATATAGAGCTTAACCGTACTAAAATAGGTTAAGTGTTTTCAGACTAAACAATTGCATATTCAAATTCAATACCAATAGTTATAACAATAAGGAAAAAAGACCCCTGAATTTTTATGGTAATACACATCTCTCCCTGAACTTTCGGAGAGGTTTATTTTTCTATTTGCACATGTGCTAATGTCACGGGCTGACCGTTCTTTGACCGTAAAATAGCCCGTGCGGCACCTGGCGAGTAGAGAAGACCTCAGGCCAACCTTCATTCTATAATTGTTCCTAAGAATAATACAGCAAATAACATTTGTGTATTGTATTGTACCACGCTCAGCTTAGCTCGAGCATTCAATCCCTCAAGCGAAACACATAGAACCCTTTTGGCACAACAACTGGTTTTGACCTGTCATGGCCTCATCAAAAAAGTGGCATTAGCTCTCGATCAATTTATGCATGGAAGGCCAACCTTGTCTTTAGAACTCCTAAGGGTATATTCATTCTAACCTATAACTTTGAGCACAAACCACCCTAACGTCACTCCTACAAACCAATTGTATTCATCTGCATCACTCACTCTTCATGACGCCACCAAGCTCCATTTATAAGGGCACACGAGTACGGGAGAACTCCGGCGTCACTTCGGTATGTGACATTAACATGTGACTTTCAAGGATAAAATTGTAACTCTTCTGTACTTTAGTTAAGAGTTGGTAAACACTACAAAAAAACACCGGATTAGCGACGAAATTTGCAACGGAAAATTTGGAAAAATCCGTCGCAAATCAAATTTGCGACGAATTTTGCGACGGAAAAATTCCGTCGCTACTAGGTCGTCGCAAAATTTTGCGACGGAAAAGTTCGTCGCAAAATTGCGACGAAAATAAATTCGTCGCAAATTTGCGACGAACTCTATCCATCGTAAAATTCGTCGCAAAATTCGTCGCAAAATTTGTCGCAAAATTCATCGTAAATTTCGTCACAAAATTAGTCGGAAAATTCGTCGCAAATTTCGTCGAAAAATTCGTCGCAAAATTAGTCTGAAATTTCATCGCAAAATTCGTTGCAAAATGTATTCATCGCAAATTAGCGACGAACTGTAATGATCGCAAAATTCGGCTTAAAATATTCGTCGCTATTTTTACATCATTTCGGCCATAAATTCTTGTCCATATCAAACAAATGAGACAATGACATATAATTGAAATAGAAAAACGAACAAACCATAGATTCTGACAAACCAGCTACAATGACATATAATTAAAACAAATAACTGAAGGAAAGTTGCAGAGTTTGACGTGATGCTATTTGATATCCAATCTTACAATACATTCAAAACATGAACTAAGAGGCGGGACAACCATAGAAGACGCAGAAAAACCATACATAAGAAGACGCAGCTTTGGTACGATGGCAGGACACCAAAAGTAGTTACTTTTGTCGAGACCTGAGGAAATGTCGATACATAAATCAGTCCAGAATATAAAAGAAGCGTTTATGCATGGATGTGGAACTAGGTCTAAAATAACAAGAGGGTTAACAAAAAAACGTTTCAGGACGAACATAAATGTTCTTACAAATGAATATGAGTGAAATTATGAAAAACCAAGATTATGAAGTAAGCTTACCCCCGATTTTGAGAATTTTAACTAGAAAGTCTGGAGAAAATCATTATCATCATCATCATCAGCATTCTCGGCATCAATGTGTTGGTCATCATTGTGCTCATCACCTATTGGATTGGCTGGGGGTACAAGAGGATCGTCATAGCGATTGAGGTTAAGGTGTCGCATAACGAGTGCCATTTGTTATTCCAAGTTATTTATTTGTTCGTCCTTCTAAACAAGTACATTTTTCAGACGATGCACTTCTTGGGTCAATTGCTCGCCTTGTCATGACCTCCTTCGACCAGTCGCAGTGGATGATGAACTTTCAGGATTATTCGGCATGTACATCCTTGACAACGATCCCATCCCAAATATTTTCCCTTTTTTCACCCCACCCGTTGCCTCCATCCATAATGCCATATTATTAACTGATGGCCCGGACTAAGGACAATCATCACTACCACTAGCACTGCTCATTAAAAGGTCATCATATTTTTCCTACATTAACAATACAGATGAAAATAAAATCATTATATATATATATATATATATATATATATATATATATCTACTATAAATATTGAAAGCATTCACCGTTTTCATTATAGTTTACATATAAGCCAAAGTATAACCTTACATACCTTAACAGCTTTTGCTCGATCGCCAATCCATGTCTTATCTTTCTTTTGAAGTGTGCATTCAAATGTAGCTGCAAATGTCGATTCCGTCCTCAATTCTTGTGCCTACAAAATGTAAACATGAGTAATTGAATTAAATTAACTTATAACTCATTTAACAGACTTATCAGTCGTTTGCGATGCTCCACAATGTTGATAGAGCCCCCATCATATGTGGCTAACCCATCACTAGAACTAGAAGATCGATTCTTCTTTTTCTGCTCACAGAGTTGCCGACTCTGTTCATATGCCCAAAATCTGTTAATTGCCGCCCAATTGTCAGCTGTAATGAAAGACGGCTTCACTTGCTTGATCTTCGCTCTATTCATGACTTTTTGCCTAAAATCACCGATTTTCTTATCGAAAATTCTTCTCACTTCATTGTCTTCCGCTTCCTCCCACTTGAACTTCCGCTGCAATGAATAAAAACACAAATTGAAAGTTATTATGATGATCACATATCCATAACCATGCACCAGATAAATATAGACAGATTTTGTAAAGTTCATGTTGGGGAAAATATCTGGTCCTTTAGGTATCAAAAACTACAGAGTTGTTTTGGTCCCTTTACATCATTCTTGACCATCAATATACCACACCAAACTTAATTAGTGAGAAAATAAAATATGTAAAACTTACCTTGAACTCATCCCACCACATTTCTTTCACTTTTTATGGAACATTTCTGTAAGTAATATACTCTCCCATCCAAAAGTTTCTTACTATTTTGTTCAATTCCCTCACAACAGACGGAGCATCCGTGAATCTGCAATCATACGGATATTGTGCAATATCGACAATTCAGTTGACATCTATATCTAAAGCCCTAAATATTACATGTACTAAAATAAAAATGAAGTACTTACGAATCTCCAAATGGGCATATGAAGAATCGGTTATCTTCTTGACCTGTGTTTCCGTCAATATTCTATTGTTCCGCCGAATAATGCGGTGGAACGGAAGGAGAGGGAGCCAAAGGAGATTGAACTGGAGGAGATTCAGTTCGCATGTGGCCAAGTCTCATAACATGTTGTTGAGTGTTGGAGGAAGGGCCAACGTGTCCATATTGTGACGGACCATATTGTGGTTGAGGGTTAGATGACGGGATAGGGGAAGAGGAAAGGGACGGGGATGAGGACGAGGAAGAGGCTTGTCTTCTATGCATGTGACCTCCACGTTTATACTGACAAGTAGAAAGGTTATGCGAATATGTAAAGAACTATTGACACGTATTACGGACACATAATGATGTACATGACAAAGCTTACCATTTTGATGGAAAGACTTAGAAAATGTTTCTTTGAAATGAGCCAATGTCGAGTGTTTATGACGTGCAATTTCCTACGAACAAATATACTATGAATCCCATTCATTTTGATATGAAACATCAATATATAAGCACGATATGGGCGGCCACAGGTATCAAACATCACTATATGAATCGCATTCATTTTGATTAAATTTTTTTTGACCACGTACAAAAATTTAAATTTCACTGAAAGTGGGTGGCCACAGGTATTTTAAGTCATTCTGTAAAGTTTTGTAAGAGAAAAATTGTTATTATTGTTAAATTTTTTTTTGGGACCTAAAAAAAAATTCACTAAAATTTGGTGGCCACCGATATTCTAAGACATTCTGTAAAGTTTTGAAATTTAAAAATTTTTAGAATTTTTAAATTATTATTTTTTAATATAAAATTTTTTCCGTGAAATAAAAAAAATTTTCCATACTAAAATTGGGTGGCCACAAGTGGTCTAAGCTATTAGGTAAAGTTTCCAAAAATTTTTTTTTTTGGTAAGGGTAAAGTTTCCAAAATTTTTGTCCTTCTTTATTTTAATAATTTTTAGGGCACGTTAAAAAAATTAAATATAACTAAAAGTGGGTGGCCACAGGTATTATAAGTCATTCCGTGAAGTTTTGAAAATTTTTAAGTTCTAATTTTTTTTGGCCACCTAAAAAAATTTAAATTTCACTGCAAGTTGATGGCCACGTGTTTTCTAGGCAATTCTGTGCAATTTTGAAATTACATATTTTTTAAATTTTTTTAAATTTTTTTTTCACCCAAAAAAATAAAAATTTCCCTCACAATGGGTGGCCACATTTATTTTAAGCCATTTTATAAGGTTATGAAAATTTTTAATTTTTTAATATTTTTTTCCCGAAAAGTTAAAAAATCTAAATTTCACTCAAAATGGGTGGTCACTATTAATTTTTGCAATTTTGTGATATTATGAAATTTTA
Source organism: Syzygium malaccense (assembly GCA_031216405.1). NCBI lineage: Eukaryota > Viridiplantae > Streptophyta > Magnoliopsida > Myrtales > Myrtaceae > Syzygium > Syzygium malaccense. The sequence goes on from CM062254.1 coordinate 13,715,528, forward strand.
GTTTTTTAAAAATTTTAAAAAACTTGTATTGTCAAATTTCATATTTGTTGCCAACATATACCGTTTTTTTAATTTTCCGTAATTTTTCATGATTTTTTATAGAATTATTCAATTTTCAAGCATTTTCTGTGAAAACGCTTAATCAATCACCCTGTCGTTATTCAACGCTTAATCATCCACATAATTGACAAATTAACCAGTCGACCATCGATCAAAGCCACATACAATCCTGAAATCGACCCGTAACTTAGCCAACGAAAAGTGATCCTAAATAATCCCTAAACAAGTCTGACTAATTACCTAATTATATTAACTAGGGTTTAGGGAGTTGTTTACTTGGTTCAAGGACAACAAAAATCGATCGATCGAACAGTGGCTGCCCCGGTGCGGGCGTGGGCCCAAATGGTAACTAGTCGGCCAGGTGCTCGACCACGATCGGGCGAACGACGGCGGAGCTCGGCGGCGACGGTGTCGGTCGGCGGCGACGGCGTTGGGTGGCGGCGACGGCGTCGGGCAGTGGCTCGGCAGCGACGGCGTCGGCTCGGCAGCGACGGCGTCGGCTTGCGACTGGGAGGCGGGTGGCCGGCTGGCCGGCGGCGCCGGCAGCCAGGCAGCGGCGACGGTGACGACGGCGTCGGCAACGGCTAGCTAGCGGCGACGGTGGCTGTGCTCCGGCGAGGGCGGCAACGGGCGGGGGGCTGCTCCGGCGAGAGCCTCGGCCGGCTGATGGTGGGCGGCGACGGCGGCGGCTGCGGGCCGACGGCGTGGGGCGGCTCCTGGTGGGCGAGCGACTGGGCGGCGAGGCTGGGCGGCGACGGCCTCGGTCTGCTGGTCGGCAACGGCGAGGCTTCGGGCCGCTGCTCGGACGCGGCGAGGGCAGCAAGGCGGGGCGGGGGCGAGGGCGCGATCGGCAGGGGGCGGGCGACAGGCGGGGGGACTACGGGGCAACTGGCCCGCAACCGGCAACAGGCGGGGGCGCCTGCTGGGCGACAGGCGGGGGAGCTGCGGGGCGGCTGCGAGGCTAGGCGGCGACGGCAACGGCTGCGACGGTGAGGGCGCTACCGGGGGGGCGGGCGACGGGCGGGGGGGCTGCGGACTAGCTGGCCCGCGACCGCCGACGGGCGGGAGGGCCTACGGGGCAACCGGCGACTGGCGGGGGAGCTGCGGGGCGGCTGCGAGGCTGGGCGGCGACGGCGACGGCTACGATGGCGACGGCGGTGGAGGAGCTGCGCAGATCGGGCTTGGGCAGCGTCGGGGAAGGGGGAGGAGGAGGAGGAGGGTATACAAATAAAACAAATTGTTTGCGACGGACTTTCCATGTCCATCGCAAATTTTTGACTGACAAAAAATTTCCAATGAAAATAAAAATCCGTCGCAAATTTGCGACGTAAAAAAAATCCGTTGCAAATTTGCGACGGAAATAAAAATCCGTCGCAAATTTGCAATGGATTAAATTATCCGTCGCAAATTTCGAACGGTAAAAATTCCCTCGTAAAATTTGCGACAGACCAGTATAGTTCGTCGCAAATTTGCGACAGACATAGAAAGTCCGTCACAAATTTGCGACGGAACTCCACTGTCCGTCGCAAATTTGCGACCGACAAAAAATTTCCAACGGAAATAAAAATCCGTCGCAAATTTGCGACGTAAAAAAAAAATCTGTTACAAATTTGCGACGGAAATAAAAATCCGTCGCAAATTTGCGACGGACTCAATATGTCCATTACAAATATGCACATACTAAATGATCGTTGTAAATTTGTGATGTCTTTTTTTCGGTCAAAAATTTAGCATCTCATTTATTCTGGTCCTAAATTTGCTACGTCTTTTTTTTCAGTCCAAAATTTTGGCATCTCAAATTTTGCAATGGAAATTAGAATATCGGAAATGTTAAGGCACGTTAATAATATTTGACTTGTCGGTATTTAGGGACAAAATTTCGGACGATCAATTAAAATAAAAAGAATAATCGACAATAACAATAATAAAAAAGCACAATAACAATAATAACAAGAACAATAATGATAACAACCAAAATAGCACTTGTCGCATTAATAATTACACATATGTAGTGTTTTGTGACAAAAATTTTAATCTTCGTCTTCGTCTTCGTCCTCGTCTTCGTCATCTGTCTGAAAATCAGATTCTGAACATTCTTGTACATTTAATTCGCAAATTTCAGTTAGATCCACATCTATCATTGCTCTACACGGATCTTGTAAAGTTGGTATGTTATATTCCTCAATTTTAACCGTGTTACACACTTCCTCTTGTTGGTAGGCTTTAACCTTTCAGTGTTCCTCGATTTTCCTCCGTGCTTTGATTTTACATACAGCCCACCAATCAGCTTTGTCATGTTTCAAACTAGGATATAATGCATAACATACTTGAATTGCTTGTTGTGCCAAGACAAATGGTTCATACTTCATATACATTTTCTTGTGATTTATTTCAACCAAATTAAACTTCATATGCACCTTCATTCCTTTGACGGGGTCGAACCACGTGCACTTAAATAACACAACCCACATCATTAATGGTCCAGGGTACTCTATCTCTATGATTTCATCCAACAAGCCATAAAAATCATCTTCTGAACTGCCACCGGATGACCGAACAGACACACCACTATTCATTGTGGATTTTCCCATTCTATATTCTTGAGTATGAAAATTATATCCATTTATGAAATATGCTGGCCAACTTCGAACTCTTAACTGTGGAGCCCATGACAGATGATATAGCAACCCTTGCCCTCCAATTTCATCGTAATTACTGTGAACTTAAGGTTACACATGCAAAGTCAATAATATATATTTTACTAAATGATGTATATAATTTTAATAACTTGATTTTGATCCATAGGCAACTTACATATGTCTTGAACCATGCTGCAAATTGTTCATCGCACAAACGGTCAAACTCATTTGGTTGTAGTCCAAACATTGAAGTTTGGAAAATCCTAATATTAAAAACCATTTAAATATTAACAATTATTTGACATACAAAGTATATATTTGCAAATTTACACTTATTTGAAGTATGGCTCGACTTCTGGACAGTTCAGTAAAATATAAGTATGGGCTGTATGAAATTCTTCGCCTGATAAGTAACGAAACTGACATGCGCCACTTGGTCGATCCAGATAATTGAAAATAGAGAATGTTGTGCAATTGGGATCAATGGAACCCTCATCATTTCTACCTGCTCTCCGCCTCTTGCACTGAACGTGCGGCTCAAAATAGTATGGTGCAAATATTGTCACTTCTTCCACAATATATGTATTACAAATTGAAACTTCAACACGTGCCTTATTCTTCACTTTTTTCTTCAAATGATATAAGAATCTAGTTGAAATAGAAAGAAGCTTATCGGAACATATTATATGATAAACTAATTTGAACTGTATTTTAAAAAAAATATTATCTCTCAAATGGATACATCCATCGAAATTGGACGGGACCTACAACTTTGACCTCATAAGACAAGTGAACTAAGAGATACTCCATCGAATCAAAAAACGCTAGAGGAAATATCCTTTCTAAGTTGTAAAGAATAATTGGAATATCTCTCTCTAGTTTTTCCATGTGCGATGCTTTTAATACTGTCGAGCAAATATCATGGAGGAAATTGCTTAACTCTGTAATGGCGCGCCCCATATAAAGCTCGGTAGAACTTCCTTCAAAGCTATTGGAATTAGTCTTTCCATCAGGATGTGACAATCATGACTCTTCAAACCTATGAACTTGCATTCATTCAAATCAACACATCTCCCGAGGTTCGAAGCATATCCATCAGGAAACCGCACAGATTTCAACCATTGACAAACAACTCGCCTCTGCCCCTTATCCAATGTATAAACTGCTTTCAGTTTTGGTCCCCTGCTACTTGCATCCACAGCTAGTATTGGTCGATCGCAAATATCTCTCATATCTTTTCTTGCGTTCAAGTTGTCTTTTGTTTTTCCGGCGACATCCATCACGGTATTTATGACATTGTCGAAAACATTATTTTCTATGTGCATGACGTCAAGATTATGATGAATAAGATGGGCCTTCCAATATGGTAGATCCCAAAATATACTACGTTTTATCCACTTATGTGTACTTCCGTACGCAAAAGTCGTGCTGTGCGGGTTCTCAACAACAGTTGGAAAGTCCTGCACACGCTCCCAAATTTAATCGCCGGTCAACCTCAATGGTGGACGTGTTCTTTCAGTCCTATTCTTGATGAACTCTTTCTTATTCCTTCTAAAAGGATGACTTGGCGGTAAAAATTGTCTGTGACAGTCAAAATAGCTAGGCTTCTTTTCATGTTTTAATCTAAATGACTTTGACCTCTCCAAACATATCGGACATCCTAAGATCCCAGCTGTACTCCATCCAGACAACATTCCGTAAGCTAAAAAGTCATTTATCGTCCAAAGAAGGGCAGCATCATTACAAATGTTTGATCGGTAGAAACGTCATATGTAGGGACACCTTCAACCCATAGCCGTTGTAACTCCTCAATCAATGGTTGCATATAAACATCTATAAACTTTTTCAGATTTTGCGGCCCTGTCACGATCAATGTCAAAAACATATAAGGTGTCTTCATGCACATACCAGGTGGAAGATTGTATGGCGTTAAGATAACTGGCCAATATAAATAACTTTTTCCTATTTTCCCAAATGGAGCAAATCCATCGGCATAGAGACCTAACCTGATGTTCCGAGGCTCCATCGCAAACTCAAGGTATGTTCTATCAAAATGTTGCCATGCCTTCGCACCTGAAGGATGACACATTAAACCCTCTTCTGTTTCATGATTTGCATGCCAAGTCATGTATTCAGCAGTGGCTTTAGACGCATAAAGCCTTTGCAATCTAGGGATTAAGGGCAGATAAAACATTTGCTTGCATGGTCTATACTTCTGATTACGACCCAGCCTCCTATTAATCTTGCACCTAAGTTGGCTACAGAATTTGCAAGATTCTGCATTTTTATCATCTCTCCAATATATCATACAACCCCTACTACATACATCAATCCTTACAATCGGAAGACCTAAATTATCCACTAGCTTTTTCATATCATAAAAATCACTTGGCATGATGTTATCACAAGGCAATGATTCCCGCATTACTTCAACAAAAGAGTTGAAGCAATCTGCAGACATACTATGCTTTGCCTTGATATTTAATAGTCGGGCTGTCACCGATAACTTAGTGTGGTCCTCACAACCTGCCCATAAAGGTTCATCTGCTGCTTTCAACACATCTCAGAACTGATTAGATTGAAAAGTTTCATTATAGACATTCTCATCAAAACCCGTTACTCATATATCTTCCAATTGTGAAGCATGACTAGTACCCACTTGTTCACGTGTAGGAGTAAAACTAGTACTTGCATGATTTGATTCTGTGACAAAATTATAACTAGGTGCATCAATCACCATCCTCTCGTATGGGTTCAATTGCTCATAATAGCCACATTCTTCCCTAACTGAAAATTGGTCACATCTTCCATATCCTTCATCAGATATAAATGGTTCATCATGGGAAGTCCAATTATAATAGTTCGAAGTAAATCCAAATCTAGTAAAGTGTTCTCTAACTTGATCACACACAAGAAATTTACCATTACCGCACTTTTTACACGGACACCTTACCTTATTTCCATCCATGAACTCATATTTACTACTAGCAAAGTCTAAAAATAGTTCCAACCCAATACGAAACTCATCTGTCAATCCTTGACGTCCAGGTAAGTTCTTATTATACATCCAAACCCTTTCTCTTTGCATTGTGTCTGTATTAAAATAAAAAATTCTGGTAAAATATTTAAAATATCATATCTATTGTTCTTAATTAAAACCATAAAATTTTGGAAATTATAATTTTTGTTATTCACGCAACAATTAATATGAAATTGCAAAAATAGAAAAAATTACCATGTAAAGAAGACTTACCCAAATATTTGACTGAAATATTGGTAGGAGAAAGTGGTCAATTTGATGAGAATTGCAACGTCCACTTGGATTGTGAGACCTTCAATTAGACACATACCCAAAAAGAATAATCACTTAAGAATCATTTTTTAATAATTTTTAATGTGCGATGGAAACGGAATTCATCCCTCGCAAATTTGCGACGGAATTCGTTTTCCGTCGCAAATTGGGTTTCCGTTCCAAATTTGCGACGGAAATTGGGCTTCCGTCGCAAATTTGTGACGGAAACGAATTCCGTCGCAAATTGATCCCGTCGCAAATTTGCGACGGAATTTTCATTTATTCGTCGCAAATTTGAAACGGAAACTATTTCCGTCGCAAAACGGCGTGGCCGTTCAGCCTCATCCAAAGGCCGGCGAGGTGTCGCCGGCCGTCGATCGTTAAACCGGTGATGCAGATACGAAAAAAAAAAGAAACATAAACATATATAAAATAAAAGAAATTACAATCCAACGATGAATAGTCACGAAGCTAGCTATGATACTTATCTGTACAAAAGCTTCACCGAGATTAATATGTGCGTGCACGGATTTTGCTGATTTCAGACATATGAAAGAGGGAGAAAAGCGAGAGAGAGAGAGATAGGGTTGGAATATCACGGGCTGATAAACTACAAATTTGCAACGGACGTTCGTTTTCGTCGCAAATTTGCGACGGATTTATTTTCCGTTGCAAATTTGCGACCACCTTTGTACCGTCGCAAATTTGCGACGGATTTGGCGACAGTTTTTTTTTCTGTCGGAAATTTGCGATGAACTTTTTTGCGACGGATTTATTTTCCGTTGCAAATTTGCGACGAACTTTTTTCCGTAGCAAATTTGCGACGGTTTTTTTCGTCGGAAATTTGCAACGGTTTTTTTTTCGTCGGAAATTTGCGACGAACTTTTTTCCGTCGCAAATTTCTGACGGATTTTTCATCCATCACAAATTCCGTCTCAAATTTGCGACGGAAAATATAATCCGTTGCAAATTACATGTTTTTTTTTTAGTGAAAAGCACATTTTGTGCCCACGTTTTTGAAAATGTGATGGATGATTAATAAGGTCAATGGTTTGGCAGGATACAGGATCTGTAGTTCTTGTCACTTTCGTTTTTTTTTCTTTTTTAGGTAGGGGCATCTTTAACATGTCGGCATCCATTTCAACTGGCATCTTTCTTTTTAACAACGCATGCAGAGGTCCTAATAGTCGACCGAGAACAAAGTAAACTAATTAGGGTTCTTCTAGGGTATTATCACTAGCCGGGCATAAAAAATAAATAAAGAAAAACCAAGGGTTCTTCTTAAGTTTCCCTTGGAATAAGATATATACTTGAGAATATCATGCATCATTAACCCTTAAATATTCTAGTTTCTTTTTCTTTTTATTTAACAAAGGTGTCATTCAGACAGCCTCTTTTTAGACAAAATTTTAACATTCGGAGTGTTAACTTCTAGTAACGTGTTCCTCTAGCTTTTTCCCTTACACGATCAGTGTGAAAGGAAAATGCCGGAGAGAAGAAAGTTTTCAGCTAAAGATTGCTACGGAAACCAATGAAAGGGAACCTTATTATATGATATATGGAGTGTAAGTTAGTCAACAGTTAGGCAAAAAACATGCATTGGGGTGGCCAGACATTGGTACATGCATAACTAATATTCTGTAATGCAAAAGAAGCTTGGCATCAACCAAGACTCGAGAATCTCTTTCAATTTGGTCCACCCCCACATGCCAAACTGTGTTACATGATCTTTCCGGGCAACCATTCACAGTTTTGTGGAAAAGGAGACACTGCCTTTCCTGCTCCTAACTGTCTTCATGCCATGAGAATCCCCTCACTTTCCAGTTAGGGCATAATAATCTAGCGTTATATTCAATACTTTGCCTTTCTTATGTAGTCATATAAAACTGAAAAGTAACTTTAGTGTTTTATTTCTTTGTAATAATGCTATGTGGCTAGCTGGCTAGCACAGCATAAAGATTTGTGTTTGCAAAACAATGTGCTAAACTCTTATGGAGTGTTTGAATGTGTCTCCCTTGTTCGAATACTCATTTTGAAGTAATCACTTCAAAAACAAATTAAATCATGCAAGCTAGCGTTTGTAGCTCTGTCATATGTTACCAATTTTTTTAACGAAAAAACCTCATTAACATTTGTGCTTCTAGTATTATCTACCTTTTCTTTCTCATGAGTTTATAGGTGGCTTTGAATCAAACTCGATATCTCTTACTCTATAATATCATCTTAAAGTCCATTGGAAAGTTTCAATTTAAATTGTTAGAGGACGACACAACACATATTATATAGGTTAACAAATGGGATGAATTTGATATTGGCACTGACTTCTTTATAGAGTGAACTTTCTAAATCGTTTCTCCACAAGGATACTTTAGCTCGCAAAATAAACTCTATCCTTTGGTTCCAACTAAAACCCTACCCACATTTATCTCTCTCTCTCTCTCTCTCTCTCTCTCATGCCATAGACGATCGCGGATTTGTGGTAATCTACTATGGATGACTCTGAATCCATAGTCATCTGCCATAAAATACTCGAATCTCGAAGATGTCGGCCTTCAATTGAAGGTCTCGATCTAAGGCATTGACCTCATATCATATGCCTTTGATCCTTAATCTGGGGTACAATCGTCGCCAGAGACAGAGAGAGGACAATGATGGTGCCTAGGGAGGCATCGGTGGTGGTGGCCAAAAGTCGCAGCATTAGCCGTGGCCAAAGGCAGGAGTACAGAAGGGTATTTACAATCGCTATTGGGGTAGAATTGAAAATGACAAAACAATTTCATCGAGATTGATATGTCAATTGTGTAGATAATGTAAATTTACACTCATAATTTGGGAATCCATATCTTAGAATATATTGCTTAGTATAATCAAATCTCTTCACATGTTATCACATAAATGTGCTTGTGTAAATAAATAGTCGGTGTATCTATCAAGTACCTTGAAATAGTTAAATAAGGAAAGCGACATTAATAATGTTATAATTTTCGTACGACACTTACTCTAGTGTCGTACATTTTCAAGTAATCACTTAAATATCATAACTTTAAGATATATCAACAATTTCTCTTACTTGAAAATCTTACATGGCATTACATTAACATTAAATCATCCCACGTAACTCGTCAGAAAGATGGTGACATTGAAAATGTTTTAAACCAACACCATTTAAGCCCTTTCTTGCCCCAATTTGAGGATTTGATATTAAATTAGATTGCAATCCAAACCCTAGCCCCTCCTCTCTCTCTCTCTCTCTCTCTCTCTCTCTCTCTCTCTCTCTCTCTCTCTCAAAGTCCTTGGCACACACCATTTCTCTCTCCACAACCAGCCTCTCTCTCTCTAAGTCCTCGGCACACACCATTTCTCCGTCCACAACCAGCCTCGACGTTGAACCTTCCAACAAGGCTCATGCTCAGTTTCATCAATGCCATGTTAGTTACATGACAAGACGGCAGCCTCGCTGCTGAACAATCCGTTCGGATTGAAACTAGAATTTGGGGCTGCGGCTTTTGGAAAGAAAATTACACCTAATTTCTCATTTTAGGGAAAGATTTTGGGTTTAGGGTTTCGCTTATTTATCAAATTGAACCTAATTTCTCAATTTCGGGCAAATTTGTGTTGCCAAACAATGTTGTTTGATTTATATATTGAGTATTGACATCTCTGATGAGATGCGTCGGTTATTTATTCTAAAGTAATACCGCTGCACAATCCGTTCCGATTGAAACTAGAATTTTGGGCTAGGTTTTTTGGAAAGAAAATCATACCCAATTTCTCGTTTTAGGGTAAGATTTAGGTTTAGGGTTTCGTTTATTTAGAAAAATTGAACCTAATTTCTCAATTCGGGCAAATTTGTGTTGCCAAACGCCGTCTTTTGATTTATATCTTGAGTATTGACATCTCTATACATCAATTATTTATTCTAAATAATACCACATGTGAAATTCTAACGATACAAGGATGATCGATTTTTGGGAGTTGTGGTGCTTAAATAATCACATGTAAAGTTTTGCATGAAAGTGAAAATCATGCGAAAATTATGGTACGGTTAGTGTCACGCCCCGAACCTCACGGCACGCAACATCTCTACCTCGGTCGATCTGTGTGCGACGTCCCAGGATGCGTCGCTGACCCAACACCCAAGCAGAGAGTAAGGCACATGCGGAAGTGACAAATAAGTAACACCCGTACAATAAATACACGTGAGACCAAGGATAGAACAACAATTAAAAATAACAAAATAATTACAAATATACATTTTGTATTACTATAGAAAACCTTTTTACAATATCCATTTGTACAATAAAAATAAACAACGCTAGCAGTCAACAGCCACTAGGTCAAAAAGGGTAAGTGGCTTAGGGTGGTTAGGCTAACTGAAAGGAGGGTCACAGCCAAAAAGAAACGATCTCTATTGCTAAGGACTCTGGTTTGCTCTAAGGCTCCCAATCAGAGTCTAAAGACTTCGAAGAATCATCCGACAGCTCCTCTGAAGAACTCTCAGGGGGCTCAAACTCCTCTGACTCCATATCCTGCACTTCAGCCCACTTATCCTCTGAATCCGGCTCCAACTTCGGATCAAGATATAGTCCTAATTCCTCGTCTGAACTCAGCTCAGTGACCTCTCCGTCTTCGCCCAGGTCCTGGTCCATGGCCTCAGGTTCGTTCTCCTCGTCGTCCATCGGCTCAGGGTCATCATACCACACCCCTGGCTCCTCATCCATGGCTATAGATCCGTCTATGGCCGGGGGATCCACAATCTCACCGTCTGCCATTTGCGGTATCATCACCCCATCCACATCGACCGGGACATCGAATGTCCGAAGGGGTCGCCCTATGTTCCTGTCAACATCCTTAAGGCACCAGGCCACGTACTCTTGAGTCTGATAAAAAAACTCACCCACGTTCACAAACACTATAAAACGATATCTTACATAAGCTTCCCCATTCCCTGATGGGTATACTCTCGTAGTCGACTGGATCTACGTAGGGATCCCAAAAAGAGGCGGCGACTTCACCATGCTCAGGGCTGGGGGTCTGAAAAGGTAGATTATTACAACCGTGAGACAAATCTCAGCGAGTATAACCCCTAAACCTAGGCTAGGCTAACATGCATCCTCCTGATAGGCAATCCACGACAAGCATAGCAATACAATTCACAATTAACCTCCGACCTAGGCCCTTGAACCCAGATCACTCACCTGACTAACCCTGCAGGTTAATCACTTCAATAATATAATCAAGTCACACACACGAACACTCTATTCACACGTACGTCACACGCGTGCTCACGCTCGTCAGTGTTCATATCACATGCCTTTCACCGAGTCTCGCATACTCGCACTCTGGCTCTTGCATTCTTATGTATGCAATTTATGTCATCATGCCACGATTTCCATCGGTCTCATACTGCACACTAGCACAATTCTCAATTATTAACTCAGAGCTCGACTCTCGTAAAACGCATTAGGTCTGACCCGTGCCAATGCAATAGGTCTACATAATCACAACACTCCGTGGCCAGCATGAAAACGCCCCAGGCCCAGTGTCTCTAGCCCGCGTCAAAACGCATCAGGCGCAACACCGATCTCCTTACGAACCAAAACCCTTGTAAAACACATCAAGTTGGTCGTCTTCCTGACGTACCGGGCATCATCCCTCGTAACACGCATCAAGATGGGTTCAGCCTCGCTTAAAACGCATCAATGTGATCACGCAGTCATACAGCCAGTTTTATCTGAACCCCGCGTAAAACGCATCAGGGTATTTTAGGTGATCACATGCTCATGGCAGGCGCACATTCTCGCATAATTTTATCACACGCCTCATTCTCAGCATACACAATGCGTGACCATGTAATGCGGTACAATGCATCATGAGCATCACTATAACACAGGCACTCAATCAAATCCATGCCACTATACAGTGCCCAATTCCCAAATAGCATGCTCACTTGGCCAATTAATACCGTGTGGCCTAAATTCACAATGTACAATTTGGCATTCAATTCAGCCATCAATTAGCCAATCACATTCCGCACAATTTGGCCACACGAGCACACGACATGGCATATCACAATCTATCACAATTGAGCATAATTAATCACACTTCAATCAACAGCCAATCACCCCGGGCAATCACCTCGGGCAATCCCGACAATTCAGCCAACAATTCCCCAATTGGTCCATTCTAGTCCAATAATCCCCCAATAGACGGCCACCAAATCAGCCACTCCGAGGCCGATATTTATCCCCAATTAAATCATATTAATCCACCAAATTGTCTCGATGACAACCTCCACCAATCGATTCCCAATTTTCTCTTAATATAAACTAACAATACCCAAACCAGTCCAGAAAACGCACTATCAGTCATAATCCGAGTTTAGGAGGTACACCCATTTAATCCTAAGTCACGACGATGAGAAACGGCGGCCAATCACCAGTGGACGGTGGAACCGGCGGCAGCGTTCCCGACGAACGGCGACGGCGACGTACGGCAGCGGTCCTGGCGGTACGGACAGCAGTCCTTGGCATCCATACGGCGGCGAAGATGATGATGCGGCGGAGAGGGAGTGGGTCGGTGAAGGTAAGGGACGGTGGTGTGGCGGTGGACGAGCGGCGGATGGCGACCTCGGCTTCCCGGCGGCAGCGTGAGGCGACGGTGGATTCCGACGTTCCTTGGCCGAGAAGAAACAAACGAGAGGGAGAGAGAGAGAGAGAGAGAGAGGATGGGACGGTGGGATGGTGAGGCATGGACGGCGACAGCATGGCGGATCGGCGACCAGCTCCGGCGAGCGGCGGTCCGGCGTTCCTTTAGCCAAGAGGAAGGAACGGCGAGAGAGAGAGAGGGAGAGAGTTCACGGGAGAGGGAGTGACCGGGAGGGAGAGAGGGAAAATGAGGAGAGAGAATGGTCAAGGCTGGTCAAATATTGGGTTAACGGAGGACAAATGTCACAAATCCAAGCCCCTTGAACAAAATGCCGTTGATCCAATGGCTCTAGTCCAATCTTATCCAATAATTGAGGGGTAAAATGGTCAATAGCCCCAATAATTGAGCTGAATTTCATTGTTAATTATCTCAAATAATATCCAAAATTCATAACCCAAAAATAGGCTAGAGGCAAAACGGTCATTTTTCCGGTCCCGGGTCGAAATTCCATTTTTCACCCGTACCAACTCCAAATGTGTGTGGCCAACATAATATGACGTCGGATTCGCAAAAATAGTTGTACAAGCTCTCGAAAATCGACACCGAAGTCCTGGTCCAATTTCGTGACCAAAACTCGCTAAATTTTCAATTTCAGGGTCTCTCACTAACGGGCGGCTGTTTAGGGGTTACGCGTATCGACCTAAGATTATCCAAGTCATGACGGTCCCGATCATCGAGAGAAAGAGAGGAATTATCGCTAGTTCCAGAGGTCGCGATCGTTAGGTTCAAGTTCGGGACTGGTTGGCCACGTGCACTTCCGATCGTGCAGAATCACCTGCGATCCGATTGTACGTCATTGGCCTTGGCTAAACCAAATCCATTACTTTTCCTAAGATCTGCCCGCATCGGACCAAAATATTCCCTCATCGTTTCTCAAGATCGGGGCCCGATTAGCGATCGGGCCTCTGGTCCACGTACCATTTTCCTAGTTAGCCATACTCCATTGGTTAGTATCTCGAGAGTAATCAGCTCTGGGCGAGACTTATTAAAATGAAATGTGAAATATGTCAATTTTATTGATCCCGAAATTACGTCGAAATTCAGGCTGTTACAATTAATGTCTTTTTTCCTTAGATAAACCCGACGCATAAAAAAACAAGGTCACTTTCGTTCATTATCCTCTTCTAGAATAAGTCTCAATTTATTTTCTTTTACTCCTCCAAACAAAGATTCTCATGGTGGGTTCAATGGCTAAGGAAAAAGAAAGATCGGATTCTTCTCAATCTGATCATCCCCACACAAGATGGCAAAGTGTGTCCCCAAACACCCTGGCCCTGGATGTATCCTTAGACTACAAAATCCCCTGGTGAGTGGGCCCCCCCTTGGGCCGTAAACCCACACCCAAACAAGGCCCTTGACGTGTATTTACCAACTGAACAATTATTATTATAAGCTGATTATATATATATACTTCCATTGCATCACGTCCCTTGCCTATATATATATATATATGCATCGCCGAAGCCACAATCACTCACCATCTCCACAAGAGCTAGCTCATCAACCAAGCTCACACAGCACACTCTATTTCCTAGTCTCGCATTCATAAAATGTCTGGGGTTTGGGTGTTCAAGAACGGAGTGGTCCGGCTCGTGGAGAACCCAGGGGCCGAGGTGTCCAGCGGCATCGGGCGGCGGAAGGTGCTGGTCCACACCCCGACGAACGAGGTGATTACATCGTACGCCGACCTGGAGAGGAAGCTATCCTCGCTCGGGTGGGAGAGGTACTATGACGACCCGGAACTTCTCCAATTCCACAAGAGATCCACCGTTGATCTCATCTCGCTCCCCAAGGACTTCAACAAGTTCAAGTCCATGCACATGTTTGACATTGTCGTGAAGAACCGCAACATTTTTGAAGTCCGGGACATGTGACTTAAACCTATCCTGGCCGCCGGCCAGGGTTGGAGTAGCGTTGCATGATTCCTTGGGTGTTTAGCTTGCTTGGGGTCTATTGTCGTTTTGGTTTACTCTAAAAAGATCACTCTTTGAGAGGTTCTTGGTGGGGATTTTGCAAAAGAGAGGGTGATGGTTGCTTAGGATATAGAAGCAAAACCTGTAGTGGTGAGAGGGGAGTCTCACAAAGAAAATGGATTGAGAAGAAGTTGGTTGAGTTAGTGGGTGTGTCTTGGTTCCATGTAAAATGTGTTTTGTGATTATCTGGCAATGAATATTGGGTCTCCTTGTGTGTGAAAAAGCTTCTGAGTTAGTGTGTGTGTCTTGGTTCTATGTAAAATGTGTTTTGTGATTATCTGGCAGTGAAGATTGGGTAAATGTGTTTTGTGATTATCTGGCAATGAATATTGGCTCTCCTTGTGTGTGAAAAAGCTTCTGAGTTAGTGGGTGTGTTTTGGTTCTATGTAAAATGTGTTTTGTGATTATCTGGCAATGAATATTGGGTCTCCTTGTGTGTGAAAAAGCTCCTCCTCCTCCTCCTCCTTCTTCTTCTTCTATGTTTTGTTTCTTTCTAGCATGAGGAAGCTAATGGAACAACAATGATATAGATTCGGGGTGGGTGGCAACACTAAAGAATCCCATTCGTAGTGGTTGAGAGCAATCGTTTGAAAAGGGGAAAGACAAGAAATAAAGATAGAATCCGCCTGGAGTTATGTGTTTGTGCATGTATAGGACATATAGTAATTTAAGAGGTATATAAACATTCTAGACGCATGAAGTGGCATGATTTGATGGTCAGCATGCAAAATGCAAATTCTTGAGGCTATGTTTTGCCTCCCAACCATTCAAATTAATTTATCCAAGTTGTGTGGAGAGGGTTCTGCCTCTCTCTTTCTCTCGTCTCTCTCTCCCCGATAGGAGAAAAGAGATTTTATGTTTGGCCTCACAGAGAATTTATTCTTATAGGGAGTCTAATTTGAGGCACCGTCTTAGGAGGAAAGAAGCTAAGTACTTCATGAGAAAATATCTCTATGGAATAATTTCTAGAAAAACTAGGCCAATGAACGTATGAAAGACCAATCAAATGCCCAGAAAAGGCAGGAGCATTTTGCCGCCACTGGTACCGCAGAATCACTGTGCATAGATTAATCACTGTGCGTTGATTTCCTGTTCATGTGTGCGGTTCAATCTTATCTGTCAAGGACTTGAATTTGTTATCAGTTTAGTCCGGTTGGCCGTTGAGGCTTTAAGCACATATCAGCGTAGAAAACCAACTGTCATTAGGTGAAATCTTGAATGACCAAAGTATGCATTGGTTAGCATAATGACGACATTTTTTACAGTCTCCGCAAGGGCTACGTAATAATAAGGAAGACAACCTATCAAATCAACTTAAGAGACATTGTCGTCGCGGGGCTCTGGGGAGGTTGAGGATGCTACAGTCTACAACCGAAGAACAGATCAAGGACTAAATAATTCGAGCACAGCTACTTAAGATTTAGAAAGTGCAAATGGCGCAACCCTTGGAACATACTATAGCCTCGTGTGGTGAAGAACTGACATCAAGGTGCCAAACTTTCCGTCGATGTGAACTCACGGAGAATATCAGCCTATCGTATTTTCTATACATATGTAGATGTGTGAATATTTTTATGAAGTTTAGGACAAGTAGGAGCGCCCCAGATCTGGGAACGTTATAACTTTCTTTTTCTTGTTATTTTGCTTTGGATGACTTATAACAAGAAGTTACTCATTCATGCCATAACAAGATTCAAGATGGCCTGGCCTATACAGTTCAGTTCAGAGAAGTTCAAAAGCGCCCCAGAAATTTTTTTATTTCTCTGAGAATATCACTTCATAGATCAAACAATGTAAATTTTATACCACCATCATTATTTAAAAGAAATTATGGACCAACAGGAAATGTAAAATGGAAAAAGAAAGAACGCGTTTAGTCCAAAAATAGCAAGATTAGACATATCTTCTTACTAAAGATAAACTCGACCCAACTCGGTATTAACGGTTTGTGATCTTCTCAGATCGTCGTTGACTTCATCAATGTGCTTCCCCAATCCATTCCTCTTTTGAAAATTATTGACCGTTTATTAAAAATAATCCAATAGTCCCTGAAATTCAGGGTTGTTTCCAACTTTAGGGGACTATACATATGAAAATACATCCTCAAAAAATTTCCAGCCCGCTAGCTTGCATTTCCCTTGCGTAGCAACTCTTTTGCCAAGCCATGCATTTTGGGTAATAAATCGAAATTTAATAAACCCCGAAAGGATAAAAAAAAATTTTAACATTTGAGAGCGTCAAAAGCTCCCACATAGCGATCTTAGAGTCCATACTTAATGTGTGCATAAGACCGATCAAAAACCCTAGATTTCTCTCGGCAAAGGATTGAAGAATCGGACCTACTATCTTACGTACGTAACATAGCGTTGGATTAGTGTGGATAAGAGTCTTATCAGGACCTGCCCATGAATAAATCAGTCTGCCTAGGGTTTCAATGTGTTTTCTTTATCCTTCACACCAGAGACCCATTCCTTGTTTTAATGGGCATCTGATGGCCAATGCATTTGCTCTTTTACTTGCTAGCGACTAGTCAGTTTCCTCCAAATGGGGTTTCATAAAGGAAAACGAGAATCTCTGATTTTTTGCTTCTCATATATATCCTATCATCAAGAGAGAATGGGGCACGAGAGAGAGATACCACAATTTTGTCCTCTCTCTCTCTCTCTCTCTCTCTCCATATTATATGTAGTTTTGACTTTGATTGCCATCAGAAGAATGCCTTGTCTTGTCATGCTTACCCCCATGCAGGCATATTGAGGGCTCAGTGTGTGTGCATGCCTTTCTTTTTTCATTAATTTACGGGATCTCTTTTTGACTTCATCCACGGTTGTTTTATTTTAGTATATGACAAACAGACACTTGAAACGTACCAATTGTCCATTATCATGGCAGTATATACCAAAAAGAGCAAATTAAGATTGTTTTTTTAAACATCCATTTGGATAAGCATGGCTTCTACAATCCTTCTATCGAGTTGTGTCTCAGCAGTTCATCCATAGTGTAATAGAAATTCAGACACTTCATGCTTTGAACCAAGGGCTCCTATATGACAATAGGACATAGAGTTTATACCAAGGTCTCGACAGTCATTGAGAAGCCATCTAGATCAATGGAGGTTGTTCCACAGAATCATGAAGAAACAAAAATAAGAAATAAATTGCATAAGCTAATCCTGGACACAAGGGATTTACATAGTTGAGTGGTGTGCCTACTCCAAAGAGAGAGATCGACATGATGGTTTCATTATAATCCACAAAAGAATACTAAAATAACTTGAAACACTCACATTGATGCATTTTTCAATACAAGATCACACCACCCATAAGAATCATACTCATCTCTTTTGGATAACGACTCACAAAAGCTCTCTAGGGTCTTCACGAGCTCTAATACAAAATAAGCTTTGAAAGTTAATAGGATTCGCATCGAGAGCCAAGCGCCCATTAAAATAGGCCCGAGCATCCGGCTGCTAGGCTAAAAAGTGCATAGCTATTGGGCACCGTCCAGCAGCAGCACGGCCATTCCTTGGTTGGGCGCCCGCCTGGTGGCCTGGTTAGTCTAAGTGCTAGGTAAACTGTCATTCCACATAGCTGATTTCCGGTCTCCGTTTGCATGCCCCCACAAGTACTTCGTGTGTCCGGAAAATCACAAGCTTGTGTTGATTCCAAATAAAATGGGCTAATTTCGAAAGATAAATAACAAATCTCCACCTTGGCCAAAAGTCCAACTTCACCCTTATCGATTGTCGTCTCTCCTGAGCCCCTCTAGGGTCCTTACTCGCTGTAAGTGCTGACCAAGTTCGAATACTACCAGGACTTGGTCAATGAACGGGATTCATTAGCATGTCTGTTGGATTATTTTCTGTGTGCACTTTCTCAATTGATGCAGTTACCTATGACATAATATCATGAATTAAATGGTACTTGACATCAAAGTACTTTGTCAGTTCATGATACATTGTATTTCTAGTTAAATGTTATTGCATATTGATTATCTTAACAATCTTCTATGGCTGTTCTTTCACATCACTAAGCAAACCCTTGAGCCAAATAACTTCTTTGTTGTCTAAGTTGACAACATGTACTCTACTTTAGTTGCCGATGAAAAGTAAGTACTAATTCTAAATGGGGTTTTCCTACTGACAGTACAATCCGCAAAACTAAACACAACCTATCAAGGACCTCTGCCCATTCAAGTCTCCAGCAAAATCTGAATCCACATAACTTGTTATATCTCTCGGAGTCCGCCTCTTCTCAAAAGTCAAACCGACGTATGTGGTCCCTATCATAAACCTCATAATCCACTATCAGCTTCCTAGTGTTTCTTTCCTAGGTTACTTATATACTTTCTCACAACACTAACTACATGCGAAATATCTGGTCTAGTGCAATTCATAGCTTATATAATGCTACCTACGGCACTAGCATAAGGAACAAGGGATACATATTTCTTATCTTCCTCTAACTATGGTGCAAAATTAGCTAAAAGCTTGACATACGCAACTAGCAGGGTACTCATTGGTTTGGCATTTTGCATGCTAGACTGCCTCGGCACTTTATAAGTAGCACCACTATGTGATAGCCGAAGCACCTCTATAGACCTATCCCTCCCAATCTTCAAGTCAAGTATCTTTTACATTACACCTAACTCTTTCATCTCAAGCTTGCTACTCAATTGCCATTTCAGGTTATTAATATCATACATGTTAATAGCTCCTATCAGCATCAAATAGCACATCGATTTTGACTTTTCACACGCATATGCACATATAGTGCTTTTAATAATTTTAAAGAGTTGGCACGATTGATTGCGGTACGAGGGGATTTTTAGTTCAAAATTGGAGCTACTTCGTTTAAATTTCACCGACTATATGTAAATTTTTTCGAGTCGAGATCATCTGCACAGGTCAAAAGTGTTGACTTAACCTCTTCATGGAATTAGCAAGGTACCTAATGTAACCTCTTCATGGAATTAGCAAGGTACCTAATGTACCTCCAGGTAGGTGGATCTCCACGCCTATGTTCTTGATTTACGCGCTTGTGCTTCTGAATTATAAAACAAACTAAATTTATCTTTTTGAATTTAAGGAGACAACATAAAGTGCTTTTTGGTCGGTTCATCAATTTACTAATTCCCATGACTGGCATGAATGATCCTTTTTCTTTTTCCTTTCTAACTATAAAGGTGAAAGAAGCTTTTACAAATTCTTAAGCTTTCTTCTTCCACCTTTATAGGAAATGATCGTTTGTACAAATTATTCAGTTCTCCCAACTTTAAACTATATATAAGGATATATATCGACTTTCTAGTGTTTAGGCATGCTTCTTTCCGGCGCCTAACGTAACTTCATGGGGCTCGAGAAACAACATCATCTTCACCATATCGGAGCAATCTTCAAGGAAAAGGTAAAACTTTCTCGTTAACGCCAAGAGATCCATAACTTGGGTTGGATGGTTCCTAGTCTCAAATCAAAGAAAGAAAAGAGAACAAAAAAGAAAGACGTGCCGCATGATTAAGTGCAAATAATTTCATTTTAGCGTGGCCTATTTTGGGTTTAACTCGCATGTTACTTAAATCCAAAAAAGTTGGTTCGGTATTTTCTGGGCTCAAGATTTTATCTTCTTAAAAATGCGTTTGCTTATAATTTCAACCCATATAATTATTTTTATCCAATTAATATATAAAAGGAATAATGACACAAATGGTCTCTGAACTTTAGCCCAATGTGCAATGTGATTCCTAAACTTTAAATTTATTTAATGTGCTCCATAAACTTTTGTTACATATTTAATTTAATCCCTGAACTATAAGAAAATATTCAATGGTGTCCTTTCATTAATTCAAGTTTAAGAACAACCATTGAACATTTTTATATAGTTCAGGAACTAAATTGAGCATGTACCAAAAGTTCATGGACCACATTAAACAATTTAAAAGTTTAGAGACTACATTGCACATTAGGTTAAAGTTCACGGATCATATTAAATAAATTAAAAATTCAAGAACCACATTACATATTGGATCAAAACTCAATAACCATTTTGTGTGATTTTCTCTATATAAAATCTATTGATGTTACATTTGCATGTGGTTGTATGCTCTTTAGAGTGCTTTTCTAAGTGCCATGATGGTGGGTGCCTAGTGTGGAAGATGACTTGGAAATAGAAGCATCGGAACTTGAAGTGCAAGCATAATCAAGTTTTTTATATATTTTTTGTCAAAGATTGTCCCCCCAAAAACACTTTTTAACTATCCAACAGGAGAATAAATGCAAATGTAAGTAAACGGACCGGCACTTACAACATGCTCTACCTTTAAAGAGTCAACTTTAGGGGCTGTTTGCCTCTACTTCTATACAAATACAACTTATGACTTTTATTTATCACTTTCTCTCTGCAAGTTGAAAATAAAGAAATATTATCTAAATTTGGAAAATTTGTAAAAAAAAAATTAGAATTTTACTTGTCAATATTTGAACATTTTGAAAGGCTTCACGAGTTTTGAGTAAGATAAAAGTTAAAGTGTGAGTTACTCAAAATTTTATAAAAAAATTCAATTTAAAAAGGAAAAGTGATTATAGACTACCTTACCGAAAGAAAATTAAAGTCCATTTCTATGGGGGATTCTTTTGTGAGCGACGTCTCTTATTAAGAGAACGTGCACCCGCGTATGTTGTGGATAAGGTGAACGAAGTATTGAGATCATATGCATGCATCGATTATTTTTTTTTTTTTGGGGGGGAGGGTCGGAGCATTGATCGCTCAAGTTAGCAAAACTTTCCAACAAGTCATAAACACATTGTATGGATATCCTAAACTTTCTAATTTTATCAATTTAATCCTAATCATTTGCACGAAATTTCAATGCAGTTCGTCCAGTGAATTTTCGCAGGAAATCGCTGATGTGGCAATCTAGTTATTGCCAGCCATCTTACATGGCACATCGCCACATCGGTGGTTTCTAGCGAAAATTAATCATACATTGAAATTTCACACTAAAGTTTAGGATTAAATTGGTAAAATTGGAAAGTTTAAAACTAAATTGGCATTCATACAATAAGCTTAGAATTGATTGGACAATTTCCTCTTCACGTTACTTATAACTCTGACTGTGGTCCTTTTAAATAAACAACTAAATAAGCAAACTTTAGTTTCAACCCCCGAGGGGTTGCTCAAGTGCTTTAGAGAACTCATGAAGACGGACATTTCATTCTTTGAAGTAAAATTCTACTTATATGATCATACATGTTTTCTAAGATTGATTCTCTCATTAGTTAGTGTTGACACCCATAATTAATTAGGCTGTCGACGATTGAAATAAATAAATAGTAGACGTCAAAGGATGATGTAACCCGTACGAGACGGCTCACGCAAACAAAATAGCTGGCAAGCACTGACAAACACCAACGGGAAATTTGAAATTCAGAGAGAACTGGCGAGTGAGCGCCAAAGTTATCAAGGGAAATTGTCATCGAAGCCGTCGACAAGGAAAAGGACAGGTGTCAAGCCAAGAGGAGCTTAACAAAGGTCCCTACTTCGGAAAGACAAGTGTCAAGCTAGGAAAAGCTCGACAAAGGTCCTTGCTTTGGAAGGACAGGTGTCAAGCCAGGAAGAACTCGACGACAGTTCTTACTTCGAAAAGGTAGATGTCAAGCTGGGAAGAGCTCGATGATGGTTATTTCCTTGGGAAGGACAAGTGTCAAAATGAAAAGAACTCGATGACGGTTATTTCTCCTGAAAAGACAGGTCTTAGAATAAGAGAAGCTCGATAATGGTTATCATCCTGGGAAGGACATGTGTCAGAATGAGAAAAGTTTGATGACGGTTATCATCCTGGGAAGGACAGATGTCAAAATAATGTGAGTTCGACGACGGTTATCACCTCAGACAAAAAGCTAAGATCGATAGCAGTTGGCGGACAGATGTCATTAGATAAACAGTGAAGATGAGATCAACGATGATGATCGAACATGATGTTAAAGACGGTTACCGAGCCTACATTATAAATAGCACCGAGTTGCCAGAAGAAACCTCCTACGCATACAAACCAAAATGCTGTCTTTTTATCTTCACTTTCAGTATCGCACCTTTATTTTCCGTAGCTATAGTTGTTTATTTTCCAAGTCAGTAACTTTGTAATATCGTGTCGACAAACTTCGAACGCCACCAGTAATTGGACGGATTCGTCTGAGTCATCTATAATTCAAGTCAAATTTCGTCATTGTGTGAAACTGGTCTTATCAACCAAGATAATCAGGTTCTTTGTTCACGCCTGGATTACTCCTATCCAGAATTAGACCTAGAACCCGGTCTCATCTAATAAAAAACCGAAGAATGACTTTCGGTGAATTATCTTTCGTCGCGGGAACCATTTCCAGCGAAACAGTTAGCAGGCAAAACCTCCTCCAAGTTATACCCATGGAGAGCTGTATGCTATAGGGCTTGGATAGGGCCCGTATAGCAAGTTGTCAAATAGTGAAAATTTATGTTCTTTTGTTCCCAGAATCAGTTTAGGAACAAAAATCAGTTTGTTAAAATTTTTGTGTCCAAGCACAAATTTGCAAAAAATTATTCCCAGAATTAGTTTTGGAACAGAATCAAGAAGTAAAAAAAAGTAGCTTCTTAATTCTGGGAGCAATTTTTCCACTTCTGATTCTTCTTAGTTTTCTTCTTCCTCTTGGTTTGTTGTTCTTCGCCAGCCGTCGACCACCGACAACCGACCACAAGCCAGGACCGGCGAGGGCAGCTCACGGCCGCGACGGCGAGGCCTCGCCCAGCCATGGCAAGGCCAACCTTGTTGTCGTGACCCAAGCGAGGGAGATGGGTCGCGACGGCGAGGCCGGCAGCGAGGGCCGCAATGCCCTCGCCGGCCCTGGCCTATGCTGGTCCTCGGTGCCGACGACCGGTCATGGCCAAGGAAGGGAGGGGAAAGAAAGAAAAAAAAAAGAAAGAATAAAAAGAAATTTTGTGTAGTTACCAAATGCATTTCTGTTCTTTTTCTATTCTAAGAATAGAAATTTTGGGCAGTTACTAAACGCTTTCAAATGCTTAGAAATTATTTCCGAGCACAAAATCAAAAAGAATCATTTCTAAGCAGAATCAGTTCTCGGACACAGGATCGTTGCCATGCGCACCCTTAGCGACTCAGATAACTCTTGGTATCCCCATGGCTGTATTCTTTTCTTTGCATGGTTATTGAAAAGATCTTCTACAATAAGCTTATACTTTCCCAGCGTGCTCATTCCAAATGGAAAAACACAACTGCTATAATGGCGATCATGGTCGGCCAGCCATTCGGGCCGCTCAAGTACGCTTGAGCACGAAAAATTCATTCGTTTCCCTTTCTTTTTCATTTTGTGAGCAGACTAGAGCAACGAGGGACCTGCCACAGCAAGGGCTATCATGAGTTCAAATCCTTATTTTGCGTGCTATACGTGTAAAGTCCAACCTACGCGAGAGATGGAGTCAAAGAAATAACACGCTACGGATTCGTTTCTTGACTGTTCGAGTTTTTAGGGTCCAACACTATTGAGATATAGGTTGTTAGAAACTTGCAGGATAGCAAAGCAAAGGACCTTCACCTAACGCAAGAATCTTACAAAGATAGAAATGACTCGTACAAGTCTGTAGAAAGGCCATAAGAACATGATGACTGTGGACATTACCGCATGTGTTAGTCCCAAGTAACAACAAATGATGTATTTCTCCGCCAGTATTGTTACAACACCTCTCTCTCTCTCTCTCTCTCTCTCTCTCTCTCTCTCTCTCTCTCTCTCTCTCTCTCTAAAGCTGGAGCTTTCTTTATGTGAAGACAATATACTAGTTGGAGCAATCAAATCCATGGCAAATTGAAAGCCAAATTACAAGGACCAGAAATAATAAGATACCAAACACGACCAGCTTGATTTTCATGTTCTGGTACCACATCTTTCGCCGTATTTGCGTCCCTTGTTTCTTGTATGCTTGAGCCTAGCATTAGGGATGAAGCTTGTTCAATTTTCTATAGAACAGAGGTTGATAAAAAGAGAAATCTGCCGGACTAGAGATATGATATAAACCGCTTTACCTGATCTCGCAGGTTCTCTGTTTTGTCGGCTAGAATGGTCAGGTTCTCCCCTCTGTCAATCGCCTGAAAAACGCTCAATGAGAATACAAGAATCAAAATGCGGCTCTTCACACGGAAATGCTTAACCGGTCAACATAATTTCATCAGATTCGGAATGCATTCGGCTGATCAAGCCATAAATTGAAAAACCGAGACACGATGTGATATCACGAGGAAGGAGGATGCCGCGTGGATGATTATTTGTCATTTCAGAAAGCAGATCCTACTCTGCTTGGGCAGTAAAGACCGTTTCTGAAAGAGGATTCAAGGATTTCACCCCAAACAGATAAATTCCACCCTCTAGAATCTCACGAGTCCGCCACTAGTGACAAATTATTTGAGTCGCATATCTAAACATGCAAGTCATTCACCATAACCTAGCGGATTAGTCACGATCACAAGTGATACGTAAATGGTCAAATGCCCAGGTTTAACTCGTCTCTAGTAACTGTACTTAAAAGGGAGACAGACTCCACAGCAGTGGCTTATATTCTACAAAATGGCCAATAGGTGGATCACTTTATGCACACATAGCGAGTTTGAATCTTAAACTAGTAAACTACTCGACGCTATTCTTTAGCATTTCTTCAATCTCTCTATTGACCTCCGGCATTTGTGCCTCTCTTGATCAAGGAGAAATACTCAGTTGTGCACCCTAAGCTGGGGAGAGCGACTTATTTAATTCAGCACTTACAAGGCTTAGAGGGTTTGACATCACTGTGTTAAAAGAGAAAAAAGTAAAAACAGCATCCTGGAAAGAGTTCAAAATGACTGCATATCCCCCATAGATTGTCTGCCACAGTGTCACTACTCTAAATAAAACCTCATCCAACATACATGCCCAACATTTTTTTATGTTGCCCTGGGGGTACATCTACCTAAAACGTGGGATACTAGTGCACAGTTTGGAAATCAAAGTAATCATTGTAAAACCAGGACTTTATTCATTTACCACACTTTACATCAATTTACCAACAACATGAACATGTTTACCATATTTTAGATGGGTA
The DNA here is from genome assembly GCA_031216405.1 of Syzygium malaccense. Taxonomy (NCBI): domain Eukaryota; kingdom Viridiplantae; phylum Streptophyta; class Magnoliopsida; order Myrtales; family Myrtaceae; genus Syzygium; species Syzygium malaccense. Next base: position 13,741,314 of record CM062254.1, read on the forward strand.
TACCACTGAGGAACTGCACAGGTGATGCATGTATGCAAAAAAAGAAAAAACAGAGAAAGGTTTTCAGCCCTTCCAAGCTAAATAAACCATGCACATGTAGGCCACTCCACGCTAAGAATCTGCTTGCACTAGGTATAACTAAGCTTTAATCGTGTGATCATGTAGCTATGTGTAATGTGCTGTAGCACTTGTGTTGGCAACATATGCTTCAAAAAGCAGGGTAGAGCAGCTTTCTAGAAGCTGCTGATTGCTTGCCAAGCACCTTTCAAAAGCTTGAGTTTCAAAGATGGCTGCTGCGGTGGAGCAATGTAAAACACCCTCTAAACCTATCAGGTGGCCTCATGGTTATATAGACGCGGTATATCTGTGCTTACATATATAGACTTATCGCCAAAAGAAATTCTCCATCCAAAACCCATCCCTTTTGCATATGAAGGAAGATGAATGTAATCAAAAGCCAAACTGGGTGTAAAAGCAGCAAATGCAGAAACTCAGGAGTGTAAACTATCAGCAAACAAATCTCATAACCAGTCAAAAGCTACGTAGACTTATGAACAAAAAGAAACCTTCATATACCTTGTCAATATTTTCCAGCATTATACTTTTAACTTCTGAAACTTGAGCCTTCACTTTTATTAGCTTATCGATCTCTTCTGCGTGTTCAATAATGTACTTCATGTGCTCCTTCATTATTGGCCTGTAAAATCCAACTTAAATCAATTACTTTTCACTGAAACTCTTTACTAGATGGCGGATCAGAACATCATTTAGCAGCAGTCTTATGGTGACCCGTACCCGAACTCCTTATTGAGACTTTTAGCAATAGCTGTATCTGCTTTGCCGCCACCATATCTTTTTTTAAAGTCCGCTTTTACACGCTCCAAAAATGCGATAGAGATTTGCTTGGCCACTGATTCTTTGGCAACAACACAATAAGCTGCAAAGTGCAAAGACAATCATGACAATCAGCCGGTAAAGAGATCAATAGTTCTCTATGCAAATCACAGGACAATGAAGTAATGTACTCTAAAAACAGAAAGACAAGCTTGCATCAGTCACCAGTAGATGACATAGCTAAATTTATAAAAACAAATAAGAAAAGAAAAACAACCACTGCATCTCCATTGCCAACAACTTAAGAATGAATTACCAGGACACCATGCAAAAAGGACTACAACAACTCATAGAGCAGAACTACCCGACATCGAAAAACATGGGTCAGCCCGCAAAAGGAACACTCAAGTGATGACCTAGGAGGTGGCACGTATGTACCATTTCACAACTGTTTTTTCACTGTGGGATTGAGGTGTTACAGACCAACCAATGCTAAGTTATCCTCGGTACTCCTTCTAGCATATAATATATACAACTCCAATGATGTACGAGGCCACTGACCAACATGCTAGCTGCCACCATACTGAGCCACCATTCTGTTGGATCAGGGCACTAAAGATGCAAACTGGTCTCCACACAATAATTAGCCTGGCTCTGCTAATATTTGGCCCCGTTTACTATCAAATGAGTAGACCAAACTCCAAAAGGGACTCACAGTGGAAATAACTCTATCCGGTTGTAAAACACCACATTAGATCTTTTCTTACACAGTTTACTTAATTAGCTTAAAGCATGAAATTAAGACAGTTGATGGAAACAAGATCACCAGAAATCTTTCATTCCCTGACATACCCCAAATATGGACACACAGGCGTGTGAAGAACACATGGTAATCCAAATTCCAATGCGCATATCTGGTTATCACTCGACCACTACTAATTAATCTCAGTAACCTGATCAACCATAGTGCCAACACTCAGAGTGCAGTACAAACTCCTTAAAAGTTGGTACGACCAATTTAACAGCGCGCCTATAAATTAGAATCGAGAGCCATCTACCAAGCTGCATGTGCACAGAGATGGAGTAGGCATAATGTATCTTACTGCTATGGCATAAGATCAGTATCTTAGCAGATAAAGTTTTTCAAGGAACAAATCAGAAACTAATGTACTGAATATGAAACACTGTGTCAGGACGTAATGTAAAAGGAAATGAATAAATAGAAACCACTTTCCCAGTTTCCCTATCTTCTGACTCGAGAGACAGATAATTTTCAGGACTCCAGGTACCGCTTTACAACGGTCAACCAAAACTTCAATTGAGAAAAACTCAACCTTTAATTTGATATAGATTGCAACGTCTAAATTCACAAGCTCAACCATGTTCACAATTCAGCAAAAGATTTTGAAGTAGCAACGTGGTGCTTTTATAGTTCAGAAACTACTAAACAGTCCTCTTAGTCAAGGTAATCGATACTTACACTCTTTCCAGCAAAACTAAAACCCCGCGTTTGTTCTTGCTAAATTTTCAACTCAGCAAAAACCAAACCCTTTCCAGAAAACAATCTACCAGCTCCTGAATCCACATAAGGTAATGATATCCTCCAGTTCTCCGCAAAAGTTAAGCAAAAAGAAACATCAAATCTTCCTTCACTTTGCTCATTTCACCCCCACAAACCCAGAGTCCAAAAATAGAATCAAGAAAGAAAAGAACAAAGAACTACACGACATGCAAATTCATCTAATTGTAGCCCCCCAGCTCCAAAACGAACTAAAACCCAAGTCAGCAATGACCTCTAAACTCAAGATCCAGCCACTTTCACCAGCAATCCGACAACCCCCCGCGGAGTGAATCAGAGAACCAACGTTCAAACTGGAATGGAAACAGAGAGAGAACCCAAAAACGAAAAAGCAAGAATTTGGGGGGGGGCGGGGGCGCGGGCGCAATTTGAAATGAGACTGACCGTAACCATCTTCGAGGAGGAAATTGAAGGTGTGGTGGTCGCAGGAGTAGGTGAACTTGTTGTTGGAGGAAGGGAGCTTCTGGAGGCACTGAGCGGCTATGGCCGGGAAGTTGCCGGTGAACTCCGTGTACTCGGCCAAGATCATCGTCCCCCTCGCCACGAAGCTGTATATGAACGATTCCTCGCTCATCGTCTTCCTCCTTCAGCTCTCAAGAAACAAGCTTCAAGAAACGGGCACGAGACGTACAAGTCGGGGAAGAGAGAGAGAGAGAGAGAGAGAGAGAGTCTACGGTTACGTCTGTCTGTCTGTGACTTTGTGCTCATTTGTTCCACTCTCACCATCATTAATTTCTGTCCTTTGCAAGGAAGGAACAAATCTTCTTTTCAGATTATGGTTTTGGCTTAAATAATCCTTTCTTGGAGTGACTTTATATTTTTTGTTCTTTGCTTTTTCCTAGCATTTTGACATTAATTTCAAGCCACCTCAAATCTTCCTTGAAAGTTAATTATTCACACGAAAAGGCTTTATTAAAAATATGATCAGGTATAACCATTCAGACCAAAAAGAAAACTTTATAATTGGGCACGAAAATCCTAACCCTAGTTCCTCGGTCCCCGACGTTTAGAACCAGGTCTCCGTCGTCTTGCCCGAGTCCATTGAGGCCGAGCCCATGACCCCGATGCTCATGCCCAAGACCCCAACGTCCGCGCCCAGGTCCCTCAAAGTCAAGCATAAGACCTCGGTGTTCGTGCTTGAGTGCGCAACGCTTGCGCCCCAATCCATCAAGGTTGAACCCAAGACCCGGTGCTAGTGCCTAATGCCCTGGCACTTAGGCCTGGGTCCACAAAGACCGTGCACAAGTCCCCGCTCGAGCTTTGGTCCCAACACTCAGGCTCAAGTCCTAGGCACTCGGACTTAGGTTTCTAGTAACCAAGTCAAGGTCTATTGGAGCCGGGGCCCAAGACCTCCGTGCTCAATGGAACGAGATCGAGCCTGAGACCCCAATGCCTATGCTCAAGTCTATTGAGGCCAGGCTTGATACCCTAGTGCTCATCGGTCCATCATGGCCAGGCCCGAGACCTAGGTGCCCGTTCCCTAGTACTCGGATTGGGGTCCATCGAGGCCGAACTAAGGACTCTGGTGCTCATACCTATTCTCTTGCTGCCCATGTACAAGTTATAAGCACCCAAAATAGTGCGTGTCTATTTAAAAAAATTGAATCATATTTTTCGTACCAAAAGATAAAAAATATTTTTCAGTTCATTTTTTAGTTTCAGCCGAACACCGGAAAATATTATCATTTACCAAAAAAATAACTTTCTAGAAAATATTCTCTAGCGAAACAAACAAAGCTGTAGTATAAAGGTAGGCTATTCACAACATTTTAAGAGTCAGAATAATGGGAAATCAGATTTAAACTAAGTGTCTTTTGAATAATTAGTAAGAAAAAACTTGTAATCGTTTTTTTTTACCTTGCTATATATTTTCTTTAAATTTATATGTTTAAGTAGGAAAAAAATTTCATTTTTTAGATGATGTCGAGTATGTAAACCTGCGCCACAACTTGATTAATTCCGATGCATGTAAACCGTTATTGAGTAAAACTTCATATTATGGATGAGATCTGCAAGCCCAATTTTAACACGGGAGATGTAGCGATTTTCAGATATGAATCTAATCCATTCAAATTTATATCTTTTTTTTTCTTTTTCGAGGTGATAGGAGAAAATGATCCTGAATATGAGCACGATATATTCCAAATATAATTGACATAATCCAATAAGAAAATGGTCAGTGCTTCTATAATTGATTGAAGGGACAAAAAGAAAAAGGAAAAAAGATAGATTGGCGTGCCAAAGTGGGGACAGTCGGACAGAGACTCTTCATGGGATAATATTTTAATTGCATAATTCAAATTTTAATTAGAAAAAAATGAATTCGAGCTGTATTTTTTCCTCTGTGTTTTCTATAATTATTGTTTGTCAGGTGCACTACTAAAAAGCAATTTTCGGCTGCTTTTTGCCAATCGCAAGCTGGTCGTGTTCTTTCCAACTTTGAGGCCTCGTCTTCTTCGGACCGCGAAAAATAATTAGAAAAAAGAAGGATTGGCGTTTTCTTACGGACGAGGATGTTCGAATCTTACCTGCTGAGGTTGGCGAGCATCTCTTCGAGCGATATAATAATGTTTCACTATTTTAAAAAGTCGGTGTCAAGAAAATATTATTTAAAAGAATATGATACTGCATGAAGAAATCAATACACTCTAAAAAATTAAAAATGAATTAGTAATGTCACCGGCCAAAACAAAAATAAAAAACAAAAATTCAATTTAAAAAAATTTATAAAAATTGTCCGCATCAGAGTCGGTCGTCGGTCTTATCACGTTGAATGATCGGCGTCCACGTCAACGATTTCTAGTAAAAAATTTGGCTAGAGAGACTCAATTGGAAATTTATCAAAATATTTAGGATTAAATTTGTCAAATTAAAAAAATTAGGACTGAATTAGCACAAATGCAATAGATTTTTTACTTTTCTAGTAATTTTCCCAATTAATATGTGTAGAATCTTTTTTTAGAGTAAGATGGTTATAGAGGCTAGAGGTGATTTCTACACATTTGCTTCTCTCTTTTTATAGAGTGTTAGAGGTGTTTTCTTTGAGATGATATTTCAATTCTACATATTTCACTTCTCTTTTTATAGAGTGTTAGAGCAATATAATAATGTTTCACTATTTTAAAAAGTTGGTGTCAAGAAAATATTATTTTAAAGAACATGGTACTGGATGAAGCAATCAATATACTCTAAAACAAATAAAATTGAATTTGTAACGTCACTGGCCAAAACAAATATAAAAATTAAATTTAAAAAAAATTATAAAAATTTTCTGTATCAGCGTCGGTCGTCGGTCTTACCACGTTGAATGATCGGAGTCCACGGCAGCGATTTCCAGTCAAAAATTTGGCTAGAGGAACTCAATTAGGAAATTATCAAAATGTTAGGACTAAATTTGTCAAATTAAAAAATTTATGACTGAATTGACACAAGTATAATAGATTTATGACTTTTTTAGTAATTTTCTCAATTAATTTGTGTAGAATCTTTTTTAGAGTAAGATGGTTATAGAGGCTAGAACTAGAAGTGATTTCCGCTCATTTGCTCCTCTCTTTTTATAGAGTGTTAGAAGTGTTTTCTTTGAGATGATATTTCAATTCTCTTTTTATAGAGTGTTAGAGCGATATAATAATGTTTCGCTATTTTAAAAAGTTGGTGTCAAGAAAATATTATTTTAAATAATATAATACTGATTAAAGAAATCAATATACTCTTAAAAAATAAAATTGAATCCGTGACATCACCGGCCAAAATAAAATTTTAATTTAAAAAAATTTATAAAAATTATCCTCAACAGTGTCAGTCGTCGGTTGTACCACGTTGAATAACTGACATCTACGTTAGCAATTTTTAGCTAAATTTTTTGCTGGAATAACTCAATTGGGAAATTGCCAAAAGGTTTAGGAGTAAATTAGTCAAATTGAAAAATTTAGGACTGAGTAGATTTTAGACTTTTTTGGTAATTTTCCAAGTTAAATTGTGTAGAATTTTTTTAGAGTAGGATGGTTATAGAGGCTAGAAATGATTTCTGCACATTTGCTTCTCTCTTTTCATAGAGAGGCAGAGGTGGTTTCTTCAAGATGATATCTCAATTCTACATACTTCAATTTTTTTTTTTTTGGAATTCTCTCCTTTCTTAACTAAGTAAAATTGAATTTGTGATGAAGCTAATAGCATTCAAACTATTGTTTTCTAATTGTTGTATTAAACGAGTACCAAAAACATTTCTATTATATGTCTATTTAAGCAAAATTGTAAGTTCAAACTTTCAGTTCCATTGTTGCATATCCGATCTAACTAATACCCCAAAATAACATAACATGCATAAAATTTATTGATACTATTAGCAAAAAGAAGAGTAAAGCCTGTCAAAATACGTTTATCAATATATGTCCACGGAATGCATGAGCCACGTAACTAGTTCTTTATTATACGTGTGTAAAACTAAAAATAATGCATGAAAATTTCTCCTACTATCAAAGAAGATGATTGTAGCTAATGTTAACATCACAATACATGCCCATACATATGTATCTCCCTCGATGAAAAAGAATGCCGATCGCTCTTCAAGTTTAACACAATAGAATTATAATATCAAAAAATGGAATATATATATGCACCATCGTCATAAATAGTGTTAATAACTCTTTTCATTGAGACATACTAGAAATTCTAAAACCTATCATAAAATTTTTAAAAAGTGCAATCAAGTCTTAACTTGTCAAGTTAATGTAATCAAATTCTTCAATTAACTCCGTCCAACTTGACAAGCAAAAAAATTAACATGTTTTAAGACTTGATTGCACTTTTTGAAAATTTTAGGACTCAAATGCCCTTTTATGATAAATTTTAGGATTTTCAGTACACTTATTCCTTTAATTGACGCGTAGGAGGGAAAGAGGTCTTTGATATTATAAGATCATTACCACTTCAGACGTGGAATTTAAAAGAGGCAATAACACATAAATAAAGTAGTAACTACATCATTGAATATTATGCACGATGTACAGGGAAAGAAAAGAATTGAAAAGTTAAAGTGAGACTTTATAGCTTATCGCCAAAATATTTATGGCAGCACCACTTTTGGTTTCAAATGATTGTGCATGATAACGAGGAAAACTTTGAAATTATGATAAAGATGCATTGACAAATGGCTGGTTAAAGTGAACGTAGCATCTGTATATATATATCATTTGTTTGCACTGACCAAGTCATAGAGAAATTGATTCAAATAAGCACGCCACCTGAACAAGGTGTGGCCATTGGTGAGACATAGAAAGGTGAACCATTGTTGATTGCTATGCTTATTGATGACCATGATCAATTATCGACATACGAAAGCGGCTGGTTGCAGATTATCAAAATTGGTTGGGGAAAATACCCATTGAAAGATGTAGATAAACAATCAAACAAAGAATCATTCGAAAGTTAATCACTTGGCGAATAAAGTGGGTGTAAAATCCAAGTACAGTAGTATTTAAACCTAAAACTGCATATGGATAAAATGATGGAGCAAAGCGAATCATGAGGTAATGGCTCAAACGATATCTAAAGCGGCAATGAATAAACGTGGAAGATTGAAGCACGATTTTAAGGGAGAAACCACTTGGAGATAAAATGTCATGACAATGTGAAGGTGTGGAACTGAAGATCTTGGAGATATGAGGACACAGTTATAACTGCTGAAGAACCGCTTATGGGCAGTTACATTGTAGATACTATAAATATCAGTGCTTATGTACTGTAAAGACCTACGGACAACAAATCTTGTATGTTTCAATTATCTTTCAATTCTTGTATCGTAATCATAGTTGTAATTTGTAGATAACTTGTCGTCGATAGCGTGTGTCTTAGTTGTAGTTTCTAAATACCTCTTTGTTAATTAAATTCCAGCGATGTGTCTTGTTGTTATCTCACTTTGTCGTTAATTAAATTCCGACAAAGTATGGTCTACTTTAACATCAATTATATTATGTTGTAGTGTATCCATCAGTTTCCTCATTTACATGTAATATATTTTGTCCGGAGTCGTCATAGTACTTATCTCCTCTTATTAGAAAAAGATTAAAGGACAACTTTAAATGAAAAGTATTTCATCGTAGTGGCAAATTCCGACGAAACATTATTATAAAAAAAATTCCTAAGATCCCCCTAAAATGGGGCTAGATGAGTCTCAAAGCTCCCACATACTTGACCTTCTTTCAAATAATTCCGCAGTGGACAACTTTGTTCCAAAGGGGTCATGGACCGGCGAACACGTGCAAGTCACGTGTGCATTTCGCATGCATTCTGGGTCTTTTTTCAGTCCAAAAAATATGAGATTTGACTCAAATGCATATGAATCATGCGAAAAAAGCATCAAACTTTTAGTTTATTTGAAAGATGCAAATCAATTAATGAACTCCAATTGCATTTGCCATCTGCCTTAGATCTTACCTAATGTGCATTGACAATTCTATTCAATTTTCTCTTTCTCGGTATTAATTTTCTCGTAAGAAGACGCATATCAATTCGTTGACATCATGCATGCGCCTCGTATGGCAATCTATATTTTTCAACGTAAGATTTTCCATTCTTGAAAGGTATCATTTAAATATGGATGAAGCCCGCGTCAATTGATTGTTTTAATGGAAAGACTCTTCCTAGAAAATAAATTTAAAACTTTTAGGTTCCGCTCGTTTCACGGAAAACAACTTCCAGTATAATGTTTTCTGGATTTTCCGGTGTTCATTTCACGGAAAATAAATTAGTCATGGAAAACATTTTTCATATCTTCTTTCACCTCACTTTCTTTCACGAAACAATTTATTATTTTTATTTTTTCTTATTTTTTAAAAATCGAATTTTTAATTTTTTTAATCTTTTTTTGTTTCTTTTCTCTTCTTTTTTTTCTTTTATTTCTTCCTTAGCCAGCCACGGCGACGGCTAGTAACCGGCCTTAGGCGAGGCTTGACCTCGGGCGAGGTTGAGAGTAGCCTTGCCTTGCTAGCCTCAAGTGAGGCCGAGCGTTGTCAAATCTAGCGAGGCCTCGCTCGACGCTGGCGAGCCGAGACTCGGCCTCAAGGGACCTCACTGGCCTCGAGTGAGGCCTTGCCCAAGGTTGGCGACCATCATCGTGGTCGGCGACCGGCAGAGGAAGAAATAAAAGAATAAAAAAGAAGAGAAAAAAAAAGAAAAGAAAAGAAATATTAAAAATTATTCAAAAATTCAAAATAAAAAAGTAATTGAAAATTATATTTTAAAAAATAAATAAATAATAATAAATTATTAAAAGGAGTGCAAGGAGAAAATTCAAATTACATTTTTCATACCGAATGACAGAAAATATTTTCCAATTCATTTTTGGGTTTCTACTGGAAAATATTGTCATTTTCCTGGAAAATGACTTTTCGAAAAACATTTTTTGGAAATGTCGCATTTTCCGTAAAACGAACGGAGTCTTAGTATGGAAAAACCAAGGGATAGAAGGAGAATACAAACGATTTCGTGCATGGATCCCATACGAGCATATACACTTCAAAATCAAAGACCCCATCTCTTTGCCATCTTGATTTTTAGTGGGTGCATTTGCTTCATGAAAAACTTAAGATTGGAAAAACATTTTCCCATAAATGATTGGTTTTTTTTTTTTGATAACCCAGGGAACCCCCGCACGACCGACAGCCGGGAGGTAAACCCTGGGGGCGACACGTGCTAGCCACCACACATGTGCACCGGTTAAGTCACCCTGCGACGCCCGGAATTCGAACACTCAACCTTTTGCGAGAAGAAGGGTGCCCTCTCTAGCAGCGCCACCCAGGCGGGTGGTGTAAATGATTGGTTTTATTGCTCATAAAAATGAATAAATAAAAAATATTTTTATCATCCACATAAATATTTAGATTTAAATTGATGTTGACAATGAAAATATTTTTCAATGATTAATTTATATAAGCGATATATCTAATCATTTTTTGAAAAATGTGTTTTCAAATTTTGAATTTTTCATTAAACAAACACATCCTTAAATTTATGAAAACGTTGTGTAGCTGGCAGAAGCAATAGCTACTTCGCTGGTTGAGGCTTCCAACGGTCAAATTCTGCATGGAGATTCTTAAGTTCAGGTTCGAAATGGTATTGGAAGCAATTGAAGAGTCTATGAACATTCTCGAGAGTGCTATATTCATCTCTCCCTCTAGATTTGGACCGTTGTCTAAATTCAATTGGCCTAGGTTTAGTTACTTTCGAAAGTTTCGTTTTCGAAGAAAAATGACAGATTTTTGGAAATTTTAGTGAATTTCAGTTCTTAGGCACCAATTTTTCACGTTCCAAATTGCTTCAGTGTTAGGGAATTATGTGCAATAGGGGAAATAGAGCACTGTTGTACTATAGAATTCTTGCATTTTTTCTTGGTTATTCAAAGCCCAAGTTGAGGGTTGAGATTGCTTAAAGTGTTGTAGTGTTGGTGATTTTGTCGGTGTTATGAGTGCATGTGTTGTGACAACTCGCAGCCTGACTGGAAATCATTTAAATGTAAGCTAATGGTGTGAATTTGGTAATGACAAATCCAATAGAGTTGCACTTCATCGATATAAAATTAGAGGCCCCACATGAAAATTAAAAATATTTTAACATTAATTCTACCAACAAAGTTTAACACTACCTTACCAAAAAAAAAAACAAAGTTTAACATATTTAGAGCATCTTCAACTTAATTTCTTTGTTACTTCAAATCAAACCTAACATATTTGCACAAAGGAGAAGTATCTGTCAATTTTTCCAAGTTCAACAATGTTTTATCAAAGCATAAAAACAAGAGAGAGCATCGCACTATCAACTTGGCATTATTACCTTACATTCAAATCACTTCCATACAGGCTACGAGGTTTGCATACCACATGCGCTCATGATGCGGACAAAATCACCATCAATTAATACCGAACCCAAAAGAAAAAAATGATATCATGACAACACTTCAAGCAATCTCAACCCTCCACTTGCGCTAATTGAGTAGATTGCAAGAACACTACACTACAAGAAAGCCCTTCTTCCCTAATTGCACATAATTTGTCTTAATACTGAAGCAATTTCGGGTGCTAGAGATTGGTGCCTAAAAACCCAACTTCACTAAATCTCCAAAAACCAATCATTTTCTTCTTTGAAGACTGAAAATTACCAAGGCAACTAAACCAAGCATTATCTATTTTTGACAAACAATCCAAAACTCGAGAGAGAATATGAAGAATCTAAAGTGCGCTACACTACATCTGCAAATACAGATTAACACTATTCAGCGTTTGGGAGATTGTAGTAAAGGACTTAGGCTGCGCATGACAATCATTCTGTGCCCGGGAACATATTCTGGTCAGAAATTATTCTTTTTTATTCTGTGTCCGGGAACTGATTCTGAACATTTAAAGGCGTTTGGTAACGGTCCAAAATTCTGTGCCCGGGAACAGAAATGCGTTTGGTAACGGCATAAAATTTCTTTTTATTAATAATATTTTAATAAAATTTTAAATATTTTAATATTTCTTTCTTTTCTTTTTCTTCTCCTCCTTCTTGGCCATGGCTGGTAAAATATTTTTTAAATAATAATACTTTTATTAAAAATAATTTTTTTTAATTTTTTTGGGCATGGCCAGTAAAAAATTTTCTTATAAAATTTTTTTTATTAACACTGGCCATGGCCGGTAAAATATTTTTTTATAAATATTTTTTTATTAATAATATTTTAATAAAAAATATTATTATTGAAATTATTTTTTTTATTTTTTTTGCCATGGCATGGTCACTGGCCATGGCTGGTAAAATATTTTTATTGAAAAAATATTTTTTTATCTTTTTCGCCATGGCCTGGTCGCTGGCCATGGCCGGTAAAATTTTTTTTGTTAATAATATATTTTTTATTTTTTTTAGCCATGGCCTGGTCGTTGGCCATGGCCGGTAAAATTTTTTTTATTAATAATATATTTTTTTATTTTTTTCGCTATGGCCTGGTTGCTGGCCATGGCCGGTAAAATTTTTTTTATTAATAACATTTTTTTTATTTTTTTTGCCATGGCTGGTAAAATTTTTTTATTAATAATATTTTTTTATTAAAATATTTTAATCTCACCAAATACGGCGAGGGTGGCCCTCGCGCCGGACATTAGAAGCTATATTAAAAACCAAGAAAAAGAAGAAGAAAAAAAAATTGATTCTCATTTTTGTTCCCGGAATCAAGAAGTTACTTTTTTTTTATTCTTGATTCTGCTCCAAAACTGATTTTGGGCACAAATTTGCAACAATTTGTGCCCAGAATCAAAAAATTAAACAAACGAATTTCTATTCCCAAACTGATTCTGGGAACAAAAGAACAGAATTAAATACTATTTGGTAAGTTGCCATGCGCAGCCTTAACTTCCCGATCTACAAAGAGAATATTGGCGAGTTTGAAAGTTAAAGCAACGAGAGATGATGAGAAGTTTAATAATTCAAATAAAGCATAGAAGAAAAAGAGCAAAAGGAAGAAGATTCCATGGACTAATAAATAAATCCACCTGAAAGATAATTTGCCAATCTTTGTGTAGTTTAAGGCTCCGTTCGTTTCAAGGAAAAATATTTTTCCGGAAAACATTTTTCGCGTTTTCCGGTGTTTGGGGGTGGAATCCCCACCCCCAAATCCTTCATTATTTTCAGGAAAATGATTTCCTCCTTTCACAAAGAGGAAATTATTTTCCCCCAAAGCGAAGGCAAAATTGCCCATGGGAGGGAAAATGTTTTCCGTGAGAGAGAAAGTTGATCGCCGGTCACCACCATCGGCCCGCCGGTCGTCGCCCGCCGTCGCCGCGGCGGTCGCGGCCATCGCCGCCGCCGCCGTAGGCGGCTGCCGCCGCCCGCCGCAGGCCGCTGCCGCCGCCCGCCGCAGGCCGCCGCCGCCGCGCGCCGCCGGTCGCCGCGCGCCGCCGGTCGTCGCCCGTCGCCGCCGCCGGCCCCTGCCGCCGCCGATCGCCCTCCGCCGGCCGCCGGTCACCGGCCGTCGGTTGCCAATCGCCGCCACCGGTCGCCACCGCCGATCACTGAACGCCACCGGTTGCCGGACGCCATCGGATTGGCGATTGCCGGACACCACCGGTTGCTGGACGCCGCCGAATTGGCGATCGCCGAACATTAGAAAATATTTTTCGAAACTTTTTCAAATTTTAATCGAATACTAGAAAATTATGTTTTAGGAAAACATTTTTCAGGAAAATGACTTTCAGGAAAATATTTTCCAAAAGGAGAATATTTTTCGGCAAACGAACAGAGCCTAAAAAAGACTAATAAATGTCAGTCCTACCTTCCTAGTACTAGAATAGCAACTTCTCTCTTCATCCGATCCATGTTGTGCAGAGCTTGTACGTACGATTTAAGTTGTGCAAAATGGATCTCATTTGTCATATAAAAAAATCAAATGATTTTGCCTAAGTCTGCACACGAAACAATCAGATTTGCGTAAATCCCATTTGTCGCCTGTGCGACCGCTAGTTTTGAATAAAAGAGAAAAATGCCTTCATAGTTGGCGTGCTACTCCGCCACTTCGATGAAGGAAATCGGTTGATGGAGGATCCCTCGGTGTGAAAAACTACGGAAGTGGTTGGGTGATGGACGTGTGCTTAATGCAGGAAGCATGTAACTTCTACCAGGTGATGGACGTGTGCTTAATGCAGGAAGCATGTAACTTCTACCAAGCAAGATAACCTGATAAAGGAGTCACAGCATTTTCGATGAAGTCATGTGTTTGATACATATCATGAGCGAATTTTGGCCAACTTATGCTTTTGGTATTCGCTATCTAATGTTAAGAAACTCCCTATATTCTGGCAGGCGAACGGATTTATCGTGATGAGCTTATACATCTACGCTTGAACTGAGTAGCTATAGTTCAAAATAAATATACCATAATGGTGTGAGACCCTTATGATAACGCTTAGAAATGAAAGCGCGCTAGTCCCGTCCATTAGTTTATTTGAAAAAAAAAAAGTAGATAATTGCAAGAATAGCCCAATTGTTGTAAGAGGAACCATTATACAATGGAGGTGTTGTTTGGAATTTTAAAGGTGCTACAAACATTGAGTTTGACAAATATATTAGAGATAGGTAGGGACAAATTTGGAAGAACGCTAGAAGTGAGAGCAACCAATTTTTTTAGTCGTAACAGTAGAGTTGACACTATTATGACTCCATTGACGACACTGTTTTTTTTTTTAAGACCATTGACGACACATTTGTAAAGCTCATAATTGAACAGGTGTTGCGTTGAAAACAAGTGCTCCAATGACAACATATCTGTCTTTTTCCTCTTTTCTCCATACTGTGCAGTCAACTTCCATCCTTTGACCATGAATTTAAGCTCCATTTATTTTACAAAAAATTAATAACTTAAAAAATATTTTGCTAAAAATGATCGTTTGTATAACTTATAAAAATGAATGTTTTCATTGTGAATGAAAATATTTAGACATAAAGTGTTGTTAATAATGAAAATATTTTTCATTGGCTAAGATTTCAAACGATATAAGCCATCATTTTTAGGAAAATATTTTTCAAATTATCCATTTTCTTCGAAATAAACAGAGCCTTAGGGTGCGTGTATTTGACTAGAAACTTTGTGATAAAAGAAAATATTTTTCATGAAAATCATTTTCAAGAAAAATAGTTAGTTATCATTTGTTTGATAGTTTGGGAAAAGTGATTTTTATCTTGTCAGAAGGGACGGTTATTTTCTCCAAATCTAAGCCTATTGTTTTTAGTCCATAGAAAATATTTTCTGTAAATAGATTAGTTTTCTAGTAACCAAACAATAGAAAGTCGGAAAATAACTTTTCGAAAACAGTTTTTTTTCAAAAAAACGGACTCTTAATTTCTCATTAAAACACTTTAGGGAGAATGATACCACTTCTGCTTTATGTAGAATGAGCGTAGAGAACTCTTTCAATATGATACTGACTTCACATCAAATTGAAAGGTGAAACTACCCTTCAGAGCTTAATTGAAGTTTAGAATAAAGGGAAAAAGCCACCAAAAACCCCAAACTTTTCCACCTGTGACACATTTACCCCGAACTTTTTTTGTGACACCAAAAACCCCAAACTTTGCTATTTGTGACACATTTACCCCAATGCATTTAGTCTATGGGCATTTTCGTCTTTTTTGTATTTTCTTTTTTTTTTCCTTTTTTTTTTCTTTTCCGGCGAAGGGAGCCTCGCCGGATCCGGCGCGGGCGGCCCTCGCCCGACCCAGGCGAGGTCGACCCTCGCCGGCGTCGGGCGAGGGTCGACCTCGCCTGGGTCGGGCGAGGGCCGCCCTCGCCGGCGTCGAGCGAGGGCGGCCCTCGCCCGATCCGGCGAGGTCGACCCTCGCCGGCGTCGAGCGAGGGCGGCCCTCGCCCGATCCGGCGAGGTCGACCCTCGCCGGCGTCGGGCGAGGGTCGCCCTCGCCTGGGCGAGCGAGGGCGGCCCTCGCCGACGCCGGGCGAGGGCGACCCTCGCTCGACGCCGGCGAGGGCAGCCCTCGCAGGCGTCGGGCGAGGGAGGCCCTCGCCGGCGTCGGGCCTCCCTCGCCAGATCGGGCGAGGGCCGCCCTCGCTCGACGCCGGCGAGGGCCCCCTCGCCAGATCCGGCGAGGGCGACCCTCGCCGGCGTCAGGCGAGCGTCGCCCTCGCCTGGGCGAGCGAGGGCGGCCCTCGCCCGACCCAGGCGAGGTCGACCCTCGCCCGACGCCGGCGAGGGTCGACCTCGCCTGGGTCGGGCGAGGGCCGCCCTCGCTCGCCCAGGCGAGGGCGACGCTCGCCGACGCCGGCGAGGGCCGCCCTCGCTCGCCCAGGCGAGGGCGACCCTCGCCGGACGCCGGCGATGGCCCCTCGCCGGATCTGGCGAGGGCAGCCCTCGCCGGACGCCGGCGAGGCTCCCTTCGCCGGAAAAGGTAAAAAAAGAAAAAAAAAAGAAAATACAAAAAAGACGAAAATGCCCATAGACTAAATGCATTGGGGTAAATGTGTCACAAATAGCAAAGTTTGGGATTTTTGGTGTCACAAAAAAAAGTTCGGGGTAAATGTGTCATAGGTGGAAAAGTTTGGGGTTTTTGGTGGCTTTTTCCCTAGAATAAATCACTTCTGGGATGGTCATCAATCCTAAAAGTTCTCCCTTTACAGTGCAGTACGGATATAAATACAGAAATGGATGATAAAATCTTGATAGCTCGGTGTACTTTACTTTATATGAACATTTTGCTATCTTTTTTTAAAAATTTAAATTAAACATATATTTACAATTCAAAAAATAGAAGAAAATGAGAGAAAATTCTAAGTTGCTCACATAGAGCGCAAGGATGAAATTGATTGCATTACAAGGACAATTATGTGATTT
This sequence comes from Syzygium malaccense, assembly GCA_031216405.1. Lineage (NCBI taxonomy): Eukaryota > Viridiplantae > Streptophyta > Magnoliopsida > Myrtales > Myrtaceae > Syzygium > Syzygium malaccense. The sequence goes on from CM062254.1 coordinate 13,758,093, forward strand.
TACCAAGTACACTTTCTCAATAGAAATTCCTTTGTTTTACCTTTTTGTCCTACACCTTTTGTCAGTTTTACCTTTTTTCCTCTTTGATTTACATCTAAAAAAATAGGTTTGTTAGGGTTTTAATGAAAAACACAAAGGTGACACAGAAAATGACATTGGTTACATAATAAAAAATGTTCAGTTTTGTCTACAACAAAGCCTGAAAAATTTCATGGAACGCCCGTGTCGTATGCTAAGATATATTATAAAAACAAATGCAACAAAATGGACGAAAAAGTAATTGTAAGTAGAAAACCAAAATAATTATTATTTCACCGATTAATTGAAATGTTAGATATTAATTGTATTTATATAATTCCATGCTTGGCTAAGTGATAATTAGTTAATTACTTAAATCACAAACATGGTAAAAACTATAGCCCCAACAGGCACAGGGCCACACTTTTACTTTTTACTTTTAAAAAATTTTCAACTAAAAAAATAACAAATAAATGGAAATTAAACTTTTAGGGCTTTCTATTATTTTAAATTGCTTTATTACCTACGAGCTTTTATATAATTTTTCTCTCCTATAATAGAAACTTAGGCTTCTTTTATTTATTGGTATTAGTAAAAATCGGGCTTAGAATTTTTTTCCCTAGGCTTCCTCGGCGGTCTAAAACTTCTGGCCCAAATTGTTAACGTTTGGGTGGGCTGAGGGGCCAGCGGGCCGCCCTAGGTCTGACAACCTTAATAACTATTAGACTCTGTATGTTTCGTGGAACTCATTTTTTTTTTTCATTTTCTGACGTTAAATTCACTTAGGAAAAAGAGTCAATGAAAAATATTCTTCTAGTCTACGAAAATCTATACTTAAATTCAGGAGAAAGATTTCCTCTCTGAAAAAATTGGAAAATATTTTCCAAATATACTGTTAGGTATCGACGCTTAGACCCGAAAGTTTATGCTTGGACATAGAAAACCCCAACGCTGGTTCCCGGATCTTTCGCATTCAGGACCAGGTATCTAGCACTTAGGCCCAGGTCCATTGAGGCCTAGCTTGGGACCCGATGCCCTGGTGCTCATGCCCGGGACCATTGAGGTTAGGCCTAAAGCCTTGATATGCCCGCACTCGATGCCCCAACACACGAATCCAAGTCCGTAAATGTCATGTGTGGGTCCGTGATGCTCGAGCTCTGGTCCCCGGCACTCAAGTCCAGGTTTACAAAGGCCGTGCGTGAGTCCTTGGCACTCGAGTTCGGATCCTTAGTTAATAAAACATTCGTTCTCATAAAAATATATTTAAAAAATATATATTTTAAAATCATTTCTTTTTGTTAATCAAAATTAAAAAAAAAAACAAAGTCAAAACCCTTGAGCCTTGTATCCATTTCAATTACCAAAAGAGCCAAACGTGTTATAAGCCTGTTAATATTAATATAAAGGCATAGATGACTCAACGTTGGAAAACTATTGCTTAGGCCCAATTTCAGGGACTAAACTTAATCACGGTTTTCCGAATTTCTCGACTTTCATGTAAGACCTACTTCAGATCAAAATTTGTGGCTAAATTGACTTTTACTTTTTACTTAATCACGGCTCAAGGGTTATGACTTTATTTCAAGACACTCGAAATTTTCGCAACACATAAATGTCGACACACATATTAACATATAATTGCTTTTACAATACTTTGAAATTTAAATACTATATTAAATTTTGACCAGAGTAAAGAAAAGGGTCAATATAACGAAAAATCTCAAACTGGTATACCTGTGATAAATTTATCGCAAACTAATTTTTTGACCACCAAAAACCCCGAACCGATATTCTTGTGCCAAATTTATCCTCCGTTAAATTAGATTAATACTCCGAAAAATCACAAATTGATAAATCTGTGACAAACAGAGGAATAAAATCTCAAGCCGGTACATCTTTCAATTGCCACATGTCATTTAACTCAGCAATTTGATGGTGAAATTTAATGGAAACTAATAGAGAATAAATTTATCACAAATATATTAATTTATGATTTTTCGTGATATTAATTTAAAAAAAAAAAGTAAAGAGCGCTCCATGTTTTGATTAACAGCAAACAAGTAGAACTACCTGGTCCACGTGTCTCCGGATTGTCCTCCGCTCGGCGTCGTCATTCATCATCGGACGGCAACCGTCGACGATGCCTCTCGTACTTCACGTGAACGTTTGCTTTGTTTTTTTCTTGTTTTTTTTTTTAATAATAATAATAATAATGCGTGGACAGTGGAGCAAAGAAGCACCAGGCACAAGATTTGCCCGCCCAAATCCAAAACGCTCCGGCCCCCCTCCCCCAAAAAAAAACCCTAAGCTTTCAAAAACCGAACCTCCCCATTTCAAAACACGCCCACGCCCCACTCTCTCTCCTCTCTCCTCTCTCTCTCTAGAACCAGAACCAGCACTGCTCAGCGACAATCCGTGAAGAAGAAGACCATGGCCGACTCCGAATCCACTCCTTCTCTCCCCTCTCCTGCTCCCCTCTCATCCGTACTCCCTCTCTCTCTGTTGTTCTCTCTCTGTGTCTGGCTTGTGGAGACATTCTTGATTTGCATGGCGGCGGTGTATGTTTGATGGGTGTTTGTTGCTTTGTTCGCAGAGGAAGGAGAACATCACCCCCGTGAGCTCCAAGATCGCGGTACTCGTTTTAATCTCATCTTCCTTTTTTTCTGGGTTCGGTTCGGTTCGGTTCGGTCCGTGGCTTCTTGTAGCCGTGCTTTGATGGGAGCTACCGTGAGATGATTGATCGGATGGAGGCGTAAAGGAAAACTTCTTTGTGCCCAATTGAGTTCGGATCCCGGAATTTTGCTCGACTGGGTTTTTTTGCGGCGCGCTTTACTTGTCGCTCTTGTTGCGGTGTTTGCAGGAGTTGAACGAGTCGAGGTCGGAGCTTCTTACTCGAATCCAAAGCCTAAAGCAGGTGAAAAGTCGGATCCTTTTTGTCCGTTGCTAGAGCGGTTTATCAATTTGCATGCGTTGTGTGCCCATTGTGTTATCCATGGGAGCTGTTGTGCGGAGTTTCTTGAAAGTGGGTAGTGCCCCATTATTACAATTCTGGTCTGCTTGTGCAGGATTTGCAAGGTTGGAGGTCAAAGTTGGACACCCAAGTCAAGATCTACAAAGATGTAAGCCGTCTCTTGCTGTGGTTGGCATTGAACTGTGTATTTCTTAGTGTTGTGCAGATTAGTATAACAAAGCATGGCATGGCCTGAGCTTCTGATGGGGCCCGAGTAATCCATATTGGGATCCAGTTTTCGAGCACAAAAAGATTTCATTCATGTTTTAATCATCACCTTTCTCGCTCTGACTGGATTTGTCAAGAACGAAAATGTTCTATATTTTTCCTAGTATGGGTTACAAGACTGAACTTATTATCCCTGTACATTAGCCTCATATTAATGTTCCACATGACTTGTGCCGCTTTCATCCTTGAAATTGGTGGATTTAGGTTTTTATGGATAATTGAGTGCCTAAACCCACATCACTTGGTATGAACACAAGAACCTTCTGAGCTAGTCATATGATCATGTCATGTTTTTCTTTACTGGTTTTGCGTGCCCATGTCATCAGAATCCTGAAGTTGAATAAGCTGTCATATTACAAACTTTATCCTCTTATCTGTTCACAAACTATAATTTGCAATTTCCTTACCAAAAAAAAAAACTATAATTTGCAATAGCAAATCAAATCTTGTTTGGACTATGTGGTAGCATGCAAATCTTCTGGACCCTTTGTTGTTGTCTTCATCTCTTTCTACCATATATCTAAAGCAGCAAGTGAAGGTAGCGGGCATATTGTTAAGCACTGGTCTTTCAGTTGATGTGATGCCCAAACGGCATGTAGTATTTTAGCTTGAAACTTTGAGGCATATCGATTCATAGAAATTTTGAAGGGCATAATTAGGGATGAGGCATCTTATTTGAGAAAAGAGCGTATCTTTCTGCTGTTGGAATCCAATTGCCTTGTGTCCCACAGTAAAAAATTACTTATCTGAAGAATGCATTGGCAGATAATATGGTCATGGGATTTAACCATTATGCCAAAGAATTATGGCCTGAAATTACTTGCTGCTTTGTGGCGGAGGGACTTTGATCTACTACTTTGTTGGAAAAAAGCTCTCAAGTTCTATGTTATGCTATGAAAGGAATTGTTTTACGTTACTCTACGAATGAGATTTCTTTGCTTAGTTGCTAAATGTTTTACACACCAAATATGAATGGTATTGAAAAACTATCTTCATGAATTTGTTTCGATACAGGAACTTTCGGAACTTAAGAAATCACTTAACGTTGAGGTGGAACAACTCAGATCGGTAAGTGATGATTTGGCTATTTCATCTCTTTTTTTTTTTTTAATGTGATCTTTCTTGTTCTGACTGTTTCTTCTGCAATGTACCCAGGAATTCCAGGAACTGCGGACCACTCTTCAGCAGCAACAGGAGGATGTCACTGCTAGCTTAAGGAATCTCGGGGTACTATCCTTGGCATGAGATTTTCTGAACCTAATGGGACCTTTTGCATCTTGACCATTTCATGATTTCCTCTGCAATTATATTTGCATGGTGCAGATGCACGCCTATTCCCATGTAAATTGATCCACTGATTGATATAGCTCCGAATCTGCAGTTGCAGGATGTTTCAGGAGATACCAAGGATGGCGTGATCAAAAGTCCAATTGTCAAAAAAATAGAGGAGGATGCTGCGGATGCTGAGCATATTTCACCAGTAGTCATAAAAAAGGAAGAACCTGAATACTGAGGAGTCTTCGTTTTGAGGTCCATCTCTTGTGAAGAAGAGAATATTACTTTCTTTGTATGACAAATAATCAGTCACGTCCACTGTTGTGTCCAAAAATGTAGCAGTTTACAATCATCATCTGGCGTAAAGCCGAAGTTGAATCAATTAATGTAAGATTCGCTCTCTTTATTTGTCAATCGAATTGATCTCGTTTATCTTGTGAATTTTTCTGTACAATTGATTTTGTAAGAGTCTCTTTCGGACCAAGTGTTCAAATTGATGTGGATGGTTTCCGGAAGATGTTCTAGGATGGTTCTACAAGCAAGCATAAACCAGCGATTCACTTTGGAGGACTTGAAAATTCACAGTGCGCACTTCAACAATAGTTCTTGGCATCGTTATACATCAACTCTGCTGCGAGCTGCAACCAGCATATAGTCAATATTTGGTGCATTTTGTTCCACGCCTACCCTGAGTTACTGGAACTTCGCGTTTGAAATATAATCACCTTGTACACAAGGATTTGTTTAAATCAGAACTGGAGATTTGAGCATTGACATAGAGAGCAAAAAGGATTTCACAAGGAAAATCTACATGTCTTAGAAGCATTGGGCAATGAGATTTCGCATACTCATAGAAAGATCGGGCTTACGCAAACACAGGACATTTACCAAACAATCATGCAGGAAAAGGAGAATACACCACTTCATTTGCAGAAATAGGACTGGAGCTAATTACATGGGGCATCTGATAGACCATTTATCCAATGGACCGTCTGATGTTCCATATATACACTTGTGAATTTCTCTGTTTTTTTTTCCCCTAACACTAGAGAAGCAGGGACTATCTGCTGTGGTATTACATAACTAGGAAAATAATGATATATAGAATCTTATACACATGTCGATGCTTTGGAAGTGCGCTGATTTGTTCCAAGGATTATCACGATAACAGTTACGTCATCATGATACTTCCTCCTCCTCCCTGGAGGAATTCTCATCAATTCTTCCAAACTGAATCCTGCAACGTTAAATTAAATGTATCAAAAGATGCCGATCAAATAATTGTAATTTTGTCATCAAATGGAGAATGGCTGCATAGATTAGTCAGCCCTGCTATTTGTTTCAAGAAGCTTTGACACCATCCAAAAGATGGGTAACTTTGTTTATATACGTCAGCAAGTACAATCCATTCACTCCTCATCCAATATTTCTGTTGCCAATTCTTCCTTTACCCTCTCATATGCTAGCAAAACAATAACATTTCTCTCTCTCAGTGGCACCGAGCAAGTCTTTGAGCTCCCTAGATTTAATTTGGCAGAGGATGCATTGGTTCGAATAACAGTTCTGCCATGTACAAGCTAAAGCTGTAGCAACAGGAATATAGAGGTGTATTACTTAGGAATACAAAACCTAGGTCTGTGACGACGAACCTGCACTGTTCTTTCATAATAAATAGTTATTAAACGAGGCAAGTGCAAATGCAATGCATGACACAAGTAAAAGTTCCGCTAGCAGTCTATATAAGAGCAGGTGACTTAGCAAAAGAAAGATATAATACGGAGAGAAGAAAAGGATCACTAATAGAATATGATGTTGCATCAGTAAGCTAGGTTCCGTGCTGAAAAAAAGGTTAATCATAAACACACATATGGATATACCAGTGCTTTCATTGAAAAGAAGAAATACTGCGGCCAGCCTTTCTGTTAATACAGATGGAAGGATTATTATAAAGAATCACTACTATTAGCACACGCAACTTAACCTACAATTGACAACAACCACATGAACATGGGTAAGGACAGGTGACTCAATTGACTATCCCTGTCACCATCAGAAAAATTGACTGGAAGAAATCTGCAATTACGCAAAGGGAGAATCGGTTCACATTGAATTCAAATTAATACACAATACCAACTCTCGCAACTAATAGTCCACACTTTCATGTGCCCTGGATCATATTCATATTTCATGGAGAAAAAATTTATGAGGACAGAGTCAGCTTATTATTCAGATTAACACAAAAAAATGATTAAAATGAATCAAGCTGGAACAAGTAGCACGAAGTTTACCTGCACAATTGGCTGCTCTCAAAATGAGCTGCTCCACTATATGTTTCGCTGGATCAGCAGAAGGGTTGCATTGGATACAGGAATTCACAATTTGTACCACCTCATTGTTGCTGAAGAAATCAAATAGACCATCACTTGCAACTATGACAAAGTGATCGTCTTTTGTAATTCTGTGCACATTCACTGATGGTGTGGTAGAAATGTATGGAGGGCTTTTAAGATCACGGACACGAAGGATACCCATAAGTGCATCATTTAGAATCTTCTGCAGATGTAAGAGGATCATTAGCATCATCACGTACCAAATACACATGAGTAGTATGGGTGTAGACTAGTCATTGAACTCTACCACTATGATGATACTACATCGATATAGTTCAAGCACCATGGAAAATCTTTATGTACTCAACAATGTCCACATAAAAGTTTCTAAGATCAGCACAACTTGAGTTATAGTCAAATGGCCGCCGAGAATGTTTTTAATATAAAGATGCTGACAGCAAAATTATCCATCATTCAGGAGAAGATGTTTCCTTCCTGCCAATCACAAGTACATGACCTGTAGTAAGATCAACAGAGTGGCTGCTCATGATCATCTTTCCATGTATGAGACATGAAAAGATGGTTCTGAAAGTAACATCTAGGAAAAACGCATGTTTATCAAACTCTGCCACCCTGACTAGGAAACGGTCATGCTATAGGTGAGGATCCATGTATTTTCAACCAAGCGTAATATCATGCACTTTCATGTGTATGTGCTCTGCTCACACGATGCAATTTAACTAAACATAGTGATTGAGAATGAGAAATCACCTTCTTCAAGTATCCAACTCCGATGGCACGTGTGACTTTCAACTTGCCCTTGACCTTCCCCATTGAAATGATCGTGGAGTCATCAGGATGATCACACAGTAATCGAGCTCTTTCGACTTCATTGTCAACAGTGTGGCTCTCAGTGAGCTGGATGGCTTTCAACTCCTTGCTGCCATTATCGTTATGCGGTTCATATGTTGCCAAAACGGCTCTACTATCCCCAAGACTGAGTGTGTACAAGTGATCGCCATGCAGAAGCACAACCAAAACACAAGAACCAACAGAAACTAAATCAGGACGATCTTCCATTTCCTGCTCAACCATGTATAAGAAATCATTTTCTGCCTGATTTAAAGCATGTTGAAGACAATCTACAACACCTTTCTGAAATGATTCTAATGGCATATTCATGCGAAAATTTTGAGCATTCTTCATGAAGCTCTCGGGATTGGAATTCTCAAAATTGCATTTCTTTGATAGCAAATTCTTCCCATGAGAAGTATAACTATTATCCTCTAGAATGTATTGGAGAGAACCATATGCATCTGAACTATCAAAAGCTTTCGGGTACTCCTGCTTTGCCTCCCAATCTAAAGAAGCATTGAAGTAACTGGTGAAGGTGTCATATAATGTCCCAGCAAGAAAATCAGCTGCATCTCTTCCATTGAATCCGTCATAAATTCCGCAGTATAGCCATCCATTCTCTTCAGAGCAAACAGCCTGCACCCTGTCCTCCCCAGCTGCTCCACCAGCTACTTGAACTTCCGTTGCATTCAGAAAAGTGTCACCTTTTGAAGGAGCGCTCATTGACTTTAAAAACGAATCACTTTCATAAGAGCCGCTTTGACAGGATGGACTACAGCTTAAGTTAGATGTACTGCTCTGAAAAGATGATGATAACATGTCCAACTTTGATAGGGATGGCGATGAGGAAATCTTGCGAAATGAATTTGGAGAATCCCAAGTAGGAAGTATCTCTTCCCCTATCACCCCGTTGCAGATATTTGTATTTGCCAAGGTGGCATTAGCACTTACAGCAGCACCAGATAAGCAGGAGAATGAGAAACTACAGGGTCTTTGCATTTTAATTCCACGAAATATATCATACCCATTAGAAACTTCATAGGGATCAAACTTGTTTCCATTGCATTGATAGCCAAAACTCACTTTAAGTTCTGTATCATGTTTTATTGCAGTTCCCCCTTCCATGATCGATTCCTGTAAGAGTGCAAAGTTGCATGTATAAACACTAAATGTGGCAACAGTAAAAAGGAAGACAAAGAGACAAAGGGACCATCTCCAGGAATCTAATATCATATATGTGCAATAATAAATCACCTCTTAATTTATTCCTTTTCAATAGAACGCCCTGCATGACAGATATAATCCTGATGATAGAAAGAGCGATGGCTCGTGGGATTAAATTTCTAAAGTTTTCTTTTCCTTAATGACATTTCAACATAAAAACATTCTCTAAAAAAAATACTGCTACAAACTTCCAACAAGTAAATTTGTGATTATAATGATTCTTCATGAATCTGTAGAAACTAGAGTGTGTCTCCACTTTCCTTCACATTACACATCTCAACCAAGTCTTTGCCATGGCAATCTAAGTAAAGAGTGCAAGGCGCACAACAGTTTAGTTGAGGTATGTTCTCCTCTAAGTCATTGAATTTCGAACATTAAACTTCAAACATCTACATCCTAAAAGATTTGATCCAAGTCCCATGACCAAAGAAATTTTGAAAACTAGAATTTCCATGAAAAGAAAGGCAAATAACATAGAGTATGGTCGTTGGCTATCAACATCAGTTTAGATCATTTCATGTCACGGTTTTGTTTTTTCAGAAAAAGCTGTTTAACAAATCATACAAGTAGACCAATGTATTAGTACAGAGGGTAGCACATATAATCTCATATCAGTAAAAACGACACAGGAGCTGACTTAAGTTCAAACTGGCCACTTAAAAATTCCAGTTTTTATCTCTGAACTTTGGTTTACTTTCAATTGGGTCACGCTGGCAACCAGCGGACCAAAATCACGCCAGAATTTTGTAGTCGATAAAAAATCCACAGCAGCATCAGGTCACTCTATATATTTCATTGCACGAGTATCAAATTTACATTCATGTACCGAATAAGCCGATGATTCAGAACTACTTCAGATCAACATCAAGGGGTGCGTTTGTTTCGCCTAAAACGAATGATTTGCAAACCATTTTCAAAAAAAAAAAAAACGATCCCTTCTATTGCTTACGGAAATGAATGAACGAAAAATATCTTTTATTGTCCACGCGAATATGTTTAGACATAAATTATTGTTGTTAGTAAAAGCATTTGTCATTAACCGATCATTTCAAGCGACATAACCCATCATTTTTAAGAAAATAATTTTACGAATCGTTCGGTTTCCACGAAACAAACGGAGCCTAAATACAGATCGAACAAGCCATTTAGATGGCCACATCACAGCGAGAGTTGAGCGACCTACAAGTTAAAAAATTTAGCGATTTCCATATCAATTCGCCAATGTGAACAGAGCAAGCGACTTCGAAACCGAAAACAAGTCGCAGCTACGAGCTCGAACATCTCCAACAACAACAACAACAACGCGCGAATAAACAAAACCAACACCCTTTTCCGCACGCGAACGATCCCGGAAAAGAAATCCTCTTCCTCTCGGCTTCTCAGATCCGCGGGGGGGAAAACGAACGCCATAGCAGCTACGAACAAAAACAAACAGACAGACAAACGGCGAGGACGGACATCGCCGAACCAGAGCATCTCAAAGCGCGTGCAACGAAGGAAGACACGCGCGAACCCGGCGCCTCACCTCGGGGAGAATCCGATCGCCGGCGGCGGCGGCGGCGGCGGCGGAGCGGAGGTCAGGAGCGGGGGCGGAACCGGAATGCGGCAATGTGGAGAGCGCCCGCGAATCGCTGCTCCTTCTTCTTTCTTCTTCTTCTTGGTTACGAACGAGGAAAGGAGGTTGGTCCTTAGCCTCCGCGAGAGCGAGAGAGAGCGAGAGCGAGAGAGATGCGCGGGTTTTATTTGTGAGCGAGAAAATATGATTAAAAAAAAGGCGGAAAAAATAAATTCAATTAATAAATATAATATAACATAATATTTATTTCTTTAGAAAAAGGAGGGAGGAAAATCGGATGGCGGAGAAGAGAGGGGCGACGAGAGCGGGTCAATCGCTCAACGCCGCCCTCTCTTCGCGCAACAACAACAATCGAAAGAAAACGTGCGACGCTTTTTGGACATAGGAAAGCCATCCCTCCCGCACCCCAAAAAATAAAATAAAATAAAATAAAAATAAAAAAGGGCAGCGTAGGAAAACGCCAAGATTGAATCATTGGGATCGGGAATGATTTTGACTGGTCCAGCGATGGAGAGCGGGGGAGGAGGGGAATTCGATTCTCGGCGGTACGATCCGGGACGATATGCCATGAGGGAATCGTTGAGATTTTGAACGATAGAGTGAGCTCGTGTGATCTCGTTGTGTTTAGGGTATTTCTAAATGCCCGTTATTCTTTTAATCATGCAAGTAAGATATTTGGAGTGGGTTTTTGAAGTTGGGAATTCTTTAATTCGTAGGAAGGCCTAGTTCGTCGTATAGATAGTGTCAACCATCGGGCCTTCGAGAGAGGAGATGGGCAATTTGATTCCCCGCTACTTTTTTAGGAGGTTAGAGGTGGAGATGTATGAGCAAGGGAGCTGGGTTTCGATACCTCCACATAGCACATAGTGCGCGCACACTGGCTTGTGAAACATATATAGAACTAAATGGAATAATAAAATAATATCGAGCGAGTCAATATATGCATGTAGTGAGAGACACGTGGCAAAAACGGGTGATAATACGAATCTGTTTAAAAACGAAATACTAAGTGCGCGAATGATAATCATTATATTCTAGAAATCAATTTCTGGTCTTTATTTAATGGACGAGTTTCTGAGCACAAATACGTGTTTGACAATTACACGAAATTTCTGTTTCCTATATAGAAATCCGTTTGATAATGACACGAAATTTCTCCCTTCTGGGTGGTTGGAGAGCGGGTGGTGGAGGACGGCGGCTGGCAGCGGAAGTTGGCCGATGGGTGGTGGCGGAGGACAGCGGTGGCAGGCGGCTGGCGATGGAGGATAGCAGTGAGAGGTGGCAAGCGACGGCTGACGTCGAGCAGCGACGGAAGATGGCGGCGGCAGAGGATGACGGTGAGAGGCGGCGGCAGGAGGCGGCTGGCAAGCAGCGGGTGGGTGGTCAATTAATAGTAAGGGCGAGCGATGAGAATAGTTTTTATTTCTCATCTCTATTTCAGAAATTGAAAAATAAATAATTTTACTTCTGATTTCCGTTCGAAATCTATTTCAGGGGTAGAAATTTATTTCAGAAATAGAAAAATGAAATCGTGTTACCAAATGGATATCTGTTCCGCACATGTTCCTGGGTATAGAAAAACGAAAAAACGCCGCAAACTTGCGCAATAATATAGAGAATTCTTTAATGTTTTTAAGAATATTGTGTGAAATCTAATCAATTGACCGATTAAGGCTAAACAAAATCGCTCAAGATTCTAGATATTATCTAAAAATCAAATAGATATCTGAATAAAGCAAAATCATAAAGTGGCTAACCGTGATTTTATCTAATCATCTTTCCAACTTCAGATTGTTTTGATCTAGCAAAGCAACTAATATGGTTTCCTTGCAAATCAAGTTTCGATGCGAATGACATACTACATTTGACCGGATCGAAGAAATGAACTGAGCTCGTATGTTAAAGCTGATCCAAGATACCACAACACTCGAGAAAGTTCTTAAAACGGAGTTTCCTTGCAGATCAAGTTTCGATGTGAATGGCATACTACATTTGACCGGATTGAAGAAACGAACTAAGCTCGTGCTTAAAAGCTTATCCAATATATCACAACGCTCGGGAAGTTATGAAAACGGATACTTCTCGATTTCGTATAATATTTTTTTTTTGTCCAGGAGATGAGATAACGAGAGAAAATCACAGTTTCCTTCTCACCTCCGGCATTTCATCGCATCAAGAAATTGTTCATGCACGCAATTGATCCGTTCGAATCGACTTTTACATTTCATTTTTTTTGCTTAATTAAAATGTCGCGCACTGTAATTCGAAACCCTTGAAATTTGGACGACAAACCAATATTAGCACATGAATTCACGAGCAATCTTTTCAGATAATTTATTTGAAATTTTATAAGATATTTCAGATTTTGGCGGAAAAGGAACTTTCAACATTTTGCTAAATCTGGAACAAACGTGCGTGCAAGTCAGCTTTGATTTTCCACATTCGAAGGCTTAGATTGCAAGCAATCCAACCCAAGTAGCTGTCAGAAGACTAATAAACCGAAACGATTTTGAATTAGAAATTAGCTTCGAGTTGAATTGCTTTTCTTTTGATGTGGAGTTTCGCTTGATTACGTATTCATAATTGAGTTCACATGCTTGGGCAACAAATTTTACCGAAAATGACCAGAAATAAAGTTGCGCTTGTTTCGCGAAAAAATGAATAATTTAAAAAAATAATTTTCCAATTACTGGGACATATGGCCTAGCTAAAATCACATCGACCAAACTTTTTTTGGCTAAATAGAGCTGCCTAATTTTGTCTTAGTTTAGGAAGAGAAATTTTTTTTAAGAAAGCAAACATCGAGAAATTTAATTTGTCAATACTTAAACTGATACGTGAAGATGACACCCGTATAGAAAAGTCTGACCCGGCTCTTTTGCGTGTCGAGTTGCAATATAAAGCATTAGGTCAATACATGGAATCTCAACATTTTAGGTTCTGTTTATTTCGCGAAAAATGAACGATTCCAAAAAATATTTTCTTTAAAATGATCGATCTATCGCTTACAAAATTGAATAAACGAAAAAAAAATTTCATCTTCCTCGAAAATATTTAAACATAAATTATTATCGATAATGATAATTTTTTTCATTAGCTAATTATTTCTCGATGAAATCGGATGCATTTGGGTCATCGACGCAGGATGGTGACGGACAGCCGAGAGCCCACGTCCACCCGAAATCGAATTATTGCACGGGCATTTTTAGCTGCTTTGTTAGATTCTTAAATCAATTTGGAGGTCCATGAATTTTTTCACTTATTAAAAGCTGATCACTTTGCTTTGAGAAATTGATGGTTTGACTTGAAAACTTTTAGTGGGCTCTCGTAAAGGGAAGCCTTCTTTAATCATGCAAGGGACGGAATCAATGTAGTCAAAACGAGATGAAAAAGTAACCTTAATTGAAAAAAAAAATTTCACGAGTAAACAATTTGGAAAATTGATTTATGATTATGTTTTCCCTTTGTTAACATCAACAAGTATGTGAGGAAATGCCAATTACTTTGAAGAGTTAAAATTATCAATGGAAGCTAAATGGGGGGCGACCCGGGTCGGGTCTGGTTGTCGCCCTAGCTCAAAAGCCGTAGAAACCCTCGACAGGCTAGGCCCGTGGAGCCGGGGGGTCGAACGATCGTGGATCCGACCGTTGGTGACCCGGAACCGGTCGTCAAGGCCTCGGGTCTAGGGTGCGACATCTTCCGAAATACACCTTCTGCTTCGTGGAAAGTGTTAAAAGTTTCTTCCAAGGATTTTGTATAGATTTTCCAGAGTATGAAAACAATTTTCGATGACTTATTCTCCTAGAGCGCGTCGAGGAGCATTGGAAGATAAGAAGATACTTTCGGATTACAGTTTTTCAGCGAAACAAGCATACCCGTGTGCCGTTTCCGGTCGAATCATAAGATTTCCTGAGAAACTTATCCACACGAAGGGAGGCCAAGTGAGCTGGACGGGGCTGCAGCAGCACAAGAGGGACAAAGACACCTGAGAAGAGTGGAGCCCCAGATGATATCCCCCAAGCAGTTGATGTATGGACCACAGTGCATCTCTCAGGACTGCCTCTACTTTAGTCATACCCGGATTTCCCGAAGAGATCGATGCCTTGCATCGATACGTTGTCCCGGTCCGTCGCCACCAGAACAAGCTCACACGACGGACCAACGCGGACGTTAAACTACCGTTCAGCAGGAATACTCCAAAAACACAATCAACATTGACAGGAGCTGAAACTATAGTATCGACTAAATATCCGATTCGCGATGCTTCACGGGATCTGTGATGCAAGTAAAATCCCCAGGCAGATGATTCGGGCATAGATCAACGTCTCAATCTCAGGGGAGGGGGGGGGAGGAAAGAATGAAGAGCGGGTATTGAGCAGGGAAATCCTGACAGAGGAGTAGCTTTCGGTTAGGCCGGGAAGCGACAAGAAGATGAGCCGGTTCTGAACTTCGCAGCTAATCTGCTTTCGTGACGCATGAACGAAACACAACAAAAATCACTAGTAAACTACATGAGCCCGCAGCCGCCAAATGGCATGACATCCTTCTCTCAGCCAAGCAGAAAGGATCATGTTGTGCGTATATTCCAAAACTTGTCTAATGCGACTGGCGATAAAGAGCTTATCATCTCATCTTTCTCGAAGTTCCTCGAAAGCACCATGATTAACGATGACTTAAAGAGCTTGTTGAGAGAGAGAGAGAGAGAGACATATGTAACAATAGGAATTCCATATGCTAAGCAAACGTCGAACTATTACTTCTGCGCATGGTTACGGAAGTCCAAATTCAGAAAACGCCCACCAAGGGACCAATGTCCGGTAAGATGGGGCATACCTTACTATAGGCTCCATATCATTTTGATGTCCGTTCCTAAAACCAAGCCGCCATACATTCGATACCAACATTAAGAGCTCTAATTAGGACCAAAATCAAACCACAGTGTAGGAGACTTTTGTCACGCCTTTCTTCACGCGAATTTGGGAAACCTGAACAAATATCGAAGAGCCTTAGAACACAGCAGACCATGAAACATTGAAAAACAACATAACCGATAAAAGTTAAGAGAAATTGGACTTGATTCTAATAGTTTTTCTAGTGTCATACAAGACCTTGAGGGGGTATATTCTCATTGTACTCTTGTTTTCAGTTCTAAAGTAATAGAGTAAATTAGATCAGATATTAACAATCCCATAGTTATTATTCACAATATGTGCAGCTGAATACTTGCCTTCATGCTAATTATCTCTGATAGATTATGAACATGGGTACCACCACATGGACAACCAGGATTACTTCCCAATTTCACAATGCGAGGAGTGCTTTCCTGCAATGGTTGCAATATATAGGTTATATCAAATGCTTTGCATATAAATGTTGGGAACAACCAGTAACCATATGGGCAAACAAGATGAGTTATGTACAATATACTTCCCGCAACACACATCAACAAGTAGCAACGGGAAACCGTAAAATGAATGATATTCAAGTCTTCTTTTGGAGCCTTGCAGTATAAAACTATTGAGGCCCTGTTTGATTCGTTCGAAAGAAACAACTGAAATGAAGTAAAAAGAATCAGAACAAACATTTGGCAATCTGAATTGTAAATAAAGTTTAAACTATCGTGCTTCGTAACACCGTGGAATCGCAATGGAGGTTTTTATGATTGGAAACATGATCGAAACTTATTATAACAGAGAAGCATATACTACAAATATACACGAAAAGTTGCCAAAAGGAGTTAAACAAAAGGAAAAAGAGAGATATCATGCTACATTTCTTGATTTAATTGTTGCCATGCCATTAAATGTTTTGCTATCTATGGAATTTCCGTTTTTTATTTAGTCATAGCAATTCCTTCAAATTCATTCACACCTTTCCCCCACACTAATGAGAATGTGGTAATGAAGTCTCTTTTGTTGTCAATATCCATTTCATTCCATGTTATTCCAAGTCACCAAACACCAAATGAAAATGAATGAAACATCTCATTCTCATTTTAATCTTCTCATTCCTAGTAAACGGGTGTGCCAACAGATTGTCAAGGCATTTATCTGAATATTTAATGGTTTGAGTGAAAAATAGAAAACTGGCACTAGGCAGCACATTACTTTTTATTAATGTTATTAAACCCCATACCAGTGTAAAAGCCAGTCAATTCGCAGTTCAACAGGTTAAACCGACAATTCCATTTCCAGATGTTAGACAAGTAGGCAAACAAATGCTGGCCAGAAGGAATGGCAGGGAAGCGCACATGTTATGGGGGGCGCAAGATTGATTCCCATCAGCACCATCTCACAAACTTTTCCAGTGGAAGTAACTAATTCATTCTTTAGATGAATAGACTTAACTCTTTCTCATAGACATCAATGGGGTCTCCGGTAGTGAGTAGAAAGTTTGGCTGCTGGTTATGCCCAGTAATCCCAAGGGGTGAGTGGTTCGATTCCCGATCCTTGCATTTCACTCTCACCCATCAAAAAATCCCTAGAATGGTCAAACTGGGTTCACCAGTTCATCTAGTTGAACTGGGTCAATGCAAATTGTAATCTGTTTTGTACCAATATCATTTGTGTACGTAAGCAGAGTAGCAGATCAAGGACCAGTTCCACCAATTGAAATATCTGGTCTGGTCCTGTTGTGGAAACCTTGCTTCTTATCACAAAGCATAAAGCTTAACAATGCAGGAAGATATCTGAATTAAAGGCAGCAGGGGTGATAGTTGTTGTATATGAACTGCTGACCTTGGGAATATAATCAGGAAGGGAACCGCCACATTGCTCTAAAGCTTCATCATAAGGTAATATCGCAGCAGAAACCTGTAAGGTATCAATAAAATGAGTACGATTTTCATATGAAGCAACACGACCAACCATTAAAAGTCTATTTTTCAACAAAAGGAAAAGTAAAGTAGCATCTTACTTCCTCTCCTTTAGATAGCAATGCATTAGCTTCCGTCTCCAATTCCTTCTGCTTGTTAGATATTTCATTTGGTGGAATAACGCCTTTATATTCAACAAATGGTCTGGAAAAAAAGTCTATCTAAAAAACAAGCTCCAGGCATCCAGCAGAAACAAGAAGCTTTACTTGTACAGAGACTGGAAAATTTATGCTGCAAGTCTCAAGAAGTAAAACAATATATGGGCTCATATTCAACAAATGGCCCGGAAAAAGAAGGTAATATCGCAGCAGAAACCTGTAAGGTATCAATAAAATGAGTACGATTTTCATATGAAGCAACACGACCAACCATTAAAAGTCTATTTTTCAACAAAAGGAAAAGTAAAGTAGCATCTTACTTCCTCTCCTTTAGATATCAATGCATTAGCTTCCGTCTCCAATTCCTTCTGCTTGTTAGATATTTCATTTGGTGGAATAACGCCTTTATATTCAACAAATGGTCTGGAAAAAAAGTCTATCTAAAAAACAAGCTCCAGGCATCCAGCAGAAACAAGAAGCTTTACTTGTACAGAGACTGGAAAATTTATGCTGCAAGTCTCAAGAAGTAAAACAATATATGGGCTCATATTCAACAAATGGCCCGGAAAAAGAAATTATCTTAAAAACCATTCCAGTCATCCAGCAGAAACAAGAAGCTTTCCTTCTGAGAAAGCTACTTCTGGAACATCCATATAGAAGTCTCAAGGAGTAAAATAATTTATAGGCTTGTACACCTAAATTTCGCCTATTTAGCAGGATCTTGCATTTCAATAATGTGAATGGCATGGTTAAAATGATCATCGATGGTACCCTATTCCAATACCCAAATATCCAAAACAACATATGAAAATGCCACATCCAGAAAATTTGAAGAACGATCGTAGTGCATGGGCAAAAAGTGAAAAGTCATAGTTAAGCATAAATCTAAGTAAACTGCACCGGTTACGAATTCTTAAACTCCCACTCTTTGGATGAGTTTTCTGTTTTGGCTAATGACTCTTTGGATAAGTTTACTAAGTCTTAAAACTTATGTCCAAAGTGCAGTTGCGTCCTACAACCTTACTTTCATGCAAATTACTCCTAGGACTTTTCTTTGGTGCAAATAACTCCTAAAACTTTTATCCAAAGATCAAGCAAGTCCTTCGTTAAACTGGTCAGTTAACTTTCATGGAGATCCAATGTGTTGGTGCACTGCCACGAATAGGAATCCGCCAGACTTTGGCAGAATGACTTTATACAACGTTTCCTAAAGGTTTGAGGACTTAATTGAACAAATGGAAAGCTTTAAATAAAACTGCACTTCAGCCAAAAATTTTAGAAACCTTATTGTGATTATAGCATCAAATCGAGTTCAAGGTAATACACATTGAGGAAATGATGACTACCAAGCTAAAACTACGTATTATCCTCACATAATTACTGAATTGTGAAGGCTTTATTATCATGCGATTTTAGGTAGATATGATACAACTAAATTAACTCATAGATCATACCCGTCAGGGAAATGGTAACCCTTGCCTGGCTCCAAACCAAGTCCCACCCTCTTCATACATATGTCCAGTAAATGCCCAGCTGAATGCAACCTGATTGAGTCAAGAGATCATTGAAACAGACTCCATCATACCAGTAAAACAGCACCAAAGGGAATCCGAGAAGATTAATCAAGAGATTGCTGCAGATAATAGGGTTTAACTTTGACTCTTTATCATCTAAAACTTGTGTGATGCAACCATGCACTGAAAGTATGATCATATGACCACGATTAGCATCAAACTCTGTTTTAACTTGGATTCAATTCAAAGACAGCATGGTATCTAAAGGCCTGATGCAAGGGAAATAGGATGCTGGTTCTTTTGATGTGGAAATGCCAGATGCACACAAAGCTATGTAACATAGCAAACATTATATGTTTCACAAGCATATGGGAACATATAGTAAAGGGCAAAGAAATTACTGATCATCTAGACTATCTCATTGGCATTTTCTCGTTAAAAGATACCTGGAGTTGAGCTTGCGCCTAGGTTCGTCCACGTGCAAGTGAACATCCTTTCCTTCCTCAAATTCCACCACACCGCCCTCAGCCAAATCCTCAACGTGACCATAATGATAAACCTAGAGGAAGCAAGCAACACAACCGACGTCAAGCTTGACTACTAAGAAATCACAAGAAATTTCATCAGAAAAGCATAACATGACTGAAATGCCGCCGGCCCTACAAGTCCATCTTTCAACCGGACATCTTCCACGGCAAACTTCACCTCCCGATCATCACCTTCGACGGTGATGAAGCCCATATCCGCCGGCTGCCCGCCGCCTTGGGGATGGAAGATCGTAGAGTCCAGCACCAAAGCACTTCGACCATCATCATCCTTCCCAAAAAAAAAAAAGAACAAATCAACTTCAAGATCGATCGGTCAATACCACTTTTTCAACTCGATCACACGGAGTCCACATTTGCTGCGGCAGCAGCTACGACAAACCCACCAAAAACGGAAGATACCCAGATAGCCATTCGGCGAGAAACAACGCATGGAATGCAAATGCGCGAAACATACCGCTGGTTTTCTTGGATTTCTCAGAGGCCGGAGGAACGGGAAGCGACTCACCTCGAGGAAGGAGACGACCGTGGACTGGGAGACGAGCCTCCACATGTCGGCGTAGTAGTCGAGCTTCGTCACGCGGGAAGTCATGGCTTCCGGCGGCGAGCCTCGGCTGTCGAACAGAGGCAGTTGCTGCGAGCGAGCGATGGGTTTGCCTCCATTAGCGTTTGCCCCCCTAAATATTGTTTATTTTGCGTTAAGGGTACGAGGAATCAATATCGGTGGCCCGACAAGAAAGAAAGTCAATTCTCTCTTGATAAGCTACGAATGATGCCGTAGAAAAAAATCACAATACGAAACATTTTACCCAAGATTTTCGTATTACTTAAAATCTCGAACTGATGCACTTGTGTCATATTTATTCAAGCTAATTTTTTAATCTCACAAGAAATCTCAAATTGGTAATAAACCGATACTGCTTTACCTCGTACTAACTTTCATGTCGCCAAAAATCTCATAATCGGCCTTATTTACCTGTTTCTTATTGTTTTAGTGTATGTGAAGTATTCAATACCAAAAACCCAACTTTATTAACATGGGTTCGAGCCATTTTTTTCCTTTTTTCACCAGAAATGGAGTCCGTTGATCAATTTGATTTAAGAAAAATCTTCTTGTCTATTCCCTTCACTTCTCGGATCTCAAGCTGAAATCATTAGCTTTTAACATGGTAAATTTTTTGTGACATGAATCGTTTAGGGTAAATAAAGCATTAATGTATCGATTTGAAATTTTTTGTGATATGAAAATTATTTTGAGATATACGTGATATAATCCAAACAGTTAAGGATTTTTTTGGACGTGCCAATTCTGGATTTTTGGTATAGTAATATTAACCCCTAATGAAATTGTGACGTGTGTATAATGAACATCTCATCAATCAAAACAGTTTAAATTCCAACAACTTTCGCGCAACTAATTACTTTTGTCAATTGCCTTTTATCAACATATGCTTTTATGTTGATTGTGTTTAAATTCCAATTGTGGGCCATAAAGAATAATATTTGATAACATCAAGACAGCAACGTTGTAAAATGGATATAAGACGATGAACAGGCAATTTAATTCTAAAAAAATCTATCATGGCTGTCCGTTCAATCATATTTATAGAAATTCGCAATCCAACTTTTTTTAAGAATCAAATTGCAATTTTAGAACAATCGGGTCAGGGGCATTCCGTTGATACAAAAAATCGGATTAATGAGACGTTGGACGGAAAGGTTATGTCCAATCAAAGTTTGGCCAATTTGGATAAAAAAAAATACATAATCAACGTTTTCTAAAATCTTTCCAGTGAAAGCTACAAACCTCACATCATTTCATTCAATTGGAGCTAAACTTTCTCTGTGGTTTCCTTCCTTTAGATGTTCTCCATCAACTCCAGTTTTTGCAACACGCTAAGAAGTTAGAACTAGCTACAAGTTTAAAAGGTGAGTGGCTCCATATTAATTTACCAACGTGAACAGAGCCAGAAAACAATTTGCAATAAACGGCATCTCCAACAATGAGTGAATAAAAAAAAGGAAAATGATTTAAACAGTGCCTGAACTTTGGCTCAATATGCAATTTGGGCATTGAACTTTTAATTTGTTCAATATAATCCATAAACTTTAGCCTAATGTTCAATGTGGTCCTTGAACTTTAAATTTGTTCAATGTGATCCCTGGACTTTTAGTACATGCTCAATTTAATCCTTGAACTATATGAAAATGTTCAATGTAGTATTTCCTTAAATTAAAGGAAGGACTACATTGAACATTTTCATATAGTTCAGGGACTAAATTGAACATAGACTGTATTGAATGTTTTCATATAATTCAGGGACTAAATTGAACATGTACAAAAAATCCAGAGACCACATTAAACAAATTAAAAGTTCACGGACCACATTAAACATTAGTCTAAAGTTCTGGACTACATTGAATAAATTAAAAATTCAGGTACCAAATTGCATATTGGGCTAAAATTCGAGAACTGTTTATGTCATTATCTCTAAAGAAACAACATCAATTGGCTTTTTCACCATGCTCTTTTTCACATTAAAAAGTTTAGTGATATATATCTAGCTTATATTGACATTTTTGCAGGCAAAATCGTTCTTATATGTACTGTTTATCATTATGTAACTCTACCAGTTAGATAGAACACATTAAAAAAATGGAAAAGAAGTCTATCAAGAAGCAATTATCTGTGCTTGTAGATGTAGTACATTGCAGGGAACTAATAGGAAAAATTATAAAAAAAAAGTTCTAAATTTATTGTATGAGTGCCAATTCAATCGTAAACATTTCAGTTTCGTCAATTGAGTCCTAAATCTTTAATGATTTGCTAATATAGTTTTTCCGGTCAATTTTAGCCGGAAATTGCCGACGTGGACACCAGTCATCTTACATGGCATGGCCGATGATGACGTTGGCAATTTCTATATTTTTTATTTTCTTTTCTAAAAATCTCAAACTATACCCATTGTGATACATTTACCCCAAACTTTTTTCTTTAACACCAGAAATCTCAAAATTTTACCTGTGTGACTCATTTACTCTCCATCAATGAGGACCGTTTAAAATCTTCCTATATTGACATTGGAAAGCAAATGTTGTAGATATGGCGCTCAACGACCTTGTTTTAACTAAAAAATCTTTTGGCGAAATCTTAATGGAGGGTAAATGAGTCATATGAATACAAGTTTGAGGTTTTTTATGTTGCAAAAATTTTTTTTAGGGTAATTGTGTCACAGTGGGTATAGTTTGGGGTTTTCATGCCACAAAGAAGGTTCAGAATAAATGCATCATAGTGAGTATAGCTTGGGGTTCTTTGTAACTTTTTTCTCTTTTCTTTTTTTCTTTTCCTATTTTTATATTAAGTCCGGTGAAGGTCAAGGTCCATGACCAACGAGCGCTTCATGACCCTTGCCCAATGGTCAGTAAGGGTCAACCAGCGACCCTCGCCGAACTTGTTGAAAAAAAAAAGGAAAAGCAAGAAAAACAAAAAGAAAATCAAATCAAATAACTTATAAAAATTTTAGAAATTTTAAAAAATTTAAATAAATTGTTCACGTCAACACCGACACTTACTTGGTACGGTTGGCATCCACGTAAGCAACTTCTGACTAAAATTGATCGGAAGGATTGTATTGGCAAATCGTTAAAAAATTTATGATTTAATTAGCAAAATTAAAAAATTTAGAATTAAATTGACATCAGTAAAATAATTTCTAAGACTCTTTTCGATAATTTTCCGAAAATAATGACCACTCACCGGTTTGTTTTGACTTGCTAAACGACGGTCAAACTCCTCCATGACTTTACTCAACAAGGATTGCACAATTTGTTAAAAAAAAGGGAAATTGAAATTTTTGCTTAATTTGCTCTTGCATTGAAGGATGATAATGGGAACGTTAAAGTGGACCCTAATGGAAAATATTTATAAAAAAAGGGGTTTAAAAGACGATTTGCAAAACTGAGCCGTCCTATTCATGGCTGCAATCTAAGAGCGAGAATTATAACCATTCTGTTTCCATGTTATTCTATTTTTTTTGTTACCGAGAACAGGTTGGTAGAACCGGTTTAGCCCTCCAGCTCATATCAATGTTTATGTGAAGGAAAAAGGCAATGTTCTTGACTAAAGTGGCCTTATAATACTGACGCTTTGAGTTTGTTTCTCATGATAACAGTCTTCGTTAGTCTGTATGAGCGAGGAGCTCTTATAGAGTCTTTCTATCCCGCATAACCTTGCGACCATTCTCTTACCTTCTGGAAACAACAGCTTCCCGCTAGGAACTCCGAAAATATTTCGGTACGCCCTTTCTGCTCCCCAAATGCATCACATGACGCTCCATCCCCGGCATTGCAGAGCCCCAAGACTTCATGGAGATGGAGTCTCCTGCACAGGCATTCCAACAGCCATGTAACTGGATGGCACAATCGATCCTGTCTGCTCCTTTGTAAAGGCAAAAAGCACAAGACTTATCAAGTGGCCAGACATGAAGCAATTATGCATGGACGGGCATGCCAAGGGATGTGCCCCATGCTTCTTCACATGCATTCAATCGTATCGAAAACCTGTATCAATTGTAATCACTAAATCACCTATGAAAACCACAATGCCAAAGCTAGTTGAGTACAACAGACAATTCGACTTAACCATCCCCCGAAACTCGCAACCGCAGGATGATGCTGGTCTTGTCTGCCGCAGTCCTTCTGCAAATAGCATGCCAATGACAGCACTGCGCCTTCTCCCAGAGACTTTCATGAAGGAAATTCTGGAAGTAAAGTCAGATACTCGTGATAGCTTTTATCCTTTGAAAGCAAGTCAAATACTATAGATGCTGTGGTTGCATCCGGTACCATATTTTTTCCTGCCATTTTCTTAAGCAGCTCGATCACCTTCAACGCCTCGTGATTTTGACAAAAAGCATGCATTGATATGCTGAATGTGACGACATTTGGAGCACAGCCATTATCTTCCATTTTGACAAATAGCTCATTTACTAGCTGCAGCACTGATGTCCTGACATGTATCTCCATGTGAAGAATGTTCACTTGAAGAATCATCCAGAGCCTTCTCGCTAGCGGAGGGGATTCTCGAGAGGGAAGAGGAAGTATAGTCGCATAAATTCCTAGGCCATAAAGAATAATACAGTCGCAATTCGATAAAGTCAAGGAAACATCGTTATACAACAGACATAAAACAATGTACAATTCGATTCTTGGCAATTTAATTTAAAAGAAATCTACGATGGCCGTCTGTTCGGTCAATAATTTTGAAAAATCGCGATCTCGACAATTTGTTTTAAATGTCGAACCATCTTTTTTGATACAATCGGGCTACGGGCTTTTCATAAATATAAATATCATTTTTCAAAATTTTTCCAAGTCACATTATTTGAAAGCTTTGACCTCCCGCTTTTCATCCAATTGGAGCTAAACTTTCTTAGTGTTTCCCTTCATCTAGGCGTACTCCACCCATTCCAATTTTCACAATACACTCAGAGCTAGTTACCAAGTAGGAGTGAGCGGTTCCAGGTTCCTCACAGGTTCCACCTGGAATCTGCTCTCGAGTACATATTCCTCATTTTTTGGAATCTAGAACCTACCCTGTTACAGGTTCTAGGGTCGGTTCCAGGTTCCAACATATTCTTTTTTTTTATTTTATTTTTAGTTGATCAAAACGAAAATGAACATTCATAAAAAAGACTAGTTATTGAAAAGTCACAGTTTTCTTAAAAGAAAGGGGATAGAACGATAAATAGCAATTGTTGGGATGCAATACATATGACTTTAAATTCCAAGGTAAGATGCCACATTTTTCTGTCAAATCTTTTCAAACTAGGCACCTTTCTCCCAAAAACGGCTCCAAATCCTACTTCATTTCAATAGCATTCACATCTGATCTCACCTTTCTCCCATACATGCTGCAAAAGCACAAAAGCAGAAGACCAAAAGCTTCTTCGGTATCCCTTCCGGCATTAAATTTCTTCCGCCTTAAACAACCACGAGGTCAAAGGCATGCACAAATAATTAGCATAATCACAAATAACACGACCTTAGCTACTCCTTCAAAGACAACCAAAGTATTAAGACAATCCATATCAATTTATTGGTAAAATAAAATAAGTATTAGAAAGCCTACCACATATATTCATTCTGCTTCAACTGGTAAACTCTATTTACTAATGATAATCTCCTCATTCAGACAATCCATATCTAAAAAAAAGAAAGATTAAATAAAATATTCACTTTTTAGATATATAAAAGGAATTACAATATATAAAGATATAAACATCACTTACCCATCTCAAATTTTTCTGCATTTTCGATACATTCTTCAAGATCAATCAGCACACGAACGACTCTCTACCAATCTTGAGTGCAAATCAAAGTTTCCACTACCTTGGGAGTCAAAAAATTTCGAAAGCCGTCAAGCACACGACCCGATGTATTAAAAGTCAACTCCGAAGCAACAGTAGTTACGGGAATAAACAAAACATCCCGAACCATCAAAGATAGGATTTTATATTTTGAGCCACTAGTCTTCCACCACATCAAAAGGTTAAGATCAAGAATATTTTCATTTTTTTCTTCAAGATATTGATCAAGCTCAGATTTGTTGTCATTGCACACTTGTTGGTTCGAGTGCATAAAGGTTCTTTGCCAAGCTTGGGCGTCATACTTCTTGATCTTGTTACCTTCACTACCACCGGCATCGGCATTGGAACCACTACTACTAGCACTCAAACTTTAGGTACCAAAATTTCGATCACTTGAACCAAGAGAAGATTGTTCATAAAATTCATATAAACGCTCCAATGCGTCCTTCACCTTGTAATGCATCTCATTAACTTTCAATTCATCATCATAAATTTGTCCATACAAGAAATTCACATAACTCAACTTGGCTCTAGGATCCAACACAATCGCAATCAACACCAACATATTCACTTTATCCAAACTCTCATAGTATTTGTCAAGTTTCTCTTTCATTTTCATACCCATAGCTTAAAACTTAGGATCTGAAGCATCCGCCGCATCTTTCAAATATTTATACAAAGAAGCTATCCCTTCAAAATAATCATTTGAAGTAACATATGAACTCCCCGACATCCGATTAGTGGCATCATAGAATATTTTTAGAAATTCCAAAAGAATAATGGCATATTCCCAATCATCTTTAGGAAGATCATGGTTAAGCTCACTGGCAAAAGCTGAATCGTCTTCTTCCATCCTTTCAAAAGCTTTTCTAAATTTTATGGCGGTGTCTACCATGAGGTAAGTGGAGTTCCATCTAATGGCGACATCAAGAATAACTGAACCCTTGTAAGTAATCTTTTCACCCTCAATGCAAGATTTAAATGTGTTGGCTCTCATGGGAGAACTTCTCACATACCTAACCACATTTCGTATACGTGCAATAGATTCTCGTACCGTAGTCAAGCCATCTCTAACAATCAAGTTTAATATATGAGTAATGTACCTCATATGTAAAACACTACCATCTAAGATCAACAACTTTTCTCTTGAAAGTTTTTCGTTCAAATAACCAATTGCAACGTCATTCGAACTAGCATTATCCACGGTGATTGTGGATACCTTCTTTTCCATTCCCCACTCGTTGATGCATTTCTCCACCATTTTCCTAATCTCCCTACCCTTGTGACTAGGCATCACCACAAAACTGATGATTCTTTTATGCAACTTCCAATTTTCATCAATAAAATATGCAGTGAGACACAAATAATTCAGGTTTTGAATGGAACTCCATGTATCGGTTGTGAGTGCGATCCTAGAATTTATCTTACCAAAGTAAGTCTTCAAACAAGTTCTTTCACAAAAATACAGCTTCATACAATCTTTAGCCACTGTAAAACGTGACAAATGTTGAAAGAGAGGTTGTAACTTGGTGACAAACTCTTTTTTTTCTTTTTCCTTCTTCTTCCTCCCATCTGCCTCTCCACCTCACTCGCTGCTCCTTCCTCCTCTCTACCACCACC
This sequence comes from Syzygium malaccense, assembly GCA_031216405.1. Classification (NCBI taxonomy): domain Eukaryota; kingdom Viridiplantae; phylum Streptophyta; class Magnoliopsida; order Myrtales; family Myrtaceae; genus Syzygium; species Syzygium malaccense. The sequence goes on from CM062254.1 coordinate 13,785,628, forward strand.
ACCACCATAGTCATCTCCGACGACCTCGTCTCCCTCTGTGCCCACTTCGTCCACCTTGGTCACCTCGTCCTCGACCTCACGCGAGCTTGAGCTTGCCGCCCTTGACGAAGCTCGGCCTAGCTCGAACTCGCCTGGATAGACCGAGCCTCGAGCTTGCTGACCTGCGTCTTGGCCAATCGCTAGGCTTCCGAGGCATACGGCCGGCAAAGGAAGAAGGATGAAGGAAAAGAAAGAAAAGAAAAAAGAAAAAAAAGAAAAGAGAAGAAAAGATTAAAGAAATTGATTTTAAAATATATATATTTTATGAGAATAATTTCATTAATCAAGGACACACGCACAGTTTTTGTAAACTCGATTAGAGCTCGAGCATCAGGGACCAAGCACGGCTTTTGTGGACCCGATACGGGTGCCGGAGCATTAGGTACGAGCACAAGGGGTTCGAGCCTAGCTTGATGGTCCCGAGCATAGGCTGGTGAGCTCAGCCTTGCTGGTCTGCGCTTGTGGCCGAGGCTAGGAAGAAGAAGGAAAAAGAAAAAGAAAGAAAAAAAAACGAAGGAAAAGAAAAGAAGAATATTAACAAATTCAAGATGAGAAATTTCGAAAAATGTTTTCATCTTTTTAGATTAGGGAATTTACTTTCCTATTTTTATATATGAATGTTTTCCTTAATCGAAAAGTGTTTTCAGTTGATTTATCATTTTCGGTGAACTAAACCAATGAAAGTCCGAAAAATAGATTCCCAAAAATCATTTTTGCTTAAAAAAAACACACGTAACTTCACTATGGAAAGTAATACATAGTATCAGTGGTTGAGTTCTCGCAACTCACATTTGTGTCTTTCCCTATGCTTTCGATGACCTGACATGCACAGCTTTCGGTCCTAGCAGGATGAATGAATCGAAGCAAAGTGAAAATGGCCAGCAAAGGCTTTATTTTGATTAGTTGGAAATACCATTCTAACTATCGTGTGAGATCCACTACTCTGAACGTTCATGTTGGTTTCGCCAAAGTGTCCATTGATCATAAGAAACTATGCTCTTTTTCTATACGCGTGGAATCTGAAATAAATAGAGAGGCTCGATTTTTTTAGTGTTTTTAGGCAAATCTTCGCCTGACTCTATGAGCTTAAAAGCACTTGATTCTAATTGTTCACAATCTCCTCTTTAAGGCCTGCGACGAAAATGCCTCTCTACAAAACAAGAGAACTGGGAAAAAGAGTGACCATTCAATATTCTCGAAGAACTCATCTAGGCCAATCCATCACTGAAATTGGTCCACATCTCTAAGCTTTAATATATCTGCAATTCCTGGTTCTCCACGGCAGGTTGGTCATCAATCACTTCATTGTAAATTCCCATCTGGATTGGAAACTCGCTGCCTGACATTTAGAGTCTGTTTAGTAACGTTTCTGTTTCTTTGTTTTTCTGTTCTTTTGTGCCCCGGAACAGAAAAAGAACAGAAATCCGTTTAGTAAAAAAAATATATTTTTTTGTTTCTGTTCCAAAAAAGTGTTCCAGAAATAGATTTGGAACAGAAATAAGAAGCAAAAAAAATCTGCTTCTTGTTTCTGGAACAAGAAAAAAGAAACGATTTTTTTTCTAGAATTCTCTAAAAATAAGAAACAATCCATCGGCCGCAACCCGCCCACCGCCGCCTCTCACCGTCCTTCGCCGCCACCTACAGCCTGCCTTCTGCCGCCGCCGCCGCCGCCCGCCGACCAACGCTCGCCGGCCGCCTCCTGCCCACTGGCCGCCTCTTGTCGTTGACCATCGTTCTCCACCGCTCGACACTTGTCGCCACCCGCCACCGACCGCTATCCTCCACCGCTGGCCGTTGTGCTCCATCGCCCGACGCCAGCCGCCACCCGGCGCTGGCTGCCTCCCCCCGCCAACCACTCGATGCCGGCGATCACCCACCACCGGTCGCCATCCTTGGCCGCCGCCGGCCACCCACCACCGGCCACCATCCTCCGCCGCCGGCCATTGTGCTCCACCGCCCGACGTCGGCCACCACCCGGCGCTGGCTGCCCTCGGCCGCCGGCCACCTCCTGTCTTTGGCCACCCGACGCCGATGGTCACCCACCATCGGCCGCCATCGTTCACCACCGACCGCCGTGCTCCATCGACCGGCGATGGCCACTCTCCGCCGCCAGCCACCTCTCGCCGCCGCCCCCCGCTACCGTCACCATCGCCCGATGCCACTGTGCTCCACCGCTGACTGCCGTGCTCCACTGCCTCCCACCGCCGGCCGCCATCCTCTGCCGCTGCCGACCACTGTCCTTCGCCCCCCACCGCCACCCGCCATCCTCCGCCGGTAGCCCAGAAGGGAGAAACTCGTCCATGGAATAGAAATGGATCATTCGCACCCTAAACGCGTTTCTATTCTTTTTCTATTCCAGGAATAGAAATTTTGTGTAGTTACTAAACGCTATTTTTTTGTCAGAAACTGTTCCAAGAAATAGAAATAGAAAAAACTATTTCTGATCAAAAATTATTTCTAGGAACAGAAACGTTACTATGCAGACTCCTAGTGACAAAAGGCCCCAACGGAAACAGCAATTTAAAACACATGTTAAGAGACTAAGATGACTCCAATTTGATGGTACGTTCAACATATCACGCTAATTCCACCCCCAAATTGTCTCCACACACACCATCGAAAATTAGGTGGCGAAAGTACCCTTGTAACCCCTTTTCTCTATCGCTCAACTTGCTCGGACTCGCCTTTCTATCGCACGACACCGCCATTGCTAGCTTTCGCACAATGTTGCCGTCATACGTCGCCTATTACTTGCGGAGAGAGGGAGAGATGGAAGATAGTGAGAGATTGGTTATCAATTGCTATCGACTAATTGAAATCAATGGAAAATTCAACAGCAGTAACCAGCAGCTCATGGCCTGGTCCGAAAGCAATGGTGCTGGTCAGGGTGATTTTTTTAAAATAGCACATGTGATAATTTTAATTTTTCTATTGGGGTGCTTATTTCAAATATATGGAAACGGAAATGCTGATAAATAAAAGGGGAAAAAATAAATCGTTGACAATCTATACGTGTGTTTAAAATTTGATAATATAGCATCTGTAGCCCTTATATCACATGAATAGTGTACATCTTTTTTATGAACATAGAAGCATGTTTTCCTTTGCAAAAGGCGAAAAATAATTTCCAGCTCAAATTCAGATTTCAGTCGCACCTTGGCAAATATTCTCATTTTCCGGCAAAATAACTTCTTCGAGGACATATCCCAAACATTTCAAATTTTTTTCGCAAAATAAACAAAGCATGTAATTATAATTTCCGCGCTTTAGAACTTGTTTAACATCAAAAGAATAATGAGCCTTGCTAGCGGCCGGCATGGCCGGGCCTCGCCCGGCAACGGCGAGGCCGATCTTGATTGGGATATAATTGGGATAAAGGTTAAAGTTGGAGATTTTTTGGAGAATTGGGTCTAAGATTTGATTGAACCGGCGGAAAAATTAGCGACCTTGATGCTACTTCGTGCGCAAGATCTAGGACATCTGTCACGCGGTAAGACGGGTCCGTCACTGTCTAATAAGTTGCGCAGAAAAAATCCGAAGCTTTATCACGGGGGCCACGTAATGAAACGCGGGTTGTCTCCATCTGATGGCCTGCTTTCGCGGCTTTTGGGGGGTCTCTTTCCGATCTGACCGAGCTGGGTCCCCACGCCCGCGTCTTTGAATCGAGAGGCGCTTGTCCGCTTCGCTCGTCGGTGTCGGGAAGGGGGTTCCCTCAGTTTGAATTGCTGATCTCCCTTTCGAGGTGGTGGTGGTCCATTTCCTCACGTTGGCTGTCTAATGCCTGGCCTCCTCCTCCTCCTTCATGCTGTTCACAGCCTTTTTGCACTATTCTTTCTTCTTCTTTTTTTCGGTCCCGAGGCATAAATTCTGCTCCCGCCGCGTTGTTATGATCGAATCTTGTGTGCAATCCGGCGAGCATTTACAGAGTATGGCTTTAAACGAACGATTTTGAAAAATATTTTCTTGAGAAATAATTGGTTGTACTGCTCGCGAAAATGAACGAATGGAATATGTTTTAACCGTCCGCGAAAATGTTTAGGCATAAATTGGTGTCGGAAATTCAAATATTCTCTATTGACTAGTTATGTCGATCGATATGAGTGATAATTATTAGGAAAATATTTTTTAAATATATAAACTTTTTAAATATTTTTCATGTCAATTCAAATATATTTTAATCGTCTACGAAAATGTTTAAGCACAAATTATTATTGACAATGGAAATATTTTTTATTGGCTAATTATATCAAGTGATACGGTGGAGAATTTTTAGGAAAATATTTATAGATTTCGAAGCTTATTTGAATTTTAATACTTTGTGTCGGGACAATCGCCACCCGCCGACAATGACGAGCACCTTTTGTTGCTGCGAAAAAGTGGATAAATTTTTCTCTATATATATATATATATATATATATATCATATTGCGAACTTGGAAAGGGTGCAGCTAACATAGCATCTAGAAATACTAATAAATCAGAAAAAATAAATATACATGGCCTCTACAAATATACAACTTTTAAAGAGATGATTGCGGCTTCTTTCCGTATATATCACAAAAAGCCCAAAATTATTTCTAAAAGAATCCTCTCTCCCAATTTTTTTTATCCTTTGGTTGGTTTTTTTGCAAAAATTCATAGTCTATGCTTTACTAACAACTAAAGTGATATATTTATAAAAAAAAAAAAGAAGGGGTTAAAAGCAAAAGTTTAGGAGAAAGGCATCGCAAATGAATTTATCTTTAACAAAGAATTAAAGGATGTCTTTATTTTTGAAGTTTTAGAGACGAAAGTGAATTGCGTAACTATCATAGCCAAAACGCAATCATCATCGGCCTGCCTCTTAATCAATCTTAATTTACGTGCTTCGATTGACGTGGGATCTATCTGGTCTTTTGATTCTTATTTCATATAGATGCTTCATTTCCGTGTACATGAAATCAAAACAAAACATAGTTGTCGCCCCAGAAAAAGAAAATCAAAACAAGAACTTGAAATAGGTTTATATATATGTTGAAAGCCCGATTGACGCAATGTTCCTCATAAATAACTTATGCGAAAAGGATTGTTGCAGCCGTGATTAGAGATGTTTCAACTCTCATGAGGCATTTTACAAATTTCTCGTAGTTGCAATACTCAATAACCGCAATAGCTTACAATAACTTTTAGAAAGCTATCTCACCAATCATCTAAATACCCTGGCTTTCTAACAGATAGTACCAAATGCACAAATCAAAATCCTTTATAGCATAGCTATAGCTTAGCTCAATATAGCCACAACCATACCATATACTTGCTCCCGTTATAACATTGTGTATCTTATTGTTTCCATGACACATAATCCATGACTACTACTATTACAATCGATTCAATACATAGAGTGTTCTAACACTATAAATATTCACCGAGCACTTGTTAAGTAATCAACTAATGAAATTCTACGGTTTTTGATTATCAAAAAAAAAAATCTACGGTTTTTAATGCACTAATATTTTTGGTATTATGCAAAATCCATATTTTGAAAATTAAACCATTCCATGTCAAATACGTTCAACAGGGCCTCGAAGACAAGGGATTCTCCATTATTATTTTTTATTAATTTCTGAAATATTTGCGTAATTCCAACGTCAATCCTTTTCAAATGGGCTGGGAGAGAAAAAGAAAAGAAAACAAAAAAGAAAAAGGAAAAAGGAAAAAAGGATCGCACAAAGTCAAAGCGTGGCACACCTGTAAATAAGCCCTCAACCCAGGGGCACACCTGTCCACCACCTGTCACCTTTATTTAAATTCCACAGTCCCCCCCCCCCCTGCCTCTCTCACTTTCCTCTCTTCCTCCTCCTTCTGCAACCCACATAAACACCATGACAAAGGCGGCCGCCGGCTGCTCCGGCCGCCTCCTCCGCGGCCTCCTCCTCGCCGCCGCCTGCCTGGCCCTGTCCGCCCGCGCGTCCGCGTCGGCGTCCTCGCCCCTCGACTTCGCGGCCGCCGTCATGCCGTACCCCGCCGGCGAGTGCGGTGGCTCGTTCGCCGAGTGCCTCGCCGGCGGCGGAGGCGGCGGCGGGGAGTGGGGGTTGGGGGAGGAGGAGGAGGAGCTGGCGATGGACTCGGAGACGAACCGGCGCATCCTGGCGGCGCGCCGCTACATCAGCTACGGCGCGCTGAGGCGGAACGCCGTGCCCTGCTCCAGGCGCGGCGCGTCGTACTACAACTGCCGCACCGGAGCTGCGGCCAACCCCTACTCGCGCTCGTGCAGCAGGATCACCAGCTGCCGGAGCTGAAGCGGAGAACGGTGGAAAGGTGAACGAGGGTTTGGCTTTTTTTATTTTCGCTCTCGAAAAAATTCTGAATATAATTATTTCCTCTTTTATATAAGCTTTTAAGTAGGAAATTTAAATTTAATGTGGGTTTTTGCGAATTATTCGAAATAAGGGGGGGGGGCGTATTTTCACGTAGGAGGGTATTATTGGGTTTTCATCTTTGGCCCAAGGTCTTTTCTATATATGCAATATATTTTTTTTTTCGTTCTAGTGTAAAATGGAGCGCATGCACATTAATAAATTTATGTATTTTTTTTTGTGGACCTAGCGATTGATTGGTGGAAATGAGAGGAAATTTCGTATATTTTTCGTGAATTTTTTTCAATTTTGTGGGTTGCGATTCCTTATATGGAAGGTACGATAAAATATACATTATCACACAATTGCTCTGTTTCGGGGGCGTCGACTAATTAAAATTTACATCTCGATATATTGATGATATAATAGGAAGAGTAAATGAATTGTTAAAATGCAGTAAAAAATGCTGCTCAATTATCGACAAAAAAAAGAAAAAGAAAACCCGAAGCCAAGCCAAGGGGAGAGAGAAAATATTATACTTCGTTAAAGCCGGAGGATAATTTGGTTAGACGTTCTCGGGCTTCGCCGGGAGTGTATTTTTCTTTCACTAGCAATTCGTAAGAAATTGACATTTGAAAGACTAAACAAGATGTTTTAATTACGAAATATTTGAATTATTATGTAATGAAAAAGAAATTACCGCCGAAAAATACACGGTATGGAGAAATTGTGTGAATGTTCCTGTTGTGAGATCTGAAACTTTACTGGGAAAAAAAAAACAATCTAAATTTTAATATTGAAAAATGTGAAGTTGCAATCCGATCCTCCGATGCGATAAAGGAAGCGTGGTGGATGAGAAAGAGCGTGATGTGGTATAGGGATTAGAGCTTCTTTTGAGTCCCTCGATTTCTAAGTTCTTGACATTGATGAAAGAATCTGACCCCAAAAAAAAAAAAAAAGACATCGATGGAAGAAAAAATATTTTTTTACACGGAAATAATTCTTTAGGAAAATTATTAGCTTTGTGGGGAGAAAGTCGTTTTTGCCTGATCTAAATTTGTTAGTTTCGGTCTATAGAAAACATTTCCCACAAATCGATTAGTTTTTCATTATTCAAATATTGAAAAGTTGGAAAATAATTTTCCAGAAATAGTTTTTCTTCGAACAAATAGACCCCGATTGAAGAATTATTTTGCGTAAATTATGAAATGGGTTTGTGTTTTTTTTTTGGGAAGGGGGGGGGGTTCGAAATAAAATGGGTTTTGTTAGGTATGCTTTATTCGAACCAACTTAATTTTCAAGGTATTAATTATGTACAACATGATCGGTGTCGGCTCGAGTTAGGCGAAACCTACACGGCGGGTTTCTCTCGTCTTTTCCCTAGGCATGTGCTTTAGACGATTGCCAAGCCTTAGCGTACAAATGAAGCTGCTTCTTTTTTGAGCATTCAAAGCCACAATTAGCTCCCCATCATCAAAGAGAGAGATCCATATGGAAAAGGCCACATTTGATTCTAGAACAGCTAGATTTATCAAGAGACCAATTTGATCCCCCAAATTGGTGCAACAAATGGCGCACTGAATTCGCCCACCGAATTTCGTTTGACTTATCTCCCCTCTCGTCACAATGCGTGTGCCCTGTGGTGTTCGACTCCTCATTATTATACCTAGCCTAAGGGCTTAGAGCTTCTCGTCTTTATTCATGTATTCGCATTTTTTTACGTCATGCTCTCAAAAAGAGACATTACTTCCGTCTCCGATCCGGAAGCAACCCAGGGAAAAGTGTCCCATAAGTCCCGAGACTTATCGTATGAATATCAATTTAGTTTTAAATTTTTTAATTTTATTAATTTAGTCTTGAACCTTCGTGCGAATTTCAATATAGTTATTTTGGCCAATTTTCGCTTGAAATTATTGATATGACGGTTTAGTCATTGCTAGCAACCACGTCAGCGATTTCCTGTAAAAATTGATTAGAAAGACTATATTGGAATTTCGTTTAAAGGTTCCGAACTAAATTGATAAAATTGAAAAGTTAGGACTAAATTGACATACGCATAATAGATTTATGACTAATTTGGGTAATTTTCCCACACAACCTATCTACATTGCATCACATGTACTCTGCTCTTATATCAATCATCTAATTCAAAAGATTCTCGAATGCCCGTCGAATTACTCGAAATTTCGGTAAGCGTCGCCAGATTTAGATGCATCGCGTTGTCATTCGGTATATCATTTCTCCATCAAATTGCTAATGCGCACACGCAAGATTCGCCATGGCGAAGACCCTTTTTGTAATAAAGAGGCGTAGTGTACGGAATGGTACATCTCAATTGTCAATCACAAGGGCAGTTCTATTCCATGCGACTGGTGCACATGCAAGATTCGCCATGGCGAGGACCTTTTTGCAATAAAGAGGCATAGTGTACAGAATGGTACGTCTCAATTGTCAATCACAAGCGCACTTCTACTCCGTGCGACTCTTTAAATCCTGCTTCGAAAAGTTACCTCTTTCGAATTGATTTGTCCCCGAATCAACTTATCTTAACGACACTCATCTCTCATAAACCATCATATATTATCGACATTAGAAGGTCGAACGCAAAAGATGACAATGTGAACAAAAAAAAAAGGTACAAGTGACCCGCGAACCATACAAGTTGATTTTTTCTTTTGAAAGGGGCCATACTGGTGCTGAGCAGTGAGCAATAAAGCTCCAGCTAATATGAAAACAACATCTGAAGGAATCTTCGTCCCTTCCATTGAATGAAAGCGCTCGTGTGCAGTGCAGTCACGTAGGGTTCCTGTAAAGTTAGCTCCAAAATCGACCGGTTTCAGGGCAAAACACTGAGCCCATCCACCTTTTCCTGTGAAGGTTCATGGCAGTTCACACGTCCCTGTCAATTTTTCGAGCTGCACACGAGCATGCACACCATGCTAGCCAGACATTTGCAAGTGCACGAGGACCACCATTTTAGATGTGACGCCAATCGCTTTTCCCCTCGCAACCTCCCTCCCTCCCTCTCTCGAGATAGTACCGGATGATTGTAGTGCATGAGAGCCCGGTTTGCATGAATTATTGGATGGAGCGGGCCTCGCGTGGGACCCACGTAATCTATAGCACACGAGAGCTCGGTTCACATGAATTATCAGATGGCGTGGATCTCACATGAGACTCATCTAATCAAAGGTTCTTGTGAGTCAAGCCGACATATATCGAGTTCAAACCCTCCTCCCCATGTGCCCATCCTTTTTTTTTTTTTTTCTATTTTTGAGTGCCATGATGTATCACATGTATAACCTATTTTGATCCAACGCTTAGGAAAAATTAGGAGGCTCTGTCCAATCAAGATTATGCTCTCTATTGCATAGTATTAGAAGTTATTTGGTTTTCGCTTTAAGTCACATTTGAATTTCTCTCCAAAGTTTTTGCAATTTGTTAAAATTCATGAAAGAAAATCCGATCGCCTCCAAACAATAATGTTTATATGTTCTTAACATTTTTTAATGCGTTAGGCGTGCTAATAAAATCCCATTTTGGTTTTTAGTTTCAAAAGCTTAATTTAAAGTTGAAAGAGGAATAAATGTTTTGCAGGTTCTGGACTATTGTGAATTTTCAATATGGTATCTCAATCATTTTATGTGCAATTGAATGCTAAAACTAAATGCATTCTTTGTTCAAGCTGGTCTTTAAAAAAAATGCTTATGTGGGCCGACCTGTTGGAAAGACGATTTGATGTCGTTGGAGATATGGTTTGATTCTGATTATATCGTCGATCTCGATGGACGATTGATTGATCAAGAGGATCTGTGATTGGTTCTGGAAAATAGGAAATTGTAATCCTTGTATATTATTTCCTGTTTTTTTTTATATTTTTACATTATAAATAAATCAATGTACGTGTATATGAAGCAAATCAATACAATACAGTTTTTTCTCCAAACTTCTTTCACTTTCTGTCATGGTATCAAAGCAACCTCTTCCAACATAGGGATGGGTTGGACGGGTCCAAACCACAAACCCGGATCCATTCCACCGGGTCCAGGGTCGAATCCCTACTTGGGACTAGGACCCGAATTCATGCCCTATGCGGTCGGAACCAACGGCGGCCGCCCCGAGCCTGGTGAACCCCTCTACACGTCGCCAGTTGACGACCCAGAGTTGCGTCTCATCAGTTTGTAGTTGACTGGACCAAAAAACTACACCAATTGGTCTCAGGATTTCCGACGGGCTCTTGTTACCAAGGATAATGAAGGGTTTTTTTATGAAACCATACCCATCCCATCCGACGACCGCTTACGGCGTCACTTGCACAAGTGTAACCAGCTTGTGCGCATGTGGATCGAGAATTGTTTGTCTCCTGAGGTCGCCGCCGGACTCTCAACGACCGAAGATTCAAAAAGATTTGGGATAATATTCATGAAATGTACGGAAAATTCGATCGAGCAAAAATTATTTCGCTCACCGAGGCTTTGTCGGAGTTGAAGCAAGGAAACCTACCGGTTACCACTTGCTTCAACCAACTCTCTGCCTTATGGAATGAACTCAAAGCAGCCGAAGAAAAACTTGAAGGGCCCGACGAAACACTCCGGTAATATAAAGCAATTCGAGAAAGGGAGAAAGCTACAAGATTTTTCCTGATTCTAAACAAAAAATTACTCACACTTCAGGTCGCAAATCCTCGTGATGGAACTCGCGCCACCACTCGACTGGATCTATCAGTTAGCCGTCCAAGAGGAAAGCCATCGGATAGCTGCGACCGAATGTGGGCGGATGAATGATGCCGTCACCCTTGTCACTGTGTCACTTGGCTTCGCTCCGGCTGGACGGACAAGCAGAGATCTCACCGGAAATTATGGAGCTCTCGGGAGTTTGGGGAATAGAGGAATGGCTATTGTGGTCAAAGAAAATGAAAGAAACCTTAGGGTTTCTCACACGGACAGTCTTGATCAACATGGGCGATCGGATGGCCCTTATTTGGCCATCAACTCAGCCGAATCTAACTGCCACAATCAGGCCGCAATAGCACCAAGTTATAGGGGATCGTACGGCTCACAAGGTGCCACGTCATCAAAGAAGGTTAGTGGGCAAAACTCAAAATTTAAAAATAAATATTGTGAGTATCGCAAGCGCCCACACCATACCATTGATACGTGCTGGAAATTATATGGGAAGCCAAATGATAAAGACAAAAAAGAGAGAATTTTCTGCTTATCAGGTCTCTGCACAAAAAATTGACGGAGCATGTGAGACAATTAGTCAGGAACAATACTGGAATATTATGAAAATGTCGAGTCAATTGAAGACTGATGACAAGAATGCAAGCTTCTTAGGTACTTTTATTTACAAGGCAAATTAAATTTCAATTGATGCATGGATAATTGATTCAGGAGCCAATGACCACATAACTTGCAATGAGCATTTATTTTCCCATATTGATAAAGGTGCACAATCTTCCGTGTCAGTACGTCTTCCAAATGAAACTATCACCTATGTTACTAAAATTGACACCGTTCATCTTGGTCCAAACTTTGTCCTCAGAAATGTCCTATATATCTCTGATTTTGAATTCAATTTGCTTTCTATGTCGAAAGTCTGCGAGGATAATTCCTATCGTGCCATATTCAATTCCGAAAATTACTTCTTTCAGGACCATTCGACTGGCAAACTGATGAGCTTGGGTAAAGTTGCACAAGGATTGTATTTCTAGATTGATTCCCCAGGAGATTTGAATTCATTCAATAAAAACATTTCTTGTAATGCCATTACTCATAATAAAAATCTCCTTTTCCATAAACGATTGGGTCATAGTGCAATTTTTCCCCACCCAAAATGTCCAATATGTCCTTTGGCTAAACATTCTCCAGTATCTTTTCCAATCAGCATATCTCGTGCTAACAATGTTTTTTCATTGCTTTATATGGACATCTGGGGACCTTATCATACCCCCCACTGTGACGGATCCCGATTCTTCCTCGCAATTGTGGGTGATTATACCCGTGCCATTTGGGTTTTCCTCATGCAATCAAAAAGTCATACTTTTTCTCATTTATCGAATTTCCTTTCCATGGTTGGAAATCAATTCGATAAACCTGTTCAAAGTATTCGTACATATAATGAGCGCGAATTCTTTAATTCTGAATGCATAATACTTCTGTCTTCTCGTGGGATACTTCATGAAAGTTCTTGCATCTATACTCCACAGCAAAACAAAATTGTTGAACGCAAACATAAACATCTCTTAGAAGTAGCACGAGCATTAAAATATCAAGCTTCTATTCCGGAAAATCTTTGGGGAGATTGTGTAGTCACGGCAGCATATTTGATTAATTGTATGCCAACCAGAATTCTTGAAGGCAGAACTCCTTTTGAAATGCTTTACGGAAAACAACCTAATATTAATCATCTTAAAGTATTTAGATGTTTATGTTATGCAACGACCGTGGGCCCTCGAGATAAAATGGATCCCCGTGCCACTCAATGTGTTTTAATGGGATATCCCTCTCTTCAGAAAGGATACCAAGTTATGGAAATCTCTACAGGACATTTCTTTATAAGTAGGGATGTCATATTTCATGAAGATGTATTTCTGTTTCAACAAACTACATCTTCATCTTCAGAATCACAACAACACCGTCATTTTTTATCTAATGATGACTTATCCATGGCTCCTCAATGTGTTACGATTGCACCAGAACCATCTATGCCAGTTATAAGAGAATCTTTGAGCCAAGTAGATGAATCCCCATTATCTAAGAATATTCTTTCGCCTATCCCACTTATGGCGACTTCATCTCCACCGCAGCTTGCTCAAGAATCCTCGTCAATTGTATCTGAACACGTACCAACTGAGCAACCTCGACGTTCTGGACGCAATATTCGTCCACCTACATGGACCAAAGATTACAAATGCTCCGCACTAGGTTCTCTAGGTATACAATATCCTGTATCTTCATATGTCTCATTTAGTAGACTCTCGCCAGAACATATGTGTTACATTAGCCGTATTTCAGAAGAACATGAGCCCTCTTCATATCATGAAGCAGCACGTGACCCTTGATGGTAAGATGCAATGGCAACCGAAATCAAAGCCCTAATTGATAATCACACTTGGGACATTGTTTCATTACCCCCACATCGGAAATCGATTCGATGTAAATGAGTCTACAAAATCAAATTAAAGGCGGAAGGTTCTGTTGAATGTTACAAAGCTCGTTTGGTTGCTAAAGGGTACACACAACGAGAAGGTTTAGATTATCATGAAACCTTCTCCCCTATTGCCAAAGAGGTAACTGTACGTTCCTTCTTATCCATTGCTGCTGTTTATAATTGGCCGTTGCATCAGATGGATGTTCACAATGCATTTCTTCGTGGGGATATAGATGAAGAAATTTATATGGAACTTCCACAAGGTTTACGCAGACAAGGGGAGTCTCGAGTACGTTGTCTCCGTAAATCTCTGTATGGGCTTAAACAAGCTTTTAGGTAGCGGTATGCCAAGTTCACTACTGTACTTATAGGTGCAGGATTTCAACAATCCAACCATGATTATGCTTTATTCACGTGGACTATGGGTACTTCATCAATTTATTTGTTGATATATGTTGATAATTTCCTTATCATGGGGAATGATGACTCTCATATTGCGAAATTCAAAGAATATTTGCATTCCACATTAAGGACTTGGGACCTCCCAAATACTTTCTTGGGATTGAAATCGCTCGATCCGACAAGGGAATTAACCTTAGTCAACGAAAATTCATTTGGGAAATTATTTCAGAAATAGGAATGTCAGGATGCAAACCAGCTGTCATACCAATTGAACAGAATACCAAGCTGACGACACATGAATATGATGTGAGTTCATCTTCATCTATCAAATATCTATTACTTGAGGATGCATCGGGATATCAGCGGCTTGTGGGAAAATTGATATATCTTACCATGACACGGCCTGACATATGTTACGTAGTACAAATACTTAGCCAATTCATGCATAACCCAAAACAGTCCCATATGAATGCAGCATTAAAGGTAGTAAAATATTTGAAGGGATGCCCAGGACTTGGTATATTCTTGTCTCGTGACTGCAACATGAAGATGACAGCTTATTTTGACATAGACTATGCTACTTGCCCAATGACCAAAAGATCCATCACTGGTTTTTGTATCAAATTGGGAAGATCATTAATTTCTTGGAAAACGAAGAAGCAATCAACGGTATCATTATCATCAGTCGAGTCAGAGTATCGAGTCATGGCAAAAACTGTTTGCGAAATAGTTTGGCTACGAGGACTTTTATCAGATCTTGGAGTGCAAATCAATGGATCGAATGAACGATTTTGTGATAATGATGTTGCACTCAAACTAGTAGCAAATCCAGTTTTTCATGAGAGAACAAAACATATAGAAGTTGATTATCATTTTGTTCGGGACAAGATTCAAGAAAGGATTATTGTGACAAGAGGAATTGGGACTGTCGAACAACTTGCAGGCATCTTCACTAAGCCACTATGTCAAAAACAACATACTTACCTGCTGAGCAAGCTAGGTGTCCTTGACATATATAGGCCACCAGCTTGAGGGAAAGTATTGGAAATACGATTTGATATCATTGGAGATATGGTTTGATTCTGATTATATCATCGATCTAGATAGATGATTGATTGATCTAGAGGATCTGTGATTGGTTCTGGAAAATAGGAAATTGTAATCCTTGTATATTATTTCCCCTTTTTTTATATTTTTACATTATAAATAGATCAATGTACATGTATATGAAGCAGATCAATACAATACAGTTTTTTCTCCAAACTTCTTTCACTTTCTATCACGACCCAAAGCACCACGTCAATACTAACTAGACAAATTAGTGGCCAAATTTATTTTTCTTGTGTTGCTGCATAAACATTAAGAATTGAAAAAAAGATCTGAGAGAGAGAGAGACAAGGAGGAGGAGGAGGAGGTTGAAAAGCTGCAGGGATGGTGGCTCCGACGAGGGCCATCGAGCCCTTTGCAGTCATTACAAGGGTTGTGCGACCACAGCAAGGAGGCACTTGGGGTCACCAAGAGACAAGGAGTCGAAGAGCACTTCATGCCTTTCTCAGCTTCTCAAATTCTTGACCTCCTGCTCCAACCCATCTACTCTTTTGCCCCATTTCATCAAGTGCATCACGGTCAAGAAATACGAGTCATAAAGATACCATGGTAACATTAGTGTTTGCTTTATTAGATTTTCTTTTTTTTGGTGTGTTTCATTTCTGCACATTAGAAACTTCATTGATTAGCAAAAAATGCATCATGGCATGCAAGCAATTGCAAAAAGATATCCCAGAAAAGGCTGAGCATTTGAAAAAGCACGAGACCAGCACAAAGAACCAAAGAATATATCTAGAGGGCCCCGAACAATTCGAGCATATTATATTGCTTTCTATCAGCTTTTTTTTTTTTTATAAAGGAAGCACACTTTACCAATCGCATCGAAAGCTTCAGACTCTTTAGAGAAGAAAATTGGAGCGAGCAACGAATGTGGAGTTAGAGAAAACATGATCTTCCACCTTCTTTTCGAAAGAGGAAGGGAAATTGAGGTGGAATAATTCCGACCTTTAGGAGATACTTTAGAACCGAGGGGATCGCCTTGGGTCGACGAGGCTCATAGGTCGGGCCTAACTTGTTGCTTGATTCTACCCCATAAAAAAAGTCTATGTACAAACTTGTCGACCCGGACTCCTTAATTAAATAGCTTTGTTTAGGCCCACCCAAAAATGCTTTTTAGGCCCATTGGGCCAGGGTGGGCTTTGTTTGGGCCCATGGACTGTTGGCCCACGAATATTACTTTCTAAAAAAGAAAAGAGTAAACTAAATAACCTATTTTGCCACAAGCAGGTGGACTAAAGAACGTATTAGCTCCCAGTATTTTCAAATTACATTGCTCCTTGAAAAACCTAGATGACATTAAAACATCTAACCTTAAAACTTACCACCTTATTCATGTCGAATGTAAGAGACATGTCGAACTATAGCAACAGAACCATTGAACAAAGACAGGCTACTTATCGAGCCCCTACCACATGCACTTGCCCGTCTTAACCTTTGAACCATGTGAATCCCATTTAAAGCCGACATGATCCCACGTCATCAAAGCTCCATTTATTTCGAGAAAAATAAATGATTTGAAAAATATTTTCCTAAAATGTTCATTTATAATGCTTACCAAAATGAATCAACAAAAAATATTTCCATCGCCCATAGAAATGTTCAGAAGAAAATTATTATTTATAATAAAAAATATTTCATTGATTAATTATCTCAAGCAATACAAATGACCATTTTTAGGAAAATATTCTCCAAAAAAAAGTTTTCGGCAAAACAAACGGAACCATGTACTTGATCAAATCTTAATAAAGCAACTCTGATCCGAGATCATATCCATCGGGCATAACCAAGAAAAAGGGTACTAGATCAAATCTTAATATATTAAAATTGGTAAGCTGACAAAATATTTGACTGCATATGAGCGAGAGTACCATTTAAGTTCTAGTTTCACCTTTACCGACTTCCACTCTCTACTACAACTTTCAAGCATTTTTTAGTTTCATATGCATTTTTTTCCTCATTTTGTGCATTTATTTTTCAAAAATATAAATACTCATGCACTTAAAAGTCATTAGCACGACAAGATACGAGTACGATGTACTATATCAGAATACAACTTGACCTCAACACATAATGGACATATATGGGTCCGCATTAATTTTATTTGTGGAAAATATATATTCACACTCAATTTAATTTTTATCGAATGTGCATATATTCTTAATTTCTTGACGCAAAATTTACAAATTGAGTAGTAATTGTATCAGTGTGAAAATTTTGCTCGCTAATCCTGTATTAATTTGCTATTTCTTTAAGAAATAATTTATCAGTAGCGATTATGTAAATTATTGATTTTAAACAAGTGATGCCTCAAAAATTTTCAAAAATATCATATGTATTTTAATATCTTTGTTCACATTAAAAGAAAAAATCTTCAATGCATATCGGTCATGTCACTAATAAAGACAATAAGCATGATTTAACAATAGATTGTTGCAAAATGCCAAATATTTTTTTAAAAAAATCCATAAAAATACGAACTCTTTCACTAATGTATTATTTTTCTGCTTTTTAGATGGTTATTATAAGATTATTCATGATACGAATTTATTAATCTTAGAAGTGATTTCGCTGAAATAATTATATGTATTAGTATTGTTTTCATGCCAAAAGCACGGATTGAAAATACTTCGGTGAAGCATGTTCAGGGCAAGGCATTATCGCATGCACTTGGAACAGTAGGCTGAATGCATGTAATCGTGAATCATGTGGATCCCATTAGAGCGAGACATTATTGACCTAATGGCGAGATCCGTATAATTCAACGAATCGCATGCATTGGACCTATATGTCTCGGCTGTAACTAATAGCCAAAAACACTTCCAGACCCACACATTAATGAACAGTAACTGCAGATGATGGAACTAGACAATTCTTTGGGGGGGGGGGGGGGGCGATGGACAGATCTAGCTAGTTAAACAAAATCAGTTGAAGGATATAGCATCTTAATGAGTCAAGGCAAATTCACCAAATATCTCAACAACAACAACAAAAAATCAATAGATATTAATACTTGAGTTTAATTTTAAAATCTCAAATAGATGATATAAACATAAATAATAAAAACAGTACTAGACTTACTTCGACCTGTCACAAAATTAATTCACAAAGTTATGTGTCTGAATGTGAGTCATCCTTTTAAACAAGTTGGTCATATCAAAAAATCAATAAAAATTTGACACGTGAAATAATAAACCAATTTCGATAAATAATAATAATAATAATAAACCAATTTTCCAAACTATTTTTAGAATGTTTAGAATTTTCCAATAAGGAAAGGCCCTTGTGGTGGCAAAGTCAACGTATTCAATAAGGATATACACGCCTTCAATTAGGAGCAATTCGTCCTGCTTTTAATTTTCACGGTAGAAAAGGTTTGCCCATTGCGAAAAAAATGGCTTTACGTTTTCTAGATTATCGATACACTTGAATTGGTACCATCGAAACCGCACTGAATGCCGAGACTGTTTCATGACTCTTTTCCCGAACTTTAACATGGCTCTAAATCATCCTGGACTATTGGCAACTCTCAAAAGAAAGTCCAGTTGCGAATTTCCGGTGCCCCCAACAAAATTCCGATTCCACAGCACCAACGGAATTTTGAGATTAGAGATTTCGTTTCTGCATAATGACAGCTTAAGAACATGAGGTTTACAATTATTGAAACAGGAAACATAACGGTGTATTTTCTATTATACAATACTAAACAAACATTACCGCGTCTTCACATGCATTTCTATCCGAAATTAAAAGGGAGGGTTCGGAGACTTACCTCAAAAGTGTATAAAGTTTGAAATCGAGAGAATTTTCACTGAGCTACGCAAAGACCAATGCCTCTCTTAACTATTCAACAAATGGATAATGACACAAATAATTCCTAAATTCGGAGAATTACCTCAAAAGTGTATAAAGTTTGAAATCGTGAGAATTTTCACTGAGCAACGCAAAGACCAATGCCTCTCTTAACTATTCAACAAATAGATAATGACACAAACAATCCCTGAACTTTAGTCTAATATGTAATTTGGTCCCTGAACTTTTAATTTGTTCAATGTAGTATCTGAACTTTAGCCTAATATTCACTATGGTATCTGAACTTTTAATTTGTTCAATGTGGTCTCTGAACTTTTGGTACATGTTCAATTTAGTCTCGAAACTATATGAAAATAAGTTCAAAGACTACTTTGAATATTTTCATATAATTCAGGGATTAAATTGAACAAGCGCCAAAAGTTCAAGGATAACATTGAACAAATTAAAAGTTCAGGGACCACATTGAATATTAGAATAAAGTTATGGGACTATATTGTATAAATTAAAAATTCAGAGATCAAATTGCACATTAGACCAAAGTTCAGAGACTGTTTGTGTCTTTTTCCCTCCAACAAATTCATAATTTTGTTTGTTTTATTTTCTATTTATCTTTCTTATCAATCCATGCATGTTCTTTTCTATGTGAGTTCATAGATGTCTTTTTACTTTAATTTATTTTATTCTTCTATCTCTGGTTGCAAGCAAGTCTAACTATAAGTGAATTTTTATGTTTTGTTATCACATCTAAACATAATATGAAAATTAAATAATACTTCAATATAGAGCAATTTGATGCTATTGTCAACTGTGACGACAATATTTTCCTGAAAAATAGACAAAAGTAGAATTTTAATACGAGTTATTGGTCTAGAGTCTAACAAGAACATATGGTATAAAAAGATTTATTACACTTTTTTAACAATAACATATGGTATAGAGTCTAACAATACTTCTAGTGTCTACACAAATTTCTACAGAGGCATTCTTTAGTCAAGGAAAACTGATTTTATTTTTGGTTGAAATAAAAAATTAATTTACTAAAAAGACACATAAAATTTCACTTTCAAACAAATTTAAAAGAGAATAGTTTTAACTAGGGTAATTGATTTCCTATTGATTAGGGTGTATAATTATACTTTGAAATAGTTGTATCTCTTTGAAACCTTCGTTAAATAGACAAGTTTATTGTGTAATATGTTGCACTATCATAATCTAACATATCAAATACTAAAATGAGGGGTGAAGAACACTAGAAGTGCCAAAACTTGTGTACGGCGCTCACTTTAGTGTTAAAAGTTTGTTCGAATCACTCAAGTGCCACTTTTTTGAAAAAACGATCACTTAAGTGCCAACTCTGATTTGGGTCGCCGGAAATCTGACGTGCCCATATTTTATTAATTTCTCAGTCCTACGTGGCACGGCGGCGCTGACGAGGACAATATTTAATAATATTTTTAATTTTTTAATTTTTTTTCTTCTCCTTCTTCATTTGGCCGTTGACCGGACACCGGCCACCGACCATGGCCGCCCACCTGGCCTTGCCCGAACAAGGCCGCCGTCGCCCGCCACGGGCGAGGCAAGGCCGGCCCTTGCCCAGGCCATGGCGGCCTCGCCGGGCGTCGCCTTCCCTCGAGCGACGCCCGATGAGGCCGCCGTGGCCTGGGCGAGGGCCGGCCTCGCCTCGCCGAGGCTCGCCCTTGCCCAAGCGAGGCAAGGCCGGCCCTCACCCAAGCCACGGTGACCTCGCTGGGCGTCACTCGAGGGAAGGCGACCCTGGTGAGGCCGCTGTGGCCTGGGCGAGGGCCGGCCCCGCCAGATCTAGCGAGGGCCGGCCTCGCCCAGGCCACGACGGCCTTGCCGGGCATCGCTCGGGGGAAGGCGACCGCCGGTGAGGCCGCCGTGGCCTGGGCGAGGGCCGGCCTCGCCTCCCCGGAGCTCACCCTTGCCCAGGCGAGGCGAGGCTGACCCTCGCCGAGGCTCGCCCGCCCTCGCCCAAGCGAAGGTCTGCCAGGCCTCGCCCGTGGCGGGCGACGGCGGCCTCGTTTGGGCGAGGCTAAGTGGCCGGCCATGGCCGGTGGCCGGTGTCCGGTCACCGGCCAAATGAAGAAGAAGAAGAAAAAAAAGAAAAGAAGGAAAAAACAGAAAAACAAATCAAAAAAGTAATTAAAAATTCGAAATTTACACGTGAAAATGCCATGTAGGACTGAGAAATTTGAGATATACACGTGGAAATGCCACGTAGATTAAAATTTTAATTAAAAAAGCCACGTATTAATTTGGCCGAAATTTCTCGCTGTTGGCACTTAAGTGATCGTTTTTCTTCGATTTTGGCACTTAAGTGATTTGAAACAAACTTTTGGCACTAAAGTGAGCGCCATACATAAGTTTTGACACTTCTAGTATTCTTCACCCCTAAAATGAGTGTTTACAAAAGTTCTCAAATAAAGCTAATTAGGACAACAATAATAACACTACTTTTTCATAACAATCTTTTAATGGTTTAAAATTGTACTAGAAAGTTGTCGTTTCCCCGTGGCAACGCGCGAGCTCGTCCTAATCTACTGTGTTTTGCAATGTCTAGGCAAACAGCCTTACTTAAAGTATCTAGGTTGAAGCATTTGCATCTTCTATTATTAAACTTTCCCCACGTCAATCAAAATTCAACTTGAAACATTTCATGAAAATTTATGATAGTTTTTGAACCAATCTATTCATCGTCCTTTAAGTTACATTGGTAACTTCAACAATTGTCACATCATAACTCGGGTACTTGGTTCTCCATCTCCAAAATGAGATATTGTCATTGGTTGGGATCTCCTAACAAGATTGCCAAGACTTTTGCCTCAAGGAATTTGATTCAAAAGCCACTTCGGACCTTTTATTGACTTCCAATCAAGAACACCTTGCTCTAAAGTCTCTCAAAAGCTAGAATATTTTCTATATTCAATCTCAAATCATGATTTTGGCAATTGAGCATTCACCCTGAAGACAGATCTAAAACAGGGATTTATATCCCAGACCAACATTTCTAGTGGATGGGTATGTTGACTAGACTTATAACAACGCCTTCATTGTTTCAGAAGGTTATGTGCAAGATCTTCTAGCCCATTGTACATGTGCTCTCACCTACATAGATGACATTGTCCTATTCAGCCACGATGAGGAAGCTCAACATAGTTTGTTGGTATTGTAATTCAATATGGCATCATGCTTTCATAGAAAAAGATGCTCATAGCGCAAACTAATGTTGATTTCTGGTGGGGCATGTACATCAAAGATAAGATTATGTCAGGAGAACACCTGAACACCTTGCCTTGGTACTTCCTGATGAAAGTTTTTCTCAAAAGCAAATCCAGTAATTCGATAGTATTATCAATTATCTTTAGAGATTTTGTACTCATGGTCTCCAGATATATTAATCCTTCACAGAAGCTGCTCCAAAGAGATCCACCACCATGGAGACAAACTCATGCCAAAGCCATCCGGGTTTTCGAAGAAAACTGCAGCACCTTCCTCCTCCATGAATCTTCTCACGGAAAGAAGATTCTTCCTACAGATGCTAGTAATAAGTATTGAGCAGAACACTTTTTGGAGATATTGATGGGAAGAGGTTCAATTGTGGTTACAAAAGTGGACATTTCTCACTAGTAGAACTCCCTCATCATTCCACCTTCAAAGAATTCCTAGCCATCGGATATGAACTTAAGAAATTCGAGTTACATCTATTTGGCTATCATTTTTTTGTAGAAATGGATATGTCCTCTGTTCCACAAATCCTACAATTCAAAATTTCCACACTCTCAACTTCTTAGAGTGGTCGAATGATTTTTGAAATATTGCTTGGAAATTAAACACATCAAAGGCAAGAAAAATAGTTTTGCAGACTTGCTCTCGTGATTATAGGAAATTTCGCCCATCTCGTGAATGAAGTTCTTGAATTGGTCCTATCTGGACAATTCTTCGGAGATAGTAAACCCTCTCACTTGGGAACATCAGCTTAAATTTTGCCGACAGTATGGAGGTTTAAATCTCAAACCCTTTGGCATGCATCCAGCTTATCCCTTTATACACATAATTACGTTCAATGTCACAGCCTCCCTTGTTGAGTTAAATTGGTTACATTGGTATTCGCTTCAAAACTATACCATCAGCATTGAATTACCGCAGAATCCGTTCATCGACTGATAACTACTTTTCTCGCTGAAGGGTCTCGGGATCATCATCTCAAGTATTTTGCAAAAGTGCTGGAACGGTTTCATCCTCTGCCTTATTGGCAATGTTTGCTCTCAATGGAGTTAAAATGAATAGCCCTCAATCCCGTACACTTTAGAAGTCCAATACCTTTAAGAGATGGTTAAGAGGGAGCCCAAGTTTGAACCTGTGAACTTGTTTAGTTGGACTCACCTTCGCTCAAAAGTTTAAGCCAATGATTTATGAGCATATATTAACTAATTGACACTCACCTTCACCCATAGTCTCTTCCGCTCGACCAACCATAAAAGCTATTTAGAAACCATGTTGGTTAGAAGATTCCTTTTTTGAGATATTCACCAAACCCCAATGCACATTCAGAGTGAGCCACTATTTTATTAGCAACTCTAATACCGTTTGTTGGCAGCGTGCAGCAAAAGACCATCACCTTCACCCAAGGGGATTGCCAAGAGAGAACCCAAGTCGGAGCTGTCAACATATCAAATCAAATCAACATTCACTCAAAAGCTTATACCAATGAGTTATAAACCAATTAGAATATATTAACCACTCAACAACGCATCAATTCTCCAATATCAAACTTTTCCTAACACAATTCACATGTGCATCTCAACACTAGCAAGCCAAGCAAATTGTTTATGTCCAGTTGCAAAGTTATACTGATCATTCTGATGCAGTTTTCGAGAAATTAACAAAGCATATAAAGAGGTCCAGTGAATTGTTTGTGAGTGGAACTAGACTATTTCAAGGTCATCTTGGCCCAACACATATTCCGCAGAGATGCCATCGGATTATCCTTACATATGTAGCCACAAAAGATGACATCCGCTAGGCCTTAGAAGAATATAGACGTAATTGAATAGAATCAATGGTGTTTTCTCAAGACCCTTGGAATTTTTAACAGGCATATTAAGAATCTTGTCCATAAGAATAATTACCAAAAAATTCATAAATCTGTTGTATGCATGCTAATTCGATTTTAAACATTTTAATTTTGCAAATTTGAGCCCCAAACCTTTTGACAATCTATTGTTGTAGTCCTTCCAGCGAATTTTGGCCCAAAATTATTTGCGTGACAATTTTCACAAATTTTTAAAAATTTTACGAATTTCTTTATAAAATTTTTAACTTTTTGTCTTATTGTTTCTTTTTCTTTTTTTTTCCCTGTTTTTTTTCCTGCTAAGTTCAGAGAGGTTGGTGGCCCTCGTCTAGTGGCTGTTTGGGTGAGGGCCATGACCCTCGCCAGTCTTAAAAGAAAAAGGAGAAAAATAAAGAAAGAAAAAGAAAAAAAGTTTTTAAAAAATTAGAAAAATGTTTAAGCAATACAAAAATTGTTCATGTTAATGCTGCTGGCTATGCCATATACGACGGCTGACGTTCACATCAGCGATTGCCTACCAAAATTGATTAGAAGAATTGTATTAGCAAAACGTCTAAATGTTTTTGATTAAATGAGTCAAATAAAAAAGTTTATAATTGAATTGAAATTCATACAATATATTTAAAATCTTTTCGGTAAATCTTTCCTCCTTCGTATGACACACGTCTAGGCGAGAGACTTTGAATATGACTCCAATCAAGACAAACATCATGAGCCCGTCAAGAATCTCAGCCTGTATTGTACTATTAAAGTGTCGTGAGGTCTGGAAGCTTTCTCAGGGAATCTCTTTCCCATGCTGTACCATTAAAGTTGTCATGAAATCACTTTCCCATGTTGTATTATTTAGAGTTTGCCAAGCTAATTGGCATTAAAAGGCAATGAGCAATGACTGTGATGCCATTATCGTCGGTTATAAAAGGCAAGGAGGATCGGGAATCAAATCAATGTGGACTTTACCAAAAAAATCTTACATTCTTTCTCTACCCATGTTCAGCTAAAACCCCTTCTTTTTATGGGCACAGTGTAATAAGAAGGATACAAATAAATCTTGAAATAAGAGAGTACCAATCAGTATCTAGCAATTTGACTATACCCTCCACTTGCCATTTTGAGTGGATCAAAAGTCAATATGCTACCACTTAGTCTTAAAGATGTTCATTTTAATAAGAATTATAGGTTAAAAGGCAATCTTGAAAGGTAGAAAGATTTACTTAGTTTTTTCGACCCAGATAAAGTAAATTTCTACAACGACATACCTTGGCTAAAGAAAACTGATTCTATTTTTGGTAGAAAGAAAAAGTTAATTTACTAAAAATACACATAAAAGTTCACTTTCAATCAAATTCTATAACATAATATTTTCTTTTTTAGAGTTAGCTTGCGTAATTATTTTTCTATTGATCAGAATATATTACCATACTTTGAAATATTTGTATCGCTTCGAAACGTTCGCAAAATAGATAAGTGCACCATCAATAATAAAGATGAGTTTTTACAAAAATTCTCCGATAAAGCTAATTAAAATAACAACAACAAGGCTACCTTTTTTGTATATAATCAGTCATAATATCTTTTAATGGGTCAAAATCACATTAGAAAGTCAGTCTTTCCGTGGCGCTCATCCTAGTTTGGTATATTTTGAATTATCTAGGCAAATAAACTTACTTCAAATGAATCAAATCCCAGCAGTATAGTGCTAATTTGAGAATTTCAACAGTCCACCAAAGCTATAAGATATAGTGCCATCATTTAGTGTTGGGAAAAGCAAAGGACACATTAAAAGTGCCGCTAGGAAATCGATTCCTAACTTGTTAAGTCCCTAAATTCGCTCCCTGCCGTTCAATATACTTGCCTATTTGGCTCTCCTCTTAGTCACACTTTATCCCTAATTCGTCATCTTCCAAATTACTCTCCCACCATAATCTACCAATTGGCAATTAGTCATGCCTCCTCCTCCTTCTGCTTATTCGCAAACTCTCAAGAATGGAATCAAGAACGACGACCGCCCCGTGCCGGCGGCGGAGGCGGTGTCCTCGTCGAAAGCCCGCCAAGAGACGAGAAGGGTCAAGGCAAAACGCGCCCTAACGGGCCTCGTCGTCGGCATCGGGGCGAATCTCTCCCTTACCATGGTGATAATCCTCCTATTCGGTTCGGGCAAGAGGTACGACGCGCGGCCCAAGCCGCTGTGGCTCCCCCCGCTCTGGCTCGTGCACTCGGCCTCGCTTGGCTCGTCCTTCTTCATGGGCCTCGCGAGCTGGCTCGCGTGGGCGGAGGGCGGGTTCCGTGCCCAGTCCGGCGCAGCGTTGCCCCTCTACATTGCCGCGACGTCGCTCGGCGTGGTGTGGGACCCGCTGGTCCTTGTGATGGGGGCGGATTGGGTCGGGCTGGCCTTCGGCCTCGTGCATTGGGGGACTCTCGCGGCGTGCAAGCGCGAGTTCGGGAAGGTTAACCATCTCGCCGGAGAAATCGTGAGGCCTTGCGCGGTGTGGGTGGGATTTCTTGCCATTTTGACCTTTGGTCTTGCAATTTCTTAAATTAAGTTGCATTTTGTTTTAATTAGAGATTTTCATTTAGTAGAATTTAGGTTACCTTTCTCTAGGTCGTCCTAGGGGTGATCGGTTCCGATCCGGTCCGGGTTTACTTGATGCCATCTTTTCGTGTTGAATAAGTGATATGTTTGTAATGATCCTCAAATTGAAAAGAATAATCAAAAAGCGTGCTTCACTTAGAGTTTAGTTCACATTTTACTACTTTTTTGAATAAATAAAAAATTAAAAAAAGTATATGTAGTTGATTCGGTCCTATCTGGTTTCCTTTGGAATAGGAAATCAGATCGTCCGGACACCGATTACACTTTTATGAACCGGGAACCGGACGATACTCCGGGGTACCAGACCAAATCGACCGGTCCGGTCCGGTTCGGGTGGTTTCCTGTTTGGGTGGTCCGTTTTGCACACCCCTAGGTCTTCTCTCATTTATTTATTTTTTTGGTCAATTACATGGTACCTTAGGCGACACAAGAAAAGAGTTGGAGTTCTAAGTTCTACCATTGGGTGTATATTGCAATCATAGGATTGAAACAATGGAAACCACAAGATTTTTCTTTTCATGCACAGCATCTAGCGTGGATTACCGTGCGTCCGATAGAAGAATTAGAAAGCTGAATAAGGCGACGAAATTTTCCACGCTAGTTAGCGATGAAGTTTGATTCTTATCAACGGCGGCGATGGTTGTACCGTAACACAAAATCATTGAACTTAGAATCTTAACCGAACTGTTAATTGAGAACTTTCTCTTGAGATGGTTCAACTCTTTTTTATATGCTTTGACCTAAAATCACATGGGTTGGTCCAATGAGGCTGAGGTTGACATGTCGAGACAGTAGACATGACGCAGGAAGGACATGCTATTA
Source organism: Syzygium malaccense (assembly GCA_031216405.1). Lineage (NCBI taxonomy): Eukaryota > Viridiplantae > Streptophyta > Magnoliopsida > Myrtales > Myrtaceae > Syzygium > Syzygium malaccense. The sequence continues at coordinate 13,812,976 of CM062254.1, forward strand.
TCAACTTTTAGCGTGAGTTCCTTTGGTGCTTCGGCGGCGGAATTTCGTGGAGCGCATTAAATTCATTCACGCTCAAATTTAGTTCCCATAGTCCTAGTTGATCAAATTAAATCTCTCTTATGATGCCCATGAATCTCTTATCGGCTGATCAATCCTAAGTCAAATCTGTCAAGAGCATGAGTTAAATCTGGAAAAGTCTCGACTATTCAAAATACGAGTTAAATTTGTTTATTTCCTTCATCCAAAAAAATAAGGGGTAAGCATTGGTCCTGGTTCGACTCGGGAACCGAAGTGGCCTGAATCGACTTTATCAATCGATTCAAAGTTTGTACGGGGTAGGCTTTTGGGTAGAACTATTGGGAGCCAACCAAGGTTCATTAAATTTCCAATTTGAGGGTTTGAATCTTCGGTTCTATCTTAGAATCAAACATGCTCTTGAACTGGTCTCCTTTCTATTAGGATAAAAGTTTGACTTGCGGCCGAGAAGATCCGTGCCGAGGTTACCAAGGGGAGTTAATCTGCATTTGGCGCAGCTTTGAGAATGAGTTTTGGGTCACTAAAGGGCTTTATGCCAAAGTTAAAGTGGTTGGCAAGAAAATTTTAAAGGCCTTTAAGCCAAAGTTAACAATTCCAAAATCCCTTAATCCATTGCAAGATCTACTCGGCTTAGACTTTGACCATTTTCAGAATACTAATGAATTTTTTTCTTCCATCTTTTTTTTTTTGATAACCTAGGGAACCCCCGCACGGCCGACAGCCGGGAGGTAAACCCTGGGGGCAACACGTGCTAGCCACCAAATTTTTCTTCCATCTTTGCCGTCGCTAGAATTTCGAAATTCCAATTTTATCCTCATCAGGATCGGCACCACACGACGTTGGTGGTGAGGTCAAATTTGACAATCGGCAAGCCACATATAGCACCAACGGAGGTTTGCGTGACCTCAATGAGGGCGCCTAAGTTCATGCGACCTCAGGATGGAGTCTTCGGATATCGCACGATCTCAACTTGGGGTCACCAGGGTTGCACGACCCTAGGCAACCTTTGGCGAGGTTGCGTGACCTCAGGTGACCGATGCCAAATTTGGCTCACCAACATTAGATTTGGCTTGCCAGCCGTTAGATCTGACCTTGCCTTGGGTCTCGGTGGCTCGGTGCTTGAGTGGGGTCGCTTGAGTTGTTTAAAAATACACTAAATTATACTTCTTTTCCAAACAAAATTTAAATCAAATTTGCTTCCGGTGCACTTTTCAATTACGCTTTATCATAACGTCATTTGCATTTCGTAAAAACCCTTTAATCTAAAATCCTTTGTCTTTATGCAAAGGGTTTTTCTATATACTCTTCCAGACGCACCCTTAGAGAATCCTTAGAGCATTAATCGCTTTCCTATGCAAACCGATGATGCCAATATTTTTTGTATGTGATTAATTCATCTCTTAATATCATTTAGCTATTAATACATCCCTTTCCCCTGCTCCCTCTTGCTCTCTTAATCTCGGATTCTCGGTCTACCTGTCGAATCACTCTCTGTATCTATGTCGTGAGTCCGTGACAACTTGTCCTGATTGTACAAAATGAAGAAAAGTAACTGAACAGACCAAATCGAAAAAAAACAATACTTGGTTCCCGGGTGAGAGCGACCGGTTCGGTTCCAAAGCGGTCCCGAGAGGAACTGTTCCGATTTCCGATGCCAAAAATCTGGTGTTGGTTTTTGACCGAGTAATCTCGGATTTTAGGTCACGAGCCGATCCACTTGGAATCGATTACCCTTACGAAAAGCCCACGTCCAATCACCCCATCATGTCATAGATTAATTTTCTTCTTGTTTTCATGGCCAAAGCACCCCAAACCAGGACATAAATTTTCCATAGGAAGGCACAATTCGGTACCATATTGCAACTTGAGAAGCAAATCACATAAGTTTTTGTTCTTCAAGAACCAGACCATCCAATTGGTTACGATTCCCTCACACCTCTTCTACCACTACCATCACTTTTCGTAGCATCAAGGGCTCCTTTTCCACAGCAATCGTGGAAGCTTCACAAATTTGCTCGAGGAAATGGCAGCTTCGCTCTTCTTCGTCTTTTCTTCTCCCTTTTTTTTGTCTTTTGGTTTTGTATCTTTTTTCCCGCTTTTTCCTATGCGAAACTAAAGAAGACGAGATAATTACCAAAAAAAAATCTCAAACTTATTGGATGAATGTCAATTCAGTCCTCAAATTTTTAACTTGGCCAATTTAGTCCCAAACATTTAACAATTTATCGATATAATCATTTTGGCTAATTTTAGTTGCCAATCGCTGACATGGACACCGATCACCCAATGTAGCATAACAGGAGCTGATGTAGATAATTTTCTGTTTTTTTATAAATTGCTGAATATATAAAATTTTTGAAATTTTTATATTTGTTATTTTCTTTCTTTTCCTTTTTTTTTTTCTACTAAGTTCGAAAAGGGCCTCACCGAACACCCTCTCCAGCTGCGCGTGAGGGTCGTAGCCCTCACATAGTGGCTGGCAGAGGCCGTGACCCTCGCCAATTGTCGGTAAGGGTTGATTGGCAACCCTATCTTGACATTGTAGAAAATAAAAAGGAACAAAAAGGAAAATGAAAAAAATTCTAAAAGATTGCAAAAATTATTCACGTCGATGCCAACTGTGTCATGTAGAATAGCCAACATCCACGCAAACAATTGTCGGCTAGAATTGGCTAGAAAGACTCAATTGGTAAATCGTCAAAAGGTATTGAAAAATTTAGAACTGGATTGACATCTATATAATATATTTAGGATTATTTTGGAAATTATCCCTAGAGAAGAAGTAAAGATTGGTTGAAGACAACATTCCACACTTGGTCATGCCGACGAATTTTCATGCAACTATTGTTTTGGGAAGTAAAATGACACATGATTTTTCCTCTTTAATCGTAGAATAGCCCAATTTTATGTATTTTGGGCCTTAATTTCTTAAGATATCCGGATCACCCACGAAATTTCCTAATGAATATATTGGAGGTCCCCACATGACCTCGCCTAATTCTTATCTCGTTCAATCATGTACTCAACCACATATTGTTACCACTACATAAACACCTCGAACTAGCGTCGAGGAGCCGCTAGGCATGAAATTTTCGGATATTACATGAACATTCTTGTTTTGCTCGTCTAATCTAGACATGCGTGTACATATCTTCGGCATTATTTCAATCCCATGGCTTCATCATCTACATGAACGAAAGGTTTTGATCAATAGACATTATATGTGGGGTCTCACCTGGGACAATAAGGTACTAAAGACGTGAGCCCATTTCAGGTCACCAGGTGCATGCATAGCACTCTCTCTATTATAAACGTGCACGGAGTGACCAGATTCATCAATGTAATAATTAATGGCACCCCTACACCTTCATGTGCTTTTGCTCAGGCTATGTAGTCCAAGAAATCAATTATTGAACCGAAGCATCACTCATTCCTGTGCTACCCAATTTCTATCGAGTCTATTTGTTTCTTGAAAATGAACGATTTGATAAAAAAAATTCCTAGAAATGATTGGTTTCGTTTAAAATAATTAGCCAACTAAAGATGTTTTCACTGTCGACAACAGTTAATGTCTAAATATTTTCGTGAACGATGAAAATATTTTTCATTCATTTATTTTTGTAAGCGATATAAGCGGTTAATGTGAGTTTGTTATAATATCAAACCCAAAACCTTAAAACTATAGATAGAAAGAGACCATGTGTATATGAAAAGCATATAAACCCTAAGGACAAACAATGCGTGATACTTTGACACCCACTCTCACTTGCATGCCGGACTAAGAATATCTGATCGAACTCTTAATTGAAAATTTTCTCTTAAGATGGTTTGACTGTTTCATATGCTGCGACCCTTTTATGAGAGATAAAATGAGTTCTGAGGAGGGAAAAAAAGAAGAAAGAAAATTAGGGGGCACATTGGTCCGGCTCATGTATTTTGGGGACCCATTAACGTCACATGAGTAGGTCCTATATAATTATCATGCTCCCTCTCCGTGGCTGAGGTTGACAATAGGGGTGAGCATAGGTCCCGATCTCACTCGGGAATCGGACCGGACCGGCCGATTATGAATGGTGAATCAGGAATCGGACCGGACCGATGAACCGGTCAAGATTTCTTAATTTTTTTTTATTATGAAACAAACCTAATTAGTAAATTATTTCTTCTTTTAATATTGGGAAACTCCTACTTGTAAGGAACTAGAAAAAAAAACACAAAAAATAAGAAAAAGAAGAAATCACTAGTTTGGAATCGACTCTGGAACCAGACTGATAAGTTTGGTCTGGTCTTATTTGAGGACCGAGTGGGCTGATCACCGATTTCACAAATTAGGAGTCGACTTTGCTCGGTCCAATTCCAGGGTTGAGGGTGGGAACCGACTCCCCCACCTTGGAACCAATCATCCTTAATTGACATGTCTAGAATATAGACATGACGCGGGAGTACATGTTGCATGTCACGCTTGTATGTTTCAGCCAGGAAAAGTAAAATATGAATAGCTTTTCTACACAGTAATGTCAAATCTGTAATTTAGGGTCGGGTTGTGCTGAGATGAGTCGGGCCTGACTCGACCCGGTTCTTGTATTCCTTTCAATCATTTGGAGTCTCTACCCCACACAATTAGCATGAAATCCCTGAGTGCTTCAAAGTTCTTGTTCCATGTGACCTGGACGAACGAGCTCATTCACTTTTGAATTTAGTGTTCCATAGTGCTAGTTAATCAGATTAAATCTCTCCTATGATGCCCATGAATCTCTAGACCCGACACATTGTGGTACATTTATTGGGTTGATCGATCCTAAGTTAAATCTACCAAGAGCAGAAATTAAATCTGGAAATGTCTTGGAGTTCACCATCTAAAATATGAGCTTAATTTTGTTTATTTCTTTTCTCCAAAAAATAGAGGCGAGCATCGGGACCGGTTCAACTTAATAACCATACCAGCCTAGACCAATTTTGTCGACCATTTCAATATGCTGGCTTGCCTCTTGGATGGTGCTCTCTCTTTTGATCGGTTAATTTCTCGGATCCCTTTCTATATGTATTTTGTGATTCTATGACTACTTGCCGTGATTGCACAACATGAAAAAAAAATGAACGAAAAACTGAATATACCAATTTGAAGAAAGAAAGAATAGACTTGATTTTGGGGCAGAGGTGAAGGGTTCGATTGCATGCATGTTCCAAGGTGGATCGATCTGGTTCTTGGTTCCACAAAATTTAGAACCGGTTTTTCACTCGAATAAGCCGTGATTGGATTTGCCCTAAGGTCGATGATCCGTATCAAAAACTCGCACGAACGATTCCATCATGTCATAAATTTTTTTTCTTGTTTTCATGGCCAAAGCACCCCAAACCAGAACAAAATTTTCCAACCTCAAAAGTCAATTAGGAACATATAATAGAGTACCATATGGCAACCTTAGAAGCAAATTAATTAGATTTGTTTTTCTGACCTCATACTTTGAAGGCCTTTTCTTCCATCAATTTTTGGAGCATCAAGTACTCATTTTCTTCCTCTCTTTTCTTCTCTTTTTTTCTGGTTTTGTTCCTTTTTTTTTTGGATAATGACACAAACAGTCCCTGAACTTTGGTCCAATGTGTAATTTGATTCCTGAACTTTTAATTTGTTCAATATAGTCTCTGAACTTTAATCTAACATTCAATATGGTACACAAACTTTTAATTTGTTCAATATGGTCCATTGACTATTGGTACATGTTCAATTTATGTAGTCCCTGAACCTGAATTAATAAGAAAGACTGTATTAAACATTTTCATATAATTCAAGGATTAAATCGAATATATATCAAAAGTCTAGGGATCATATTGAACAAATCAAAAGTCTAGGGATCATATTGAACAAATCAAAAGTTCAGGGTTAGGGGCTATATTAAACAAATTAAAAATTCAAAAATCAAATTGCACATTGAGCCAAAGTTCAGGGACTGTTTGTGTTATTTTTCCCTTTTTTTTTCCGTCTCTCTGATACCAAAAGTGAAGAAGATGCAGAAATTGGTGGACGACAGCATTTCCAACTTGGCATGTTACCCAATGAATGTTCGCGCAACTATTGTTTTTGGGAATAAAACGCCATGTGATTTTTCCTCTATACTAGTCCAATTGCAACAATTTCTCCTCTTTTGGGCATTGTACAACAATTGGTGTACGTTATTTTGAAAGAATTTAGATCAATTTCCTATAATAACTCAAATCTTACTTTTTCTTCCTTTACTAAATTCCTTTTCATCATTTCGCTAGTGTATACAATATGTTATTATTAGTGGTCTGCCCTAGGAATCAATCAAAGTTGATACTCTAATATTAGTTGTGGATTAGGTTGTGTCGAAAAATTGACCTTCACTATACTTAGGTAGTCATAATGTCTTGCTAAAGACCGCTTATGACTTGTGGGCAAAAAAGGATTTTGAGCACACTGCTAATATTTAGTGAACTTATAGGGTCGCACGCAAAAGCGAACTGAGTTAATATTTTCTGTGCGCTGAAATCTACATAAAATAAGAAGTAGATTTTAATTTATTCTCTTATTCAACTTATCTACGCGGTCGTGTGCATTATGAGATAACGATTAAATGTACGATTGAAGGTGAACGGTTTGACGGGCCCAAATCGCCTAGCCCACTTCTTTTAATTTCGCTGGATAATGAGGCTGTATAAATAGATAGAGACTCGTTCTTTGTCTAGGATTTTTTGATAGAGTATCGAAAATCAAAAGGCGTTGAAGAAAAGGAACTTCAAGATCTTTAGCTAGCACTTGAATCGTTGGAGACTTCTTTTCACGTGTGTAGATACCGGTAGAGGCGCAACACTTGGGACGCTAATCCAGACACAATCAATTGTCAATTTACGTTCGATTTGCAAAAGGTACGTATCGAATTTCTGTCTCGATTTTAATATACACATGAATCCTGTCTAGGGTTATAGGGTTTCGGTTTACAAATATATTCCGCTGCGTTTTAACAACTGTGGAACCCTACGTCAAACCCTACAGTTATTATGACAAAACCTATCTTACATAAGTAAAATTCGAACTTGTGGAATAGCTCCACTAACATTATAAATCACGTTAGACCCCAGTTAAAGCTCATAAAGATTACCCAAACATGAGACTAGTTATACTCTGCGTGAAGAATGAAACATATTTGGGTGCATTTTTTTTTTGCACATGTACATTTCTTGAGGCTATGTTATTCTAGCGGAAAATGAATTATTTGGAAAACATTTTCCTAAAATAACTGCTTATATCGCTTGAAATAATTAATCAATAAAAAATATTTTCAATATCGGCGATAATTTATGATTAAACATTTTCGTGGACGATGACAATATTCTTTATTTATTTATATTTGTAAGTAATATAATGAATTGTTTTTACAAAATTATTTTTCAAATTATTCATTTTTCGAGAGACAAACGCATCCTAAACATCCTTACCAAAAAAAAAAATGCATCCTAGACATTAATTCGATGCCCCGACAACAATATCATTGACATGAATAAAGAATTCTCACTAGTACAAGCTTTTGACTACTAATGAAAAAAGTTATGATTTGCAAACATTTTATGTGGGGTCTTACCTAGGACAATGAGGTACTAAAACGTGAGCTCATTCAATTTGCCAGGTGCATTATTAGCCCTTTATTTATTAGAGACGTGCTTGGACTGACCAGATTCATCAATCCTATTAGTAATAATGGCACGCCAGCCCCGTCGTGTGACTTTTGCTCGCGCTATGTCGTACTAGAAATTAATCTATTGAACCGAAGCATCACTAAATCGTTTCGCTGCCCAATTTCGATACGAGAAGGTCCAACTTATAAGTTTAGGAATATATAAGTTTTAAAAGAGGCCACAAGAGGATAAGTGATGTGAATTACATTCGCACCCGCTCTCACGTGTAAGCCAGATGAGAAATGGCATGTGGGATTTGACGAATGGATAGTCGCACGTGAGAAATAAGGTGGGCAGAAGTGGCCATGTTACATTGTCAGAATGTCCCACCCGAAAGCTCATTGCTATAGTCCTTATAATTTTGCTATCCAATTTCGATACGAGAAGAACCAACCTAAATGTTTAAGACTACGGATTTTGAAAGAGGCCACATGTGGACAAGTGATGCGAAGTACATTAGCACTTGCTCTCATGGGCAAGACGGATGAAGAATGGCATGTGAAATTCGACAAACAGGAGGGTCGCACGTGTGAAATAAACTTGGCAGAACTGGCCATGGTATCACGTCAAAATGGCCAACCCGAAAGCTCAAACTTATAGATGAAGGGAAACCTCATGCATATCAAGAAAATATAAGCTCCATGGGCAAGCGATGTGGACTATTTTAACACTAATTATCACGGTTAATATTCTAATTATCAAATCCATATGTATCCAGCCTCATCGATTATTAAAATTTAGGGTCTTGGTATTGCATATCCAATACTACGTGCGCGGATGAGCATGTGCATATTACATCCTATAATGGTAGGAATCTTTAGTTCAAATTAAATATAATCAATTACCTTAAATTCACAAGCAAATAATTATGCGAATATGCTAAACTGATCCGACGGATGAGATAAAACGAGATATACACATATGAAACGTACATCTTATTATACCCATGGTAAATGCTTCGATATCGATAAACTTATATGTCGATTATTTATATACATACGAGAATATCACATCATATTCACGCAAGTTAATATACTATTTTTTCCGATTTATCATTAGATAACACGATATACTAACGAATATCAATTATCAAATGCGATATCTTTTATAGAATATATTCCTTAAATAATTATATTTTGTCGTGGAAGCTTCTATTGTTTGTGGTGTGGGAGTGTGTGGGCAAGCCCCCACCGTCTTTTCTAAATGATACTCTACTTGCTTCAATTTTCCAAATTTTTTTCATATTGCCCCTGCAACATTTTCCCGCAACATATCTATTTTGTTCGGCCTTTTTTATCATACCACGTGAATAACTTGTGGACTGCCACATCAACGATTTTCGGTGGCAATTGATCGGAAAAATTACATTGAAATTTCATGTAAATGTTCGTTATTGTATTGATAAAATTGAAAATTTAGGACTAAATTGACATCTTTTTATTATCCAAATGAGTGAACCGTAATTTTATGATGAATGAATTTGCCTCACCGAAAATGTTTCATTAATTTGTCTTTGACAACCGATAGAAATTCATGACAACTTTATTTTAAGATTTTGTCATGGCAATGTCGAATTTTTTCACGTACTTTTAAATAAAATAACCATAATGCACTCATCCATCTTATCAATCGTGTAATTTTCTTAGCGAAAGTGTAACCACATATAATTTATGTGCCATTTAGCCTTTGTTTGTTTCGCAAAGATAAATGATTTAAAAAATATTTTCATAAGAATGATCGCTTGTATTGTTTAAAAAAATTGATCAAGGAAAAATATTTACAATTTATGTGTAAACATTTTTATGGGCGATGAGAATGGTTTTCGTTCATTTATTTTTGTAATCGATATAAGCAATCATTTTTAGAAAAATACTTTTCGTATTAATCATTTTCCGCAAAACAAACGAATGCTAAATCATATTTGTGTACAATTTTACCGCTTTTTTTATTAGCTATTCTTTTAATTTAATAAGAGTGTTCTTGTATAGATGAAACCAAGGACACTTAGGGGCTGTTTGGTAACATATCGAACAGTACCTGATTCTATTTTTTTGTTTCCCGGAACAAAAAAAGAATGAAAATCCGTTTGGTAAATTTTTTGTTCATGAGCACAAATTTGTTCGCAAAATCAGTTTTGGAATAGAATCAAGAATAAAAAAAAAGTTGATTTTTGATTTTGGGAACAAGAATCAGAAATGGAAAAGAAATTCTCGAGCACAAATTTGTTCCCAAAATCAGTTTTGGAATAGAATCAAGAATAATAAAAAAAGTTGATTTTTGATTCTAGGAACAAGAATCAGAAATGGAAAAGAAATTCTCGAGCACAAATTTGTTCCCAAAATCAGTTTTGAAATAGAATCAAGAATAATAAAAAAAGTTGATTTTTGATTCTAGGAACAAGAATCAGAAATGGAAAAAGAAATTTCAGAGCACAAATTTGTTCTTAGAATCAGTTTTGGAATAGAATCAAGAATAAAAAAAAGTCGATTCTTGATTCTGGGAACAAGAATTAGAAATAGAAAAGAAAATTTTTTTCTTCCTCTTCTTTCTTTCGTGGCCTGTGGCCGACGAAGGCATCACAGTCCTCACTGGATCCTTGCAGCCTAGGTAAGGGTCGCCCTCGCCTAGGTCGCAAGGGTCCAGCCCTCGCCTTCGCCGGCCTTGACTTGCGACTGGTCGCCAACATGGCCAAGAGGGAGAAGAGAAGAAAATAAGAAAAGACAATAAAGGAGAAAAAATAGAAAGAAATATTAAAAATATTATTAATAAAAAAAATTTGTGCAGTTTATCAAATGCATTTTTGTTATTTTTCTATTTTAGGAATGGAAATTTTGAGCTGCTACTAAATGCCTTCAAATGCTTAGAAATTATTTGCGGGAATAGAATAATTTTTTTTTTATTTCTAAGCAAAAATTATTTTCGGAAACATAATGGTTGCCGAACGCACTCTTTCTGTGAAGTCTCTTATTATAATGTAAGATATATGATCATGGTCCGGACCCCAGACGTGAGTGAAAATTATTGTCAATGTCTTGAGCAGAAGACTACTTCATATAATAAATAATAATAATAATAATAATAATATTCTTATTATTCTTGTTATTGCTTGAGATGCACGGAGGACCTTTCATCACTCAGCGGTGGTGGTGCTCCACCACTACATTGACTAACCAGTGCCCATGTAGATGTGAAAACGAGAAAGATGAACATTTTTATTTTAATAAAGATTACATTTATCTTTTCCCCCAATATTTTCTTGTTAAAAAATATAAACCCAATATGTATTCATTATTAGAATGCCCTTCTTTCCCGGGTAGCCCTTCCGTAATTTAATATGTATACACGATTATGGGAAATCCCCCAAAAAAGAAGTTTAATCAAATTATGACAATTTCAAGGATCACCGCCATTTCAAGCCTAGCTCTTACTATAGAATTATTGGATATAAAATCTCTCTTATTGTTTATCTTGAGATCTACGATTTCTAAAGATCGAAAGGCTGTTCTTGCGAATTTGAGGTCGTCCATCATGCATGTATCGCGAGATATTTATTTACTAAAAAAATGCTATGAACGAATTGTAAATACCCGGTTATTTTAGGGAGCTGGGCTTTGGATTTTATGTCTTTTGAGACCTTTTCGGAAAATGATTTAAAAAAAGAAAAAAAGCAACAGGTTTGGTTTAGGCGACATACCGCCGCCCATCTGAAAATGAATTTATTTTCTTATTTTTTTTTTGGGGGCCAAACATCTCAAAATGCATTATTGAAATATCTACAAAACCATGCTTTTCCAGCTGATTCCGGATCTACCCGGATCCGACCCATGGACCCAAGAGGGGGGGGGAGGGGGACAGCCTTTGCTTGGTTACGAAAAATCGAACTGGTGCCAGCTCAGACCGCAGACACTGCGATCAAATCATGCACCCCCAGTTTGAAAAAAAAATTAAATAAATAAATATTATTTTTTTACTATTCGGATAAATCCGACGCGAAAATCGTATAATCACGCGTGAAAAACCACCAATAATAAACGGAAAGAAAGTCGGAAAAAAATAAATTAAAAAAACCAGAAATAAAAAGCGGGCGAGGCGAATAATGAAGCCATTAAAAAATGGAAAGCCACGACGACGTTTCCCTTGCCCTTTTTTTCCCCTTCCTCAAAAAGAAAAAAAGGTAAGAAAAACATAAATTTCTGTCGGTACGCCTCCCTGTCCCTCGTCTGTATTCCCCCATCCCTTGTCTCCTTCCATGTAAATCTCCACCTTCCCTTCTTCATCTTCATCTTCATCATCATCATCTTCTTCTTCTTCAGCTCCTCACTCTCCCTCTCTCTAGCTTTCTCTCTCTTCTGGTTCGAGGCCACCGCCGATCGCTCTCCCGGCGACCGCCGTCCCCCCGCCGGTTCCTAGATCCCGAGGCTCCCCCTCTCCTCCTCCCACCCCCTCCGGCGTCCTCGCTCGGGTCCCGGATCTTCCGCGCCGCGCCTCCGATCCCGGAATCTCGGGCGCGTGGGGATGCTCGACGAGTGCCTGGGGGCTCGCCGGGGGTACCAGATCCGGCGGGCGATGCGGCACGGCAAGGTGACGGTGCTCTGCCTCCTGATGACCGTCGTCGTCCTGCGCGGCACCATCGGCGCCGGCAGGTTCGGCACCCCGGAGCAGGACTTCCACGACCTCCGCGACCACTTCTACTCGCGGAAGCGCGTGGAGCCCCACCGCGTCCTCGAGGAGGTCTCCACCGAGTCGGGCCGGTCGTCGTCCGCCCAGTCCGAGTCGACTCAGTCCTCCTCGTCGAACAGCTACGAGACGTTCGACATATCGAAGATCCTCGTCGACGACGGCGAGGAGGAGAAGCGGGATCCGAGCAAGCCGTACAGCCTCGGCCCGAGGATATCCGATTGGGACGAGCAGCGGGCCGAGTGGCTGAGGAACAATCCCGATTTTCCCAATTTCATCCGGCCGAACAAGCCTAGGGTTCTGCTCGTCACAGGTTCGTCCCCGAAGCCGTGTGAGAACCCGGTCGGTGATCATTACTTGCTGAAAGCGATCAAGAATAAGATAGATTACTGTAGGGTGCACGGCATTGAGATCTTTTACAATATGGCGCTCTTAGATGCTGAGATGGCTGGGTTCTGGGCCAAATTGCCTTTGATTAGGAAGCTGCTGCTGTCGCATCCGGAGATCGAGTTCTTGTGGTGGATGGACAGTGATGCTATGTTCACTGATATGGCGTTCGAGGTGCCGTGGGAGAGGTATAAGGACTCTAATTTCGTGCTGCATGGTTGGAATGAGATGGTGTATGATCAGAAGAACTGGATTGGGTTGAATACCGGTAGCTTCTTGCTTAGGAATTGTCAGTGGTCCCTGGACCTTCTCGATGTTTGGGCACCAATGGGTCCTAAGGGGAAGATTAGGGAAGAGGCAGGGAAGATTCTGACTAGGGAGCTTAAGGATAGGCCGGTTTTCGAAGCCGACGATCAGTCTGCAATGGTGTATCTGCTCGCGACCCAGAGAGATCGGTGGGGCGAAAAGGTGTACTTGGAGAGCGCTTACTATTTGCACGGTTATTGGGGGATCTTGGTGGATAGATATGAGGAGATGATCGAGAACTATCATCCTGGCCTGGGCGATCACCGGTGGCCCCTCGTGACTCACTTTGTCGGGTGCAAGCCGTGTGGTAAGTTTGGTGACTACCCGGTCGAGAGGTGCTTGAAGCAGATGGATCGCGCGTTTAACTTTGGTGATAACCAGATTTTGCAAATGTATGGCTTCACGCATAAATCGCTTGCTAGCAGGAGAGTTAAGAGGATTAGAAATGAGACCGGCAATCCACTTGAAGTGAAAGACGATCTCGGATTGCTTCACCCTGCTTTTAAAGCAGTTAAGGCTTCTACATCTTGATGGCTTCCGGACGTGATGCTTAGATTTAATTGATTTCATCATTTATTATTCGGTTGATGTTCTTTTTTGTCAGCTCGAGTTCTAAGATACTCTATACAAGTCAACTTGTATGTTGTTATAAATCTCCTGTGATAGCTCTCCCGATCGTATTCCTTGTACTTGATCTTGTACTGATTCTTCCATAGTGAATATAGTCTTCATAGTTTATGTTTCCAACTCCCCACCTGCAAAATGTGAACTTTCATGTATACTGAAATAACCCTGTACAAGAAGAGCAAGATGGGTTTTGAGCCAATATGTAGGTTTCTACTTGTATGATCTCGACTTGAAGAAAGAAAGGCCTTGGTTTTGATCATCTGCTTGTTGATTGTAAGAAAGGCTTTGGTATCAATCATCAGTTTGTGGATTATAAAGGTGCTCTTTGAATAAACTTTTTGTTTTGTCAATGAGCTGACAACCAAAGTTGGGAAATGCCCCCTTGAAGTATTGAGATGGTAGGCAGTAGTAGTTTAGGTTGATGCTCCCTGTAATGGAGAGGAATAACGCACAAGAAAGTGCTCCAAATTGACCGAATCATGTGAGATAGAGGCATCAAGAATGTTGCAAGTTGCGCTTCACTGAAAAGTTTACTTATCCAAAAAAGAAAGAGGAAAGTTGCAAGTTTTTCTTGATACCCCATTTTAACGAAGCATGAAAATCTTCCACTGAAATCTTGATTTGTTCATTGAGAAATGAAAGTTATGTGCTGATCAGTGCTGGAGTTCTCACTGCAAGTTTGTTTGTTTGCATGAGAACTTTTCCTTTTTTGGACAAAGCATGAGAACATTTTTTTGAACATGCATGAGAACATTGAAGTTGCAATTATTTTGGTACCTTTAACAGAGTTCTTTTGGATTCTCTTGATTGTAAAACGAAGTATAGTTCTTCTTCTCAGTGAATTGATATTGGATAATACGAAGTTGGAAGTTTATTTCGTCTTTCATTGATTCCTGAGAGTATGCTCTGTTTACCGGAAGAATGAAACCTCTAAACTAGTATATGAGAAATCGGATGTCTGCCTTAGGTGTAAGGAATTCTCAGTGAACCGGAAGATTCCCAATTTTTCGACCGAGATAGAGCCTGCCGAATTTGCGGATATGGTGCAAAAATGTGAAAAATTCACTTCTAAGATATCAGATCAAGATATCTGCATAGCGATGCAATGTCAACGAGTGGAGCCTGGAGAAGTCGAGACGGTGCAGCAATCGCAGCATTGTTAAATCCCCACGGTGCCTCCTCAGCTAGTTCACATCTCGAAAGTTTGCCGATTGTGTACCTAGCTGTAGTCAGCGCATGCTGAGCACGCGAATGTGATGTCCTCAGAGGATCGATATAAGTGCCAGAGGACCAATTTGAATATGCAGTTTTCTGAGTCACGCCAAGAGGCGCTCACGTTGGCACACCGAAGCTGCTCTTGCCACGAAATGGAGGTATGAATGGTCAAGGCCTCTTCCCTCGGTCTCTTCTGAATCCCACAAAAGGGAAATGGCCTGAGAACATGGAAAGCCCATTCACAACCCTCCGCGCTTGATGTTTATCCAACGCGGTGTCGGTCAACAGGGAAAGTGCACGGGCATGCTTCAAGGGGAATCTAATTCATCAGTCCCTTTCTTTGCTTTTGCTTGCACATGGATGATGCCTCGTTTGTTCTCTGCTTTAGCGGATGTGTCCTGAAGCCTCGTATCATTTCCTTTGTCGGCAACTGCTGCGCCTTGAGCCCGGGCAAGCCCCGCCTGGCCGGGTACGAACTTTTTCCACCTGTTCGTCCCACGGTAGCATCCACATTCGTAAAAGTACACCGGCTAGGTTGGATGGTCGAATTAGCTGGAATTAGACCTATCAAAATGTTGTTTGCTTTAGTGGATGGGTCCTAAAGCTTCATATCATTTCCATCGTCAGCAACCGCTACGCCTTGTGACAAATATGCCATCTGTTAAATTCGATTAATACCACAAAAAATCATAAATTGAAAATCTGTGAGAAACATAAGAGTAAAATCCTAAATTGGTATACCTATCAACTGTCACGTGTCATCCAACTGAGCAATTTGATGATAAAATTTAATGGAAATTGGCGGAGGGTAAATTTGTCGTAGATGTACCGATTTGAGGTTTTTTGTGGCAAAAAAATTAATTTGTGGTAAATTTGTTACATGTGTATTAGTTTGGAAATTTTTTTTTATATTAACCCTAACCCGAAATTAGTTGATATGCATCTCAATTTGTTTTTCTTATCTAAAGTTATGTTCCTACCTAGTGTCTTAGGTTTATCTTACTTATGGCCACGGGAAGAACTCGCTGTCATCCTTGCTTGAGCTCTTCGCGGCAAGCAAGCTCCCCGAGAGGGTACGGTAGGGCCCTCCCCACGGCACCCAGGTAAGTCTAAAGCGTGTACGCAGCGATGCATTCCGGCCCGACCTGACCCGACCCGACCCCTACTACACCTAGGTAAGTCTGAAGTGCGTACGCAAGGATGGATTCAACCACAACCCGCCAACCGGGCGTCATCACGCCCTACTTATTTAGACCGAAACGTGTTTTTCTCCGATTTTGGACTGGACCGCTATTTTGGCGGAGACAGCGAATGATTCGGGCGGGCCACCCCCCCGCCGTCTCAATCGCTTTTTCATGTCTCATTTGTGCCCTCGAACCATGGCCGGAAAAAGCCAGAGAGCCGAGGACATTACGGTAAATCCGGTCTAGACAACCTTCGCTAAATCCTTGCTTACCGAATGTGGCCGCACACTTTCCTTGCGTTCGCTAATCATTACTCGCTGTTTTCTTAGAGAGACTTTTGTCATCCCCCCCTTCTCTTCCTTCACTCCCAATTTCCTCTCTTCTACTAAACAAAGCGTTAAAACGAATATCGATTCGGTTTTCATGTGATGGTGATTTCTCGAATTGGAAGCATGCTAAGATATTTCTAATAAGTCAAGATTCTCCGTAATTTTAGGGAGGAGAATGCATGTGCAGATTGGGTTAGCAAATTGAGGCGGCCCACCCAACAGTGCGGGCGATAATTACGTATTAGATTTTAGGCTACCGACGGATTTGCTTCCTTTATTGTTAGGGGATCGGATTAGATTATAATTTATTGGGAGATTAACGATATAGTTTTCGGGTTCTGTACCTTTGCTTTCCCAAAAACATATACGAATCAAGATTATAAAAGAACTATGTTAAAATGAATATCGATTCGGTTTCATTTAATAGTCATCTTATCCTTAGCTTATATCCAAAATTCTAATGAGAAAAAAAGCACCTGTTCAATGATCAAAGTTAGAAAGAAAAGCACTCGCTCAATGTTCGGCCAAAAAAAAAATGATCGATGTTAGGAAAATTCACGGCGTATGAAAAAAGAAAAATTTACATTGTCCAGTATATACCATTTTTCCGTGCGAAATGCATCATTAATATTAACTTAAGAAGCTCTCTATCTATTAAACTTTGCTCAATAAATTGCGCGATTAGCGAAAAAAAAAAAACAACAATCAATAGAGCGTGGGCCCGTCTGGATTGATAGTTACTTTTCTATTATAAATTCGAAACAGTCAAAATTTTTCATAAAAAAGCAAGCATCGATGGGTATAGGTCGATACATATATATATTTATTAATTTTCCAGATATAAATAATGCGGCGAGAAAGTAAAATAGTGCCTCTCTTGTTTTGTTATTTTATACGGAACGATTTTTTTTTCCCCTTTTAGGGCACAGGAAATTTGGAAGTATGCTGCCGTAATGCCAAGAAACTCTCAATTAAGTCGAATCATCGCGGGGCTTAATCAACGTCAAAGATTGCCATATTCGGGCGTTCGAGATGGACGGACCACATCGCATCAAAACCCGGGCCACGGCACCCCCGAATCTCGCCACGTCATCCCGGTGGGGCCCCCCCGACCCGCCCGAAAAATCAAGAGGGAGGCCGATGCCGGGGGGAAAAAAAAAAGGAAAAAAGGGGAGAAAAAGCGAAACGCGTGTTCCCACCCTCCAATCGCACCCCGGCAAGCTGCCTCCCCGACCGCCCGCACGCGCGCGGGGCCCGAGAGGCCGAGCCCGGAGCGCGCGTGTGGAGCACGCGACTCTGGAAGCCCCCACGCGCCTATATATGCAACCGGTTTAACCTGTCGTCGTCCCTCTCTGGAGGCTACAAGCAACGCTCGCAAACTTGGAAGCTTCTCTCTCTCTCTCTCTCTCTCCTCTTGACCATAAAACCCTAAGTCCTTTCACGTACTCTCTCTCTCCCTCTCGCTCTCTCTCTTTCTCTCTCCACTGTTTGCACCGACCTCGCCGCGCTCGATCCGTACGCCGGCGGCGGCGGCGGCTCTGCGGTACCCGCGCGGCCCTGAGCTCGCGGCCAGCTCGGCTATGGAGGCTCCGCCGTCGGGTCAGAGGCAGGGGGGCGGCCTCGAGTTCGCCCTGGTTTCCGTCTCCGACCTCTCTCGTCCTTCCGCCGCCGCTGCTGCTGCTCCCGCCTCTTCGGCGGCGGCGGCGGGGGCCTCGGCTCCGTCCTCGCCCGTCGTGGCTCGGTTCGGCGGCGACTCCGGCGTCGCCGAGCTTCGGTTTTACCGAGACAACGGACCGAGCGATGTCGTCGGCGGCGGCGTTGTTGAGCTCGCCAGCGCTCAGGTTTGTCTGTTTTTGTTCTTGTTCTTCTTTTTCTTTCCAGTTTTCATTTTGTTCCGTTGTTTCTTGGCTTGTCTGTGTCTGCTTGCTGAGCGGTTATTTCGCAATGAGGAGAAAAAGGCGAATTGCCGCGACCCGCATTGCGTTTGCACTCTGTTTTGAGCGGATCGCGACTTTTTTTGGGTTCTCTGAAGCTGTGTGTTGAAGTATTTCCTGCAAATTTCCTTTCTTTTCAATCTCCGTGTTGGACTGTTCTCATTGGCCAGCCTAAACGTTAGAAGGAGGGTTGCTAATGACAACTGAGCTAGCATTGGTCTTGAAATGGAGTGACTTTGCAGTGGTGATTTAGATATTGGTAAAATCTGAAGTGCTGGATAAATTTGCGCCTGAAGATGCTTATATCATTGCTTATCCTGTGTCGTGTGTTCCCAGATATTTAAGCTAGGCCCGGTTCAGTCAATTTGCGTGTCCGAAGGCTCTGAAACAAGTAAAGAGGTATGTGTAACAAGGATTATCTGAAATGCTTGTATCTTTACTATACTGCGAAAATTGTGCCGAACTCTTGGGTGGAAAGGTTTCTCAATGTTTATGTATGTCTATTCTTCCTAGATTACCTTCTGGTTCATTTTGAATATAACTCTCTTGTACAAAGTGGTTTAATTGTTGTGAGGTACTGGCCGATGTTGGCACCTTCTAATGCTGTGACTTTGTTCCAGAAGTCATATTCAAAAGGGTTTAATATTCGTTTTAAAACGCAAGAGGAGAGCGAGGCCTTCCATTGTACGTTTGAGCAATTGAAGAAGGAAGGCAGTATTAAAGGTGCCGCTTTTTGATGTGATAATTGCGTCTTTTGATATGTCATGGAGATTGACTTATTTTATTCCCTTTCCTTCTTACATATCTAGCTTATGTTCCATTTTACCCTAAAAACAATGCTTCTGAGCTTATTGTTTCGATGGTTGTAGCTCTAATTTGCATTTAGATGTAGTTAAGTGCATTATGAAACTTGTATTTGGAGGTCCATAGGCAAATAAACTAATTTGTGGTTTAGTACGGCTTGGCTGTGGATCCTGCCAACTTAGAGACAAGGCTTGCTCTGTTCTTCATGGAATTGCAGATTTTAGTGTCATTACCTTCTTAGACAAAGAAGGGCGTTGTTAGTCGAGTAAGGTTACCCATCGGCATCTACAGTTTGGATTATGCAATGAAGGAGTGGCCCTGTTCAGTGTGCATTTGAGTTCAGGGGAAGTCTAAAGTTACTAAATCTACCATTCTCCAAGCATTAGCCATGGGACCTGGGTCTGCGTCTCCTTGCACCCATGCCCTTGCATGCCTTCCCTGCATACAAGGAGTTGGATCGTCAATCTTTGATGCATGTTTACTGAAGTAAAGTTTTGCTTAAATTTTTGTCTAAGCTAAGCTTGTCTTGAGCAGCTTTATTTATTAAAACAGGAAGAAGCCTTCTCAACTCTTGGATCGACTTCTTCATTATCGTGCAATTTCGCTTTTGTCTAAGCTATTTTCTAGAATTGATTAGAATCAGCCTTCATCATCGTTCAAGTGTTCATGAAAATTGTGATATCTATACATCCCTAAGAAAAGAGAAGAAAAAGAACCGATGCTCATCGAAGAAAACATAGGACTGACCCTTGGAAGTTGTTTGCATTAGTCATGTGTCATCGAGGTGCAGGGGGCAACCTTAGTTTCACTATATGCCCTGCAATCTAATATCTTTGTTAACTTCTGTTATTGTACGAAGTTTCTTAGTGTTTTTTTTTCCTTCTTATACCTTTGTCTGTTGTTATTCTAGCTTTTTGACTGTGGGTTGTGCAGCTTTTGCTTGTCATTCTTACTAATTCAGCCTTTTGTTACTACTCCATATAGGGACACACTTACCAAATGGAGTTCTGTCAACTTCTAAGAGCAAATTTGATGACAAGATAGAGGCATCTTCTGCCAAAATGTATTTTCATTATTATGGCCAGCTTCTGCATCAGCAAAATATGCTACAGGATTATGTGAGGACAGGTTCTACTTCTGAGCTTTCCTGTTTTGCCTTTCTGTTATGTATGACAAATTTACCAATGTTTTTTGAAATGGGAATGCTGACATGTAAAAACTTGCGGATTTTCAGTAAAAAAGATAGTCAATTTAACAAGGAACAAAATGTACTATTTGAATGCAACAGTTCTGATGGATATTTATAAGTTGTTCAACAGAAAGTGAAAGAAATTATTCCTTCTATAAATACTGGATAAATTGGCATATGACCAAATCACTTGCCAATTGTCACGGCAACGGTAGGTTAAGGTATCAGGAAAAATTGGAGACGTGCGTCCCTTCTATATTGGTGCTTGTTCATGTATGTCTCTCAGTCCCTTACCATGTGTTAGGACAGAGATGAATAGGTTGCCCTAATAAATTTTTGGCAGTTTTGATCGAGGCTTTTGTGACACGTGGTCAATAAGAAAAAGTATGTTCTATATTGATGAATAAATATGCAATTTACGTCCAGCCCGGTAGGAAAAATTCACTGGCCGGAGGCACGCTTGAATTTGAGCTGTCTTCTTTCTCTCACCAGCATAACTACAAATAGATCATACCGTGGTTGTGTTGACTATTCATGGAAATGCATGGTAAGAGTTAGAGATGAAAAAGAAAAGGTAAACTTGTTTGGGAAGCTGGCCGATAAAATATTGGAAGAATTAGATGCCAAATTTCTAGCTATATATATCACTTTTCAATTTGAACTGTATGAAAGGTAACCTTAACCGGTGGCACGTGTGTGGTGGCTAGCACGTGTCGCCCCCAGGGTTTACTCCCCGGCTGTCAGCCGTGCGGGGGTTCCCTGGGTTATCAAAAAAAAAAAAAAAGAAGAAGGTAACTAAGGTATTTCTACTATGAGAACTTGTCAGACTCTTATCTTTCAAGAGAAGAACAACACGGAGTTGTTTTGCTATCAATTTCAAAATAAAAGTTTCTAAGATTAATTTTCACGGGCACTACAGGCACCTAAGCATCCTACTGTTAAATATTCCTTTCTTCGGTAACCTATCGTCAGTTATTTGTTTTTGAGAACCATAAAAAGCTTTTCTTTCTTTATTTATGTCTTGAGAACACTTTTTAAGCTTCAATTATACTGTCAGACACACTCATAGTTATCTTATTATGATGCATTTCTTGTCCAGGAACCTACTATGCTGCTGTCATTGAGAACCGTGCAGATTTCGCAGGTCGAGTGGTTGTTGATGTCGGTGCTGGTAGTGGTATTCTGTCATTATTTGCTGCTCAGGTACAAATGTTGTCTGAGCATTTCTTTTTGTCTAGACAATGATTGATGCTTCCTTTTCATCTGTTACATGCATTAGCACAGTCTATTTATTCTTGTGTTGTTTTCAAAACCCGTAGGCTGGGGCAAAACGTGTTTATGCTGTGGAAGCATCTGAAATGGCTGAATATGCTCGCAAGCTTATTGCTGGAAACCCATTGCTCAGCCAACGAATTACGGTGAGTTTTCATTAGTTCAGTCTGATATCTGAGGGTCTTTATCTCATTGTTCTCAGGAGCCATGCATGTATCTCACTTAAAAATGCAGGTGATTAAAGGCAAAGTCGAAGAAGTTGAATTGCCGGAGAAAGCTGACATTCTGATTTCGGAGCCGATGGGTACTTATCTTTACTTCTGTTTCTGTTAAAGTTGCTGATGTCCAGAGTCATTTTCCTAGTAAGCCCTTAAAAAAATTTATGTTGACAAACCGCTTTAAGTGAATGGTGTAATAAAGTATGCTCTGCTTTTTAAGGCATCTGTAGTGAGATTTAATGGTTTGGCGTGCGTATTCATCAGTTTAACCTCGCTTCTATAGTTGAGTTACTCTTCTTCGTTAATAGCTTACATATTTTGACCATTCCTTCCCCCTCCATTTTTTTTTTACATTTGATGTTGAGTTGGTTTTGTATATTGAAGCTTATGGATACTAGTACAGTGACATTTGTGAAGTGCTCAAAGTGCTTACAATTGTTTCTGCCCTAGGCACTTTGTTGGTAAACGAAAGAATGCTGGAATCTTACGTAATTGCTAGAGACCGGTTTCTGGTTCCAGATGGAAAGATGTTTCCTACTCTTGGCAGGTGATTGGCCGCTTCCCTCTTCTATTTATGGTTTTTCATGTTTTTACCTTGCCATATTTGATCTGATTTGGATGGTATATTTCTCCCTTCATGTTACTTTTTCTTCGAATTTAAAGCTGTGGTCAACGAGTTGAGAAGCACTATCCGGAAAGATGTTTCAGGGCAGTGTTGAGTAGAGTTTTGATTTTGTTGCTCCATCTCTGAAACTCGCTTTATGTAGTTCTTTTAAATTAATGTTTGTTTGGAGCAATATTTACTTTTTTCCTTTTTCCAAATCTTGCGGCTTTGATTTTTTGTTTGACACAGAACACCTACGACCTTTCAGAATGGACAAACTTATACATATAGAATAATATATGTTTTTTTACAATGTTTTAAATTTGTAATAATTGAAGTTTTAACAGGAAAGTCAGTAACTTTTTACTTAAAAAAAGAACAGCAAGAACGAACACGCCCTGTGCATAGACATCGTAAGAGACGGTAAAATGGGCAATGTTTTTCCATCTATCTGTAGTTGTGAGCTTCTAAGGGCTCTTTCAGGAGCTGACTTGGATTAAAGTGGATATTGTTTTATAATTTGTTTTTCTCCATGATCCTACCGTTGTTGATAATTTGATTAGCTATATCAAGCACATCATCATTTGGAGTTGTTGGGCATTTGTTCTTTATTCTTTAGCTTGTGCTCCTCTTCGCTAGAAGTTGTTGAATGCTATTTTTTCCTGATTGGTGCTTCCTCATTTCTCCAATTAAAATCAGAACTTCTCCTCTCTCTTTTGGTAATATATCATATATGTATTTCAGATGATATACGTGATTGTAATGTAGCTTGAATATGTATATCAACTATGTCTCTCTGATGTTTCTGATTATTGCTCCTGTAGGATGCACATGGCCCCTTTCAGTGATGAGTATTTATTTGTTGAAATTGCAAATAAGGTACTTACTCATGGTATAGATGATAGTGTTTATTTCGTGGTCAGCTCTGCATTTTTATAATAAGATTGATGTATTTACAAACTGAACTTGTTTAAAGATGAAGATACCAGTTATAAGACATAGGAGAAATCTGTTAGTAGTGTTGCTTAAATTTTTTTAATTAGCATCCTACAACTTTCACATAAGATTTACTTGCAATAATGTTGTAATGGTATATTTTCCCCCCCAAATGGCTCTCTCTGGAATGTAGATAGCAGTTTAGCATTTTCACTTACACTTCTCATACCAAGAGAAATTGCTGTTACGTTGGCCAGTAGTCATAGACTGTTATCCATCGTAAAGCAATGAATTCACTGCAAAAGGATCCTTTCTAGCTCTGGGTGATATTCTCTGTTGACCATGAATTTTCCCTAAAGTTATTGAGTTGCAGTCCTAAGGATCTTGATTTTATTCTCATTTTTGGTCTTTCACAGTTACCTCTCGTGATTGTTTATGGATATTGGAATGCTTCACTGTGCTATTTTTCTGATGTTCGTTTTGTGTGTTACTTGGAAGTTGCTAGTAGTTTTCAGTTTTCTTATCCATTTTTCTTGCCATTTCTGTTTGATTAACTTTTTTGTATTGACCTTTATATGTTAATGTAGGCACTCTTTTGGCAACAACAGAGCTATTATGATGTCGATTTGACACCCTTGTATGGAACTGCGTTTCAAGGCTACTTCTCTCAGGTTTATAGTCTCTGCATATTTTTTTGACACTTATTTTTTTGTGGTGTCTAACTATGTCTAATCTTAAGTGGCACGATTCTGGCCATCTATTTTCTGCCAAATGATTATTACTGTTGAGATTTGTGACTTATTGCTGTTGGTAATTGACCATGGCAAGTGGAAACAGAGGTTCTACATCTGTCATCACCCATCTGCCTGCTTGCTAACTACGCTCTGTTTTTTCACTGTTTATGGTTTTTGGCTTGCTATGCTCTGCTAGCTTGTCTACTAGTATTTGTTTAGGGTGTCTTCTTGGCTACTAAACTATCTTAATCAGGTCATTTCTTCTACATGCAGCCTGTGGTAGATGCCTTTGATCCAAGGTTGTTGGTGGCTCCCTCAATATTTCATGTGATAGATTTTACGAAAGCGAAGGTACTGACCCATTTCAGTTGATTATCAAGACAAGCTTTTGTTACTTTTCTGGCGCATGCAATTTGAAACACAACTCTTGCCACAGCAAAACCATACATTCTATTGATTCATCATGTCTATCTATAGTCTATCAGTAGTTTGCTCTTATTGCCTTCTGTATTCCCATGCCTGATGATAACATGTACTTTATAAGTTTTTAAGGCTGCTAATAGTAATATTACATCCCTTACCAAAAAAAAAATAGTAATATTACATCACTACACTGGAAATGTTATTTCAAATTCCAACCTTGACTCCTACCTAAAGCATTCAGGCAGGGTAGTGCTTCTTTGATCAAGATATTTCCCAGCCAATGGCTTGTAACTTCATTGAAAAAAGGAATTTGTTTCTTATTGTGGCTTCATAATGGTTGTGTTTTATAGGAAGAAGATTTATATGAGATTGATGTTCCGTTGAGATTTACAGCAAACGTTGGTACCAGAGTGCATGGGTTGGCCTGCTGGTTTGATGTGCTATTCAATGGGAGGTAAATCTCCGTCTTTCCTCCCCCCAAGCTTTTTAGTGCATCATATGACTTGTATTCTAAATTTCATCTCAATTTTGCTTATTGTCATAACTAGTTAACTATCTCGATACACAGTACTGTGCCAAGGTGGTTGACAACTGCTCCTGGATCTCCAACAACTCATTGGTACCAACTGCGCTGTGTTCTTTCTCAACCCCTCTATGTCATGGCTGGACAAGAGATCACTGGTCGACTACACCTGGTCGCACACAAATCCCAGAGTTACACCATATATTTGACGTTGTCAAGTGAGTTCCTCATTAATCTCTTCTATTTGTAGTGATGAATGATGATTGTTACATGTGTTTGCTAACGTACTTTTTCAAATCTGTTTCCAGCTAAGATGTGGGGCCCAGGGGCTGAACAAGGTGGTATACTTCAGACATCATCCGGCAAACTTGATTTAAAGGAACCTTACTACAGAATGTCTCAGCCCCAATCTTACACAGTAGCACAAGATCAGCAACCACATCAACTGCTTCAATCACAGGTTCTCTCTCTTTAGTCCTTATTGTATACTAAGTACTCTTTAGATGGTATATCGAGCGTTTGAAGCGAGCATTTCAAATGTTTGTTAAACAGAATGACGTGGTTTTACTTGAATAGGAATTAAACGTCCAAACACAGGACATAGAAGAAACCGATCTATTGGAGCAACCAGCACAAAATTCGGGCGCTCATTTCGGTTAACAGGAGCACTTGGTTTTTTAGATGATGAATTGCACATCACGCGGTTAAGTTGGGCACCGTCAGTAACTTCAAATTTGCTAGAAGGGCATTAAGCGTCCATTCTCTGGATTATTACCAAATAGCCCTACGGCTGCCTTTGCCGGTCTTTCTCCTTCCATTTCATCTGTATTCCCTACTCAGCCATCTCATGTGCCAATTCCTTGTAAATTTTGTGCAATTCATTTCACTGCCCGTGTGGTTGTGCTATGTAAACGTGCGGAACTTCGATCGTGATTAACTTAAGCCAATTGATAATAAACTTGGTTCAGTTCGGCTCGACTCGAAATGGTTTGAATTTATTGCTGCAAGTTCCGAGTATGTTGCACGGGTTTACGTTGTGGTGGTTGAGAATATTCTGTTGAGCTGTTTTGCAGGTTGTCGCTTCACTCTGGCGACGAGTCCATTTGCCTCTCTTTCTTTAGAATATATTTACGTCAAGTGACAGGTCAGCTTTTGTTCTTGGTCTCGCTCCGCGTTGAGAGAACCTGTTACGGTTTCCGTACTGCATGGTGCGCACGTAATTTTGCAAGATCTAATACAAAAATCCCATTTGTCTGCTGGTCGTATTGGCTTGGTTGCATTATTCTAAGAACGTGCAATTGCAATCTCTGTACTGATTGGCCCTCGCAAGTTGCCGCGGTAAAGAACAATTTTTCGTAGAATTGTACGCATTAAAAATTTTACTCTTGTTCAATTAATTGACTCATAACTAGGTGTGTACAAAAGAATTGAGCCACTCGGAATTGCACTGGAACTGGTTTGGTTTCCGGTTCTAATTTTTGGGATCGGTGGGTATCGGTTCAGTTTTCGGTTCTAGGTGTGGAACTGACCGTCCACCCGAATTGAATTGGTAATATAATAATAAATATAATATATTTATTTAATTATATTTTTTTAAAAAAGAAAAATCCTAAAATTTTAAATTAAACTTAACTCGCTCGACGTTAATAGCCTCATATTGAGTCAAGAAACTCCTTTTGCTTTCGTCTCACGCTCACTCACGCTCACTCTCACTCACTCACTCTTCTCGATCGGTGCTCACCTCACTGTTTCCGACTCTCAATCTCCGTCTCTGTCTCCATCTTTCCGTTGCCGTCCTTGGCTAGTGGGACTCGTTCCATGGATCCGCCAGAGAATTGGATTGCTGGTCCGATCCGGTCCGGTTCCCGGGTTGGTCCATGGAACCAACGGGCGGTTCTCGGTTCCCGGTTCCAATTTTTCAGAATTGGTACTTAGTGGGGAGTTCCCGATTCTAGGGTGGAAACACCAGCCACCCGGACCATACTCACCCCGAGTGCCAGACTTTGCCTATGTATTCCTTCGTTGAGTTGTTCATGTCTACATAGACTTTGAATGTGATCCACATTCTCTGTCTCGGATTATATATCCATGCGATTATACCCTAATTCCATGTAAATTCTGTTCAATGCATTCCACTGCGGGTGTGTCCGTGCTATGTAGATTCACCGCGCCAATGGATAATTAACTCGGTTCGGTCCGAGATGATTCGAGTTTATTCCAAGTTCGGAGCATGCATTTGGCGAATTTGACCTAAGCGACAACTCCAGGTCGTTTCTTTCAAATAAACATTTGTCTAGTGAAAATTCGATGCAGAGACTCCTTGGTCTTGCTGCTCTTGCTGATTGGAGATGAAAATGCGTATCGTTGTGTGGGCCTGAATTTGTCGATCGGAAAATATTCGCCAGCCGGCAAGTATTTGATTTTTCCAGCCACCGGAGTTGGGGCATTTTGACCCAAATAAAATCCGAATAAAGATTAAAAAAAGAAATAATAAAAGGAAGAAATTCCAAGATGGTAGGATGTGCGCCACCGCCGTTCTGACTTTGCCAACGAGTGCTGTCGACCCCCGCCGGGGTCAGTTGATGCACATCGTGACGGAGCTCGAACACAAATCTGGGCGGCGAGTCGAGGCGGAGATCAAGCCCATATTAGAGGTCGAGTTCACATCCGGCTTCGAGGTCGACTCTCAGATCTGGGAATCGCCATTGAACTGCTCAGGTTCAAACCCACTTGGACAAGTCCCACCACTCTTCAGCAGCTTCATGAAGCTTTTTTCTTCGGTCGATCTTTCATGGAGCTTACCATTAGAGTAAAGGATAGCTGGAGGTGGTGGGGTCAAATTGGGAATAACCTTGTTCTTTGATAATGAGGATGAAGAGTTTTTAAATGACGATGAAGTTGCAGGTGAAGATGATGGTCTCTTTACTCTTTTTTTCTTTTCCTTAGAGACAACTTCCAGACCTAAGTTCGAGCTCCCCACCATTGATCGGAAATCTTCGGGAGAAAATTACCAAAACAGTCATGAATCAATTGTAATTGTGCCAATTTAGTCCTAAATTTTTATTTTTTTATGCCAATTAAGTCCTAAACTTTTTGCATTTGTGCCAATTCAGTCTATTCGGTCAATTTTGGCCGGCCGGCGTTGACATGGACACCGGCCGTCCAGCCAACACTGATATGGTATTTTAAATTTTTTTCAAATTCTTTTATTTTCTTTTCTTTTTCCCTCTTTTTTTTTTATTTTCCTTTCTTTTTTCTTTCTTTCCTTCATCTTCAACCTCTAGCCGGTTGCCGTTGGCCAGAGGCAAGGGCCAGGGAGGTCGACCTCACCGTCGCTGGGTGAGGCCCAATCATTGGCTAGGCCGACCTCGCTAGTTGCCTGCAGGTTCGAGGACACTTAGCTTGATAATGTGGTGCGCTTGCTCTCATCTTCTCAGTTTCAACTAAATTCTTTCTGGTTTAATTTTCGATGCATGTAGTTTTATGAGAGAGTGAGGCAGGGAGAGAGATCTACTGTGAAACTCATAGGTTAATCTAAAGGACTCACTACTATTAGAATACTTTATAATCTATAAATTACAATTGCCTCCCTCGTGTCTTTCCTTTAGTGAAATCATTTAATATATGATTATACTGCATTAACCTTTTGTTGCTATAGCTATTATATCAGGTCAAGGGGCTGCAGTCATAAACTTTTTAATTTTACCAATTGAGTCCTAAACCTTTTCATGTTTTGCCAAATGAGTCTATCTAGTCAATTTTTGTTAGAAAGTGTTGAAGTGGACGTCGGTCGTCCTACGCGGTACGGCCGACGCTGATGACAATTTTGAATAATATTTTAATATTTTAAAATTATATATTTATTATTTATTTTTTTTGGTTTTTTATTGTGGCCGGCGATGGTTGCCGAGTCCTCCCCGGCCACTAGGCGAGGGCTGCGACCCTGGCCCAAATCATCGTTGCCACGGGCGAGGTTGCCTTACCCACATCTAGGCGAGGTTACCTCACTCATGGCCGCGATGGCCTTGCCCAAATCTGGGTCCAATGGCTGGCGAGGGCTCAACGACCCTCGCGGGCCAAATTTGTTTAAAAAAAAAACAAAGAAAAGAAGAAAAAGAAAAAATAAATCAGAAACACAAAAAAATATATTAAAATATTGTTTAAAATTGTCTAAGTAGGACGATCAGTGTGCACGTTAGCGATTTCCAGCCAAAATTAATTGGATGGACAAAATTGGCAAAATGTGAAAAGGTTTAGGACTCAATTGGCAAAATTAAAAGGTTGAGAACTGAATTAGTAAAAATGAATAGGTTTAGAATTTTTTGGACAATTTTCCCTCTTATGAGAGAGAGAGAGAGAGAGAGAGAGAGAGAGAGAGAGAGAGAGAGAGAGAGAGAGATTGTAGTTTGGCTCGAATTGTCTCGCTTGATGCGCATAAACAAGTCATTTTGCATGCATGGTAGAAATTAGTGGAGCCGAAAATTCGGAGCTTCCTCAATATATTTGGTTATAATAAGAAAGAAAGAATAGTTCGAGGTTCTAGAATTGAAAGTTAAATGTGAAATTAGGAGGAATGGGGCTTCGCATAATCCCGCATTTCCTTTGCCGGTAAACTTCGTCTTTTGGAGATGCTATTGCTACAAAAATTGTGCTATGTCACAGTGCTCTCAAGGACATTTGCATCAACTTCCGTCAAGCTGCGAACCACTAATATTAATCAGGAACATATTTTACTCTTCTGGCATTCCTCAAGAGACGAAAATAGGAATCTTCATATGTTAGGGGTAATTATACAATAGTCCATGAACTTTATCTTAATATGTAAATGTGATCCTTAAACTTATAATTTGTTCAATGTGATTCCTGAACTTTAACTGAATGTGCAATGTGGTCCCTGAACTTTCAATTTGTTCAATATGATCCCTGAATTTTTGGAAAATGTTCAATCTAGTCCCTAAATTATCTAGTCCAGGAACTAAATTGAGTATGTATAAAAAGTTTAGGGATCACATTGAACAAATTTAAAGTTCATATGCCATATTATACATTCAGTTAAAGTTCAGGAACCATATTGCATGTTGAGGTAAAGTTCATGGACTATTTGTGCCATTTTCCCTATATGTTACTATAAAAGTCAAATCTTTCCACAGACGGGATCCATTAATGAAAGTTTTCTTGAATTAAGAAACAGATAT
The DNA here is from genome assembly GCA_031216405.1 of Syzygium malaccense. Lineage (NCBI taxonomy): Eukaryota > Viridiplantae > Streptophyta > Magnoliopsida > Myrtales > Myrtaceae > Syzygium > Syzygium malaccense. The sequence continues at coordinate 13,843,261 of CM062254.1, forward strand.
ATAACTATATTTTATGACTTAGGAATTGATCCTGTATAATCATCAAATTGCATGATTAACATAACTCCAAGCTGCCTCACTCATGTTTACAATGTCGTGGAGCATTTCTTATAATTCTTTCGGACCAAGTACTCGGCCGCGGCGAGTCTTTATAAATCCGGATCGGCCAATTCAATCGGCTTGTTAGGAAAATTCATTCCTTGATCAACACGCTCGAAACACATTTGAATAACGCCGAAAACGTGCCCAATAATCGTCAATTTGTATCACCGATCATACAGGTATTGCCACATACTAAATGTCACTTTGCATTTGAGAGTGACCTTCGATTGTCTATAGTACCCACTTGCGTTCCGAAGGAAAATCAGAGAAGACGTTCTTTCAAAAAGGTGTGTTATTATGCGTATGAAAAATCACGTTCATTTTCCAAAGGGGGTCAATTATTTATAGTAAAAGGCAAATAACCACCTCGTGGGCCTTGTGGTTCATGGGTCGAGTTTGGCCCATCTTGGGCGGTCCACTCATTATGCCTTTGATCTCTCACTAGCCCACGATGGGCTAAACATGACTCTTTTCTTTGCAAAGTTCATATTGGCAAATAATCTGTGCGACCAGCATACTTTGAGAGTTCGCTGCTACACATCTGTTAGGAATATATAACAGCTCAAATTGGACATATTTATCCAGAGTAGAATCAGTATGCAGTTCCCTAGATCAATCAGTCACATTTATATCTCTCTTGATCTCTTTTCGTATCTCGTATATTGTATTTACAATTATGATTACTCAAAATCATAATTGGTTGACCTGTGAATACAAAAATATAACGTGACATCATAAACAAATTGATCTTCCTCTTTCCTTAAACCTCTGCATTTCAGTCCAGCTCACTTTTCTAGAAATGCCCCATTAGATCGAATTATCATGATCATCGATCTTTCGCGTGTCGTTTCGAGAAGCTGAAACCACCACCAGACTCGCTCGACTTCAGATGAGCCAGATGCTGCCTCACACATCGCTCTGTTGCAGATCCACCAAACCTGATGCCATGTAGTGTCGTTGGAAAAATAAGTTTTCGTGGCAATGTTTGACATTGATTCAAACACAAGGTGACTTAGCTACTATGAGTTTGAGGGGGACGTTGAAGATATTTAGAAATCTTCTAGAGATATTTATGATATTTTCTCTGATTTTCTATGTCACGTCCCGGCCAAGACCGTGACCTGTGGTATACTTGTGACGTCCGGTTAAATTTTTATCGTTCGGTTGCAGACAAGCGAAAGCATATATAATGGGAGCAATCATAACAACATTCAAACAACGGGGTTAAGACAGACATCAAGCGCAAACCGTATATTTACATGATACTTAGACATTTTACATGTCAAGCCTATTTACATGCCATTTTCTTTTTTTACGGGCCGATACATGTGTGCATACCCACTATAACAAAGGTTGGGTTACACCTAATCCGCTACTGATTCCTCTTTCAAAAAGTTCCTTTCCCCCAAAACACTTGGTCATTCCCAAGTCTAGTTGGCCGACTAGGCCCCGTCCGCAGTTGTAACGACCCGGTCCGACAAAGGCGGGGAGTAGTTGCCGGGGCCAGAGGGCCTGGACAAGGAGGGGCTCCTGCCAGGCTTCTAGGATGGCGAAGGGGATAGGAATGAATTGAATTGAATTGTGCACTGAACAGAGGGATAGCGATCCTGAGATATATATGTGAAAATTGGAATTAACTCACGGAGGCGACTTTTGACGTAACGGCAAGCTTTGCTTCGGAACTCCAAAGTTAAGCGAGCTCCTAAGTAGCATCGACACGCTTGGTAGGCGTCCGTGTCGGTGTCTGACAAGTGTCGCGTGTCCGACACGCTCGGACACGCGGCTGACACGCTCGGACACGCGGTCAACGAGTGTTGGAGATCTGACACACAGTCAATGCCGGCGACACGCGAGTCGGGAATTTCGATACGCGATTTCGACACGCGCGGGGTTAATTTTATAAATTTCCAAAAATTTAGGGGTCAAAATGTAAATTTATAGAAAAAAAGAAAAAAAAGAAAAGAAAAGGGAGAAAGCTTACTTAATTCTATCGTACCCTAACCTTCTCAGCTCTGCATCTCCGATTCTCCTTCTCTCAAATTTCACACAACTGGCGCAGAAGTGCAAGAACGATTCAGCATGGAGAACTTGATGAGCACGGAGAACGATGTCTACGCGGCACGATTTTGAGGCAAGGTCGTTCCGGCCATCACTCGATTGAGCGACTCCTTCAAGAATCGCAAGTCAGCCGGACGCTCAAAGTCGCCGAAGTCACTGAAGTCCTTAAAGAAGTTGGTGAGTCGCCTCACTTTTGCTGGGATCTTTGGGTTTTAATGGGATCTGGGTTTTAATGGGATTTCTTGGTAAGGAGAGGATATTTGGTGAGATTGCAGAGAGAGAGATGATGGTGCCCATTTATCTATGCTATCGTTCAAATGCAGCGTAGCAAGAATAACACTAAAAGTAGGTTGTGGAAGTATTTATCTTAGAGACTGAGACCACTGGGAGTTTTCTCGAAGGGCTTTTCGCTTTGTGAATGTTGAATTCCTTGTCGAGAGCTATGTATGGCGAGAGTCGATTTGTTTGCTATTGCCGCTATCTTTGTCAAATCGCACGATCGGTTTTTGGGCTGCTATTTGGGCTTTTCAGTTTTCACTTTTCACAGCATGTTGTCTGTTAATTGCTTTGCCGAGGCGGCTCGCTGTCTGAGTTTAGCTTTGATATCTGCTGGTTTCATGTTTATATTCATCTTGGGAGTTCGAAATTACTTTTAGTTTGCGATGATTCTACTTGTTTATTGACCTAATTTGAATAATATGCCTAATGTCCTGTGTTTTGATGAATGACTAGTTGTGAATTGCATTGCAATATCTTTTATTTAAGAATTTGATATAGTTTTTTTAGTCTATGTATATGCTCGAATTTCTCTATCTTGCTTTCTCTTGCCCTTTGTTGAAATGTTGGCCCTTCACTCGCAAATTTGACAGAACAATTATTATATCAATATTTGTTTATTTGTAGTATATATTAAATTTATGGTTCTTGTAATTGTATTTTTTGTGGAGTGATTTCAAGCATGAATAGTAGCACTTCTAGTACAAAAGGGCCTACAGCTACATTCACCAATGAAGATTCCAATAAATCACTATGGAGGTATGTTACTAACTTAGCTACACATAGCGATGCGGGGGGAAATTTACCTTGGAAATGCAATTATTGCAAAAAGGATTTTAGGAGCTCATACATGAGAGTGATGGCCTATTTGTTGATGATAAGTGGAAAAGGAATTGGAAGATGTGGAAAAGTAGAAAAAAAAAGATCTTTTGGAGATGGAAAGATTAGATGAAGAGGTCAATACTAGAATAGCGAATCTTGCACCTAAAAATGTACCTTTGCCCTCTTCGAGTTTATCAATTAGTGGTGGTGGTGGTGGTGGTGGGATGGATTCATCCTTTGACCCCAAAAAAAGGAAGATTGGAAGTAGTAGTGGTAGTGGAGGGTCGCTTGAGAAGGCATTCAACATGACTCAACGGGAACATTTAAATTATGAGATTGCTAGGATGTTTTATTCGACGGGATTGCCGTTTAACCTAGCAAGGAATCCTTACTTTCAGTCCGCTTTTACTTATGCCGCTAATCATAATATTGCTGGGTATGTACCACCAAAATATAATTTGTTAAGAACCACTTTGTTGCAAAAAGAGAAGGCAAATATTGATAGGTTGTATGCACCTATTAGAGACATGTGGAGGGAGAAGGGTGTAAGTGTTGTGAGTGATGGATGGAGTGACTCACAAAGAAGACCACTTATTAATTTTATGGCGGTGTCGGATGGAGAACCTATGTTTATAAAATCGATTGATTGTTCGGAAAAAAGAAAGGATATGCATTTCATTTTTAACTTGTTGAAAGAAGTAATCAATGAGATTGGCCATGAGAATGTGGTTCAAGTAATTATGGATAATGCGTCAAATTATAAGAGTGCGGGACAACTCATTGAGCAAGAATTTCCATCCATTGTTTGGATGCCTTGTGTGGTGCACACCCTTAATCTAGCTTTGAAGAACATTTGTGCCGCAAAGAATGTGGGAGCAATCAAGTAATTTATGATGAATGTAGTTAGGATTTTAGAGATTGTTGATGAAGTTATGAAAATCAAACATTTCATCATGAATCATTTCATGATATTCGCAATATACAATGAGTTTGTTAACTTGAAGTTGCTTTCCGTAGTGGATACACGTTTTGCTTCGATGATTGTGATGCTTAGGAGGTTTAAGTTGATAAAAAGTGGTCTTCAAAGCATGGCCATTTGTGATAAATGGAATATCTATCGAGATGATAATCAAGGGAGGGCTAAGTTTGTCAAGGAGAAGGTGTTGGATGATTTTTGGTGGGATTCAATTGATTATATACTTTCCTTTACAGCTCCTATTTATGACATGCTTAGAATTTGTGACACCGACAAGCCTTGTCTTCACTTAGTTTATGACATGTGGGATTCAATGATTAAAAAAGTGAAGAAAGCTATATATGAGCATGAAGTGAAAAGGCTAGATGAGGAGTCTACATTTTATGAGGTGGTTCATACAATTCTTATGGATCGTTGGACTAGAGACAACACTCCACTTCATTACTTGGCACATGCCTTGAATCCTAGATAAGTTCTACAATTGTATGAAATTATTACTTTATTAGTTGTTCTTTCTTTGGCATGATAATATAATACTCCTCTTACTTATTATGGTTTTCTATTTTTATTTTAAATAAGGTACTATAGTGATCAATGGCTCAATGAAGATCCTTCTCGAGTTTCTCCATACAAGGATAATGAGGTCATCCAAGAGAGGAAAAAATGCTTTAGGAAATACTTTCCTAACTTGGATGAGCAAACCAAGGTGAATTTGGAGTATATAGATTTTGCGTACAAAAATGGGGAGTTTAGAGAATTTGATTCCATTCAAAGTCGGTATTCTATGGATCCTAAAGCTTGGTGGCTTATTCATGGTGGAAGTGCACCTATACTTCAAAGCATAACCTTAAAGCTTCTTGCATAACCTTCTTCTTCATCATGTGCCGAGAGGAATTGGAGTACTTGCTCCTTTGTGCAGTCGGTGAGAAGAAATAAGATGACCCCAAAATGTGCAGAAGATTTGGTTTTCATTCATAGTAATCTTCGTCTTCTATCAAGAAAAAGCTCACAATATGCACAAGGAGAGACCAAGATGTGGGATATTGATGGAGATGCATTTGACATGTTTGAAGATGTTGGAGTGCTTGAAGTCGTGAGTCTTTCACTTGATGAGCCGGAGATGGAGTCCGATGTATTTTTAGAAGAAGTGGATGATGTAGATGAATAACTTCTTTTTATATTTGATGATGAAATGTGGATTTTTTTTTGTTTTTGACTTCTTTTTCATTTGCCTTGTTGGTTGGGTCAGTGAAGTGTTCTGGGGAAGGTGCTGATGCAGAAAGATTGGGTTCGGTGGTATGGATGCTTTCACTTTGTAAGACTTTGTTGCTGCTTCTTAACTTTGTGAATTCATGAATCTAGGGTGGATATTTGCTCTTTGGAAATGACTTGTTACTTTCTGCTGTGGAAGCTAACTGTGCCAATGTATGGAACTTTATCATGAGCAAATGATTCAAAACTTGTTCGGCCTTCGATTCGACCACTGACCCTTGTTTCAGCCTTTGACAAGGATTGGCACAATGCCTCTTAGCCTACTACATCATGGTCTGGTCTTATTATTTATTTATTTGTGGATTTGAATCAAATTAATTTATCATGTATATATAAAAATATACTTTTAATATATAACGTGTCCGAACGTGTCGGGATTATGTATTTTTTGAGAAATAATGTGTCGCGTGTCATGTTGTGTTGCGTGTCGCGTGTCGGTGCTACTTAGGTGAGCTCAGGTTAGAGCACTACCAGGATGGGTGACCTCCTGAGAAAGTGTCTGCTTGTATGCTAAATGACAAAATCGTGAGGCTCGGTATGAGACGAGACAAAGTGGACAATATCTTGAGTGAGTTAAATTCAGGGTGTCACAATATAGTATCAGAGTGGGACCCCCTCCAGTAGATGGATGGTTCGAGGACGAACCATGTAGAAGCTGGTGGGCCTGTAACGACCCAGTCCGATAAGGGCGGGGAGTGATCGCCGGGGCCAGAGGGCCTGGATAAGGAGTGGCTCCCAGCACGTTTCTAGGATGGCGAAGATGGCAAGAATGAACCGAATTGTGCATCGAACATGGGGATAGCGATCCTGAAATATATATGTGAAAACTGGAATTAACTCACGAAGGTGCCTTTTGACGTGACGGCAAGCTTTGCTTCGGAACTCCAAAGTTAAGCAAGCCTAGGCTAGAGCACTACCAAGATGGTTGACCTCTTGGGAAAGTGCCTGCTTGTACGTCAAAGGACAAAATTGTGAAGCTCGATATGAGACGGACTGAAGCGGATAATACCTCGAGTGAGTTAAATCCAAGGTGTCACAGCGGCAGTCCCGGGAGCCGGTCTATTGGCACCGCCGAACGGGCCATTAAACCCACGAAGGGGTCCAATAAGTCTGCCGTCCTGGGTCCAATAAGTCTGCCATCCTCGGTCCACTCATACCAAGCCTCGAACACATGTAGGACGTTTTGCTCAAGGCCTTCATTAACCATGACTTGGGAGATGACCTTGTGGTAGGCTCTCCCTTTGGCCGCATGATCATGTCGATCGCATCTACTAACAATTCCACAAGGGTTCCAAAACAGATGGGATGAGTAGCCATCCTATGGTTATGAGGGAAAAAACAACGGGGGTGAGTCGAGGACTCAGTAAGCAAAATTTAGTAATTTCAAATTAGGAGGAATCAATCGTCATTAGACATGCGTTCAACCTTATCACCCCGGTATCGACGGCAGATCAATAGCAAAGATGTGCTTACCATCCAAATATCACTCATGATATAATGCAATTGTCAAACAAACATGAAACATGGTGTTTTCATGATGCACGCATTAACAAACGTACATAATTGATTCGGTTCATGCACCATGGCATGCACACAAGGCATAATTTCCCTTTTTCTCATCCAAGCTGTGTCTTGACTCATGCTTTGCTTATATAGGCAACTATACAAACAAAACCCGTATTAAATCAAGTCCAAGCATGGTTCGGGATTAAACACTTAGCCAATAACGTATTGGATCATCCTATCCCGAGATTAGGGAATCTACTTATACTACTCGACAAAATGAGATTTTGTGGGGACCAAATGATGACGTGAGAATGAAGCGGTGATTGGCGTGAGAAGGAGATGGTGGCATAAGCAAGAGAGAACCAGTTGGTGGGGTAGGCGTGGATGGTGATGGTGTGAAGAAAAAGGAGACTAAGAGGGGACCAAGCTTATTTATAATATGGTCCACACATAGTTCTAATGAACTAAGGCCAAAAATTCATCAATGAAAGGCCATAAAGTCTAAACTTCATTATGATAAGGTCTTGAAAGTCTATAGCCATAATTAAGCATCTTATGCAAGTCTTGAATTGAGGCCACACGTCTTTCAACTTGGTTTTCAAGTTTCTACCTTAGGGTCATTAGGCCCTACTAACTCATTTAAGGCCTAATAAATCATGATGATCTCTCTCTCTCTCTTCCCTTTGGCCATGAGCCTTCTTGTTAGGCATGAATGGTAGTTTTGGTCTTCAAGACTCAATTATTGAAGTCTTCCACAAGATTCCTATCTCTAATATTAGGGGTCTTCTTGGTCAAGCTTTTTCATTGTTAACTTTCTAAGGAAGTTGTCAATTATTAATGCTATATTTCAATTATTAGGCAACTTCCAAAAGAAGTTGCTAATTTGTCTTCTAGCCCATAGCTTCTTCCTTGGGCATGAATCACTTTCTAAAGGCTACAATTATTGGCTCATGCAAGACAACTTCATTATTGGTTCAAAGCTCTATTATTGGGGGTTGGTTTTTATTATTGACCAACTTGTCCAAGAAGTTGGCAATAATGCACAAATAGTCAAATCATTTTGTCTTCTTGTCCAAGAAGCATGCTAAGCGTGAATCACATGACTATATCAAGAAATACTAAATAATTGGGTCCTTGCTTAGTTCTATTGGTACTTCCTTCTTCGGACACCAAATCTCACTAAATTTAGCTTGGCAAAAAACTTAGGTAATCAAGGTTTTAGTCACCTTAAACCATTGACCCTCCCATTTAGAAATCTGACGTTTGGAGCCAAATAATGTCCAAGTGATATTGAACCAAAATTCGAAATGACCAAGTACTGAATTTGTTTGGACAAACCTGATCGGCACGGGGCTTGGCACATAGCCGGGCCACTCGGGCACAAGGCTGGGCTCATGGCCGGGTCATATGAGCATCGAGCTTGCCGCGTGGGTACAGGGCCTAGTGCATGGGCACCGGACCGAGCTGTACGGACGGTGTGCTGGGCAGACGGCTAGGCCACACGAGCAATGTGCCATGCGCATGGATAAGACACACAGTCGAGGGATCGATTCATGGATCGGACACATACATTGGCTCATGGGCGGCACAATGCATGGCTCGTGACCAAGTCTAATTGGCTCGGGACTAGGTCTGGGCCAGAACCAATAGGCACAAGGCTTGGCACAATAGTTTGTCATGCCCCGAACCCCATCGAACTCGCGACATCTCTCTTCGGTTGAATTAATGCGACGTCCCAGGACTCGTCGCCAATCCAAAATAACGGATCAGAGGACACACACATGCGGAAACGATCACACTCCCATACACGAATAAACATGATCAAGATAGCAATGGAAGACATGCATAACAAACGTAACAACACACTACATAAACACATAACTATATTAATCAAAAGAGGATTTACAACATCCATTAGCGACGGAAACGTACATAGGCCAAAATGGGTCAACAAGCCACCATCATCAAAAAGGGACTCGTGGCTCGAGGCGGCCAGCTACTAAATCCAAAAAGGGCTCCCTTCAAAAAAGTGTCGACCCTAGACACTAGCGATGCTCTAAGCTAATCCCTAGGAGGTATCCAATCTGAGTCGGATCTAGAAGACTCGGATGAATCGTCGGACGACTCGAACTCGGAATCTATCGACTCGGGCTCGGACTCGACCTCTAGTGCCTTCTCCTCAGGGTCATCCTCGGGCTTCGGTACCACCTCGAGATCCTCCTCTGGCTCTGAATCAAGCTCCATCGGCTCCGGATCGGGATCAGACTCCTACTCCATAATCTCCTTGTCTGACTTTATGATGACGGGCCGTGGATCAGAATCCGTCTCGGACTCAGAATCAGGGCTCACTACCTCCCTATCAGCTACCTACGGGTCCCACCGACCTAACCCGTCAATCGAAACGTCAAAAGTCCTAAGGGGTCCATAAAAGCTGGACTGGTCCCGAAAGTACCGACCAAGGTAAGGATGGGCCTTGAGCTGTGGCCCGCCCTCGTCGACCTATACGATGGTGTAAAATCTAATATAAGTCTCCCCATTTCAATCGAGGTACTCAATCACCGAACGCTCTATATGGTCCGGGATCCCAAAACGTAGCGGCACGCTGGTTATCCTCAAGGTCGGGGGTCTGAAATGGTTATATAATAATAGTGAGAATGAGTCTCAATAAGCAACACCCTAAACCCCACGTAGGCCAATGCGTACCCAGACAAGTCTTAACATGAAATCTAACCAGTAACATATGGAATTCACGTACACGCACTTACCTCATCTCAGTCCACACGTCCACTCTGCATATTAATTTAACACCATAATGCAATAATAATTCAGAAACATAATATCACCACTCAAACGCCATAACAACGCATATTCAATCAATTCAATCACACTCAATTCGCATACGTGGCCGAGGAACCTTCTACGAGCTCCCAGGTCCTTTTACATGACCCGCGTCAACACGCCTCAGGTCAGCCCCCAGATCAAGCCGGGCTCCATCCCTCACTGGACATTTTACACTTTCACACGACCCGTGTCAACACGCCTCAGGTCTGGTCATGCCTTTCTCGCCACACTCGCGTAACCACGCCTCAGGTTGGCAGCCCTCCGATTAATCCGGGCTTTTCTCATGCACATGCACCATAACACAATTCGTCATTCTCACAAGTCGTACTAATTAAACTCGAGGCATGCTCACCACATCACAATTCGCCATTCAACACGTCGTACGAATCCAAATCACATCACAAGCCCATCACACTAGGCCACCAATCCGACATTCAAGCCGGCCACATATGAACATCAAATCCACCCACGAATGCCACAACAAGCCAATCATTGACCCACTAACATGAGCCACTAATATGCACCCAAAACCATCCCAATTCCAAACCACGAGCTCACCAATTCGACATTCAAGTCGGCCACAATCAATCATTAAATCACCCACAAACACTACGACAAGCCGACCATTGGACCCACCAAATTCAACCACAATTAAACCCCCACAACTATCTCAATTCACCCCACAATTCAACCATATTCAACCCACACAGTCTAGTATAGCAATTCAACCATAACAGCCCACAATCTATCTGGTTTAATCCCTAAACAAGTTTAAAAATACTCATAGCCCTAAGTAAGGATTAGGAAGTCACTTACCTAAGTTTGGCCGGAGAAAAATCCACACGGGCCTAAAATGGCCCGGGTGAACAGTGCTAGGATTGGCACAGGCGAGGGTGTGGGGCTCGGCCACGGCTTGGCACACGGCCCGGCGACTCGGCCACGGGCAAGGGCAGTGGCCTGGGCAACGAGCACGGCTCGGGGCAACTCGGCCATGGCCTGGGCACACGGCCCGGCTACTCGGCCACGGCCTGGGAACGCTCGGACACGGTTGGGATGCTAGGCCGGCGGGCTAGGCTGGTTGGCCGGCTTGGACGGTGAGCGGCGATGGTGACGGTGACAGCCACGGCGGCGGTGGCGAGCAGGTGTGACGGCGGTGGTGGTGAGCTTGGTGACTATCTTGGCCAGAGCAGGGGGCAGCAGCGTCGTCATTAGGCAGCAGGGACGATGGCAACGCGGCGGGGAGCTGGTCTCGGTGATGTGGCGGCGACGGCGCCAAAGGGGAGGGGGAGGTCAGCTGGGTCAAGGGTGACGAGAGGGGGAGAGCTGAGGCTGAGGGGGGGCGAACCGGCGGTGGTCGGGGCGACACGGCCGGCGGCTGGCGGGGCCGCGGCGCCAGGTGCGCGGCCGGACGAGCTGGCCGATGGCTCGGCGGAGCCTGGCTGCGGCGGACGCAGCAGCGAGCTGCGGTGCGCACGGAGGAGAGGGAGAGAACAGTTGGTTGGGGTGGCGACTGGATGGACGATGCGGCGCGGTGGTCAAGCTGGTTGGCGATGGCGGCGGCCCGTGGCGGTGGGCGGCGACGAGCTCGGGCGATGGTTGGGCAGAGGAAGAAGTAGAAGCAGCGGCGTTGGGGGAGGAGGAGGGAGAGGAAGAGAAGAAGGAAGAAAGGGAGAGAAGGAAAGAAGAGAAAAAAAAAGAAGAAAGAGGAGAGAGAGAGTCTGACAGAAATGGGGGGGACAGAAAGGGGGGGACGTGTGCATGGGGGGAAATGGGCGCGACAGGTGGGGCGCGCAGAGGAGAGAGAGAGAGGACAAAAGTTAATTTTTGTCCTCGAGTGCGATCCAATGGTCCACATTTGATCCCGAAAACGATCTAATGGCTCACCAAAAATCCTAATTATCAAATAAGGAAAAACCAACGGACACTAAATAAAATAAACCCAGAGGGAGGTCTACTAGTTCAAATCCGCACTCGGTCCAAAATTTCACTTTTCCACTATTCCTGGCAATCTCGAGGCTGGCCACAATAATATCGACACCGTCCAATTAAATTCGTCCCGAAACTCTAAGAAATTCGACACCAAAGTTTGGGTTCTAAATAACGGCCAAATTCGATCGAGTGCGATTCTAGCGAAATCTCTAGTTTTAAAAAAAAATAACTTAGAGTGAATAGTTCCTGGGCGAGATTTTACTATAAGTGCACTGATGAATTACACGTTTTATAAATCCCAAAAATGGGTCGAAATTCGGAATGTCACATGGTAGGCACACGGACGGGCATATGGTCAGCTTGTGACTTGTCTAACGGGCACACAATTGGTCCATGGCCTGGCATGAGGCCTAGCACATGGCCTACCCAATTCAATGCAACAATCCATGGCCGATTCACGATCGGTCCATGTTCGAGCATCAATGATCCATGGTCGACCCTCGGTTATCATATAGCTGCGTGGAATCGAACACAACGGAATCGGTCCATAGTCGCCCATGACTAGTGCATGATTGTGCAGAATCACCCGCAACCGATATATGCCCGCATGACACGATCCAGGGCCATCTGGATCGTCCCACTAGCGACCCTTATGGTCAAAAGGTCAGTTCATGGTCAAATTGCTCTAATCAACTTGCGCGACGAGAAAGTTTTTTCATTGTTGACCCCTTGGCCTATCCATAAACGATCTTTCGATTGGATCATCACCGACCCTCTAGATACCCGTTTCAATCATATTAGCCAATCCATGACCGACCATCGAATCAGTCCGCGCACTAATTCCATGGCTATCTTCCTTTGGTTATCTCGGTCCAAATTGGAGATGTTACGTTCTATATCCATTTTGATTATGTATATCAGATTTGGTTTCCTTTGATTTCCTCTATCTAAGCCTATAAATAGACCCTTCTATGTACTCTTTCCAAAATATCGAAATATATACAATTTCTCACATTTCTCTCTTCCGCAATTCTTAAATTTAACTACGTTGGATGGTTTAATTTATTTTAATGCCACATCGGATTTTCCGATAAGGCAAATAGCCAAGGCACTTAAAAGATCGATTTTTCTAAATTTGTAACACTTAAGTGAGCGAAAAAAAAAGTTATGTCACATAAGTGAGCGCCATAAAAGAGTAATGGCACTATTGCTGTTCTTATCCCTCATGTTAGTAGATAGTGGAGGATTGTGAACCACACTTCCTCCAACGAGGGCACAACTCATCAATAAGAAAAGAAAGAACGACATTTTCATATCCTCTCTTTTGGTAAATTAAAAGTAAACCTAAGGGCAGTAAAATTAACTTATTTACTCCTTAACATGGAGGGAGATGTGGGTTAGATGACAAAATAACCATTCACAGTGGCCCTGTGTAGGCAACACGACCAAGGCGCTGGAGCCACCAAATGATCATCAGTTCAATTCTTTCAAGCAACTTGCATTGGAGCTTTCGCTTAGCACAGTTTCTCGCCTTGTTGAATGCCTTGATAGTTGGACATTTGGGCTCTAGACACATGACTAATTTCTCAAGTGCAACTGTAATATATGGCCCAGTAATTCAGTCCATTATTTTGTTAGACAAGCCCAAGCCCAAAAACACATTAAAATTTTGTCCTTAAAAACTAGCTCACTTTCACTTATTCTTCATCAATTGCACATGTGCGACGTCCCAGAACAATCATGTGCGACATGTCTTTTCCAGTTATTACTTATAATTATTATGAGCATGAGGAAGCACATTGAAGCATTCACAATATCCCATACATAATGATCACATGTGATTAATAAAATACAAATGCTTCTTTTTTTTTCTATATATATATTGATACTAGTATTACAATACAACGTCCAAGCAAAATGCAAAATACGTAACTTCTAGGAAGAGTCGGGGTCACCTAACTTCAACATTATACTCGTATGCCCAAAAGTTTGCCTGTACACTGTCAGACCATCAATTAAGGGCGGACAACTTCACCTGTCGATGGGCCATCATCGTCAAAATCTAGAGGACCATCAAAGTCTCTAAGTGGTCAAACCAACTCGTCCTCGATGTTAACATACCAAGCAACATACCGATGGGATCCACTATGATAACCCCATGTCGACTCATACAGTGGAAGTACACTTAGTATATACTACTAGTGATCCGGGTATAAGCATATCTTCATAAACATAATCCAAAATGCATGGAAGCTTCAAAAAGTGGTGGCGGTGGAGGATTCATCTTACATGTCTAAAAAATAAAAGAGTGAGTCAAGACTCAGTAAATGAAATCTTTAAGTCGAAAGTAGGAGATTCACTTACCATTCAACTTGGTATCAACAACAATTGTGAGTTCAAGGAAGTACAAAACAACCATGCATGACGAGTGTAGAAATAAAGGTACTATCTTTCAAATCATGACATGTCGATGAAATAATAATAACATTTCATGAAATCAATCATTCATGTGCAAGCAGATGACATATTATATGTCACAAATACCACGTAACATCTCATCGATTTACACATATGAGTTCATTTTTCGTCATTGGCGAGGACCATTTCGATGTACAAGGCATCTTGACTAACGAGTCATCGTCACCACCAACTCATGAGGAATGGAAACATGTATACCCATTTGTCACGCCTCTTAGCCTATCCATCACGGGTGTCCTTTATATTAGCGAGAATAAATACACTACCGTACATCCGTATGATGTTGGCCATTTCTTAGCATCATACCATGGTTACATAAGTCATGTCATACCATCACTAGACGAGCCATGTCATCATATAATTTCATGTCATCTCAACCTTGTAGAGAACCTTCTTATACGGTAGAATATCTAGCTAACTCTAGAGTTTCATGTACATACTCATATAAGGGAATTCGCTCGGTGGTGAATAGACTGTGGCAAAGGTTTCAATTACATGGCATCAAAGACTTACAAAATTGATTACAACACAAGAAATGCCACATATTTTCATTATCTACAATTACAAATAACGACACGTTAATCTCTTGGCATTTCCATATGGTACATGACAATTGATTAATTATATACATTTCAACATATAAACTTTCTTTTCTTTTCACCGAGCCAACATCATTTGGAAAAGAACTTTTACAAGTTCTATAGCATTAAACACTATTACTACGTAAGAGTAACTCATATAATTTTTATTTTCTTTAAACCACCCTCGATTAAGTTTACCTTTACCACAAATATTAATGATTATTACTATTATTTCAAATTCTTAGAATTAGATTATTTATCCTGGTAAAAAATTTCTCATTTTATAATTTTTGCTCCTAATTTTCGATTTTCATTCAACCAAGCCATATTAATTAAATTAAGTACTAAAGGCAATTATTTTGTTATTTAAAACGCATGGAAATTTTATTTACACCATAGACACCACATATTATAATACTATCAAAACAACCGACTATTAATAAATTTTACAATTTGCTCCAATTTTGGATAGTTAGACACATGTCTAAATTAACACTACAAAAAAACTGATTTTTTCCGACGAAATTTCCAACGAAAAATTTGGAAAAATTCGTTGGAAAATGAATTTCCAACGAATTTTCCAACGAAAAAAAATTCGTTGGTAATAGGTCGTTGGAAATTTTTCCAACGAAAAATTTTAATTTTCGTTGGAAATTTGCGACGAATTTTATTTCGTTGAAAAATTCGTTGGAAAACTCGTAACTAAATTCGTTGGAAAAATTACAAAATTTTTTTTTGGTTGAAAAATTGTGGAAAATTTTTCCAACGAAAAATTTGTCGTTGGAAAAAATTATTTTTTCCAACGAAAATTTTTCGTTGGAAAAATTATAAATTTTTTTTGGCCAAAAAATCGTGGAAAATTTTTTTTCCAACGAAAAATTTTTCGTTGGAAAAATTACAATTTTTTTTTTGGTCGAAAAATCTTGAAAATTTTTTTTCCAACAAAAATTTTTTTTTTCGAAAAATCGCCCTCGCCGCCGGCGAGGGCTAGCCTCGTCGCCGGCGAGGGCCGAGGTCGCCCAGATCTGGGCGAGCTCGGCCCTCGTCGCGGGCTGGCGACGAGGAGGCGGTCGAGAAAAGGAGGGGGAGAGGCGGGCGGCGACGAGGGGCTCGGGGGAGCCGAGGAAGGGGTGGCGGCCGGGGAGGGGGCGGAGGCCGGAGGCGCGAGGGACGGGGGAGTCGGGGGCGAGGAGGAGGCGGTCGAGGTGGACGAAGTGGCCAGAGGTCATCGGGGGCGGCGAGGGCGGGGACGATGCCGACGAGCTGGAGGAGGGCGGAGCGGTAGTCGCCGGCAACTGCTCTTCTGTTCTGCTTCTGCTTCTCTGTCTCTGCTTCTGCTTCTGCTTCTCTCTGTCTCTGCGTGTGTACGTGTGTGGTGAAGAAGGTGAGGGACGCAACAATAGAAGAGAGAGGAGAGAGAGAGTGATTCAAATTCAAAATCCCGCGAATATTTTTAATTTTTCAGCGTGTACAATTTTCGTTGGAAAATTCGTTGAAATTTCCAACGAATTTTCCAACGAAAATAGTACACACGGAAAAAATTCCCGGAAAATTGAAATTCGTTGGAAAATTCGTTGGAAATTTCCAACGAATTTTCCAACGAATATAAAAAATGCCGAAAAAGATCGATTTTTTTTGAATTCGTCGCAAAATTCGTTGGAAATTTCCAACAAAAAAAATTCGTTGGAAATTTCCAACGAATTTTACAACAAAAATAGTACACACGGAAAAAATTCCCGGAAAATTGAAATTCGTTGGAAAATTCGTTGGAAATTTCCAACGAATTTTCCAACGAATATCAAAAAAGCCGAAAAAGATCGATTTTTTTTGAATTCGTCGCAAAATTCGTTGGAAATTTCCAACAAAAAAATTCGTTGGAAATTTCCAACGAATTTTCCAACAAAAATAGTACACACGGAAAAAATTCCCAGAAAATTGAAATTCGTTGGAAAATTCGTTGGAAATTTCCAACGAATTTTCCAACGAATATAAAAAATGACGAACAAGACCGATTTTTTGAATTAGTTGGAAATTTCGTTGGAAATTTCCAACGAAAAAAAATTTGTTGGAAATTTCCAACGAATTTTCCAACGAAAATAGTACACACTAAAAAAATTCCCCTTAAAATTGAAATTCGTTGGAAAATTCGTTGGAAATTTCCAACGAATTTTCCAACGAATATAAAAAATGACGAACAAGACCGATTTTTTGAATTAGTTGGAAATTTCGTTGGAAATTTCCAACGAAAAAAAATTTGTTGGAAATTTCCAACGAATTTTCCAACGAAAATAGTACACACTAAAAAAATTCCCCTTAAAATTGAAATTCATTGGAAAATTCGTTGGAAATTTCCAATGAATTTTCCAACGAATATAAAAAATGCCGACTAATACCGGGTTTTTTTGAATTCGTCGCAAAATTCGTTGGAAATTTGCGACGAAAAATTTTTGGTTGGAAATTTCCAAGGAATTTTGCGACGAAAAATTTTTCGTTGGAAATTTCCAACGAATTTTGCGACGAAAAATTTTTCGTTGGAAATTTCCAACGAATTTTGCGACGAAAAATTTTTCGTTAGGAATTTCCAACGAATTTTACTTTTCGTTGGAAAATTTGTCGCAAATTTCCGACGAAAATTTTTTCGTCGCAAATTTTCGTGGCAAAAATCCGTTTTTTTTGTAGTGTAAGCAATCATTTTTAAAAATAACTAAACCATCTATCAAAATAAGGTTCCACATGCTGCGAACAGTCCCTAGCACTTCCAGTTTTTACATATTCGTCCCTCAACTTGGTGAAATTACAAATTTGCCCATAAAGCTTATAAATTCATTTTTTAACCGGTTTGATTTCCTTTTAATTAATATTACTTAATAAACCACTAAATGACACTAGAAATCATAAAATAACCCTATTCACAGGCCCCCTTCACTTCTGTAAATTTCAGAATTGCCCCTTACCTTGTGAAGAAATTTACCAAAATACCCTTTTATGCCTAATTTTACCATTTTCACACTTTTCCCACTCAAGATGCAACAAAACCTTTTAGTAATCTCTCAAGGACATCCTAGGCATGTGAAAAGATTTTTTAATTCAAGCCCAACAATCACAATAGCTTAACATACAACTATTGAAACTTGCTCACATAGAGTAAAATATAAACTAAATAAACAAACAATCAATTAATCAAACTCAAGAGTACTAAGTAGATCATTCTAGCTTAGTCCTTAGAGTTTTCACTAACCCAAAGTGAAATATTCAACAAAGCAAGCCTTTAATCATCTTGAAATCAAAATAGATACTAAAATTAACGAGTCTTGTTCTTTGGAAAACAACAAAGCTAATTTGATAAAAAAAGAAAGGGATGTCTATGAATATATATTGCAAGATACTAGATTGAAAGTGAGAGCTTGGACTTTGATTGTGTTGAAAGAGAGTGGAATAGGAAAAATTTTCGAACTTGAAGATATGAAGAGGGTGAAGTACACGCCCAAGAGGAAAGAAAATGCATTTAACCTCTTGTCTTCCACATTTATGCCATATTGAAGAATAGTTTGAGATCACATTTAATAGCTAGGGTTAAAAATAATAACGTCAATTAACTAGAGTTAAATTTAGCTCATAATTTACTTGGGCTAAAAATATTAGATGCCATGCATGAGGTCATAAGGGTTAGGTTCAATAGATTAAATTAAGGCATGTGGGAAAAAAATAAGGTGAGAATTATGACATTTGTCTAAGTTAAAATAGTGACAAATGGAATGGTTTGATGGGAAAAATGGAGATATTAGGTTATTTTGGGTATATACTTTACATTGCAGTAAATAAACAGAGAAATCGGTATTCGTTTAAAATGCCGATAAATCAGAAAATTATCTTGAAATCACTAAAATGATTAACAAAAAGTATAGAACAATATTGACACATTAACTCAGTAAAATTTTGATGTTTGAAAATTATTTGATACGTATTTTAAAGTGTATTGGTCTCCATTGACAATTACTAAACTAATTTTATCACCTCAATTACTCTCACAACTTATTATCTTAAATATCATAAACTATGGAGAATTTTCCGGATGTCATAACATGTGAGTGTAAAAGAGAGATGAGACCAGCAACGGACAAAACAAAGAAAACGTAAGAAAGAGCTCGCTTGTGAAAAAGGAAAAGAGGAAAAAGAGAGAAATTTTCATAGTAAGTAGGATTCGGTGACTTAGGCAAGGTGAATCAACTCCATCTTGCAATGTCAAGTAAGTGATCGAAGCCTTTATTCATCTTTTCTAAAGAACTTTCAGAGTTAGAGCAAAAAATTTGGACCATGTCAATTCTAAGCTTCTGGATTCAATTTAGAGTTTGTTAATCTATAAAATTATAGGGGAATGGAATTTTAGGGTGTTGTGGAGTCGTGTGATTTGACGGAACTCGATTTAAGCTTACGGTTTACCCAAATTTCTTTTTTAAGTTAACCGCGCATGCTAAACAATAGCGAATAGCAATTTTCACAGCTAAATTTCTTCTATTTCTGGCTAGATTTTGGGTCAACTAAGCTAGGGGTCTTGTAGTACTTCGAAAATGATTTATATTAGCTATAAGTTTGCTTGAAACGGAGTTCAATGTATGAAGTTATGGCGTGAACAATTTCACCGCACGAGCTGCGCATAGCGGACAGAAATGGGCAAGCTTTTCGTTGGCACCTAGGTGTTGTTTTATCGACGAATAGATGTAGTTTAATTGAGTTGTTCGTTACAATATTGTTTTACTCAAATTTTGCTATTGCTTTTCAATTAATTGTTAGAAATTCGAGTGCATCCGCTCAAGTAACTATCGTAGGTTGGTTTTCGGCTTTACCAAGTGAGTGATACCATCTCTTCGATGAATTTATAAACTCATGTGTTGAAAGTGGTAGAGATAGGGGTGCTCAGATGCAAATCAGGGAAGACGAATACAAGGCTTGTGGCAGGAATGTTATCCCATACACAGACAACTCTCCAGGCCTTTTTAAAAGGGACTACCTTTTTGCCACCAAGCCCCCTTTTGAATTTTGATTTGCACCTTAGAACTGCTTTATAGTAGCATGATTCTGATGCACAGGTTCCATATCATGGAAAGTGCAGAGCATACTACCAGGACTAATCAGCGTACATACGTTTGTTTAAATAATCATACCAGGCAGAAATGTAGAAGTGAAGATTGAAGGACTCATAATGCACATAAATTTTATTTCTCGAAACTATTTCTAGGAGCAGATCTTGCCTCCAAACTTTACAAGCATTGCCTTATATAGGCACAGAAGTAGACAAACAGCTAATTATTAGTGAAGTTATGAAAGTCACTAATAATTTGACACTCTCCAACTAACTACAAAGGCTTTTACAACTGATAGACGACTACAAAGACTTTTATAACTGACAGACTCATAATAAACTTTTGGACAATAGTTTTCCTTTTTTGCTATAGTGCTGCTACAGTGCTACTACAGTGTCGAACAATGACTGCTATAGTGATGAACAGTACGTTGCTACAGTACTTTTGCTATAGTAACTTTTCGACAACAAGCCATTTTTTTCAACCACGCTTGGTACATCTTTAGAGGTCATATTTATGAATCGGTTCTTCGGTATTATCGTCATCATAGCTGTCCGAACTACCTCCGTCCTTTTGTCTCCCGTATTCTCTAAGGAGTCTTTTCACTTTTGCGATCTCTAGGCCCATGTCTTCATGAAGTTCTAAAGACTTTTGTATTTTTTGTAGAGACTCATAGGAAGTACTTGGAATATCTGCATAACTTGAGGCGATATCAACGGAACATGATGGAATACCTGGCTAGGGAAAGTTTTCTAATTGCAATGACGGACTATTTTTGTCAAGACCTAGACTGAGTATAAGTTGTTGCTCACTGTAATTGTCACGCCCCGAACCCCAACGGGCTCGCGACACCCCCTTCGACGGTCGTGATGAACGCAACGTCCCAGGACGCATCGCTGACCCAAACAAACTATGCAAGCGGAAGCGGAATAAAACAATCCAAACAATAAAATATGATAAAGGGATAGAACAAACGTAATTTAATAAACACATAACATTAACTTGAATTCACAACATTCATACATTAGGCCGCTAGGGTTAAATCCACCTTTGTCATCAAAAAGGAACAGGTGGCTGGGTAGACTACTGACAACACAAAACGGGACTCTACCAAAAAGGCTTCCTGGCCCTACTCCTAAACATCCCTACGGTACCCAATCAGAATCGGACCCTGAGGATTCTAACTCTGAGTCCGAGTCAATCTCGATCGGGTTCTCCTCCTCCTCTCCATGCTCGACCGCCATAGGCTCCTCTTCGGGCTCGGGCTCGGGCTCTGACTCCTCTTCGGGCTCGGGCTCGGGTTCCGGTGCTAGCTCGGGTTCAGGCTCGGGGACAGGTGTCGGTACTGGACTGGGGTTCACCGGAGGACTGTCGGGATCTGACACCTCACCGTCGGGAGCGAACTTGTCCCAAGGCTCCCAATTGACCGCATTCTCATTGGTGTGCCTCAACCCTTCAAAACCTCGGATTGGCCCTGAGTTCACCAACCCCTCTCTATGGGTCCAAGTCAAGTAATCGTGGCGCTCCAGCTCATCTCGTCCCATATCTACCCAAACATAAGTGCGATGCCTAATATATGCCTCGCCCGGGTTCAGACTCGGGTACTCGTTGTCCTCATGCACCATATGCATGGGGACACCAAAACGCCTTGGTGGCGCCATACTCAAGTGCGGGGATCTGAAAATGGTTATATAATAACCGTGAGAACGAGTCTCAATAAGCAACTCTCTATACCTCACCTAAGCTAATGCGTACCTAGACAAGTCTAACATGTGAGTCACCAGACGACACAACCAATTTCACACGACAAGCTTACCTCGCCTCGAACCACGTGCCAACCCTCCATATTAGTCCAAACATGATAACGCAAGAATAGTTTACCGCCATGTCACAATCACCCGGCACACGCACTCCCACTCGCAATCAACCAATCCAACCAAGCATCCACACGCACATTTAGCCAATCCAATCAGTCACATCGCACACACGTGTCCAGTCAACTTTCCTCTCACGGACCACCGTCAACACGTCTCAAGTCCGGTCTCACAGGCATACAAGCCACACAATTCGATCAATTCCCATGGCTGCCGTCAACACGTCCCAAGCCATACCATTCAATCAATTCCAGTGGCCGCCGTCAACACGTCCCAAGCCACACTGTTCAAGCAATTCCAATGACCGACGTAAACACGTCCCGGTCCAACACACCTTTAACGAGCCACCGTCAACACGTCTCAAGCCCGCATCCAATTGGCACATCGGCCATTCATACCTTCACACGAACAGCCGTCAACACGTCCCAAGTCCGTAGCCCTCCGATCGATCCGGGCTTAAAATCGACAGGCGAGCACACACCATTCAATTCAATCAATTTCACGCCAATAGCATCAAACAATCTACAATCACAACTCAGTCCAATTCACAATTCGCCACCTCAACATACGAACCCGACGTTCAAGTCAGCCACGCACAATCACCCCAAATCAAGCATATTAATTATTCCAATTCAAACAGCACAATTAGCACATAATGTAATTAAAATTAAACACGCCCTAGCCGTTCTAACCCGAGACAAGTCTATAAATACCCAAAATACTAGGTAGGGTTTAGGAAGTCACTTACCTAAGTTTGGCCCGGGAAAAGTCGGCTCGGGCCTAGGATGGCCCGGGTGAACCGCGCGGACTAGGCACACGCGCGGGCACGGCGGTCGGCCACGGGCGCGGGCGCGGGCGCGGGCGCGGATGGGCACGGGCGTGGGCGCGGGCGCGGGCAACGGGCGTGGGCGTGGGCGCGAGCGCGGGCAACGGGCACGGGCGTGGGCGCGTGGCTTGGTCACGTGGGCGACGAGCCGGCCACGGCCTGGGCTGGCTGGCCGGGGCTGGCTGGCTGGCTGGGGCGGCGACCGGCGGCGGCGGCGACCCGGCGGTGACGGCTACGGCGACGCGGCGGCAGCGAGCGGCGGCGATGGAGAGGCACGGCTTGGCTGCTGGCGGGGTCGGGTGGCGTCGGGCTGACCGGCTGGAGCGACTGCGAGCGGCGGCGAACGGCGGAAAGCCAAGGGGAAGAAGAGGAAGGTGGCTGAGGCGGGTGGTGCGGCTGGTGGGTGCTCGGCGGCGGCGACGGCGACGCTTAGGTGTCGGGGCGGTGTTGGGGAGTCGGCTGGACGACTGGATGGCGGTTGGGACTCGCCGGACGCGGCGGCAAGCGGCGGCGAGCTGAGCTCGCGCGTTCGAGAGGGGAGGAGGGCAGCGTCGGGCGGAGTTGCCGGGCGACGCGGCGGCGCGACGACGGCGCGAGGAGGACGGCGGCGTCGGCGGCTGGTGGGGCGGCGGCAAGACGACCAGCTGGGCAGCGCCGGGCCGAGACAGGCGCGACGGGCAGCGGCGACGAGCTCGCGGCTGAGCGCGCGAAGGAAGAGAGAGAGATCAGCCGGTCGGGGGCGGCGGCTGGCGGACGGTGCGGGGCGGTGGTCGAGCTGGCTGGCGGCGGCGGCGGCGCACGGTGGCCAGGCGAGCTCCAGCGGTCGGCGAGCAGGGCAGAACGGAGCAGAACCAGTCAGGGCCGGAGGAAGAAGAAGGAAGAAGAAGGAGAGAGAAGGAGAAAGAAAAGAAAGAAGGAGAGAGGAGAGAGAGGGAGACGTTGCATGGGGAAGGGGAGGGGCAGACGTGCGCAGGGGGGGAACGTACGCGGCCAGAGGAGAAAAAGAAAGAAAAAGAAAGGAAAAGAAAGAGAGAGGGAGAGAGAGAGGGAGAGAGGGACGTGCGTGAGGGGACGTTGCGCGGGAGCGGGTGGCGCGGCGCAGAGGGGGGAGAGAGAGAGAGAGAGAGGGAGAGAGAGAGAGAAAAAAGAGAGAAAAAAAATGTTCAATCAAATAATTATTACGATCTAACGGCTCATATTCAAAATCGAAAACGATCTACCGGTCCAAATTAAACCTCGAATATAATAAGGGACAAAGGCCAAATTAATTAAGTCAAATTATCCCGAGGGAGGTCTATTAGTTCAAATTCGCACCCGATCCAAAATTTCACTTTCCACTATTCCTGGCAATCTCGGCGTTGACCATAATAATATCGACACCGTCCAATTTATTTCGTCCCAAAACTCCTGAAAATCGACTGCCAAGTTCGGGGTCTAAATAACGGCCAAATTCAATCGAGTGCGATTCTAGCAAAATCTCTATTTTAAAAACAAGAACCCAGGAGTGATCAGTTCCGGGCGAGATTTTATTATAAGCGCACTGACGAAATTCACGTTATATAAATCCAAAAAATGGGCCAAAATTTGGAATGTCACAGTAATTATACGGGGTCTTGCGATAATGGTCCTCCTCATGGATCCTGTGACTGAGGGGCTTAGGATGATGACGAGGCCTCTTGAGATGAGGATGAGGCATCAACATCCAAATCAGCTTGCATATTTATGCCATAATATTATTCCAATGCTATATCAATCACTATCTGATACCTGTGATTAGCTAGATGATCTAAAGACACGTTGCTGGAACTAGTTAGCCTTACCTCTGGTGGTATCATTTGGTTGTATTGGCATAGAAGTCTCTGGAGCTCTCTATATTCTTGAAAAAGTGCTGAGATTTTGCACGGAAGAGTTTTGAAGAACTTATCTAGAATCAGCTAAGGCTTATATATAGTTACTCCTACATCAGCTGAGTTTTGCTTACATCTCTATTTGGACCATTAAAAATCATGGCCTGTGAAACAAGACTGTTGTATGTAACTCCGGATTCGATTGGTAAGCTCTAAGTTATTCTTGAAACATGCATTTCTACACCCCTAATGGTTTCAACCAATTAAGCACATTACCTAAATACTTAAACTTTTTCTCTTGTTGGAGAATTTTGCCAATGATGGAAATGATCTTGGTTGTTGGAAATTTAATGGCTATGGAATAAAGATTGAATAAATACCAATAAAACCACTTGAATTCTTCTGGGAACTCGTCTTCCAGATTGAGGAAGATAGGATGGATGAAAGGATATTCTAGATATAATCCACTGGGTTTGATGCTTAATCCTCTGTATCTGCTGAAAATCAGCAGTTGATATTTCCACATTAGTAATAACAGATTTTCAGATAGGGTATTGTCTTGGATGTATGCATGAAATTAAGGTAGGTATTGCTTGCTAGGCCAAGAAGGTTTCATCTTGATGGGTTTGAATCCATTGAATGTATTTTGCGATACATACATGTTTATGGATGTAATTGGTGCAGTAAATTTTTTTGGCCGTAATAAGAAATCAGCAAGCACATTCTTCTTTCCTATTATATGCTTGGTTTCAAAGGAATATTTTGAAAATCATTTTGCCCATTTGAGGAGTTGAGAATGAGGAATTTGCTTTTGTTTAAACTTCAGCATCTGGGAGAATGAAGACATATCTAATTCTATTAGAAACTGATGTCCAAGAAGATGAAATTCAAACTTCTTAATGCCATATTTTATCACCAAAATTTCCTTGAATGTAGAGTGATAAAGCATTTCACTCTGCGTAAATCTTTCACTTTTGTGTCCACAGATCTTACGCTTGCCATCAATTTCTTTGAATAGAACAGCAGCCCAATATTCGTTGCTTGCATTTGTCTGCATAATTCTCTTTCCTGTGGAAGAAATCTGTAAGGGAGGAACATGCTGTAGAACTTGTTTAAGACATTTGACGAATTTAGTCTGCTGTGGTCCCCATAGGGGAGCATTTTTCTTGAGGATTTGTTGCAATGGGCTCACTAACTTGGTGATTCTAGGAACAAAGTCTTTGAGATAATTGACTATTCCAAGAAATTGCTGAACTTGTTTGACTGAGAGATTCTCATTAGGAAGTTTCTCCATCTCTTTTGCAATATGTGGGCCATGATAATATGATCCATCTTTAAGATGCATTCCGAGAAATTCAATTTCTCATTGGGCAATAATCATCTTTTTCTGGGATAGCATAATGCCATATTTTTGGACTAATTCAGCAAAGGTCTAGCAATTTACAATGAGAATCCTCATCGAGACTATAAAGGAGAATATCATCAATGTAAATTTGGGCATTAGTCAAAATAGGTTGAAAAATTCTACACATGGCTTTTTGGAACAATGTAGGAGCTATTTTAAGGCCAAATGGGAGAACTGCCCAATGGAAATGTTGATTGGGGATGCAAAATCTAGTTTTATACCTATCATCAGGATGGATTCCTAGTTGCCAAAATCCAGCTTTAAGGTCAAACTTGGAATATACCTTAGCTTGAGTCAGACTAGAGAATAAAGAATTTCGATAGGGTAATGGAAATTTATCATCTTGGAGGAAATGATTGAGAGGTTGGTAATTGATGACCAGTCTCATTTTCCCTCTGTTCTGCTCGGAACGCTTATTCACATAAAACGTTTCACAAGCCCATTGGGAATCAGATGGTTCGATCAATCCTTGATGAAGTAAATCAGAGTATTCTTTTTGTGCCAAGAATAAATGATCGGGATTCATTCCTGAATAACTTGCTTTGGTAGGATTGATATCTTCGTTTTTTTTTATGGTAAATGGATGAAAAAGTAAGGAATTTTCCACAAAGGGTTTGAGTATTTAAGCACAAAATCTAAATGAGCTTCTACACATGCACCTGTAAGGGTTTGCATGATAGGATCCAATATGTTCATTTGGATGGCAATGAAACGCTGAATATCGACAAACTTTTTGAATTGTCCTTTGAACTGAAGTCCATTAGACAGGATTCGAAGTTTGGCAAGTTAGGTAAGGATGTCCCATCCAATGATGATATCTTTCTCAGGTGAACTAGAGCCAAGGATTTTGGTGGTGATTGAACATTGTGGGAAGAATTGAAGGGTGATAGGTTTGCTTCGGACTCTTGTGGCAAAAGTATTTCCAGAAGCAAAATTAAAATACTGGGTGTATAAAGTTTAGTATTCTTCTGGAAAAATTTTGGTATCAAGAATCGAAGCACTGGCTCTAGTGTCGATGAGAGCTATGACGGAAATGGGTTTAGTACATTTCGAAAGATAGATATTAATAGGTACATACGGAAAAGTGGAAGGATTATATGCACAAAGGTCTTGGATTGTAAGAGATTTAGGATTTTCGAAGGAGAACGAGTAGACTCCTTCAAATTCATCAGATGAATCTTTAGTGTCACTGGATTGAGACCATGTTTGGATAACACATATGGTGTGCTTGGGTGGTTAATCACTGGATTTAACATTATTATCCTAGAGAGAAATTCCAGTTTTCTTTTCAATCTTCAGGATCAGATGGGAATTTCTTTTATAGGCTTTCGGACAGTTTTTTGCAAAGTGGCCTTTTTTGTTACAAATGTAACATTTGTCAGTCTTCTTGCGCCTTCCAGAATGGTCACGTTTGGAGCGCCTTTTTCTCAAGAAGCGCCATTTGCGTTTTCTTTTTAGACTAAGGGAGAATCATTTGAAGTGCTTTTTCTTTTTACACCGATCTTCGCAAGAAGGTCATCACATGATTCTTTATTTGGATACTTGATTCTTAACTCTGGCCTTCGGCAAGCTCTGTCAAGCTCTTTATTACTTTTAAGATAACTTCTGAATGCCTTTCGGCGGATACATAGGTCATCAAGAGCCAAATGTATCTCCTGCTGCAGTTCTTCTATTGGGACATCATCAATTCTTCGCTACTTATTCTGAAGGGATCTTTCTACAACTTGATCAATTTCTTTTGAAATAGAGGATATAAATACCTACTTCAAGTTTAGATCGGCTCCAAGGGCATAAAACAATTTAAGCATCTCATGGAAATGCTTATTCATATGTTTTTGGCGTAGAGAGCAGCATTTTCTGTCAAAGAACTCTCTCTTGTTTAGTTCAAGAAGGTCTTTTGATTTGCCAATGAAGAACTAGTGAGTGACGCGGATCACATAATGAAAATCTATTTGGAGTAAGAATGTTATATGGTCTTGATCAAAAGTAGTTTTTCACCGATCCTTGAGGCTACCGGTAAATCTGCTGACGAACACTATCTGTATATATATCATATCGACTTTCAACAGTAAGAGCTCTAGTGTTGAGTTAAGCATGGAACTCCTGTAATCTTTCTAGCCATTTAGTGTATGGAATATCATCGAGGATTGAGAACATGAAATAGTGTTTGGACATCAAGGATTGAGAACATGAGTTCTGATCATGAAGGTTTACTATTGTAGGTTCTGATGAAATCGACTCCATATCCGCTTTAATGGGATCGGCCATAAGGATAGCAGATTTGGTGAAGCTTGACATTTCAGGTTCAGAAGGGAAGGTTTCTTTTGAAGAAAAGGAGGCTGTTTTAGAGTTGGAAGAGGTATTTTGCTGGGATGGATCAATTGTAGCAATAATTGGCAACTTCTGTTGGCATTGATCTCGCAAAAAGGCCTCTAATGGATTTGAAATCATGTGGGAGGAAGAAGGTTCCAGGGAAGGTTCATGACCGTCTGACTTTTTCTCTTGCTCTATCTTCTTTTGTTTTTCCATTTCACGGATACGTTTTTGAAATGTAACAATATCACTTCGATTTGCTTTTGGAGCTTTTGCAATAATTGAGGCAATTGAAGTGGCCTTTGGAGGAGAGATCTCTATCTGTGTTGGATGTCAAGGTTGAGAAAATGGATCTAGTGAAAGAACAAATTATCCTTCTTGAAGGAGTTTAATTTTCCTACATAGCTTTTCCATTTTTGCAGTCTAGTCTTCCAAATAATGATGGGAAATATATTTACTCGATTTCATCTGCTGCAGTTTCTTCTGGAACATCTCAAGCAATTTATTTGTGATAAAAACCGTTTGATCAACATGGTCAACGCGGGCTTGGACAATTGAAAGTTTGTATTAATTGTCTTGAGAATATTGTTTTGTGCCAGAGCATTTTTTGACTGCCAACTCATAACAACTTCGCGCAGCAGTAACTTTCTTTTGTCTCCCATGATCATCGACATCCGTACGATTTGGAATTTTTAGCATATGCCGGAACCGATGGTGAGCGTCTGTAAATTCTTTTAATGCTGTAAAAGGGGCACTACAATTGGTCTTTTTCTAAGGGTGAAAACTCAGAGGGTTGGAATATACAGACAGCTGGGAGTACTGGTGGTGGTTCAGGCTTTGAAACACATGAGAGCTGGGGTGCTTTGGGCAATTGCAAAGGATATGAATTTTTTCTAATCCATTTTTGGATAGGTGTATAAAGGGTGAAAAAACTGACTTATATGGTAGAGTTTTTATGGGTGGTGATTGTGGTGGTAAAGGAGGTTCACAAGATTCAGGAACTAGAGGAGGAGCTTGTGGCCGATGTGGTCCATATAAAACCATAAATTGGTATCTTCCTCTATCTTCACTAAGTGGTCCTATGGTAGGATCTCCATCAAGATATCTCTGGTAGAGACTATCTTTGGGCCGTTTCTTTTTTTTTGGATGGTCTGTCATCTTCTTCATCATTAGGAAGGCTTGTACAAAGGGAACATTGAGAATCTAGATCCCATAAGCCTGTCCTGTTCGAGGATCTTTATAAAAATAAATAGGTCGTCCCTCTTAATCAAAAGACTCGATCATAGTCTTTGGATTAGAGTCACCTTCCTCCATAGGAACATCAGCATAACAGGGTTGTATCATAAAAAAAGTAGGAAAAATGGAAGAAGAGGCTTCTTTCTTTTCCTTACTAAATTTAATGACATCTGTACTATCTTTTTTTTTATTTTGTGAACTGAGATTTCATGGATTGGATAAGCCTGAAGTTTTGATAGAGTTTTTCATAGGTAGTTACCCAAGTATCAAGGAGTAACTTAACTAATTGATCCCGAGGAATTTGTCTTGGTACATGGACACAGGAAGTTTGATCATTATCCACTGAAATAAAAAGAGCATCCTCAGTGCCAGGAAAATTAGATTAATAGCATGATTCTGGACTCGATATACCATTTGGTAGTGTAAAGTTGCAGCTATAGAATTAGGAGTCTGAGCAGCTCTGGTGAGCTGTAGCTAGACTTTAAGAGCAGAAAGGTGTCTTGGGTCCGCAAGGGCCATGTTGAAATTTGAAAATAGTGTAATAAACACCATTCCTGCATTAAGGGTGGTTTGGATCGTACCAATATAAGCATGTTGGTAATCCAAGAAACAAGTGTCCAAAAAGGTCATGCGAGCAACAATAGGTAATCCTTTTCGACCAAGGAAAGAGAGAGCAAGACAGATAGCACCAAAGTGGAGATGCGTATACCCTTGCTATACCCATTGACGTGGAAAATCAGAAGGTATATGGAGGGTAACAAAATGTTCTTGCTAGGTAGCAAGAATAGGATGCTGATCGAATCGAGATGACTGGACATATTCCTTAACTTCTTGGGGTGTATGCTTGATGAGCTGTTTGATGGAATAGAGATGGGAGAAAGATGGGGGTTTTGCAAAAGCAAAATACCGATTAATAAGTGGAAGGTGAGTTTCCGAATTTTGCTATCTTCATGAAGGTATGAAATCTCATAAAGATAATCAATTTTAGAAACATTTAAAGTGCGAAGATCTAAAGAGACATTTACAATGATCGGTGGACTGGAATCAGTAGAATCACTTGCGATGGAACAAGTCTACCTTTTTCACCTGCGAAATGCTTTATGAAATGCTATTTGATAAATGAACTTGTGAATGATTATACGACTTTGTTTGTGAATCGCTTTATGAGATGATTTCTGGTCTTGATTGTGAGTTATGGGAGATTGTCACTATGATTGAAACCTATTGAGGGGGGGAGTATGCATGCTGTTTCATGATGTCCTTCTGAGCCGAATCACCGATTGATATAGGTGGTAGACCTAGCCAGGAGAGTGAACTTGGTCATTTTTGTCATGGCATTAAACATGATCATAATTAGATGTTGTGTAACATCCCGAAATTTCGCATAGTTCATTTTGATGGTTCGTGAATTGAAACTAGTGTTGGCCTAGGATCGGTTATGCACTTATTGAATTTCGGTGTCACGCGCTTGGCATTTGCTCGACCCAAAAATTTTTGGAAAATTCGTGGGATGATTAAGGAGCTCGGCATTTAAATATGAATGTGGTGATCGTTTATTGATAATTAGCGACATTGGCCACTAATGTGTGTTCTAGGTGGACATTTTGTACGCCTAAATTAAACATCTTAGGACACAAATTGTGTCCTAATTGAGATCCCAATGTGCCGGCCACAGCTCCCCCAAATTTTCCTTTAAATTGAATTTTCTAATTAAGGCAATCATCACCCTAATTGTCATGCTGACCTACCATGGACACACCAATGGAATTGCATGCAAAATGTGTCTTCAAGAAGCTTCTTCCTTCCCTAATCATTGCCGACTTACCCTCCCTTCTCTCTATTTATTTTCGGCAACGACCTCTCCCTCTATCTCTTCCTTTCATTTTTCCCTCTAGCCAAACTGAAACCCCCTCTCCCTCACTCTCATTTCCCTCTCACCCCTCTCGGTTTTCCCTCACTCGCCGACCCTCCCTTCTCTGTTTCAACATCAATTCTTCACTAGTTCGTCTTGGAACTCATGGCCAAAGCTCAAGACAAGGGAAGAATCGGTCCTAGAAGCCAAGGCAATGAGATAGGGCTTGTTTCTAAGCCTACCCATCTCTCTATGCCCTTGGTTTTTCTTGTTTATTGTTGAGGATGGATGTTTTGATCTTGCATGTGGATTTCATGATATTAGAAGGGCATGTATGTGGCTGTTCAGACCTCGATTGAGTGTGCTTGAGGCCCTAATGGTCTTGCATGGGGGTGTTCTAGTCTCTAATGGCCTTGCATGTTGGTATACTAGCTCCTAATGGTCTTACATGTGGGTTCTAGGTCAAGAACTTGTGTTGCATGTGACATAGATGGGTAAAGGTCGTTGAATAGAGATGGAAATAGGTGTTGCATGTCTATTCAAGTTTCTGGGTATGCGTTTTGTTGAAGCAAATTGGATGGGTTTCCATTCGGACTCATCTCCTCGAATTTTATTCTTGAATCCCAGAAACGTAGCTACTTGACCTCTTATTTTTTCCATTTTTATAGAGGTTTTTGTGGACCGAGTTTTAAGAAACTTTCTTCATTAAAATTTCTCCCAACATCTTGAAGTATAACATACTTTAAATATATATTTTTCTAAGCTGATTGGTTTGTACAAAGGACCATTTTCTAAATGGGTTTGAACCATTCAATGTTGCTGTTTCTGTGACCTTTACACCTTCTTGATTTTCTAAAATTTTTTCTAGAACGATTCTTGACAAATTTCCTCACAAAAATTGTTGAGAAATTATTTATATATAACATATAAAAATTCGGGAATTTTTTGGGATGATTTAGGTTCTGGAAAGAGCTTACTTTTAGAAGCAAAGATTCTATTCCAGCGAACCATTTTTGGTCTGTTTTGAGCTACTAAAAGTTGTGTTTACATAAAGATCCAGACTTTGTGTTCTTCATAAGAAATGTTGGTTAAGATCTTTTTTATGACATATTCAAATTTTATAATTTTTAGAGTTCATTTACTATATTTTTAAGTTTGATTTCATGAACAGTGCAAAACTGCCCGGTTTTGCCAAATTGCAAAGATTCATTATTTTCTATATGAAAACGTTGGAATCTTGATTTGATATCTTCCGGAGAAAAAGTCTACACACTCTGAGATTTCCAATGAGATGTTATTGACCTTGCTGTGATGTCAAATGATGGGACAAATGGGTTATTTATGTGATGACAGAATTTGAAATATGGTGTGAAAGTTACCATGAGTTAGAAGGGTGTCACATTACCATGTGCCATCGTGTTATGTACACATGGACTATTGTATTTGCATGTTATGTCATGTATTTGGTACATATGAGATGTTTAGGCAATGTGATGTGATGCCTACGCACAATGAACTGTGGATGTCTCGACGATGGACATGTGATTATCTAGAGGCGAATGCCTTGGCTAAAACCAAGATGTCCCGGAGTTTGGGATGCCTGCGACATTCAACTCGTGGATGATGCCTTGGCTAAAAACCAAGATGCCCTGATGAAGGGATGGCCTACGGTCTGCGCGTCGTGGAAGTCCGGATAGCAATTTGGAAATGACCCGCACAAGCCGACTTGCCACTGGTTGAACTGTGAGATGGGGGTGGACCCAATGACATGACATGAATGCAATATGATGCGTGTGGTACATGTGATACATGCTAGCTTGATACATATGGTTTTCGAATGTGTTACTAATCATGCTTGTTTACCTAAGATGCATGTCATGTAGGTGTGTCCTGGGAATCGAGAGTACGTTAGATGGGTCAGTTTATAAACTTGCTTTATCTCTTGTTGAGCTATTGCTCACTCTTATTGACTTATATTTTTCAGATAGCTGGAATGAACGTTCCTCTGTTGGCTCGTTATGGATCCCCTTTCTATTTTGAGTGTACTTGGGATGATGTTACGAGTCCAAGGTCGAACCTACTTTATACTTGACAGGTCTTGGTGTTGTGGGTGGATGTTGGACGCTTACTGATGGTGCCATACCGTTTTATGGCATGGTACGTTAACGGGGGTGGTGAACTATTAGGCCCCCTGCGATTCATGGATGATGGTGGTGATGGTGGTAGCGAGAGTAGTGGTCCGAGCAAGTAGAGTGATCCGGAGGAACTTAGCGATCCTTAGACGGGTGGTGGTAGCGTATGCTGGATAGGGAGCCATTTTAGAATTCCGTAGTTGTCAGTTTTTTTGGTTTAGACTGCGATGACAGGCGTTGATGGTAGCGGTGATGTATGTATAGGGTCA
The DNA here is from genome assembly GCA_031216405.1 of Syzygium malaccense. Classification (NCBI taxonomy): domain Eukaryota; kingdom Viridiplantae; phylum Streptophyta; class Magnoliopsida; order Myrtales; family Myrtaceae; genus Syzygium; species Syzygium malaccense. Next base: position 13,876,937 of record CM062254.1, read on the forward strand.
CTTGGTAGTGAAGGGGAGCTTATATCTTTTTGGTCCTCCTAGTGTTAGTCTTTTGGTTGTATTGCCCTTGTGTAAATAAGCAAAAGAAATGGAAGAATGCTATCCCCGTTTAGTCATGTTGAGTGTGTTGTTTGGGCCTAATCCACGTTATAAGTACTATCTTAAATGTTAGCTTCCGCTTGTATGATAACACTAAAGAGATTAAAGAACCGTGTTAGTAGGGTGGCGCACCTGGGACGTCACATGTTGAACATTAGATTAGTCGATGGAATGGAATATTAATGTGTGATTTAAGGAGTTAATCAATGGAATAGACCATAGATGTTTTTTTTTATTGTTTAGTTGATATTGTTGACTAATCTTATATGTATAAAGCTTTGTTGGAAAGTTATTGTCCATTTTTGATATTTTTTGTATATCGTATACTGAATTTGAGATGATGAGTTTTGATACGTTTTATACAAATGTATAGTGAATGTTTGATTTGCTTGAAAGATATGTATTACTCACTAGGCTGTAAATACTCATTCCATTCATCTTACTTGCTTTTCAGGTTCTTCAGCGAGCTGCAATTAGGTCGAGAGCATTTTCGTATTAGAACTTTTTGATAGTGGGGATTTTTTGGTATGAGTTGTATATAGCCGTGATGAACTCCTGAGTCAGTTGTTTATTAAATATGTGTATATATCTTTTAAAGGATTATAGAAAACTTTGATATTGTAATTAGATAACTTTTTATCAAATATACATGAATGTATATATTTTGATATCTGGTTGAGTTATGATTACGTTTAAGGCTGCGTCCTTTGCATGAAAGAACGTCTTCGTCATAACTCTTGTTTTTGTTAAGTTGAGAGTATAGCATTTGTTGCTATCAGGGTTTAGGATTTAATTTCTTCTGTATAGATTTTATAGGACATTGTGAGATTGTGTGTTAGTTTATGACATGTTAATCCTTTTGTTTGGCTTTAAGGTGTAAGTCTAATTTTGAGTCTTATTAATAGTGTGTTATGACCTAAAGACACTCGTTTTGTCTCGAAGAATAGTATGGGTAAGCGACTCCTTATTTGGAATATTAGGAATGTGTCCCAAGGTTCTCGAGGTGCCAAAGTGTATTTGATTGAGTTGTTTGGTCTCATTTATCTTTTATGCATATAAGGTGATCTATGCTTTGAGTTATTCAAGTCCTTCAATGAAGATTGGTCGAGGATATTTAGCACCTCATAAAGTCTCTTTAAGGATGGTATCGGAGTGCACAGCAAAAGTAGAGATATATATTCTAATAAGAGGGTAATTATGTATACTACTTGAGGCTAAATATGTGAAAGTGGCAAACATGTTTAAATGGTATGACAAATTTAGGTTGTGACGAAACTGATTTGACTAGAACTTATGAAGCAATGATTTCTAGATTATTGACATGGAGTGCAAAGAATTATGTGCTATGCATTGTTAATGTAGAATTATCTGTGGATCTAGGGAGAGCTGAATATACATGATTTTGATGTTATCTCATAAGTGGATAAGGTCTGATGAATATATAAAGAGTATCTAGATAGATTTAGTTTAGTATTCATCGATGACATTTTGGCATATTAGAAAATTTTGGAGAGACACAAACAACACTTGAGAATTATGTTACGGATTTTAAGTGAAAACAAGTTGTTTACTAACTTTTGGCTTGATTATATAGAATTATGAGGCCGTGTGTTTTGATGGACCGAAAGACAGGTGAAATAGTTGTTTAGTGGAATTGCTTTGCTAGTGTTTCAAAGGTGAGAAGTTTTCAGCAGTGAATGGAAAGTTCATTCTGATTTTCTAAAATAGATCAACACCTAAAAGGAAAATGAATGTGTAAATGTGATATAGGCAAGATGATATACTAAATGAAGTACTTTTCTGAACATGGACATAAAATTTAACACAATACGACTTGAAGTGCAATGCAATCCTAAGAGAAGAAATCTATCATGTAATGCGGATATAGAAATAAATCTAAATTTACCTAAATGCTCCCCTAGACATATTTTTGTGAATTCTTTTATGAAGAGGTTATCTAAATTCGCCAACATGCAAGATGTAATTTTTGTATTTTAACATTTTTTATCATTTTTATTAAATACATAAAAAACGGAAACATAAGCGCAATAACAATAATAATGCTTTATGTATGTCTTAGATATGCAAGACAACATTTATTCATAAAAGTTCTACTCTTTCTAATGTAGTAATAATCCTAATGAAGTTCAATCCTAAAATGTAATGAAAAATGCTGACTATGCCAGAATATGCAAATATGAACATACATCATAGAACTGTGAAAATGGCTTTCTCTAAATTTGTTAATGTTTAATATGTCATTTCCTAAAGGTATAATGACACGAATGGTCCTGAAACTTTGACTCAATATGCAATGTGCTCCATGAACTTTTAAGTTGTTTAATATGGTCCTTGAACTTTTGGTAAATGGTCAAACTAGTCTTTAGACTATATGAAAATATCCAATGTTATCATTCATTAATTTAAGTTCAAGGACTAGTTTAAACTTGTACCAAAAGTTTGAGGATTACGAAACATTCAAAAGAAGGAAAGCCAATAGGAGAGTGATGAAGCAGATGGCAAAATTTCCATAGTCCAAACTCCTCATCGACAGGCGGACCGCTAACTTCAGCCCAACGATAAGGAAGTATTCCCTTGTTAGAGAAAAAACGTACGGAAATACAGCCGCAACCACCCATGTAAAATCCATAAGGGACCAAACAACATACTGAAATAAGCATTATAAAGAGAAGTTTGTGCATCAGACAGAGAGGAAAATTGGTACAGAAAATGTACCGAGAGAGCCAATACAAGATAAAAGTGGTATGTTCTTCAGAGGTGATTTCTCCTTCAGAATTGGCAAATTTGTCCATAAAAGGACTAAGGAAAATCAAGACAAGACGGATCACGAAACTGTGGGCATGTGTGAACACTGAGTTCGCAAAATTCTTCAAAAAGAGGAAGACCGGTTAGAGCCCACAAATCCAATAGTGTAACAATTAGCAGTCCCGTAGGGAGGAAGAAGCAATGTGAAGAAGGCGACCATAAACAGCAGAGGCCGCCAATGAAACCAAACTCGACAGGATCAAAGGACATGCAACAAAACTTCAAAGCCAAGTCGACTCTTGCTTGCTGCCAGAAATACCACATTTCCTTCTTCATTCTCTTGTACCATTGAAAAAATCACCTGTCGAAAGTTGGGAAAGAGTTGAACCCGTAGTTGGAAGCTGACCAAGCATGAGCGCAAATGAAATCGCGGTTGATGGGGAGAACCTCCATGCAGTGGCGATGAAAGCAATCAGTAAACATGGGCGGAGGAGGAAGTGATTTGAAGTGGGGACCCAATATAATTTGGTCTCTGTCGATATCATTATCCATGAAAGACAACGACATGCGCTCGTGGCATTGGAAATCTTCAAAACGTTCCAAATATGCTGCTGACTGAGTACTCAAAGGGGCACGAGTCCTCCGAGCCATTGCTAATGCAAGTGAGGGTTTGCAGGCAAAGACGAGTTAAAAAGAAGTGACCGGTACGAACAGGATGATTTGGTATAAACAGACCATCTCGGGCAACCGAAAAGGTTCAGTCTTTGAATCGTCGGTTTTTCCAACCTTGAAATGACGATGAGTACAGACAGATTGAGAATTGCGAGGCAACTTTTTCGAATATATCACGTCGTCGGTTATTAATTTGAATCAAGGAGAGTCATGTGGAAAGGGGCAAGGTTGATAAGAAGTTTCAATTAAGCATACATATTTGGAGAAGTCAAGATCGATAGGTATGGGCCAAAAAAAGAGATGATTTCACTAACGGAAAATTAATTCTTATTATTCACAAAGTTCCTTATCTCGTTTTGGAAGCCTAACATGAGATGATCTAAGTTGTTGTTCTCTTCGATATGTCGATTCTTGGTGCGCCTCTTTTCGGCCATCACTCCAAGTAACCGATCCTTCTCATTCTTTTCCAACGCCTCGAGAGAAGTAATACTCTTACTTAAGACCTCCTCTGCCTGGGCTAGCTGAGTATCTTTGAGTTCTTGTCGATTTTGTACCCAAGCCAGTTTCATCTCAAGTGCTGCCAATTACCTTTTGAGAGTCACCTCTTCTGCATCGAGTGTTCTACCTTGTCATAATGTTCGGGTTTGCAATTGGGTTTTGGGGAGTTGTTGGCGGTTTGGTGTGCAGGAAGAATTGGAGATGCGCGTACTTTGACTATGTGGATCATAAAACAGACACGGTGTACGTGATTGTTGCAGTGAAGGCAGCCGAGTTGAGGAGGATACTGAGAAGAGCGTAACAGGCCTGTTCTCCACATCAATTCAGTCCAATGCTTTATTGCTCTTGTGAAGTTCTTGCTTTCTTGTCCAAGCGGAATAGTCTTAGTAGTTGGCTTGTTTCTCCTTATGAGTCGTAGCCAATTTTTTGGTTTTCTTTAGTTTCAAGCTTGTCCGAGCAAGCCGTCACTGGAACGGCATGGGAAGTGCAAGTCATGTCATTTGGTAATTTAGTGTTGCTCAGCAATTTAGCAGTACTTTGTGTTACTATACTCGTGATGCTTTGCTTGTCAACGATGTGAAATAATGTTAGCAAGTTCCATTTTGGTCCTGTTTACGCTTTCGCTGCTAATTGCATGTCGAGGGTGATACAAAGTCGGGACATGAAGTTGATAATGGCATAGGGCCCTTCATTGTTAGATGTGTTCCTCTTCTACATTATATTTCCTTTCTCCATTTCAAGACATCCGAAAAAGATTTGCATGTAATCTAAATCACAATGTGAATACATAGTAGAAGGGCTAGACGTGCTAGTACAGGGGCTCAACTAATAATACAGGGGCTATCAAACGAGTGAATCATTCAATTTATCACCATCGAAAGATCACCGAAAATACGATGTCGTTCTCGTTCTCATTTTCTTTTCTTTTCCTTTTAATTTCATTGTTTAAGAGGAATCTAGGTTCCGGTCATGGGAAATTTTCCGTGGTTGATAGATTTATTAAGTTGATGATAGATTTAAATACCATTGTAAAAAAAGTATGATCAGCGACTTGCTTGTCATGTGATCTTATGATAATTATCAAGGACCAACATCTAAATGAATTTAAAATTACTTTCTTTTTAAATTTTAGAAGTATAGTTAGTAAATTATGAAAATTATCAAGGACCAACGTCTAAATGAATTTAAAATTACTTTCTTTTTAAATTTTAGAAGTATAGTTAGTAAATTATCATCATTATAATCAATTTAGCAACATCCAAATAATTAGCAGGTTATTAACTGCTTCCAAATTTTACCGTGTGGTAAATAGACTACTCCCACTACAATGGATTTACCAACATCTCAATAGATTAATAAATTACCAGAGTTTGGGAATTTATTCTTGGTGGTTTACTAAGCACAATTGTAAAATTTGAAAAGAAATTGGTAACTTACGAATTTATTCGAATATTAGTAAATTCGTGATAGTGTGGTAGCTTACTAACCGTACTTGTAATATTTCAAAAATAATTGTTAACTAGCTAATTTATTGGGTTGTTGGTAAGTTCTATAGAGGATTGGATATATACTAAGCAACTTGTAACATTTTAAAGAAGTTAGTAATTTACTAATTTATTTGAAATATTGTCAAATTCATTATATTTAGTAGTTTACTAAACTACACAGGTAAAATTTGAAACTGATTGGTAACTTACTAACATCCCAATAATTTAGTGACTTTTAACTTTTTTTCAAACCCTACAAGTGTACTCAATAAACTAGAGGTTAACAATTTATCAACAGGACTGTTTTTTGGGTTGGATTTCCCTGGGCCACCTAATCTTTTTATGAATTAGGCTCCAAATGTTGAAAGAAGTCGGTAAATCTGTTGGGAGAAAAGTTCATAATTCGACATTGACGCTTGTAACTTAAAAATGTTGGTAATTTTTTTTTAAATAATGTTAACTTTCAAACATGGGTGTTAAAATCTTGATTCAAATCTAAAATCATACGACGTTGCAATTTAAGTGGGACGATGGATGTGATATTGCGTACCTGAATTAGTGCAGTTTGCTCGCAACTTTTGATGTCATACACGATTCCACATATTGATACTTTTACATTTTCAAATGTTTTGGGTGCGCATCAAATTATAGAAGTGATGTTCCGAGAGTAGAATTTTACTATACCAAGGTCGTAAGAAAGCCCTCCTAATAAGTCAAATGTTTTGATTGATACTTGTTAATTTATCAAAGAAAATTTTACTAATAATAAGGCGCTTGTGCCTAGGGATATCAACAGTTTGGTTCGGTTCGGGTTTGTTGAAAATCCGAACCGAACTGAACCGTTAGGGTGTACGTTTGAATCAAACCGAATCTCGAGCCAAACCAAATATGAACCGAACCGAAAATCCTAGTTCGGATGGGTTCGGATGAGAAAATCAAATATTAGGGTTTCTCATGGCGATTTTAAGAGGGGTGAGAAAGAGCATTCGGTTTTTATTGAGAATTTTAGTTCGGTTTGGTTAACCAAACCGAACTGAAATAAACCTGAATCGGAAGAAAAGAACGGTTGTTTTTGCATTATCCTAATTGAAACCCGAATAGAGCCAAAAATGAACGAAATTTCGGCTTGATTCAGTTCGTTGCTGGTTTCAGTTTGGTTTTTGATACCTCTACTCGTGCCCCAGAAACTTGAAACTCCAAACATTTGCTATAGAAGGAAGGGCATGATTTCATAGAATGACAGATTTAAATGGGCCTCAATAGGGATGGGCCCTGTTAACTGGTGCTGGTCTGGACAAATTCAGATGGGCCTCAGCAAAGACGGGCCCTCAATTCTAGCAGCGTCTTCCGGCCCCTGCGAGCTTCTAACTAGACTCAATTTTGCGTAGGAATTTAATTTAGATGTGACCTTTTGCTTTCTTTGTTATGTTATTAATGACATCTTAATGGCGAATGTATAAGAACTGAGTGAGAGAGGCTTGCATCAAAGCTACTTTTGTGCGAGGCTCCACATACCATAGTTGACACAATCGTGCTGTAAATCTTTTATCAAGAGTTGGTCTTTTCGAAAATTGAGTGATTATGCCAAAAATTAGCATCGAGACTCTTTTTTAACAAACTAGATGAACAAATGGACGGTTGTCCAGGAAATGATGGGACTAATGCAGCCTTTGCCGGAAGCAATTATACTGCTCTTTGCGCTTTGTTAAATCATTGGTTGTCATATAAGCCCACATACAATCTAACTAATAATCAATATCCAATGTGCAGTACACTCCGCGAAACGGATTAATAGTAGGACCGTAAGACCGAAAGTGCCCTAAGAAATAGGAGAAGGTTTGAAATTTTATTGATACATCTTTATAGAGTCATCTTTTGAGTACTCCTTTTGAAGATTTCACATATGTAGACTAGACTACATAATTTGGTGAATTCATCTTCAACCCAAAATGGCTAATGACCGCGTAGTTACTCTTGTCATTGATGTAAGTTTCTACGGATGAATGCAACAAGATCAACAATTCAACAATATAGAGATATTCACGGGAATGGAATGTTGCATGATTTTGTACAATATTTCATCTTTTTCATCTTGCGAATTTCATCGGTTCCCGATCTCTTTATTCAGAACCACTTTCATGATTAATTAGACTGGGGTCTTAATTCCTCATCGCATTCGGTGAAAGCATAACGAATCTATTGAATAATTTATCCATCTATGCACCCCGTAGAGGTACGACAATAGGGACGGCTAGTAATATGAACATTCATCGGTTGAATGGAAATGATGTAAGGTCAAAAGTCAGTATTTTCCTCCTATTCATTCACAGAGAATGATTCTAAAGTAGACCCTGTATCGTACCATACAATTGACTCAATAAACATATCATCCACGAGAATATTTTGAGAATCCATGGTATCGGTATATAATATCTTGGAAGTTGCTCGATTTCCATTTCGTTAAAATCTTGTTAGAATTTGCATTTTATCCAAAAGAAACGCAAACAGATCAATATAGAGACCCAAGTCGTCGCAGAATACGACGACATGGACCTCAAGACTCGACTTGGTGCTTACGGGACTAGTGCTACAAAACTTGGCCATACGTAAGTTTTACACAATAATGCGGTTGGTCCAGCCCCAACGAAGTGCGTACCTGTCGGTGCCGACTTTGTTAAGATGTTATCTATTGCTTGGCTTATAGCAGTGGGCAAAAGTGAAAGTATATTATAAGTTTTTTACTGGCCAAATAGGGAAGCTTTAGTAGTTGAAAAGGGAAAAAAACACTAAAAGAAGAGATTTACAACAATTCTTATTTTTCATATTATCTAACATATTTATACAACACAACACTGCAAAAACTGGAGAATTTCTCCGCAATCTCCTCAATGGTGAGTTTTTATTTTTGGGTTGAATCCTCAGTGGTGAGTTGACTTGCCCTAATTTGTAGATGATTCATTTTCTCTTCTAGATGGGGTCCAGTCATCATTGTACACACTCCAATTGCAAGAATGGACGTGCCTTTTCTTCCTGATTATGATTGTGACATGTGGACCTTACATGTGTTGAATGTACATCCTCGAGATGGTAAACATGCATGCACATAAGTAAAAGCTCTCGCTGCCCTTCTCTATAAGTGATCTGGGTTTCATTAGAGAACCCTCAAACAGACTCTAAAGCATACATCTATTCTCTCCTTTATTTCTCATGGGGAGATACTATCCCAAAGTGCTTGCACTAGTAGCCTTACTACTTATTTTAGATAATTCGTGTGTATGCTTTTGCAGAAATTCAACATTCATTTGCATAGTGCAAGGAAGAGAGGCTCTGCTCCAGCTTAAACAAAGCCTCTCAGACCCATATGGCTTGCTTTCTTTTTGGAAAGACGAAGATTGTTGCAAATGGAAAAAAGTCACTTTGTGATAGAGTGTATGGTCATGTTATTGAGCCCCAATTCTTTCCCCAAATTGTAAGAGACTATAATGGTACCATTGTTAGTCCCATAAAACAGAAGCTCTCCATGGCTGGCAAGTTGAACTCTTGTTTGCTCAACTTAACATACTTAAACTACTTGGACTTAAGTGGCATCAATTTCAAACATGGAACAATACCTGAATTCCTCGGTTTGATGAAACAATTGAGGTACCTCAGTTTGTCGTTTGGTAACTTTCATGGAATAGTTCCTCAACAATTGGGAAACCTCACCAAGTTGGAAGTCTTTGATCGTCATGATGATCTTGGATTTTCGGTTGTTGATGATACCCAGTGGGTTTTTTATATTTGGTCTCTAAATTACCTCGACATGAGTGGCTTGACGATTGCCACGGGAACAGACCTCAGGTGATCATCATGCTCCCAACTTTATCGCATTTGAGTTTATCAACTTGCAGACTTTTCAACTTTTATCTTTCTTCTCTTCGCTTGGCCAATTCCACTTCTCTTGTTCATCTTTGGTACCTTGATCTTTCAAAGAATCTCTTCAAAGGTCCCATCCTAAATGCTATGCTCCAAAACATGACTTCTCTCCAACTTGACCTTTTAGGGAACTCTTTCAGCATTTTGATTCCCATGTGGTTTGACAAATTTATAAGTCTTGTTCATCTCAATCTTCAGGGAAATTATTTTTACAAGATTGAAGGAGGCCTTGTCACGCCCCGCACTCCTCAGCGCGCCACATCCCTCGCAAAGGTCGATTTGTATGCGACGTCCTAGGACGCGTCGCCGACCCAATACCCAACACAGAGATTTAAAGCACATGCGGAAGTAATTAAAACCACCTATACATTAAAATACATATAACCAAGGATAACCATATAGCCAACAACATGAATGACATACCCTTGCATTACTACTGGAAAGCATTTGCAATATTTATATACAACCCACGCTCAAAAATCAAAAGCGGTTCAAGGCCACTATAACTAGCCGGGGCTCCTCCCAAAACACTTCGGTACGCCTGCCATCCTCAAGGCCGAGGGTCTGAAAATGTGGTTTAAACAACAATGAGAATAATCTCAGTGAGTAATTCCCTAAACCTAAACTAGGCTAACGTGCACCTTCAGACAGTAAATAAAACACTTAAATCAATGAACTAGTATAACAATCACTATAAGTTCACCCCGGGCCCATAGCCCAATTCAATATTCCGCCATGCAGGTTAGACTTTTAATATCATTATATGATGCGAACCAGTAAAACAACGTTAACACATTCCCGGCTCATAGCCCAATACACTATCTCAGCCCTGCAGGTTAGGCATTTGATATCAATATAAGTCAAGTGCAATTATACCGACTCGAAGGTCACGACCCTGAGGTTAACAACAGTTAAACCGATCCGAAGGCTCGACCCGAAGGCCACAGTTTATTCCGACCCGAAGGCCCGACCCGAAGGCCCGACCCGAAGGCCATAGTTTATTCCGACCCGAAGGCCACAGTTTATTCCCACCCGAAGGCCCGACCCGAAGGCCACAGTTTATTCCGACCTGAAAGCCCGACCCGAAGGCCACAGTTTATTCCCACCCGAAGGCCACAGTTTATAAGGCTCATCACACATACCAATGCACTCTATTTGGCTAATAGTCAGCATATGTGCCATTCACACGCTCGGGAATTCAAAATCAATTACCCATGCCAAGATGCCAGACACAATTATTCACAAATTTGACAATATCAAGGCATTAACGGTTTGTTCAATCTACTCCATTTTTGCCCCAAATAATCCGGCACTTATTCCACACACTCGCTCCCATTTCAATTCAATAAGTCCAAGGCCCGCCACGACCAATCAAACTTAGCCATTCAATCTTCGCACATGGCGCCACCACTAAGATTCCAACAAGTCCTAATAAGTTCCAAAAACACCTAAATTCAAGCCGATCCACATAATCATGCGCGATCAAGGCCCATCAAGGCCCGCTAAGCCACTCCGTTCTTAGCCATACTAAACATGTCATGGCATTGCCAAATCACTACCAATTAGAGACAATTCAACCACTAACTCAGTCTATCCATCAATTTCGCCAATTACACTACTAAGCCCCAATTTAATCGCGCTTCGCCCCAGTCGGCCCTAGTGTGGACAGCCCCCACACGAGCCTTCCTAGGCCTATATATATATCTTCAAAGGCTTGATTTAAACTCCCCAAAACATCCTTTAAATCAGCCACGATAAAGACCAATGAGGCGCGCACTAGCATTCACATTCAAGGCCCGGACCTTTGGGCCATTCCGATCCAATTCTGTCTAGCCAATGCACAGCGCCTCTCGGGCCACTAAACCTCCATTAATTTATCGCACTAAGCCCGTAGAACAACCACCAAAAACAGCCACTACCCGGTCTATAAATTTCATTCCCCAAATCCACCATTTTGTCCAAACCCCGACACCTACGCTTCGCCACATCACAGCACTATACCAGCCATTAAACCTCGACCAAATAATCATCCTTGGTCACCAAAAACACAACAAAATCAGCCCCTAACAGTAGCCACCATTTAGGCCCTAATTACCCTAATTAACCCCTAAAACCCGTCTAGAAATGCAAATTATCCTAATTAGGGCTTAGGGTCAAACTCATCGGGTGTCCTAAGCTTCAAACCGAGCCGAACACGCGGCGATGGCAGCTGGACTGCGGCAATCCCGCGCCGGAACAGTGCAGCGAGTGGCGATTCCGGCAAACAGCGCGAATGGTGGCGACGGACTAGACGATTTCACGGCTAAGATGGACACGGTCAGAGAGAGTGGGACGGCTGGACAAGGCTGGGTGAGGCGGTGGTGGTGGTGGGACAGCTCCGGCGGCGGCACCGGCGCTCCGGCGAAGGCCTTCCACGGCCAAACAAGGGAGGAAGAGAGAGAGAGGAGTGATGGCTAGGGTGGAAGGGCCGCCGGCTGAGGTGAGGGGGACGGCGGTCCACGGCGACGACACCGGCGACCTCGCGGCGGCGACGGGGCGGCGCGGCGAGCTGCAGCGGTGGGGAGAAGTCCAGAACAGGGGAAAGCCTTGGGGGAGAGAAAAACAGGGGAAAGGGTAAGGGAGAGAGGAATCGGGGCTGAGGGGGGTTGCGGACCGGCGGTGGCTGGCCGGACGAGCCGGCGACAGGCGAGCTGGCCGGCGGCGGCGAGCTGGTCCGGTGAGCTGAGGCGGACGGCGACGGGCAGCAAGGAGAAGAAACAGAAGCAGCAACGCCGGGCGAAGGGGGAAGGAGCAGAACCAGGGGGTTCGGCGGTGGCAGTGACGGTGGCGGTCAAAGGGGGAGCTGGGTGGACGATGGGCAGCGTCAAGTGGAGCTGGTCCGGCGAGGGGCAGAGGAAAACCAGAAGCAGGAGTGTCGGGGGAGAAGCTAGCGAAGGAGAAGAAGAGAAAAAGAAAAAAGAAAAAGGAAAAAAAGAGAGAGAGAGAGAGAGGGACAGGTAGGTGGGGTTGGTGGGGCTTGTCGGCCACGTGGGTGAACCGGCGGAAAAGAGGGGGAGAAGAGAGAGAGAGAGAGAGAAAAGAGAGAGAGAGAACGTGCGCGGTCAGAAAGGGGGGAAAACGTGCGCGCGGAGGAGAGAGGAGAGAGATAGAGAAATAATAATAATAATAAAAACTTCATTCAAATGTTAAATGCGATCTGATGGCCCAAATTCAAAATCGAAAGCGATCTACCGGTTCAAAATAAGCCTCGCATATAAAAAGGGACAAAGGCCAAATTAATTAGATCAAGTTATAACGAGGGAGGTCTACTTGTCCAAATTTGCACCTGGTCAAAAACTTCCCTTTTTCCATCATTCCTGACAATCTCAACGCTGGCTACGATAATATTGACACCGTCCAATTTATTTCGTTCTGAAACTCCCGAAAATCGACTGCCAAGTTCGGGGTCTAAATAACGGCCAAATTTGATCGAGTGCGATTCTAGCGAAATCTCTAATTTAAAATGATAACCGAGAGTGATCAGTTCCCGGACGAGATTTTACTATAAGCACACTGACAAATTACGCATTTTATAAATCTCAAAAATGGACCGAAATTCGGGATGTCACAAGCCTATTGTCATTCTTGAATAGTAAGAAGTACCTCAAATCATTGCGTTTGTGTCATAACCAAATCAGAGAAGATATTTCGACATCTCAGAGAAATTCATCAGGATTCATGGAGAATAGCTTAGAGAGTCTAATGATATGTAATAATTATCTTAGTGGTGCTTTGCCAAACAGGTTGATGAACTTTACACTCTTAAGATACTTAGAGCTTGGCAAGAATTTCTTCTTTGGCCCAATTCCTAGAGTCATCGGAGGAATGGGAAAGTTGGTAACATTATATTTTTCAAACAATCGATTGAATGGGGACATATCATCATTAGGTCAGTTGTCATCGTTGAGATTGTTAGATCTTTCGAATAATTGATTGATTGGGGTCAATTCCATCGTCATTAGGTGTGTTGTCACCGTTGAGATCATTAGATCTTTCGAATAATCGATTGATTGGGACATTTCACCGTCATTAGGTTAGTTGTCATCATTGAGATTGTTAGATCTTCTCATAATCAATTCTTGGGGCATATTTCTGATTCATTAGGGCAACTACGATTCTTACAAGACTTGCATCTTAACGGTAATCGTTTGAGTGGCACTATCCCCGATAAGTTTGGAGAACTTTCCCATCTTTCGGTTCTATTTCTTTTTAACAATTCTTTGGGAGGGCAGATTTCAGATTTGGACATCAGTGACAACAATCACTTGACTTTTAAGGCAAAGCATTATTGGACACCACCTTTTCGACTTAGATCTATTAGGATGAATTCCTATAAATTCGGAACCACATTTCCCCAATGGATGCAGACATAGGTGGAAGTTGAGAATATATCTCTCTCAAGTGCTTCAATTTTGGGGGCTTTGCCCAAATGGTTAGGCAACATGACATTTAGCCAATTCAATATCTCGTATAATCAAATCATGGGACCCTTGCCAAACATGTCTTCTGACTGTTCCATTTTAGATCTCTCCCAGAACTTGATCTCTGGACCTCTTCCAAACAATATTGGTGAGATGCTTTTAGAGACTTTGTATCTCAATGACAATCGTGTCAGTGGCACGATACCGTCATCTTTATGTGAAGAGGGGTTGTATGATCTAAATCTTGGCAATAATAAGCTATCCGGCAATATTCCTGACTATTGGAAGGGTTTTGCTTTATCTCACTTGACTTTGTCATTCAACAAGTTGTCCGGAGTAATTCCAAGCTCAATCGGATCCTTACAAGCACTTTCAACCCTGCACTTGAAGGGAAACCATCTCAATGGGGAGCTTCCCCTGGCTTAGGGTAATTGCACAAACTTGATTATTTCGAACCTTCGAGAGAATAACTTCTCTGGAAATATTCCGACATGGTTCAACGAAAGCTTTTACTACTTGCAGATCCTGAGGCTACGAGAGAATAATTTTACTGGTATCATTCCTCCGTAGCTTTGCTCACTCTCAAGTTAAAAAAATATGGGATATGGCATCCAACAATTTGACGGGAACGATCCCTCCTTGTCTCCGCTATATATATATATAGCATGCAATATTCATATGTATAATTTGGATCTAATCTGGATTGGAATTGAGAGCATGTGGTTGAGATCATGAAGGGAAGATATAATGAATACACCAAAATTGATCCGCAGCTTGTGGTCAATCTGGATCTGTCGAGCAACAACTTGACCGGGCCGATTCCCCAAGAACTTACTTTCCTCTCGGAATTGCATGGTTTGAACTTGTCGCACAGCCTTCTCTCTGAAGGCATTCCCATTGGCATCGGGGACATGGAGTCACTTGAGTCTTTTGATCATTCCAACAATCGCCTCTCAGAAACAATTCAGCAGAGCGTTTCAGCGTTTACATCCCTAAGCCACCTCAACCTGTCGCACAACAACTTCATGGGGCAGATTCCAAAAGGCAATCAAATCCAGACCCTCAACAATCCTTCCATTTACGTCGGCAATCCTCTACTATGTGGCGATCTTCTGAGAAGAGAATGCCCTGGTGTAGAGGCGCCTCAAGCATCGAAAATCTCTCACCCTGTAGATACACATGAAGAGGATAAGCTTGAAAAGGCATTGTTGTACGGGGTTGTAATGCTTGGAGCTGCGATTGGGTTTTGGGGCTTTTTCGGAGTTCTGCAGTTCAAAAGGGACCGGAGACGTGCGTATTTCAGCTTTGTGGATCAAGCAATAAACAAGGTATATGTGGCTATAGTGGTGAAGGTAGCAAACTGGAAGAGACTGAGACAATCAAGAAGCGCTTAGGTAATGAGCAATCTTGTGCCCTCTCCCCTGCTTTAGGTTCTTCATTTTGGGTGTGTGAAACTCCTTGCCCCCGTATGATCTCTTCCGTCTAGTAATCTCTTCCCTTTCTGTTGGAAAAAATTGTTAGATAACATGGAAAAATAAGAATAATTGTTGGAAATATAATGAAAAAGATAATAAAATAATATCAATGACTGAGGCATGCTAGTCATTGTCCTTAAGGATAATTCCGCCCCTCGGAGTACGAAACTCGATACGTAAGGCTCTAGCGGCTATTCTCCCAATATACAATAGACCTTCTTCTAAACTCCGCATTGAATATTATAAGGAAATAAGAACAACGTTATGTGTATAACCCAGTAAAAAAAGGAAAGATAGATAAAAGAAAGAACAAAGAATATTCTTTTTTTATATGTACATATATATATATATATATATATATATATATATATATGTCACTTTCCAATTATGCTCAAAGTAACAATTTATAGGCACAAGAAAGAGAGCCGTTAAAAACCGTTGTAAAATAATGGAGGCTTAAGAACAATTAAATCAAATATTACAAAGTTGTTAGAAAGCTGTTATACGGCCGTTGCAAAAACCGTTACAAAATAATGACTTTATGACCGTCATAAATTATAATAAATATTTCAAAACTGCTGAAATATCTAATACTTTCAACAATTTGCTCATTGTTGTGTTTTAATTAGTATGGTAACTTTGTCCTGATCGTGATCAAGAACTCTTGATAATCTCTTCCGTAAGAACACCCACACTCACTTCATAAAGCACATACTAATTGCCCAAAAAAAGAAAAAGAGAATAAAACCTAGTTGCGTTGTTTTGTATAGGATAGCACTATGTCTTTCAAATGATCAGTTTATCAGGAAGCATGATCACGTGTTAAACTTTCCGTACATTTCTTTTTTTGCGATTATATCAAAGACCTTATGGTTTCGTGTCCTCTCGGCCTAAACAACTTACATTTTCTGGTGAAATCCTACTTTAATCAGAGCCAAGTTCCTCAATTTCTTCACGTCACTCTCTAAGTTTAACTCTAATTTTAATTGTCGGTTCGTGCTAATTATATTCCTTAATCTTGAAGTTCTCGCGTGATGTTTTCCCAACCGAATTTGTACGTATTCTAACTTTATCCTAAATTGCTCATGATGGGACATAATCATAACCTTTGAATGACCAGACTTTTGCGCGTCTTGACTGCAAAGTTTTCCGTAGTTTCGTCACTAATGGATGTCGCTAGAGGACCACCATGGGCGCACATGTTGCTCAGATCAACGTTAGATGACGAATCCAATGAATAGACTTCTTTCTTTCTTCCAACTGGGGAAGCATCATCACATAGTGTTAAATTTTCCCCATATTTCTTCTTTTGCGTTTATATCAAGACCTTATAGTTATGTGTCATCTCCCACCTAACAACTTATATTTTCTGGTGAAATCCTGCTTTAATCAGAGCCAAGTTCCTCAACTTCTTCATATCTCTCTTTAAGCTTAACATTAATTTGTGGGTCTGTGCTAATGTTATTACTTCCTCTTCAAGTTTTCGGGTGATGTTTTCCCTATCCAATTTTTGCATATTCTGAGCCCCTTGGGTCTCATCTGACTAATAGATTAAAACTTAAAAGTGTGATTTTGAAATCATCTTAACTGCCTTATCAATTGTTTGGTGAAGATGCATGTTGCCAATGCAGGCCTGAACTCCATCAGTCCAATCACCGGTAATGAAATGCAACTGCATGGGACCATCTTTGAATATAAGCGCAAAAGTTTAAAGAGATGATGTCGACTTTGATTTTTTGTGAGACGGTCGACTTGGAGTCAAGTCATCAGGATGCTGCTGCATAATTTCTCAACGGAGAACACTCAAATGCGCGTGAGAAGATCGGCTCATAAAATATATTCATTATGTTCCTTAGCATGACAAGCTCAAGTCGTAGAATGTGTGCTTTCCTATTTCATTCTCAAATACTACTAAGACCAACAACTGATGGTTACGTCTACTGTTATGGTAAATGAAGTTACACGGTACACCGATACAGAATAATAATTGGTTACATTTACTATCATTCCTTCCCTTGTTCTTTGCAAATGCCACTTGTCTACCCTTAAGAACCCACTCCAAACCAACTTTCAAAGTTTGAACAAATACTCCCAATCCAAAACATTGAAGCCTGATTGAGCGGCTTTTGCATACAATATACTTTTGTTTTCAATTTCATCATCATCCATGGTGGGGCATGATAATGCCAAAGTGCTTGTACTAGTAAGTCTGTTGTTGATTTTAGACAACGCATGTGTATGTTTGTGCAGAAACAGAAAGACATCCTCCATTTGCTTTGAAGAAGAAATGGATGCTCTACTCTAGCTCAGACAAAGTCTCTCAAAAACATCTGACCTCCTTTCTTCTTGGAATGGTGAAGATTGTTGTCGATGGACCAGAGTGATGTGCGACCGAGCAAATGGACATATCGTCGTGCTCGAGATCACACTGGGAACTGAATTATCGTTAACACTAGGAACTGAATTGTCGGTATCACAAATTGTTTCCATAGCTAGTGAATTGAACTCTTCTTTGCTTAACTTGAGATACTTGAGCTACCTAGACTTAAGCGGGATCTCTTTGCACGTGCGTACATGCCCAAATTCATTGGCTCGATGAAGCAGTTAACGTACCTTAATTTGTCGAACTCTTTTGTTTTTGCAACTGTTCCACATGAATGGAGAAATCTCACTGAGTTAGAAGTCCTTGATCTCCATTGCGAGAATTGCTTAGTTGTTCTTGATGACATTCAGTGGGTTTCGCATCTTCAGGCATTGAAGTACCTCGATATGAGTGGCCTAAATGTTACCGGATCTAGAGGCCTCATGCAGGTGATTAGCATACTCCCATCTTTATCACATTTGAGCCTATTAGCTTGGAGGCTTCATGATTTCACTTATCTTCTGATCACTTGGCCAATTGTAGTTCTCTACAGCTTTAGTACCTTGATCTTTCAAATAATTTTTTCGAAGGTCCAATCCCTAGTGCTATGTTTCAAAACATGACTTCTCTTCGGCACCTTGATCTTTCAACAAACTTTTTTAACTCTTCAATACCAAGGTGGTTCGATAACTTGAGAAGTCTTGTCCATCTCAATCTTGCACAAAATATTTTGCAAAGTATTGAAGGAGGGTTGTTCTCTTTCTTAAGGAACAACCAGTTCCTCGAGTCACTATTCTTGGGCCATAACGAATTTCATGACGAGATATTTTCAATCAAGGGAAATTCTTCGGGCCTTAAAGGGAAAAACTTCAAGCGACCGAAGATAAATAATAATTTCCTTTAGGAGGCTTTGCCAGATTGACTGTTTCACTTGAAAAACTTGATGATACTTGATCTTTCTTTTAATCAATTAAAAGGGAATATTCCATATGCATTAGGAAGATTGCAAGTTTTAGTGGTTTTAGATCTCAATCATAATCTTCTAAATGGCAGTATTCCATACAATCTTGGGCAACTTCAATATCTTTCCTATTTAGATCTTTCAGCGAATTCCTTGAGAGGAACACTTTCCGAAACCCATTTCTCAAACCTTTCAGCCCTATCTTATTTAGATATCAGCAACAACAATTTAGCTTTGGAGGTGGATTCCGACTGGATACCACCCTTCAATCTCTCGTACATTCGGATGATTTCTTGCGAGTTAGCAAAAGAATTTCCGCAATGGATAAGAACACAAGTCAGTGCAAATGAGATAGTTTTGTCCAATGCCTCCATCAAAGGAGCTCTCCCAGATTGGTTAGGTCTCATGTCACTCTTCCACCTGAATCTCTCCTACAACCGCATAAATGGATCCTTGACAAAATTTTCTTCTGACCTGAAATTGCTAGACATCTCTCATAACTCAATCTCAGGACCTATTCCGCAAGATATTGGCCAAGCGATGCCTCATTTGGATTCCTTGCATCTGAATGATAATCTCTTAAGTGGTCCAATACCCACCTCATTATGCGAGATGGAGTATCTGTCCGAGTTGCACCTCGGAAGGAATGAATTAGTTGGCGAAATTCCTACATGTTGGAAGGAGAACCCTTGGAGACTCCTTGATTTATCATCCAACAAGTTGTACGGAGTCATGCCAAGCTCTTTAGGAAATTTAATTGAGCTTATGTCAATACATCTGAACAACAATAGTCTCCGTGGAGAAATTCCTGCGACCATGATGTATTGTAGGAACTTGCTGATTTTGATCTTGGCGAGAACAAAATCTCTGGAAACGGTCATCATTGGACTGGACCAAGCTTTCAGCTATTACATATTCTTAGACGGCAAGAAAACATATTCAACGGTAGTGTTCCTTCAAAGCTATGCTTACTCTCCGAACTGCAAATATTGGACCTAGCAGTGAACAATCTGACAGGATTGATTCCACATTGTCTTGGCTATATGAAAGGAATGAAACTGAACAAAAGCATAGATGAAGGCAACTCACTCTCCCCTATTTATGTGGCCACACCTCAGGTGACGTCTACTATCGCTCCCATAGATTGGACTCGAGCATGTGGAGCAGGTCGTGAAGGGGATGAACCTTGACTACCCAACACTTGATATACAACTTATGGTCAATTTGGATCTCTCAAGCAACAAATTGATTGGACCGATCCCTGGAGAGCTTACCTTGCTTTCCCGATTGCGAAGCTTGAATTTATCGCGCAACTTTCTTTCTGGAGGCATACCGACTATGATTGGAGACATGAAAGCACTCTAGTCACTTGATCTTTCAGAAAATCACATTTCAGGAACAATCCCACAGAGCTTTTCTTCATTCACATTTTTTAGCAAACTAAACTTGTCTCACAACTTCGCGGGACTAATTCCGAGAGGAAATTAAATCCAGACCCTTGACAATCCTTCCATTTATGCCGACAATCCTCTACTTTGTGGCAATCCTCTACAAAAGAAACACCTCGGTGTGGAGACCCCTCAAGCGCCAGAAGAAGATGCCAATGAAGAAGGTAAGCTTGAAAAGGTGATGTTCTACCTTGTCATAATGCTCGGGTTTGCAACCGGGTTTTGGGGAGTTGTTGGTGGTTCGGTGTACAAGTAGAATTGGAGACGCGCGTACTTCGGCTATGTGGATCGGAAAGCAGACATGGTGTGCGTGATTATTGCAGCGAAGGGAGCCGAGTTGAGGAGGAGATTCAAAAGCGTAATAGGCCTGTTCTCCACATTAGCTAGTCCAATGGTTCACTGATCTCGTGAAGTTCTTGCCTTGTTCAAGCAGAATCGTCTTAGTAGTTGGCTTGTTCCTCCTTATGAGTAGTAGCCAATTTTTTGTTTTCTTTAATTTCAAGCTTGTCCGAGCGAGCCGTCAAAGAACGGCATGGGGAGTGCAAATCATGTCACTTGGTAATTTTTAGTGTTGCTCAGCAATTTAGCAGTACTTTGAGTTATTATACTCATGATGTTTTGCTTGTCAATGATGTGAAATTATGTTAGCAAATTCCATTTTCGTCCTGTTTATGCTTTTGCTGCTAATTGCATGTCGAGGGTATTACAAAATCAGGACGTTGAAATCGTCAATGGCATAGGGCCGTTCAATGTTAGATGTGTTCCTCTCCCAAGATTATATTTCCTTTCTCAATTTCAAGACATAGGAAAAATATTTGCATGTAATCCAAATCACAATGCTAATTAACTGCGAGTCACTCGTCAACTTCTCTACCTAGCGACTCCGATTTTTCTCTTCCATAAATAAGAAAAAGAGCATTAGGGTCTCATAATTGAGTCAGCAAGGTAAAACATTAGTCTTAACCCTGTTAATTGGTGTTGGTCGGGACAGATTGAAATGGGCCTCAACAAGGACGGCCCCCCAATTCTTGGATCACGGGGCCAGTGAACGATTGTTTAGGGTTAGGCTTTCTCTCTTCGTCCTTAAGACCTAGGCACTCCTGATTTTCTAGCAGCGTCTTCCAGCCACTGCGTCCTTCTAACTAGGACTCAATCTTGCAGGGGATTTTATTTTAAACGTGCCCTTTTTGCTTTCTTTGTTATGTTGTTAACGAAATCTTGACGGCGAACGTTTAAGAATCGAGCGAGAGGCTTGCATCAAAGCGCTCCTTTCATGTGAGGCTCCGAAATACTATGGTCAATACACGTCCTGTAAAATCTTCTATTGAGAGCTAGTCTTTTCGAGAATCGAGTGGTCATGCCGAAAATTAGCATTTAGATCTCATTGTAAATGATCAAATGGACGGTTGATCTAGCAAATGACGGGACTAACAAATTGCCGCCTTTTTTCGGAAACAATTATACTTCTCATTTGCACTCTGTTAAATCATCAGTTGTAAATTTAGCCCACATATAATCTGACCAATAATCAATCTCCGTTGTGTGGTACACCCCGAGAAATGGATCTATAGTAAGACCTAAAATGCCATATGAAATAGGAGAAGGTTTGAAATATTATTGAGACACCACTAAATCGTCACCATTTGAGTGCTCCTTTCGAAAAAAGCTTCTTCTCATGTAGACTAGATTAAGTGATTGGATATTAATCCTTCAACCCAAACCGGCTAATGACTTGTAGCTACACTTGGCATCAATGTAAGTTTCTACGAATGATTTGGTACCGCATTTTATCTTATTCCTCTTGGGAAATTCATCATTTCCCAATCTCTTTATTTAGAACCTCTTTCATCATCAATTAGAAAGTGGTCTAAATTCTTCTCTGCGCTTGGTGAAAGCAGAGAAATGATTGGGTGATAGTTGAGAATAATAGTCTGTCCTGGACCACAAAAACACCAATAACAAATAATTATAAATTATTGTGGAGTCCACTCCTCTAAGAATTTGAGGCTTACAACATGATATTACTTTCACAATGGCCCAACGACTATTATGCTAGTAAAATCCATGAAAGTATAAGGAACCTATCTAACTAAGTTCTCCATAGATGGTCTTCGTAGACGTATTCCAGTAGCAGGGACCAGTGAAAGTATAGGAAAGATGATTTTACCATATTACCTATCACAAAAACATTATTTTTAGTGGGACGATAGCTCTGAAAAGGCATTGCCCATCTTTTCTTTCATCTCGAACGAAATTACTAGTCATACGAATATTATCATTTGAACGGAATTGATTTAAGGTAAAAAAAAGTCAACCTTTTCCTCCTGTTCATTTACAACAGGCACGCATTGCTTTCTTTTTTCCAGAAAAGAAAGGGACCTGCACTGCACAATTGATTCAATAAACTGGATCATCCATGGCCTCTCTTCTTTCTAATTAATAGACGACGAGAATAATTTCAGAATCCATACCAATCAACATGTATTATACTGGAAGTTGCTTGATTTGCACACGTAGAGAGAAAGTCCATTTCATTAAAATCTTGTTAGGATTTGCATTTATCCGAAAGAAATGCAAACGGACGAATCCAGATCCAAGTAGTGGCATGAGATAACGACATGGACCTAAAATACTTGACTTGGTGCTTGCGGGTCTTGCACTGCACAACTTGTGGCCACGCATAAGTTTTCCACAATAATGCTGTTGGTCCAGACCCACCAAAGCATATAGATATAGGTGCTATTTAAGATATCATTTATTTCGGGAAGAATGAATGATTTGGAAAATATTTTTCTAAAAAGAATTGCTTGTATCAGTCACAAAAATGAATAAACGAAAAATATTTTCATCGTCCACGAAAATATTTAAACATAAATTGTTGTCGGCAATAAAAACATTTTCCATTGACTAATTATTTAAAGCGATACAAACAATCATTTTAAGAAAAATATTCTCCAAATTATTCATTTTCTGGGAAAACATTTTCCTCATTTTCTTGTGTTTGGTTCTCTTAGGAAAATGAGTCAACGGAAAATGTTTTCCTAATCAACAGAAAATATTTTCCTACCAAAGCTTAAATTTCAAAAATCGAAAATTATTTTCCAAAATACAACTAGGTATGGGGGATTGGATCAAAAACTCTATGCTTGGGCATAGGTATCCCAACACTTGCTTTCCAGATCCTTGGCAGCAGGGCTGAGTCCCTAGTGCTCGGGCTCGGGTCTATTGAGGCTAGGCCCAAGTCGATCTAAGTCACGCTTGAGTCCACTGAGGTCGGGCTCGGGAAGCTAGGCACGGAAATTGTTGACATGGGTGTCGGTCGTCCTACATGGCATAACCTGTGACATCCTGAAAAGTGTCTATTTGGGATTTATGAAATACTTGGTTTTATGAACGTACTCGTAGTTAGTTCTCACCCGGAATTGATCATTCCTGGGATACTAACCATTAGGGAAAGGCTAATTAGGGATTTAAATTCGTGCGACTAAAAGAAAATTCAATCGTGAATTGATTTTTGACCATAAAATCGCCGAGGTGACATTTTGAGCCACTGTAGGCCGATCCAAGGATAACTAGGGGTCAGTTCGCCACTGTCATAGTAGTGGATCGCGGGTGATTCCACCGGACCACGAAATGAATTGACGAATGATCCTGAACCTATACCGAACGATCATATCCCTCGGATCTAGCAATCGATCCTCGCGATTTAAAAGACAACCGAAGTCGTCACGAATTGAATGAACTTGCATGTGACTCGATTTGTTATCAGTCACGGGTCGAATATGCGAAATTCCCCAAAAGACGCCCGTTAGTTTGAGAAACGCTTGAGTTACGTTAAATAAGATCCAATTATTAATTAGAGCCCAAATTGGACATCGAAAAATTGGGAAGTCACAACGGGACGTTAGGACGACGTTGTGGTTGGAACGTACAGCTTTGGATTTTTCCGAATCCTTCAGAAAAATTCAATTTCGGCAAGAAAATGAAAAAGTGACCAAATTACCCTTGGATGTTTATAAAGGGAAGGTATTAAAGGGGAAGGGCATTTTGGTCATTTTGTCCTAATTTTTGAGTTGGACAATTTTGCCCTTGGAATTTTATAAAATTCCCAAATTGCCCTTGGATATTTTTGGGAAAGATTCGATCCGGGCCGTCGATCTCAAGATAAGATCGAATCTCGACCGTCGATTCGATTTGTGAGACAAAAGGCAAGATGGTCATTTTGGCCCCTAAATTATTGGTTTGACTATTTAGACCAAGACCCCTCTCTCTCTCCTCATTCTCTCTCTCACCTCTCAGCAATCTCCCTCTCTCTCCCGCCTGATCGCCCTCTTCCCCTTGGCCGCTCGCCGCCGCGCCGTCGCCGCCGGCCACCGCCCGTTGCCGCCTTACCACCCTCACGCCACCGCCACCACCGTCCTCTCTCTCTCTCCCTCTCTCTCTCTGTCGTCTCACCCTTTCTCTCCCTTGGCCATGGACAGCCAGCCCAAGCCGAGCAAGCCGCCACCGTCGCCGTGCACCGATCGCCACTGCCGATCTGCACGCCGCCGCTCACCGTTGATTGCCACCCGTTTTCCGCTCTAACCGAGTTAGTCTAGAATTTGGTAAGTCGCGCCCTAAATCTTATTTAGGACGTCGGGTATCGACGGACAAATTTGAGGTGGAATCGGGTTTAATTAGACACGAATTAGTATAGTTTTTGGAGTGGAATTGACTAGCGGGCCTAAGGAATGAATTTGGGAGATTTCGGTGGAAATTTAGAGGCCGAGTATATGCTGGAAATTGCTGGTTTGAATGCTGAAAAATGCGGTTCGGTATGTAAATTGGGTATTTAAATCCGGCGACTAATTGTGGGAAAATGTCGTGAAGAGCCGGAACTGATTTGCCGTGATTTTGATATAGAAAAATGACAATTTGTATGTTGGTTGTGAGTTCGAACTGTGGCTGAATTATGATGTTATAATTGGGTGCATTAATGTGCAATTGATTGATTGAAATATGCTCTGTTATGTACACGCTCGGGCCGAATTGAATTATTCATCAATTGGCCATATTAAATGCTTAGTAAGCATGAGAAATGAGTGTGAATTGATGCGTGTACAGGCCACGTGTGATTGGCCAATTTATTGACAAGTGAGTGTTGAGCATGTGAATGAGTAAGGAATTGTGTGTGGTGTGGCATGCATGATCGTGGAAATCCCTGAGGCGGTACCACTACGTGGGGATATTTCCGTCCTAAGGCGGTACGACTACGCGGGACAATGCCCGGTATTACCGGAGGACGACCAACCTAAGGCGGTACCATTACGCGGGTTGTGTAGTAGGTGGTGGGTGTTGAGCATGAGGCGGTACCACTACGCGGGCAAGATACACGGCCTGAGGCGGTACCATTACGCTGGCCCTGAAGTATTGTTTGAGTTAGTCGCAGTGAGCTTGAGGTGGTACTATTACGCGGGCCACTGGCGAGGCAAGTGTGAGATGGTCGAGTGTACCTGAGGCGGTTTCATTATGCGGGTCACTGGCGAGTGGGTGAAAATAATGTGATGAGACGGGAATAAGTGCATGAAATAAAATTTGAACGTGCATGTGATTGGATGTGGTGTTGTTGTGGCTAACGTGCAGGTTGCACGCTGGAAAGGCCTAGGTAAGCATAATTGTGTGCCTGCTGTATGATGGTTGAGTGTATGATTGTGTTTGTGATTGTCTGGAGGTACGTGATAGCCTAGCTGGGGTTTAGGGGTGTACTTATTGAGATGTAATATCATGGTTGTTAGACCAATACTTTTCAGAACCCCGGCCTGAACAATGAACCCTCCGCCGCCGCTGCCGCCGCCGCCACCATTTTGGAGTACCGGTGCACATCGATCACAGTATTGTAGAGTTTCCTATAGATGAAAATATGACCTGGGTTAAGCACACGACGGTAGTTTTGTTAGACGTAGGACTACCCCTCTGGCAAGCCAACACATACACCGCTTGGTTCTTTAAGGACGGGGTAGATGAGTTCGGTCCCGTTCGTGGATTTGACGTCCTCTTTGATGGAGTTGGGGACTGGGACCCGTCTACTATATCTCCTCCTGATGGCGAGTTGACTAGTGTGGAAACTAGTCTGGCGCAGTCTGGATTGCAGCAAGCGCCTGCAGTACCTGAGCCCTCGGAGGCCAAGCATGAGCCAGAACCTGATGAATCACAGGCGGGGTACGATCTAATGGACGTGGATCTCGAGCTGATCTCAGAAGAAGAACCGGAAGAGGAAGAGTTCGAGGCCGAATCTGAGAATGAATCTGCCGAACCTGAAGGAGAACCGGAGTATATACCCCCGTATGAGCAGTGGATTGACCCCGAATTTGTATCAAAGTACGGGTCTAATGAGGAGTGCAACTCGGAGGAGCAGGGTGAGGTTTCAGCGGAGTCGAGTGACATCAATCACCCGATCGAGATTGAGGCCGAGTCGAAGTCCTCGGAAAAGCAGACCGTCTAGGGGAATTCAGGTTCAGATGACGAAGAATCAGACTCGGAATGAACGCCGAGCAAAGGACGTAGGGGCTAGTGTAGGAGTTGGAGTAGGCTTTTTGGAGTGTCCCATTTTTTAAGATAGAATACCCAGGTCATCAATCGTTTTGGTTATCGATGGTATATAGTGTGGTGTGCTTATGAATAAGGTGGTGTTGTAAATTGTGAATATTGTATAAGTTTGGATGAGAAATGAATATGTGTATTCTCTCTGTTTACCTCAGTTTTAATTGTCCGGGTATTCATGGTTTCCGCTGATCGTTTTAAATCTCTGATATTTTTAAGTGAGGTCGGCGATACCCTGGGATGTCACATTAATCGACTAGAGAAGGGTATCGTGTGCTCGATAGGGTTCGAGGCGTGACATAACCAGCGTTGACGTTGACAATTTTTACAATTTTTTTAAAAATTGTCATCGAGCAATGTAGGATAAGGTATGAAATTTGGCGATTAAAGAATAAAATTAGCAAGAACCCACAATTAAATTCAAGTAAACTCAAAGAGTGACATGAAGAAAATCAGGAACTTGGCTCTGATTAAAGTATACCTATCAAAACGGATCATAAACCCATTTCTTAACCCATATTTTATGGGCTGAGTTGTTTGTGTTAGTAATATTCAATACATGGGTCATAAATGGTTTTAGACCCAACTCTATGGGTCATAAATGGGTTTAATATGAGTATTAAATGAATTCACAACTTACTTAGACCTAACACACCTCAATGACTCTCCCTCACCCTGCTCGATCTCGTGTCTTCTCACTCCGTGCTCACAAGCTCAAGCCTCGCTAGAGGCCGGTGAAGTTAGCCCTTGCCGGCCCTCTCATGTCCGATTGTCGCCGAGGCCCGGCGATCGGAGGAAGAAAGAAAAGGAAAAGGAAAGAAAAGAAGAAAAAAAAGAGAATTTTTTATTAAAGATTTAATATTTAAAAAAATTATAAAAATTATTCACGTCAACGCCAATAGGATGGTCAATGTCCATGTTAGTAATTTTGGAAATTTTCCCACCCGAATAGTGTATGTCTATTTAGGAAAATGAAATAATTTTTTTTTATCAAACGATAGAAAATATTTTCCAGTTCATTTTCAGGTGTTAGACAAACACAGGAAAATATTGTCCTTTTCTTGAAAAACAACTTCCCGAAAAGCATTTTTTAAAAATGTCACATTTTCCGCGAAACAAATGGAGTCTAAAATATTATAGCACTATTTCTCTATAGATTCTGTTTGTTTACTATAACAAACACCCAAACTCACTTCATGAAGCATATACTAATTGCACAAAATACAACTAAAAAGAAAAAAACAAAAGAGTAAAGCCTACTCGTGTTGTTTTGCATGTTATATCACCTGTTCTTTCAAACAATCAATTTATAGGGCAAAAGAACATTACAAGTGCCATAACTTGTGTACGGCGCTCGCTTTAATGCCATAACTTTTTTTTGGATCACTTTAGTGCTAAAATTTTTGAAAAACGATCACTTAAGTGCTAAAATTTTTGAAAAACGATCACTTAAGAGCCAACTCCGGTGCCGTACACAATTTTTCACCGGAAATCTGACGTGGCATTTTTTTTTATTAATTTCTGAAGCTGACGTGGCTCGCCGGAGTCTTGCCGGAGATTGGCACTTAAGTGATCGTTTTTCAAAAAGTTTAGCACTTAAATGATCGTTTTTCAAAAATTTTAGCACTTAAGTGGTTGTTTTTCAAAAATTTTAGCACTGAAGTGATCTAAAAAAAAGTTATGACACTTAAGTGATCGTTTTTCCTCCGACTTGGCACCAAAGTGATCTGAAAAAAAGTTATGGCACCAAAGTGAGCGCCGTACATAAGTTATGGCACTTATAGTGTCCTTTTGCCCAATTTATAGGGAAGCATAGTGTTAAATTTTCCCTACATTTCTTCTTTACGATTCATCAAAGCATTATGGTTATGTGTCCTCTCCCACCCTAAGAACTTATATTTTCCAGTGAAATCCTACTTTAATCTAAACCTGTCGAACGGTTGGTCTAACCCAAATAGACACATTTAACCTGTTTTGATCCATTTCCATGCAATATAAATTTAGTGACCCATACTTGACCCGACCCAACCCATACACAACTCTTGCCCAACTTGACCCATATTGTTAAAACACTTCTATATTTAATTCAATTTAGGAAAACTCATACCCAAACTGAGGTGAAAGCACGGAGTGAGCAAGCGCGAGATCGAGTGAGGACGAGAGAAAATCATAGAAGTAGGTTGGGTTTTAGTAAGTTAGGAATCCATTTAACACTTATATTAAATCCATTTATGATCCATAGAGTTGGGTTTAAACTCATTTATTGAATATAGTCAACCCATATAATAACCCAATCCATCAAATATTGGTTAAGAACTTGGTCCATGACTCACTTGGACAGGTCTACTTTAATCAGAGCCAAGTTCCACATTTTCTTCATGTCACTCTTTGAGTTTACTTTAATTTAATTGTGAGTTTTTGCTAATTTTATTCCTTAATCTCCAAAGTTCGCACCTTATCCTACATTGCTCGATGACGATATATAATCATGAACTCTTGGGTTTTCATCAAGCTAATAAACTCAACAGTATGACTGTTGAAATAATCTAACCGTCTCATCAATTATCTCAGGCATATGCTAGTCGCCAATGCAGGCCTTAATTCCATCAGTCCAATCAATGATAATGATGGGCAACCCGCTCGGGACCATCTTTGAATGTAAGCACAATGGATTAAATAGATGAGTCCATTTTGACTTTTCGATAGACGGTCGACTTGGAGTCAAGTCATCGGGATGCTACTGCATAATTTCTTAAAGAAGAACAATTAAATATGCGTAAGAAGACAAGCTCATAAATAATGTCAAATCTATGTTCCCTGACATGACAAGCTCTAAGTCGTTGAATGCGTGCTTTCCTATTTCCTTCTCAAATACTATTAAAATCAACAAGTGATGATTACGTTTACTATGATGATAAATGAAATCGTGCACACATGATATACGCAATACACCAACGATGTAAAATAATAATTGATTACATTCAATATCATTCATTCTCTTGCTCTTTATAAATGCCACTTGTTTGCTCATAAGAACACACTTAAAACCAACCTCCCAAAGTTTGAACAAATGCCTCCAAACCAAAAATTTGAAGCCTAATCGTGTGGCTTTCACGAGCAATATAGCTTTTGTTTTCATTTTCATCATTATTCATGGAGGGACATGATAATATGAAAGTGCTTGTACTAGTAAGTTTGTTGTTAATTTTAAACAATGCATGTGTATGTTTGTGTAGAAAGAGAAGCTCATCCTCCATTTGCTTTGAAGAAGAAAGGAATGCTTTACTTCTGCTCAAGCAAAGTCTTTTAGACCAACCTAACCTCCTTTCTTCTTTGAACGGTGAAGATTGTTGCTTTCGGAGTGACGTGTGACCGAGCAAGACTTAGACTTGGTGCTTGCGGGTCTTGTTGGTTTCTAGGTGATGTGACTGAAGGAAGTTGATGTTATCGGTTTATAGTTGTGGGCTAAGGCGAACGCCTCTCTGTATCAACTTCAATCTATGAAAGTGAGGCATGACTATTCTGCTAGGACTGTTGCCCCACCTCGGAAAAAAAAGAAACAAAAGAATGGACTAGCTTTAAGGATGAAGGAAGAGATTAATCGAAAAGTGATGTTGACATGACTTGGAGTTATTAGGGGACTTCCAATTTCACAGCCTGAAATTGAAAGAAACTCGTCAACTGTCAATTTCAATTGAAAATTAAAGTGATAATTAGAATTCCGAAATTATTAGATGCGCTAAATGCATACATGCACCTTTTCACATGGCATATAAATCACAGGTACATCCATATACCCCTTTAAGAATTTTGATTTTTTTTTAATCTAAGATGTCAAAACTCACTTGATAAAGCATACTAGCCGAAAAATAAGTGTAAAAGCCTAGCTGCGTGGTTTTGCATGCAATAACTCTCTCCATGTGGCAAGTAACAATCCTCGTAATAAACTCTTCAGAATAGAATGCACACGGTGATTTTCATTCTCTATACATTTTTGAAGAAAGTCTTCTCATATTTCTAGATTCAATCACCCTTTTTCTAAAAACAAATATTTCTTCATTTATTTGATTCTCTCCATTAATAAAGAGATGGTTTCAACTTAACCATCAAACAGGAAGTCCGCTAGTCCCTTATATATATATGGCGATGTTATATTTTTGTGGGTCTAGTATTGGGTTTTGGGACATTATATGCTCAACTGGGACATTTGTAGAACAATTTGGGATTATGAAAAACAAAAATGCACGATGTTTGCTTATGAAAGATAAAAATAAATGCAACCGGATAAATATGAACACATAAAAAAATCTGGAGAAAAAGGATATGTTAGAATGAGGATAGGGACCTCAAGACTTTGACTTGGGTCTTGTGGGTCTTGCGGGTCTTGCGGGTTTACAAACAGTGATGTGACCGAGGGAAATCAATGTTATCGGCTTATGGTAGGGGGCAAAGGCGAACGCCTCGTTTGTTTCAACTTCAAGCTATGAAATTGAGGCATGACTACTCTCTGATGGGACTGCTGCCTCACCCCAAGAGGAAAAAGAAGAAGAAAAAACAGGATAGTGGACTAACGTTAAGGATGGGGGCAGAGATTAATCGAAAAGTGACGTTGACTTGACTTGGAGCTATTCGAGGACTTCCAATTTCACAAACTTCAATTGAAAGAAACACGCAAACTTTCAATTTCAATTGAAAACCAAAGCGATGGTTAGAATCCCGGAATTATTAGATACGCTAGATACATGCACTTGTATCTCACACGGCACAAAGATCATGGATGCGCAAGATATTGTATCAGATGGGAACACACCCATACACTCCTTTGAAAATTCTATTTTTTGGCTCTAAGGATTTCAAAACTCACTTGATAAAGAATGGCAAAAGGACACTATAAGTGCCATAACTTGTGTACGGCGCTCACTTTGGTGCCATAACTTTTTTTCGGATCACTTTGGTGCCAAGTCGGAGGAAAAACGATCACTTAAGTGTCATAACTTTTTTTTGGATCACTTCAGTGCTAAAATTTTTGAAAAACGATCACTTAAGTGCTAAAATTTTTGAAAAACGATCATTTAAGTGCTAAACTTTTTGAAAAACGATCACTTAAGTGCCAATCTCTGGCGAGACTCCGGCGAGCCACGTCAGCTTCAGAAATTAATAAAAAAAATGCCACGTCAGATTTCCGGCGAAAAATTATGTACGGCACCGGAGTTGGCACTTAAGTGATTGTTTTTCAAAAATTTTAGCACTTAAGTGATCGTTTTTCAAAAATTTTAGCACTAAAGTGATCCAAAAAAAAGTTATGGCACTAAAGTGAGTGCCGTACACAAGTTATGGCACTTGTAGTATTCTTTTGCCGATAAAGAATACTAGTCCAAAAAGATGTATAAAAGCCTAGTTGCGTGGTTTTGCATGCAATAACTCTCTCCATGTTGCAAGTAACAATCCTAGTAATTTTGTTGATGCTATCAGTTGATTTGTGGTGTGGATTTTATACTTACTGTCAATCTATGTATTGAGACATGATATGACATACAAATGCATAGACCGGTTCTATTTCAGGACTTAATCATGGCCGACGTGATTTGCACGACTTAATCACATATTATTCGGGCCATGTTACATGGCGAAGCATTACCATAGGATTCTCTTGACATGAACGATCAAATGAGTTCGGTGGTATAGAGATTGTTTTTAAGTTAACCATTAAATATAAAGTTTGCTAGTCTCTTTTATATATGGCGTTGTTGCATTTTGCTGAAGGTGCGACTATTATGATGCATATGATAATGTGTTGAGATGCACCTATGAGTTATATTAGAAAGTCTCATATCGGAGAATTGGTACATATGGAGTAATTAATATATCATTATTGGCATATAACTTATTGGCTTAAGTTTTTTTTTTCTGAAGGTGAATTCAACTGGATTTATTGACGGGTTCGGACTTGAGTTCTCTCTTGGTGGTTTCCCCGGATGAATGTATCAACTTCTACTCCAGACTTCCAACATAATGTGTATCCAGCCCTTGATCCCTTGACTACATCATGCTTTGGTGAATATATAATCAAAGAGCGTGTTCCTTTGACCCAAAAAAGATCCTCAAGATAATTGACTGGTTATTTCCTATTGTAAATTTTCGTCATTTCTTCATCTACATACATCCCTTAGAGGAAATATGAGTTTATACTAAAACATCCATGATGGACATTTTTGGTAATGGCAGAATCAGGCATACATGCCGTTAATATCTAGTTTCTTGCTTTTGTTCTTGTTGTTTGTTCTGATGTTGTTAGGTTTGTTTGAAACTTAGGGAAATTTTCGGGACAATTGGGATCTTGTTATAGTTTGAGTGTGTATGATAGTTGAGGACATGATTTTTTTTTTACAATTTTACTGGGTTTTGGGACATTATGTGCTCCATAGGGACATTTGTAGAACAATTTGGGGTTACAAAATTTACACGATATTTGCTTATCAAAAAATAAATCAATATGAACAAAAAGGATCTAGAAAAATGAGGACAAGGAACTCAAGACTTGGACTTGGTGCTTGCGGGTCTTGCGGGTTTTCCCCATTGATGTGACTGAGGGAAGATGTTGTCGGCTTATAGCGGTGGGCAAAGGCGAAAACCTCTCTTTTCAAATTCAATCAAGGAAGTGAGGCATGACTACTCTAAGGATGAAGTAAGAGATTAATGGAAAAGCGATAAACGTTGACCGGAAAAGTGCTAAAAGTTTACTCGAGTTGGAGTTATTCGTGGACT
The DNA here is from genome assembly GCA_031216405.1 of Syzygium malaccense. Taxonomy (NCBI): domain Eukaryota; kingdom Viridiplantae; phylum Streptophyta; class Magnoliopsida; order Myrtales; family Myrtaceae; genus Syzygium; species Syzygium malaccense. The sequence goes on from CM062254.1 coordinate 13,910,424, forward strand.
TTCGATTTCATGAATTTCAGTTGAAAGAAACATGCAAACATCCATATGCACTCGTAAACCAAAACGATGATTAGATCCCCGAAATTATTAGATACGCCGTGACATGTCCATCCGTTCCTCATACAGCACGTAAATTACGGGTGCGCATGATATCGTGTGAGATGGGAACACACCCATGCACCCTCCTTTACAAATTCTATTTTTATCCTCTAAAAATGCCAAAACTCACTTCATATTACCTGAAAAACAAAAGGTATAGAAGCATTTTTTCAAGTAACAATCCTAGTAACTTTGTTGATACTAGCATGTTGTATTGAGGTATGGATTTGATACTTCTTGCAAACCAACATAGTGAGACATGATATGACAAACATGTGTATGGACTTGTTCCGTTTCGAGGCTTAATCACCACCGATTTGATCTTTGCCGCATAACCATTGTCGATATGGTTTTTGAGCCTTGTCACATGGCGAAGCGTGACCGTAGAGTTTTCTTGACATGGGCAATTGAATGAGTATGACATATGCTATCTATGCTATGCTATGTTGCATGGTTTATGATATGGTGCACACCTTATGATTGTTGGAATGTATGCATTATGCTGTTGGTCCAGCCCCACCAAAGCGCGTAGATGAAGGTGCTGTGACTTGATTAATATGTTATAGCACTTTTTCTCTATAAATTTCTGTTCATTTGCTCTAACAACACCCAATCTCACTTCATAAAGCATATACTAATTGCCCAAAATAGAAAATAAAAACAAAATCAAAAGAGTAAAGCCTAGTTGCGTTGTTTTGCATGTGATATCACCGGATCAATCAAATAGCCAATTATAGGGAAGCATTGTGTTAAATTTTCCCTACATTTCTTTTTGAAAGATTTATCCAGCCCTTATGTTTATGAGTCCTCTCCCACCTAAAAACTTACATTATGTGTCGAAATCCTACATTAATCAGAGCTAAGTTCCTCAATTTCTTCATGTCACTCTTTAAGTTTAATTTAATTTAATAGTGGGTTCTTGCTAATTTTATTCCTTAATCTTCAAGTTTTCGCGTGATGTTTCCTAACCTTATCCTACATTGCTTGATGATGGTATATAATCATGACCTCTTGGGTTTAGTTGAGCTAATAAACTTAGAAGTGTGATTTTTTTGAAATCATCTATCTCATCAATTATTTGGGGCATATGCATGTTGCCAATGCAGGCCTTAAATCCATCAGTCTGATCAATGGCAATGAAATGCAATCGTACCACTACGGGACCATCTTTGAATATAAGCACAATGATTTGAATAGATTATGTCCACTTCGACTTTTCGGGAGACGGTCGACTTGGAGTCATGTCATCGGGGTGCTGCTGCGTAATTTCATAACGAAGAACAATTAAATATGCATGAGAAGGCAAGCTAAAAAATTATGTCAATTCTATATTCCTTAACAAGATAAGCTCTAAGTCGTTGAATGTGTGCTTTCCTATTTCCTTCTCAAATACTACTGAAATCAAGAAGTGATGGTTACGTTTACGAAGAAGATAATTGAAATTATGCACACACGACAGAACAGTAATTGGTTACATTCACTATCATATTCTCTTGCTCTCTATAAATGCTATTTGCCTACTCTTAAAGAACACACTCACAACCATCCTCCCAAAGTTTAAACAAATGCCTCCAAACCAAAATCTTGAAGCCTAATCGAGTGGCTTTTCTGTGCAATATAGCTTTTGTTTTCATTTTCATCATTATTCATGGCGGGACATAATTGTATGAAAGTGCTTGTACTAGTAAGTCTGTTGTTAATTTTAAACAATGCATGTGTATGCCTATGCAGAAACAGAAGCTCATCCTCCATTTGCTTTGAAGAAGAAAGGGATGCTCTGCTGCAGCTCAGACAAAGTCTTTCGGACCAATCTCACCTCCTTTCTTCTTGGAACAGTGAAGATTGTTGCCAATGGACTGGAGTGACATGTGACCGAGCAAATGGACATGTCGTCATGCTTCAGCTCACACCAAAAATTGATTTCTTGTTTCCACCAGAAGTTGAAATATTGTTTTCGGTAAGACAAGAGTTCTTCTACGGGCCACAACTTTTTTCAACAGCTAGTGAACTAAACTCTTCTTTGCTCAACTTGAGATACTTGAATTACCTAGACTTGAGCGGGATCTTTTTCAAGTACGCATCCATGCCCAAATTCATTGGCTCCATGAAGCAGTTGAGGCATCTTGACTTGTCCTACTCTTTCTCTTTTGCCACTGTTCCTCGTGAATGGGGAAATCTCACCGAGTTGGAATTCCTTGATCTCCATGGTTTTTATGACATGGGTGTTGTTCATGACATTCGGTGGATTTCGCATCTTCGGACATTAAAGTACCTCGACATGAGTGGCATAAATGTCAACAGATCTAGAGACCTAATGCAGGTGATCAGCACACTCCCATCTTTATCACATTTGATCCTATCAGATTGTGGGCTTTATAATTTTCACTTGTCTTCTGATCACTTGGCCAATTCTACTTCTCTTCATCTTCAATACCTCGATCTTTCCATAAATTTTTTTGAAGGTCCCATCCTAAGCACTATATTTCAAAACATTACTTCTCTCCAGCACCTCGATCTTTCATCAAACTCTTTCACCTTGGCCAATTCTACTTCTCTTCATCTTCAATACCTCGATCTTTCAAACAATCATTTCGAAGGTCCCATCCAAAGCACTATATTTCTAAACATGACTTCTCTCCAGCACCTCGATCTTTCATCAAACTCTTTCACCTTGGCCAATTCTACTTCTCTTCATCTTCAATACCTCGATCTTTCAAACAATCATTTCGAAGGTCCCATCCAAAGCACTATATTTCTAAACATGACTTCTCTCCGTTGCCTTGATCTTTCATCAAACTTTTTCAACTCTTCAGTACCAAGGTGGTTTGATAACTTGAGAAGTCTTGTCGATCTCAATCTTGCGAACAATCTCTTCCAAAGCATTGAAGGAGGGTTGTTCTCTTTCTTAAGGGAAAATCCGTTCCTCAAGTCACTATATTTGGGCTACAATGAACTTCACGAGGAGATATTTTCTGTGGAGGGAAATTCTTCGGGGCTTATCGGAAAAAACTTCGATCGACTGCAGATAAGAAATAATTTTCTTCGGGGGCCTTTGCCAGATTGGTTGGTGCACTTGAAAAACCTGACAATGTTGGACCTATTAGATAATCAATTACATGGAACCATCCCGTCATCGTATGGTTGGTTACGCTTGAGAGTACTTATTCTTTCTTATAATCAATTAACAGGGAATATTCCAGAGGCATCGTATGGTTGGTTACGATTGAGAGTACTTATTCTTTCTTGTAATCAATTAACAGGGAATATTCCAGAGTCATTAGGAAGATTGCAAGTCTTAACAATTTTAGTTCTCAATAACAATCTTCTTAATGGCACTATTCCACACAGTCTCGGTCAACTTCAAAATCTTGACCAGTTAGATCTTTCAGGAAATTCCTTGAGAGGAACAGTTTCCGAAATCCATTTCTCCAACCTCTCGAAGTTATTGTCCTTAGATATTAGCAACAACCATTTAGCTATCGAGGTGGATTCTGACTGGATACCAACCTTCAATCTCTTGTCCATTGCGATGGTGTCTTGTGAGTTCAGAACGGAATTTCCGCGATGGATGAGAACGCAAGTCGATGCAAGATCCATAGATTTGTCCAATGCCTCCATTTCAGGATCTCTCCTAGATTGGCTAGGTCTCATGTCATTCTTTCACCTGAATCTCTCTTACAACCAAATAAATGGATCTCTGCCGAAATTTCCTTCTAACCTCGATTATTTAGATCTCTCTCACAACCAAATAAATGGATCTCTGCCGAAATTTCCCTCCGACGTGTTTTCATTAGATCTCTCTCACAACTTAATATCAGGACCTATTCCACAAAATATTGGTCTAGCAATGCCTTATTTATATTCCTTGAATCTGAATGATAATCTCTTAAGTGGTTCAATACCCACCTCAATATGCGAGATGGAATATCTGTACAACTTGCACCTTGGACGGAATGAATTAGTTGGCGAAATTCTTGCATGTTGGAAGGAGAGCCCTCGGGGACTCCTTGATTTATCATCCAACATGTTGTCCGAAGTCATACCGAGTTCTTTGGGAAATCTAATCGGGCTGACGTCATTACACTTGAACAACAATAGTCTCCATGGAGAAATTCCCGTTACTCTAAACTATTGCAGAAACTTGCTGATATTGGATCTTGGAGAGAACAAAATCTCTGGAAGTGTTGCACATTGGATTGGACCAAGTTTTCCATTACTACATATTCTTAGACTGCGAGGAAACATGTTCAATGGTAGTATTCCTTCACAATTATGCCTACTCTCCGCGCTGCAAATATTGGATCTGGCAATGAACAACATGACAGGAATGATTCCAAATTGTCTCGGCTATGTGAAAGGGATGAAACTGAACAAAAGCATAGATGACGGCAACTCACTCCCCTGCTTATGCTCCTGCAGTCGTGCCTGCGCAGAACGGGTCTGCTCCAACGGATTGGAATCAAGAGCATGTGGAGCAGGTCGTGAAAGGGGTGGACCTTGACTACACAACACTTGATCTACAGCTTATGGTCAATTTGGATCTCTGGAGCAACAAATTGATTGGACCGATCCCTGGAGAGCTTACCTTGCTTTCTGGATTGCGGGGCTTGAACTTATTGCACAACTTTCTTTCTAGAGGCATCCCGACTATGATTGGAGACATGAAATCGCTCGAGTCACTTGATCTTTCGAACAATAACCTTTCAGGAACAATCCCACAGAGCTTCTCTGCATTCACATCACTGAGCAAACTAAACTTGTCTCACAACAACTTCACGGGGCCAATTCCGAGTGGAAATCAAATCCAGACCCTTGATGATCCTTCCATTTATGCCGACAATCCTCTACTTTGTGGTGATCCTCTACAAAAGAAATGCCCCGGTGCGGAGGCCCCTCAAGCGCCGGAAGAAGATTTCGATGAAGAAGGTAAGATTGAAAAGGTGATGTTCTACCTCGTCATAATGTTCGGGTTACCGGGTTTTGGGGAGTTGTTGGCGGTTTGGTGTACAAGAAGAATTGGAGACGTGCCTACTTCGGCTATGTGGATCGTAAAGCAGACATGGTGTACGTGATTGTCGCAGTGAAGGTAGCCGAGTTGAGGAGGAGAATGAGAAGAGGGTAACAGGCCTGTTCTCCACATTAATTCAGTCCAATGTTTTATTGATCTCGTGAAGTTCTTGCTTTCTTGTTCAAGCAAAGGCGTCTTAGTAGTTGGCTTGTTCCTCCATATGAATTTTTTTGTGTTCTTTAGTTTCAAGCTTGTTGGAGCAAGCCGTCAACGGAACGGCATGGGGAGGGCAAATCATGTCATTTGGTAATTTAGTGTTGCTCAGCAATTTAGCAGTACTTTGTGTTATTATAATCATGATGCTATGCTTGTCAATGATGTGAAACTATGTTAGCAAATTCCACTTTCGTCCTGTTTACGCTTTTGCTGCCAATGGCATAGGGCCATCCAATGTTCAACGGATTCCTTTCCTAAAATTATGTTCCTTTCTCAATTTTGAGACATCGGAACAAAATTTGCATGTGATCTAAATCAAAATAAAGGATTCGTGTAAAGTTTAGAAACAATTCTCCACAAGGTGAGCACATCTCATTATTTAAGAGGAATTGACAGTCCAGTCGTGAAAAATTTCCGGTGGTTGATAGATTTTTTAAGTTGATGGTAGCTTCAAATACAATTGTCAAAAAAGTATAATCAGTGACTTGCTTGTCATGTGATCTATTAGTAAATAATCATAATTATCATGGACCAACGTCTAAATGAATTTAAAATTACTTTGTTTTAGATTTTAGAAGTATGGTTAGTAAATTATCATCATTATAATGAATTTATCGACATCCAAATAATTAGCAGCTTCCAAATTTACAGTGTGGTTAATAGACTACTCACCCTACAATGGACTTACCAACATCTTAGTACATTAATAAATTACCAGAGTTTAGGAATTTTTTTTTGGTGGTTTACTAAGCACACTTGTAAAATTTGAAAAAAAATGATCAATTACGAATTTATTCGGATACTAGTAAATTCGTTTTAGTGCCCTAGCTTATTAACCGTGCTTGTAATATTTCAAAAATAATTGTTAACTATCTAATTTATTGGGTTGTTGGTAAATTCTATAGAGGATTGGATGTATACTAACCAACTTGTAACATTTTAAAGAAGTTAATGATTTACTAATTTATTGAAATATTGTCAAATTCATCATAGTTAGTAGTTTACTAAACTACGCAGGTAAAATTTGAAATTAATTGGTAACTTACTAACATTCTAATAATTTAGTGACTCATCCAGTACAGCTTGTAAGGAGGTTTGGTTGGCCTTCACATTCTGACTGGCTTCCTCAATAGAGCGATTGGGATGTGGGTAAAATTTTTTCCGAGATAGTTAGAGAATTGATTGCCTCAATATTCCGTCGAGAAAGTCTTCACATTTCCTTTTAAGCTCTGGAGGCATAATAGAACAGCTGTCGCCTTTGCACAATTCACCCAACAAGTTGCTGAGCCTTGAAAGAATCGGTGGTGACTTGCCATCATTGAGGAACCACCACAAGAAAGGTCAAGGAACTCAAGCCACTTAGCCTTCACTGCTTTATCAGTAACTTCGTGAGCAAATGATGCTTCGGGAGTCAAGCTAGGGGAATCGACAGCTACACGAGTTAAAACTTTTGTAGCTCGTCCTAGTATGGATCTAGCTTTAGAATAAGAACCTGGAGAACCCTTGGCCTCGACTTGATCCGATGGTTGAGCCGAATCAGGAACTTGATTTGGAGAGGATGATGGAATCGGTGGGAGAGTTTCTGCAGAACCTAATGAAATCGAGTACATCTGCATTCAGCAAGGGATGCAAATTATAATCAGAAATAGTAAAGTGGAGCGAGAATATAAGATACTGAAAGCGTCATTCAAGCAACATACACACGGGAGAAGTGTAAATGCTATGTGCCAACCTATTTCTATTGTGGCTCTTCATCGCTCTCCTCTGAACTATCATCCTCAGTGTCGCTTTCATCAACATCCATCGTCACCTGCAGCACCAAGGACCAACCGCTCAGCCTCAGTGGTAGATCAGTGACATCGATCAACTCTTTAGTTGACGAGACACAATCTGTTTGTTGTTTGTTTTTCTTATTCTTGTCGATTCAAAGAGCATTGACAGAGTCAACACCCTTTCCGACCAGCTTGTTATCAGCATCATACTAAGAGAAATCTCTGAACTTATCGGCCCGTAATCGATAATTTTGTATCGTACCCAACTGTCTTCCACCATGGATGGAACATGATTTATTCATATAAACTTCATCACACCCCCCATTGAAGGTAACACCCATTTTCCCTTCATAAGAAGAAAACCCACCCTAAAACCAAAAGAAAAGAACAATAAACAAAGAAGCACAAGTGAAAGACAGGGCAGAGAGGAAAAGATACAGCACAACTTTGGGTCTGACATTGTAACCCAATTGTACATCACCCAATGTAAAGACAAACACAGTAAACCTGTTGGGTCTGCCTTGTCAGAGCTATCGCATGTAGCCTCTTAGCAGAAGCATCCATAGCGTTCTTCATAGGCGGGCCCTGTAAAATACGAAATAAGAAGAGGAAGAAGGACAAAAAGAGCAAGTTTAAGAAGGCATCCAATCGCAAAAGGCCACACTACAATAAATTGTAGTTTCACAATACAAAGAAGCTTGCAAGCATCTAGCAGAAAACAAACTGGTGCAGACTCCATAAGAAAAAAACAGTGGCAACCATCGCTAATCGAACTCAATTGCTTTTGCAGATATTTATCACGAGACAATTATCAACAAAAGCGAACAAGACTAAAATCGTGTGCCCAAAGGATATCAGAAGGGTACAGCAAAAAATGAACACAAGAAAATATCCACTGCAAACAACTGATTGGATACATCAGGTGCAATATAAGCCAATACAAAATCAAATCTGTAGGTCAATGCAATCTGTTGCACATCTACACATATGCATGCAAAAACCAACTGCAGTGACAGATGCAATATCGGTCAGCATCTACAGAATCACTAAAATATGAGATATCACATTAGCAAACTGACATTCAAGGTCATTGCCCCAACCAAAATTTCGGAACTAAGCCACTCACATCATCATCTGAACGGCTGTCTAACTCATTTTCAACAACTTTTCTAAGAAAAAACTCTACAGATGCATTCTTGCTTGATTCCGTTTTTGATGTGTTACAGCTAATGCTATCACCTAGAGGGGGGGTGAATAGGTGATATATCAAATTGGATGATTTAAATGTGCGAAATGAATATAATCGAAATCAACAACTCGTATGGTTAATATCAGATGGATGCATATGACAATTGTTGTCAGATGATTGCGTCTGATGACTATGATGATGTTTTAACGAACTCATTTGATAGATATATTTGCAGTATAATGTCAATAATAATAAATGAAAGTTTAGGGATAGAGAATACTACACACAGATCTTTATAGTGGTTCGGCTTTATCAAGCCTACATTCACTCTCTATGCTGGTAGCCTGTTGGCTGTGTTTCACTATTGAATCACCGAGAGATTACAAGAACAGTGCTTCTTAGATGATAGATTGCACTATCACTTACACTCTTAACTCAAGTAATTTTCTTTCTAAAGTAACAATGTGGAATACAGTAATCATAAATGCGTAAGATCGAAACTCTGTTCAGACTTTGTAATTCTCGATTTTGGTTATTCTTCTTGTACGACGTTTGCACTCCTTCTATACTTCTCTATGTCTAATCTATCCGTTGGACAGTTTTCGGAGGATTGATCTCCAAATCAACCTGTTGGAGAATCTTCCCAAAAGAAGATGCATAGCTGTTAGAAGAAGAACCATTATCTCCAGGTGATTTGATCTCCCATACAATCAAATCAAGGTTTCCATAAGTGTAGTTCTTCGTGTTTAAGGAACAATCTTGTGATTACCAATTAGGATATCTTGATATATCAATTTGACTGTCATGCATAAACTTGCCAAAAATAACATTTATTGAATCTAATGATGAATTATGAGTTTGATAACAAAGTCCTTTCATCAACTAAATTTAATGGCTCAGTATTTACCTGCATCAAATAACTTAAGTATAATTGTGGTCAGAAAAGGATTGTTTTGTCTTTCTTCAAAACTAATTAGGGATTTTCCACAACATGATGCACTATTAACTGGTTTTTCAACACTGTTCTTAGCAAAAACTTCCTGCATCAATCACAAAATTAAGTCATTTGCACACGAATGCCCCCAAACCATTTTTTAAGTAAGCTCCTTACATTACGAGTCCAACCATTGCGGTGGTTTTGGCTTTTGATGTATTACTATTCTAAGACAATGCAATTGTGACATGCCTCTATTGGATAGGACCTCGCGAGTTGTGACAAGCATAAGTCCTCGTTTAATTTTACTCTTTAGGTGTTTATACTATGTTGATCACATGCTTTATAATAGTTGGGTAATCTGCAAAGCATGTGTAACGTTTAATTGTTTGCAATTGAGGTAATTCAACATAGCGGGCCAAATTTTCTAAAAAAAAATTCTGGAATCGTACACTTAAAATAGAAAAATTACAATTATATGCAGTTAAGACATTCGATTTCTTAGTCTAATTAGTGGATTATTAGTCTACTTCTATCGTGTTATGTAATTGGTCAGACTGTAAGAGTATTAGCTAGTTAACTAACTAGTGACCGTGTTGACTAGTATGTCATGAATAGATATGATCGTATAATTTATGTAATTGATTATAATATTATATAGTTAACATAAAACGATAATAAAATAATAATTCTAGTTTTAATTGAATAATTGTTGGATCTAATTTCATTACTACATACAGAAAATGCAATCCAAGTCCACTAGTTAATTCCCCCACAAATCGATCCGGTTTCATTATAATACTTTCTTTGTGAATAATGGGCCTAATTCTAAAAAAAAAAACACCAACTTTACCTTGAGTTTCAATTTTGGCCAGAACCTTTTTTTATCTCATAAAAAATAGTCAACTTTCACTTAATTCTCAAATCTGGCCCGAACAATTTGAAAATTTCACATTACAAGGGCCAGATTTGGGACTCGAGTAAAAGTTGATTCTTTTTATTAAAACAAAAAAAAATTCCTGCCAGAATTGTCACTCAAGATAAAGTGAGTGTTTTTTTTTAAATTAGTCCGTGAATAATGTAGTGTGGCAAAATGTTTTTAATATACTCGTCAAAGACCTTGTGCATTTTTTGCCTCGCCGTTCTCTGCCGTTGTTGTGCCAGTTAAATGAAATCAAGAAGCGCCTCGCAGACTCAATTTTCGTGTCTCCTCTGGTATTGCCCTGCGAAAAACTCTCTGATATGAAGTAGTGAAATGTGTCTCGATCAACCCCCGGTTCATCGGCGGCCAAATTTCTCGTCGGACAGCAAGCGCAGGACTTCCGTATGCTATTTCCACGCCTGAGAAAGGTACATTCTTCGTCTGAAAATTTCGGGTCCATAATTTAGTAAACCCACGCACAGACTCGAATTTTTCGCACGAAAGGCACGTGCAAACGCACATACTATATGATCTGTCGGTCTCAAACTCAAGACATATGCGAATACATTGTTGATCCCACCGATCACATTGGATCAAATTTGATAATTTTAGGACAAAAAAAAATGCCCCTTTCTCAGGTGCGAAAATAGCCCGTAAAGGTCGCCTAATTTGGCCGTCGATGAGCCCGGGGTTTGATTTCGACACATTTCACGATCTGAGACAAAATCCACTTTCAAGGTTTTTTCGAAAATTTCCCCTTTAATCCGAGTCAAAAGAAAAGAAAATCCACCACTCTAGGAGCCCTTTGATTTCTCTATCTCGTACTCGCCAAAAACATTGGCAACAGACCGACCGGACCGAACAAAACTGTATGAGTCCGCTAAAATGAGCGCGATAAATATGGCCCCGCGAGCTTCGCCCCTCTTCTCTTCGCGTGTCAAACAAGATGACACCCAAAGTTGCAACTACATATATATATCGACTCCTATGCACCAAATTCCCGCTCATTGGTCAACCGAACAAAAATAGACAGCTTGGAAATCCTCTGAATGGAGAATTGCCACTCAAAATTGGCCAAGATAGGGAAATGGAGAGATGGCCTTTACAATTCATTCCAGGTCTTCAAAGGAGCTTCTGAAACCGATCGGGTGGTCAACTTAGAGACCAGCAGCTACGTTTTGCCTGATCAAGTTCTGGACATGCTGCAACTTCTCTATAGTTCTCCAAGACTTTCGCTTTGTTCTCTCCCTCGACAACGTAGACAATGTGCTTTCGCCAATGTTCGCAAGTTAGCTCATGCATGCTTGTCCATTTTCTCACTGCTCTCTGTCAATGGAGGAATCAAAGAGGATATTCTGAATGGCAAATGGAGATGTACTCCACAAATTGTGAGTGTCGCCATCTGAGACCTCCCAAAGGGCTTCAATCGATCAGTCACCAGTGCCTTCATACAAATCGGAGAAATAGCCGAGCTCAAAGTTCAGGTCAGTTTCACCCTGATCAGTGGAATGTCTTGGGTGAATGTGAGGTTGCAATTGAGAAGACGACAAGTAAGGCAAATGACTGGACACAGAAGTTGTGGATTTTACGGAGATCTAATGATTCTTCCGGTTTCGACAGAGGTGAAGCTTTGCTCAAAATTTTCAGTGAATAGCATAAGATCAACAACTGTGTTCTCCAAAATTGTCCATTGGGAAGAATTGCACATCCAAGCTCATTTTTTTCAGAACGGTTTTCGATCATAAACACCGGAGGCATAAGACTTGGATTCATTGTATGCGTATCACCAATTGCTAAGCTGATACATTTCCGAATAACACTAGATCGCTGAGATACAAGGTCTTTGTAGCTGAAAGGTAATCCGGTTGGTCCATCCAGGGGAGTAGATGAGGCATGGGTGAGGACGATGATGGCATTATGCCATATTACTGAACCAAGAGAATTGGTGATAGACCGCAGAAGTGGCAGATCAATAAGATCACTCATTGGGCAATCCAGACGGTCGACATACATAACAAGATCAGGCGGAAATCTTTTAGTGAACTTCTTTATAGACATCAATATTCTCTGGTTGAGAGATTGATCGGTACCAGAAGATCGAAGACCCGGTGTATCAATAAACCTAAATTTGACACCATCCTTAATTCCGAGAACCTCTTTCACAGTAAAAGCCGCGGGCTCAAATGCATTGACCACGGCTTTCTTTTCTCCCAAGACGGTATTAATGGTCGCACTCTTTCCCACACCTGTTTTTCCGATGACCAGGATGTTCAATGACAAGTCCATACTACCACCCTCAGCTTCAAGCTGCACTGCCAACTTTTTGGCTGATTGGAGGCAAAATGCTCGACTAGAGTGGCCGCCTATGGGTAGGGCAAGACGGTACAATGCCTGTGTAGCTATGGAATTTTCGGGAGAATAGCCTAGTCTATGGACAAGTCTTAAGAGTTTTACCTTTAACAGATGCACATCCTCAAGGCGCCTCTTTTCCTCTTTGCTAAGATTCTCCTCTGATTCAGTACAAGAAGGTGCTTTGAGAAGATCTCCCAAGATGTCCAAGTCAACTAACAAATTCTGTCCCCCATAAACAAAGGAACCCTCTTCTTTGCTTGATTCAGAGACAATATGGCCATCATACGTTGCTGGATAAACTTGAGAATTCACTGGATTCGAGAGTATACACGATGCGAATTCGTCTTCTAGATCACCCATTACCAGTGGAGTGGTTTCAGAGCTACCATATATCAAACTGTCGACCCCTTCATCGTCAAGCAAGCTCTTTGCACCTCCTCTTGTTTTATCTAACGCTTCATCCTCCACATCTCTTCCTTCTAACTCTGGTTCATGATCTGAAGGGGAAACTGCAAACACAGAGTTAAGGAGATTCCTAGGATCGCGCAATGCCTCATCCGATGAACTCATTTCACTAGCCTCCTCACTTGCATTGGTACCGTTCTTGTAATAAGTATAGTCTAAGTGCTTAACTTCCCCCGCAACTTTAGGGCACTCCAAAACTATCTGCAAATGAGGTGTCTCATCATTCAATCGGTCTTCAAGAGTGAGACCTATATCATAAATAGAAACTTTCCCCACCCCAGGTTCTTCAACTGCACATGTAAAGCTTGGCTTCACAATTTTGCACCAACTGAAATCTAATTCCTCGAAATTCAGTTGCATTGCCCTGGAAGCCGTATTTGTTTCACATTTTTCGGCAAAATCAATATCACTCAATTTTCCATTCTTCAGCTCCCAAACCCTCTCATCATTTGATCGATGGCTATCTGCACCCTCAGTTGTTCTACCTTCACTACTTAAATGTTCGAAATTCGCTAGCATTTGGGAGCTCTGCTCCATGAAACTTCCTTCCTCACCCTTCAGAGGCATAACTCGTGCATGCCCCATAGAAGCAAGGTCAGCTTTCTCACTTATATACTCACCAGAAAGGCTATGCATCTCAATCCCATCCCCAATGAACAAACTTGTCTCACCCTCATCTCTCTCCTCTTCATCCACCACCACCCTAATCCTAGGTGCACTCCCCACCATCTCAGACTCGTCGAAACCCGGAACTCGCACAGCTCTCACGATCTCCTCATCCCCACTTTCTTCAATGGCCATCAAGCCCTCCTCATCCTCAAAATCTATGGACAACCTTGCAATAGGCATAACTTGGTCAACAATGGGGTCGTAGTCATACTCTGCCACAGTCTCTGCCACAGAAGAATACTCATCAACGTCACTACACGTCTCTTCCCCAAAGCTGTTCTCAAATTTGTTCCCATCCGGGTATGCCACAAAGGGCCTAAAGATTCGATCTTTCGCGATGCCCCCACCTCCTTCCAACGTTTCCTCATCTGGGTCCGCAACGAACGGCCTCTCCGACGCCGTTTCGAAGTCATCCCCGCTAGCGAACAAGCGCTCACAGTCGGAGCCGCCTCTCTCACTGCATTCGTCGCTGCAACTACTAGTGCCATACTGAACGTCGATTCGCGGAGCTTTTGGCTCGAAATCAGAGCCGCCGCCGCCGCCGCCGCCGCCGCCGTGGTCGTCGAGAGTAGGAGGAGCTCGTATAAGAAGCGAACCTGTGGAAGACGACGAGCCGGAAAGGGAGGCACTTCGTGCTGCGGAAGTAAGGACATTCTTGGCATCCATTGCTTTCATTTCTTGCTTCTTTCCAACAGCGTAACCCCAGAGACTCGTAGGCCTAGAAAGACAAGAAAACAGAGAGTCGTGGTGGGGTTTCTTGTGGGTTCTTGTCCTTGGTAGAATGAATCCACGGGGTAGGTTTTGCTCGATGCATTTTTATATTCGTCGATGCCTTTCATGTTCGTCCTTCTAACAGCGGGTGCTCTGTCCCGTATTGGACTCCCGACAGTTTCCGAGGTTGCTGTTTTTCAGGGAGCCCTTCCCCGGAAGCCGATTAGTTGAAATCAGGGGGAATCATACCCATCAAATTTCGCATATTCATAAGACCAACGGCAGTCATTAATCCGATTTATCATGGACCGGATGCAAATTTTTTTCCTTGCCCTATTCACTCGTCCATTCACAGATTCTCCATGTACTAAGATTTCAATAAAATATTTTATTAAAATTTGGTGCAAACGGCTTTAGAGATAATGGATATATATGATTCTCCAATCAAAGATACATTAGGCTGTTTGAGTAAAAAAAAAATGCACTTAACATTATATGCTATATTTTGCATATGATGGACAACTGGAGCATTAGTTTCTAAAATCTCTTATCTATGTAGAATTTGTACATTTTTTTTTACAATAAGAGAAACATAACCTAGTGACGTTATTTAAGCAAAAAGAAAGGCACTCGATTGTAAATACTATAGTAATTTTTAGGTGAACAGTGTAAAGATAGGAAATAGAGAAAGAAATATAATATTTGAGAATCGATAAATGAGAAAAGTGTGTATCAAGTATACGAAAGATATAAATGGTGAACTTTCAATTCTTATAACGTGCTTTAATTGCGCACACAACAACTAAGCTCTTTGATTTATACATTAAAAACAAGTCTAGCCTCTCTTTTGGGAAAGGAAAATAACTACTCCCTGATTAACTTTAATCACACACGAGGAAATAGTACTTGAATATCGTATTTTAGCTATTATTTGTCAAAAAAATTGTCTTTTTTAACAAACATGCTTAAATCATTTTCGCCTTAGTTTGTTTTCGGTATGGAGTTCCTTTTACAATAGTTGGTTCAAGAAAAGATAATAGAAGATTGGTTGAGACAAATTATTTAAGTAAAGATGCTAATGACAAAGATATCATGACAATAAGGAACAAAGAATCTGCGTTAACTTAAATGGATGTAAAGTTTCACCTTTTCATAAGTTGATATATTTTATGATTTGTACTAGAAAGCTATATTTCGCAAAATTTATTTGGTACTTGACAGGATTCAAGTAGAAGTCAAAGATTCCCATCCTAACTTATGCCAATGCACTAGTAGTTGATCTTTCCTATTCCTATTATTTATACTGGATATATCCAATGTGCATAGTATACTAGATCTTTCCAGCAGTGAATATACATATATGTTGCAGGTCGATTCTAATGGGTACATATTCTTCCGCCTACACCAGAGCAAGTTTAAAACTAATTATGGTAACAGAAGAACATATTGAATAACAGTAGTAATAAAATGATGATCCAAATTCTAAAATTTTAATACTACCGGTATGAAAATTGGTGAAAAGATCCATAAATACAGCTAGTTTTAGGGTGACGTCGGTGTAGTTCAGATATGATTATTCGGTTACACGGATCGTGGTCTAGTTCAGTTTCTACAAGGGATGATCGGTTCCCACCTTAAAATTAGGAATTGGACCCCCAGTTCTCGAGTGGGTCCATGAACCGGATGAAATAAAAAAAAATTTCTGGTCCTACTTATTCACAAACTTCACTACCAAAGGCTAAGAGATTATCTAGTAACTTTGGCACGGCTTTTATGCCATCATATGTTCATGAGTAATACTAGAGGCGCTAAGACTCGTTGTCACACCCCGAACCCGATCGAGCTCGCGACAACCCTCGGAGGTCGAATTAGTGCAACGTCCCAAGAAACGCCGCCGACCCAAACTAACACATCAGAGTTCGAATACAGCGAAAACGAAAATAACTCCCTGACAATATAATCATGGGGTAATAGGGAGAGACAAATCACCAGACCATCAAACACTGTATTACACCCGCAATATATACAATATCCATTACAAGCTAGCACACCAGCAAACTTCCGAAACTAACGACCGCCAATAACAAAAAGGAACTAGCGGCCTGGTAGACTAACCCTTTGTCAAAAAGGCTCCACACCAAAAACAGGTCCAATCCCTAAAACTCCTAACTAACCTCTAGTCGCTCTAGAGGAGATCCACTCAGAGTCAGATTCATTGAAGTCAGTCTTATTTTTCCGAAGACTCAGCAGGCTCAGAAACAGCTTCGATCACAATGGGGTCATCTATATCTCTCGATTCCCATGGGACCTCAACCGGTTCCTCATCCTCAAGCTCCATTTTCTTCAGGTTCTTCCTCCTGTTCTGCTTCAGGCTCTTCTTCTTTGAGTTCCTCCTCGGGCTCCACCTCTGGATTCTCCACTGGCTCCATCTCTACGGGTTCATCGTCTGAGCCTAGATCCATTGGAATCGGTCCTTGGTAAGGTACCTCGAGCTCGGGTTGTGGTTCAGCCACCATAGATGCGAACTCAGCGGGGGTAATCGAAGGGGCCGACTGCGTAGGGCCAGGGCCGGTACTAGTCAACTCACCATCAAGGGGAGGAACGGTAAAGGATCCCAGTCCCCAAATGCATTGTAGGGAGCATCAAAACCTCTAACAGGCCCGAATTCCTCTACCCTATCCCGGAAAGTCCAGGCTGTATAAATGTGAGTCTGCCACTCTAGGACACCTACGTCTACCTGAATGTCACTAGTGTGCTTAATCCAAGTATACTGTTCATCTACAAGGAACTCTACTGTTGAGTGGTAAAAAAGCATTGGTATTCCAAAACGGTGAGGCGGCTGATTATCCATTATACAGGTTTGGGGTTTGAAATGATTTTAAGTAAAATCATGAGATCACATCTCAGCAAGTAACACCCTAAACCCAACCTAGACTAACACGTATCTCTGGTCACATTCAAGCACGCCAATCACACAATCAGAACAATTGCATGCACCGACATTGCAACTTGATACACACGAAACTTCACATGCTAAATCAAGTGTTACCATTAACAACCGATAACATGCCACACACAAAGATGCCATTCAAACCAAACCACATCAATATTCGCATAATAGACACAACATCATACTTTCATCATTTCACTTAGGCACACGCATTCAATTCATTTTTGACTCGCGTAAACACGCCTTAGGTCCAAAAACTAGCCATCGATCTCGAATCACGTAATCACGCCTCAGATTCAACAACACTTCTACAACCAGCGTCAAAACGCCTCAGGCTCAGTGTTTCTAGCCCGCGTAAATGAACACGCCTCAAGCGCAACACCATCTCCTCTTTTACAACACAACCCGCGTAACACGCATTAGGTTGAACAACACTTCTATAGCCCGCGTCATAACACCTCGGGCTCAGTGTCTCTAGCCCACGTAACACGCCCTAAGCGCAACACCATCTCCTCTTACTGCACAACCTACGTAAATGAACATGTCTCAGGTTGGCAGTCTTCCGGTATAATCGGGCATCGTCCTGCATAACACACCTCAGGACAGGTTCAATTTCTCGTGTCAACATGCCTCAAGGATTATGTTATCACACGTGCACACATTTTCCAATTATTATCTAGACCCCGCATAAAAAACGCCTTAAGGTATTTAATGGTCATGTAACACATCGGCACCCAATCTCATGCCAATTTCATACGACCAATTCGCACACATCATCCAACATATACAGGCTACTAGTAAGCCATGCCAACTCACAATTTTACTAATTCAATTCGCACGTGCACAATTTAACGTAAATTTTTACATTTTAAGCCAAATTTCACCACTCACGAGCGTCTTACTCCTACTGACAACTCCAAACCAACACGCACTATGTCTCAAACACCAATATGCATCAATTCAGCCACAGAATGAACAGTGATTCGGCCACAACAGAAAAATCACTATAACGGCACATTTAGGCCCGTTTTTCAAGCAATAAGTCACAATAATCACTCGTAATTATTCCAATCACAAAATCAATCAATTCTAACCTCCAATCCACCTCAAAAATCATCACAATTTCATCCAAACAGCTCAGCCAAAGCAGTCCAACCATTTCTCTACGAATAACCCCTAAAACTTGCTAAAATGGGCCTGAACTAACTCGAAATTATCCGTTGTCCTAGGTGAGGGTTAGGGTATTACTTACTTGTGATTCCACGCAAGATCAAGCCCTCAAAGGTGGCTGGACAGAGAGCAAAAAGCAGTGGCGGCGGTGTCCCACAAAAAGGGGTACCGGTGACTCACCGGCGTCCGCGAGCGGCGGCGATGGGCGGCGATGGGCTACTGGTTTCTTGGCTGTTCTTGGCTGAAAAGGGGTGGCTGGTGATGGTGTTTCACGGTGGGAAATGAGAGAGAGAGACGGCGGTTGCGGTAGTAGTGCGACACGACGAAAGGGCGAGCGACGGTTCGACAAAACGGCGACGAACGGACGGCGATTGGCTGGTTGGTTGGCCAACTCACATGATGGAGAGGGGGCTGAGGAACTCACGGCCAGAGAGGGAGGAGAGGGAGAGAGTGATCGTGAAAAATGAGGGAAGAGAGAGAGAAAAGAAAGAAAAGAAAAGAAAAGAAAACCTAGTCTACCTCCTAGGTAAAATTAACATCCTACCCCTCTCTCTACTTTTAATCCGACGGCCACGATTCGATCTTATCTAAAGATCAACGGCCCAGATCGAATCCCATCAACAATATCCAAAGGCAAAGTTGGAATTTCACAAAAAGTGCAAGGGCAAAACTGTCCAAAAATTATTATTTCTAAAGTTGGTGTGAAATGACCAAAATGGCCCTCTCATTTATACTTGGCCTTCATAAAATCTCAAGGGCAAAACGGTCATTTTCCATTTTCTTCCAAAATTCCAATTTTCTAACGAATTCGAGCAAATTCAAAACTAACCACGGTACTTCTGACGTCGTCCAAATATTGTATCATGACTATCGAAATTTTTGATGCCCAAACTTGGTCTCTATTTAATAGCTAAACTCAAATAAACACAACTTGAGCTTATCTCAAACTAACGGGCGGCTTCCGGAAAAATTCGTGTATTCGACCAGTGGTCGATACTAAATCGAACCATGTTTAAGCTCACTTGAGTCATGGCGACCTCGATTATCATATAATTGCGAGGATCAATTACTAGTTCTAAAGATTGCGATCGTTTGGAACAGGTTTGGGATCGTTCGCAATTTCATATCCTGGCGAGGCAGAATCATCCGCGATCCAGTTATATGGCATTCACAAATCGATCCATGACCAACCTTAGATCGGTCTATATTAGCCCAAAGTATTACCTCGACAATCCTTATGATCGAAAGTCAGTCCATGATCAAGTTCTATGGCCGCGCGAATTAAATTCCCTAATTAGCCTTTCCCTACTTATTAGTATCCCGAGAGTGATCAAGTCTGGGCGAGATTTATTACAAGTGCGTTATTGAAATCATGCATTTCATAAATACCAAGTGGGTCGAAATTTGGAATGTCACACTCGCGTACTCGATAAGATCTTTAAATAATGTGGCAAATGATAAGTGGTTATAATTGACGCATTTAAATACCTAATGAAAATATGTCGCATCATTTAGCAAATCCATTTAATATATGAATCTTTGTATCTCCTACATTATTCATAAGTTGATAGTGAATTGAAGTGCTATGTCAATTTCAACCCTTAAGTAAACGAAACCATAGGATAAGATGTCATTGTAATTGAAAGTTTAGTAGCTCAACCCAATTTTTTTCGTATGTCACCTATGCAACATATTTGAGGAATGTGGACCCAGCACTAGAGAAAATAAAGAAAAATATAGGATATTTTTGCAAATCAATCTAGAGTAATAACTGATAGGTGCAATTTCGTCTGTAAAAATGTAAAGCTAGATTGCAAACTTGTGAGTCACAAGTTATGATTTTAGAAGTAGAGTAGGCAAAGTGATAAATACCGGTAGAGATTTTATTCTTTCCAAAGTATGCTAACCATAATCTAAGTTCCACAATCATCCAAAAGACCTCAATGGAAAACCTTAACCCTAACCATGCTAATTAACCTGTCTTCAGCCACCACGTTCTTGGGTTATCGTAGTCGTTATTGGGTGTGTTTTTTATTATAATAATAAAAATTAATATATATATTTTAGGTGAATGGGTCCACACTTACAACTAGAAACCGGACCAATACTCATCGGTTATAATTTTTAGGAACTGGGAACCCCAAAACCGGCCGGTTCAGGCGGTTCTTGATTTGATAGGTTCATTTTGCTCAACCCTAGTTCCTACTCAATAGTTGGGAACTAGATTGCATAGTAGCGATTCCAAAAAATTCGAAATCGAGAACCAAAGCAATTTCTAGAGTTGGCCCGGTCCGGTTCCAAAATCTACCTAGGACCCATGCTCACCCCTAATTCTACCAATTTCTGATGGGCCATCTACTCGAGAGGACTAGCAAGGGGTTTATGGATCCAAGGGGTCAGTCAGGCTTATTCTGAATTGCCCATCATAAAAAAGAAGAAGAGGATCTCCTACTTTAAGGGATCTCAAGTGCTTTTTTCTTTCCGCTTAATTACTTATTTGGTAAATATCATGCACGTGGACAAATATGTAAATACATAATTTTATTTTATCCCCTCGCATGTTTCATTATTAAAATTTAAATATATTTTTATTATATGACAACTTTCCTAAAAAGATCTCATATCTTAAAATGTTTTTTCTCGTTTTCGTTTCACATACATTTATACGAGTTCTTTATATTGTGCATTTCTATTATTAATTTCTTTCAATTATTGAATACTTCAAATATTTCGTTATAAAATGATTTTGCTTAAGACTCTATTGATAGAATGCTACTTTTTATCTTTTGTTTACTCTAAATCTTGTGGGGCACATACTTTTTATCCAAAAAGTCATAAATCTATTGCACTTTTTCTAAGTTAGTCATAAACTTTTCAATTTTGCCAATTGAGTGTTAAACCTTATAACGTTTTGCCAATTGAGTTCATTCGGCCAAAATCTTGTGAATTTTGATCGGAAATCGTTGACGTGGATGCCTACTGTCCTACATGGCGCGGTCGGCGCTGACGTAGATAATTTTTATTAATATTTTAATATTTTCCGAAGTTTTACAATAATTGGATTGAAGAAAATATATTACAAGATTGGTTGAGATAAATTATTTAATCAAAGATGCTAATGACAAAGATACCATGACAATAAGGAACGAAGAATCTGTGTTATCTTAAATGGATGTAAAGTTTCACTTTTATAAGTTCATACATTGTATGAGATTTATACCTTAGTGTTATATTTGGTTAAAATTTATTTGGTGCTTGACATGATTCAAGCAGGAGTCGGAGATTCTCATCCTAACTCATGCCATGTCACTAGGAGTTCATCTTTTGAGGATTGTTTGGGGAGTAGAGTTAATAATGCAGTGTACAATTACGGGCATTATCACCGACATTTCTCTCTAGAGATTTAATCTGTGCCACTGCATCGTTGACATGTTAATTTTGACTACCATTACATAAGAGAATTAGGGATCCACCCGGTCCCTAAACAAAAACATCATTAGCTTAGTTCGTATTTATATTACCATGGACCCTCGCATGCAAGATCGAACGGGCTTCTTGAAGATGTGATAGAGGAAATCTGACCAGATAATTGTTAGATGTATACCCTAAAGTTACCATGTAATAGTTACATGTTAGGGATTTAAGTTATACTTTCAATTACATTATTTATTTAATGGGAAGGACACATTCATTCATTTGTCCAATTATTTAATTATATGAATGATTCCATAAGATTAGTTGTGACTGGACCTATTCTTGAGACGTTAAGAATATGTGTAATAGGTTCACATTTAGACTGAATCTTTAAGTTGTTCTCGGTCTATGAATCATTGAGTGGATATTAATGATCTTGTTAAGACCGGTGTGTTCGTAACTTCACCAATAATTATTAGATACTTAAGGGAATGACAAGTCACGAGTCATTGGATATTGAGATACCCGAGTTAGAATACAGGTGCTTGTATCAGACAAGTTCACTGAACGTGACATGCATAGAACGATTAGCAACATGAAAACTTTTAGCGTGGTCAATGTCTAATCGTTCGCGCTCTGGTCTTGTGTAAATAATCATTAGACCTGAGGTACAATGTTGACTTGTATGTTGGATGGCTATGGTTCACAGGTGCGCATATTGCCGCTTCGTTGATTCGTCTCTGTACTTGATGGCCATAGTTCGTTCACATACGAAGTTACACGTGTGCGCAAAATGGAATCTGTCTCCTTGTTATATGCAAGGTACAATAATGATGTCCTATGCAATCTAATCGTGACATTGCATTGAAATCCTCGGCCGGGGTTGTAACCGAGAATGAACTATTCATGTCTCATATAAAGTGCATGTCAATTAGATTTGTGCATATGATCGAATTGGTGACTTGACAAATATTCCATGGTCTTTGTTCAATCGGGACATAGTAAGGCAGAGGAATTGAATTACACTGTAACCAAAGCTGATAGGTTCATTATGTTCTTAAAATATTCACACTGTCTGGGTAGCCATGACATATTGCTAGATGTCAATCATAGCTTGTAGGACCTAGAGGTTGATCGGGACAATCAATTCTCTTGGGAGTACTAATGTGTTGATGCAAGTCTTACTACCAGCTCAGTGATGAACCTAGGGATGTCACACACCATAACCAATTTTGGATGACGTAGTACGGAAGAGACGATATTGCAAATATGTTTGCAATCGAATTGAGTCGGATTGAAATTAAATTAAATGGGATTTAATTTAATTCAATTTTTGTCATGGGCGTGTGTGCATATGATGCTCACAAAATACACATATGCTGATCATGCACTTCTATATTTGTATATACATGTTTATATTTATTTATATAAATAAAAAAAATTTGTCGCATGCACGTGGCCAACAAGCACTGACCATGTGCATGGCACACGGTCAACAAACGGTTGCTGATCGTGTGCAAAGTGCATGGCACACGGTCAGCAAAAGGTTGCTGACCGTGTGCATGACACACACGATCAGCAACCGTTGCTGATCGCGTGCAACGTGCACACATGCGATCAGCAACGCCATTATTAATGATGCGATCAGCAACTGTTGCTGATCGCACATTATTAATGGTGCAATCAGCAACAGTTGCAAAAACAATGAAGAAAATGCGTATGCAATTATCATGTGTGTGTTGAGTCAAAAATAGTTTTTCTCTCTTTCGACGTCGTGACTGAAATATCAAGAGTGCGGAGAATTGTCGCCATAAGATTGCTAGCACAATTCTATTGGTGATTATCCGCGAGTTCTTCCTTCCGTTCGTCGGGCAATTGGTGGTGTGTCTGAACTAGAGGCCTGACGGTTGTGGGGCTCGAACTAAAGAATATCCGAACCGAAATCGTTTTGGGCATGTTACGAGAGGTAATCCGATTAACCCCCTATGGTCTTCCGATTTTTTGATTGAAATGCACGAACAACGCCTTTGGAGATACATGTATGGTTATATTTTTCCGCTGCGTTTATATTTAATTTTAACTATGCATGTTCCGTAGAAAACCAACAGTGGTATCAGAGCCAATCCTTAGGCGTTCTCGTGCGTTTAATTGATTTTGGTTCATATATATTTTTGCGATTCAATGGCCAATTTACTTTGTTGAGAGAATTGCTTGCTCTTAAATGGCCTATAGAAGTTGATTAATTTATATGATAAATTTGATCAACTGAGCAAAAATCAGAACTAAATCAATTTTGAATAAAAAATCCGTACCTTATTTTCTTTTTGCTTTTTTCTTCTGCAAAATGATTCATGACTATGAATCTAGAGGCGACAACGCTATCGTCACTTGGAATCACGCACGTGAAATTTGTTTCACCGGCTTTAATTTATTGACGTGGCTTACGTTGCTCGGCCATGAATTTGATTCAGTGCAGAATTTTATTTGTGCCTTCCAAAGCTTTAAATTTATAATTTATGGCTCGTGAGGAAGGGTGGTGATCCTGGAAAAACCTCTAATCAATATGATTGATGTATGGATGAATGTATGACGATTACAGGTATTTTTGGGGTTGTAATTATTAAATGGAGGCTGCGTCCTTCTTTTTATTTCCATGTAATGTATTTTTTTTGGTATAGTTTAGTATTATCAATTGTTGATGTAAACATTACACGAGGAGGAGCCATTAAGCCGAAGAGCTCTATGGGCCCGGTCCGTGAAGAGTTCAAGGATCCAAGAAGAAGTGAAGAGCGGATTTCTATTATTAAAACATTAAAATTGGCTAAATGGGACTCATTGGCTCGAGACCCATTAAGCCATAATTCCATGATCACCACGTAGGATAGATTTTTATGCATTTGATATCTATTTATTTATTCAGTTGCTAGCATGTTAAACCGGTTAATGTGCAAAGTGAGACCATTAATAACGACCCAAACCTCCTTATTAATTATATTAAGTCGAAACGGGTTTCGATCTCATGGCCTTCCATTGTCATGGTTTGGTCCAACATTATAGTGGTTGATTGACCGGCTATGGATACATAGGGTCAATTGCCATTTATAATATTGGATCACTCCATTATGCATATGATGTTGTGGGGTTGGAGCCAAACGATTTCTAATAACTGTTAGGTGAGGGGATCGTTTGTGTTTTCAATACTTGCATGAGATGATGGGCTAGACTTAACTATGATCATGATGTCAATAACTGTCAGGTGAGACATTCATGGTCTAGAGGCCAAAGTTATGATTGGGACTCGCATATGATACGTTGAACAAATTAGTTCACTCACTAAGTTAATGGAACACCAATAACTGTTAAGTGAGGTGGGCTATGGCCTAGTGGGACTCCAATCCCCACTAGTAATCTTTACCCAACAAAGATTACCGTTTTCCCATTTTAAGGAGTATGGGATTCGAAAAATTTAGTGGGAGGCACTATTTCATTTAAAGGCCAAAATGAAATGGTTATTTTGAAAGACAACGGCTAACAATTTATTTTCTGCACAGATATATTATTACTCTAAAAATGGTGACCACAAACCCACTCGCTTCTATACTTGACAAGAATTGTTTGACTGGACCCAATTTCACTGACTAGGTGAGAAATTTGAGAATTGTTCTCAATTTGGAGAAAATCGGGTATGTGCTTGATCAAAAGATGCCAGACTCATTTCCTGAGGGTGGGACCCAAGAGGAGCGTGTCACGTATGATAAATGGCGTGATGATGACTTAAAAGTTAGGTCATACATGCTTGCTTCAATGAATAATGAATTGCAGAAGAAGTATGAAACTATGGAAGATGCTAGGTCGATCATTTTGCACTTAAAAGAATATTTTGATGAGAATGGTCGAACCTCTAGATATGAGATATCTAAGGCATTGTATCGTATGAGGATGGCTGAGGGATCATCGGTTAATGATCATGCTTTAAAAATGATCTGGCACATAGAAGAGTTGGCTAGGCTTAATCTTGTTATGGATAATGAGTTAGCTGTGGATTTGATCCTCCAATCTTTGCCCGATTCCTTCTCTAATTTTGTCCAAAACTTCCACATGCACAAAATGGAGAAAACTCTTGCTGAGTTACATAGCATGTTGGTAGTTTATGAGAAGAAAATGCACAACACGAGACCCAATGTGGTGGCTATGGCTAAGGCTTCTTCTTCAAAGAGTAAGACTGTTTTGAAGAAAAAGAAATGGAAGAGGCCTATGAAACATGCTGTGCAATCAAAGCCCAAGGTTGAAAAAGGGAATTGTCATTACTGTGGTGTCAAAGGGTACTAGAGGAGGAACTGCAAGAAGTACCTCACGAGCTTGAAGGTCAAGCCTAAGGATTAACCTTGCGAAGGTATGGTGTCTATGCTTATTGAAACTAATCTTATGGTTAGTGTTGAATCCAACTTATGGGTTCTAGATTTTGCTGCAACCTCACATATTTGTATGTCTTTGCAGAATTTGAAAATAAGCAGGATGCTAGGGCGAAATGAAATTGTCCTAACATTTGCAAATGGAGCAAGAGTTGCTGCGTTAGCTGTAGGGACTTTTCATTTATGTTTGCCTTCTAGACATGTATTGGTATTGAAAAATTGCTTGCATTATGAGAATGCTGTTAGGAACATCATCTCTATATCTCGTTTGAGTAAAGAGAATTATGAATTTTCTTTTGCTGATGATGTATGTTCTATTTATCATAATAGGAGATGTGTTGGTTCTGGCTTGTTAACCAATAATCTTTATACCATTATAATGTGCGGTAATGCGATTACCAATGCCAATAAGCAACAAAATAATGATATAAATGCCATAACTAATAAATGCCCAAGAGATAGTCCAAACCCAAAGTATGTTTGGCATCTTCGATTAGGTCATATTGGAGAAGATAGAATCAACAAGTTGAGTAATGATGGATATATTGATCCATCAATGTTTGAGCCATACTCGGCTTGTGAGGCATGTCTTCTAGGAAAAATGACCAAAGCGCCTTTTGTGGGACATAATGCACGAGCTGTTGACATACTGGGATTGATACATACATATGTATGTGGACCAATAAATAAAAATGCTAGAGGTGGTTATTCTTACTTCATTACATTCATCGATGATTAGTCACGGTATGGTTATTTGTACTTAATGAAGTATAAATCCGAATCTTTTGAAAAGTTTAAGGAATTCAGGGCTGAAGTTGAGAAACAAATAGGAAAAATGTATTAAGGCTTTTCGATCTGATCAATGAGGTGAATACCTTAGTACTGAATTCTTGGACTATTTTAAGGATAATGGCATTGTATCACAGTGGACACCTCCTGGAACTCCAGAACACAATGGTGTATCTGAAAGAAGAAATCGCACTTTATTAGATATGGTACGATCTATGATGAGTTACACCGATTTGCCTATATCTCTTTGGGGATATGCCCTCGAGACAGCCGCATATGTACTGAACAGAGTGCCATCCAAATCTGTTCCAACTATGCCTTATGAGATATGGCATAGTAGGAAACCAAGTCTTAATCATATTAAGATTTGGGGTTGTCCAGCTTTCGTCAAGAAGCTGAAAATGGAAAAATTGGAAGCTAGGTCTGAACAAGGTCGCTTCATTGGATATCCAAAGGAGTCTCTTGGATACTATTTCTATTTTCACTCTCACCTAAGAATTTCGGTCAGCAGGCATGCTTCTTTTCTGGAGAATCAGTTTGTCCAGGAAGGTGGTGCTGGGCGGAAAATAGTCTTACAAGAAGAGAACAATGAAGTACCAAATAACCAAGTTCAAACATCGATCTCTGATTCAGTGGAAGCTTCTTATACACAACCTCTTAGGAGGAGTGCGACAAAAATGTCTTGTCCACCTGCTCGTTATAGACACTTGGTTGAACATATTGAACCATTATTCATTGTGAATGATGGTGATCAACCTGGTGATCCAAACACCTATGAGGAGGCAATATTGGACATCGATTCTGGTAAATGGCTAGAAGCCATGAAATCCGAAATGAACTCAATGTATTCCAACGAAGTTTGGACCTTAGTTGACCTGCCTGATGGTATTGTACCAATTGGCTGTAAATGGATTTTCAAGAGGAAGATGAATGCTGACTGTCAAGTTAGAACTTATAAAGCACGGTTGGTGGCGAAAGGATATCGTCAAAAAGAAGGAATCGATTATGACGAAACTTTCTCACCTGTAGCCATGCTAAAATCCATTCGAATTATGTTGGCTATAGCTGCACACCTAGATTATGAGATATTCCAAATAGATGTCAAAACAGCTTTTCTAAATGGTTTTCTTGAGGAGGACATCTATATAGAACAACCACGAGATTTTGAATCCAATGGTGAACGTCGGAGGTGTGTAAGCTTAAGAGATTCATTTATGGACTCAAACAAGCCTCCAGAAGTTGGAACATCCGTTTTGATGAAGTAGTCAAATCGTTCGGTTTCATCAAAAACTCGGATGAACCTTGTGTATACAAGAAGGTTAGTGGGAGTGCAATTGCATTCCTAGTTTTGTACGTCGATGATATACTTTTGATCGGGAACGATGTACCTATGATATCATCGATCAAACTATTCTTGTCACGGAAATTCTCCATGAAAGATTTAGGAGAGGCAACCTATATTTTAGGTATCAAGATCTATAGAGATAGATCGAGACGATTGATTGGCCTTTCACAGTCTACGTACATAGACAAAGTGTTAACACGTTTTAACATGCAATGTTCTAAAAGAGGATTATTGCCTTTTAGGCATGGAATCCATCTTTCCAAGGAGATGTGTCCCAACACTTCTGAAGAAAGAGAACGGATGGCAAAGATACCTTACGCATCCACTATTGGAAGCATAATGTATGCTTTGCTATGTACGAGACCTGATATTGCACATGCTGTAAGCATTACTAGCAGATTTCAGTTTGATCTAGGGGAAGAACACTGGATAGCAGTCAAGAATATCCTTAAGTACTTGCGAAGAACTAAAGATTTATTCTTGATATATGGAGAAGGAGAGTTTAAAGTTGAAGCTTATACTGATTCCGATTTTCAATCGGATCCTAATGATTATAAGTCTACATCTGGGTTTGTTTTTACACTTAATGGTGGCGTAGTTAGTTGGAAGAGTTCCAAACAGAGCATAACTGCTGACTCCACCACTGAGGCAGAGTATGTAGCTGCTTCAGAAGCAGCAAAGGAAGCCACTTGGATGAAGAAGTTCATTTCTGAACTTGGAGTCGTTCCTTCCATTGAACAACCAATAACATTGTTTTGTGATAACAATGGGGCAATAGCTTAAGCGAAGGAACCAAGGTCTCACCAGAAATCCAAGCACATTGAGAGACGCTTCCATCTCATTAGAGAAATTGTTGGGAGAGGTGATATCGCCTTGTAGAAAATTGCCTCAGCGGAAAACGTGGCAGATCCCTTCACTAAGGCCTTACCTCAGTCTTCTTTTGAAAGACACATTGACAAGATGGATTTAAGGTACTAAACAAATTGGCTTTAGGGCTAGTGGGAGACTGTTAGATGTATGCCCTAAAGTTACCATGTAATAGTTACGTGTTAGGGATTTAAGTTATACTTTCAATTACATTATTTATTTAATAGCAAGGACGCATTCATTCATTTGTCCAATTATTTAAATATATAAATGATTCCATAAAATCAGTTGTGACTGGACCTATTCTTGAGATGTTAAGAATATGTGTAACAGGTTCACATTTAGACTGAATCTTTAAATTGTTTTCGGTCTATGGATCATTGAGTGGATATTAATGATCCTGTTGAGACCGGTGTGTTCGTAACTTCACCAATAAGTATTAGATACTTTAGGGAATGACGAGTCACGAGTCATTGGATATTGCGATACTCGAGTTAGAACACATGTGCTTGTATCAGACAAGTTCACTGAACGTGACATGCATAGAACGATTAGCAACATGGAAACTTTTAGCGTGGTCAATGTCTAATCGCTCGTGCTCTGATCTTGTGTAAATAATCCTTAGACCTGAGGTACAGTGTTGACTTGTATGTTGGATGGCTATGGTTCACAGGTGCGCATATTGCCGCTTCGTTGATTTGTCTCTGTACTTGATGGCCATAGTTCGTTCACATACGAAGTTACACGTGTGCGCAAAATGGAATCTGTCTCCTTGTTAAATGCAAGGTACAATAATGATATCCTATGCAATCTAATCGTGACACTGCATTGAAATCCTCGGCCGAGGTTGTAACCGAGAATGAACTGTTTATATCTCATATAAAGTGCATGTCAATTAGATTTGTGCATATGATCGAATTAGTGACTTGACAAATATTCCATGGTCTTTGTTCGATCGGGACATAGTAAGGCAGAGGGATGAAATTACACTGTAACCAAAGCTGATAGGTTTATTATGTTCTTAAAACATTCATACTGTCTGGGTAGCCATGACATATTGCTAGATGTCAATCATGGCTTGTAGGACCTAGAGGTTGATCGAGACAATCAATTCTCTTGAGAGTACTAATGTGTTAATGCAAGTCTTACTACCAGTTCAGTGATGAACCTAGGGATGTCACACACCATAACCAATTTTGGATGACATAGTACGGAAGAGACGATATTGCAAATATGTTTGCAATCAAATTGAGTCGGACTGAAATTAAATTAAATGGGATTTAATTTAATTCAATTTTTGTCATGGACGTGTGTGCATATGATGCTCACAAAATACACATATGCTGATCATGCACTTCTATATTTGTATATACATGTTTATATTTATTTATATAAATAAAAAAAATTTGTCGCATGCACGTGGCCAGCAAGCACTGACCATGTGCATGGCACACGATCAACAAACGGTTGCTGATCGTGTGCATGACACACACGATCAGCAACCATTGCTGATCGCGTGCAAAGTGCATGGCACACGATCAGCAAACGGTTGCTGGCCATGTGCATGACACACACGATCAACAACCGTTGCTGATCGTGTGAAACGTGCACACATGCGATCAGCAACGCCATTATTAATGATGCGATCAACAACTGTTGCTGATCGCACATTATTAATGGCGCGATTAGCAACAGTTGCAAAAACAATGAAGAAAATGCGTATGCAATTATCATGTGTGTGTGAGAGTCAAAAATAGTTTTTCTCTCTTTCGACGTCGTGACTGAAATATCAAAAGTGCGGAGAATTGTCGCCACAAGATTGCTAGCACAATTCTATTGGTGATTATCCGCGAGTTCTTCCTTCCGTTCGTCGTGCGATTGGTGTTATGTCTGAACTAGAGGCCCGACGGTTGTGGGGTTCGAACTAAAGAACATCCGAACCGAAATCGTTTTGGGCACGTTACAAGAGGTAATCCGATTAACCCCCTATGGTCTTCCGATTTTTTGATTGAAACGCACGAACAACGCCTTTGGAGATACATGTATGGTTATATTTTTCTGTTGCGTATATATTTAATTTTAACTATGCATGTTCTGTAGAAAACCAACAATAATGGCAGTTCAAAATGGGTTGTTATCTCTTCAAAAGGAACGTGTGGACTTCTCTATAAATAGAGAATTCTCACTCGATAGGGAGAGAGAGAGAGAGACCGGAGAAGTGAGCGAAGTCTCTGTCCATCGCTTGGTGGACTGATCTGGCGTCCCACCCACAGCCCTGGTCGTCCTCAGTCAGTTTTGTGCAAGATAAGTGCAATTTTATTAAACTTTACATGATTTTTTTAGCTTTATTACATAGTTCTTCAAATGCACCGTCGACACCCGAATTTTTCCGACTGATAAAGTGAGAAGATTTGAGATTTGAGGTCCCGAAGTCTCGTTTCTTGACAAAAAAATTATTGGCCAAGTGTCCAGGCATCTTTCGATTCTAATCCTTTTTCTAGACATTATATTTAGGGACATGTAAATTAGAGACCTCGGATACCATTAAATGAGTTTCAACCTATGAAGCGGATGGATCATTTAGAGTACCATGGCACCGCAGGATTTGACCCAGAGTCAGTTGGCGCGACCTTTCAAAACCCGGTTTGTCTAGAAATGAAAATTCCATCTTGGTCCCATGCATCTTCTTCTTGTTTTCCTCTCTTGTATGGTTCCTCTAATTGCTTGCACCGATGATTCAGTCCAAAGCCTCCCATATAAAATGCCCTAACATAGCCGGACTCGAAGCTCCTCCTCCGGGTATGAACTTGCAATGTTGATCCTAACTTAGACAGGTTAGATTCTGGGAACACCATAGAAGATACAGAAAGCGAAACTGCCCCTTGCGACTGAGTAGCTCTGTAACTGGGCATCTCCATCTCCAAGTTCATCTTGGCTGCAAATTCATTTAGAATAGACTTACAAGGCAATTTTTTGCAAGTCTATTTGTAAATGAATATGCAGCCAAGATGAATTTGGATGCCCAATTACAGTCGCAATGGGTAGTTTCAGTTTTTGTAATCTTCGAGAGAGGTTGGTCGAAGCAAAAAGGAGGCTAAACAATCTGCGCGTGCTGCCATTCACTCCATAGTCTCCACGTATGGTATGCCATTTTCCATACTTGATTTTCAAGATATGCATGTTTCTATCCGTTCAACTGACAGAGGATGTAAGGCAGTTGATAGCGAGTCTTCTTTTGAAGAAGATCGAGTCAAGTTTGATGTAGCTAGTAAGTATCACCTGGAGGGGGGTGAATAGGTGATTTGAGTGATTTTGAAGAATTTAAAGCGGAAACGATTTATAATTAGTAAAGTTCGAATAATGTTCATATTCTGAATGTGCTAGTGTGCAGTGTAAAGAATATAATGAGATATTAGGGATAGAGAGAACTGCACACAAGAAGTTACAGTGGCTCGGCTTAGATCAAGCCTACGTCCACTATTTCACGCTGACAGCCTACTGGCTAGATTCCACTATATGATCAAAAGGGATTACAAATTCTAAGTGATAACACTCGGTGAATGATAGAACTCTTTATCTCGCACAATGACTCTTACATAATGTCTCTCGAAATCTCAGTATTTAACTTAAGAAAGACAAGCAATAGAATCGAAGTGTGCTCAAACTTTAGACTTAATGATTCTCGATTTTGTTCACTACCTTATGCTCCTCATTAATCTCCTTTTATACTCCTCCACTTCCAAACTAGCTATTTGACAATCTTCAAAGGATCATTTTTCAATCTCCACATTGGATAGATTTGTATAAAATGGACTGAGTAGCCGTTGGTTGACAAAATCTGAATTCCACTAAATCTATATGGGCAGCATACCTGTTACAGACTGACCTTGTTTTCCCTGGCTCTCAGCATAGATCCCCTCATTGGTATTAGAGTGTGGTTTTATGTATAGCTTGGTTCGTTCCATGTGCTTAGTTGGTGATTGTTTAGTGCTGCGAAGATCCCCTTTCTCTTCATCATGGCCGATCCAGATACAACTCCAATCACTCTTACTGCTTCTCTTACTCCATCATCTTCTTCTTCATCTTTAACAGAATTTCATACTTCACATGCTTCTAAGATAGACTATTTCTATGAAGTCTCTCTTAGCGATGAAACAAAGATTTCTTAAACGTAACTTCTTCTCATGAATCCATACTCAGCCTTTGCCAAACCTGTTTCATCTTTTCCCTCTATCAGGTCTATACGACATCTCATCCGTCATACTCCGAAAGAGGTCAAAGAATACGTCAAGTCTTCCAAATTTGACCAACATCCAATTCTTACCACTAAAAAGGAGTACTTTGTTACTCTTCAAATTCCTCATGAATTTCCAAAATAGTGGATCCAACAAGGGTATTCGCATATTTACTATGGAGCAATCTATCTTGCTCTTACCTTTCATGGGTGAATAGGCTTGCCTGTTATAGTAAGAATGGCTCTTTTGGATACTAGTTTCCTAAAATACCAGCATGCTTGTATTGGTATTGTTCAAACCACCTTAAATGCTAGAACAGTCTTTGTAACCCTTTATCCAAATTTTAATATTGCCCTTTCAGATCCCCAACTACTTTCTTTCTTGAAAGTTCAACTTTAGCTCACTAGAGCACCTCAAACTACCAATTCAATTGCTGTAACTTTTCATTACCAAATGATATATATAGTGTAAAATCATGCCCTAGATCTGAATTTCTAACATGGAAATGAAAATGCACCGTTCATTTTCATGCAAAATGATTAGGCCTCTTACATTCATGTTCGTCAGCAGATTCCAAAAGAAAAGTTAGTCAAGCTTCTTCCTGAATCTTGGATAACAAATTATGAAAAGCTCCACCAAAGTAGCCAACTTCTCTAGTCTTCAGACTCTGAATTCGTCAAACAAAGAGATGGTACTGTAACCATCAAATTCAGCAAAGGGAAAGAAGAAACTCCTTCCATCTTTCCCACTATGTTTATGATAGAACCCTGTGTTCCTAATCCAGTTCCTGAGGAACCAGACCTAAAAAAGTTGGTTCAATACTTCAAACGTGACGGACATCCTGTCCATCACTACAAAGACCCTTATGGTCACTATTTCTGGGATCCTTTTTGCCAGTGTTCTTCATGTACAAATTCCCCAGATGAAGTAGATCTAACTACTAGGCCAAAGCTAAAAACTAAGAATGCCAAGGATAGCTTCTACCAAAGGCATTTGGATGGAGATCCAACTATTGATACCCTTGGAGAAAATAACAAATAACAGTTTATGGTTTCATATGGTTCACCGTCACCTCCATCACTTCCATCACCTCCATCATCTCCATCACCTCCAATTTCACCTCCATCTAAAAAATATGTTGTCTCTCCTTTTTACAAATCAATCTATAAGTGGGTAAAGAAAAACTCTTATCTACTTGAAATTCCAGTCCTTCCTGAAAACCCAAGCACCAGGCAACTTCCATCTATTTCCATGTTCAATAAAGCTGATTTTCCTCCTCTAAATCCTTTAAATCCTGTTGAAAGTTCTCAGTTTTCTTTTCCTGCTACTAAGGAATTTACTGATCTACAGCGACGATACCTTCATACTCCAAAAATTCCTTCTCCCGCTGAAATAGATGAATGTGGAATGCCAAAAAGAACGCTTGCTGTTGAGGCTGTTCTAAATTGGCAGTCGAAAACTCTTCTTGCACAAAATCAAGATTTCAAGACGATTGACTCCAAAATTATTGATGTGCAACAAGAAATCCGAAGATACGACGAGTCCATGAAAAAGATGCTTGTGGATTTCCAGAAAAGGCTTTATGCTTTGGAATCAGGACAACATCTTGGATACCACTATCTTGAAAGTCCGAAAAATGAAATAGAGAAACTCAAAAGGCAAATCAGTCTCCTTGAAGAAGGAAAATTTAAGCCTACTAATTTTTTCTCTATTCTAAGAATCGGATACTCTCTTCCACCACCGCAAAACTCTCCAGTTTTTGCTACAGCTACTCTTGCAAACGAAACTTCTACCCAATGAGATAGAAGTGATATGACAGAAATGCGAAATTGCATTTAGGAAATGGAAAAGCTCCGAAAGGAAAGAAGGAAGGAAAAAGCAAAACCTGTTACTGAGTCCTCTGGAGAACCTGAAAAGAGTTTTGACCAGCAGATGATGATCTCAAACCCCTTGGAATCTTTTCTAAGGGATTTAAGTAAAGATCAACAAAAGAATCCAAAAGCTAATTCAGAACAACATCCACCAGAGTGCCCTTCTCCAGAAGTAGTAAAGGTATCAAATTTGCTAAATTCATATTCAGAATCTGACTCTTCTTCCCCTACTTTTCCAATTCCTTCCATTGAATCTTTCCAAATACCACCAACTACTCCTCCAATTTTCATGACTGATCCACCATAACAAGACATGAAATCAAATCCATCTGAACCGAAGGTTATTCAAATTAATAACCCATTTTCATATTTTTGTTTCCCCATCCAAACAGTTTTTCACTCTTGATGATACTTTTTATTCCAAATGGCCAGAAAAATTGGATGAATTCCATGCTTGGTTGAACACCAGAGCTCTTGTTGTTGAAAGCAAATATGATGTTCTTTTAGAATTTGCCACAAGATTTACTGGAAGCCTTAAATATTGGTGGTAATCAATTTCTGAAACAGGCCAAATGACTTTTCTTCTTCTGCAAGACTTTTCTCAAGCCATTGGAATCATTTATCTATATTTCATAGGAAAACCTGCTAATATTCTTGAACTCAAAAGAAGAGAATATTTTGAAAGAAAATGTTGTTCTCTTAAAAAAAAACACCTAGATCGCCATTACAGAGAAATGATTAAACTCTTTTATGGCCTAGGAGCTGATCCGAATTTGAAACAAGTCTTCTTAGCTTCAATTACTAGCGAACTCTCCCAACAGGTTGAGAGATCTTTTCTCAATAAGCAAAGAAGAATTGTTGATATTCCCTTTAGAGAACTGCAACAAGAAATTCATCTTTGTCTTGATGAACTTTACCTCCGAAAACAGATGATGAAAAATTATATCAGAGATAATCGTGAACTTGATGGTGCTTGCTCTAAACAATATTTTTTTTTTGGTAAGAAAAAGAATTGCTCTAAACAATATTTGAAGATCAAATGTTCAAAGAAAAATTGTGACGATTCCTGCGAAGAATATTCAAAGAAAAATAAGCACTTCAAGAAGTATCTAGTGAAAAGATCTAAGCACTTCAAAAGAAAGAAGAAATGGCGATTCCTGCGAAAACGAAGAAACTTCATAGGACGCAAGAAACCAAATCGTTGCTTCATTTGCAACAAGAAGGGCCACTTTGCCAAAAATTGTCCTCGGGCAAAAAAAGGTCAGAATCATCTCATTAATAATATCGAACTAGAGACAGGAATCTCTCTCGACAATGATGATATCGAATTCCTATTCTCTGTAGATGAAAATCCCATTGACCAAACACTTTGCATCATTCCTTATTATCACCCTTAGTGAAACAGGCTTTGATTCAGAACCTGAAGAACTTTTTCATCTATCTTCACAGCCTGAAAATCTAGACCCTAGTATACATTCCAGTCAACTTCATTGTCACCACTTCCCAGTCAAAATTTATCTCTCAAAGTTTGCCAAATCAATTTCAATCATTGCCCTCATAAATACTGGTGCTAGTGCTTTAATTTTAGATACTAAAGTTCTTCATGAAGAATACTAGACTTCCTGTATTCGATATTTTAACTCTGTTTCAGGAGACATTTTTTCTACAAATGTTCGCACCACACTTGTGTCTATTCAGTTTTTCCCTCAGTGCTCTATTACCATTAGAATTCTTGGATCTAGTCTTCCCAATAAAGACTTGGTTAATAGGTGGGATATCATGACTCAACTTCCAGACTTGAGAATTGTTCCTGAAAAAGGACTTAGGTATAAAGACCAATTCTCTGAATTCGTCAATATCTAATGACTCTTCATCCAGATGAGTCTATTAGATCTAATCATGCAGAAACTGTTGAAATCATGCTCAGAAAATCATTTCGAATTCTCCCAAAAATGTTCTCATTTTTTGTGGAAAAACCCAGAATTCTATGTTTGGCTCCCCTTCAAGAAAAATGGGGATATAAATCCTATTAAGGTAAGTCATTCGGGGAATGAATCCAGAGCATTTGGCTCTTGCTAAAAAAGAATGCTCAGAATTATTACAACAAGGCCTTATTGAAACTTCAAATTCTCAATGGGCTTGTGAAGC
The DNA here is from genome assembly GCA_031216405.1 of Syzygium malaccense. NCBI lineage: Eukaryota > Viridiplantae > Streptophyta > Magnoliopsida > Myrtales > Myrtaceae > Syzygium > Syzygium malaccense. Next base: position 13,947,962 of record CM062254.1, read on the forward strand.
TTTCTATGCCAATAAACGTGCTGAGCAAAATAGAGGCAAGATGAGATTGGTTATCAACTACCAGTCTCTTAATCTTTTCCTCCAAGATGACAAATTCCCTTTGCCTTCTCGAAATTCTCTTTTTGCGGGAGTCACTAAAGTCAATATTTATTTAAAGTTTGATCTTAAAGCCGGATTTTGGCAATTGGACATTCATCGTGATGACAGACCAAAAAGTGGATTATGTATTCCAAACCAACACTTCCAATGGAGAGTTCTTCCATTTGATCTCAAGGTTGCTCCTTCCTTATTTCAAAAGGCTATGAGTTGCATATTCTAGCCGATCTTGTCCAGTGCAGCTATCTATATTGACGACATATTGCTCTATAGCCTAGACGAAGAATCTCACCGTTGACTTCTTAAGCAATTTGCAGAAATTATGAAAAAATATGGCATCATGCTTTCTTAGAAAAAGATGACCATTGTCCAAACAGAAGTTGAATTTCTAGGTATGCACCTTAACAAAGGTACATATTATCCAAGGTCGCATATCACTAGGGAATTACTAAAATTTCCTAAAAAGGATTTTACAACCCAACAAGTTCAACAATTTCTCGGGATAATCAATTATCTTAGAGATTTTATCTCAAATATTGCAAGGTTGTTAATTGTTTTGCAACTGATGTTAAAAAAGTATTCGGTGCCATGGGAAGGCACAAACTAAAGCAATTACAAAACTCAAAGAAATTATGCAAGATCTTCGCCCTTTGCAAATCCCATCTACAGGAAAAAGAATTTTGCAAACTGATGCCAGTGATGAATATTAGGCGGCCATATTGTTCGAAGAACTTCATGGTAAGTGACATCTTTGCACTTACAAAAGTGGCAAATTTTCTCGGGCAAAAATGCACTATCACTTTACATTCAAGGAAATTTTAGCAGTAAAAAATGGAATAAAAAAATTTGAATTCCATCTTATTGGCCACCATTTTCTGGTAAAACTGGATATGACTTCTTTTCCCCATATGACCAAATTCAAACAGAAGCAGATTCCTCATCCTCAGCTACTTAAATGGGCCGAATGGTTTTCGAAATACTCCTTCGAAACCAAACATATTGCAGGAAAGAAGAATGTGCTTGCAAATTTTCTCTCCAAATCAAAAGTATCGGCAGAAATCAACATGTATATTCTCAAGCATCCTTTCCCGTTTTGGCCAAACAAGTACAAAATTGAACGATTCCGAGATTGGCCAATCTTGGAATATCCTCAAGAAATAGTTAAGCAAATTCAAAAAGATAAGCTTACTAAAAATTTTGACAACCTTATGTGACAAAGCCACACAAACCTTTTTTGCCTACATGGAGGATCTATTCTTGTCTCTTCTGGATTACACTCGAGGTACCCTTTCATTCACCCATTAATTTGGAAAGAAAATGATTTTCCTGGCAAACTTAAATGGCTATTATGGTACCTAACTAATAAGTATTTAATAGCTATTGAGTTTCCCACCAGAAAATTTCTTCGCCAATTAACTGGATTGCTTATGGCTGATCACATTGAGCTAAATAAACACGAGAAAAACCTTTTAATTGTGCTCAAATGGTTTTACCCTCCTGTTTATTGGAAACGGCTCTTTCTCGAAGAATTAAAAAAAGTCCAAGATGATCTAGAAACACACACTGTTGTACTCCTTCATCATCCTTGGACTTTTGTGCACAATAATAATACCATCTTCGATACTCCTGCATTAGTAGGTACTACTGCCTACAAGCCCCAGTCACAACTCCAAGTTGCACGTGTCTATAATTCGTTCCCTAGTCGCATTGGTTCTGTTGAATATAATTACAGGGAACTCCAAAGGATCCTATGCTAAGAAAATCATATTATCCTGGAAGAAGCATGGGGTTACACCACACTTGTTTCATGAGATCACGAAGGATCTTCATCTGTAACAAGACAAGCACTTAGAGAATATGATCAGGCACAAGTACAGCTCGGATCATCGCAAGATCAAGAAATGTCAGACACAGTAGATCCAGCACAATCATCTTAGGACTCATAGGGTGGATCACTTGTTGACACCTAATTTTTAGCTCATTTTTCTTTTCATATTTTCAAAAATCTCAAAATTAGGACTAGGAATCTTGGCCAAGCCTAGAAACCTATTTCTAAACCAAAAAATAAATTTTTAGTATTTTTCTACATTTTTCCTTAATTTCTTTTAGTCAAAATAAGTAAGAAAATCAAGAAAAATAGCAAATGGAATCAGAAAATTCCATAAAAATAGTCATTAGTCTTATTTTAAATCCAATTTCATGAATACATTATCAATTTTGAAAAATCTCAATTGGGTATCTGTTTTTCCCAAAATTGGGCAAAATTAAACCTGAATTAAACCAAAAATGCAATTAAATTTTTTCTAGTCATTTTTAAGTCATAGTGTCTTCACAACAAATGATTCTGGGACCTTGAATTACATAATGATCAGTCCAATTGCACAATTTGACATAAAAAAAAATCCCCAAAATTTAATTGAAAATTAAGAATTTTGAACCCAAATTGGAAATCGTGCCCAATATGAAATTGTCGAACCATGAGGCCATCATTTTTAGGGTTAATCAAATGTGGGTAATTCAATTTTGGCATCAATTTTGCCTAATCAGGTCATTAGGATATCAAATTGAATAAAAACCTATTAACCTGAATACAAAAATGTGAATATCTTGGATACAATTATGACAAAATTAGGGAAAATTATATATTTGGGTTCGGAATATGATGGGGAGTTCAATTTTGGGATTAAATTTGAAAAAAATAAGTCAAAATTGAGTTTAAAAATATCAAGAAAAATAGCAAATGGAATCAGAAAATTCCATAAAAATAGTCATTAGTTTTATTTTAAATCCAATTTCATGAATACATCATCAATTTTGAAAAATCTCAATCGGGTATATATTTTTTCCAAAATTGGGCAAAATTAAGCCCGAATTGAACCAAAAATGCAATTAAATTTTTTCTAGTCATTTTTAAGTCATAGTGTCTTCACAACAAATGATTCTGGGACCTTGAATTACATAATGATCGGTCCAATTGCACAATTTGACATAAAAATAAAAAATCCCCAAAATTTAATTGAAAATTAAGAATTTTGAACCCAAATTGAAAATCGTGCCCAATATGAAATTGTCGAACCATGAGACCATCATTTTAGGGTTAATCAAATGTGGGTAATTCAATTTTGGCATTAATTTTGCCTAATCAGGTCATTAGGATATCAAATTGAATAAAAACCTATTAACCCGAATACAAAAATGTGAAAATCTTGGACACAATTATGATAAAATTAGGGAAAATTATATATTTGGGTTCGGAATATGATGGGGAGTTCAATTTTGGGATTAAATTTGAAAAAAATAAGTCAAAATTGAGTTTATGAAAATCAAGAAAAATAGCAAATGGAATCAGAAAATTCCATAAAAATAGTCATTAGTTTTATTTTAAATCCAATTTCATGAATACATCATCAATTTTGAAAAATCTCAATCGGGTATATGTTTTTCCCAAAATTGGGCAAAATTAAACCCGAATTGAACCAAAAATGCAATTAAATTTTTTCTAGTCATTTTTAAGTCATAGTGTCTTCACAACAAATGATTCTGGGACCTTGAATTACATAATGATCGGTCCAATTGCACAATTTGACATAAAAATAAAAAAATCCCCAAAATTTAATTGAAAATTAAGAATTTTGAACCCAAATTGGAAATCGTGCCCAATATGAAATTGTCGAACCATGAGGCCATCATTTTTAGGGTTAATCAAATGTGGGTAATTCAATTTTGGCATCAATTTTGCCTAATCAGGTCATTAAGATATTAAATTGAATAAAAACCTATTAACCTGAATACAAAAATGTGAAAATCTTGGACACAATTATGACAAAATTAGGGAAAATTATATATTTGGGTTCGGAATATGATGGGAAGTTCAATTTTGGGATTAAATTTGAAAAAAATAAGTCGAAATTGAGTTCAATTTGAGTTTTTAATCAAAATCGGGCCTGCCTGGTCAACCGGGTCAACCTGACCCGACCCGACAACCGGTCTTCTTCGCCTGACTCGCTAGAACACGATAAAACCCAGTTCGTGCACGAGACTTTGCCGATCCTTTCCGGCCAATTTGGCACGTGACAATCGATCGGGCCAACTGGAAAATCTCCGGCTGGCACCAGTGAATCGATTTAACCGATCGAAAATCGGTTCTAATCGAATTTGGGTAGGATTTTTGATCAACAAAAAAGGAAAAAAACTGAACATGGCAGAAGGGAAGGTGTTCGTGGAAATGCCAGAGAGAGAGAGAGGAGAGAGAAAGAGACGAAACCAAAGAGGAAAAATTAGAGAGAGAGGGCATGAGGTTCCCACTCAAGCGTCCGGCGTTGCCCTAGACGGCGGAGCATCGGCGAATCGAGGTTTGACTGAAACTTTCCCTCCATTGTTTCAGTCGATTTGGCTAGTCTTGAAGGTATGAAACCGAGGCTTTTTTTGTAAATCTAGAGCTCTTCTGACAAGACCAAGACCACTAGGTGGAACCTCAAGTGTCAATGAACAACCCAATAGGTGCGGATCAGTTCAACAATTTCTCCTGATCATCGAACAAAGAAGGTAAACATCGCTCGTGATCATTTTTTTTCAAAATTCCAAAAAACCATTTTCACCTTAAAATGCATGCTCATGCATTTTTCTTGGAGATTTTGATTTTCTGGAGGTTTATAATACGTTTCTGAGCATATTTCTGTTGTTTGCTTGCATTTTGTGTCATTAAATCAACAAAACCAAATCGGTCATCCTTGGTTGAATCTCGCCGGAGCATTTTCCACCCGCCGGAGCATTACCATTGGTCTATGGTTGATCAAGTTAGTGTCTTTAATTCCTTGTGAATATTTTGAATGATGAATGAACGCTAGAAATGGCTAGGGCGTTCTGTGTGATGATATGAAAGCCAGGAATGCTAGTTTAGATTAGTGTTAGGTTCAGTTTTTCTAATCGGTTTTTCGCCGGCTGATGAATGTCCGCAAGTGTTCTGAGTAGGCTAGATTGCGAATAGAACACATAGACATAACAATGGTGCAATCAAAATGGCAAAACATTCACCAGAAGATTGCCAGAGACAATCACAAACCGGCGGTCTCGAGAACGTATAACACCGAACCATGTCCATTAGGTGTTTGTGAAAATACCCCAATGAAGAAATCGTTAAACGACGCCGTTTTGGCATCGTGCCCGCCGAAGGAGATAACCGGCGACCGGCGCCGACGACGCCCGGTTCGGTCAAGCCGAACCGAGTTGAACTGGGCCGGTCCGATTCATTTTTCTTGGCAGGAAATTTGAAATAAATAAATAAATAATAATAAAAATGGTTCATACCACGAAAAACCCTAAACTGGTATACCCCTAACAAATTTACCAAAAACTATTTTTTTTACCACAAAAAACCCTAAACTGGTACACAAGTGACAATTTTACCCTGAACTATTTTTTTATCATCAAAAACCCCATACTGGTATATTTGTGATAATTTTACCTCTGAACTAATTTTTTTACCACCAAAAACTCCAAACTGATACACCTGTGATAAATTTACCCTCCATTAGTTTCCGTTAAATTTTACTATCAAATTGCTAAGTTTAATGACACGTGGTAATTGACATGTGTACTGGTTTTGGGTTTTATCCCTCTGTTTGTCACAAGTTTACCAATTTATGATTTTTCGCGATATTAATATAATTTAGCGGACACTAACATAGGGTAAATTTGTCACAAATGCACCAGTTTGGAATTTTTAGAGGTAAAAAAATTAGTTCGGGGGTAAAATTGTCACAGGTGTACCAGTGTGGGGTTTTTGGTGGTCAAAGAAATAGTTTGGGGTAAAATTATCACAAGTGTACCAGTTTTGGATTTTTCGTGGTCAAAAAAATAGTTCGGGGTAAATTTGTCACAGGTATACCAGTTTAGGATTTTTTGTGGTCAAAAAAATAGTTAAGGGTAAAATTGTTACAGATGTACCAGTTTAAGGTTTTTTGTGGTATTACACCTAAAAAAAATCTTTAAAAAATTTTAAAAAATAAAAAATGAAAAATAAAAATTTCACAGAAAAATTTAAAAAAATCAGAAAAATATCTAAAAATTTTGGAAATTCGAAAAATTCCAGAAAAAATAGGAAATTCACAGAAAAATAAAAAAATAAAAAAATTTCATAAAAATTGAAAAATTTTCAGAAAATTCATAAAAATTCAGAAAATTCAGAAAATAAAAATAAAAAATGTGAAAATTTTAAAGATTTGAACATTTGAAAAATTCATAAAGATTTTCAGAAATCATAAAAAATCAATTCTCGGGTAATAAAATTTCCGAAAAAAAATTCAAAAATTTTAAAAATTCACAGAATAGTCCAAAAACACCGTGGCCAACTATAAAAAGTGAGATTTGAATTTTTGGAAGTGACTAAGTGACATTTTATGATAATTTCAAATTCAGGGGTTTTAACTCCTAAAAAACCCTAAAACCCTAAAAAATGTAAATCATGAAATGAATAAGCTTCTAAAGCTTCATTAGGGTTTGGATGTTTTAATTGATTTTCATTTTTAGAGACCATTTAAGATTGATTGATCTGATTGATATTGATTGTACATTTAATACTTGATTATTTCTTCCTGCGATTAGAATGGATAAAATTAGTGGGTAAGCCTTGGAAATTCGCATGACACGTTAGACATTGTATCGTTCTTAGGTATCGAAAGGGCATTACGGATATTGATTTGGGATCAATAACGTAACTAAGTCCCCGTACTCAGAATCTCTGATTCGTAGAATCGTGGTATTTCTCCCGTACCTCGATTAGGTTTCTAGTCTACCTATCAATAATGACTAGTGGCGACTCCAAAATCACAAACCTAGATTAAATAGGAAATTACTCTCCACTGTCATGTGAGGTATGGTCTGGAAGAAACCCTTACACGGAAATACCTCCTTAGCGCACAAATCCCGAAAGCCCCAAGAAAAAAAGCGCGGTGCAACACCACTCCTTCAAGACCCCTATGACTATGGATCATTGTCCTTATCCATTGGACTTGACGCCAGCTATGCCTCTCACTACTCATAACTAGGAAATTAGCCTCAGCCAGTCTTACCTGAAGAAAATCCAGAGCCAAACTTTGGCATCAGAATGTGGAATGAACTCCTAATACAACAAAACACTCCGAATTCAGCTCTTCCAGACCTTTCGACACATGTATTCTCTTCCTCGAACCAAACACCAGTCATTACTGAAGATAATTTTGAACAAATTCTAGCACAAAGATAGATAGCAGAATATAAATGTACAAACAGCTTAGACAGCTCGGATTATGACTATAACTTTGGATGGAGATAAATTAGTACCATTTGACCTAACTAGCACTATTCATTGTAGCATATAATAGCCGGGTACTGTTTCACCTAATCCTATGAATAGGTTTTAAGTGTCTTACGAGTGTGTTTTAGGTGTGTTTTATTTTATATGGACAGAAGTCCAATAATGTACTCAGTTTTGGGTATGTTTTGTTTTATCTAGACCTTTGTCCAGCAATGTATTCCCTAACGCCTATACAAGGCCATGTAATCCTTTAGTTTGGAATAAGAGGGAAAGTTGTGAAATTTCAGAGTTCTCATTTTCCATGCCCCTCTAAAAATCCTTTTCTTCAAAGCCTGACATGATTCTCTAAGAAATGCAGCTCGACCAATTAAGCATAACATCATGTTGATAATTCTGAGCGTCTCTATTAAGCATAACATCATACTTAGTTTTCCAGGTAGTTTTGCAGCTAACAGGCAATCCCTGAAGGGCTTAAACAAGATGTTCGCCCGTGTATGATAGCATACCTGTTGCAAACTGACCTTGTTTTCCCTGGCTCTCAGCATAGAGCTTTATCCATAGTGATATATATTTACCATAATGTTTGATTGTCAATTAATTAGCCTTAGATTGAGTTAATCAAAACTTTTCTTTTGTGAAATCCACGCCACATCACTAGCAGTTATGTTTCGTTCTCAATAAATTCCGAGTCTGAAGGATTTTATGGTTCTTGCTTTACATTCAGAACTTAAGTCAGAGTAGGTCTTTAGTAAAGTCTAAACCTTCAAAATTAGAGTTTAAAGTTCTTTGACATCTTAAGATAAAGTCTAAATGTCTATTTCAGTAGAATATGAACTTCTCATTTTGAAACTCGTAGAGTCTGAAGTTTTCCTTCTAAACCTTGTAAAGTCTAAGCATCCAAAAAATTAAGTTCTCTTGAAGTATTAAAGTTGCCACTTCCAGAATATATTTACTTGGATCAAAATACTTCAGAGTACATATCATATTTACAATATTAACATGGATAGTTTTATCAACTTCAAAATCTATTAGGAAATTTTCTCAACAAAGTTCAAACTCTGTGCTACATATTGTGAGACCAAGGAGCCATGCCCAGTTCGATCCATGCTTAGATGTAATGAACAGAGGCTGTAGCATCCTCCGCGGTTTTGTTGATCTCCTTGCTCTTTAGAGTACCGAACAAATAGCTTGTCAATAAAAATTCTGCTATCCAATCTTGATATGAACGATTCTTAAAGACAAGTGTCACGGTTTAGTTGATTAACGACGATCCCACACCCGTGCGGCCTTAAGATTACTCCCAAGTCAGCCTTGCACATACACTGTCGAACTCACAAGAATAGAGAGAAAGCTGCGTAGTTGTATTTCTTGCAAGAGTGAGTATGTACAAAAGAAGGGGAGGGTCCCATATATATACAAGTGCGGGTCTAATCTGATCCGTTAATCCCCTCGTGATCCATCGGTGGTGTTTGAACCGATACAATCATTATATAGCTACTCAAGAAGTTGTAAATATGATATGTACTCTGAAGTTGCAGGGTCGTGTGTCAGAGGCAACTGAAGGGTTGCGGACGGTGCTCGCGTCTAGTCATGGATGGGTCACGTCCCATGCACAAATGGGCCACGTCCGATGCACGTAAAGGGTTATATCTCGTTCATGGACAACCTCGTAGCCCTTCATTCCCTTGGGCTGTGTCATTCTCCCCCACCTAATTGGGTGACGCCCTCGTCGCGTCTTCGGCATGAAATGCGTCAATATGCTTTCGGAATTGCCAAAGGGCTTCGGAGGGTTCCCAGCTCGCTTCACTCTCCGAAAGACCTTTCCAGTGGACCAAGTATTCTCGCCTCGGCGCCCGATACTTCTTCCGTATGATCCAATCGGCCATGATGCACTCGGCGTCTCGGTCATACGAGGTTTTTGCCCCAAGCTATGCCCACTGCGATTCCCCTCGATCCAGGTCTTTCTCATCTACATGGAAAGGCTTAAGCATACTTACATGAAACACCCGGTGTAGCTTGAGCTTCGGTGGCAAGTCCAGCTTGTATGCAACCTTCCTAACTCGTTTGAGCACTCAAAAGGGTCCCTCGTAGTGATGGATCAAGCCTTTGTGCACGTCCCTGTATCGGAGGACCGCGTATAGCTTAGTCAACACTAGGTCCTCGACTTGGAATTTCACGTGCCGTCGTATCTTGTCGGCCCATTTCTTCATGCGGTTTGAGGCTTTCTGTAGGCACGCTTGCGCCAAGTCCGCTTACTCGTGCCACTCTTTGGCGAACTTGTACGCGGATGGGCTATTCCCCCGATAGCCCGAGGCAATCGTGCTAGGGGTGAGCGGCTGGTGTCCCGTCACGATCTCGAATAGGCTCTAGTTTGTGGACTCGCTTCGCTGCAAGTTGTACGAGAGCTAAGCCACGTCGATTAGTCTCGCCCAATTTGCTTGTGTTGTGCTCACATAGTGCTAGAGACATATTTTGAGAAGCGCATTCACCCTTTCCATCTATCCATCCGTTTGGGGATGCAAACTTGTGGAGAAGTTGAGGTTTCCCCAGCAACTTGAAGAGCTCGGTCCAAAATCGCCCGGTGAACCGTGGATCACGATCACTCACAATCGTTCGTGGGACTCCCCAGTATTTAATGACGTGCTTGATGAATAGCTTGGTCGCCTTCTCGGTCGAACAATCTTTTGTCGTCGGCACGAACGTTGAGTACTTGGAGAATTGGTCCGCTATGACCATGAGGGTCCGACATCTTTCAGACTTGGGTAGATTCACAATGAAATCCATGGAGACAATCTCCCATGGACATTCTGGGATGGTAAGTGGCTTAAGGAGCCCCGACGGCGATCGTTGTTCGATCTTATCTTGTTGACATACGAGGCATGTTCTCACATACGCCTTGACATCGTCCCGCAAGTGAGGCCAGTAGTATTGGTCCTTAACGAGTACCATGGTGCGGTGGATTCCCGGATGTCCTGCCCATTTAGAATCGTGGCATTCTTGCAGCACTTCCTTCTTTAGTCTCCCGTAGAGCGGCACATATAGTCGCCGTCCTTTGATGTAGAGGAGATCGTCTTCCCACCAAAACTGCCTAGTTTTGCCTTCTTGTGCATACTCAAGGAGTTGTCGGGCCGTTGGATCGTGCTTGAGCCCCTCCTTGATATGGTCGATCCATAGGCAACTAAGTCGACTTATGATGTTGGCCAACTCAATCTTTCGGCTCAAGACATCGGCCACTGAATTGTCCTTTCCTGGTTTATACTCTAGCACGTAGTCGAACTCGGCCAGGAAATCCTGCCACCGAGCTTGTTTCGGACTTAGCTTCCTTTGGGTCTGAAAGTAGCTCGTGGCCATGTTGTCTGTCTGAACGATGAAATTCGATCCCAGGAGATAGTGCCTCCACGTGCTGTAAATCTTTTATCAAGAGTTAGTCTTTTCGAAAATTGATCGAGACTCTTTTTTAACAAACTAGATGAACAAATGGACGGTCGTCTAGGAAATGATGGGACTAATGCAGCCTTTGCCAGAAGCATTTATACTGCTCTTTGCGCTTTGTTAAATCATTGGTTGTCATATAAGCCCACATACAATCTAACTAATAATCAGTATCCAGTGTGCAGTACACCCCACCAAACGGTTTAATAGTAGGACTGTAAGACCGAAAGTGCCCTAAGAAATAGGAGAAGGTTTGAAATTTTATTGATACATCTTTATATAGTCATCTTTTGAGTACTCCTTTTGAAGATTTCACATATGTAGACTAGACTACGTGATTTGGTGAATTCATCTTCAACCCAAAATGGCTAATGACCGCGTAGTTACTCTTGTCATTGATGGAAGTTTCTACGGATGAATGCAACAAGATCAACAATTCAACAATATAGAGATACTCATGGGAATGGAATGTTGCAAGATTTTGTACAATATTTCATCTTTTTCATCTTGCGAATTTCATCGGTCCCCGATCTCTTTATTCAGCACCACTTTCATGATTAATTAGACCAGGGTCTTAATTCCTCATCGCATTCGGTGAAAGCATAACGAATCTATTGAATAATTTATCCATCTATGCACCCCGTAGAGGTACGACAATAGGGAAGGCTAGTAATATGAACATTCATCGGTTGAATGGAAATGATGTAAGGTCAAAAGTCAGTATTTTCCTCCTATTCATTCACAGAGAATGATCCTAAAGTAGACCCTGTATCGTACCATACAATTGACTCAATAAACATATCATCCACGAGAATATTTTGAGAATCCATGGTATCGGTATGTAATATCCTGGAAGTTGCTCGATTTCCATTTCGTTAAAATCTTGTTAGAATTTGCATTTTATCCAAAAGAAACGCAAACAGATCAATATAGAGACCCAAGTCGTCGCAGAATACGACGACATGGACCTCAAGACTCGACTTGGTGCTTGCGGGACTTGTGTTGCAAAACTTGGCCATATGTAAGTTTTACAAGATAATGCGGTTGGTCCAGCCCCAATGAAGTGCGTACTTGTCAATGCCGACTTTGTTAAGATGTTATCTATTGCATGGCTTATAGCAGTGGGCAAAAGTGAAAGTATATTATAAGTTTTTTATTGGCCAAATAGGGAAGCTTTAGTAGTTGAAAAGGAAAAAAAAGGGAAAAAAAACACTAAAAGAAGAGATTTACAACAATTCTTATTTTTCATATTATCTAACATGTTTATACAACACAACACTACAAAAACTGGAGAATTTCTCCGCAATCTCCTCAATCTCCTCAACGGTGAGTTTTTATTTTTGGGTTGAATCCTCAGTGGTGAGTTGACTTGCTCTAATTTGTAGATGATTCATTTTCTCTTCTAGATGGGGTCCAGTCATCATTGTACACACTCCAATTGCAAGAATGGATGTGCCTTTTCTTCCTGATTATGATTGTGACATGTGGACCTCACATGTGTTGAATATACATCCTTGAAATGGTAAACATGCATGTGTCACGGGTCGATCGATCTAGCGTTCCCACACCCGTACGGCCTTAGGAATTTCTCCCCAAGTAAGCCTTCCCACACTCACACTCACACTCGCAAGAACTTTAGAGAGAGCAACTCTAGAGAGAGAAGCTCTGAACTTTGTATTACTTCTTGGAAATGAGAGATGATCAAATGAGGGGAATGAGACCCCATTATATACAAGTATCGGGCTGGGCTGACCGTATCCATAGATCTCTCCCCAATCTCAACGGTCGAGATCGTACTCCCCCAACTAGCCCACCTACCGCATTTATTATGGAAGGGTACAATTACTGTATCGCCCGCTCCTAGGAGTATTCTAGAAGACATCAAGAAATCCCTAGTACTAGAACACTCGGGGTCCGCCTGCTCGTCCAAGGGTCGGTCACGGTCCATCGTTCAGAAAACCTCAAGAACGATCCAATTCTTCGGGCTGTGACATTCTCCCCCACCTATTGAGGCGACGCCCTCGTCGTATTCTCTGCATGAAAAGCATCGATATATTTCTTGAATTGCCAAGGAGCTTCCTCTAGCTCCCAACTTGCTTCACTCTCCGGAAGACCCTTCCATCGGATCAAGTATTCTCGCTTTGGCGCACGATATCTCTTCCGTATGACTCGATCCGCCATGATGAAGTCGACGTCTTGATCATAGGAGGTCTTTGCTCCAAGCGGTGCCCGTTGCGACTCCCCTTGATCCGGGTCCTCTTTGTCTACACGGAAAGGTTTAAGCATACTCACATGGAATATCGGATGTACCTTAAGCTTCGGTGGAAGTTCCAGTTTGTATGCGACCTTCCTGACTTGATGCAACACTCGGAATGGCCCCTCGTAGCGACATATAAGCCCTTTATGCACATCCTTATATTGGAGCACAAGGTGTAGCTTGGCCAATACCAAGTCCCCGACTTGGAATTCCATGTGCCGTCACTTCTTGTCGGCCCACTTCTTCATGCGCTTCAAGGCCTTGTGTATACACGTTCGTGCCAAGTCCGCCTGCTTATGCCACTCCTTGGCGAACTTGAAAGCAGATAGGCTACTCCCCTTATAGCCCGTTGCAACCATACTTAGAGTGAATGGTTGTTATCCCGTCGCGATCTCGAATGGACTTTGGTTCGTGGACTCGCTCTTTTGAAGATTGTAGGAGAATTGGGCTACATCGATTAATTTCGCCTAATTCACTGGTGTCGTACTTACGCAGTGTCGGAGGTACAACTCCAAGAGTGCATTGACTCGCTCCGTTTGTCCGTCGGTTTGGGGATGCAAGCTCATGGAGAAGTTGAGATCCGACCCTAATAATTTAAAGAGTTTAGTCCAGAACCTACCCGTGAATCGAGGGTCGCGATCGCTCACGATAATTTGTGACACTCCCCAATATTTGACGACGTGCTTCAAGCATAGCTTGGCTGCCTCCTCGGCTGGACAATCTTTCGATGCGGGCACAAACGTCGCTACTTGGAAAATCGATCCACCATGACCATAAGAGTCTGACACCCTTCGGACTTTGGCAAATTGACAATGAAGTCCATGGAGCACTCTCCCATGGACGCTCCGGGATGGGAAGTGGCTCCAAAAGCCCCGCCGATGATCGTTGTTCAAGCTTGTCTTGTTGGCATACAAGACATGTCCGTACATATGCCTCAACATCATCGCGCAAGTGAGGCCAAAAGTATTGATTCTCTACAAGCACATTAGTGCGGTGGATCCCCGGATGATTCGCCCACTTGAAATCATGGCACTCTCGTAGGATTTCCTTCCTTAGCTTCCCATGGAGGAGCACGTACAACCGTTGTCCCTTGGTATAAAGCAAGTCGCCTTCGCACCAAAATTGTCGGGTCTTGCCTTCCCGAGCATGGTCGAGGAGTGCCTTGGCAGTTGGATCATGTTTGAGGCCTTCTTTGATATGCTCATTCCATGGAGTCTCGGGACAAGTTAGGGTCGATGCCAACCTCGCCTTTCAAGTAAGAGCGTCGGCCACAGAGTTCGCCTTCCTAGGCTTATACTCGAGCACATAATCGAACTCTACCAGGAAATCTTGCCAACGAGCTTGCTTCGGGCTTAACTTCTTTTGGGTTTGGAAGTAGCTCGTGGCCACGTTGTCTATCCTTACGACGAACCGGGATCCCAAGAGATAATGCCTCCATGTACGAAGGCAATGCACCACCGCGGTCATCTCCTTCTCTTGGACCGTGCATCGTCGTTTGGTATCGTTCAACTTTCTTGACTCGAATGCTACCGGGTGTCCATTCTACATAAGAACACCACCAATAGCAAAATTGGAAGCATTGGTCTCTACCTCGTAAGGTTTGGGGTGATCGGGTAGCACGAGCACTGGCTCCTCGGTTATGGTTTGCTTCAACTGATCAAACGCCCTTTGGCATCGGGCCGTCCACTCCCACGGTTTCTCCTTCTTCAACATATCCGTGAGTGGCACGGCGATGCTCGAATATCCTCGGACGAACCGTCGATAATAGTTGGTAAGGCCAAGGAATGACCTTAGATCCGTCACCTTGGTCGGCGGCTCCCAATCTACAATGGCCTTAATCTTGGCCACGTCCATCCGCACACGTCCGCCCTCGATGATGTGTCCCAGGAATGGAACTTCACGTTGTGCAAAGGCACATTTCTCCCGCTTAACATATAAGTCATTCTCCCGTAGAACTCGGAAGACTCATTTGAGATGCTCGATGTGCTCCTCGAGCATCCGGCTATACACCACGATATCATCAAGATAAACCACTACAAATTGATCTACGAACGGGTGGAGTACCTTGTTCATGAGTGTGCAAAATGTGGCTGAAGTATTTGTCAAGCCGAATGGCATGACGAGGAACTCATATGACCCATGCCGCGTTACACAAGCAGTCTTTGGCTCGTCCCCTTTTGTAATCCACACTTGATAGTATCCCGATCGAAGATCAAGCTTGGTGAACCATCGTGCTCCTCCAAGTTGATCGAACAAGTCGGCAATGAGAGGGATCGGGTACTTGTTCTTGATCGTCAGTTTATTTAATGCCCGATAGTCGATGCACATCCGGAGTGATCCATCGTGTTTCTTTTGGAATAGAACCGGGGCACCAAACGGAGCCTTCGATGGTCGGATGTACCCCGCATCGAGCAACTCCTTGAGTTGTCTTCTTAGTTCCTCCAACTTGGGAGGCGCCATGCAGTAGGGTGCTACGGTGGGTGGTCGAGCGTCGGGCACGAGCTCGATTTTATGATCCACCTCCCTTTGAGGCGGAAGCTTCTTCAAGAGTTCGGGGGGCATCACGTCCTTGAAAGAGTCGAGGACTTGGGTTACTTCCATCGGGACATCACTCCCTTCACCCTTTGGATCCTCAACCTTCAAAGTTGCCAAGAAAGTAGCTTCCCCTTTCGTTGCTCCCTTAGTAACTTGCATTGCTGATATTATCTTTTGGTCACGACCCGACTCTCGGTTGACCGGGATCACACATTGACAACGTGTGTCCAAGATACAAATACAATCGGCAAATGGGACAATAAAAGCATCTATTCTATCAAGGAATCCCAAGCCAATGACAAAGTCATAATCGTCAAGTGGAATTACCTCGATCGTCTTTTTGCTCTTTCATTGTCCGAGTTGGAACTCCACATCCTTAGCCAACCCGTTGGTAGGGACTTCCTTGGAGTTCAGCGTCTTGAGCCAACCGGCCCCCTTTTCAACCCGAAGATTGAGTTTCTTTGCGGCTTCTTCCAACAAAAATAGATTGGATGCCCCCATATCGACGAGTGCACTCATCGTGATTCTTCCGATCGTCATGTCTGTGAACATCAAGCCCTTAGGCTTATTTGCCTTCTTGGACTTTATGGAACTTAGGATTTGCAACGAACCAAGTTGCGTCCCCTCTCGTTCCTCATCGTGTGCCTTGACAAGGGCTGCTAGCTTGCCTCGAGTTGGGCAATCACGAGCCATGTGTGCACCATTGCACAAGAAACACTTGAAGATATGTCCCTTCTTATGTTCTCCTCTGCTCGACTCCGTCCTCGCCCTTGGAGGGGCCATTGGTAGTTTGCTTCCACCTGGGCAATGGAATTTGTTATGATCTCCCCTACTAATGCCCTTGTCCCTCAGTCGGGTGTTCGGCTTGCATACGGGAGTCAATTTGTACTCCACCAAGGCCTCGGCCAAGGACATGGCCGTTGAAAGGTCTTTCGCGTTACATCGCTTTAACTCTTGCTTAACCCATGGTTTCAAGCCACCCATGAATTGGTGGTAGGCCTCTGTATCATTGATGGACGGAATTTGGAGTAGCAACTCCGAGAACTTCCGAACATACTCACGGACTCCTCCTTTTTGCTCAAGGCGACGGAGTTCATCTCGAGCTTCTTCCTCTACATAAGTGGGATAGTATTGTCGTCGGAATTCCTCGACGAACAATTCCCATGTAGTGATCAGTTCACCACTCCGATCGTCACTCCTACGACGCCACCATAAGAGTGCATTATCAGACAAGTACATAGCCGCGGTACTTACCTGAATCGCTCCGTCGGTGATCCCCATCGTTAGGAAGTACTGCTCCATGTACCATAGGAAGTTGTCCACATCCTTAGCCATCCGTGACCCTTTGAACTCCTTTGGCTTCGGGGCGTCCACTCGTGGAATGGCTTCCACGGTGATCACCCCATTCACGCGTGTTCCTTCCATTTCGGCGACTTTCGCCTTAAGTTCGGCCATCTCTGCACGTATAGCCTCCACCAAGGCCTCCAAGGCATCACCCTGTTGCTGAAGTTCATTGGTGGTGTCGGTCAGGTTGCCTAACACCTCCCCTCGGAGTTTTCCGAACCCGGATTTGAGCTCCAGCACCTCGGCCTCAAGCTCCCCCGTTCTGGCCTCGCCTCCTTCGATGCGTACGGACATATCCTCGACCATTCCTTGGACGTTTCCCATGGCGATCTCCACCTTCGCCATGTGGGTCTTCAAGTCACCAACCATATCCCTCGAACTTGAGCTAGCACGGTCCTTCTTCGCCTTGGTGCCTTGCTTCTCGGGAGCCCTCCCACGATCATCACCTCCGCCCTTCTCGGTTTGGGACGATACATCGGATCATGGTTCTATCGCGCCTTTGCCCATCGTTGCTCTGATACCACTTGTCACGGGTCGATCGATCTAGCGTTCCCACACCCGTGCGGCCTTAGGAATTTCTCCCCAAGTAAGCCTTCCCATACTCACACTCGCAAGAACTTTAAAGAGAGAAACTCTAGAGAGAGAAGCTCTGAACTTTGTATTACTTCTTGGAAAGGAGAGATGATCAAATGAGGGGGAGGAGACCCCATTATATACAAGTATCAGGCTGACCGTATCCGTAGATATCTCCCCGATCTCAACGGTCGAAATCGTACTCCCTCAACTATTCCACCTACCGCATTTATTACGGAAGGGTACAATTACCGTATCGCCCGCCCCCAGGAGTATTCTAGAAGACATCAAGAAAATCCTAGTACTAGAACACTCGAGGCCCGCCTCTCGTCCAAGGGTCGGTCACGGTCCATCATTCAGAAAACCTCAGGAACGATCCAATTCTTCGGGCTGTGACACATGCACATAAGTAAAAGCTCTCACTGCCCTTCTCTATAAGTGATCTGATTTTTATTAGAGAACCCTCAAACAGACTCTAAGGCATACATATATTCTCTTCTTTATTTCTCGCGAGGAGATACCATCCCAAAGTGCTTGCACTAGTAGACCTACTACTTATTTTAGATAATTCGTGTGTATGCTTTTGCAGAAATTCAACATCCATTTGCATAGTGCAAGGAAGAGAGGCTCTGCTCCAGATTAAACAAAGCCTCTCAGACCCATATGGCTTGCTTTCCTTTTGGAAAGACGAAGATTGTTGAAAATGGAAAGAAGTCACTTTGTGATAGAGTGTATGGTCATGTTATTGAGCTCCAATTCTTACCCTAAATTGTAAGAGACTATAATGGTACTATTGTTAGTCCCATAAAACAGAAGCTCTCCATGGCTGGCAAGTTGAACTCTTCTTTGCTCAACTTGACATACTTAAACTACTTGGACTTAAGTGGCATCAATTTCAAACATGGAACAATACCTGAATTCCTCGGTTCGATGAAACAATTGAGGTACCTCAATTTGTTGTTTGGTAACTTTCATGGAATAGTTCCTCAACAATTGGGAAACCTCACCAAGTTGGAAGTCCTTGATCGTCATGATGATCTTGGATTTTTGGTTGTTGATGATACCTAGTACGTTTCTTATTTCGGTCTCTAAATTACCTCGACATGAGTGGCTTAACGATTGCCACAGGAACAGACCTCGGGTGATCATCATGCTCCCAACTTTATCGCATTTGAGTTTATTAACTTGCAAACTTTTCAACTTTTATCTTTCTTCTCTTCGCTTGGCCAATTCCACTTCTCTTGTTCATCTTTGGTACCTTGATCTTTCAAAGAATCTCTTCAAAGGTCCCATCCTAAATGCTATGCTCCAAAACATGACTTCTCTCCGGCTTGACCTTTTAGGGAACTCTTTCAGCATTTTGATTCCCATGTGGTTTGACAAATTTACAAGTCTTGTTCATCTCAATCTTGAGGGAAATTATTTTTACAAGATTGAAGGAGGCCTATTGTCATTCTTGAATAGTAAGAAGCACCTCAAATCATTGCGTTTGTGCCATAACCAGATCAGAGAAGATATTTCGACATCTCAGGGAAATTCATCGGGATTTATGGAGAATAGCTTAGAGAGTCTAATGATATGTAATAATTATCTTAGCGGTGCTTTGCCAAACTGGTTGATGAACTTTACACTCTTAAGATACTTAGAGCTTGGCAACAATTTCTTCTTTGGTCCAATTCCTAGAGTCATCAGAGCAATGGGAAAGTTGGTAACATTAGATTTTTCAAATAATCGATTGAATGGGGCCATATCATCATTAGGTCAGTTGTCATTGTTGAGATTGTTAGATCTTTCGAATAATCGATTGATTGGGGCCATTCCATCATCATTAGGTGAGTTGTCATCGTTGAGATTGTTAGATCTTTCGAATAATCAATTGATTGGGACCATTTCACCGTCATTAGGTTAGTTGTCATCATTGAGATTGTTAGATCTTTCTCATAATCAATTGTTGGGGCATATTCATGATTCATTAGGGCAACTACGATTCTTACAAGACTTGCATCTTTACAGTAATCGTTTGAGCGGCACTATACCCGATAAGTTTGGAGAACTCTCCCATCTTTCGGTTCTATTTCTTTTTAACAAATCTTTGGGAGGGCAGATTTCAGATTTGGACATCAGTGACAACAATCACTTGACTTTTAAGGCAAAGCATTGCTGGACACCACCTTTTCGACTTAGATCTATTAGGATGAATTCCTATAAATTCGGAACCACATTTCCCCAATGGATGCAGACACAGGTGGAAGTTAAGAATATATCTCTCTCGAGTGCTTCAATTTTGGGGACTTTGCCTAAATGGTTAGGCAACATGACATTTAGCCAATTCAATCTCTCGTACAATCAAATGATGGGACCCTTGCCAAACATGCCTTCTGACTGTTCCATTTTAGATCTCTCCCACAACTTGATCTCTGGATCTCTTCCAACCAATATTGGTGAGATGCACCTAGAGACTCTGTATCTCAATGATAACTATATCAATGGCACAATACCATCATCTTTATGTGAAGAGGGGTTGTATGATCTAAATCTTGGCAATAGTAAGCTATCCGGCAGTATTCCTGACTGTTGGAAGGGTTTTGCTTTATCTCACTTGACTTTGTCATTCAATAAGTTTTCCGGAGAGAATAACTTGATTATTTTGGACCTTGGAGAGAATAACTTCTCTGGAAATATTCCGACATGGTTCAACGAAGCTTTTACTACTTGCAGATCCTGAGGCTACGAGAGAATAGTTTTACTGGCATCATTCCTCCGCAGCTTTGCTCACTCTCAGGTTAAAAAATATTGGATATGGCATCGAACAATTTGACGACAACGATCCCACCTTGTCTCCGCTATATATATGGCATGCAATATTCATATGTATACTTTAGATCTAATCTGGATTGGAATCAAGAGCATGTGGTTGAGATCATGAAGGGAAGATATAATGAATACACCAAAATTGATCCGCAACTTGTGGTCAATTTGGATCTGTCGAGCAACAACTTGACCAGGCCGATTCCCCAAGAAGTTACTTTCCTCTCGGAATTGCATGGTTTGAACTTGTCACAGAACCTTCTCTCCGGAGGCATTCCCATTTGCATTGGGGACATGGAGTCACTCGAGTCTCTTGATCTTTCCAACAATCGCCTCTCAGGAACAATTCCGCAGAGAATTTCAGCGTTTACATCCCTAAGCCACCTCAACTTGTCGCACAACAACTTCATGGGGCAGATTCCAAAAGGCAATCAAATCCAGACCCTCGATGATCCTTCCATTTATGCCGGCAATCTTCTACTATGTGGCGATCTTCTGAGAAGAGAATGCCCTGGTGCAGAGATGCTTCAAGCATCGAAAATCTCTCACCTTGAAGATACACATGAAGAGGTTAAGCTTGAAAAGGCGTTGTTCTACGGCGTCGTAATGCTTGGAGCTGCGACTGGGTTTTGGGGCTTTTTCGGAGTTCTGCAGTTCAACACGGACTGGAGACGTGCGTATTTCAGCTTTGTGGATCAAGCAATAAACAAGGTATATTTGGCTATAGTGGTGAACGTAGCAAACTGGAAGAGACTGAGATAATCAAGAAGCGCTTAGGTAATGAGCAATCTCGTGCCCTCTCCCCTGCTTTTTGTTCTTCATTTTGGGTGTGTGAAACTCCTTTTCCCCGTATGATCTCTTCCGTCTAGTAATCTCTTCCCCTTCAACAATTTGCTCGTTGGTGTGTTTTAGTTAGTGTGGTAACTTTGTCCTGATCGTGATCGAGAACTCTTGATAATCTCTTCCGTAAAGAACACCCACATTCACTTCATAAAGCACATACTAACTGCCCAATAAAGAAAAAGAGAATAAAGCCTAGTTGCGTTGTTTTGTATAGGATAGCATTATGTCTTTCAAATGATCAGTTTATCAGGAAGCATGATCACGTGTTAAATTTTCCCTACATTTCTTTTTTTGCGATTATATCAAAGGCCTTATGCTTCCGTGTCCTCTCGGCCTAAACAACTTACATTTCATGGTGAAATCCTACTTTAATCAGAGCCCAGTTCCTCAATTTCTTCATGTCACTCTCTAAGTTTAACTCTAATTTTGATTGTCGGTTCTTTCTAATTACATTCCTTAGTCTTGAAGTTCTCGCGTGATGTTTTCCCAACCCAATTTGTACGTATTCTAACTTTATACATAATCATAACCTTTGAATGACCAGACTTTTGCGCGTCTTGACTGCAAAGTTTTCCGTAGTTTCGTCACTAATGGTTGTCGCTAGAGGACCACCATGGGCGCACATGTTGCTCAGATCAACGTTAGATAACGAATACATTGAATAGACTTCTTTCTTTCTTCCAACTGGGCAAGCATCATCACATAGTGTTAAATTTTCCCCATATTTCTTCTTTTGCGTTTATATCAAGACCTTATAGTTATGTGTCCTCTCCCACCTAACAACTTATATTTTCTGGTGAAATCCTGCTTTAATCAGAGCCAAGTTCCTCAACTTCTTCATATCTCTCTTTAAGCTTAACATTAATTTGATTGTGGGTCTGTGCTAATTTTATTACTTCCTCTTCAAGTTTTCGCGTGATGTTTTCCCTATCCAATTTTTGCATATTCTGAACCCCCTGGGTCTCATCTGATAAATAGATTAAAACTTAAAAGTGTGATTTTGAAATCATCTTAACTGCCTTATCTATTGTTTGGTGTAGATGCATGTTGCCAATGCAGGCCCGAACTCCATCAGTCCAATCACCGGTAATGAAATGCAACTGCATGGGACCATCTTTGAATATAAGCGCAAAAGTTTAAAGAGATGATGTCGACTTTGATTTTTTGGGAGACGGTCGACTTGGAGTCAAGTCATCAGGATGCTGCTGCATAATTTCTCAACGGAGAACACTCAAATGCGTGTGAGAAGATAGGCTCATAAAATATATTCAATATGTTCCTTAGCATGACAAGCTCAAGTCGTAGAATGTGTGTTTTCCTATTTCATTCTCAAATACTACTAAGACCAACAACTGATGGTTACGTCTACTGTTATGGTAAATGAAGTTACATGGTGCACCGATGATACAGAATAATAATTGGTTACATTTACTATCATTCCTTCCCTTGTTCTTTGTAAATGCCACTTGTCTACCCTTAAGAACCCACTCCAAACCAACTTTCAAAGTTTAAACAAATACTCCCAATCCAAAACATTGAAGCCTGATTGAGCGGCTTTTGCATACAATGTAGCTTTTGTTTTCAATTTCATCATCCATGGTGGGGCATGATAATGCCAAAGTGCTTGTACTAGTAAGTCTATTGTTAATTTTAGACAACGCATATGTATGTTTGTGCAGAAACAGAAAGACATCCTCCTTTTGCTTTGAAGAAGAAATGGATGCTCTACTCTAGCTCAGACAAAGTCTCTCCAACACATCTGACCTCCTTTCTTCTTGGAATGGTGAAGATTGTTATCAATGGACCAGAGTGATGTGCGACTAAGCAAATGGACATATCGTCGTGCTCGAGATCACACTAGGAACTGAATTCTCGTTACCACTAGGAACTGAATTGTCGGTATCGCAAATTGTTTCCACAGCTAGTGAATTGAACTCTTCTTTGCTTAACTTGAGATACTTGAGCTACTTAGACTTAAGCGGGATCTCTTTGCACGTGTGTACATGCCCAAATTCATTGGCTCGATGAAGCAGTTGACGTACCTTAATTTGTCCAACTCTTTCGTTTTTGCAATTGTTCCATGTGAATGGGGAAATCTCACCGAGTTAGAAGTCCTTGATCTCCATTGTGAGAATTGCTTAGTTGTTCTTGATGACATTCAGTGGGTTTCACATCTTCAAGCATTGAAGTTCCTCGACATGAGTGGCCTAAATGTTACCGGATCTAGAGACCTCATGCAAGTGATTAGCATACTCCCATCTTTATCACATTTGAGCCTATTAGCTTGGAGGCTTCATAATTTTCACCTGTCTTCTAATCACTTGGCCAATTGTAGTTCTCTATAGCTTTAGTACCTTGATCTTCCATATAATTTTTTTGAAGGTCTAATCCCTAGCGCTATGTTTCAAAACATGACTTCTCTTCAGCACCTTGATCTTTCAACAAACTTTTTCAACTCTTCAATACCAAGGTGGTTGGACAACTTGAGAAGTCTTGTCCATCTCAATCTTGCTCAAAATATTTTGCAAAGTATTGAAGGAGGGTTGTTCTCTTTCTTAAGGAACAACCAGTTCCTCGAGTCACTATTCTTGGGCCATAACGAATTTCATGATGAGATATTTTCAATCGAGTGAAATTCTTCGGGCCTTATCAGGAAAAACTTCAAGAGATTGGAGATAAATAATAATTTCCTTCAAGAGGCTTCGCCTGATTGACTGTTTCACTTGAAAAACCTGACGATACTTGATCTTTCTTTTAATCAATTAAACGGGAATATTCCATATGCATTAGGAAGACCGCAAGTCTTAGTGGTTTTAGATCTCAATCATAATCTTCTAAATGGCACTATTCCATACAATCTCGGGCAACTTCAATATCTTTCCTATTAAGATCTTTTAGCGAATTCCTTGAGAGGAACAGTTTCCGAAACTCATTTCTCAAACCTTTCGGCCCTATCTTATTTAGATATCAGCAACAACAATCTAGCTTTGGAGGTGGATTCCAGCTGGATACCACCCTTCAATCTCTCAAACATTCGGATGATTTCTTGCGAGTTCGCAAAAGCATTTCCGCAATGGATAAGAACACAAGTCAATGCAAATGAGATAGTTTTGTACAATGCCTCCATCAAAGGAGCTCTCCCAGACTCGTTAGGTCTCATGTCACTCCCCAACCTGAATCTCTCCTACAACCAAATAAATGGATACTTGCCAAAATTTTCTTCTGACCTGCAATTGTTAGATGTCTCTCACAACTCAATCTCAGGACCTATTCCACAAGATATTGGCCAAGCGATGCCTCATTTGGATTCCTTGTATCTGAATGATAATCTCTTAAGTGGTCCAATACCCACCTCATTATGCGAGATGGAGTATCTGTCCGAGTTGCACCTCGGAAGGAATGAATTAGTTGGCGAAATTCCTGCATGTTGGATGGAGAACCCTTGGAGACTCCTTGATTTATCATCCAAAACAAGTTGTCCGAAGTCATGCCAAGCTCTTTGGGAAATTTAACTGGGCTTATGTCAATACATCTGAACAACAACAGTCTCCATGGAGAAATTCTTGCGACCATGATGTATTGTAGGAACTTGCTAAATTTGATCTTGGCGAGAACAAAATCTCTGGAAATGTTCCGCATTGGACTGGACCAAGCTTTCAGCTATTACAGATTCTTAGACTGCGAGAAAACATATTCAATGGTAGTGTTCCTTCAAAGCTATGCTTACTCTCCGAACTGCAAATATTGGACCTAGCAGTGAACAGCCTGACAGGATTGATTCCACATTGTCTTGGCTATATGAAAGGAATGAAACTGAGCAAAAGCATAGATGAAGGCAACTCACTCTCCCCAACTTATGCGGCCACACCTCAGGTGACGTCTATATCGCTCCAACAGATTGGACTCAAGAGCATGTGGAGCAAGTCGTGAAGGGAATGAACCTTGACTACACAACACTTGATCTACAACTTATGGTCAATTTGGATCTCTCAAGCAACAATTGATTGGACCGATCCCTGGAGAGCTCACCTTGCTCTCCAGATTGCGAAGCTTGAATTTATCGCGCAACTTTCTTTCTGGAGGCATACCGACTATGATTGGAGACATGAAAGCACTCTAGTCACTTGATCTTTCAGAAAATCAAATTTCAGGAACAATCCCACAGAGCTTTTCTTCATTCACATTTTTTAGCAAACTAAAGTTGTCTCACAACTTCACGGGACCAATTCCGAGAGGAAATCAAATCCAGACCCTTGACGATCCTTCCATTTATGCTGACAATCCTCTACTTTGTGGCGATATTCTACAAAAGAAATGCCTCGGTGCGGAGGCCCCTCAAGCGCCGGAAGAAGATGCCAATGAAGAAGGTAAGCTTGAAAAGGTGGTGTTCTACCTTGTCATAATGCCCGGGTTTGCAACTGGGTTTTGGGGAGTTGTTGGTGGTTTGGTGTACAAGAAGATTTGGAGACACGCGTACCTCAGCTATGTGGATCGAAAAGCAGACATGGTGTACGTGATTGTTGCAGTGAAGGTAGCCGAGTTGAGGAGGAGATTCAAAAGCTTAACAGGCCTGTTCTCCACATCAATCAGTCCAATGCTTCATTGATCTCGTGAAGTTCTTCCTTATTAGCAGAATCGTCTTAGTAGTTGGCTTGTTCCTCCTTGTGAGTAGTAGCCAATTTTTTGTTTTCTTTAATTTCAAGCTTGTCCGAGCGAGCCGTCAACGGAATGGCATGCGGAGTGCAAATCATGTCATTTGGTAATTTTTAGTGTTGCTTAGCAATTTAGCAGTACTTTGAGTTATTATACTCATGGTGTTTTGCTTGTCAATGATGTGAAATTATGTTAACAAATTCCATTTTCATCCTGTTTATGCTTTTGCTGCTAATTGCATGTCGAGGGTATTATAAAATCAGGACATTGAAATCGTTACTGGCATAGGGCCGTTCAATGTTAGATGTGTTCCTCTCCTAAGATTATATTTCCTTTCTCAATTTCAAGACATAGGAAAAATATTTGCATGTAATCCAAATCACAATGCTAATTAACTGCGAGTCACTCGTTAACTTCTCTACCTAGCGACTCTGATTTTTTTGTTCCATAAATAAAAAAAAGAGCATTAGGGTCTCATAATTGAGCCAGCAAGGTAAAACATTAGTCTTAACCCTGTTAATTGGTTTTGGTCGGGACAGATTGAAATGGGCCTCAACGACGACGGGCCCCCAATTCTTGGATCACGTGGCCAGTGAACGATCGTTTAGGATTAGGCTTTCTCTCTTCGTCCTTAAAACCTGAGGCACTTCTGATTTTCTAGCAGCGTCTTCCAGCCACTGCGTCCTTCTAACTAGGACTCAATCTTGCATGGGATTTTAATTTAAACGTGCCCTTTTTGCTTTCTTTGTTACGTTGTTAACAAAATCTTAACAGCAAACGTTTAAGAATCAAGCGAGAGGCTTGCATCAAAGCACTCCTTTCGTGCAAGGCTCCGACTTGCTATGGTCAATACACGTGTCCTGTAAAATCTTCTATTGAGAGCTAGTCTTTTTGAGAATCGAGTGGTCATGCCAAAAATTAGCATTTAGATCTCGTTGTAAATGATCAAATGGATGGTTGATCTAGGAAATGACTGGACTAACAAATTGCCGCCTTTTTTCGGGAACAATTACACTTCTCATTTGCACTATGTTAAATCATCGGTTGTAAAATTAGCCCATATATAATCTGACCAATAATCAATCTCCGTTGTGTGGTACACCCCGAGAAATGGATCTTTAGTAAGACCTAAAATGCCATATGAAATAGGAGAAGGTTTGAAATATTATTGAGACACCATTAAATCGTCACCATTTGAGTGCTCCTTTCGAAAAAAGTTTATTCTCATGTAGACTAGATTAAGTGATTGGATATTAATCCTTCAACCCAAACCGGCTAATGACTTGTAGCTAAACTTGGCATCAATGTAAGTTTCTACGAATGATTTGGTACCGCATTTTATCTTATTCCTCTTGGGAAATTCATCATTTCCCAATCTCTTTATTTAGAACCTCTTTCATCATCAATTAGAAAGTGGTCTAAATTCTTCCCTGCGCTTGGTGAAAGTAGAGAAATGATTGGGTGATAGTTGAGAATAATAGTCTGTCCTGGACCACAAAAACACCAATAACAAATAATTATAAATTATTGTGGAGTCCACTCCTCTAAGAATTTGAGGCTTACAACATGATGTTACTTTCACAATGGCCTAACGACTATTATGCTAGTAAAATCCATGAAAGTATAAGGAACCTATCTAACTAAGTTCTCCATAGATGATCTTCGTAGACGTATTCCAGTAGCAGGGACCGGTGAAAGTATAGGAAAGATGATTTTACTATATTACCTATCACAAAAACATTATTTTTAGTGGGACGATAGCTCTGAAAAGGCATTGCCCATCTTTTCTTTCATCTCGAACGAAATTACTAGTCATACGAATATTATCATTTGAACGGAATTGATTTAAGGTAAAAAAAAGTCAACCTTTTCCTCCTGTTCATTTACAACAGGCACGCATTGCTTTCTTTTTTCCAGAAAAGAAAGGGACCTGCACTGCACAATTGATTCAATAAACTGGATCATCCATGGCCTCTCTTTTTTCTAATTAATAGACGACGATAATAATTTCAGAATCCATACCAATCAACATGTATTATCCTGGAAGTTGCTTGCTTTGCACACGTAGAGAGAAAGTCCATTTCATTAAAATCTTGTTAGGATTTGCATTTATCCGAAAGAAATGCAAACGGACGAATCCAGATCCAAGTAGTGGCATGAGATAATGACATGGACCTAAAATACTTGACTTGGTGCTTGCGGGTCTTGCACTGCACAACTTGTGGCCACGCATAAGTTTTCCACAATAATGCTGTTGGTCCAGACCCACCAAAGCATATAGATATAGGTGCTATTTAAGATATCATTTATTTCGGGAAAAATGATTGATTTGGAAAATATTTTTCTAAAAAGAATTGCTTGTATCAGTCACAAAAATGAATAAACGAAAAATATTTTCATCGTCCACGAAAATATTTAAACATAAATTGTTGTCGGCAATAAAAAAATTTTCCGTTGACTAATTATTTAAAGCAATACAAACAATCATTTTAAGAAAAATATTCTCCAAATTATTCATTTTCTGGGAAAACATTTTCCTCATTTTCTTGTGTTTGGTTCTCTTAGGAAAATGAGTCAACGGAAAATGTTTTCCTAATCAACAGAAAATGTTTTCCTACCAAAGCTTAAATTTCAAAAATCGAAAATTATTTTCAAAAATACAACTAGGTATGGGGGATTGGATCAAAAACTCTATGCTTGGGCATAGGTATCCCAACACTTGCTTTCCAGATCCTTGGCAGCAGGGCTGAGTCCCTAGTGCTCGGGCTCGGGTCTATTAAGGCTAGGCCCAAGTCGATCTAAGTCACGCTTGAGTCCACTGAGGTCGGGCTCGGGAAGCTAGGCACGGAAATTGTTGACATGGGTGTCGGTCATCCTACATGGCATAACCTGTGACATCCTGAAAAGTGTCTATTTGGGATTTATGAAATACTTGATTTTATGAACGTACTCGTAGTTAGTTCTCACCCGGAATTGATCATTCCTGGGATACTAACCATTAGGGAAAGGCTAATTAGGGATTTAAATTCGTGCGACTAAAAGAAAATTCGATCATGAATTGATTTTCGACCATAAAATCGCCGAGGTGACATTTTGAGCCACTGTAGGCCGATCCAAGGATAGCCAGGGGTTAGTTCGCCACTGTCATAGTAGTGGATCGCGGGTGATTCCGCCGGACCACGAAGTGAATTGACGAATGATCCCGAACCTATACCGAACGATCGTGCCCCTTGGATCTAGCGATCGATCCTCGCGATTTAAAAGACAACCGAAGTCGTCACGAATTGAATGAACTTGCACGTGACTCGATTTGTTATCAGTCACGGGTCGAATATGCGAAATTCCCCAAAAGACGCCCGTTAGTTTGAGAAACGCTCGAGTTACGTTAAATAAGATCCAATTATTAATTAGAGCCCAAATTGGACATCGAAAAATTGGGAAGTCACAACGGGACGTTAGGACGACGTTGTGGTTGGAACGTACGGCTTTGGATTTTCCCGAATCCTTCATAAAAATTCAATTTCGGCAAGAAAATGAAAAAGTGACCAAATTACCCTTGGATGTTTATAAAGGGAAGGTATTAAAGGGGAATGGCATTTTGGTCATTTTGCCCTAATTTTTGAGTTGGACAATTTTGCCCTTGGAATTTTATAAAATTCCCAAATTGCCCTTGGATATTTTTGGGAAAGATTCGATCCGGGCCGTCAATCTCAAGATAAGATCGAATCTCGACCGTCGGTTCGATTTGTGAGACAAAAGGCAAGATGGTCATTTTGGCCCCTAAATTATTGGTTTGACTATTTAGACCAAGACCCCTCTCTCTCTCCTCATTCTCTCTCTCACCTCTCAGCAATCTCCCTCTCTCTCCCTCCTGATCGCCCTCTTCCCCTTGGCCGCTCGCCGCCGCGCCGCCGCTGGTGGCCACCGCCCGTCGCCGCCTTACCACCCTCACGCCACCGCCACCACCGTCCTCTCTCTCTCTCCCTCTCTCTCTCTCTCTCGTCTCACCCTTTCTCTCTCTTGGCCATGGACAGCCAGCCCAAGCCGAGCAAGCCGCCACCGTCGCCGTGCACTGATCGCCACTGCCGATCTGCACGCCGCCGCTCACCATTGATTGCCA